>CM033446.1:122563741-123863241 GCA_019425775.1 Rafetus swinhoei | reverse complement strand
GATGTTAGCTACTCCTCTCCCAGAGGTGTTCCCATAGGCCACACTTTCAGTTTAAAGCGTTGCCGTGGCTGCGCTTTAAACTTTTAAGTGTAGACAAAGCCTGAGAGTGTTGTAGGGTGGCCTGCCCCTTTAAGGTATGTCTACACTCCTCCCAGCCCAGTGACAGGTTTGTAGGAAAGGTGCTCGCCCTAAAGCTCTGAAAATAGCTGTGAGAGCATTGCTTTGACATGTTGGCTCATGCTGGAGCTCAAGCTCTCAAGGACCCCTTTCTTCCCTCCCTCTTCAGAGCCCAAGTGGCAGTTGGAGCTAATGTAACCACCTCCAGGTGGGTTTGAACCTGGGACCTCTGGAGCTTCGTGTAGGAGCCTCTACAGCTTGAGGTATAAAGCCAGCTGGCTCTCAGCTTAGGCCAGTGGTCCCCAACACAGTGCCCGCGGGCGCCCTGGCACCCGCCGGGGCATTTATGTGCGCCCGCCGAGTGACCAGGGCTGGCCCAAGCCATTCTTGCACCCCGGGCGCACGGCGCATACGCGGCCCCGTCCCTGGGCACGCGCAGGGCTGGATTAAGGGGGGGGCTAGCCGGGCAGTTGCCCGGGGCGCCAACCTATGGGGGGGCCCCTTAGAGCTGCCATCAGGCGCCAGGGGGCGGGGCTGCGCATGCGCCGTGCGCCCGGGGCCAGAGCCGCACATGCGTTGCGTGCCCGCTGCCCGGGGCACAGGAATGGCTTGAGCCGGCCCTGGGCGTGCGGAGCATGCACGGCCCCACCCCTGGGCACCCAGCAGCCTCAAAAGGTTGGGGACCACTGGCTTAGGCTGTAGAGCTCCCTTGTTCTTACCTCTCGCTGTAAGTGGTCTAAGTGCCACTACATGGGACTGTGACCCACGCTAGGTGTGCGGGTTACACTAACACAAGTCCTGCTGGCACGCGTCTGTGGAACTGGGTGGCGGATTCGCTCCCAGATCCAACGTAGACATGACTGTAAGGGCCAGGAGGCCTTCTCCCCCAAAGGCACAAGCAAACAAACATAAAAGTCAAGCAAAACTGTTTCGCATCCTCCCCTCTGGAATGAACTGTATTGGTCACCCCTGAATGTTGGTGCCCAGCATGGCCATGCTGATCACCAGGCCCCTGTTGTGAGAAGGAGAAGGGAGTGAACCAGGAGCGGAGATCAGAGAGGAAACGAGTGGCTGGCAGGTGGCAGAGAAGAGATGAGCCTCTCAGAAAGAGGAGCAAGAGTGGGAAGGGGGAGGTGAGTGGGTTGGAATTGGCAGCGTGAAGCTGGAGAAGCTCAATCCCTCCTGTTCTTATTCAGGCCAGGGAACGTGAGGAAAAGGCCTCTATAAAAAGGCGCACTGGAGAGGCAGTATCAGAGAAAGGGGTCAGGCTGTCTCTAAGAGCCAGGAGCTAGAAGGGATGGCTGTGCTGTTGAGAGAGTACAAGAAAAAGGGAGTGGGGAGAGGGGGTTGGGTGTGAGGGCAAGGATGGTGGCACCAAAGGGTCAGAGGTGATGGCGGGGAGGAATATGGGAGGGGGAGAGGATTGGGGCAAATGTCGTAAGAGGTGAGGAGGAAGGTGCGGGAACTGGATCTGAGCTGGTAGGAGGAGGGGAGAGATTGGAGGGGACAGCAGAAGAGGGTAGGCAGAGCTGGTGGGTACTATAATGGGGCAAGGCTAGCTAACCAGGAAGCGAGTTTTATACCAGAAGGGTAAGGGGAAGAAGAAAGAGGAGGATGTATGCTACGATGCAGAGGAGGGGTGTGGTGAGGGCTGAGAGTGAGTGGCAGATGGACAAATACTCAAACCTGTGCTCCTATAACACCAAGGAAGTTGTTCACTGGAAACTCCCTCTGATGCGACTTTCCTGACATCAGCAAGCTGGGCTTGCAGGAGAGCAAAGCAGCTCAAAAGAGATTTCAGGCCTTGCGCAAGTTGTCCCACATCTTCGTGTCCGCGGCGCAGCGCCTCGCTGAGTTCACTTGTAGCTCCACGCTTAGGAGGCTGCGTTTTTGCATGTGTTTACTCTGGAAAGCTCAGATCGGATACAGCATCATGGTTTTCAGCCTGGGCCTCCGTTTTCCCATCTGGGTTTCATTGCGGCACAAAGCAGTACAATGGCTTCTTTGTGTAGCCAAGGTACCACTCTGGGACGTTCTGCTGCAGGGATTAGAACCAAAGCTACTTTTGGCGCCCAGCCCACTGCTCTAACCACTCAAACACACAGCCTCCTTACATTTGGTTAGTGACAAGAAAATGCTCCCTCTCGGGCCCAGTGGAAGTCACAGCCATTCCTCTGCTAAATGGCACATGCTTGCTTGCACAGCCTCCCCAAAGGTCAGGTTTGAGGGGTCAGGCCCTGGCTGTTTCTGCTGTTGCTATCTTGACTGCCTAACCCAGGGGTGGGCAATAATTTTTGTTGGGGAAGGGGGCACTCCAACATTTTGGTAAGTGGTTAAGGGCCGCACTTTTATATGGCAGGGGTGCAGAGTCTGGCATAGAGGTTGGGTGCAGAAGGGAGTTTGGGGTAGCAGATTGGGGTGCAGGAGGGGATTTGGGGTCAGGGAGGGAATTTGGGTGAATGAGGGCGCTGTGATCTGGGGCAGAAGACTGGGGTGCAGGGTCTGGGAGGGGTTATAGGTGCAGGAGAGGATTCTGACCTGGGGAAGGGATGTAGGAGAGGGTGCAGGGTCTGGGAGGGAGTTGTGACCAAGGGCAGGGGTGCAGGAGAGGGTGCAGAGGGTCTGGTTGTGACCTAATGCAGGGAATCTGGGTGGAGGAGGGGGTGGGGTGCTAGGTGCAGGTTCTGGCTGGGAGACACGTATCTTAGGTGGCTCCTAGCGAGCAGTCCTGCAGGCTCCCCGCCTGCTGTGCTCCTCATGACATGTGGGGAGAGCTCTGCAAGATCGGCCAATGGGAGCTGTGAGGATTGTGCTGGAAGTGGGGGCAGTGCCTGGAGCCACCCCCATGGGGCACGTGCCATGCAGAGATTCACAGGCTGGCCCCAGGAGCCGGCCACTTAGAGGGGTGTCTGCGGCACTGCAGGCAGGGAGCCTGCCTGAGGGGTACCCCCAAGGCAGGGAACATTGGTAGCCCAGAGGATGCTGGCGGGCCAGATCGGAAGCTTTAGTGGGCCAGATCCATCCCACAGGCCGTATTTTGCCCAACCCTGGCCTAAGCCCTGACCAACAGCAAAGGGACAGAGTCGACTGACAATGCGTGAAAACCACGGGGTCCCCTGCACAGTACAAAGGGCGCTCTCATTCAGCTGCCTTTGCTAGATCTTGGCTGCGCGCTGGTAAAAGAGCAAGGCCTAAGGAACACGTGCTTGCTCTGTGTAGAGGCTGCTGTGGGTTTTTGCCAAAGACCATCTCCCAGCCAGATGCAAAGGGAGAATCAGACAGTGAGTCAGTGTCAGGAGGGATGAGGAAGCGCTAGGTCAAGCCTTCTGCCCGTGGAGCAGGATTAGTGGGCTCACCCGCTCTGTGCAATCTTTGCTTTCTGAACGTCGCAGCTGGCGAGTGGCTGAATGCAAAATCTGACGCGTGTGCACAGGCTGGGTCTGTGTTGCGTCTCCCGAGCCTTCTGTAGCGTGTGTCCCAGACTGGTGGCTTTACATTGCCTCGCGTGGGCTGGCTGCGGGGCACCAGAGGGCAATGAAGAAACATATCCTGCCTTTGCACAGTTCTCCTGTCCCCTCCCCCATGCTGCGACAGGGCTGCTGAATGCTGCTGAGGCAATCTTTGGCTCCCCTCCAACCTGTCATTTTTGGGATAATTATTTCAGGTTCTGAACAACAGACCGGCATTTTTGTGGGAAATGTTGGGGGCGGCTCGGAGACCTCTGGGCCTGGCCTGCTCCTGTCCCTCTCTTTGCAAGAAGGGCTGGGATGATTCCCTTCCTCCACCTCCCTTTCCCTTTTGCCCTTTCTCCATCACTGGGGGCTAGGGGCGGCTATCTGTCCAAAATCAAAGAACAATACAAGCAAGACCCCCTTCCAACTTCCTGCCCATTGCTAAATCCTCCCTAAATTCTCCCCCACAGCCAGCAAACAGAGAAAATTCCCTTTATCCTTTTTCTTGGCTGATAGAATAAGCTCAAGCTAATCAAATAAGCACTAGGGAACTTTGCCTTGTAGCAGGATTATTTCTCAGCGCTTTCCTTACAAGACTCTTGCACAGCCTCCTCTCTTGCCTCCCCTGAGCAGCTCTCATCCCATGTGCAAACGTTGCTTCGCTAAATTTCAGACAATAAGGCAGAAGAGATCACCGAGCTCCCTCCCCTGCCATCGTTGGCATGGCATTGGCTTCACATGTCTTGCCGAGACCTCGTCAGCGTCCACTGGACTGCTAGTTGGTGAAGCAATTGTGAGCAAGTTGACAAAGAAAGGAAGCGAGTGATCATTGGTTTCTATGGATTTGTCATAAAGCATTTTCCGTGGTGTGTTTCTTACTAAGATGCATGGGGTCAGGTTTCCAGGAAGGCTCCACTCCCAGTGTGACTCAGCTCCCCTAGGCGACCTATTGACGTACTGACGACCTCTTTTGAAACTCTGTCCCTCAAGACTTGATTCTGTACGTTGACTTGGAGGCACGTTCCAGCACTTCTCTGTACTTTATATGGTCTCCTCACCATCTCTACTTTATTTATCCTGCGTGCACTCTGGTGAGGAAAGGAAGGGCCGTTACACACATTTTACATGTGGGGAACAGAGGCCCAGAGAGCCGAAGGCCAAATTCTCAAAGTTTTGTAGGCACCAAACTCCTAGGAGTACTGGGGGCGCTAACTCACCCTGGGTATGTCTACACTAGCCCTCTAGTTCGAACTAGGGAGGCTAATGTAGGCATTCAAAGTTGCAAATGAAGCCCGGGATTTAAATATCCCGGGCTTTATTTGCATCTTCCGTCGGCGCCATTTTTAAAATTCCACTAGTCGAAGTAACTGCCCGCGGCTACACGCGGCAGTGAAACGGCAATTCGAACTAAGTCCTTAGTTTGAATTAACTGTTACTCCTCATGGAATAACAGGAGTAACAGTTATTCCATGAGGAATGAGGTGTAACAGTTAATTCGAACTAAGGACTTAGTTCGAATTGCCGTTTCACTGCCACGTGTGGCCGCGGACAGTTACTTCCGACTAGTGGAATTTAAAAATGGCAACGACGGGAAGTTGCAAATAAAGCCCGGGATATTTAAATCCCGGGCTTCATTTGCAACTTCGAATGCCTACATTAGCCTCCCTAATTCGAACTAGGGGGCTAGTGTAGACATACCCCCTTTGACTTGAAATGGTTTCTATCTACAGGATTTCCAGTTTATACTGATAATGGTCAGTAGGCCGAGTGTGCTTTGCAGGAATGGTTTGGGCACAGCAGTGCAAAGTTCAGCTCTAGCCCACGGCCAGAGCTAATTCTAGTAAGATGTGTCTGATTGGTGAACTGTTCCCTGAGGGTAACAGGTTGAGATAAAAAATCCGGAGGCTGTTAGCTTATAAGATCTTTCTTCAGCATCCATTGATCATGCCCTGCAGCCCTGAGACTCTCCTGAATGCAGGGGCTGCTCCCTCCCAGGAGGCTAGCCATCCACTTGGTCAGGGAAGAGAAAAAACATGGCTCCATCCAACTACAGAGCCAGGTGCATGCTGCACCCAGTTAAGGGCTCATGCAGCAGTCATGCTCTTCTGCACTCTTGGGAGCCCCCGAGGTGCTGTATCAGGCCAGCTGGAGATACTGTGCCTCTTGGAAATCACCCAGGGCAATGCAGCTTTGCACCCTCTCCATCGCAGTCTGTGCCTCTCATGCAAAATCCAGCCCAATGTGCTTGCAAAGCTCCCCACTAGACAGCAGAGGTGTTCAGGTCTGGTATCTGTAATCTTGTCTCCTAAGCATCTTGGGCTAGGAGTGTTGTTCCCTCTGGGCCTCTCGGAGTAACAAGAACATATTTTGTACGTGGGAGACAGAATCACTTTCTCATTGCCGACTGCATTCCTGCTAACTCAGCTAAAGCAGAGACATGGAGCAAGAGCCTCCATGACGTGATGCTGCCTCACAGGAACCAATCGGGTGCAGACTCTTGTGCTGCATAACTGGTGACGCTCTCCCTTTGGGGACCAACGTTATCCCTCTAACAGGGATGGGACTTTCCTTGACCCACTCCTATGACACAGCCGCCTTTCAACACAATAACAGATTTTCAGATAGTGCCCCGAATTTCCATGAGATCAGACTCAAGGTGATGTCAGTTCTTCCACTGTAAAATGCCTCTCCCCCCGCCTAAGGACCACAACAAATTGACTTGGGGTTGCACTTGGATATTGAAAGTCCTGGCCTATGACAGGCTCTTAGGTGTTACCACAGTCAGGAGCGGCCCGAGGC
The DNA here is from genome assembly GCA_019425775.1 of Rafetus swinhoei. Classification (NCBI taxonomy): domain Eukaryota; kingdom Metazoa; phylum Chordata; order Testudines; family Trionychidae; genus Rafetus; species Rafetus swinhoei. Next base: position 123,856,873 of record CM033446.1, on the reverse strand, counting down.
CAGCTGCAACAGCTGGCACCCTAGGCGGGGCAGCGCAATCGCCGCCCCTGCCTGCACAGCCGTCAATGGCCATGACGTCATCACGGGGTGCCCCCGGCGCACCGTGATGTCATCATCGGGCGCCCGGGGCAGCGGCGCCCTAGGCAACTGCCTAGCTTGCCTAGGCTCACGGGCCGCCCCTGACCACAGTACAAACAAAGAGTAATATTGTGTGCGGCTCGCTGCAGACTCAGGCTTCTTTTATGCTCATATCACATTTTAAAGTTTTATTTTCAAGAAGGCTAGAAACGCATCTTTTTAAAGTGAAAGTTGAGACGCGTCTCACCTCATCACATGACTCCAGAAGTGAGGGCCTTAAGCACAGGCCTGTGCCTTAATCTGACCCTGACTCAACAGTGTCCATGTCAATGGCTGACATGCAAGCTGCACTGCACTAACACTGGGCCTCAGCCACCACTGGATCAGCCATTGCACCGGCTCAGTCCTTTACCTCTCTGCTGAGCTGACTGACATAGATAGCAGCCAGCACTGGGTCCTGATGCAAACACCTCCTGACTTCAGTGGGCTTTGGCTCAAGCCCATAAGGAGCTGAGACATCCACTCCTTTCATATAGGCAGGCCTGCCAATGGAGAGGGGGCAAAGGGTGCAACTGCCCCAGGGCCTGGGGCTCCTGGCTGCTACCACTTCCACTTTGTCAGCTACATCAGACAGAGCTCCTGGCCCTTTAAATTGCCGTTGGAGCGCCCTCACTGTGCTCCAGGCAACTCTGAGGGCTGCTGTCGGGGGAGGGGAGAGAACAGTGTGGCATGCTCCGAGCCGTGCTGACCCAACCCTGCCCTTTCTGCCCTAGTTCCCACTCCTTCCAGGAGTGCAGAGCAGGTGCCTCCCCACCTTCCCCAGGAGCTTGACAAGTCTCTCGGCGTCCCTGCATACAGGCCAAATCACCATCAGATGGAGGTGACTTGCAGTCGCTTGCTTCCAGCTGAGGCTACGTACAAACCAGTGACCTGGAGGTGAAGGGCTCTGCACGTTATAACCCATGTCCTGACCTTCCACCCCCAGTACAGTAGAATCCTCATTTCACAGAAGCCTTGGGGGGCACCCAAACCTTTTCTAAAAGGGGGGGGGCACAATAATTCATTTGCAGATAGGAGCGGGGAGAGACGCACTAGCATTTTTGACTCAATGGAGCTCTGATGTTTCAATAGGGAGACTTAGGCAAAACTGGGGGTGGGTGGGTCGTAAGCACAGCATGACATATCCCCACGTTCCCAGATCTGTACCATAACCCTGCTCCTTATTTCTCATGCGGCAGGGACCTCTTTAAGCGGCAGCCCTATGGGGACTTTCCTATAACCCCCAGAAAGAGCAGCAGGACCCTGCACTCCACCAAAGAGCAACAGGATGTTCCCTCTACCCACCTCATCAAAAAGTAGGGGTGTGAGTGGGCTGGGGTTCTGACTGCTGGGGTTCTGACTGGCAGTCTGACCTGACTGCTGGGGTATCTGCTGGGATAGATGGGCTCAGCCCACTGCCCTCTTCTCCTCCTGCCACACCCTTAAAGCAAAGGTGGGGAACCTTTTTTGGGTCAGGAACCACACCCAAGTGAGAAGGAGAAACACACTCCCCACATTCCCCTCACATACCAGAGCCTAAGGGGGCCTGGCTAGTAGATTTTGTGTGGTCCAGCCCTGTGGGGGAGATAGAGGGAGGCTGGAGCACCAATGCTGGGGAGGGAGCCCCGAGCCTCAGGGGCCAGATCCAGGCAAGTTGGGGTCTGTATCTGGCCCCTGGGCCTTAGGTTCCCCTCCCCTGCCTTAAAGAAATGGCATTAACACCCCATTGGGATGAATGGACAATTTTCAGTGCTATTGCTTCAGGCTGTCTGCAGACTCAGGCAGACAGTGCTGCATCATTTACAGATCATATGTTCACGCTTTTCTGTGCAATCGTGTCAGCTAGAAACCTAATCTTTTTTTTTTTAAATGAAAAAAAAAAAAAAAGATTCTGCCTTCATTGTGTGATTCCAGGAACCAGGGTCACAAGCACAAGCTTATTGTGCCTCTGGCTTAATCTGGCCCTGGCTAAAATTAGGGTTCTGCTGTATCTAAAAATATTCAGCAGAAGCTGAGTAGATTGAAGGTGTGCTGGCTAGCAGAGGGCATTCATTAGACAATGAATTCCTCATTGGCATAACTAATCCATGCAAAGGTATGTTCACTGGCAAGCATAGCACAGGATACAGAGGGGCTTCTGATAATTTATACATGGTTACTGTTGCCAGGGAAACCACTTCACCTTTTTATTTCACGTGCAATCGCAGTGCTACATGATAACAGCCCTCTTCTGGAACAACACAAAATCCTAAGGAGTGTCAAAAGAATTTGTTATGATAGTTGCCATTACAATAGAAGGCAGATAAAAACACATTGAGTAGGAAATCAGAGGGATTTCTGGCCCTTTGTAGCTGGTAGCTGTATGTTGGGCCGACACCCCTTGTTATGAATACAGAGCAGCATAGCTGCATCGCAGCGCGTTAGCAAGGGAAAAACAGCGAAAACAATCCCTAAAGAAACTGAAGGCATTAATCTCTGGCTAACATATTCCAAGGGGATATGAGGAGGGGATTATTAGGAAAAATACGAGAAATTTGGATCTGGGTGGAATGTAAAGTCAATCTGTCTCCTACTGTAGCAAGTATCTATATAGACAAGCCCACCAATGGGTGAAAAGAGGGGGTAATTGTAACAGGGCTCAGAGATCCAAAGGGGCGTGGAGCTGCCCGTTGCTGCTGCTACTACTGTGGCAGTGCCAGCGGTCGGAGCCCTGGGCCCCTTTGAATTGCTTCCAGAGCACTTTAGCACTGCTCTGCGTGGCTCTGAGGGCTTCAGGGAGGTGCTGGGGTATGGGCAGCACAAAGGACTGACTGCCCTTAGCCCCGCCTCTTCCATCCAAGGCCCCACCCCTTCCTCCAGCCTGGAGCCCTCACTCACACACTCACACTCACACTCACACTCACACTCACACTCACACTCACACTCACACTCACACTCACACTCACACACACACACACACCCTCCCCCGGGTCCCACAGTGGCTGTCGGCCCTGCAGTATATAGATATGTTGAAGTGGACCAAAATGGAAAAAAAAAGACTCTTATAAATCCTTCAAGTTGGGGAGAAATTCAGCAGAAACTTAACTGGGATTGGACACTTCACCAACACCAAATCATATCAGGGCATCTTCTGAAAAATGACCCACCTAGATTTAAGAAACAAAATCTCAGTGTAATGAACATCTAAAGATGATATTGTGGGTTCTGCACACTGAAAAGAGCTAATGGAACAAAAACAATAGTTGAGTGCCAAAAAAACAAATCAAAATGGGTTTAAATGAAAGAGAATTGCTGATGGAGTTGCTCTTTTTCCACAAGGATCCAGCGGGCTCTCATTGTGGAAAAGTCTTGGCTCTATAGCAATCTTTTTTGTTGTTGACCCTTAAATAGAAAATATTCCAGTTTTCTGACAAGTTGGTGACTGTTGAGTTGGCTGGTTACAGGCATTTCCTGAATTACAGTCCTTGGCTCAGAGTAAATTTTGAGTTCCCTGCAGCAGACACAGGTTTCCTTAAATAGTAAGATTAAAGTGGGCCAACTGGAATGTTCAAGATACTAGAACCAATGTAATGTTTTCCGTACCTTGCAAGATAGTATGCACCAACCTATGGAAAATGAGCCATATGGGCTCTAAGGCCATGTCTTCATTAAATGGAAGATGGACGCTGCTGCAATTGATTTTTCTGGAGTTCAATTTAGTGAGTCTACTTAAGACTCACTAAGTTGAACTCAGAGGGTGCCCTGTTGTAGGCTGGTTACCCCTGCTTCTGCGAGGCGTAAGAGAACATGGGAGTATTTGCTCCTGTCAGCCTTCTACTGTAGGGACCATGGGGAAACTCGAAACAAGGTATGTCGACTCCAGCTACGTAATCAACGTAGTTGGAGTTGCTTCTCTTGATTCGACATTCCCAATAAGTGTAGATCTGGCCAGAGTCACAATCAAAGCCAGTGACATAGTGTCATAGACTCGTATGTAGAGTTTACATTTGTTCACATCGTGACCATCCCAAATGATACAGCTCTGCTTGGCACATGTGGGAGTCTATGCTCATTGAGAAGCATCTGTAGAAAAGAAGGTTTGTGGCAGGTGAAAATTGAGATCTCCTGGCTCAGTATAATTGCAAATTTTTGTTGACCTTCCCATTTAAGGTTTTGAGGTGGTCTGCATTGGATGGGTTTGATGAAGTAGAAAGATATATTGCAACATTGTTGGCCCATTTAGATGTGTTTTCATATTCTGGGAGCTAGGGTGGCTGCTGGTGTTACTTCTTTATTCCATTAAACACTGACAAAGTATTTGGAGCCTAGGTTAGATGCTTTAAAATATTCATGTCTATATCACATTACATAAAATAATGAAGTGGATTGATGCACCAGATTTTGGCTGCTAGAAATTTGAAGAGCAAAAGTGAGGGGGACTGCATTGTTCTAGAGTCAAGCATAAGCCTGCTCCCATCACAAAATGAAGGCACAATTCAGCATTAATTCACTAGGACCCCCCAGTCTCTGCTGAGAAGACACCATGTGTTAGACCAGGAGGGCTGTTGCAGGAGAGGATTCTGATGCACTGGGACATTTGTCCTGTGCCTGCTCGTTATGTACATGGCACTAGTCTTTTCTATTAGTCCTTTCACAGGCACCCAAGTTACCTTCCCATAAGCTTAAAACTGAGTGTGAGCCGAGGCCATACAATTAGTAACCCAAGCCCATTCATTTAACTGTATATCAAAATTTTAATTAACTCAAGGCACAGACTTGCAAACTACGTGTAGAAAAAAATCTCCTAGAGCATCTAGTCCTTCCCTTTGTATTAGTATAGGATTGTTCCTTCCAGGATTCTCCTAGGAGCCTCATTGGTGGTATTTATTTGGACTGGCAGTCACACTACACAACTGCCAACAGTAATCATGAGCTGATTACTTGGCAGAGCTGATTCTTGTCAGATACAGGATTGGACTTTTATCTCTCGGAGACCAGTTTAATTCAAGCCAGGACCTAAGTGAGCTGCATTTAGATTTTTTTAACCTAATTCCATGCATTTTTTGCATTTATTTATTTTTTTTTAGATCAAGAGACACTGAGGAATAAGCTGCCCCAGAAGCACAAATTCCCTTTCATAGTTCAGAAGAAGGATGTGTCCATCACACACAATTGCTGCTTGTGATCAGTGGAGGGGAATACAGGTTTACAAGGTCAGCAGCCCACCTAGAGCTAGATGCCCACCCACCAGCACAGAGCTCCCATTGATGTTGTCATCAGAGCGTATAGCCTGATCAGGCGCAATGTGCCTGACGATAAAGAAAAGAGGCCTAATTGTCTTCATGGCAGCTGGCTCACATTCATAATGTAGAGTGAATCTGTTAATAAAAATCAGCAGACTTCAGGCCTGTGAAGTTCAGCTTATGCTAGCAACATGTCCACACATCACTGAGAGTGTTCGTATTTTAGTGCTCAAGAGTTCTTGTTCTTTCTTCCATTTCATGTCTGTGTTGACTCTTTTAGAGGGAAATGTCCTAGGCCCCACTTTAAAAATCTTTCCAGCTATTTGCAAAGCCAGCATCCTCGTATGAGCCACAAACTATATACATGATGCTCTACATTTCATAGGGAACACCTTCTTCCTGAAAACTGCTCCCCATGAATAATCAATCACCAGTGTCTATCTGAGGGGCCATCTCTGAGGATTGACTTGCTGTATCTAGACCAGGCCTTCTCAGAGAATGACAGAGGCTCCGGCCACTTTGAGTTTAGAGGCCCCAGCCCAACCCCACCTCCAGACTCCTGGGCTGTGTCTACATTGGCACCCCTTTCCGAAAAAGGGATGCTAATGAGACACTTCGGAATTGCAAATCCGCGGGGGATTTAAATATCCCGCGGCATTTGTTACATAACTGCGCTTTTTCGGCTCGGGTTTTGCGGAGAAAGCGCCAGTCTAAACGCGATCTTGCGGAAAATAAACCCTTTTCGGAAGATCTCTTATTCCTACTTGAAAGGAATAAAACCCTTGAAAGTAGGAATAAGAGATCTTCCGAAAAGGGCTTATTTTCCGCAAGATCAGACTGGCGCTTTCTCCGCAAAACCCCGAGCCGAAAAAGCGCAGTTATGTAACATAAATGCCGCGGGGATATTTAAATCCCCCGCGGATTTGCAATTCCGAAGTGTCTCATTAGCATCCCTTTTTCGGAAAGAGGTGCCAATGTAGACACAGACCTGATGTATCTAACTTCTTATCCACAGGGTAAGACCAAACTAATATATGAAAATGAACACTTGAGACATTTATTTATTAACAATTAACTCATCATACCAATAGCATGTACTGTGTATTAAAAATGTAATTTTAATTGAGAGTTTCCACTGCAAGCAAAACTCTTCATTTTAGCAATGCTTTTCTGGTTTTGTTGTATGCAAATTCATTTATAATTGTAAAAAAATCTAATTGACATGCAGCATCAGTGTTAATGTTAAGCATTGCAAGTTCATTCAAACGTTCTTCTCCCATTGTAGAATGATGATAGTTTTTTACTTGTTTTAATTGAATGTGTATTCACCCGAAGCTGCTGATGCAGGGAGACTGACAAAAATACGTAATGCAATTGTGATGTTAGGAAATGCAGACGACAGGCTGAGATTGAATATTTCTTGAAACAGTTCTTTTGACTTGCAATCCGATTAAAAGTTGGTGGAATGTATAGGTTTCAGGAAGACGAACTTGTCACAGAAATCTCTTGAAATTTCAATGTTGTACCTTTATTGAAACTGTTCAGCCACTGAATATAGATCTTCATCACTTCGTTCTCTGAACTCCCAAAGGAATCCTAAAGGGTACAAATTTGTCGCAGTGACTCAAATTGACGTGTAAGACCAGATTTGATGGAGTAATAATAACAAAAAAAACCCATTGACTTGATAGTGAATTTCTACCTCAGATTGAGATGCTAGGCTGCAATTGGTGGAAAACACAGATGAAATCTCAATACCCTGTGCTACTGATTTGAACTCAAAAAGGATTGAGTCCCATTGATCACAAATCTTTTGAATATCTTTAAGAACTCATTCAATGTTATTCCTCTCAACATCTAATGTAGCATAGTGTGCTTCAATTACAAGATTAGTTCGTGGATCATTTTAGCAGTTTCATCCACATAAACAACATTAAAATTCATTCAAATGTGGATGTATACTTCTGCATTCAAGCTCACTTAAAGCCTTTCTCACAGTGTCTAAATGCTGTGCAACTGGTTTAATGCAAACGATTCGTGCTGACCATCTCATTGTCGACATACTGTGAAGGGAAATAGGCAGATGCTGCTTCAGAATTTCCCACTTTCAAGGACTGCTACTGAAGAGGTTATAGAATTGCTGGATTGTTCCAAAGTATGTGATTGCTTCCTTGCATGATTCAGCGCAATCAACCCTGACAAGATTTAGTGTGTGATTGCCACAAGTGGAGAAAATACAGTTTGGATTTTGCTCAAGAAGGACTGCTTGTTCTCTGTTGTACTTCCCAGCCATATTGGATCCATTATCATATGCTTGGCCAATGCAGACTTGAAAATTTAATTTGAAGCCTTCCAGAATTTCTAATACATGAGCAGCAATTTCTTTTCCAGTTCTTTTTCGTGAAATTATTAAACAAATTGAATCGTTCTTCAATTGAAACCTTTGACCTTCCTACAATTTTAACATATCGAACAGCCAAAGTCATCTGTTCTTTATGAGAACAGTCTGGAGTTGCATCAATAATAATTGAAAGAACTTCCCATGTCGCATCTCTTCAAAAATTGTTTGCACAAATGTCCCACACAGCTCAATAAACTCGTTTTGTATTCTGGTAGACAAATAATGGACTTGCATGCATTTTCTGCTCTCTTGTGATTCATGAACATAGAATCATAGAACCATAGAGCTGGAAGAGACCTTAGAAGGCCATCAAGTCCAGCCCCCTGCCCAAGACAGAACCAATCCCAATTAAATCAACCCAGCCAGGGCTTTGTCAAGCCAGGACTTAAACACTTCGAGGGATGGAGACTTCACTACTTCCCTAGGTAATCCATTCCAGTGTTTTACCACCCTCCTAGTGAAATAGTTTTTCCTAATATCCAACCTGGACCTCTCCCACCGCAACTTGAGACTATTGTTCCTTGTTCTGCCATCCATCACTACTGTGAACAGCCTTTCTCCATCCTCTTTGGAACCTCCCTTCAGGAAGTTGAAGGCTGCTATCCAATCCCCCCTCAATCTTCACTTCTGCAGACTAAATAGACCCAACTCTCTCAGCCTCTCCTCATAGGTCATATGCTCCAGCCCCCTAATCATTTTGGTTGCCCTCCGCTGGACCCTCTCAAATTCATCCACATCCTTCCTGTAATTGGGGACCCAGAACTGGATACAATATTCCAGATGTGGCCTCACCAGAGCCGAGTAAAGAGGAATAATCACATCTCTGGATTGACTGGCAATGCTCCTCTTAATGCAACCTAATATGCCATTAGCCTTCTTGGCTACAAGGGCACACTGTTGACTCATGTCCAGCTTCTCATCCACTGTAACCCTCAGGTCCTTTTCTACAGAACTGCTACTTATCCAGTTGGTCCCCAGCCTGTAACAATGCTTGGGATTCTTCCGTCCCAAGTGCAGGACTCTGCACTTGTCCTTGTTGAACCTCATCAGATTTCTTGTGGCCCAATCCTCCAATTTGTCTAAGTCCTTCTGGACTCTATCCCTTCCCTCCAGCGTGTCTACCTCTTCCCCCTAGCTTAGTGTCATCTGCAAACTTGCTGAGGGTGCAAACTATCCCCTCATCCAGGTCATTAATAAAGATGTTGAACAAAACCGGTCCCAGAACCGAACCTTGGGGCACTCCGCTAGAAACCGACCGCCATCCTGACATCGAACCGTTGATCACTACCCGCTGGGCCCAACCTTCCAGCCAGATTTCTATCCATCTTACCATCCATTTATCCAATCCACATTCCCTTAACTTGCTGGCAAGAATGTTGTGGGAGACCGTATCAAAAGCCTTGCTAAAGTCAAGGTATATCCCATCCACTGACTTCCCCATATCCACAGAGCCAGTTACCTCATCATAGAAGCTAATCAGATTGGTCAGGCACGACTTGCCCTTCATGAATCCATGCTGACTATTCCTGATCACCTTCCCCTCTTCCAAGTGCTTCAGAATGGATTCCTTGAGGATCCCCTCCATGATTTTTCCAGGGACCGAGGTAAGGGTATTGGTTAAACAAAATTTTAATTGTATAAATTGCATGTACTTCGCAATGAATATTATATAACAGTTTATTACTGTTATTTACTATGGACCTTATATCCTTATTTCAAGGTCCTGAAATTTCGTCTAACATGTTCCCGTTATTAAATTCCTCTAATAATTGGTGTGTTATTATGAATATGAACAGGGGGCGATTGCCAGATTATATGTAAATTTTATTAAACAACAAGAATTAAAAATTTATTGTCACAAAAAAGTCTTTAAAGGTGAATCTAAAACTGGACGAAGAGGTAGCTTACAGCTGAGCCTGATATGATTATTATATACACAGAAACTGAAGAAGAAAAAAAAACAGGAATACGAAAATTTCCTATGCATAGATAAACATCTAATTTAAAGGTTAAACTCACTCTCAGATCAAGCAAAATCACCTTACAGTGACAGAATTAATTTCGACTTTCAAAATTTGAGGCCCCTTTGTCTTCTGAGGCCCAGGCCAAAATGGCCCTCCTGGTCCCCCCTCTGATAAGGCCTGATCAGGACCAATAAGGGGCAGATCAGTGAGCTATAAAAGAGTTTTCTAAGATTTTATTTTTCAAGAAAGAAGTTAGAAAATAAAAACAATTTTGCCACGGGGGGGAAGGGGGAGAGTGAGTAAGAGAGAATGGCCCTGGAATTCTATTCACTTGCTATAATGTACCCAAGTACTCACTATAAGTCAGGCACAGGAATGCAGAGCTGCTCAGAAAACCCAGCCATTGTTCATTTCTGGAACAGATTTAGTGAAATAACCCAAGGTCAGAACTCCAGGAAAAGTAGGAATAAGAGGCCAAGCCCCAAAAAGAAAGTAGAGCAAATTAGGGTTGGGCCCAATGACGGGCCTGGCAATGACAGGGACTGCTTTGGGCAGGCTAGAGCACCCCCCTCACACACCCCCCCCCCCCCCCACTGTTAAGGGTGAGGCTTACTGGTTAACAGGGTAACCATTCATATCCCTAGGGCAAATGCTTTGATTTTTTTTTTTTTATATGATGAAAATATCAAAGGAACAAAAAGGTACCATGGAAAAGGAGTTAAGATACCCCAATAATGGGAGCTAGATAAATGCCTAGGTTGTATACTGAGCCTCCTTCCTGGCTTCTAAGTAAATTAAAGTAGATTCAAAAGTTTGTCTGAAACTTCTGTGCAGTTGTATCCTTTTTCTGGATGTGGCTATGTGAGTACAGTACAAACAATGCTTGGGTTACATTGAAAGCGTCCTGTGTCATTGTGGCCACACTGATTATATCGTCCTTGTCTTTCAGTGTCTGGCCACAGGGCACTTTTTCCATGTACACATGTTGTTGGTAGCCCTTTGCTGCTGATGTGGATATTGTTACAGTTCTCATTTATGACTACACATATGACTCCAAAGTCCTAACCCTAATGCACAGAGTCGGCCGCATTGAGGGTGTAGAAAGTCCAGGTCTATGATGTTTGATGATGCAGCTCTGTGGAGATGATTTTGTCGATCCTGCTCCAACTTGGTACATGCCGATCTTATCAGAGACCACCTGTTCTGGGCCATTTGCTTGAGTGAACGGAGACTGCCCTTCAGGTTATCTTTGAAGCACTTATATGGAGGACCCTTCTTTTTTTTGCCCTGACTCAGCTCCCCTTACAAAATCTGTTTTGGGAGGCATTCTGATGCCATGTAAGTCCATCTGTGTTGTGCTCTCATTTCCTCGGTGCTGGTTGTGATTCTTCTCTCAAGGACCTTAATATTGGTGTCTCTCTCGTGGCAGTGAATGCTCATTGTGGAGCGGAGGGATTGTGTGTAAAATTGTTCAAACTGTTTAATGTGATGTCTATAAAGAGTCCATGTCTCTGATCCATACAACTAGAAAGACTAGAGTAACATACACATTCTAATGATTATTCTACACTCTAACTGAAGGAAGGGTGGGCCAGTGGTGCTAGGCTAAGACATAGAAGACTTGGCTTGAGGCTTCCTCTTGCCAAAAACCCCATGAGAACTTGGATAAGTCACTTAAAGTAACATTTTCAGAAGGGCTTAAGTGACTTAGGAGCCTGTTCCATTTAAAACTGGCACATAAATCTCAGATCTTCAAAGATATTTAGGTACCAACTTCCCATACCTTTGAGATCTGGTCCTTTGGAGTCTAATCTCATTGACTTTCAATCAGACGTATGTGTCTATCTAAGGGCCAGATATTTAAAGGTACCTAAAGATGCAAGTAAGAGCCTGGTGAGACTCACAAGTGCCTGAGCACCTAGCTCCTACTGGAATCAATGGAAGTTAGGCACCTAGATGTGTTGAAAATCCTACTAGGTGCCTACATACCTTAAAACTTTGGCTTTACATAATTTTCAAATGTCATTCAGGCTCCTAAGTCATTTAGGCACGCTTGAAAATTTCACCTAGTCTCTCTCTCTCTGCCACAGTTCACCAGCCATAAAATGTGAGGATAAATATATGCAGAGACAGTGAGCACTCCGATGCTACAAAAATGGGGAGCTCTGTGGGGTGCCATAGATAGCTAAAGAGGGATTTGCTGTGATTCCCACATCAAACTTTAACAAAGTTCATGATGGGAGAGCATTTCCAAAACTAATCTAAACCATTCCATAATCTCCATGCCTTCCATCACATAGTTGCATTCAGATCTAGCCCAGGCAATACGCGGGGTCAAATGTGGACCCGATTTATAGCTGTTGCAACCCAATTGTAGTTCATCCAGATGTAATCTGGCAGTAAGTGGAAATGAAGAGTTCATACAAGGGTGACCCAACTAATTAGGGAGACATCTTGAAAATAGAAAAAAAAGCTACTGTGAAATACAGTATTGTTTGGGAGAAAGGATCTGAGAGAGTCAAATGCCTTCTAACTTTACTGGCTAGTTATACCATAGCTGCTGAACTAGCTGTTTTCTTGATTGTCGCCTACACTTTTGTGCAGTAGGGATGTAGCTAGACACTAAGCTAAAAGCAGCACATGAAAGCTCTAAGAACATTAGTTATGCTATTCCACATTTTCACTTGCACCAAAATTTGGCTAACTTTTCTTATAATGTGATAAATACCTACCAAGCAAAGCAATAGACTCAACAGAGAGAGTTTGGCTACGTCTAGACTGCAGGCCTCTTTTGAAAGAGGTTTTTCGAAAGATACTTTAGCAAAAGCCTCTTTCGAAAAAGAGCATCTAGACTACAACCAGTACTTTCGAAAAAGCAAGCCGCTTTTTCGAAAGAAAGCACCCAGGCAGTCTGGATGTTCTCTTTTGAAAAAGCACAGTTTGCATTACATAGCGCCTTTTTTCGAAAGAGCACTTTCGAAAAAAGGCGTTCTTTCTCATAAAATGAGGTTTTCTAGTCAAAAAAACTGCCGCGTTCTTTCGATTTACTTTCAAAAGAATGCAGCAGCAGTCTAGACGCAGGGGAAGTTTTTTCAAAAAAGGCCACTTTTTTCGAAAAAAACCCTGTAGTCTAGACACACCCTTTTTTGTTTAGCTGATGTTTACTCATATCCCTTGTTGTAGATTTGCAACATTAGTTAACATGAATTTCCCTGCTAATTCATTCCAAGAATTATATTAACTTCAATGAAAAAACTTAAAAAATAACAATGGTCCTGTAGCACCTTTGGGTATGTCTACATTTGCATCCTCTTTCGAGAGAGGGATGCAAATGAAGACATTTGAAATTGCAAATGAAGCTGGGATTTAAATATCCCGTGCTTCATTTGCATAATTGCGTTATGGTGCTATTTCAAAATAGCACTATTTCGAAATAACAGACGCTGTTAAGATGCAGTTATTTAGAGAAAAAACTCTTCTCTTGAAATAACTGGTAAACCTCATTGTATGAGGAATAAGGGTTATTTTGAGAGAAGGGCTTTCTCTTGAAATAACCGTGTCTTAACAGTCTGTTATTTCGAAATAGCGCTATTTTGAAATAGCACCATAAAGCAATTATGCAAATGAAGCGCGGGATATTTAAATCCCAGCTTCATTTGCAATTTCAAATGTCTTAATTTGCATCCCTCTCTCGAAAGAGGGTGCAAGTGTAGACATATCCTTAGGGTATGTTAAAAAATGAGGAGTAACGTTAGTTCGAACCAAGGGGTTTGGTTCGAACTAACGCGTCCCGGCGCGCACTTTCACTTTCAAAACAGCTGGCATTCAGAGTAATGCGCTGGCGAGATCATGCTAATGAAGCGCGGGATTAAATCCCCGCTTCATTGACTATTTCGAATGCCTCCATTTGCATTCCTACTTTGAACTAGGGTGCAAGTGTAGACATACCCTTAGGGTACGTCTACATTTGCTCCCTAGTTCGGACTAGAGATGCAAATGTAGACGACCGATATTGCTAATGAAGTGGGGATTTAAATATCCCGTGCTTCATTAGCATGATCTTGCCGGCGCGTTACTCCGAATGCCAGCAGTTTCGAAAGTGAAAGTGCGCGCCGGGATGCGTTAGTTGGAACCAAAGTCCTTGGTTCGAACTAATGTTACTCCTCATTTTTTGAGGTGTAACGTTAGTTGGAACCAAGGGCTTTGGTTCCAACTAACGCGTCCTGGCATGCACTTCCTGGTTCGAATCAGCTGTGATTCGAACTAGCCACCGGGTGAGATCTTGCTAATGAAGTGTGGGATATTTAAATCCCCACTACTTTAGCAATTTCGGTCGCCTACATTTGCATCCCTATTTCGAACTAGGGAGCAAATGTAGGCGTACCCTTAGAGACTAACAAAACCATATAAATAGTATCATGATCTTTTGTGGGCACAACCCACTTCTCCTGATGACAAATATGAAGCACAGGGCCAAGGTTTTGAAATATAAAGCAGAAGTCTCTTGATATGTAATTGGTTATCATGGTATAACTGATACTAAAACTTTATATGGTCAACACACTGGGGTCCAGATTCTGTTCTCATACCTAGACTTAGTATTAAGGCCAGAAAAGACTGTTATGATTGAGTGGTCTGACCTCCTATATGACACAGGCCATAGAATTTCATCCAGTGATTCCTGCATCACACCCAATGGTTTATCATTGAGTGGGAGCATATATTTTCAAAAAGCATCCCAGCTTTCATATGGATTTTCCCCAAATCCAGCTCCAATCCAGATTGTGCAATGTAAAGGGAACAGTTGTCTTGCTGAGCTCTGTGTAGAATCTGCCTCTCAAGTTGAATTCAAAGTGTAACAGAAAAGCAAGCATATAATCTAGCTTTCCAAGTCTTGTTAGGCCCTTCACTCATACTTCAAATAATGCCAGCATGAAGCCTTTCTCCCTCTATGTCACCATTCTACAGAGTATTTCTGTCACTGGTAATGACGTGTGGCGACAATGATTAAATATGATGGCCGCAAATAATCTCTTTTAAAGAAACACTCTGCTAATTGGGGATGTCAGTTTCCCAAACAACGTTGATTTAAACTTGGTTTGAATTCGTGTCCTGACTTTGAGGAGATTTCAAAAGCTTTCTGGCATGATGTTGCTGGAAAAGAATGCCCGAGGCTACTATTGTGTCAGATTTTTAATTCATCTTTTCATCAGCTAGAAATGAAGAATTGAGTGTGGAATTCATCCGGTGGTGTGTTGTGTCTCGCTGGGGAGCCCTGTTGGAGCTGCTGCCTATGTTTCAATTTCACCAAAATATTGACAATGGGTTATTGTGCCCATCATGGACGGCCTTTTAGTTTCATATTTGTATTGGCAATTCCTTCGCTCTTGACATGGAGGCGACAGAAAAAACACAGTGAGCTTACACGCCTCAGCTGGATAAAAGGAGATTCGAAAATGTTCTGTCAAGACGCACAACAGCATTGAGTCTCCAGGCAATTCATTCTGATCATCTGTTCTTCATAGAAAAGGGGAAGAGTTCTTACGAGAGAATAATTAAGCCGGCTGAGGAGAGCAAAGTGTTGGCAGGCGGCAGCCCCCTTGCGCAGACCACACAACAGCTTGCTGAAATCAGCAAAAGAACCATGGCAGAGATGTGGAGACTGAGGAGGAGTAAATATTACAAGGAATTTCTACCACCCCATTGCTTCCCTTTGCTTTCTTGTAGCAGATGAGGAGGGATAAAGCAAGAGAGATTGTGTCGGTGAACCCTATATGTAAAGTGTTTTAAAATAAGGTGATTCACCTGAGCATCTGTCTAATCTGCTTGCTAGACTGCTAGGAGGGTTGTTGCCATGGTGTCAAAAATGGTCAATCAGATAGCCCCGTTTGAGGGGCATGTCTCACAACTTCATGTCATAGTCTGTATTCTCTCTTTCTTCCTTTGTTCATCTTGTTTGTAGATTTTAAGGCCAGAAGGGACCATTAAACCATCTAGTCTAATTTCCTGTGTATCATAAGCCATTACATTTCTTGCAGTTGGTGCCAAACTGAGCCCAAAAACTAGTATTTGACCCAAGCAAGTCTTCCAGAAGGGCATTCGGTCTTGATCTGAATTTGTCAAGAGATGGAGCATCCATCACTTCCCTTGACAGCTTGTTCCTCTGGTTAATCACCCTTACTGTCAGACATGTGTATCGTTTCTAATTCACATCTGGCTGACTAATTTCCAGCCATTGGTTCTTGGTGTATATTACTCTATTAAATTAAAGAGCCCTTTCCTACCCAAGATTTTCTCCCTTTTAAGGTACTTAGGGACCAGATCCTCAAAGGTTCCTATATCCCTCACCCCCTTTGGATTCAAGGAATTTGGAGCCTAAATACATTTGAGAATCTTGACCAGAGGTGGGCAATAATTTTTGACCAGAGGTCACTTCCACAATTTTTAAAGTGGCCCTGGACCACCCCAGAAGGGCCAGAGCCTCAGACAGAAGGGGCTGGGCCAGGACACTTCTGTGCTTCCCCCACCCACAGATCCTGATTGATCTGGGGGTGGGGGAGAGCACGCAAAGTCTTCCCCCCCTCCCCGAGAGAACCGCCAGTTTTTCTGAACAGCTGGCGGTTCCCACAAGGTACCCGTGCCCTTGGTAGTGGGAGGACACTTTGAAGCTCCCCCCTGCTGCCCCCAGATCCATCAGGGCCTGAGGAGGGGGAGCATGTGAGAAGTCTTTTGCTCCTGCCCTGCAAGGAAGTGCCGTGCTTAGAGTCAACCGCCAGCTGAGCAGCAGCTAGTGGTTGACTTGAAGTGCTGAGCCCCTTGCAGGGCAGGAGGAGACTTCACGTGCTCCCCCTGACCCCCCAAGCTCTGATTGGCTCGGGGGTGGGGGGAGCACGTAAAGTCTCCTCCTACCTTGCCCCCATCCTGCAAGGAGCATGTGATGCTTAGAAGCGTGGGAGGAGACTTCATGCACTCCCCACCCCCCTCAGGCCAATCAGGGTTTGGGAGCGGGTGGAGCACGAAAAGTATCCTCCTGCCCTGCTAGGAGCATGTGGCACTTCTAAGTGCCACACACCCCTTGCAGGGTGGGGACAGGGCAGGAGGAGACTTTGAGTGCTTCCCCCCAACCCCAGGCCTTGATTGGCCTGGGGGCGGGTGAGCAGCTGGCTGGATCAACTTCCTTGGTGGGCTAGAGCCGGCCTGTGGAAGCCCTTTTGCCTATCCCTGATCTAGACCTTATTAACCATGATCAAGTCACCTCTTAATCGATGTAGTTCTTTTTCCTCTAACTTTTCTTTTTTCATCTGCCCCAAACCTTTTATTCTCATCTTTTCCTTTCCCATTCCTTTCTCCTGTATTAGGCCGTTCCATTGTTCCCTTTGGTTTTTTCCCCCCAGGATCCATTGTGTTATAATTTTAAGCCAAGGTTTCCATCCTGCCCTGCCAAGCCAACTCTGCCCCCGTTGCAATCTCCCTATCAGATGCATCTGATCATCATTTGAGAGGGGAGAAATTCCAGTGCCATAACATTCTGAATAAATAAGTATTTTGAGCCAGGTGCAGCTTCCAGGCAGAGGGGTATGGGAGAAAAACTGCAGTCGGTAGCCACTAGTGGGAGACCGAACCAGAGTAAAGAGTGAGGAAGTTTCATGTAACGTTCAGTCACTCCTCCAGCTGCCTTGCATGAATGGGGACCTGCGGTCGCTCTTCCTGGCCACTTGTGGCTGCTGTGGCACTCATGCTATACTGGCAGCTTGGCAGCCACTTTGCTTCCCATCTGACTGCGCCCCCTGCTGGGTCCCAATAGGCATGAGCTACTGCCGGTGGCGTCAGTAGTGGGAGGGACAGGAGAGGACAGGAGAGGACAGGGAGTCAGTACTGGTCACACCTTTCCTCTCAACCTTGGCAGTCTCTCCTGCCAGACACACTCCAGAAACCTCCCCCCACAAGCCACATCTCCAGGACACACTTATCTCAGCACCCCTCCATTGCTCCTTCTGTAACTGCCACCTTTTGTGTAGCTCCCGTTACTACTCCAGCTGTTGCCTGAGTCAGGCTGCGCTGACTACAAATCCATATGAACATTATTAGCAATTGAACACATGACATATTTTGCATAACCTCACACACAGAGCTGCACAAAACGTAGCAGCCATGGATGGGGGTGTAAATAGGTTCCCGACTTCCATCCTATGCCAAAGACCCCCTTTGATACCTTTCTTTCTACTTTGTGGTAGGAGCCTTAACCCAGCTTTTCACAAATCTGTTTCTAGCCCCATCAGACACTGCTACCTAGCTTCTCTGTGTAGGGAGTGGAGACCTACAATTAAATCAGCATGTGGGGAATTAATTGCCTGCACATCCTGCTTGACTCCCATCCAGGGAGCTATTGGTGGGCTTGTGATCTTAATCAGAGGTATTGATTGAGGGGAAAGGACCCATCCTAGGACTAGTTAAGTACTAATAACCTGTGCTCAGAGAGTGAGCTTTATAAGCTCCCTAGAAGCTGCAGAGCAGTACATGATGGAAATGCAGAGGAGCAGATGGCAAAGGTACCAATAAAGCAGGCTGTTTGGTTGGCTCTTTTGTGCTCCCTTCGTCAGGGTTGCTGTGAGTAACTTTGATGCTAGTGCCACATGTGAGGCTGAGCTGCAGTGGGTGCCCCTTCCAGGTTGCATGGTATTTTGTAGGATCAGCTGTATTGCTGCTGCACAAAATGCAGAGGCATTAGGCAGGAGCGCTAAAGGGGTTTTCAAGGAGTTAATGGTTCCTAGATTGCAGACTTTGATAACTCTGTGGGCCTTATAGTGTAGGCCAGTGGTCCCCAACCTTTCGGGGCTGTGGGCATCCGGGGGCGGGGCCGCTCGTGCGCCGCGCATCCGGGGGCGGGGCCACTCGTGCGCCGCGCGTCCGGGGGTGGGGCCGCACACGTGCCGCACGCCCGGGGCCGGCATCGTGCATGTGCTGCGTGCCTGGAGCAGGGGCCGCGGATGCGCTGTGCGCCGGGGGTGGGGCCAGCCCAGATCATTCGGCGGGCGCCATGGTGCCCACGGGCACCACGTAGGGGACCACTGGTGTAGGCTTTCCAGCACACGCTATGGTCCCTTGGCTATCCCTTAACCAACCCATGGATGTGAAAGGAAATCAGAAATGCTTGCTGGGGATAAGGAAGGTATTAGAGAAGGGATGTGTTCAGTTTTGATGGTATATGATAGTAAATGGGGCACTCCAAGCCCACTCCATTTATTGCCTGCCCTGCTTGAAAGCGAAGCGCCTAGGAGAGCAAGGAGCCTCCTATGCTATTGTTGCATAGAGCATTTGGATTAAAAGTATTTTCATCCACAGCACTGTTTCCTTCCCTGCTAATTCTTCAGTAGCAGGCCAGCGGCCACAGACTCCCCCAATGAGTCCCTAGTTGTTGGAAGGGACAGTCTTGTAAACACTTTCCAGTGTTCGTGTGCATTGACAACTGGTAGAGGATAGAGGAGGAACCTGAACTGTTTAAAAGATCTTCAAGTAGCTGTCTTGTCACAAACCAGTTCTACTAGCCAGATCCACAGAGAAGCATTGGCATTAGAGTTCATCCGCAAATTCAATTCACATGCTAATGGACTCAATCTTGATGAAAGTTGGTTGGGGCACTACCACTGAAGGTGCAAACAGCTCTTTGTGTAGACTCCTATGTCAGGAAGGATACTATCTATTGACTTTGATTCTTATCTGCTTCGTTTTAACTACCCAATCTTCAGATACTAACTGATTCCCTCTAGCTCCCTGCCTCCCACCCACTTTCTTTTCTTCCCTCCCCCCTCTCCTTCCCCTCTCCTATTTATTTTAGGTCTGCACATCCTAAACTCATAACTCCGGTCATCTGAAGAAATGGGCTGTGCCCACGAAAGCTCATGATACCATCTACATGTTTTGTTAGTCTATAAAGTGCTACCAGACCATTTGTTGTTTTTTTCTGGGGAGCTGACAGCCTGTACGGGCTCCTAAGCAAGGGGTGGGGCCTTGCGCAGAAGGGGCAGGGCTGAGGGCAGCCAGCCCTCCGCGCTGCCCAGAGCACAGTTTCTCCGCCCCTCCCAACCTTCCCTCAGAGCTGCCCAGAACAGCTGGGAGCCCTTTGAATTGCTGGGCCCCAGGGCAACTGCTCTCTTTTCCCCATTGGTGGGCCTGACTGTCTTCTTCCCCTTCTAATTGAGACTTCTACAGTGATCTTGGGATCTGATAATCACAGGACATCTGGTATCCTAAGAAATCAGATAGTAAACTCTAGGCCTGGGACCAGGTCTTTCTCTGTGTTTGTACAGTGCCTAGTGCAGTGGGCTCCTGATCCTGAGTGGGGCCTTTGCATGTTACCAGGATACAAATTAAAATCTTTAATGAGGCCACAGCTAGATAGCCAGTGGATATGACCATGTGTCATAAGCCAGAGTCATGGGGCAAGCTTACATCAGACGAGAACTTGCAAGCATTTTTACAGAGGTGCATCTGGAGCCTCACCCCCCAGTTTCACAAAAGCCAAGCAATTTGCTCAAGTTCCCGGGCTGAGTCAGGGGAAGCACCTGGCTCTTCTGGCTTCCAGACTAGTTCTCAATTTGCCAGCCCAGAACTGTGTCTAGTGAACTGTACCCAGTGGTGTAGCAAAACCATAATTTTCCTAATAATTAAAAATTCCTGATTAACTGTAGAATCTTTTGTCTCCTTTTGGCCTGTTTTGGTAAATACTTCTGAAGGCTCCTGGGCTGTTTAAAGACACAAAACACTCTGGAAAATCTACTGATCAGTCCTAGTGACTCCCAGGATTTGACTCCTTGCTCTGCAGCAATCTATGATTCTGGTGGCTCGAGAGTAGCTCCCAGGTGATGAAACGCACACAAAGGAGGACTGATACTAATCTAAAACACGTCCTGCAAATATAAAACTAAAATGAATGGAGAAAGGAAGCAAGGCCTGCATCAGCAAGATGGGAAAACAACCTAGGTTCCCCTTTTGGCTGGCGGAGTCAATGGGACTCTGATTTTTGTTTACAGTTTAGGCCTGTAAGATTTTCTGGCTGTGTGCAAGAGCCTTAAAGATGGTAGAGATATAACTTAGTCCTACTTTAAGGCCAGAGTAGTGCAAAGTCGTCATGGTGTGGTATGAATCAGGCACAGGGTTTGCCTCTCCATTCAGTCACATTAATTTGAATCAGGAGTGTCTTAATGAAGTTCTGCCATGTAAGTCAAGTTGGGGGTCATTAGTTTTTGTTTTTATTTCTCACTGCAGCATCTTATCTTCCCCTCACCTTTATTTCTGTAGCTCACAGGCTGACATAGCAGCATAACTGCTAATAAATCCATCATTACAGGGAGTAGAGAGCAAGAGATCAAGAAGAGTGTAGTCTGTAGGCTCCTTAGGAAGGTTATTCAATTATTAAAGGTTTAATCCTACAAAGAGAGGGGCTATCTATTTTTTCCCAAAAGGCTTTTCATAGAAGAAGTGCAAATTGCTAGAAGTGCAGACTGCACTAATGCCTAGTTCTTGTTGGTCTGCAGTTGAATCTCTAGGTTTTCTGTTAGTGTCATTTGTGTCATATAATTTTGTGTTCCCACATTCTTGGCTCAAATACACAGTGTTGCGTGGTGTTGACAGGTTAACATAGTGAATTGGGTAGTGATGCCAATATTTTATAGACTTACACATGGAAATATGATACTAATAAGGTAATCTCCAGTATATCTGACTCTGGAGAATGTGACTTGGTAGGTGTGCTCTAATGCATAACATCAAATGCAATAGCTAAGCACGTGCTAGAAAGTTTTTTTCTGAAGAGCACGGGTCAGTGTTAGCATGTGAGCCTGTTTGTTAGCCTGAGAGAGAATTTTGGGGGGTTTGTTTATATTCTTATTTCCTTACTAATATGTGTGTTGCATTTCCCATAAGAAATGGGGCTTTCAGTACAATGGAAAAAGAAGGGCTCAAGCTAAAAATGTTGCAGGCGGGCAAGTCGATAGACTTGCCGGGCCCCTGGGCAAGGTGGGCAGGGGGGCTCAGGATCTGTGCTCCTGAAAGGGGTGGGGCCTAGGGATGGGGCCTACGTTAGTAGATTTTGTGGGCCTCCCTAGGCTCTGGGCTGGGCCCTCAGCATGGGAGGGAACTGCTGGGAAGCAGGCATGTAATGTGGGGTCTGCGCAGGAGGGGTTGGGGTTGGTGTCTTTGGGAGGATTGTAGGGTGCAGGAGTGGGTGGGCTGGGTGGGAGGTAGGATGCAGGAGCAGGCTGGGAGTGCAGGCTCTGGGTGAGAGGGAGTGCAGGAGTGGGCTGGGGTGGGGGCTGGGTGGGAGGTAGGGTACAAGAGTGAAGTGGGAGTGCGAGGTTTGAATGGGAGGGGAATGCAGGAGTGGGCTGGGGATTCAGGATCTGAGTGATGGGTAGGGTTGCCAGATGGTCTCCCAAAAAATACCAAACACGCAGACTAAAAATTTGTCGAACCCTGCCCCCCAGATACTCCCCCCCCCCCCCAGGCTTTTGCATGCTACCACAGGCTCCCAGCACCGATTGCGGCCCCACCTCCCAGCCACTCCCTCCGCCCCCACCAGGCTTTCGTCCGGCGCCCAGCCGGAAAAACAGAAAATACTGGACATTGCACATGTCCGGTATTTTCTGATTTTTTTTTTACTGGACAGAGGGCGCAAAAACCAGACTGTCCGGTAGAATACCAGACACCTGGCAACCCTAGATGGGGCTGGATCTGATCCTCTGGGTGTAGGTTCCCCACCCCTCATAGATCAGTTCAACACAGGATGGACTGATTTAAATCAAGGTGATTTAAATCACTGACTTAAGTTTCTCACTGATGCTACTTTACATATTTCTTAAAGGTGCAAATCTGATCTCTAAAACATGTTAATTAGCAACTCAGTACAGCATCTTACAACATCTAGGCTGTCGCGAGAATCACAGGTCCGGTGATGCATACCCAAGGGGGGGAAGGACAGAACCAGGTGGACCGTTTTAGTAAATAAAAGATATTTACTTATGATAGTGAGGGATTTATAGTATTTATTCTAAGATTTTTAATAGACCATGTTAATAATGAATTTACAGTATTTATTATATTTATTCTACGATTTCTAGTTAAACGTGTCAGGAATATAAGGATGGGAACGGCAAGGGGAATAGTCTCTGCTCTAAAGATATCCAGCTACACTAATTAAATAACAGTGATAACTACAAATTCTATGTAGTACCCAAAACAACTACAACACTAAGCTTATACAACAAAGAAAATCAAATCATACATACCAACTTACACATGGAACATTTCAAAGATATCGGTTTGGTTGCGAAGGCCTTGGTTACGCCCGAGAGTCGGGGGAGGTGGCTGGTCGGTTGATCAGGCCGGCAGCGCTTTGGAGTATACGGGAAGGCACATGCACGGTGGTACGTGTGTTGCGAAGACCTTGAGCGAACTGTGCGATGGGTATTTATCCCCAAATCTGCACATTGCTTTCCCGCGCTTGCATATTACCATATATGGCCCAACGGTCACCAAGTGGGGGGTCTGTGTCCCAGGGGTTGGGCCGAAACTGTGCAGGTTTCATGGGACCAGGTAAGGCTATTTTCCCCTTTTCGCACCTTCCCTTTTTCTAAAGGCAATGGTATGCAGGAAGGGTGCAGCCGGTTTCTCCCAAGGAGTACTGCAGCCCACTATAGCAAGAGCGGCCTGGCCAAACTTTTTTACTGGGGAGCAGTTTTTTTTCTAACATAGGCGTCTATACTTTGTGTAAATTGATTTAGATAACTTGATTTTTATTTATTTGAGAATTAATACATAATGCTTGTTAGCTGTGTCAAACAGATGCAGCAACAGTACATTAGGAATGGTAGGAACTAAGGGTATGTCTACACTTGCACCCTCTTTCGAGAGAGGGATGCAAATGCAGCTGAGCGAAATTGTAAATGAAGCACGGGTTTGAATTTCCCGTGCTTCATTTGCATAATCGCAGACCGCTGCTATTTCAAAATACCCTATTTCAAAATAACAAATGCTGTGTAGACGCAGTTATTTCGGGAAGAAGGGGAAAAAGGGGAAATTCAAATCCATGCTTTATTTTCTATTTCGAATGTCTTCATTTGCATCCCTCTCTCGAAAGAGGGTGAAGTGTAGACATACCCTAAATCACACACACAAACACAATAGCACTATTTTACTAGGCTTACCTGGTGTTGCTCATGTCCCTAACTCAAATAATTTTTGTTCAAATCATTGCTCTGGGGTGAGGCTGGGGATGAGGGGTTCATTAAGCAGGCTGTCCCGGGGAGACAGCCAGCACTCTGTCACTGCAGCAGCTTGGGGCCAGGTGAGAACCACCTGTCCATGGCTGTTGCAGCTGCAGCAAGCACAGCTGGGGGAAGGGCACATGTCCCACCAGCTGGGGGACAGACAGACAAACTCTCTGAAATATATAGTAGATAGCTGTCCCTTTCTCCATCCCTGCCTTCTGCCAGCCCAGTGGGGTTATAACTTCGGTCCCCATCTCTGGCCCCTGCTGCCCCCCTTTGTGGTCATTATACAGTATAATTGTCCCTGCTAGCAGACCCCTCCCTCTGTGTTTTATGAGAAACAATCTCATTCCAGGCACATCCCAGTGTCCTGGCACAATCAAATCCTTGCGTTGCTTTAAATTATGATAAGAGGAAGCTCCATACCAAATTTGGTGATCCTAGCTCTTACCATTTAGGAGGAGTTCTTGAACGGACAGACAGATACGCAGATAAACTGTCAAATATATAGTAGATTAAACTAATTCTTAAATGTTACATAAATATTTCACATTTGTGACTGCAGCAGTCTCCTGAGTTGCTGGCTTATGACTGTCCTTAAACTCTTTTTTTTTTTAATTTTCTAATTTTATTAACTCTAGTAGACAAGTCCTCAGAACACCACATACACAGTGTCCTTAAAACTTCTATAACGAGGTCTCATCTTCCCCACTCTCACTGTCATTTGGATTCATAGACTGAAACACTAATACGGGTTTTCCTGCTTTTTCAGCTCCCAGTCGATTTCTTAGAGATTTATGTGAATAATACCAAATGATGAAAATATTCTCTCTGTGCCTGCAGAGGAAGCTACAGCTGTGAAAAGTTGGCTTGGCAATGTAAGAAGCTCTTTTTTCAAGTTGCCTGGCTAATGATTTCCTCCAATTCAGAGGAGAGACTTTGTTCACAACATCGTCAGTAAGCATGTACTGATTATATGGTTTTGCTCCAGCCCTGACATTTATTATGGCTGACATAACTGAGGAGTGATTTTGAGATGCCCATGCCATGATAGCAGCAGCCTCTTCAGAAGTTAGGCTTTATATCTGGGGTTTTAGAATGCTCAAAAGAAAATGAAGTGGAGTTAGAGTTTGATCCATTCACTTCTTTATTGCCTGCAGTTTAACTTTCTGGGGAAGTATTTCTTTCAGCAATGTCTCTGGAAGAATCTTCCAAATTTTGACAGCATCAGCAGCAATTTTTCTGAAGTTTGTTTAAGGCTTTGGATAATAGTTTTCAGTATACTGAGCACATATTCTACATTCCTCTTTAATCCAATGTTAGATACTTTGGATGAGATACTTCCCTCTATTTAATCACAGTTTTCTTCTCAAAGTTTTGAGAGAATAGGCCAATTCTTAATAAATTGTTCAAAACAATCAACCACAGAATTCCACTGAATATTTTGTGGTGGAATTAGTTTGGATACTTCTCTCTTCAGTGAAGCAGAAGCAAAATGGTTGTTACCGAAGTATTTTGTGACTTCAACATTTTCTTTTATTCCTGAAGAAGACATACTTAATTTTTGGCTAAAAGATGCATTAAATGGGCACTGCAGCCATATATTATTAAGGAACATACTTCCAATCCTCCTTCTAAGTATCTTCTCATCCTTGCCATGTTTACAGCATTGTCTGTGGAAAAAACTGCACATATGATCATTTAATTTTTGTTCACAGTTTATTACAGTGTTCACTGCCACTTCTTTAAATATTCTATTGTGTGGGCATTTCCTGATGTATCTATTATTCTTCGAGTGATTGCTCATGTCCATTACACGTAGGTGTGTGCACGCTGTGTGCATGGGTCATTGGAAGATTTTTCCTCAGCGGTACCAGTTGGGCCAGTGGGGAGCCTCCTGGAGTGGTGCCGCTATATTGGCACATATATACCCCTTGTCATGAATAAGAGCTGCTAAGGAGAGTCTGACATATCTGGAGAGTGAGAAAAGGATTAAGCAACTCTGGAGATGCACCGGAGGGAGTGGACTTTGGGCATTCAACCAATGAAATGCAGGTAGGAATTTCAAACCAAGAGAGGGGTTTTTCTCTCTCTCTCTCTCTCTTCCTTTGTTTTTAGATCAGAGCAGTATTTCCCCAGGTAGCAGGAGAGATGGGCTCTCCCAGGAATGGACTCCTTGAAATGTGTAAGCAGGGAAAAGTTTAGATAGTCCATCTGGTTTTATTGTTTTCCTTGTTTGTTGGTTTGGAAATCATGTCTGAGCTGGTTAATTGTTTATCTCTTTTGTAACTAAGGATTTCAGCCCAGAGATTCTTCCTGATTCTATTTCACTCCATGGCTTTTAACACCCAGTCATTTACTATGCTAGCAACAGTAGTCTTGTTTTGATAATAAAAGTGTTTTCTTTTTGTTTGATTAACCGGTATTGGTTGATTTTTGTGTCCTTAAACCTATGTGCCTAAGTTACCTGGGAGGAGCAGAGCCCCACTGTTCTCTGTGGATTATCTAGTTCTTTTTTGAACTCTGTTAAAGTTCTGGCCTTCACAACATCCTCTGGCAAGACATTCCACAGGTTAACTGCGTGAAGACGCCCACTCTCAAGAGGGTTGTCTAGGTTGTTGCCCAGAGCAGATGGGTCTAGGCTAGGAAAACTCGGCCTATTTTAGAATAGTTCTGTTGCTCTTAACATACACGGTGATACTATCTGGCACAAGAATATCTCTTTTGTTTCATATAGAAAAAACCCCCAATTTTAAAAACTTTTTGTATCTAAAAAATGTAGGTTTGTACAGCCTGCATCACCAGCCCTGCAACATGTGACAGAGTGAGTCATGCTGTGACACCACAAACCCTTTGCCTCCAGCCTCATGCCTAGCAGCGTGCACAAGGCAGTGATGTCCCAGCGTGACACGCTCCCCCTAGCATGTCTTATTGCATAAATATAGGTCAGTCAGACAGACTGGCTCCAGTCTGCAAATCTCTTCCAGGAGTCAGGGTTCCAATCTCATAAATGTGGAATCTGTCAAAGCCGACAACACAAGAACCCCAGGCTGCTGTTAGCCAATATTGTGTCTATAAAAGACTATAAACCAAATCATGATAAATAATTTCACAAGTAAAGCTGCAGCATGGCAGTGCTTGGTTTGGAGTTGACAGCCTCTGTAATGTGCTGCCAGAGAGGATTGAATACCGTACTCTCACTGTGTTAAGAGGCAGTCACTTGTACAGCATTTCGTTCTGCCTTTGGCATAGGGAGAGAGGGCGAGCTTTTACGTTCAGACACAGCCAGACTGACACTGGAAAGCTAACTCTGTACTGGTCAAGGACTGGCTCATCTTACTCTGAGCATGCCACGGATATTAGTGGTTTCTTTCTCGCAAACATGCTACACACATTACATTGTCTGTGATAAAGATCAGTTGTTGGCTAACCCTCACTATATGCTTACAAACACCATTTACCTATAGCATGATAGTAGAGATCTTTCTGTCCATGCCGGGCAACTAAATACTCTACTGAACAAATTTTCCGGAAAAGATATTGGAAGCTGTCCATTGAGATATGAAAAGGTGATTGTGACAGGTTCAATTCAAGTTCCCCCTATCTTTTTCCTTTTTTGTTTTGTTTTGCCAAGAAAATGGAAACCTCTTGCTTTTGGTCGATACTAAATGACTTTTTTTTCCCTAGTTCATTGGGAAAACCAAAAATGGGGTGGGTGTAAATTCAATCAGCTGCACAGCACTACTTGACACACGGGTCTTGCTTGTGTAGAGCTGGTTACAAGATGAGTGTACTACTTGGACAACCAAGGTCAGGTGTCTAGTCCTCAGTTCTCCTCTCCCCCCATGTCACCTCATTTAGTTTCTAACCTTGGATCTAATATCAAGTAGTAGACAAAGAGGTGAAGAAGAGTCCTCCAGACCCCACCCCACCTCCGCCAGGGTAGCTCTGTAGTCTGATATGTAATGCTCTAGCCAACCATCTAGATGAAACACCACCTTCACTTTAGAGGGCAGAAAATCCTTTCACAGAAACAGAACTGCACATGGTGAGATTAGGAAACATGAACATGATCAACATGGCTGGGTGGCAGGGAGGGATAAACATGTCTTTTAAAGTCACGCTATGGCCATTAGCTACCTATAGAAGCATTACAGATTTGGGGAGACTCCTTCCGAAGGAACCCCTCTGTGTCCTTTGAGTGAGGTTTGGGACTGCAGCTGCTTCAGAGTAGTTTGCAGCATATGGCTGCTTGGAGTGGGACTTGTTGCAATACATCTCTAGTGCTGAGTGTTCTCTTGGGATTGACTTTCAGTGGAGTTGGGGAGATGGTGAAGAATTAATAGTATAAAACTTGTCGGTGTTGTTGTGACAGGGTGTATGAGCCCCACACTGGCACCGAAGGGGTTAACCTGGCCCAGCTGACTGAGAAGACCCCACCCTCACAGCCCTGCTGGGCTGCATGCTCCAGCCAGAGGCTGGCTATAAAGACCTCTGGAGCTGCTCAGTCAGGGCTGACTGCCGCAGGGGAAGGAGGTGCTGCAGGAGCTCCAGGGGAGGAAGCACAGCCAGACCAAACAGCGGCAGCTAGACTGAGGGGGACTGTGGTAGAAGTCTCCAAACCAGAGCGTGAAGGCAGAGAGGAATTCCTACAGGATACGGGTGGGAAGTAGCCCAGGGCGGGGAATTGCTCCCTGAGAGCTTGGCGTGTTGGGAGTGGGATTCCCCGCCGAGCTAGCAGTGGACTGCGCCACTGCTGACAGGGCCCTGAGATGGGACCTGGTGGGGAGGGAAGGCCTGGGTCCCCCTACCTCTCCGCAGATACCCCTGCATGGGGGAGCTTTGTCTATGACATCCGGACTCTGCGTCCGCTAGGCCGTACTACCCTGATTCCAGAGGGACTGTGTATTGACTGAGGCTGCTGGGCCATACTGTGTGTTGACTGAGGCTGCTGGGCTGTGTTACTCTGAACACAAGGGGAAATGATTAGATTCTGTGGCCACTAGGCCGTACTGCCCTGAATGCAGGTTGTAGTACATAGATTTTGTGGCTGATAGGCCTCCCTATCCAGAGCGGGAGTCCGAAGGGCCACAGTGGACCAGTCGCTACCCTCTGGTGGGCAGACAAGGCATCAAAAGGTGTTAAAAAGGCCATTCTAGTCTAACACCCACCTGGTTCCTAGTCTCTAGTACTATGGGGGAGCGTTAGACTGGAAACCCTTTCTAGACATCCTGGGGTCATGAGGAGGGAAGGGAAACATCAGGATTTTCTGTTAAAGCACATCTGTTTGCTGCCAGCATAGCAAATACATTTTCAGGCACTCTTAATAAAGCTACAGTGTTCACAAGTGCAGAAGGACTACATTCCATCCGCAATATATTGCAGCGCGCCCCGCTCCCAGCACTGTGTACACACGGGAGATGGAAATTGCTGCCTAGAACTGTGAGGTGGAAGGAAAGGATTTGTATATAATGTCAGGGTGATGTTGGTGCAGCTGGCAAAATGAGGCCCAAGTGCCTTGGGATGTCCACAGGAAACTGAAATGTTAGGTCTCTCAGTTTCCCCCTCACTACGCCAGATTTTGTGGCACAATTTTGATGCAGGAACCAGAAAGACACATTCAGCCCCTGTCAGTGGGCACAGCTGTTCTATATTGCCCATCACGCAAGCCCTGGGCATAGGGATATGCTGATTGTAGGCCCTTACGAAGCTTTGGAACAGCTGCCATAAAGCCGTCGGTGGGCTGCTCCAAGATGACTTATGCTTGGGGGGCCATTTTGGCCTCCATGACAGCCCAGACTCTGGAAGGAGCAGAGATGGACTGTACCATCTGTGCTGCACTTCCTGGATGTGATACTTTATGTTCCACAGATCTGTGTAATATTTGTTGATGTTGCATGTTGTTGATCTTTGCTGTCCCTGCCCTAAAGAACTTACAGTCTAGGAAACGGGAGGTGTGAGGAAGTCCTAGTGATTTTCCTACCTTAATTATTAAGCTCACTTCTTGTGGGCATCGTAGAGCATTACATGAGCATTATAATATGCCATTTCATGTTTGTACAGAGCCTAGAACAACACATTCCAGATCTAGTTACCCTCAAGATACTGCTAACAGTATAAGAGCTTCTCTACATGGAACAATAGTCTGTGGCAAGCCAGCGTGTTAATCTGAGCGCACTCAATAAGGGAACATCAAAGTGCAACATTCAACTTTTAGTGCACTGCAGCAGTGGCCACATCGGACTTTAGTGCATGACAAGCTAGTGTGTTGTAGATTCACATTCTGGCTTGCTGTGCACTAACACCTCGTGCAAACAGGTTCTGCATACTCACTTATCTTCCTTTTCTTCTAGGAGTAACTCCCTCTACTGCCCCCATTGGACAAATAGGAGTTTTGTTACTAGAGAACAACTTCTAAAATTCGTGGTGGCCCTCCTTGGGCTGAGCTCCTCAGAAGAGGGAAGTCCACAAGGCTGCTTTAAAATAAGTGAAAATCGTGACTGAAAAAAGCTTTTCCAACACAAAGGAAGGTGAGTGCTTAAAAAACCTGTTGGGGGGGAAGGGGGCTACCCCTACGAGGCCCTCTCACAGAATGACAGAGGCCCGAGCCAATTTGATTTTATAGGCCCCAGCTTCATTCGCATGGACAACATTAAAATGCATTCAAATTTGAATGTATACTTCTGAATTGCAAGCCTGTGCTGTGAGAGTAAGAGATTCAAGCTCACTTAAAACCTTTTTCAGGGTCCAAATGCTATGCAACTGGTTTAACGCCATCAATTTGTGCTGACCATCTCGTTGTCGATGTGCATGAAGGGAAACAGGCAGACGCTGCTTCAGAATTTTCCACTTTCAAGGACTGCTGCTGAAGAGGTTGTACAATTGCTGGATTGTTCCAAAGTATGTGATTGTGTCATTGCATGATTCAGCACAATCAATGCCGACAAGATTTAGTGTGTGGTTGCCACAACTGGAGAAAATACAGTTTGGATTTTGCTCAAGGAGGACTGCTTGTACTCCGTTGTACTTCCCATCAATTTGGATCCATTGTCATAGGCTTGGCCTATGCAGACTTAAAAATTTGATTTGAAGCCTTCCAGAATATCTTTTACTCGAGTGGTGATTTCTTTTCCAGATTTTTTTGTATGAAATTATCAAACAAAATGAATCATTTTTCAATTGAAATCTTTGAACTTCCTGAAATTGTTACATATTGAACAACCAAGGTCATCTCTTCTTTGTGAGAACAGTCTGGAGTTGCATTAATAATAATTGAAAGTACTTCGCATGTCATATCTCTTCAAGAATTGTTGTTTGCACAAATGTTCCACACAGCTCAATAAACACGTTTTGTATTCTGGTAGACAGATAATGGACTTGCATGTGTTTTCTGCTCTCTTGTGATTCACGGACACGCTTAACATGACCTGATAAAAATGGGTCATACTTGCTAAGAAGCTCAAGTATACTAAAAGTTTCCATTCGTAGGATCGCTGATACATTGACTGGAACCAAACAAAGACAAATCCCTGTTCAGAAAAGAAAAAGAATGATATTCAATATGTGCTCAAGTTTTTTCCAGTTACCAGTTTCTGTGTTTATCCCTACTGTTGCTATTTCTATGTCTTGATTAATGACCTCCTCATTTTGAGGCAGTGGCATTGAAATGTCATTTGTGGATACAAAGTTTTCATCATCAGAACTGGAAGTGTCACTGTCAGTATGGTCACTGTATAATGGCTGAGGTGTCTTTTCTATGAGAAATGATATTATTGGCTTTGAACTCTTAACTGCTGCTTCAGTTTGTTGCTTTCACTATCTCTTACTTCTACCACTTTCAAATCTTTGCTTCATTTTTATAAAGGAGTTCCTTTAAAACGCAGTAACACACAATAAATTAATTCACTAAAGGCTATTAGTTACACAACATTTTTTAAAATTGTATATAGTTCACAGTGAATATTCTATAATAATGGTTTGGGTGTGTTATTTTACTATAGCCTATAGCCTGTTTCAAAGTCTTGAAAATTTCATCTGCTAACATGTTCGTTTATTAAATTCCTCTAATAATTGGTCGTTATTATGAATATGAACCACAGGCGTTGCCAGTTAAATATAAGGTTATTAACCTTCAGATTAATTTATCACAAAAAAGCCTTTAAATGAATCAAGACTGGATGAAGAGGTGACACAGCTGAGCCTTATATGATTATTATATCACATGGGCACATATGAAAAAACAGGAAGACCCCAATCTCTATGCATGCTGAACATCTGATTTAAAGATTATACTCAACTTCAGGCCAAGCAAAATCACTTTACAGTGACAGAATTTATTACGACTTTCAAAACCTCTAAACTATACAAATATGGTAAACAGCATTTCATAACATAGAGTCAGTAATCACAGAAGTTACTCCAATCTCCAGTCATGCAGATGAAAATCCCAATGTGACCGAAAAATTGGCGAAGGCCCAGAGGTCCCATGTTGATTTAAATCAATTTTTTGTAGGTGTGTATATCACTTCTTTTGTTGTCTCTATTATAACTGCAAGGTGTATAATACTGGAAATGACTTGGTAGAAAAACGTCAACATTTGAGGGCTCTTTGTCTCCTGAGGCCTGGGCCAAATGATCCTCCTGGACCCCCCTCTGATAGGGCCTGCCCCTACCCCATAGGATGAGCCACTTTCTGGCTTCTATGGGGGGGGTGGGACTTGTGAATCATGATGTTTGAGGAACCTCCAGCATTATGCACGGCACAGCATTGCTCCAAATGCACAGGCAGACCCCACAGAGCTTACCTAGTGGAGTCCAACACTGCACACTTGAAACGCCACTGATCTGACAGTGCTGCCAGGTGTTTCTTTCTTTTTCTGTCTTATTGCAACAGGGCCATGGCAGCATCTTTAACAAGGTGGGGCAATGTTATGGGGGCCTGCAGGAGAAGCAGGTTTTATGAAGGGAGGTGACTGCAAGAGGTTGGCTGCTTTGGCAATGAGGGGCCAGGGCTGGCCTTACCATGAGGCGAACTGAGGCTGCCGGCTCAGGTGCCAGACTGTGGGGGGGGCGCTACTAGGACCCAGAGTGTAGAAAATTGTGTCTGCTGCTGGTGCATATGTATTCTCTCTGCTCTAGATGCACAGAGATGGTAGAGTGCTGTGCTGGAGGAAGGAGGGCACAAGAGACACAACAGGCAGGCAGGAGAAAAGGGGAATGGGGGCGTCATTTGAGCTCCCCACCTCAGGTGCCAAAATGTTGTGGGCCAGCCCTGTGAGGGGCAAGGTAGAAGAGACCACCAAGGATAGAGAAGAAGGGTACAAATGGAGCAGGGAGGGGTGGGGACGCTGCATGGTGGGAGTGGAGGTAGGAAGACATGGAAGCAGAGTGAGAATTATGCAGAAACTTGAGTGTCTGGATGGTGAGTGGAATCCAGAGAAAACAGGAGAGACATGGTCCAGGAGGGGATCAAGAAAGGGGAGTTAGGTACGGTGCTTTGGATAGACTGGAGGGGAGCGACATGGGAGGCAAAGTAGGAAAGGAGAAAAAATGTCCTCAATGTGAGTAATGTTTGTACAATGTCCTGTTGCCTCCCTCTGATCTAGGTGGAGGGTTCTGTGCCTTCATGATAAATAGTTCTCCAGTGACCCATGAAATGCAACTTCTTAAAGCTTGCATCACTGGAAAATATTTCCTCGTTGTTGACATTTATAATGCCACCTCACCCTTATAATGCCATACTAGCACCTGCCCAATTCACTAGCTCTCCCCTGCTATGAAACATAATTTCCATAAACTGGGCTTTCTGCAAGAGTGCTTCCAGAAATAGCATCTCGTAAGCCAAGAAGCAGCTGTAGGCAGAAAAGAAACAATCACCAATGCTGGGAAGCTATTTCTATGTACTTTGTATTGGCTCAGCAAATGTTCAGTACATGTAGGAGCTGATCATTAATTTGGAATTATCTGGCTTTTTTAAAAAAATCATCACCATTGTGAACTTTCTAACCTCCTATGGGAATCTGACCTAAGAAAAAAGCAGTGCCAGAAAATATTAACTAACATTGTAAGCAATGCAATGTTTAGCATGACTTAACATAAAGTATAGATAGGGACAGTGATATCTGAAAACCATGTTGAGTCATGTTTTCCAGCACAGTGCTTTTCTTGACTGGACATAGGCAAAATGTCTGGAGCCTGAGCTAAGTTTCTAGCTTTGGTTCAGAGGTGGTTATCAATGTGGGAACAATTTTTATCCAGGTATTTCCCCTGCATGCTAGTTGTCAAATCCAGTCATTTACATGATGCAGTTGTTCACTATTAGAATTGTAGAAAAATTGGAATTTAATAACTTATGACTGTCTGCAATGAGTATTCACGTGATCTAGTACAGGGCTAAACCTCTCTAGTCCAGCATCCTTGGGACCTGACCGCTTTCGAACCAGAGAATTTGCCAAACCACAGGAGATCAGTATTGTCTAGCAGCATTACCAATACTTCCACTGGTTCCTGGGCTCTTAAGACATTTTGGCTATGTCTACACTCGCGGCTTCTTGCGCAAGTACGGCCGTTCTTGCGCAAGAATCTGCAGAGCGTCCACACTGCCCGCCCGCTCTTGCGCAAGTAAATTTACAGTACAGCGTGGTAAGAGAGGGCTCCTTGTGCAAGAGCTACACTCTTTTTTAACAGGTGTAAGCTCTCTTGCGCAGGGCTCTTCGCAAGAGGGCAGTGTGGGCCTTCGGCAGATTTCTTGCAAGAAAGCCCTATGTCTAAAATGGCCATCAGAGCTTTCTTGCACAGAGGCGTCCACACTGCCATGGGCGCTCTTGCGCAAAAGCACAGCTCGCACATGGCAGTGTGGACGTTTTCTTGCGCAAGACTTCTTGCACAAGAACCCTTGCGCAAGATGTTCTTGTGCAAGAAGCCGCGAGTGTAGACATAGCCTCAGAGCTAAATAACAGCACAGAATACTGAGAGCTCTTGTAACCACCACCAGAAGGATTTGAACCTGGGGAGCTGAGTATAGGAGCCTCTACCCTCTGAGCTAAAAGCCAGCTGGCTCCCAACCCAGGCTGTAGAGGTGTCTTGATCTTAGCTGTTGCTGTGGTCTAGGTATCACTTGCATTGCTCCAGGTGTGTGGGTTACACTAGGACTGGTGGGACTACGGGAAACTTGGCCGCACCCATGATAAGTGGACATCCAGCTAACTAACATCATGGTGGACCACGGATGTTGCTCAGCTAGAGGGTCCTGGACTACAGAGGTTCAACCTGTAATTGGAATTCACTATTTGAGCATTGATTTATCACTTAAATTACATGGTATTTGATCTCTTCCCTGGGTGGATAGATTAATCTTTTATAAATAAAAGACACATTTATTTTTTATTAATATAGAGTATGAACTCAAAATCGACTGTTCACCAACACCCATTATGCGTAAAATTAGGGTTTAACAACATTGAAAAACCAAGGAGGAGACAGGCTGCTTTGAGACCTAGACTGAAACCTTGGCCCTGCTGAAATAACGGAATTATGCTAATTGACCCCAATGGGGCAAGGATTTCATCCCTGATTTCTGACTCTTTTGGTGGAGGTTTTGCATTCAACTCAACATGTTCCCTGAGAGCACCATTTTTTTTTTTATTGATTTTCTTCTTAATGTTAAGGGAAAAGATATTTCTTAACTGTGGATGGAAAAAATTGTTGGTACAATTGATTTGTAAGAATCAAATGATTCTAAATCAAAAGAAACTAAATGATTTCTTTGCTTCAGTCTTCACGGCTGAGGACGTTAGGGAGATTCCCAAATCTGCACCGTCCTTTGTGGGTGATGAATCTGAGGAACTGTCCCAGATTGAAGTGTCATTAGAGGAGGTTTTGGAACAAATCTCCGGGACCGGATGGCATTCATCCAAGGGTTCTAAAAGAACTCAAAGGGGAAATTGCTGAACAATTATCTGTGGTTTGTAACCTATCCTTTAAATCGGCTTCCATACCTAATGACTGGAAGGTAGCTAACGTGACACCAATATTTAAAAAGGGCTCTTGAGGCGATCCTGGCAATTACAGACTGGTAAGTCTAGCTTCAGTACCAGGCAAATTAGTCGAAACAATAGTAAAGAATAAAATTGTCAGGCATGTAGAAGAACATAATTTGTTGGACAAAAGTCAACTTGGTTTCTGTAAAGGGAAATCATGTCTTACTAATCTATTAGAGTTCTTTGAAGGGGTTAACAAACATGCAGACAAGGGGATCCAGTAGATATAGTATACTTAGATTTTCAGAAAGCCTTTCACGAGGTCCCTCACCAAAGGCTCTTGTAAATTACATTGCCATGGGATAAGAGGAAGGTCCTTTCATGGATTGAGAACTGGTTAAAGACAGGAAACAAAGGGTAGGAATAAATGGTAAATTTTCAGAATGGAGAGGGGTAACTAGTGGTGTCCCCCAAGGGTCAGTCCTAGGACCAATCCTGTTCAACTTATTCATAAATGATCTGGAGAAAGGGGTAAGCAGTGTGTTGGTAAAGTTTGCGGATGATACCAAACTGTTTAGGATAGTCGAGACAAAAGCAGACTGTGAGGGACTCCAAAAAGATCTCACCAAACTGAGTGATTGGGCAACAAAATGGCAAATGAAATTTAATGTGGATAAGTGTAAAGTAATGCACATTGGGAAAAATAACCCCAACTATCATTACAGTATGATGGGGCTAATTTGGCTATGACAAATCAGGAAAGAGATCTTGGAGTTATTGTGGATAGTTCCCTGAAAACTTCCACACAGTGTGCAGCGGCGGTCAAAAAGGCAGATAGGATGCTAGGAATTATTAAGAAAGGGATAGAAAATAAGACACAGAATATCTTACTGCCCCTGTATAAAACTATGGTACACCCACATCTTGAATACTGTGTACAGATGTGGTCTCCTCACCTCAAAAAAGATACTTTGGCCTTGGAAAGGGTTCAGAAAAGGGCAACTAAAATGATTAGGGGTTTGGAACGGGTCCCATATGAAGAGAGGTTAAAACAACTGGGGCTTTTCAGTTTAGAAAAGAAGAGACCGAGGGGGGATATGATAGAGGTATATAAAATCATGAGTGGTGTGGAGAGGGCGAATAAAGAAATTTATTTATTAGTTCCCATAATAGAAGAACTAGAGGACACCAAATGAAGTTAATGGGTAGCAGGTTTAAAACTAATAAAAGAAAGTTCTTCTTCACACAGCGCGTAGTCAACCTGTGGAACTCCTTGCCAGAGGAGGCTGTGAAGGCTAGGACTACAACAGATTTTAAAGAGAAGCTAGATAATTTCATGGAGGTTAGGTCCATAAAAGGCTATTAGCCAGGGGATAGAAATGGTGTCCCTGGCCTCTGTTTGTCAGAGGCTGGAGATGGATGGCAGGAGACAAATTGCTTGATCATTGTCTTCGGTCCACCCTCTCTGGGGCACCTGGTGCTTGCCACTGTCGGCAGACAGGCTACTGGGCTAGATGGACCTTTGGTCTGACCCAGTACAGCCGTTCTTATGTTCTATGTACATACTTTGACTTTTTGTTTTGTTTTACTTGCATGAATACATGTTGAAATGTGGATTAAATCTGTTTTACTTGGCATGTTTTTGCCTGATAGGCTGCACTGAGGCAGCAAGGAGTTATTAGGGGCTATCACTGAGACTTCTCTCTGTTAAGTTGGTTGCCCACAGATGTAGAGTCCCACCATGGATGAATTTAGTCCATTGAATGTCACATGCAAAAAGAATACAGATTTTCTTTTCCTGGAGTGGCTGACATAGAAACCTAATTATTTCTTTCTCTCTTTTTTTGTTTTTTTGTTCTGCTGTCTCAAAAGCAATTCAA
Organism: Rafetus swinhoei; assembly: GCA_019425775.1. NCBI lineage: Eukaryota > Metazoa > Chordata > Testudines > Trionychidae > Rafetus > Rafetus swinhoei. The sequence goes on along the minus strand of CM033446.1, from coordinate 123,819,047 downwards.
GCATATTATGCAAAATTAGCCAAAAAAATCTCTATTTGAAGCCAGTTGAGCAATTAGTTACTATTCAAACAGATCTTTGAAGGGTTTTCTCATTTGCCCCTTCCATTCCCTAAAAACAACCAAACCTTTCCTCCACTCCCAACTCAAATTAAGGCCTCGGCTCTAGACTTGTATTTTGCTTTATCTCTCGAGGCTTTAGCCTAGTGTCATATTTTTATGACCAAGTTTTGGCTCATTTGACACAGGGAGGAGTTTAGAATGGAAAGACTGACCAACCCAGAATGACGGCAGCATTAGTAATCATTCTAATTTATGTTCCAACCAGGCTTTAATTAGTAGGTTAAGAACACTGAATGTGTTTGTTCTTTGTGGGTAGATGGGGACTGAAATCATTTAGTAGGTCTTCATAAAATTTCTGTACCTTAACTCTTCCAGTGAAAGAAGAATTCCTCCAGGAATCCAGAATGCAGCCCAACCAAGCTGTCTGTTCAAATGAGCCAGTGTAACCCACACACCTGCTGGGTGTGGTTTCCTGTCCCATGTAGTGGCACTTAGACCACTTACAGAGAGAGAGACTGAGTTTCCTCTACAGCATTAATTGTAAGTCAGCTGGCTGTTAGCTCAAGCTGTAGAGGCTGGTGCACTAAGCTCCAGAGGTCCCAGTTTCGGTTCTGCCTGTTGGTGTTACATGGACAAACCTAAGAAAAACTTAAGGTGTTTCTGCTCAGCTGTAAGGGCAACTAACTACTGAAACAATTTACCAAGGGTTGTGATAGTTTCTCCATTACTGGCAATTTTTTAAAATCAAGATTGAATGGTTGTTTTTTCATAAAAGCTCTGTTCCAGGAAGTATTTTAGAGAAGGTCTATGGCCGGTGTTATACAGGGGGTTGAACTAGTTGGTCACAGTGGTCCCTTTTGGCCTTAATCTCTGAATCTGTTAAAGGCCAATGGAATGTCACTTGTTTGTATGACGAGGCTGGGGGCTTAGGCAGCAGGTTTGAGTGTTTCAGAGATCTCTTGCCAGCAACAGACCTGCCTTAGGTCCACTTCCAAGTTCCTCTGTGTTTTGGGGCCTGTTCTTTGCCCTTGCATGGCCCAGTCCTCTTGGAGAGAGTTACCTTAGATCAGTGTTTCTTAAGCTTTTTGAGACCACGGAACACCAAACAATAATAGTTTTTTATGCAGAATACCTATGAACATTTTCTTCAAAAAAAAAATGTCAGACAAAAAAAGACAAAAACAAAGAAGAGGTCATGGCACACCTGTGAGTTGTTCACGGAACACCAGTGTTCCGCAGAACATAGTTTAAGAAACACTGCCTTAGATACTCTTGTACCCTAGTTGAGGTTGGGCATAGTGGAAGGGCACAGATGTGGTGTGAGGGGAATTTCAGGAGGCATTTACACAATCCAAATGAAAGCTTTAGGATTTCACGTACCAGAAAATGTGCTGATGAAAGTGTGTGTTCTCCGGGCTTCAGATATTATTGGTGTCCTAGGACAGGAGGAAGGGGAAGTAGAACAAAAGAGGTGAAACTGGAAAGCCAATGTTTCCTGTGTAAATGTACCTTTATGTGTTTTTGAAAATATGACCCATGTTCTCTTAGAATGGCAGCCAAAGACACTGCTGTGAAGTCTGTGCTAGATTTCCATATATTGACTTGATTTTCAGCTGGTTTAAACTGATGGAGTTGGTCCCTTGGATTTAAGAAGATTCCCACTATTTTATTTTGCTAGCCAAATGTTCCTCTCTGGAGCATAAACATGGGTGCCATTCCAAATCTGCTCTGCTACTGCTGTCTGATACCACTATGTGTGTCTGAGAACAGCACCTATAAGACAGATTGCAAATGCCCAGGAGGAAATTACTGCTCTCAAACTTCACAGATGACAAAACACCATGTTAGCTCTATGTGGGAAAAGGTTTTTCCCATACCATGGATCGGAAGCTTAACTCTCTAAGGGGAATATTTGTATTTCTTTCTTTCTTTCTTTCTTTCTTTCTTTCTTTCTTTCTTTCTTTCTTTCTTTCTTATTCAAACACTTTGAAATATCATGTCTTCATAGCTTGGGAGAGGCTCTCCATATTTCTGTTTCCAATGTTAGGTTTGGGACTGCGCAGTTTCACTTCTGTAACAGAGAGTGAGCTATATGCATAGCTGCAGTGACCTCAATGGGGCTACCTGATTGACACAAAAACCTAATGACCTAGTCTGGGGTTTATATATCTTTTTAAAGGATATGATTGTTTGCTTTGATGGGTTCTGGAGTTGGGATTCCAGTCATGGTTCTTCCTTGTCTTCCATCTGTTGTGCCAGTAGGCATATCCTTTTTCTTTATTTAAATGCAGGCACACAGAAGTCCCTGACGCCGAATTTTAAGATATTGGAGTTGTATAGTGATGGCATTGCAGGCATTGGTGTAGGGCTTCGTCTTCCCCCTTCCTCTTTCAGGCTGGCTGAAAAAGGAGAATTAAGGTTCATTCACATGGTGATCCTGAGCCACATGTTAGAGACTAACAGAGCTATTAAGGCATAAGTTTTTGTGGGTAAAACCCACTTCATCAGATGAATTGAGTAGAAGTTACAGAAGCAGGGGTATATATAAGGAAGAAGTTGCTTGTGTTAATGAAGCTAATTAAGTCAACATGGAAGTGGGGCCTTCTCAACATTTGGTGTGGAGATGGGAATATCCGGAGAGGGGAAATTGCCTTTGTAATGCGTTAACCGGTTGATATCCTTATTCAGTCCTAAGCTGATAGTGATGAATTTGCAGATAAATTCCAGTTTCGCTGTTCAACCTCCTGGATCTCCTGGGTATGTCCTTGTGCAGCGCCCCCCTCCACCGGGTTACCTTCTTTAAGGCCAGTCTGCTTACAGGTGTTGATGGATAGGTCTGGGTTCTTCTGGATCCTGCCACCCACTCAACTTTATTTTTTCCGATGGATTTATTTGGCGGTGCCTCCACCCCCCTCACTCCTTCCTGGCAGGGTCACCAAGGCAGCTTGGGAGGAAAATTCTAACCCAGGGTAATCCCCATCTACCTGTACTTGCAAGATAGTTGGAGACTCCCAGAAAATAACACAAACACATACACTATAATAAACACAATTATATTAAACAGAAGACAAATATAACATAACAGGGTAAAACACTATTTTTAGTGTCACTGGTGCCCAGCAACTGTAAGGTTAGTGTCCCGTTGGTATGCATACTTTGTTGGGGCCCTTGATGATTTTTGACTACAAAATTCTTCTCTGCAGTGGTTTAGCAGTGGGGCTGACTGGGTCCAGTACAGCCCAAAGGACTCACAAGTGGGAGAAGGTGGTAAATCCCTCCACAGGTTTAATATGCAGCAGGTTATAAAATCCCCAAATAAATTCCCTGACTTACTAACTAAAAGATGGTGCACTCACACACCCCAAGAATGAGCCTCAGGTTCAGAGATGACTCAGTCACTGCAGAGGGGCTGGTCTCTTCTGGCCGGGATCCTCTTCGGGCAGGAATCAGGCTGCTTCAATCCCAGAATTTCCCCTCACCACAAAGGGGTGCAAGGCTCAAGGTGCAGGCCACACAACTGCACCAAAATTCAAACTATAATCCCCTACCCCAGCATTCAGACACACACACAGCAGGCAGCAGCCCCGAACCAGCAGACAGAGCAGAGCTGACCATGCAGTGACTGGTCTCACCCAGGGAGCCGGAGAGCCAACTCAGCCTGGCTGGGGAAGCCTCCCAGCAAACTCCACAAACTGGGAATCAACAGTGGAGACATAAAACCTAGCTGAGGGATCCTGCCTTCAGGTCCCTCGAGGCCAGTTCTCAGGGGGAAACCCTGCATGCAGGCCTGGGTCTTACTAGCTCCCACACAGACAGCCTTCCCCCTCCCCTGGCTGGCTCCACACTCTTCTAACCCCTCCTGAACTCTCTGGGAGGGGCATCTCACTCCCTATGGGTTGCCAGGCAGACTCTGTCCCTGGTAGGGACGGGGAGCCAAGGCAAACTCAGTGTGCTTGTCTCTGAGCTGCCAGCAGACAGAGCCCCAGGAATCTAGGGAATCTCCTTGGGGGTTACACTTGTCAGCAGCTCAGGCTAGCCATGCAGCGGCGGATATAGGGCAGGGCAAGCGGGGCGGCTGTCCCGGGCCCCGCGCTTCAATAGGCCCCGCGCCGAGCTGCTGCGCGGGAGCAAGCGGCAGCGCAAGCAGCCGTTTGGGCCCCGCGCTCCCCGTGCAGCATGAGGATGCAGCGCGGGGCCCAAACGGCTGCTTGCACTGCTTGCTTCCATGCAGTGGCCCGGCTGAGTGGCACAGAACTCAGCTGAGCACCACGGCGGGAGGTGAAGGGCGTGACAGAGGCTCCAGGTCCTGCCCCCTGGCCGTGTATGTCACCGCCCCGCCCCCCCTTCGCCTCCTGCCATGGTGCTCGGCTGAGTTCTACACCGCTCAGCCGAGCTGCCGCGTGGGAGCAAGTGGCGCAAACGGCCGTTTGGGCTCCACGAGTGAGAGGCAGGAGGGGGAGGAGAAGAGAAAGAGAGAGTGAGGCAGGAGGAGGAGGAGAAGAGAAAGAGAGAGTGAGAGGCAGGAGGCGGAGGAGAGCTGAGAGAGAGGGGGGAGACAGTAGGAGGAGGAGGAGAGAGAGAGAGACAGACGTGGAGGAGAGACTCGAAAATACCGTCTTATGATGGACTATTGGCTAGTTTTTTTAATAACGAACATTTAATATTGATATGTGAAACGTGTAATGAAGTAATGTGAATACGCAACGGGCGATGGATTGAAACTGATTTGCACACGTGCTACTACCTGTCGGCTGTGGCCGTGGTGCATGCGCCATGTCACTCACTCCATTTTTTACAGATAAATAACAATTTTATAAGTGTAAATTCGCCCATAACCCCAAATTATAAAATGACTAGCAGAGCGAGAGACACAGGTAGAAAATATTTGTCGGGACGCCAAAAATTAAAGAAAAAAAGAAAACTTGAAGAATGTAATCTCAGTCTAAAAGGTACTATGGAAAAATTGAAACTAATAAAGAATTACTTAAGATCTACTATGAGCCAGGAGCGTTTTGTAGGTCTTTCGATTATATCAATTGAAAACAACCTGTGTAAAGAAATGGACTTTAATGACATCATATATATAGTAGCCCAGTGTCTGAGAGTCTGTAACGCTGAAATGCTGGCTGTTCCCCTCTGGGTGGCGCTGTTGCTGAAATGCTGGCTGTTCCCTCTGTGCGGCCCATGCTGCATGGGGAGTGCAGGGCCCAAACAGCCTCTTGCGCTGTTTGCTCCCCCGTGGCAGCCCGGCTGAGCGGTGCAGAAGTCAGCCGAGCACCACGGTGGGAGGCGAAGGGGGACAGGGCGGTGATGTACATGGCCAGGGGGCGGGGCCTGGCCGTGTACGTCACCGCCTCGCCCCCCTTCGCCTCCCGCCATGGCGCTCAGCTGACTTTTGTGCCGCTCAGCCGGGCCGCCATGGGGGAGCCCAAATGGCCACTTGCTCCCCCGCGGTGGCCCGGCTGAGTGGCACAGAAATCAGCTGAGCACCACAGCGGGAGGTGAAGGGGGGCGGGGCAGGGGCGGTGACGTGCAGTGTGACAGCGGCTCCAGGCCCCGCCTCCTGGCTGTGAACGTCACCACCCCGCTCCCCTTCGCCTCCCGCCATGGCGCTTGGCTGACTTCTGCACCGCTCAGCCAGGCCGCCACGTGGGAGCAAGTGGCGCAAGTGACCGTTTGGGCTCCACGCTCCCCATGCAGCACGGGGAGTGTGGAGCCCAAACGGCCGTTTGAGCTCCACAGTCCCCCGAGTGAGAGGCAGGAGGGGGACGAGAAGAGAAAGAGAGACAGAGAGAGAGGCAGGAGGCGGAGGAGAGCTGAGAGAGAGTGAGGGGGAGGCAGTAGGAGGAGGAGAGAGAGACACGGAGTGAGAGACCGGAGGCTCAGGAGAGAATACCGACATGGAGGAGAGACCTGAAAATCCCATTTTATGACGGGCTAATTGGCTAATAATTGAAGAACGTGCTGCCAAAAGAGCTAGACAGCTATAATAGACTTAAATACAAATGAAAATTTTTAATTATTAATGCAGAATTTTGTTTAAGAATGACTTACAATATAATTAAAATAAAAATTATCCAACTAAATTAAGTTTCTATCAAATTTACCCAATTCACATTTAATATGAAAATAGCCTTCAATTTGCGTATTTGACACCTTTTTTCTATTTTTTCTCCAAAGGGGGGGCCCCCGTGAAATTGTGCTGCCCTGGGCCCCGCAAAACTCTCATCCGCCCCTGTAGCCACGTGTGCTATTAGGCTACACCACTATTTACTGGACTAGCAGAGTTAGCATAGGTCTGTTTACCTGGGCTGGGAAGCATGCTCCCAGCTGCAGGGTGGGCATACTCATGGTGTAAATGCCACTCAGCCGTTGTCTGAGTTACACATTGCCACTCGTGGGGCCCAGGGTGGGAAAGAGGATCCACTCATATAGATCCCATTGTAGAACCGGGGCCTAAGACTCCCTGTCCTTTGCGATCAAATTCACCATAAGGCTGCTAAAGTGATGAACACCTGGAAGACCAAGAATTTGGCAGCCCAGTCCCCCTGTTCTGAAACACAATTTTTCCTGCAATGCCATGTACGCTCCAGCAGTTTTGCCTTTCATTAAGATGAATAGAACAAAATGTAAAGAGAAGTTTGAAAATGCATTTTAAATTGTTTTAAATCCTTGATGTGGCCATAAATGTAACATGTGATCCTGGGCACATCGGGGGGAAATGATTTCCATGTTTCTCATTAACTTGCAGGAAACTTGGATTGATTTTTTTTCTTCTCTGCATCTATGGGGAATGATTCCAGACTACTGGTGTATACAGTTCTCGTATAGTTAATATTATTTCACAGTTGTAGCACCTTTTTATCCTGAAGGGTCCCAAGATTTTGTACAAAGTACATATGGCACCACCGAAATGTAGCCATCTTTGGGATAGGAAGTGGCACCTAGGTGAACTCCTGGGACTAGATCCTCATCTGGGGTAAGTTGACTGGACTTCAATGGTTCTACACCAACTAAAGACATGGTCCTTAGTTCAAAGATGCTGTACAACAGGGCAAAGATGGGAAATATAAATGTTGTTATACCCATAGGAAAAGAGATGCGAGAGGTTTATCATGACAGGGATCCTACAGACTTGGCTGTTGGTATATGTTAAGGGTCATGGACTTTTCATTTCCGTGAGTGTTCTCATTCCTTGAAGCTGACAAGTTAGACCTGTACCTGAGTTTGCTCCTGTAATTTATTGCAGATAGACTATCCGACGCCCCTGGGCATTCCCACATTCAGTCACGTCTTTGCCAGCAAAGCCAGAACTTCTTTAATCTCTTCTTTCTTCATTAAATTCACAGCTTTGGTAATTTTACAGCTATTGTAGAATTTGGCTGTGTTCCGTCCCATGGAATCACAAGGCAGTAACACTGTTTAAGCACCATATGGTTTTCAACAAAGTCAGGCTTCAGATCCAACCTAAACAGCTTAACATTATCAAAAGCCCAAGCTGACTGTAGCAATAACAACCTCTGCTTCCTTCCCATAAGTTGTATAACAAGAGGAGGAAAGCTTTCAAACTGGGAAGGCAGCTGTGATCCTGAACGGGGGTTGCCGGGCTGAAGAAAGCTCTTTGTACATTCTCATTAGTTTCTTAGGACAAGAAGCTTCCACCTGGACCACAAAGGAAGTTCAAGGCCAGGTCTGGTTTCACTTAAGATGCCTAAAAATATAGAACAGGTTTTCTTCCTATTGTTTCCATATATGATTCATTTATTTGATATTTAAGATTTAATGAGCTCTTGCAGAGAATGCTACATGCCTCCAAGCTGGAAAACACTGGATTGTCTCCATTGTTCAATGTATGTTGGCTTTTCCAAAGATTAAGTATTCCTGGCCCCACCTAACATGGTCCATGCATTCTTTATCAGAGTACAGTGAATATATTTGGCACGAGTGTTTTAGTAATGGGGGAATGGGGAGAAAGGAGACAAATTTCACTCAGTGTTTAGAGCAAGAGTAGAAAGATAGCAAATGAGTTTTGAGCTCTCCTACTGAAATATCCTATAAATTTCAGCTGATGAGTAACATTGCACACAGTGGCTTCCAAAGTGAAGCAAGAGGCCAGACATAGTGTTTTGTGACAGTGCCTTGTGATCAGGAATGATTATCCTATTCCTGTTATGATGCTAACAGCTGGCCAAGGACTCTGTCCTGATCAAAAGCAATCAGCAGTCCAAATGCTTCACACGCATCTGCATTGTGTTTGGATAACAACATTAGACTCTGTTACATCTGCATCCTTGTTAACATCAATAGAAATCTGAGTCACAGAAGCTTTTACTACTCTCTCTGGATCTTCCACTGAGCGAGGGGATGGCAGAGAGGTTCTTGAAAGTAGCAAAGTGATGCTTGTTTAACCCTTCACATCTCATCTATTTATTTTACTTATCTAGAGTCACCATTTTGCAATGAAAGAATATAATTTACAACGTTATGGTCTGATGTTGAGAATAGTGGGGTCCTGACTTAGTTCTAAATCAACTTGCATTTTTAGAAAGTCTACATCTGTTAGATGGGGAAGCACTTAGATACTGAATTAAACAAACCAAAAGAGCCTAGAACTTCTCAGAGCAAAATCTTGTTGATAATTTACTGGAAGATGAAAGTGTTCAGGGGTGCTAAGATGGTGTCCTTTTGCCATCCAGGACTAAATAAATCTTTTTGCATGTCACTTCTGCTTAAAAAGTGACAAAAGCACCTAGCTGCCACATTTCCCACCATGCTGCTAACTGACATTTGATGGAGGGAAAGGCCATGAACAATTTGTATAGTGGAGGTGCTGAGAGTCATTGAACCAAACTGTAAATTCTGTATAGGATGGAAACCGCTTCAAGCCAGGGGGATGCCGCTGTACCTCACCATCATTAGTTCCAGCACCTATGGAGACAGCTTGGTACTGAAAAGGGGACTATCTCAGCAGATTGCCAACAAGGCAATCATCAAAGAGGCCTTTACTTCAAAGCAGGTCACAGAAGCTAACCTTGATCAAATGAGCTAGGTGAAGAAAAGTAGGGTGCTGACATGGGTCTTTTCATCTGTATTGAAACGTGTGCTGATTTTTGGGGGGTGGCATGTAAGCAAACTCTACATTAGCAGGGTGATAACAGATATCCTCAGTAAAGTCGACATGCACCATCACTCCAGTCATAACTGTGAGCAGAATCTGGCCCTTTGAAAGCAGTAAAGGAAAACAATTGTTATTGTCTGAGAGGGGTAGCCGTGTTAGTCTATAACTCAAAAAACTTAAACAACAATGGTTCTATAGCACCTTAGAGACCAACCAAAATATATAAATCATGAGCTTTATGGGCACAACCCACTTCTTGATATTTGTCATCTAAGGAAGTGGTTGTGTCCACAAAAGCTCATGTTACTATCTATATATTTTGGTTAGTCTCTAAGGATATGTCTAGACTACATGCCTCTGCCGACAGAGGCATGTAAAATAGGCTACTCGACATAGTCAATGAAGCGGGGATTTAAAAATCCCAGGCTTCATTAAAATAAAAATGGCCACCGTGCTGTGCCGGCTCAGCTGATCGTCAGCACAGCGCGCGAGTCAAGACGCGGATCGGTCGACAAGGGAAGCCTTTGTCGACTGCTCCCTTATGCCTCGTAAAACGAGGTTTACAGGAGTGGTCAACAAAGGCGTTCCCTGTCGACCGATCCGCATCTTGACTCGTGCGCTGTGCCGACGATCAGCTGAGCCAGCACAGAGTGGCGGCCATTTTTATTTTAATGAAGCCTGGGATATTTAAATCCCCGCTTCATTGACTATGTCGGGTAGCCTATTTTACATGCCTCTGTTGGCAGAGGCATGTAGTCTAGACGTACCCTAAGGTGCTACAAGACCATTGCTGTTTTTTTAAATTTTTATTGTGTTCATTCTGTATGCATTATTCATTTGATTTCCACTATGGAGGAGCTAATAAATGTGCCTTCAATACACTTTAATTAGATGTGTTTTTTAAAAATTTATTTTGCGTTTTCTGAACTCCTTATGCTGTCACCAGCCAAACTGGTCTGGTTGTATTAAGAGCACATTACTAACACATTACTTACCACTATATTTTATGCTTGTTGCAGATGTTTGGCTTGGACACAGAGAGGCCCTTGTGTCCTGAGATCAGCAGCTAGCCTCTAGCGCCAGCTGCATTGGTCTGCTATTGGTATGTAACTGCCCTGCAAATGTACTGGGAAGTACAATATTTGATGATTTAAATGTAGCTGCTCACAGCACAGTGTTAGGGCTGGCCTCCCTCTGGTTTGCTTGCTAGAAGAGGAAAAGAGACCAGGACCTCTAGTTTCATATCAGAGACTCTTGCTTTTGAAAAGCAGAGACCTCTGAATTCCAGCTGGGCCAAGGAATAAACCTCTCAAATCACTTCAGATATCTTATCTAGAAGGCATGCATAAGTTAGCTCATGTGGTCAAATTCTCCCACTTTTGGGCACAATGCCTGTTGACACGAATAGAAAACATACCTAGTGAGGGACTGCAGGATTTGGCCCAACTTGATTGATGACAAAAAGGGGAGCACTGAATAGCAAAGTTTACTGACCACAGAAGCAGCCACAAGGGAGAGGGGGGAAATGGTGTCTGTCAGTAGGTGCTTTGAGTTCTGTAGGTGGAAATAGTTATGAGTGTGGATGAGTGTTCTAAGAGTCACAAGCTGAGAAAAAGTATGTTTGAGGATGCTCATGTGTGCAGTTCTACAGGTGAAAACACGTTAGACGCGACAATGAACAAGAGAGTCAAAAACATGGAGTGGACTCTGGCTTAAGCTCAGGCTTTAGGAAAAAACCTAGAGGAATCACGCAGAGTTCCTGTACAGCATTTAGGGAGCTTTCAGAGGCCCAGTGAGCTTAGAGGAAGCTACCTGTATGGACCTTCCCTCAACCCTCTGCCCCCTTCCTTTGGCAGCACAGCGCTTCTATGTGCTGCATAGCCTGTGGCTACACAGCCGCAGCATGGAGCCTGAAGAAACTTCTACGTTTCCTAACTCCTGCTGGGATATTTATGGTCTTGGTGGTGTTGTGGAGCAGGTTCAGTGCACAGCTCGTCTCTTGCCAGCCCATCTTTAGAGCCGCTCTGGAGGAGAGCAAGGGAGGGGAATAGTCTGTAGAAGGAGCAACCCAGTCCCACAACAGCATCCATGGGGATGCCTCAGACCAGGATAAGTTAATGCCTAATTAACAAATCAAACTCTGCCAGCGTGTAGCTAGAAACGGTTTAATAACTCATCCATTCTGCTGTTAACTCAATGCACATGGTGTTTTTAGCATTTGGCAGCAGGGAGCAACAATGTCTTACTGCAATTGTACGTTACAAAACCTGGTGATTATTAGATTCTGGAGTTTCTTGTCTTTCGCCTTTCAACAGATGTGAAAAGCTAAGGAGCTGTATCTCAGCCCCTGCTGAGATGCTGGGCTCTCTGTAAGTAATCCCCAAATAAGTACCCAGCACTCTATGGAATTCTGCCTCTGCCCTCCCAGTATCCGCTACTGCTTTGTTATGTTAGGGGTAGGCAATAAATTCAAATGGGCAGTAGATATCCGAGTTACACTTGGATGGGTATTGGATGAAGCTGGTCAACTAATTACCAACAGCTATTCTGTAGTACTCATAAACAAATGAGTGGCAGGTTGTATATATGCCTCACACCGTGTACTGAGCACAAATCTGACATTCTTTTAATGCAAAGTCAAGCATTCAAAACAGGGGAATGTCAGAATCAAGCTTGCCCATTTTAACCTTAAGTTGGCCCCTTTGTGTAAATGCACTATTATACCATTTCTGCGTGCGCGCACATGCACAAACACACACACACACACACACCCCCTACCTTTCTTTCCTCTCTGTATTTGAATTGTGCCTGGGCAATAGCAGGGGAGGCACTAAGAGCACAGAAGGGACAATATTCTTGATCTCAGATTTGGTGTCTGGCACCATAGCAGCCAAGAAAAGCAATTGCTGGGAAGTCCTGTTGTGAGCCGTTACTTCCCTGGGTTGAGAGGGATATTTAGTGTAGCAGCAGATGAAATCTGAAGAGAATTAGGCAGCTGAACACTACCACGTCTTTCCTGAACACATATAAACTGAGGGTTTTTTTGGTTTTGTAAAGAGGATTTTAAACTTGGCCAAATTTGGGTGACGTTTGAAGGGGATGCGAAAAGACACATCCCTGACATCAGTGTAACTCCCACTCAAATTTCAACTCACTGATCCAAAGCATAGAGGAGTTAGTATGGCTGTAAGAATTTTTCAACCTTTTTTCCCCTTGCCTCAGTCTCAAATGGCTGTACCAGTATAGATACTTAAGTGATCCAACTGTAAAAGAACAGAATTTGGACCATGGTGTGGAAAAAGAGCAAGAGTGGGAGTGCGTCTATCACGCAACTGCACAGAAAAGGGCATAAATAAGGTAGTAAAAAGCAGTGTGTGCAGCTATGTAGAATGGGGCATGATGAGAGGGAACAATTCCTTGCATTTCTGTCCTAGCTCCTATAACTTAACATGCACATCAGGCATTTAATTCGATGGCTTGTTTAAGCTAAAACCCTCACATTGAAGTCACCTGGAGACATGGAGAATGAGTAATTTGTTTTCTCTATAATACACCTGATCATCTTACTAAAAGACTTTCAGGAAATACTGTTTTGGGAAACAGACTAATCTTATTGCTGCTTTCAGCTGAAAACAACTAAGGAGAAGGTTGGAAGCCCAGAGACCCCTCCTTCTGCTTTTGATGAGCACTTACTAGACTTACAAAGAGGCAAGAGATATACTTCCCCTGATTCTATAAACTGTCTAGACCTGGATGGCCAGATTGCTTGCTTGACATAAGAAGGGGTTTGGAAGATGTTGAATTTGGTTTCTAAATTGTAGGTAAAGTGATATTCTTAAACACACAAGGATGTCCTTGGGATCTGCCATTAAAATGTATCCAACCCACGTCTTCATGAAAATGGGGCTGGAGTGTATCAGAAGTAGGCTAGTAACACACATTGAGTGGGGTCCTTCGGGTTGTACTGGAGATCATACAGAAGGCACTCTTGCCCCTATTGAAAGTATTGAGAGTTAGGAAAAGATGAAACTGTTTGGATCAAATCTTATTTATTCCAAACCTTCAGCCCAAATTCCAGTCAAACCTGAAACATTTCTGAGGGTTCTAAACCTTGCTCTTAGAACTTTTTATTTCCAGGCCTCAGTCACAGAGTTCAGTGTGCAGTACTGACCACAGAGGGGTTGTCACCATTTCCTCTGCAGCTCAAGGTACATTACAATGCTTTGGAGCTGTAGCTCCCAGCCTGGGATGCTCACAGAGAGCCTACAAATATCTAGGTCACACTCTGAATATCAGGATGTTAGACAGTCTTGGGTCAGCAGCTCGTCTACAGCCCCACTCTGGCTTCCACCAACCATGGTTACCATGGGTAAGGTAACCCCAACACACTCCCAGTTCTCAGGTTTCCCAAAATGGTGCACTCTACAAAGGCCAGGCCTCCCCGGGACAGTTCAGAGAAATACTATTCATTTAAACAAAGCAGAGCACAGTTTATTAATTTAAGTGGGGCAAATACATTGTTCCCCAGACACAGAGCATTAAATTAGTTTGTAGTAAATGTAAACCCAGTTTATTGACAGGATATAGGCTAAGTGATGCCAAGTATAAGGAATCAAGTTAGAAAGAGTCACAGGCAAATACAAATGAAAACCTCCATAGATGCCATTCGGTTTCCTCTCCTACTTCATAGCTTTGTTACCTGATTTGTGACTAGACCTTTATTGTCTCTTCCTGATGATTGGGTGGCTCAGAGAGGCGGGTACACATCCCATTTACCAACTGCCCTGACATGCCTGGCTTCAGCAGCTTTCAGATATAATTCCAGCATATATCCATAACTCTTAGTACACACCATGTACATCATGCAAGACTATCAATGATCAGTGAGTTAGTAGTTTTCAAATGACACCTCCCATGGCATATTTCATATAAAGATTATAACAGTCATGCGTAGGGTGTAACTACAGGGGTGCTGAAGATCCTAGCTTCCCCTTTCCTAGTTTTAGTGCCAGCTGAAATCACCTGGAGTTGAGGGCGCCCAGCACTTCACTGGAGACACTGTGCACCCTGAAGAGCTTGGCACTTGGGGGGAAATCATGCCCATTTGAAGTAAACGGAAGTTCTGCTATTGTATTCATTGGGACCAAAATTTCACTTATGGTTTTTCCACTATAACCCTTTAACTGTTTTCTATTGGCCTCTAGTGCTCAGTTGCCTAGCAATTGCTTAGGATTGATTCCAAAATCCCACTGCCCACTGGAACTAGTAAGAAACAGTTTAAATGCTTCCATTTGGAATTTCTTAGAGCAACCTGACAGGGACCAGGTTGATTAGATTGGCCTTTTTAAATAGCGCCAGACACATTTCAGAAAGCATCTTACCTACGAGCTAGTCAGAAACACCTCACCCCATCCCTCCCCATTTTTTTGGTCCCATGAAATATGTGAAGAAAACTTTTTGTGTGAAATAAATTCATTTTCTCCTATGCAGAATTGTTTGCTTTGTTTCAGTTTTGCAAACGGAAATGAAAAGTGTCAATTTGAAGCGAAACTAAAACTTTTGTGGAATTTAGCTTAGACGTTTCCTGTCTGAAAAGGTTTATTGAAAATGACATTTTCTCTTGTGGGGAGGAAATACCTTGTTTTCAACACTCCCTCCTCCTGTTTTTCAGCAAGCAAAATTTTTGGTTGGAAAAACTTCCAGCCAGCTCTAACTTAGTGATACACAGAACCTCTACAGCAGGGGGCCAGATGCAGCCCCTGACTCGCCTGGATCAGCCCCCGAGGCTCAGGGCCTCCCCCAGCCTTGGGAAACCTGCGCAAGTGCTCCAGTCTCCCTACTGTCCCACCACAGGACTGGAGCACACAACATTTACTAGGCTGGGCACCCTTGGGCTCTGGTGTGGGAGGGGAATGGGGGGGGTGTCTTTCTCCATCTCGGTCAGGGGCCACGTCAGTGAGGGGTTTTTGTTTTGTTATGTTTTGCTTCACACTTGTGTGTGGCCCCCAAGTGATTTTTTCTGTGGGTCAGTGCCCCCCGACCCAAAAAAGGTTCCCCAGCCCTGCACTAGGGTATGGCATTTGATGCAAACCTATTGAAGTAAATGGAAATTCTGTGTGTTTTGAATCGGCCCCTAGCTGATTTATAGAACTGAAGCCTATTGCAAAATGTCACATGTGGAAGCTTGTATTGTTTTGAGCAAATGTCCCTGACAGAACTTGCTCATTCTAAGAGCTGCCGATTGTTTAGCGATTCTTCTCACAGCTCAGAGTCACCCTTTGGAAATGAAGACTAGTGATATTTCAGCATTCTTGCACTGGTGAGATGCCATGGTGTTAACTGCTAGTTCTGAAAAGAGTTCACTTTCAACAGTAGGAGGACTAGATCAAATGCAAGGCTTCCTATTGTTACCAATTAGCTTATTAAAGCATTAACTTTGATCATATAATTGGACTGAGATGCCAACAAGCTGGTATGTGCTTTGTACCATTTCCCCCTTTTGTGCTTGTTTTCCCTCCCTCCCTCCCCACCCCCCATTGTCAAGCGCAGGTGTTTTTGTGAGGTTCTCTTTAATGATATTTCTGGAGGTATAATTTCAAAGTTCTGGTTAACATTGTCCCCTTCCTCAGTATATTCTGAATTTCAGCTGCATGTCTGCTGCATCACTTACTCAATTATTAAAAAGCCGTAACAAAGTCTCACTTCACTGTGCAGGAGCATATTGTGGAACAGAAGCACATAAATCTGTCATGAAATCCAGAGAAAAAGAGGGTAAAACCAGCACATACCATGAGACTTAAGTGTATGACAATTACAGGCAGTAACCTAGCTCTGACCATAATCCTTTTGGAAGTCAGGGAAGACCTAATGGAAAATTTGCTCTTATAGGTATTCCAGGCTTTAGCTATCAGGAAGCACTGAGTGGTTCCTTTAGTCTGAGTGGTTTTGGAACAAATGCAGTAAGTTCATACATCCTCTTAAGGTTACTAAGGCTACATTTACATTTGCAGTATTTTTGCTGTCATTTTCAGTGGGGGAAGGGAGAAGCTAGCTTGTGTATTCAC
Source organism: Rafetus swinhoei (assembly GCA_019425775.1). NCBI lineage: Eukaryota > Metazoa > Chordata > Testudines > Trionychidae > Rafetus > Rafetus swinhoei. The sequence goes on along the minus strand of CM033446.1, from coordinate 123,802,805 downwards.
TTGCACAGGTATCGTTCGTGTTCACATTTGCAACGCTTCCATCACCAATGAAAGCAGTGCCTGAGGGCAGCTATCCCAGGGTACATCTAGACTACAGGCTTTTGTCGACAGAAGTTTTGTCGACAGATACTGTCGACAAAGCTTCTGTCAACAAAGAGCATCTAGACTACATCCAGTTCTGTCAACAAAGCAAGCCGCTTTGTCGACATGACAGTGTAGATGCAAAGGACAGTGTAGATGCAATAACGCCTTCTGTCGACAGAACTCTGTCGACAAAAGGCGTTATTCCTCGTAGAATGAGGTTTACAGCCATTGACAAAACTGCTGAGTTCTGTCAATGTTATGTCGACAGAACTCAGCAGCAGTGTAGACGGAGGTATAGTTTTGTCGACAAAAGTCCACTTTTGTCGACAAAACTCTGTAGTCTAGACACCCTCCCCCACAGTGCAGCTCACTACATTTTGAGGATAGGTCGTGTGGGCAGGATGATCACAGAGCACTGTGGATCCCCGCACAGCCTCCTCTCTCCAACCACTGATCAGCTCCAGTAGCTCATCATTGTTCCAGTACCTCAGCAGTGGATCATTTGCTCCATGTGGCAGCCATTGGCACTGGGCAAGATAAGTGAGCACACATCAAGATGACTGGAAGGGGAGTTTCAAAGTTTCCAGTTCTTTACAAGAAGGGGGCAGACATTTTATAGAAAAAAAACCCCAAGGTAATTCAACTCAATTAAGTCCAGTTGATTTTGTTAGCACTGTACCATAGAGCAATAAATGTAACTAACTGGCAGACACATAATAGTTAGAAAAAAGGGAGTATTTTTGTCCATTTACTTTCTGCATCGTACATGAATCAAATAGCTCTTGCTTAAAGTTTGGGCAGGAATCCTTTTAATAGCTGATTCACAGATGAAGCTAGGAGTTCGCTACTGCTACTAGCTAATGGAGTGACTCCTTTAGCTGGACTGGAAGAGCTCATGCTGGAAGTCCCAGGTTCAGTCCCCACCAATGACCCATGTTAGGGGTGTGTAATCATTACATATACAGTTTGTTACAAAAGTCTTTGAAAAGGTCTCTGCCCTGCTGAGCTTTACAATAAAAAAGAACAGACAGAAAGATGGGTGCAGGCCAAGCAAAAGAAGTGGCTTTGAAGGAGCAGGACAGGAATGGAGTTTTGGTCACAGGAAGGATGAGGCTGATTCAAGCGTAAGATGAAAGCATTTGTGCAGAGGAAAATGGCATGAAATCAGGCATGGGAGCAGGAGACAAAAGGAGCATTACAAGGAATGGTGCGAATTGTGGGCAGAGGGATCAGATGTGGGGGGTGGGGAAGTTGTGCAGGGCCATTTACAACCGGCCTCCTGGACTAGTGTCTCACAAATATCTGATTTACCAGAAGCTACATTAGGTACCAAAGAGCACCACCCTCTCTGATATCATTCCTGATATTACATCCTCTTCTCCCCAGGGTTGTTCCAGGAGCATCCACCACCATGTCGTCTAATTACTCCAGTCTCTACATTCCCCTCTTCCCTGCTCCATCTGGTATCGCATTTCCCCAAGTCACTAGAGGGGTTGTGAGGAGTCCGTGGTGGGAATGGACAGAGCTCGCTTCTCTTCCTCTTTTATTATGCTGTGAATAGGTAATCTCTTTCACTGGGGGGCTTTGTGACACCAGACGTAAGTCCCTCCTCCAATTAACGGACATTGTGCATCCCTATTGGCTGCAGTGAATTGAGCTGGCCAATGAATGAGAACAGAGGAGAGCACAGAGGAAGATGAACTGAGCCTTCAGAAGACACTGGCTGACTTGGTTAGGAAAACAAGAGCTCTTCCCACGTGTACAGGTTGTGGAGATTTTTCTGTATCCAGATGAGCAGCAAACAGTGGGAGTTCAAGGGAAATTCTTTCAGGCACACTCAGGGGGGAATGATCATATAGATACCGAGGTAACCCAATCCAAGATGGGGACTACCTCTGCCAGAGCCGACCCAACTATATAGATGAAGTAGACCAGGGGTTCCCAACCTGGAGTACGCGTACCCCCAGGGCGTACGAGAAGCTTGTCAAGGGGGTACGGGGAATATTTGGTAAATAACTAGATTATCCTAATTGAAATATTCCAAAAGTAGTAGCGTTAGTGGAAAAAAGTTGTGGATTCTAGAGTCTAGAATTTATTTCCTTTCATATTGAATAGGGGGTACGGGAAGGTTTACTAAAAGCCAAGGAGGTATGGGGACCGAAAAAGGTTGGGAACCCCTGAAGTAGACAGTCATCTATGGCACCAGGCTTTAAGGGGTGCTACTTAAAGTGATAGAAGTGATTTTTTTTCCTCTGTTTAAAAATATATTAATATGTAAGGGTAAGTCTACACTTGCTCCCTTGTTCGGACTAGGGATGCAAATGTAGCCGACAGAAATTGCTAATGAAGCGGGGATTTAAATATCCCGCGCTTCATTAGCATAATCTTTCCCCTCGTGTTATTCCGCTCGCCAGCTGATTTGAACCAGGAAGTGCGCTCCAAGACACGTTAGTTCGAATCAAACCCTTTGGTTCGAGCTAACCTTACTCCTCATTTTTTGTCCAAACTAGGGAGCAAGTGTAGACGTAGCCTTATCTCTTATAAATGAAAAAAACGTAGGAAACAACTATGGTCCTGTAGCACCTTAGACTCACCAAAAAAGTATCAAGCGCTTTCGTGGGCACAACCCACTTCTACAGATGGTCTTCTGAGGAAGTGGGTTGTGCCAAGCCCATACCCAGGAATTTGTATGGGGGGGTGTGATCCGTGGGAGGGGCTGGTGGCTGCCCCGGCCCCCAGCTCAGCCCCACCCTGGCCTCACTCCTCAGGGTGGGGAGAATCAGCCCCAGCCTTCCACAGGCTGGCCAGAGCATGGAGGAGGGAGGCTGGGACAATGTTACTTGGAGGACTATGGGAGGGGGGGAAGTTTACGCCCTTCACTCCCCTCCCTCCCCGCATACAGGCCTGGTTGTGCCCGCAAAAGCTCATGATTATTCCTTAACGTTGTTGTGCTACCTCACTTATATCCCCAGGAAGCACTGGGGAGTAATTACTCTGAATTACTGGTGAGTCATTATTTTGAAACTGCAGAAGTGGAGCATCCACACTACCACTATTTCGAAATAAGCATTATTCCCTGTGGGAGTTATTATTTCGAAATAACCAGCCCACTATTTCGAAATAATGGGCTCGGTAGTGTGGATGTTCCACTTGTTATTTTGAAATAAGGGGAGTTATTTTGAAATAATTCCCTAGTGTAGACCAGGGCTAAAGTGTTACAGGACCATTGTTGTTTTTTTAGTTACTGACTAACACAGTTACCCCCTGAGACTCTTATAAATGAAAGTATCAAATATTGTACTTCAGAAACAGGGCATCATTGCCATGTCAGAAGTTTATTCCACGTCATGGAGCATGGCTGTGCAAATAAACACAGTTGAAGCTATGCCGTGACACATTTTAAAAGAGCACCGCCTGGGTTTGCTGTCTAGGGTCAAGGCTCTGGCAGTTCTGTCCTTTTGGCCCAGTGTTGGCCAGTCACAGAGCTCATCACTCAGTGAAGACTGGTCAGCGACCTGCAACAGCTCTTCTGCCATGTTCCGAGACATGATCCCAAAGACGCAGTGCCCACGAAGAATTTGTATTGTGTAGGACTTTGAAAATTTTGCTAAGAGGTTTTAACAAAATTGTAAAAGGAGAACTGCAAGTACTTGTGAGATTAAGATTGTGTATTTATCATAGACTGTTATTGTTAAAGTAATAGTAAAGCCCTGATTTTCGAACACCTGACTGCTAATGTTAACAAAGACCACTTAACATATGCACTCTTTTCCCTTCTAATTGCAATAATGTTTGATATAATAGAAATTCTGGCCTTCTGTTTAATTTTTAAATAGTTTTAAGTGAAGATTGAAATGATAAAAATAAATTAAAATGTAGAAGGTTTATGTTACTATGATGTCATTGCATGTGCAGTAACTCAACAGGAAAGGTTTCAGGGGGTAGAAAGCTACATACATACATACATTCTAGACTTCTCATTTTTCTCTATATTGAATGTGGGGTGAGGGGCACCAAAGTCATAATTCATCTAGGGTGCCAAAAACCTTTGGGCTGGCCCTACTCGGCCCATAGTCCTTCCTCCCCCTTACCTCTCTTGTGCTTCTTCAGTGCCTCTTCCCCATTTCAACTGCCACCCTTGCCTGGTGCCTACTTTTTTGCTGCTCTACCCCTTAACTTGGCTGTTCTCCTCTTTACACTCCAGTACTGTTCTCGACACTCTCCTGGCCTCTTTGCATAATGCTGTCGAATCAACTGCTCAAGTCATTCTTAAGTAGTGGCATTTTTGTGACACAGAAGGTAACTCAGCCAATCACTGCCGAGTTCTCTCCAGTTCATTTACATACTGAAATGGGATTAGCTGAAATGAGTCTAAGAAGGCTCTACAGTGAGACACAGTTAAGGTCACTAGGACACTGTTTCACTTAATCAAAACAGCAATTCTTTATAGCACATCTGCAGGCTTTCACTGGCTTTCAAACGATATTGTTTCCAGTGAAACCGATGGAGAAAAAGCAGAGTCTTTGGCCAGAAATTCGTTCATTCACACATTCAAAGAGGTTTGAGAAACTATGAAATAGATGCTATGAGCATGTGTAGCATACTGGGCTCAAACACTTACCCAAGATTTAATGGAAAAGTAAAGCTCATGTCATTGTTGCAGAGGGAAGCGCTCCGTCATTGCAGCTTATGTCCCAAAGGCAGGTTAAAAGTATAAAACGCTCCCTTAAGAATAAACATGGTGTAAGGTTTCATAAACACAAATGAAAAGCAATTCCCCCCAAATGGTACCCTTAATTTATAAGCAGTCAGTGCATTTTGAGAAACTGTGATCTGAGACTGCCGTATCAAATTCTTGAGAATTCCAATGGGCATTGTGCACAGATGATTACATTGTGCACCGAGTGTGTCCTTGTTAAATTTGCTGGCTACTGCATTTTTATTGCTCTCCTGGGGGTTTATTGAGTTTACACTTGCAGTAAAAGGCAATGGTTTTTGCAGTGTCATTGGTACACTGGCCACACAACTGTCTTTGGCAGACAGAATTGCTAAGCCGTATGCTTTGCTTACATCCTTTGGTATCTCGTTTTAAAAAAAAGTGACAATTAGGGTGCCATGCACTTGTATTTAATTAAATAAAAAATAGAGTAAAGTGGATTTCTTAATCAGTAAACCATGCCCAATTGTGCTTTGAGTCAGCCTCATTGACACGCTATTACTAAGGTTTTTAAATGTCCTAATAGTAGTTGAGTAGTAACTTTTATTTATCAGCAGTAGTGATGTCAATCTAATAGGTGCTTTCCAAACAATCAGGAAGAATAGGCTGCTCCCTGCTCCAAAGAGCTCCTCTCCTAAGGACTGACAGAGAACTAGACAAAGTTCGGGGATAAGGAACAACAACAGGCAGTTGATAAAGGCAGGACAACTCACTGTAAATAACATAGCAGAATAGAGAATCAGGAGAGTTGGCCTCTTATGGATTGGCTTGGGGAGGTTGCATGGTGCCTAGGGGAGAGTTAGAAGAAGGACCAGAGCTAGAAACACACAACTCCGCTGCACCAGGAAAAAAAATCAAATATCGTGTTACAAAACATAGGAATCGACAGACCAGATCAAACCTAAGGTTCATCTAATCTAATCCTGTCTGATGCTGGCCATAACCAGACACTTAAGAGGAACTGTGCAGTAACTAGATGTGGGGTAATTTGTTCCCCCATCTCTCAATTAAGTCTCATCCTGCTTTTTAATAATTAGAGATTGGCTTAAGCCCTGAAGCATGATGGGTAGCATCCCTTCCAGAATGATCATTGTTATTCATCGTAAATACTCTGGATATTCCTGATATTCAGATACATGTCCGGTCCTTTCCTGAGCCTTGCTTAATTCTCGTCCACAGCAACTTCCTGTGGCCATGCATTCCAAAGAGAGAGTGTCCTTACACTCTGCTTTGTTCGAAGACTGAACTGTGCTCTGTGCATTATGGGCTAGTTGTGCCAATGGATTCTTCTTTGAAAGAGGTCTGTTCAGAAACTGAGTAACTGCCAGTGTATTTGCAAGGTCCATCACTTCTCTAGAGGGTTTGGAACAATGATGGAGGCAAATTTTCAAGAATGGCTTTGAAGGTTGTATCCAGGATACTCTGCTCTCAGAGTTAATTAAAGGCACAAAATGAAAGGCCACTGATGAAAATTAAGCCCATAATGAGTAAGTCTTCCTTACAGTAGCACCAGTGACATATGCAAATTTGGGTTTCACTCTGGTGTGTGTACTGGGAGATGAGGGAACCTGTTAATGATTCTTTTATCCTTTGATCATGTCACATGAGAGACAAACACTTATATATATGGATTTCTGTGTCTGGAATCAGAATCTGGCCAATATGTTTTTCGCTCTGCAATCTGAAATATACACAGCTCAATACAGGGGAGTTATCATAAGCTGACCCCTTGAACTACCAAAGAGGAATAATCTACTACATATCTGAGAGAGTTTGTGTCTGTCTGTCTGTCCGCCTGAGAATCCATTTGTTCAAGAACTCCTCCTAAACAGAAAGAGCTAGGACCACCAGATATGGTATGCATCTTCCTCTTATAACTTAAAGCAAGGTCAGGGTTTGGTTGTGCCAGGACAATGGGAAGTACATGGAATGTGATTGTTTTTTATCAAATGGAAAGAGAGGGGTGTGATAGGAGGGACAGTTATACTCACGAATGACCACAAGGGGGCAGCAGATGCCCCTGCCCTGGGAGCAGCCACTAGCCAGCAGCATGGCCCCTGCCACCCTAGCCTGTCCCCCAAGGAGTAGCCACCAAGTGGGCTGCAGGCCTGGGGAGAAGCTGGTGGATGGCCTTTGTGCCCCTTGCCCCCCCGACTCGGGGCCGGCCGTAGGGAGAAGTCAGTGGGCAGGGTGCGTGGCTCCCCCCACCTCTGCTCCGGGGAGTAGCCAGTGATAGTCTGCATGGCCCTGGGACCCGGGCAACACCGGGTAAGTCTTCTGGGTTAAAATAAAATAGCCCTGTTTTGAAACTTGAAAAGATTATTCATGTTACCAGTGGAAAACTGACAGGGCTGTGGAGTTTGCTTTGATGATTGGGTATTAATTTATTGGGAGGAGAGGCCAAGATTTCTGAAAGCAGGAAAGTGCATGTCTAAATGGCAGCTGGCCACGAGCTTCCCAGCTGGGTAGATTTACTTGTGCTTGTGGGACTTGCACTAGTGCACTCAAAATAGCACTGTAGACATTGTAGCATAGCAACAGACTTGAGCTAATCCCCGGAGCTCAGACAAAGAACTCAGGCTACAGCTACACTGCCGGTTTTTTTGAGGAAGAGGATATGCAAATCACGCTCTCATTTGCATATCTTCTTCCGATTCTTTTTGCGGAAGAGGTTTTGCTGCTAAAAAGCCCCGTGTAGACAGGGCCATTTGTTGGGGAAAAAACCTTTTTCACAAGGTCCCTTATTCCTCAAAAATCGAGGTTTACAGGATCTTGCGAAAAAGGTTTTTTTCCCTGACAAATGGCCCTGTCTACACGGGGCCTTTTAGTGGCAAAACCTCTTCCATAAAAAGAATCAGAAGAAGATATGCAAATGAGAGCGCAATTTGCCTATCCTCTTCCACACAAAAACGGAAGTATAGCCGTAGCCTCAGGTGGGGTGAGTTCGGATGGTTAACCTGTGTCTCTGTCAGTGCCACAGTGTCTGCATAGCTACTTTTAGCCCGGCTAGGAGAGTCACTCCCTGTTGCAGGGTAGACGTGTCTTTTGTGATTTGGGTCCTCCATTTAAAAGCACCTTAAAAAGCCCTGTCTTATCAGAGGTGGGTGTGCAGCACTTTTGAAAACCAGGCCCCCTTTCAAACTTGACACGGTGGGCACCCAAAATCACTGGTGACGCCTGAAAATCTTGGCTAGTTTGTTTTCGTGTCTTAGGGTACCGGCACATAGCAAACGTAACCCTGCAGTAGAGAGTCTCAGAGTCAGGCTCAAGCGGCGGGGCTAAAAACAACAGTGTAGACTCTTAGGCTTGGTTTGGAGCCCAGCCTTGGAAACCTCAGGGGAGAGGAGTCTCGTCGTCCAAGCCTGGATGTCTACACTGCTACTTTTAGCTCCACAGCGTGCGCCTGAGTCAATCGATCTAGGCTCTTAAAAAGTTGGTTGTTTGTCTTTTTGCTTTGTAGACATCCTCTTAAATCTGTTGATTGTATCAGATGAGCTTCCTCGGGAAAGGCGAAATTCTAACACTGTGTTTCAGCAGAAGCATGCTACTGGCCCTCTGAGACATCGAAACTTCAGAGCCTTACAATGACTGGAGTTGTGCTATATGAAGTCACAAAGCAAGCTGGATTGTGGTTAAGATCTCTGTTTGACAAGGTCAAGACAAGGTATGTTGGACGGACGCATCTAGTGGCATTGGAAGGCATAAAACTTTAGAAAGCTATTTCCTCCCTCATAAAGAAAGAGCTTAAACTGGAAACCTCACTGTTTCTCTGCACGCCATCTGGACTGCCCTGATTCTGCCAAATTAATCTCTGTCATAAATGTGGATCTGGTCTGTTTCATTGTTGTTTTTTTGGTCAGATCTGCATTTCAGAAACACATAGTTAGTTTTCCCGCAACAGCGAGTCCTCTCTCTTGGGCTAAATTTAACTGCAGTTTGTCTGTTTTAAAATTCAAAGTGCCTTATTTTAGATTCTAACCTCTCAGCAGGGTTTATTGGTCATCTCCCTGAGGCAAGATCTATGCTTGACCTGGCAGCTTGGTTTAAGGTACTCAGCTCCAGCTACATAGAACATGTAGCTGGAGTCGACTTACCTTAAGCTGAGGTTGGTGGCATCCCCAAGCAGGAGGCCAATGGGAGCAAACGCTCCCATTGGCTTCCCTCACTCCTGGCAAGAGCAGGAGTACTGGACACCAGTGGGAGCATCCTCTGAGTTTGATTTAGTGAGTCTTAACTAGACTCGCTAAATCGAACTTCAGAAGATCGATCGCGGCAGTGGCACTCTTCCATGTAGCGCAGCCATGGACTGAGTAAGGTTACCAATACTGGAGCATTTTTGCAAACCTGTGTACCAAATAGCAGAGACCTAGGTACAGATGCAAAAATTGCATGCAGCCCTGCACTTCAGCAGGCAAATTGTTCTTTTGTGTATCCAATTATGCAAGTATTTGTGTCCATGGCTAAAGAATTTTGAGTTAGCATTTCCATGCCTTTGCGGTCCAAAATCACAGGCCTGATTTTTTACTTAGAATCATAGAATCCTAGGGTTGGAAGAGACCTCAGGAGGTCATCGACCCCAACCCCCTGCTTAAATCAGGACCAACCCCAACTAAATCATCCCAGCCAGGGCTTTGTCAAGCCTGGACTTAAAAACCTCTAGGGATGGCGATTCCTCCACCTCCCTAGGTAACCCATTCCAGTGCTTCACCACCCTCCTAGTGAGATAGTTTCTCCTAATAGCTAATCTAGACCTCCCCCACTGACTTGACTGCTTTGAAGGAGTAATTGAAACCAGTGGAGTATCACTACTCAAAAACAGGGGTCACTGCAAAACTGAGTTCATCTGTGAAAATTGTTTTTGTCCTAAAAGAGCAGAATCGATGTATGTCCGTGAAATCAGCCCATGTCACAATGTAAACAAGCTCCCTGCATGTTGGATGAACCGTTTCTCTTCCAGTGTGTTCAGTCAGGCATGGTTCTCAAAAGGTAACTAATGGAAAAATGCCCTCGTTTTCCTTCCTTCAGAAAAATGAGATTTTTACACACGATCTTAGTCTCATTCTTACATGTTTCTGAGATAGTTCATGGCATTTCATTTCCATTGCTTAGAATGCTGCGGTGAAGGAGACAGGTAAAACTGAACCCAAAACGAACAAGGCTGGAGCACCATTATATCTGGCACAGATGAAAATCCTGCTTATCTTTCTGTAATCTGATTCATTCATTGCTATATGGAACCTAAGCCTATTGGTTAGGGCATGTCAGAAATCCACATCATGCTCTGGAGCACTCTGTTTTGCCTGTGGAGCTCTGGTTTAGCTGACAGATGTGGGAAAAGAAGACAACGCATGCAGCCAAAATACACTCTGATGACTGAATGAATGTGTGTGGCCGGAGAAGAACGAAAGTTCCAGCTGAGTGTGGAAATCTTTCCCGCTAAAGTCAGCATTATTGTGTTTTTGTTACTTTCCTTTCCCTCCCTGTTCCCTTATGTTCCATGCTTTCCTGGCTGTGGTATAATATGGATTGAAGTTCTAGCTCCAGGCTTAGATCCTGCTACCTTTCCAATGCTCTCCCAAACTCAGTGCAGATGGCCTTATGGATCTAGAAATTTTCCCTTTGCTGCTGGACAGAATGGCACTACCAGAGATGGAAATTTGAGATGAAAGCTGCTGTCAAGCTTTAAGTGCATACATGTTGCTGTCACAGTTCAGGACAATGGCCCCTGTATCGGACCAATACAGCCCTCTGTGGACCAGTAAGGGCTAGGGCCGGCATAATTACTTGTGGGACTTAGTTTGGGCTGGGTGGCTGGCTGGTGTGGTCCACATCTCGGCAGGAACATAAGCCCAGGTGCCGGCTGGGTGAGCTGGGATTGGTCCTGCTTTGGGCAGGGGGCTGGACTGGATGACCTCCTGAGGTCTCTTCCAGCCCTAGGAGTCTATGAGCTCCATGTTCTCCAGATGGCATCTTACACCACCCAATGCCCCAGCCCGGAGCATGGTTTACTCCACCCCTGGCCGAAACCAGCCACTGCCTGGCCCTCCCTGGAGCTGCTTGGACAGCCCATCTCATTTCCGATGCCTAAATGTCAAGTTAGGCGCCTAACTTCAAACACAGAGGCTTGAAATTATTGCCCTAACCATATAAAGGTGTTTTCTCCTGTTCTGGATGAATTCTGATTCTCCCTTCAACACCGTAAGGTCTGAGCATCTGCCCGTACTGCTGCAAGCCCCAGGTCCACATCTGCAATGTCTGGTTCATTTTCTCTCCTCTACTCATTCCAGACCTGTCTGTGCAGTGTAGGGGTTGGGTTGAGCTGGAATTTGAGTGGAGTGGATTTTTTTAATGCCCATGCTACTCTGAATTTAGGGCTGGAAAAGAGCAGGGCCTACCAGTGCACTTTGCATTTCGGAGCAGACGGTGGACAGGTTTGTAAACCATGATGGCCTTTCTTTCAAATGTCACAATAATACACAGGCCCTCTTTACAGAAATCAAATGACAAGGGCAGGAAATCTAAAGGTTTGAATAGGAAATGCTGCATACAGAACAGTTCCTGCAAAATGCTGCATACAGAACGGTTCCTGCAGGATAATCTCTTCTTTCCTCTCGTTAGTGCTAGCCTGACATTGCTCAGAGTCATGAAGCAGAGAGGGCTGAAGTAGAAAAGTCTTGCTCCTTCCTGTTTAATCGTGTGGGTTTTTCCCATATTTGAACTGAAGCAAATGGCTCAGCTGTTTGGCTTTGCAGAACTCTTGCCAGACCGCTGAGTTTGGCAGCCTTTGGCCACTGCCTTGCCCATTTTGTTTGACAGATGTGTCAGCACAAGGCTGAGGCAGGCCAACTGTGCTGGTAACGCGGCCGGCTGCACACCTCTGACCAACGTGCTAATTGCAGGGCTTGTGGGATTGATGGCAAGGAGACAGTTTTTGACGGGCTGAATCACAGAGCTTGTATTGCACTTTATGTGGGATGTGAAAACATCCAGGGTTACAGTATCTGTGGATTAGTGGAGAGGCGAAAGTGCTGTAATGAATGAGAAGCAGTAATTTGCCACAGAATTGCTATAAATTGAGATGACCGGACTGCTCTGGACAATTATTTTGCAGACTCTCTGGAGTCTTTGAATTAACCTCCCACAACCATCACACTGACCACACGCAGAACCTTCTATTTGGACTGTTTACTCAGAAGTGAATAGATTCAATCTAATGGCTTCCACAGCGAGGTGAAATCCTGGCCTCATTGAAATCAATGGCAAAGCTCCTTATTGACTTCAGCAGAGCCAGCATTTCATCCCTGAGCCTTCACCAGAGTTTTTTACATCCCTCACACAGTTCTGGCATGTGTCCTTCCACTCTTGGCGTGGGATCTATTCTTCTTCCTTTTCCAGAACTCCCACTGACAACAACAGGAGCTTGTGCACAGATGAAGGCTAGAATATGGCCCATTGTCAGGGATTTCTGTTTCAACATTACCACTGACTCCAGATGTATTATTTTGGGGAGTTTGCAAATGCTCAAAGATATCCTGTTGAGTCAGCTTTGAAGTGGGCGAGGCTTATTATGGCAAAATGTGAGAGCCCAAAAATGTGGAGCACAGTTGAACTTCTGTATCACCTATTGCAGGACTGCAGCTTGCAAAGTTAGTTCCCTGTTACTGGGTTCTGTCCAAATTAAGTTTTAGGAGGAATGTATCAACAGTTACAGTACATCATATAAAGGTTCACTGTGACCCTAAAATTCTTCACTTCCGGGGGGCAAAGGATTGCACTGTAATTCCTATTAGATCTGACAAACTCACTACTGCCATGGTATTTATCCATAAAGAATGCTGTTTGAGATCCTCTGGGAAAACCAGGATCGTGCTGATGAAATGTATGGATTGATATTTTAAAAGTTATGCCTGCATGTGTAACCCACACACCTGGGCTATGTCTACACTGTAGCCTTCTTGCAGAAAACCTTATATAAATGAATCTCGGAGTGGCATATAGCCGCACTTCATTTGCATAATTAATGAGCAGCCATTTTTTCACAAGAGGCTTTTGTGCAAAAAAAGAGCTGTGTAGACGGCTCCTTTTTGTGCAAAACCCCCTCTTGCGCAAGAGCCGTTCTTCCTCCCGAGGGGGTTATTGCACAAAACCTCCTGCATCCAAATTCCCTCCCAGAGCTTGCACTTCTCACCCCTGGCCACACCCAAATCCCCTCATTCCCACCCCAGAGCCTGCACCTCCTGTCTCAACCCAGTGAGAGTGTATAAGGGCTGGGGATAGCAAGTGATGGAGAGGAGGGGAACAGAGGATGGGGCCTCAAGGAAACGGTGGGGTCTTGGGGAAGGAATGTGAGTTTCATGCATTGGTGGGTCTCCCCCCCCCCTTTTTTTTTTTTGCTTGACAAACTTAGGGGGTCCTTGACATTCTGAAAAGCTGAAAAGGGGTCCATGGCCAAATAAAATTGGGAAACACTGCTCTACAGCATGGGCTGAGAGCCTGCTGGCTTTTAGCTCAGAGGGTAAAGGCTCCTATACTAAGTTTCAGAGGTCCCAGGTTCAAATGTGCCCGGTGGAGGTTACACATGCTGAACATGTACTATATTATGAAGTGGGTTTTGCCCATGAAACTTTGTTAGTCTCTAAAGGCACATCTACACAGCAGGGCAAAAGTCGAATTAAGCTACGCAACTTGAGCTATGTCAATTGTGTAGCTTACGTCGAAATAGCTTAACTAGGCTTTTGGCGCGGTCTATACTGCAGGAAGTTGAAGGAAGAACAATCTTCCTTTGACGTCCCTTACTCTTTGTGAAATGAGGGTTACAGGAGTTGGAGTAAGTTATTTCCGAAATAATGGCTTGCAGGGTAGACACCCTCTTTGTTATTTTGGAATAACATCAGTTATTCTGAAATAACACTGCTGTGTAGATGTGCCCTCAGATGCCACAGGACTGCTCATTGTTTTTAAAGTTACACACTTACATGGCTACGCCTTTGAGACTTTCTATCAAGAGATTACTCCCCAGCAGAAGGGGGAAAGTTTTCTACCTCTAGTCTTTCATCCTGCTATAAAGGAGGATTTGAAGAGAAAATGAGTAGACAAGAAGCTAGTCTTATTTTAGGCATAAGTCCATCTATACCAAGAACAGCCCATAAGAGAATCATGATTTTAAATCACTCTGATGAAGGTGGATCTCCCTACTTAGCAACAAAAATAAATGCAGCAAAGGACTTGTTAGCATCCCGCACCAAAAATTAATGTCCAGGGACTTCTGTGATAGAATTTTTTATATGTTCCTTTCTACTGGAAATTCTTCAGATATACTGTGCAATAGCTTCTTGTTGTTCTATGTAAGCATAACACTGGATCCAATTGTTATCTAACTTCATTATTAAAGATTGAGACTATTTAAGGGGGGGAAAAGTGGAGAAACTGGTTTCCTGACAAACCAGAAATGTTTGTCCTTCTACCTGTTGAAATGTAAATTAAGCATTGTGAACCAACACAATGGAAGCCAAATGTGTGCACACAGGAGTATGTGAAGACACCTTGGGGCCAAAGACAGAGACTGAATGACAGGAGAAACTTAAACAACGAATAGTCTGGCAGCATCTTAGAGACTAGGAGGTTATCCTGACTCAGAGCTGCAAAGACAATAAACTTTGAGGACATATGGGAAAGGCAAACAGGCACCTCACCCATCACTGAGGGAATAGTAAAGAGAGTGCTTTTTGTCCCCACAAACATGGGATCCCAGCTTTGTGGGCTGATGGAGGCAATGTTTGTAGGGGGGCAGGGGTGCACATGGGATCACCTGCCAGCCGCAGATTTCTGCAGGAGCTGCCTTTGGTCTATTCAGTCTCCCACAGATGTTCGAGGTTGTTGGCTCTGTGCAGTGGCAGCTGGCTTGGGAGGCAGAGGCAGTCCTCATGGCAGGTAACCATGGCGGGGCAAGGAAACCCCCTACACAGGATATATTTTTCAAGGGGCCATTTCTCTCTACTTTACGGCCTTTTTTATGCTGCCAGACAGATGGAAAGGGGTCCAGTTATAATCAAAGTCTGGGCCCAGCATTTTTTATTTGAATGGTCTCGCAGTAATTGTGCTTGTTGGCTCAGCCCAGTCTGCTTGGAACAACCAAACGCTGAGGAACGCTGTGAGCTGGGTTCTCTGCTGGAAGACGTCCCTGACTCTCCCTCCTGAGCTGGGAAAGCTGCTAGCCAGGGAATGTCTAGAAGCAGGAGCTAAGCATGTGGGAGAAGACCTGCTACTCAGCTTGTATTTTCCGGCCAGGTTTATGATGTCGCTTAAGAAAGGCGATGCCTGTTTTCTGTGTGCGGTTCCCACATCTGACCCACATTGCATTCATACTGCTGTCAAACCGCGGCAAAGAGAAAACTCCTACCATGAGCGGAATCTCTTGGAGAGCCGGGACAGTGTGAATGCAAGGAGGAGTGTCCCCCTTCAGGGCACTATTAGTACTGGCTCATTGCACAGTGCTGCTCAGAAGGGGGCTACATTAGTCTAAGGTTCATTCTTAATGGGAAATGAGTCATTTAGCAGCTATTTTTCTCAATCTTCCACATCAGGCAATTAGCACAGTGCTCACCAGACTGGAGCACCCGTTACAGAGCTGTCACTGCATAGAGACACAGGAGAATTCAGTACAGGGACTCTGTCCCAAACCTAGCTGCTGACAAGCCAATTCTGTTTTTCAAGTGCCTTGTTCTTAAAAAACGCCTTTGTGCCTCGCTGAGGCAGCAGGCCAGTTTGGGGCCCACTTGTCACAAAACCACCACATCCTTTGATAGAACTGCCCAAACTGCCCTGAGAAATGGAGGACTAGACTTGCTATGGGCTACTACTATTTGACTTGGACTAAGTGCCCATGTAGGGACCTAAAAGGAACCAGAACTGCCCCTATATGAACTATTGAGATCTTAGGTCCAGGTGTACAGATACAAAGACTTGTCTACCGAGACCAGCAATGCACCCTACAAAGTTGTGATTTTAAGAGCACAGTAACATATTGTGCAGTATTTGGTCCATGTACACCAGCGATGGGCACCCTTAAGCTAGTGAGTGGGTCGCATGAGGTGCTCTCCTTCGAGATTGCTGTAACCAAGACAAAGGGTGGCAGCCAGCTCCAGGAGCCATGTGTAACCATTTGGGCAACTGACAAGTTCATGCACATTGGTTAACCATTTAAGGTAGGGATGTAAGAGCGTTGCCATTTAAAGACTGACATTTATTTGGGCATAAGCTTTCACAGGTAAAAACCCACTTTGTCAGATGCATCTAATGAAGTGGGGGTTTTTTGCCTGCCAAAGCTTATGCCAAATAAATCTGTTAGGGTGTGTCTATACTACATCCCTTTTCTCGAAAAAAGGATGTAAATTAGACACTTCGGAATTACAAATGAAGCCGGGATTTAAATTTCCCACGCTTCATTTGCATAATGGTGGCCACGATTTTTTCAAAATGGGGCTTTTCGATAGAAAAACGGCAGTTTAGACGGGGTTCTTTCGAAAATAAAACCCTTTTTCGAAAGATCCTGTAAACCTCATTTTTTGAGGAGTACAGGATCGTTCGAAAAAGGGTTTTATTTTCGAAAGATCCCTGTCTAAACTGCCATTTTTCTGTTGAAAAGCCCCATTTAAAAAAAAACCCACGGCTGCCATTATGCAAATGAAGCATGGGAAATTTAAATCCCGGCTTCATTTGCAATTTTGAAGTGTCTAATTTACATCCCTTTTTTGAGAAGAGGGATGTAGTCTAGACACACCCTTAGTCTTTAAGTTGCTGCAGGACTCCTCGATGTTTTTGCGGATACAGACTAACATGGATAAGGTAGCTTTGCTAATGGCACTCGCATGCCTAGAATTTGCAGTGTGTGCCGACTGAACCATAAACAGCAGCACTTTGAATGCAGAGGGAGTGCACGGCTCTCATAGTCAGTATTGTCTGCCATCAGCACACACCTCACTTCATGTGCCCTGGCTTTCAGTCCTGTTCACTTTAGTAATGCTAGTAGGAAAAAAGCTATGCAGATGGAAACCAGTGGTATTGTGGGCAGCCGTAAACAAAATGTCTCATGGGCCACACTGAGAACTCCAGTGGGCTGCATGTGGCTTTTGGGCTGCAGGTTGCCTGCCACTGATACATACCCTCTATTCCCAGCTGAGTGCAGGGAATACAGCATAGGAAGAAGTGGCTGTACCCATGAAAGCTCATGATACTATCTATATTTTTGCCAGTCTCTAAGGTGCTGCCATTTGGTTTTGGGTTTTTTAAAGTTTTTATAGGAACCAGCAGGTTCCTGTAATACACCCCTCTCTTTTCCCTCTCCTGCGATCTAAATCTCTTGGCAGTATGGAACTTTGGAGCTACTTAAAAACATGCCCAAAGTGAGTCAATTTTCCTGACCACATTAATAAACTCCTGTTGTGGGAATCATATGAGAGTAACTACGACTGTGCTGTTGATTTTTTTTTCATTCCATTGATGGGTGGGGGGGACTTTATCATGGAGATCTACAGTTATTTCATAATTTTGCATAACAGCTTAATGAATTAAAAGCAGATTGGCAATTAGTAGAAAGCATTTAAGTGGTATTTTTTCTGGTGAGAAGACAGCTTATTGCAGCAGATACTAGGCCTAGTTCTGTTCTAAGTTACAACAAGTGAAAATTTGGGAAAATTCACTCCAGTCGAGTCACATTGGAGAAAGTGAGACTGGAACTGGGCCAGCTGAATTGTCTTGCACCTTTCCTCACTGTACAAACATAGCTAGTTTCAAGAAAGTCTGTGGAACTTTATGCCAGTGTCAGGGGAGCCAACAGCCATGCCAGGCCCCTGGGTAAGGTGGGGGGTGGATCTGTGCTCCCAGAAGGGGCGGGGCTTTGGGCAGAAGGAGTGAGGCTGGGGTTGCCGGTCCTCAGCACTGCTGGAGCACTTCGTGCCACCTCCACCCTGCCCCCCTTAGCCCATAGAGCCTTCTGGAGCACGCTGCACAGCTCTCCAGTGACAATTTGAAAGGCGCCTTGGGTGCCACTGCTGTTATTGCAGCAGTGGCAGGGGCTATAACTCTGGGCCCTTTTGAATCTCTAGGCCCTGGGGCATTGCCCCCCTTACCCGTCCCCATGACGGGCCTGGCCATTGTCAATGTTGCATATCAATTGACAACCTTAATGTGCCAATACAACTGCCTACTCCAGAATTAATTTATATAAATCTGCAATTAACACAGATCACCATTTGTTCTCTTGGAACTGAGCTAATCCCGCCCCATCAACTGGATAAATAGAGCAGTCTGTGGTTTTGCTGAGTGACAGAGCGTCATTTTAAAACCAATATGGAGGCCTTCTCTGCTCTGTGTGGGCACGGAATTTTGTACGACTAAAGATCTGCCCATTGTTTTGGCTCAGAACTCCACTCTGTCCTCCCCCATGTCCAAGGGCGCCATTTCAGGAAGGCAGCAAGGGCAGCGTCCACGTGTACCAGGACGTGCTTACGTTTCCTCCCACTCTCCTGACTATCAGAGAGCGAAGGGAAACTTCATGGCTTGTGTGCATGTCTCTGGGTATGCCTACACTGCGTTCCTCTTTCGAGAGAGGAATGCAAATGCAGACAAACGAAATTGCAAATGACGTGCAGATTTGAATTTCCCGCACTTCATTTGCATAATCGCGGCCGGCCGCTTTTTTGAAATACCCTATTTTGAAAGAAAAAACGCAGTCTAGACGGGGTTATTTCAAATAAATACCCTTCTTTCGAAATAACCCTTAAACCTCATTTTTTAAGGAGTAAGGGTTATTTTGAAAGAAGGGGTCTTTTTTTTCGAAATAACTCCATCTAGACTGCATTTTTTCTTTCAAAATAGGGTATTTTGAAAAAGCGGCCGGCCGCGATAATGCAAATGAAGTGCGGGAAATTCAAATCCGCACGTCATTTGCAATTTCGTTTGTCTGCATTTGCATTCCTCTCTCGAAAGAGGAGTGCAGTGTAGACATACCCTCTCACTCCCCACTGGTGAAGGGACAGAGCAGAGAAGTAATTCACAAAATCTGTGTAGTTTTCCCTCGCTCCCTATAGTCAGGGGAATGGAAAGAAAAGCAAGCAGCGCCCCGGTACATGCGATTGCTGTGCCTCCCACCACCCCCGTGCACTCTCAGAATGGTGCTCTTGCCCATGTCATCATCATTGTACACTCACTCTTATACCCGCTGTCCCTGAGGCCCTCCATCCCCAGCCCTGACTCCTTAATCCCCACATCCTCCTACTCTGGGCCCCCTGTGCACTAAATGTAACTGTCCTCTATTCCTGAGGTACCTTGATGGCCATCCTGGATGTGAGCAATATTCAAAATGTGAAGAAAGTTGAAGAGAAACCATCCAAGATATGTATAAACACCAAGAAACTTCCTGGGATACTCTTGTGATATCACTAGGGACCCCTGTGACATTGCTAAGCCTTATGCCTTTTTAAAAGGACTTAGGTGAGAATAAACTAGCTCACTAAACTTAGAGAGGCCTAGCCAATAAACTAGGCTTAACAGCTGCTGTTGTATTCAGATGTAGGCCTTCCATTCTTTCTAGAAAAGATCCATCTTGACTGACGCGCATAGGGAATCTGGCAATCATCTGTTTGAGGCTTTCTCCTCAGATTTTTGTCCTGTCATTGGCATGAACTGGCATTTGAAGGATTCCACAGAACATTATTAGTAAATTAAAAACACTGTTACGTTATGAAGATTGAATGAGAGAACAGCTGAGGAGAGACTGAAATTGTTATGGAAAATAGTAGAAAGTCAGCAGAAACTGATTATAACCAGAACTCACCCAAACCCTTAACCAGTCCCCATTGACTTTCACAGGCTTTGAATCAAGTCCTAGAACAGAATATTTTAATTGAACTGGCACAGAGTACATACTAGAGGACAGACATTAAACACTGCTGCATTGGAAATGGTGTCATTTACAGCTCATATTTGCAAGACAAACAGAATTTAATTTCATTCTGGGCCCTGCTGGTTTTGCAAAGATTCCTGCCATCTATGTCCTCGACATTACGAATGAAGAGATTCCAAGAATGAGCCAAACCTTTATTTATTCCCACTCGCGTGGATATGCATATTGCATTAGCAAATATCATTCCATCACAATTTTCTTTTCCTGCTAGGCGCATTTATCAATCAATTTATCAGTCATTCAAATGAATGTCTGGAAGGATAATTACATTTTCAAGACAGGAACTGAATTTATCACTGGGAAATGACAAATAATGAAGTACATGCCTTTTATTGACACAGGTAGAAGCTGTTTAATTTTGGATATTGGTACTGGAAAATTAAAATAACTGCTTCTTCAAAGAAACTGAAGTCAAATAACGTGCATTATTAATACTTCTGTTAAAAAGTAAATGTATTGCCTTAATCAGATGCTTTTTTTTAGAACTATGTCCTATTAATTCTGTACTCTACCTGAACTTAGAGCCTGATTTTCCTTTGCTTAAAACAAGGGTAATTTTGCCATTGACTTCTAAATGTGAATTTTAGAATGAGGTTCCTAATGTGAAGTCTGTGAATTTCAGTGGTCTTGGAATGGAGACTTACAAACATCCGAGAACAAAGCCTCAAACAGGTGATTGCCAGATTCCCTATTGCCTATAATCCAGCAAAGTACATAGTGTTCTTAACACCAGCGAGATTACTCATGAGGTTAAAAGGAGGCACCTCCATGAGCCGTTGGGCTTTATAGTCTTTCTTATTCTGTCGCTTAACATCTGGGGCTAGGCACACAATCCAAGAACGACGCTGCTGAGTTCTCGAACATCACTCCTCTTATGTTAATGAAGTGTAAGTACTGGGACAGGAACGACTTTGTCGTGTCATTATAGAAAGCAGGATACATCAAACTTTCACATTTGGGCATGTTGGGATGGTAAGGATGTCCTGAGAAGAGTCACGGGACTGAGCCAATCACTGCTTCCTTCTCTGGGAGCCATTCTTCCTCTTTTAACCGGAACAGCTGTTATATACATGAGTCAAGTGGAATCTACATCCCCTGAGATGTTGACACCACTGGGGCTAAGCATTGTGGAAGAAACGAATGCAGGAATGGGTGACTCCTAAAGAAACCCCCAAAACCCAAGACTAGGTTGAGATGGATTATGGCTGTGCTTCTGATACCACTTCTGAGCTCACTTAAATCAGTTGACAGTTGCGTAGGTTCATTGGGGTTTACTCCTGATTCTCACTGGTGAAAGAGAGATCAGAATCAAGCCCTTTGTATCCCAGTTTGATGGCTCCGCACCCAAACTTCTGGGAAATTGAATGTCCCCTGGCTGGTGCTGATTATCCTTAACTTTCACATAGGAGATAAGGATTCTCAACACCTCACAGAATGGGGCTCAAAGACTGGACAGTGCCATGTGCTGGTCTCGATGGTTTGCAGGGGAGATAACAGGAAAAATGTGCACTGGCCAGCTAAATGCAAATTAGGCACGGGATATTTAAATCCCTGCCTCATTTGCAATGTCGACCTGCCTAATCTGCATCCCTCTGCCGACAGAGGGGATGCAGTCTAGACATACCCTTAGGGCTATGTCTTCCTTCAGAGGTCAGAGTTGTCATAGAATTTAGTTTAAATGGTGCATTAAAACTTTGAATTTGGCGCAATGATTCCTTTTAAATTACAGTAGAACCTCAGCATTATGAACACTACAGTTGCGTACTGAGCAGTCAACCACATACCACATTGGGAACAAAGTTAAATAAGTCAACAAAGGCAGTACAGCACTGTGTTAAACGCAGACTACTAAAAAAATAAAGGGAAAGTTTAAAAATCAAAGGTTTGACAAGATAAGGAAACTGCTTCTGTGCTTGTTTCATTTCAGTTAAGGTGGCTAAAAGCAGCATTTTTCTTCTGCACGGTTAAGTTTCAAAGCCGTATTAAGTCAGCAGTAAACGTTTGAAAGAACCACCATAATGTTTTTTTCAGAGTTCCAGCACTTTGGAGTTACAAACAACTTCTGTTCCTCGTGCTCGTATTGCTGAGGTTCGACTGTATTTATTTTCTATGCAGTGATGTGACCACATAAAACATGTGTTAGCGGAGTAGCAGGCTTGAGAATGCATTAGTTCCATGGCTGCATTACAAGGGACACAAACAGGGCAGTCAGTTTTTGCAAGGGAGGATTAAGTCCTCTCATCCAAAAAACGTCTTCTGGGCCCCAATCCAATGATCAGTTCTGTATGGTTGGACCATTATGCATATGCAGAGTTCCAGAGAAGTCAGTGAGGTTCCATGTGGCTTCACAGATCAGAGGCCTTATTTTCTTGACTCCAAAAGAAAAGGGTTCAGTGGGGCTTAGCTCACTATTCCATTTAGAAGACTAAAGCACTGGGGAAAAAATGTGTTCTTAATTAGCATAGCCAACTTGGGTTAAAATAGGCTCCTGTAGAGGAATCTGAGATTGAACTTGAGCTGCTAACCCAAATTAAAAGACAAGTGGCTGTATCTGTGAGGGGGTGTCTGCCCCACACTGGCATGTAAGGGGTTAATAGAGTCTGAGGAAGGCTGCATGGGAAGGGGCCAATAGAAGAGAGGCTGTGAGGAGTAGCCAATCTAGGCTCAGCAGGCCCATATAAGAAGAGTCCCAGGGCACTGCAAGGTTAGTTACTTGCTGGAGCTCTAGGAGGAAGGATTGAGTGACTTGCACGTGGATGGTAGCTAGCATCCTGGAAACAGCAGTTCTGGGCAGGAACGGGACGGGGGGGGAGTCCTGTCTGTCTGTCTGTCTGGTATAGTTAATTGGTTGCTAGGACTAGAATGCTGAGGCCTTGAGTGTGAAGGTGTTGGGGCCACAGGGAAGCAGTCCAGGGAAATGTGCTGAGAAGTTGGAGAGGACACAACACATGGCTGCCATCGTAATGGGACCCGGTGTAATGGTGGATTTAGGTCCCCCACTCCTTCCACTTGCCATTGGGGAAGTGACCGGACAGTTGACTGCCAGAAGAGAGGCACACAGATCATGATGTGGCCAGAGGGCTGTGTCATAAAGAGGACACGGTGATCCTTTGAGTGACATGGGTCCAAGAGCAGATATGACAGTGTATGAGGCACCATCAGGAGAGGACGTACTGACCTGCAGAGCGAATCCCCAAGACGGCCAGCAGGTAGTGCCAGACTGGGGAGTGGAGCCGCTCTTCACTGCTCTTTTATCCCGAATTAGCTCGTGCCTCTTAGCTGTTATTAGAATAAACTGGGAACATAAGATATTGCTATCTAATAAATTCCGTATGACCTTGGATTATACTTTGCTGCCCGAAAGACAAATAACAGCAAAGCAGTCTGCCAGCCCAGTCCTGCAGGACTGGATCCATAATGACATGGACATGGTTCTATGGCAATTCAATATCGACAAGAAGAAACTCAATGAGCTACACAGTAAGAGCCTAGGGCTGGCTCTTGTGATGCTCAAATCAATGTGAATTTTCTCCTGAGCTTTACCGGGAGCAAGAGCAAGCCCCTCACCTCCAGTTCAGCTATGTACTCAAGCATTTGCAGCTTATTTTGCTGAACAGGAATAGGTGTCTTTAAATTGAAGCACACACTTAAGTGCTTTGCTGAATAATGGCCTGGTTGCAGTGACCCTGCTCCCACTGAAGTCATGGAGAAATTTTAAAACGTGCTGTTGTGCTTTTCTGAATGGATTAAAGTGCGGGCGTTTATGTACTTTGCTGAATCAGGGCCCTAATGAACTGACTGTAGCGTAAGTTTCAGGATGATCCTAATGAACTGGATGTGTCCCCTAATTCACTGAACTCAGAGTACAACACTGGGCTTGGCTCCATAGCTGCCTGTTCCCATTGCCCATGTGACAAGATAAGGCCTTTTTTAAACATGGTTTTTGTTTCTGACGTTCTATCCCCCTGCACGTCTTTGCCACGTTACTTCCAAATTCACCTTTCATTTTTCCCCATATATAGAATAAATCACTTCCTAGTATGTTAATAAGAGGCAATTTCTGCTGCCTTACTGTAAATATGTGGCAAAATGTGCTTAAATGCCTGTCAAATCTTACCCATGGCACCTGTTTTTCTGAGGAGGCCTATGATATAGAGGGGGAAAAATGCAAAGAGAAGCATTGTAAACGAAATGGCAAATTTAGTCTGTGCAATGTATAGAATACTAATGAGCGGTCTGATGGGGCTGCTGTGCATTCATGCATTACAGGCACAGAACAATGACCTTGTTCAAGGCTCTGACAGAAAAGACTCCTTGCACTTGGAAACACAGAGATGACTCTGATTAGACTACAGCCACCTAACCTCTCTGGGGACCTTCGCATCCAGGCAGTGTGAGATTAAAGGGTTTATGCTGCAAGCTAGCACCTGAATTCTGCTCACGTTCGGTGACACTTTTTTGCAAAAATGATTGCCTTCATTGTCACAATATGCCGGGTCCCTTTTCATATTAATAAAACGCCAGATTGATGCTATGTTCCCTGCTGCAAATGCAAGATGTCCGATTGTTCTGCTTTAATTCTGCTTCCCTTAAGAAGTGGTTCTTAGATGCATCTGTGGACAAGAAAGCAATGTGGTGTTAAAGGACTGCTTTGCTTTTTGCTTTTTTAAAGTATGACATAGCTGTTTCTGTATCTGTGGTGCTTTAGCACCATTGTGCTTTTGAAAAAGCAATTTTTTGAATGCCTTTATCTCTAGCATGGGTGTTCAAGCAAATTAGATGTTCTAGTATGTATTGTACAAGCCTGCCACATGAACTTCTATTTTATTTTGCTGTGGTATATGAAAATGCTGCAAGTGTCTCCCTTGGGCAGGTTAATTTTTCTCACTATTGCTAAGAAAGAGATGATCAACTGAGAAGAGGGAATCAAAATTACATTGAGGAATATTAGCTGAGCAAGAAATGTTCATTAAAGGTGCTGTTTAATTTTTACAAATCTTTCCCTAGAAAATGGAATTTGTTTGCATTATGTGAGATGAATAATATTGTTTGCTCGTTTTGTTAGTGATTGTGCTGATCTTTCTATAGATCCTGTAAGGCCCCAGATTCAACTCAAGTACATTATTATGATGTCTTTCCCTATAAAAAGGGCAACCGTATCCTTCCAGTGATAATGATTTTTATTTTATATTCAGGAGAACAAAACAAGATAGAACAAAAGGAAGATCTCCAAAAGAGAGGATGGTGTCTCTCTCCCCTGTGGCGTTCTGTATCGCTAAACAAAATGGCATCCCACTCTAACCGAACCTGGGACCTCCAGAGCTTAGTGCATGAGCCTCTACCACTTGAGCTAAAAACCAGCAACCTCTCAGCTCAGGCTGTAGAACAGATTCATTCTCTCGCTCTGTAAGTGGTCTCAGTGCCACAGCATGGGACAGTGAACCACACCCAGCAGGCACGTGGGTTACACCGGCAGGGAGAGCAGCTTTTCTCAATTACACACAGCAAATGTCTACAAGCTACGGCCACCACTGAAGTGTTCTACATACTGTCACACCTCCTGATGGTAGCCTTGTAGCCTTTGGTCATCAGCCATTACATTAAGTTCTGCTACTAGTCAGCTTAAAGAGAGGGATGAAAATCTCATGGTCACTGTGGTATTGCCGCAAAAATCAACGGATAATATCTGTCTATCTAGGGTCCTTTTTCTCTGCCTATTGGTTTTTGAGCCTTTTGAGTGCACTCGCATTACATGTTCATGTTTTTCACTACAACAAGGGCTACACAGCTACCTTTTAAATAGTGAAAGTTAGGGTTCTCACACACTCACAGTACTCCAGTGGCTGGGGCTGTAAGAGTAAAACTTGTGACTTGCCTTTGTGAGAAAACAGTGATACGTGGCAATAACTGTTGGTAGCTTTTAATCGAAGCACCCAAGAATGGGGCACCTGGACTTTCAGGCTGATTTTGAAAATGTAGGGTTTCCCACCTCGCTTGGGAATCACGGGATTGGTCAGTGGTAGGTCTTGATGAGGGATTTGAAGGAGGAAAGAGACCTCCCTGATCAGTTCAGGAAGACTTTGGGAAAGTCACTTAGCCCTGGTCTACACTGGGGCTTTATTTTGAAATAGCCCCTGTGGCGGGCCATTCTTGCCCGTCCCCGTTAAGCCTAAGGCCCCCACAATGAAGTTTATAGCTGGCCCTTTAAGCAAGGCCAAGGCCCTCCGGCCTGAGTCCACAACGCAGTTTATAGCTGGCCCTTTAAGCAAGGCCAAGGCCCTCCGGCGTGAGTCCCGAACACAGTTTATAGCTGGCCCTTTAAGCAAGGCCAAGGCCCTCCGGCCTGAGTCCCCAACGCAGTTTATAGCTGGCCCTTTAAGCAGGGCCAAGGCCCTCCGGCCTGAGTCCACAATGCAGTCTGCAGGGTAGTCGCGGGGACACCACCCCAGGTAGGGGGACCCGGGCCCACCCTACTCCACCGGGTCCCGGCCCAGGGCCCTGTGAGCGACCGGGTAGTGGGTCACTCCCTCGGCGGGGCAATCCGGCCGAAACGCGCCAAGGTTCTCGGGGCGGCTCCCGCTCCTGCCCTGGGCCACTTCCTACCTGGATCCCCGGGGTTTCTTCCCCTGTACTTGCCCGGCTTGCAGCCGCCTCCGGGCTGGCGTCTTCTCGGCAGACAGTCCCTGGGTCACACCGGCTCGCCGCTGCGTCCCCTCCGGCCTCTCCTGGAGTCCTTCGCCACCGCTGTGCAGGAGCCTCCTTCCTAGCTCCTTCGCCTCCGGCTGTCTCCCCTGACTGTGGCCTTCCCCTGGCTTTTATAGTAGGGCTACAGCCTGGGCATGCTCGGTAGGGCTGTGAGAGAGGGGCCTCTGCAGCCAGGTAACCCTGGCTGGGCCCTGCAGGTTCAGTGCGGGGCTGCCTTGCCCCGTCACAGCCCCCCTTAGGTCGAATTAATAAGCGGAGCGTCCACATTACCAAGCCCATTATTTCGAAGTAACGAGCCACTTATTTTGAAATCTGTACTGCTGCTTTCCTCGGGGAATAACACTAATTTCGAAATAGTTATTTCGAAATAGCGGTAGTGTGGATGCTCCGGTGCCACTATTTCGAAATAACACCTCCCCAGGGTCATTCAAAGTAATTACTCCCCGGTGTTTCCTGGGGTTCTAAGTTGAGGTAGCGTATCCACATTAATGGAGCCTGCCCCGGACTAATTCCGAGGCTTCTCCACAGTGAAGACACACTAGATCGATGTTATTTCGGGAGTTATGAAAGCGATTTTAGTTATTTTGAAATAGTTTCCTAGTGTAGACGTGTCCCAAGTCTTTGCACTTCAGTTCCCCGTCTGTATGACGGGGACACCACTGCTGCCCTGTCTCACAGGGATGTTGTGAAGATAAAAATATTGAATATTGTGAGGCACCTGGCTACTATGGTGATGGGGGGAGGAGGGGGAGTTATATCAGTATCTTACAGAGATAAGATGAGTATTCAATGCCTCCGGGGTAGCATGGAGATGGACATAGAGCAGTCAAGCCCCCTCAGATCCGGACATTGCTGACCTCCTTAGCTGGAGCAGAGGAGGTGCAATACAAGACAGAGAGACAGGGTCACTGTTGTGAAAGGGCAGCTGTCTGAATATATAAGGAAAGTTTCACCCTTTCTTTTGGCCAGACTGAGTTCATGAGATCATTCTTTGTCACTGGAGATTGGGGGCCGGAGAGCGCTATATAAGAGCTAGGTATTATTGATTATTTATTTGCTAGCAAGTTCAGTGACTGCGTGCATACTCTTCTACCCATGTTGTGGTGGCGTGGAGCATGTTGGGTTTGGTACAGTCTCACTGGATGGACTTTAAAAGTTCATTAAAAATAAGCAAAAGCTCGGTTACCCTGGAGCCGAATTGGAAATTTTCCTAAGCAACAATATTTGAATTCCCCCCTAAGCTGCTCAAAGAAGCTCTGTGTTAAAAGGTACGGCTGTGGCTGAAGAACTATTGAAAATATGCAATGCTGTTGAAAAGAAATGGGTTAGAGATGCACTAACTCTCGGGGTAGTTTCTAGTTTCTTGAAACAGCCAATTCATTATCATGGGGCACTGAGTGTCTCATTAAATTTACATCCACATAAATATGTAGCTGTTCGGGAGCAACACAGACGGGTTAGTTAGAACAGGAAGCTGTGTGCGGCTGGGATGTGAAATGCTGATTATTTTGCAGTGAGAGTCAAGGGCATGAAATGGGGGGGGAACTGACCCTCAAACAAATCACTCTTTGCGAGGGCAGTAAAAAGGCTTAAGCAGGGTACTGGAGCTACGCACGCGAATCCCAATTCCACTCCACAGCTTTTTGAGAATGGCTCCACTGTAGGCACGGGCAGAACACAGTCTCTTCGCACTTGATGCCCTGCAGTGTCTGACTGCACGTGTTTACACAGAGTTGTCTGTCTTTTACGCCAGTCATTGTAACCACTGCAAGCATCCCTCTCGGCTGGCTGATCAGCAAGCCAAAGGGACTAGAAGGCTGGGCTCCATCTCCTCTTTCTCTTACAATTTGGCAATAAGTAGGAACAGAGGAAGGACAGTCTCATGGTTGAGGCACTAAATTACGACTCTGGAAAAAACGTTTATCCTCTTGGTGCCTCCGTTCCCAGCTGTAAAATAAGGATAATAGCTCTGCCCTGCTTCTCCAGGGTGTCATCCTGCTTGAATTTGTGTGTAAGTTGTTCAGCTCCTGCTCACTGGTTTCCCAGTTTAATACATTAACATGAATCTTCAGATCCAGTACAACACAGATGAAGGGCAAGAAACAAAACCGTTGTGGGCCCTCAGCTATTGCCTCATGAACACTGCTTGCCAGATTTGCGGCTTCTGGTTATGCTCCACAGCTGGTTGGTTCTCCATGAGCGAGTCTCTGTAGGTCCAAATCTTCTGCCATCGGATATAAGTCATGTCTATTAACTTCAAAGGAGGTCTTTATACCTTGAAAGGGGAAAATAAGGCCCCCAGAAGACATGACCTGGGATTGTGGCTTGTCACCTATATTCAGGTATAAAAAAATCTGAATTGCAACCAGGTAAGCCCAGCCACCACCTGCCTCTTTGGCGTTGCTCGATCACACTGCAATTTTTATTCAGCCCCCTCCACTATTCCTCAAGAGTCCTTTCCCATCAGTAACACACAGTCAGCCCTGTCTGGGTGCAGCTGCAGTGTTCTTAGATTCCTCTTTCAGTTATTCAGGG
This sequence comes from Rafetus swinhoei, assembly GCA_019425775.1. NCBI lineage: Eukaryota > Metazoa > Chordata > Testudines > Trionychidae > Rafetus > Rafetus swinhoei. The sequence continues at coordinate 123,773,802 of CM033446.1, read as the reverse complement.
GATGTCAGTCTCTGCTAAGTCTTCTGAGGCCTTTCCCTGCCTTTTGCTAACATAGCAGACTGGAGATCTCTACCTTCTCCAGTTTCTACTATGGCAGAAAATCCTTTCTCTATAGGGTAAGCCTCTTGGAGTCCTGAGGCACCCATATGATCTAGCAAGGTCAGCTTCTTGGCCTGAAAGGAAAACAGACTTCATATTGTGTGTTACTACTTCTTTAAAGCATTTGCTTATTTGGTTCCCGAGAAAGGGGAAGTGCAAACCTTTTGAGATTACATCCATTGGTGATTATTACGGGTACAGTTCTGAAATGTTTATTACGGGTACAGTTCTGAAATGTTCCTCCCCTGAACACTGTACTACAGAAGCAAAACCAATCCAGCCTTTGTTAAAAGGAGAACGTGCCAGTGAATGAGAAGCCAAACTTGTTCCTCTCTGCAATACACAGTAAAACCAGTTCCAGCTCATTTGTGATCTTCTATAGAACAGGAAAGACTTTTTTGTTGTTTGGCTAGCTGGGAACGTAAAATGCTTTACCTGCCTGTTTGTAGAGGCAGCAGATCCTGCTTACGCTGCTACTTTTCTCCTGTTGATTTTGGACCTGGTAGGACACCTCCTCTAATGACAGCTATTCATAATGGCAGCCTTAGACTTAGCTTTCTGTGGTCCTGTGCATACCAGGCCCCTGCCTAGTTTAGGTGCTGAACATCAGCAGAAACAGAGCAGCTGTCAGACCACCCACTCTCTTAGCAGCCCATGATAGGCCCTTCTCTTTGCTCATCCACCCTGCATCTTGATTGTGCATCCATGGCTCTGTGGATAGGGTTGCCAGGTGTCCAGTTTTCACCTGGACTGTCCGTTATTTGGGTCCCCCATCTGGTTAAAAAAAAATACTGGACATGTGAAATGTCCGGTATTTACTATTTCCCTCGGATGGAAGCCCGTCGGGGACAAATTTCCCCTGCCGTGTCTGGCGGGGGCCGGGGAGTGAGGAGCGCGGGGCCATTTAAAGGCGCATTGCCTTTTTTTTTGCTCAACAACTTTGGTCTCTCCCCCCCCCCTTTTTTTTTTTGCTCAACAGAATCTTTTCCCATTTTTTGGGGTGTGTGTGTGTTCGGTATTTTTTGTTAAACCATCTGGCCACCCTATCTGGGGGTTGGGTGGGGGGAGGGCTGGGCCCATGCTGCCTGGCAACCCTGGGCTCTGGGGCCAAGAAGCTGGGGCCAGCAGCCACAATGTGGGGGAAGGGGTTGGGGCTGCAAGGCGCAGAACAGGGAGGGCTTCAGGTGGAAGGGATGTAGCTGGGGGGGGGGCTTCCTCCCCAAACCAGGGGTTCACCCTCTGCCTATGTCCTCTGGGGACAGGGCAGGCAAAGAAGGAGTCAGTCAGGGGGGGAGTGGGAGCACAGTACCCAGTAGTGGTAGGGGGAGCATCGGGTACCTCATGGTAGGGGTAGAAGGGAGCACAGAGGCCTCTGTGGTGGTGGTGGTAGTGGGAGGAAGAAGGAAAAGATCCCCAATGGCAGGAGCAGGTGTTGGATCCTGAAGGAGGGGCAGTGGAGTGTGAAAGGGGAGTCAATCTACAGGGGAAGGGAGAGATGAGGGCATAGATCTGTGCCCCAAGGGAGGAGCATGGGAGGAGCATGGGTAATTTATACCTTGATTCTGCTGTGAGGATCCATGTGGGCCCCGGGGTTTCTTTAACTCTACACCTGGGGGAATTTTTTGTTGTTGTCTGTATTTTTACAGACATACTTGCTGACAGGTAACTTTCAATAAATTACCAAAATAATTGAAACTGGCATAATTATATTGTGGGTTTTTTGACAAAATATGGAGGATTTTGTAACATTTTTAATTTTTTGGTACAGGATTCCCCTGGAATACAAAAGTACTCAGTTAATTGCCTGGGCAAGTTACCTCCAGAGGTTCTATTGATCAAAGAACCTTACTAATAGGCAATGTGCTAGCTAATAAGAGAGCGCACTGGATTCTGGATCTCTAGCTGAAAACACCGCTGGCTGGGTACAAGCAAGGAAATGTAATACAGTGTAGTTATTTCAGAACAACATGGACATATCGCAAAGTGACAAGGCATCCAGGACTCTAAGGAACTCTGTGGAATGCATGTGAAATTCAAAAAGCTTTTCACATGCTCTGCAAATGCTGACGTGTTGAGTTGAAGATTAGACTGTTGCAAACCTGGGTATATCTCAACTCTTCCAGGTCTACCTTTAAAAGGCCCTGGGCAGGATGAACAGTGTCACCACGTGTGTGTTGGTCTTTTCTGATAGATGCCAAGGTCCCATAATTTGTGCAGATAATTAGTGTGCTAATCTGAACTGTTGAGGTTTTGGAACAAACTGCTTGCTGTCTTTTTTAAGTGGGTGGTCTGAATTCTGCAGACAGTTTAACTAGAGAGCAATCTTATTCTTGGAATATATCTCATATATTTCAAAAGTTACTTTGATACCCGTGTGCATTCTGCAGACAGAGTTTCAAAATACATCACTAAATCAAAGTGAGATGGCTGATATATGTATAAAATGCACAAAGCTTTCTCACTGCAGAACACTAAGGTATGTGTTCCTTTATGGCCTTGCATTGGTTGCATTAAATGGGCATGTTTCTTTGATAAATCAGACCTCTAGAGTGGAATGCAGTTGAAAATGGTGTCTGACAGGAGACCCAAGCACCTTTGTGAGAGTGAAAATATCCCTTAACCGTGACTTGCAAAGAAAGAGAATGGGGTTGTCTTTTTTGGGGGGGGGGGGGGGGTCTCTTTATGATAGATGGCCCGAGAAGTTTTTCTAAAAGTTTTTTCCTAAAAAAACAGCATATATCTATTGATTTTAATGGAGCTATGCTGATTTATACCAGATCAGGGTCTGGCTCTCCCCAACATGTTTTTTCCTGCTTGTGTTTTACCTTAGAAAAAAAATTTTCCTGGAAGATTCTATGGACAACTGGAAAGCTAGTAGTTTTATTATATGAGAAATACCAAGCAAGGCAAAAATGTTTTTATTCAGACTGTTTGTCTGATTGTTAACATCAAGAATATAGGAGGGGGAAGGGGGAGAAATCTCTTAGTTAAAGCTGTAGGACCAAATCACTAAAGGGCTGAAAAAGCTATCAATATGTATAATCTTACAACAAAATAGAATGTGGTTTTTCTGACATAGCTTGGGTTTGGGGGAAAAAATATGAGACCGCCCTGTAGCCACAGAAATTGTAAGAACAACAAAAAAAAATGGCAAAACCCCAAACTTCATTTCCCCTTTCTGGGTTGCATTTAAAGAACCAAATGTTAAAAGGCCAAATTCAGCTCAGCTATATTATATATATCCTGATTAACTCCATTGACTTAATTGGCACTAATCTGTATTTGCACAGATGCAGCTGAGAGCAGAATTTGATCTAGATTTCACTTTATGAACTCAAAAATTAGTGTATATTGTAACACATGGTGAAGAACAGCTAATGACTTAAATAGGGTTGCCAGGTGTCTGGTTTTAAACCGGACAGTCCAGTATTTGAGCTTTCTGTTCGGGAAACAATTTGAGAAAATATAAATGAGAAACTATAAATGTCCGGTATTTTCTAAATAAGATGTAATGTAGATTGTGATGTAATGTCAAGTGTGTTCGGTATTTTTGTTGAAACCATCTGGCAACCCTAGACTTAAAGTGTGTGTGTGTGTGTGTGTGTGTGTGCACGCGCAGGCGTGCAACTGCCCTACAATGGTCTGAAGAGGTTAAAGCAGGTAGGTAGGAGGGAGCCTGTGCAGAACCCAACCAATGAGGAAGAAGCTTTTAAAGAGCCAACCAGAGGGTGGCTTGCTTGGGCAGCCCTGTATATAAGGAGCTGCCCAGCAGAGACAGTTAGTGAGTGTCTGACTAGGAAAGGTGCAGGACCTGGTTTCCAGAGAAAGTACCTTTGCTAGATCAGTGCTGGGCAGACTTGTGGGAGGGGAGGTTACTAGAAATTGAGGCTCCAGTCTGATACCTGCCAAGTGGCAGGCCTTGCTACAAGGGCCAGGAGGGTGCAAAGGGTCATAGGGGAAGTAGCTCAGGGAATGAGGGGAAGTAGAGGAGGGCAGGACAAGGCTGCTGCCATAGCGTCCCTGGGTTGGGGCCCAGAGTAGCGGGTAGACCTGGTTGTCCTCCCTTTCTCCACTTATAACCTGCTTGACCACCAAGGCATGGCCTATACAAACTGTGACTTCCTCCTGAGACAGAGGGGCTGGGCTTGGAGACCACAGCTAGCCACAGTGGTGGGTGAATTGGAGAAGTGCTCATACCCTCCTGGGAGGAGGAAGTGGCCCATACAGAGTCTGGCTTGCCCCTGAGACAGAGGAGCTAGGCTTGGGGGCCACAGTCAGCCACAGTGGCAGCAGACACAGGACTGCTGATAAACCCCCAGAAGGGGGATAGGAGACCACTTTGGGCACTATGGGAAGGGCGGTGTTTCGCAGAGGACATTGTGGTCCGGGAGCAACGTGGGTCTGGAGTAAGAGCATGGAGCACAGATGTGGGGAGACACCGCCAGATGTGGATGCCCTACTGAGAAAGGACTAATTTCCCCAGACCTACCAGCAGGAGGTGCCAAAGTGGTGAGTCCTACCCCATGACACTGACGAGTTTATGTAAAAATGTCATTAACAGGGTAGTATACACCCATGCCATCAGCAGTTTGTTTTTTCTTGCACAATGTTTTCTAGACTCTTGAATGTGGGGGGTTTTAGCTGCTTCCTGGCAGAGGTAGAAAAATACACATCCATTGTTGGCAGACTTTCCAGAGCAGCATCTGTTTTAACTCCATATAGAGACTCTATCCTTGTGGAGAGCCCTTTGAGGCATGACAGAGCTTTGGCATTTGAGTCTATATTTTGCGTTTAAAATTAAGGCCAGATTCTGCTCCCCTTTTAACTCCTGCTGAGTGGTATTTTACTCCAGCAGCAGTTCCGTTCACGTCAGCAGAACTATACTGAGTAAACTGCTACTCAGCATGGGGCCTGTGTGGGTAAGAGGTGCCAGATTGATAGCACTGGTGCCTGAAGTCCTCTCCGAGGGGCCAACAGCCATTGTTTTCCTCACACAGCTTCACTACTGTGCCTCACTCTGTCCCCGAAGGGACAATTGCTAAGCAGGAAAAGGCCTTCCATCTCCATGCCTATTTATGCCTTGGCTTCTCTACTTGCTCTTCTAGCAGTGGTTCCAAATATGACAGTTTTTGTAGGATGCGGACACTTGTCCACAAAGAAACGGTTGGCGTCCACCAGCTCCCTCACCTCCATAAGGGCACCAAGCAGCCATTAGATCAGCGATGGGGCATCCTAGGCTAGTGAGTGGGCTGCACGAGTGGCCCTCCTTCATCTCAGTGGGCCACAAGATTGTCGTAACCAAAATGATCTCCCTGGGTAGGATAGTCTTGCTAACTGCGCTCGTGGACCTAGAAATTGCAGGGTGCTCTGACTGAACCGCAGCAGCATTTGCATTGGACGCAGAGGAAGCACATGGCTCTCGCAGTGTTGTAAGCAATCAGAATGTCTCATGGGCCACACATAGAACCCCGATAGGCTGCATGTGGCCTGCAGGCCGTAGGTGGTCCACCATTGCTTTGATGTTAGCAAACTTTGGTCACTGGTGACGTGGGTTGGATTTGAACCAGTGAGCTGGAGGTTAAAAAAAGCTGTGGTAGCCTATTGCTAAATCCTGACAGTCTCCAGCCTTTTGGAAGCACTAGTTTGCAGCTCAGACACGCCAGAAACATATCTGTAGTTGTCAGCCTGATGCCAAATGAACTTCATTTGGAAGGAGTGGCTTTATTAATGTCCAGGAGCTAAATTTGCAGAACGCTGTTCAAAGATGCATGAGCAAGGCTGTTGCGTGTTACTGGTGTTCTCAAACTGGGGGTCAGGACCCCAAAGTAGGTCACTGGCTTAGCCTTGTTGGGGCCCAGGGCTGAAGCCAAAACCCCACCAAAGCTTCAGCCCAGAGTGGTGGGGCTCAGGCTTTGGCCCCCTAGCCTGGGACATAGGGTATGGCCCCTGCACATGGGGGCAGTGGGGCTCTGGCAGGCTCAGGCTCTGGTCCCCCCCCTTCCTCGGGTTGTGTCGTAATTTTTGTTGTCAGAAGGGGGCCACGGTTATTTTTCCCTAGTCAAATTTGTAGCCAGAGTGGGAGTTTACTAAACAGCAAAACAAAGTTGAACTAGGAAATAAAACCTGGAATTAAAAGCATAGAGAGATACTGCAATAATTACGCTGACCATACTTCCCGGGTTTTCCGGGACAGTCCTGATTTCAAATAGTCCGTTGTCCCCATAAACCAGGGGTGGGCAATAATTTTTGATGGGAGGCCACTCTAAGAATTTGGAAAGTGATCGAGGGCTGCACTCTTCCATTATATTAATGGAGAAGATGTGCAGTCTGGGATGGAGGTTGGGTGCAGGAGGGAGCATGGGGTAAGAGATTGGGGTCTGGAAGGGAGTTTGGGTGAAGGAGGTGGTTGTGACCTAGGGCACTGAACTGGACTGCAGGGATCTGGGTTCTGACCTAGAGCAGGGGACTGGTGTGCAGGGGTTTGGGATGTGACCCAGAGCATGAAGGGATTGTGATCTGGGGTAGGGGATTGGGATGCTGGATCTGGGAGGGGATATGGGTGCAAGGAGGGAGGCACAGGGTTTGGGTATGTGGATTAGGGGGGCCAGGAGTGGGGGGCAGAGGGTTGGGGAAGGGAGGGGCTGGGGTGCCAGAGGTAGGCTCTGGCCAGCAGACTTACCTGAGTGACTCCTGGCCAGCAGCCCAGCACGTTTCTCAGGCAGCCTGCCTACCTGTCCTGCCCCCACACAGGCTGCAGGGCCATGTGCATGTATAAATAACTACAAGCTGGCGGGGGGCGGGGCATGGTGCTTCAAACAGATAACTCCCATTAGCTGGTTTCTGGCCAGAAACCGGCCAATGGGATTATGCTGGGGGTGAGGGGCAGCGCCTGAAGCCTTCCCTCCCCTCTAGGCTCACAGTTGTGAAAGATAAATGACCTGGCAGCTGCTTTTCTGAGCAGTGTATGGGCAGGGCAAGGAAAGGGAGCCTGCCTGGGGATTCCTGCTGCATCCACGGGCTGGATCCAGTGGCTTGGTGGGCTGAATCCGGCCCACGGGCTATATTTTTCTGAGACCTGCCATAAACTATTGAAATGTCCCAGAAATGCCAATATTTCGGCGGGGGGGGAGGAGGGGAGCGAGAGAGCCCCATGGCTCCCTGCCGGACCTGGCTTGTGGGAAAGAAGGGCAGCTAGAAGTGGCTGCACGCACTGCCGCTTCCCCTCCTCCAGCTGAGGGAACAGTCGCGCAGGGATCTGCTTTCTGGAGGCCAGATTCTGGAGCAGCGGGGAAAAGCCAATAGGAGCAGCAGGAGGTGGAGCCTGTGGCACAGTGTTGGGAGCCACGCGAAAGCGAGTAAGTGGCCCCCGTTCCCCTCATGCCAAGACCCCACACCCCCAGCCCCCTCATTCACTGCCCTGCTGAGACCCCGCACCCGCAGCCCCCTCACAAATCAGAAGAAATCCTTTGTCAGATCATGTGTCCTGATTTGGAAAATATGGTCACCATAGCAATAATAAAATGCCATCTGTATGCCTCATTCAGAGCGGGGGAAGATTATTGCTATTAATAACAATTGTCTGCTTTCTTTGACATGATGAGAACTCTAGCCAATTGACATGACACTAGGCCTAAAAGTATTGCTCTGGAACAGAGTGAGTATAAATATTACTATAAATTAAAGATGAACCGAAATGAAAACTGTGCATCCAAATATCATTGAGCTTTGGGAGATGTTAGAAATCTGACCCGGGATCGGGGACTGTGCAATTTCTCGTTGAGTGTATTTATAATGTGCCCGTAAATATGAGATCAAGTAAATATGAAATCAAGTTGTTTAATATTTTACAAAGACCAGATCTAAACATCCCCTTCATTTGGCATGTTCAAATACTGGTCAAAATGATGTGAATTAGGAACTCTGCTACTTCAGACTGTATTACTAAACACAGGATGGATTGTCTGCTTAGCAAAGGTGCCAGAGCTCTCTAGGTGTAGAGGGATTTTTCTGGTGCCAATGAGAGGGGAAAAGAAAATGGGCCTCATTTACAGAAGTCAATATGACTATGGTGTCTTACACCATGAATGGGATTCCAAATCTCTAACACACCATTCCAAATGCTAGTAATTCGGGGATGACTGTGGGATCTATTTTGCTTTCAGGCTGCTGGGATTTGTGAGCATGGCTCCCCTTGGAATTTAATTGGCATAATGCCCACAAATCCCCACTGAGATACATATAGGCCATTGTCTATTGCACATTGATGCAATATAATTATGTTGTACTGGAAACCCTTCAAGTTGCCATTCATCATTCAAAAATCGTCTTAAGCCAGTTTGTGCCCCTCTTGAAAGTGAATTGTGCAAAATTGGCAGCCATCGCTGCCACCGTTATTAAGCATAGAGAAGCCCTTTCATTGTGGAGTTAGTGGTTTTACTGTAACTGCCCTAGCTCATCAGTGAGAGCCATAATTCTTTGCAAAAATCTATAAATCACTGGCTGAAACATCCGGAGGGTCTGACTCGCCAAGCATGTATGTCTCTGGCCATAGCTAAAGGGTCACTGCTCTATTCCCCCAGTGTACAATAAAGCAGCCAGACAGTTGGGCTAGACTGATAATCTCCATGAAACTCATCTCATATTGCATTGCACACTTCCCCGACAGTAATGTGGCCCTAGGAGGAACCTCTGCAGGCATGGTGACTCCTGACTCTGAGTAATACTTGCCGCGGTGTTTGGAAAGATCTGGTTGTAGTGCCGGATAAGCTCTAGAGAGACATAATTACAGCAGCAACTGTGAGAGAGCTGATAACTAATATCGCTCCTTTCCCATGGCCTTTGGATGTTCCTGGGTCTAGGGGGAATTAGAGTGGCTGCAGAGCGAACCTCTGTCTGGATCTGCTAAATTACATGGTTAAAAATAGTTCAATAGTGACTTACAGTCCAAGCACAGTTGGGTCATAATTTTTCTCCTATGAGCTACAAGGTGCTTGAAATGAGGAGGATAATTCCAACATTTGCTAGAAAAAGGTAAAAAAATTAAATATTAATTCAAATATTTTGGTGGACATTGGTCTTCTAGTTCAAACAAGCTTGAAATCAGCTTCTATTTGTTCAATTTTCACTATGTCAGTGAACAGAACCCATACAGGTAACTAATAGAACTATAAAACCTCAGAATCATCTTCTACGGGAAATGGTTGAAACATTTTTGGTAATTTAAATGGAAAAATCATTTAAAAATATACCCTATGGCTGCTATCCTGTGCCCATTGATTCCTGTTCCTGATTACAGCAAGACTATTCACTTAGGATAGGTCTACACGTACATGGAATGAGGTTTAACTGTTAATTCGAACTAAGAAGTTTATCTCGGAATCGCGCTTCTCTGCCGCGTGTAGACGCGGGCAGTTATTCCGGGCTAGTCAATTTCCAAAATGGCAACTGGCCGGGAACATGCTAATGAAGCGTGGGATATTTAAATCCCGCACTTCATTTGCAATTTTGGTCGCCCTCATTAGCCTCCCTAGTTCGAACTAGGGGGCTAATGTAGATGTACCCTTACTTAAAGTTACGTATGTGCTTAAGTGTTTGAAGGATCAAGACCTTAATTCAGCGTCCAGGCTAGTGGATGTGGAAAAGATAAATTAGGTCAGTGGCTCTCATTCTTTCCAGGCTACTGTGTTCCTTTTTAGGTGTCTGAGTTTTCTTGTATATCCCCAAGATTCATTTTCTTGTATATCCCCAAGATTCATAGCTGAAGTCAGCTTTGTCTGTATATCCGTCTGTGAATCTGTTCAAGAACTACTCCTGAATGGTCAGAGCTAGGGCCCAAATTTGGTATGCAGCTTTCTCTTAATTTGAAGCAAGGTCAGGGTTTGGTTGTGCCAGGACAATGGCCTATGCCCAGACTTTGATTGTTTCTCATAAAATGGAAAGGGAGAGGTCTGGTAGGAGGGACAGTTATACTGTAGAATAACCATAGGGGGGCAGCATGGGGACTGGGACAGCTATAACCCCATTGGCCAGCAGAGGGTAAAAAGGGACAGCTATTTACTATCTATTTCAGAGAGTTTGTCTGTGTGGGTTTTGAGGGTTTTTTTGGTCCCCCAGCCTGGGGAAATATACCCCTCCCCTAGCTGTGTCAGCTGCAGCAGCTATGGACAGTCACTTATCACCTGGCCCCAAGCTGCTGAGGTGAGAGAGGGTGAGGGTAGTCCTTTCTCCCCAGCGCAGCCTGCATACTGAACCGTCATCCCGAGCCCCACCCCAGAGCAACGATTTAAATGATGAAAAACAAAACTTATTTGAGTTAAGGACCTGAGCAATGCCCAGTAAATCTTCTAGTACAATTATAAAATATATCCATTGGAATATAAATTGTACTTAGTTTTCTGTGTGTTCTACTATATGTTTGAAAGAGTTTGTGTCTGTCCATCAGTGAATCTGTTTAAGAACTCCTAAATAGTAAGAGCACTCTGGTGTGGCGAATGTGCTATTGTATTTTAGATCTAGGAGCATGAGACAGCAGAGACTCTTCATTAGACATCAGAAAATAGTAGGTTGTTTATGCTGCCTGTGTGCGCGCGCACATACATGCTTGCAAGCATAACTGGTGAATCCAACAATAAAGTTATAAGCAGCTGAGAAGTATCCTGCACGCATGCAAAACTCCAGAAGAGCAATAACTGTTGTGTTGACAAACATGTCAGTGTTGCTGCTTTCCCACAGCAATGATGAAATGATGGCACAGAAAGCACGTTCTTTAAAAAGCCTCTTACGCTCAGGCTCCAGCTGTCTAGAATGCTCACCACAGCCAGCTGAGTAGTATAGACATCTTCATCTGAAAGGGAGCAAAAGACAGTCCAGTGGTTAGTGACCTAGCCTTGCACACTAGAAACTTTGGGGTCAGTTCCCGTAATCTGTCACAGACTTCCTCTGACATTGGGCAAGTCACTTAGCCATTGCCTGTAACAATCTTGGGGTTCATTAAATAACAACCCAGTGAAGTAATAAAACAAACTGGAGAGTAACTCTGGAGAGCTGCAGCCACATGATGGTCCTAATACGCTCTTGTGTGAGGGAGCATCTCTAAATTATAATCTTCTACAAATCTCTCCCTGTCTTCCCTCTCTTAGGGGATGTCTAGACTACATGCCTCTGCCGACAGAGGCATGTAAATTAGACATACTGACATAGTCAATGAACCAGGAATTTAAATATCCCCCGCTTCATTAGAATAAAAATGGCCGGCGTGTTGTGCCAGCTCAGCTGTTTGTCGGCACAAAGCGGCAGTCAAGACGGGGATCGGTCGGCAAGGAAATCCTTTGCCAACTGATCCTGTAAACCTCATTGCACGAGGCATAAGGGATCGGTCAACAAAGGCTTTCCTTGCCGACCAATCCCCGTCTTGACTGCCGCTTTGTGCCGACAAACAGCTGAGCCAGCACAACGCGGTGGCCATTTTTATTCTAATGAAGCGGGGGATATTTAAATCCCCGCTTCATTGACTAAGTCAGTATGTCTAATTTACATGCCTCCGTCGGCAGAGGCACGTAGTCTAGACATACCCTTAAAGAAAAACAAATTCACTCCTGTGTATAAAAACAGCTAACAACTACCTAATAACACATGCATTAAATTCTCAGTCCATCTAATCACGCTTCCATAAAATCAATGTGTCAACCACCCAGAGAGGACAGGTTACCAGCACATCACTCTTGAGTCCTGAAATACCCGGTCTCCAAGTAGGCTAGCAAGTCTATTAATCTTTCAGGGCAGTTCACTAGAGACTCTCGCCAGCTTGTTTTATCAAAGTTTTTTATTTCTTTCTCATTGACTGGTTTGTTGCTTCATGAACTCCAAGCTCATCACGTGGTGTCAGCCGTGCTGAATGAGAAGGAAACTGCAAGTCATTTGGAAGTGAACTCCTGTGTTGGCAACTGAAAGCAGAGACAAAGGGAGGCCCAGAGAAGCATGTGGAGCACCAAGCACACAGGCTTTTGAATGTATTTGGTGAGCACGCTTTTAGATTAACTAGCTTATGGCCAGGTCTACGCTACATCCCCCTGTGGATCTAACCTACACAACTTCAGCTACCTGATTAGCTGAAGTCGACGTACATACTACAGTGTTGTCCATGAAGCAAGGTCGGCGAGAGCAGCTCTCCCATCAACTCCAGTTACTCTTCTCATCCTGATGGAGTACTGGAGTCAACGGGAGAGCACTCAGAGATCAATCGTGTCTAAGCAGACATGATAAATCAACCACCGGTGGATCGATCGCTGCAGCATTGATCCACTGTCTATGTAGGGAGGGGAAGCCAAAAATTGATGTGTTGCAATCTCCATCCAGTCTGCAATTGTCAGGTGATGTTGCAGAAAACTGGAATACATTCAGACAGAGATCTGAAGGGTATTTAGCAGCCATAAGGACAGAGTTGAAAATTGATAAAGTGAAATCATCAATCTTTTGGCATGTTGCTGAGGAGGAAGCATTGGATATTTATAACAACTTTAAGTTTGAAGAAGATGAAAGCATGAAGTACAATACTGACTAAATTTGAGAATCATTGCATGCCAAAAACGAATGGAACCAGAGAAGACTGGAACCAGAGATAAAAGCCTATGTAGATTTGATATAAGTCCGTTCCCATAGCAACAGGAAACAGCAACAAACAAGCGAGGAAACAAAGATGAATAGTTGGGAATCCTTGAAATAATAATTTATAGGGTGGCCCGAAGAAATAAGCAGTTGCTGTCCAAGTATGAGACTATTGGAACATAACTTTAGTGTGATTTCCCCCTCCCCCCGGGCAGTAAGATTGTAATTCCCATGAGCCTCTCAAAAGAAATGCTACAGAAGATCCATGAGGGTCATTTAGGAATTGAGAAGTGTCATCGAGTAGGAGAGATGCTGTATTGGCCAGAGATCAATCACAACACTACTGTGGCAGGAAACTGCTTTTCATGCCTGAAATACAAGCCATGCCAACAGGCAGAGTCACTGAGGCCACATCCAGAGTTCCAAAGAGGCCTTATGAGAAGGTCGGCATTAACTTAATTACCTGGCAATAAAAGGATTATTTAAGTGTCACCAATTATTATTCTCTGTATCCAGAAATCTGTACTACAGTAAGTCAGTGATAGCTGGCAGGAAGGGAATCCTCTCTAGACATGTATCAGAGGGGTAGCCGTGTTAGTCTGAATCTGCAAAAAGCGGCGAGGAGTCCTGTGGCACCTTATAGACTAACAGAAGCGTTGGAGCATAAGCTTTCGTGGGCAAAGACCCACTTCGTCGTCAGATGCATGTAGTGGAAATTTCTGGAAAATTTCTGACGAAGTGGGTCTTTGCCCACGAAAGCTTATGCTCCAACACTTCTGTTAGTCTATAAGGTGCCACAGGACTCCTCGCCACTTCTCTAGACACGGAATGCCAGAAGAAGTCTTTAGTGATAATGGGCCGTGATTATCCAGGGTAGATTTTAGGCAATTTGCTATTTTCATCTCAAAACATCCAAATTACACTACAGGTCCATTTGTATGGGGATACCTGGTGAGGGTTGCCACACTAAACACTCCAGTGACTTTTAATGATCTACAATTGAATGATGGGGGAAGGGGCTAAGCTGCCAACGAATGTTATTTTTATTTTTTGAATAAGTCCATCTGAGTCGGTCAAGTTACTTTCTTGGCTGCTTCTCCCTTCACCCTTGAGTGTTTAGTCTTTCTGTAGCCACCTGTAGAGAGGGCACAAGGGAGTTAGTAAAAAGCAAGCACATCTAGTTTCCATTGCATCCTGCACATATTTAGGGGGAGACCATCCCCCTCAGCAAATCTTCAATGCAGCTTTTATGCACTGGATCCATCATGTACAGTAAATATGACACAAAAGCACACTTGTGTTTCGCTGCCCTCAGAAGCCTATTTAAAAAAAACACAACAACCTTAAGTTTCAAAGCTTCCTCCTATAGGCTGTCATATTCCACATGGAATTCTGGGCACCGTGAGGCCTGGCTGACTCAGGAAATGTATTTACTTTTGTAACCCATATAGCCACAAGGCAGGAATTCACAGCAAACCCAGCTTTTTAGTATAGAACCAAACAAAATTATGGGCACCTAGGTCTGTTGCAAACAAGGGCTTCATTTACAGAAGGAAAAGTGTGAGTGTTATATCATAGCAATATTCGGCCACAGGAAAAGGGAAAATAGCCTAGATGAAGGATAGGATCACTGAATTAGAGTCTTTCTGGAAAGTCTAATAATCCGGCATGATTCTTCTAAATTATATTACCATAGCTGGTTACTTTGCCTTTCTTTATTTTGTTCACAGTAATTAAAATTCCCCCTTTGTTTCTCAGTGTCAGAACACTTGGACGTGGCGCAGAATGTAGAGTTGTTTGGGTACAGCTTTTGCTTTCGTGGGATTGGTTCTCCACCCCCTTCCCCGATGTATTTCATACAAACCTACATGAAACTATGCGATCTATTCAACAGTAGTCCTCAATCTGGTTTTGTGGCATCACCAACAAGCAAATTTGTGTTTAAAAAAACAATAGATGAAAGTAAATCCAAATAAAAAAATCTTAATACATTAGGCTGCTACAGGAAGTTTTAACTCCCTCCCCAACCATTTCTCAAGATCAGGGCTGTAAATGCCTATGAATTATAATTGCTGACGTGGGCCAATGCAAGAAGGGTGGTGCCTTTGCATTACTAAATTAAATTACACAGAGCTCACCAAGATAAAATTGGCTGGAACAAATGACTCTGGAATGTTTCATGTTGTTTAGTTGCTTACAGAACCAGCATTGCCAACTTCAAGAGATCAAATATGAGTTGAACCCCTCCCCCCAAGCATGGATATTTTTAAAGTAGATTCTATTGTGCTTTTAGGTCAATTTATTGATCTTTAGATCAGTCTCCCCTCCCATACCCAGCGTGTGGGCATCTGACAGTGTCACCCACAGTCCCACATGAACTGGATAAGGGGATTTTTGGCCCCTGCTGTAGGAGCTTTCACCCCATCTGCCAGTCCCCTGTCCAGCCCCACATCAGTTCTCTCCCCACCCAATCCTCTTAAATTCAG
Organism: Rafetus swinhoei; assembly: GCA_019425775.1. Taxonomy (NCBI): domain Eukaryota; kingdom Metazoa; phylum Chordata; order Testudines; family Trionychidae; genus Rafetus; species Rafetus swinhoei. The sequence continues at coordinate 123,758,614 of CM033446.1, read as the reverse complement.
CTCCTCCTCAGTTCAGCCCCCCCGTCCCTCTCATCACCATCCCATTAGTTCAGCCCCCACTACCCCATTGACCCCCACCACCCTCAGTTCACCCACCTTGCACTCACCCCATCTGCACAGAATCCACCCTCAATACAGCCCCCCACCTCGTTAGCCTTCATCCTCCTCACTTCGGTCCCCAGCCTCATCTCTGCTCCTTAGGGTTCTTCACCCTCCCAGGCCCGGGTAAGAGTTGTGGGGTTCCCTCCAATGTTACCTCTAATCTTTTCCATCCATGTGAAGATTATTCGATCCATGTGTGGAATAAATTGTATGTGCACCAAAGCAAGTGTGCATGTGCACCACCAGTAGAAACAAAAAACCTTAGTTGTAGGTGCTCTGCTAATCAGTTGGGCAGCATTTGAATCTCTCTTGGGTGGCTCCTCCAGTGCCTAACTTAGAGGGCACACTGGTCCCTTCTCCCACTTCCCAGGATGGCAAGGGAGCAGCTGTCTGGGGCAGACAGATGAAGCCCTGGCCACATCCAGGGCAGCTGACAGGTTTTCTAATTAAGCCACATTTCTAGAACTCTCAGCTGTGAGGATTTTTTTCAGTTGATTCTATTCCTTATTTGAGTTTTACCAGACCCTCCCTCCCCACCTTTATATCTCAGATGAAGTTTCTCTTCCCTGCTGTGGTGTAGCCACCCTGTCTCTTGGGGGGTGGGCCCACGCCCTTAACTCAATAGCTGTGTTTATCTGATAGGTAGATGAATTCTCATTGTCTTTCAAAATCCTTTGATAGTAATTGCCTTGGAGAAATCACATTCCTTTGTTTAGGGTGGGGTTTGACTAGAAACACATTTTAAGAATGTGCTACAGCTGGTTGGGGTGGGGGGTGGGGGGGACCCTGACATTTGAGCTTTGTTGTGAGTAAGGCTTAATTTTACTCCTAAATTGTGACCCTCGTGAGAAAGCTGTGAGAGTTGGCACGTGTACGAAAAACCATCCCAAAATGCAGGGAGAGTGGGGAATATTATGTAACCTTCGAGGGAGCATTCAAAGCCAGCATTCAGTTGAAGAGCAGAAGAGGTTTAATTGCATTGCATCGCTCGCCGCTTAATTAAAGCAAAAGGTGTGTACCAAGTCAGCTGCTCTCTGTGGAGCTGGGAGCTACCCCAGCAAGGCCTGGAACTTCCACCTTGGGGAGCGATGCAAACAAAGGAAGGAGTGGAAGAGAAGCACGGTTGTGGTGCTGGAGAAATTCCAGAGGGGAAGTATTGTCCAGCAGTTAAATGAAAACCGAGAGGGAGCTCTAACTACACCAGCCCATAAGGAGGGAGATGACTGCTTATCCAGCCCCAATAGAGGAAGGGGATCCCTTCTGCTGTTAACAGCTTACTGACCTTGCTCTCTTAGTTTAACGCCTGATATGATCTAATTGTCTATCTGGGCTGTTACAGTAGCACCATCACTACTTAATACCTCCTATGTATTTTTTTTTTAAAAGACAGCCATATCGTTCTTGTGGGAAAGCTAGGTCAGACATGAGTCTTGTATTTGGGTCTTGAACCCAGGGAGATTAGTAAACTCTCAGACTTACTCTTGGGCTGTTTCTAGACTGGCATGATTTTCCGGAAATGCTTTTAACGGAAAAGTTTTCCGTTAAAAGCATTTTCAGAACAGAGCGTCTAGATTGGCACGGACACTTTTCCGCAAAAGCACTTTTTGCGGAAAAGCGTCCGTGGCCAATCTAGACGTGCTTTTCCGCAAAAAAGCCCCGATCGCCATTTTCGCAATCAGGGCTTTTTTGCGCAAAACAAATCTCAGCTGTCTACACTGGCCCTTTTGCGCAAAAGTTTTGCGCAAAAGGGACTTTTGCCCGAACAGGAGCAGCACAGTATTTCCCGCAAAAAGCACTGATTTCTTACAGTAGGAAGTCAGTGCTTTTGGGAAAATTCAAGCGGCCAGTGTAGATAGCTGGCAAGTTTTTCCGGAAAAGCGGCTGATTTTCCGGAAAAACTGGCCAGTCTAGACACAGCCTTGTCGTTTAGGGCTCTCTGCTGTGAAGGTCCTGTCTCAGACACTCAGGAACATAAGAACGGCCACACTGGGTCAGACCAAAGGTCCATCTAGCCCAATATCCTGTCTGCCGACAGTGGCCAATACCATATGCCCTAGAAGGAGGGATCAGAACAGGTAATCCTCATGTGATCCCTCCCCGTCACCCACCTCCATGGAGAGCATGCTGAGGAGACAACCATTTTGCTGGGCCTCCAGAGTGTAGCTAACTTGAGAGGTTACAGCTGGGGAGGGAGAGGCAATTTTAGAGTTAGGGCCAGTCCCACTGAAAATCAGGACTAGGCCTTACACTGCACTCTGTAGTCAAAGGTAGGGATGTAAAATCACATTTAATTGGTTAAACGTAATGTCTAGCTGCTTAACCAATTCAAGGGAGGGATAGGCTGGAGCGCCCCTGTCCATGGCAGGCCCCGCAGGGCTGGAGCAGACACCTGCTCACTGCTGGTGGGGAGCTGCTCCAGCCCCCACCAGTTAATGAGAACCAGTAAGCATCACCCATTAAGGATTATGCTTACCGGTCAACCGGTTGACTGGTTAATGGGTTAACCAGTTGCATCCCTCGCCAAGTGCAGAGAGTAGAGAAGTGTGGTAATGTGTTTACTGGTGACATGTGTTGCTAAGTGGACATGCTGGGGCTTTTTTAGAATGTGATTTCATTGAAACTCATGGCTACAAACAATCCTGGAGGTCTCACGTGCATGGATCGGCATGAGTAACTCTGCCCTTGAGGATGGGATGCCACTTTCCAGATGGAAGTGGGCAGTTTTGGCTACGCTGCCTATCTGGACATCTGATAGCAATGGGAAACCTTAGGGGAGCCCCAGGATGCAGATTGATTTAACAATCCAAGGGCAGATGGCTTTGATGGAGGGAGACATTATAGATTAGGCAAATTCTCCTCAAGGTCTTCCTCTTCCCACTGGCATGACTTCCATCTTGTCTAGGTTCAGTGATAACCAGCTGCTCATCTCCTAGTTGCTGAATGTCCTTTGTCAGGGAAGTACACCCAATATCAGAAAGGCTCCTGCTGTCCTTTAAAAAGGCAGAAGGAAACCTGCTAAAGTGAAAGCAAGTTTCAAAAACTTACTTGAGGAGAAAGAAGATGTAAAGTGACAAGAACTAAGTGACAGGACAGTGGATTTCAGTGCCAAGATTCTCCTTGAGCTTTGGATCAGGTCCTGCCTTTTTAATGTTAATGTGGTGAGGGGAAGGAGAAGGTCCGGTCTTTGGATATAGTCATTAGCTACAGACAACTTAGCTTTCTTTCTGCTTTTTCCAGGGAGAGATTGCTGTGTGTATCTTCTGTATTTCTTGCTATTATCAATGATCACTTTCTCTGGAAACGTTTAACTCAGACAACATCTTGTTTTATAATTACGTAGAAAACCAAAACACTTTTCCTTATTTGGGTGAATCCTTTATCTGACCATGCAATAAAAAGAAGCCAGATAGTTTCGTATTTGTTAGTTTGATTATACATAGTAAGGGTACATTTAGAATCAGTTTATTAATGGTTAATACAAGAGTAATGGATGTCTTGATAAATAGTCAATCAGTTGTCAGAATCCAAGAACATTGTCGATAGCCATGGCTTGGAACCATCTGTTATGTGCATATCCATAGAAGGTGTTATAATCTATAACACATGCTATTTATGACTGTAGCATGCTTATAACCCCTAACCACTTTAATCGTTAACAAGTATAAACCTTATATTAAGTGACCTTTAATTTTGTGTCTCACTTGTGAGTTTTAAATTGCTGCATCTACTGCTCTGTTATTCCCACTATTTCAGACACTCTGATATAGCAAGTGTTAGAGCAGGATGCTTCCTTCTTCCCATTACCTGCTAATAAGAGCTGAATGGTCACTAATGAAGGTGTTATTAAAAAGAGATGTTCATGGGCAGTAATGTCAGCAACCCTAACCAAATCACTAATGTTGAAGTAGGATGACTACATCCACTTATTGAGCTGATTTGAGCCACACTTGTGTCACAATAATCTTGTGACACGTCTCATTACAGATAAAGTAAAAGCTTTTTAGATTTCCACAGCTCCAGCATTGCTCAAATCTAGTTATATTTTCAGTGCATTAATAGCCCATTATAGAATTCAAATACCATGGTAACTGACACTACATCTTTAACAAAGTTTTCCTTTCATACGGAACGTACAAGACAAGTTTACTCAGAAGGCCCTTTAAGTGTGTTTCTCTGTTAACATATTTTCCCCATGCCATTGTGTAGCATGCTCCTCCATGTTGCCATAGGTAACATATTTATATATTAAAACACACAAGTCATGTTAAAAGAACATTATTAAGGCTCCAGCATCAAGCTCTCACAGTTTAGGCAATGCCATAATTAAGGCTGCATGTGTAACCTTAATTTGGCCCCCACGTGTGTATGCATTATAATACGATCTTTAATTACATGACCACATTCTATTTGTGTTCCCTCCCAGGACCCTTACCTCATTCAGAGTACAGAATGGACAATGCTCAGTTAATGAGGATCTGACAGCATGAACTTACACATGGAGAGGGAAAATAAAAAACCCCAAGCAGCTGACTCCAATTAACCACTCCTCTGAGAGGCTGCCGTGCATGGGAGTGATCTGGGGTCTATATAAGTCAGACTGTGGCTCATTTCAGGGAGAGAGGGAGGGGTGGAGAAGCACCCAAGGAGACTAGATGATGGAGTGCTGGGGATGCGGGGAGAAGCAGTTCCAGAAAGTGACAGGAGGTATCCCAAATCTGGGGCCACTTTTGTAAAACGTTGGGTTAGAGCCTGAAGTACAAAGGTGCTGGAACAATTTGCATAGTGAGGGTGCTGAGAGCCATTAAACCAAGCTGCAGACCCCAGATATGATGGAAATCACTTCAAGCCAGGGATTGCAACAATAGCACCCCTAAATTCTAGCACCTATGGGTCCTGTGCAGTGACAGTTCCTGTTGAATTAAATAGGAACCATGGTGCTCAGCGCAGATGATAGCTGACTAAGGCTGGGCACCCACAATTTTGCAGCACCCCAAAATAGTGGTCACTTTTGAAAGTGTGGGTGTAAGTGACTTGCCCATGGTCACACGGGAGGTCAGTGGCAAAGCTAGAAATAAAACCCAGATCTTCTGGTCTTCTCTTAAAAACTTAACGGTATTCTGCCCTCAACTTCAGGATTTTTTCCTCTTGCTCATCAGCCCCAAATATCTGCACCTCTGCTTTTCTGAGCACGAAGGGAGGGCTTAAAATACTCCAAGAAGATTTTTAGTAGCTCATGTCTCAGCTAAGCCTATGCAAAGAGAAAATAACAACCAACTAAAGATTTTAAATTCTACAAATATAAGATTAAACTCCAGGGGCCACTGTCCCAAAAGGTAGATCCAAATCTTGTTCTGTTATTTATCCCTTGTGCGTAACCTGGGTGTGAGAACACAATTTGTCCCAGAGCCTCTAATTCCTTGTGCAGACTGTTATAATATGATGTGCAAATTAAAGAGCAAACTGTTTGGGTGGGTTACACTTGTGGGTAAAACCAGTGGGCTCTGAAATTAAACCCAGCAGGGAAGGCGATCCTGGAAAGGATTGTACAATTCATTGCATGTTTCTGCCTTATAATACATTTTTAGTCTTTAACGGGCTGGTTTTCTCAACCTCTTTCTGGATCAGAACCTGGTTTGTTTGTTTTTTGTCTACACTCCATCTTTGGTCTGTACTTCAAAAGTTTCTTTGATTTAGAGTGAGAAGGAATGTTTTCTCTTTAAACAGTGCCTCCTACCTGTGGATTAAGGCAGTTACAGATTACAGTAACAGTTTTAGAATAAAGGACTTTATGGTGAACAATAAAAACTTCCTCACAAACTTTTAATAAAAAGTATAAGTGGCCACCACTAAGATGAATGCAGTTGGCCTCAGAAAGCTTGTTTTACATCTTTAAAGCCTTATTTCATGCTTAGCGCCTGGAACAGGAAATAGGATAGGTTTCCTCTTCTTTGGTTGGCAACACATAAAGTTGCAAGAGAAAAACGGTGGCCTAGCAAGCCAGGTGCTAACACAGCCTTACAGAGCTCCAGGTTCGCATCCCTACTGTGCTAAAGACTTCAGCATGACTTGGGACAAATCATTTAGCCTTTGTTGCTGAATTCCCTGTCTGAAAAACTCAATTAAAGCTAGATGGTGATTCTGGTTTTTGTGATGGATTTCAAAGTTTGGCTTTGCTTCAAAACAGAACAAAACTTGAAATTTTCAAAATTCTCTGAAGGGAAATTCCCATAATCATTTCATTTGGGACTGGGTCAAATGTTTTGTTTTCGACAAAATTGAAACATCTTGATTTTGACTTTTTGTGATGTACGTGATATCACACAAAATTTAAAAAAAAAACATTCCACCTGGTATGTCAATTCAAAATTCAAAAGCCAAACATTTCATTCCAAAAAGTCAAAATGGATCCTAGCTACACCATCAGAATTTTGTTACTGCTTTTTTTTTTTTAAACTAAATTTTAGCTAAATCAACACTGTTTCATGAAGTATTTTGATGACGACACAACTCTCTTTGCCTGTAACAGCATGTCGTAGAAATTTTTTTGAAGTCTTTAAAAGAAAATGTAAGGGTTTCTTGCTTTCCTTTTGATGTAGAAAAGAACCTTATAAACAAGGAAGAAAGTAACTGACTAAAGTCTTAATCCAGAAATTGTAAGTCAATGGGGCTTTGTGTTAGTACAAGGGCAAAACTAATTGCAAGAATCTAGACTTATCTGGATGTACTGGGGGAAGAGTGAAAATGACTGTACACAATGGTACGATTTTTCACAGTAGGCCAATGTGGAATGCTTTTGAAAATTCCACGTACAGTAAAAGCAGTGTTATCCGGCTCTTTGTCAGCCAGAAACCTTCATAAACTGGCATTTCTGATCTTCACTCAATGTCCTGTCTATACTTCGATTGGTTCAGGGCCCACAGGTTCCCTACCTGGCTCTGTGCAGCTTTCTGGAAGTGGCAACATATCCCTGATGCTCCTAGGGGGAGGAATGGCCACAGGGGCTCTCTCTGCTACCACTGCACACTGGCTTCGCAGCTCCCGTTGGCTGGGAACTGCAGCCAGTGAGTTGTGGAGATAGCACCTGTAGGTGGAGGTAGTGTACAGAGCCATCTAACCACACTTCTGCCTAGGAGCAGTGAGGACATGTTGCCTCTTGCAGGGAGCTGCCTGAATTGAGTACTGCCCAGAGCCAGCACCTCAAAACGCCTCCCGCACTCCAACCCCCTGCTCCAAGTCCCCTTCCCAAACTCCCTCCCAGAGCCAGTGTCCCACACTCCAACCCCCAGCCTTTACTCCCTTCCTACACTCAAACTCCCTCCTTTGTAGTTAATTGGAATTTTGGTCTTAGACCAGCACCCCCCATTCTCCCAACACGGCAGATGATAAAGCTTTTACTGAAAAATGCTGTCAAATATATGATGACAACAAACTGAAAATATAGTGATTTCCCTCTGTAATGGACAGGAGGAGCGCTGACCAGCACCCGGTGACTAAGGGGTTAAACTCAGGTAGCTAGCAAAGGTGTTGGCCAGGGGGCCAGGAGAACCAATCGAGATAGAGGGATGAAATTTGAATAGTATAAGATTCCTTGCCTGCTTTCTTTGTATGGCAGTGAAAAAACAGGAGTTGAGAGAGACAGAATGATTTAAACCCAGGCAGGACTACCATGCCTCCAGGGAATTCAGGGCATGGAAGTGGACTAAACCAAGAAAAGATTGTAAGTAAATAAAGGGAAAAAAGGTGAATCTAGTCACATGCAGGGTATTTTTTCTTTATTTTGTGGTTCGGTTTGAACTGCTCTGTGTAAATCTATGCCTTCCTATTTACCATCTAGCATTGTGCCCGGAGACTTTTCTCTGTGTTTTAATTAGTTTTCCTTAGTTGCTCTGTAACATCTAGCAACCAAGTATGCTTTATCAAGTATATTTTTTGTTTTGTAATAAAAATCACTTTTTTTAAGGTGACGATTTGATTCTAGTGTCCTGGAAGGCATCCTGGAAGGTCTGTCTGTGTATCTGCATGCTTTAGACTAAGGCTACATCTACACTACAGGGTTTTTGCGCAAAAACCTGCGGAGTGTCCACACCTCAAGCGTGTTTTTGTGCAACTAAATTTACAGTGGATCGACAGAACAGAGGGCTTTTTGCGGTATAGGTATTCCTCTTTCTACAAGGAATAAACTCCTTTTTGAGCAAGAGCTCTTGTGCAAAAAGATGTGTTTGGACGGGCAACAGGGGTTTTTTTGTGCAAAAACAGCCTATTGAAAGAAGCACAGGTGCCCTGGTGGCCATTCTGTTAATGGCAATCAGAGCTTTCTTGCGAGAGAGCATCCATGCAGTCTGGACACTCTTGCGCAAAAGCACATTGCTTTTCCGATGCGCTTTTGCAGTGCAGACGCGCTCTTGCACAAGAAGTTTTTGCGGAAGATGTCTTCCGCAAAAAGCTTCTTGCACAAGAAGCCTGCAGTCTAGACGTAGCCTGAGAGGTCAGTTACTAAAGATTGCAGCTTGTTTTCCTCTTTTCTTTTTTTCAAGCTCTTTTAGGGCTAAAGATCTTGGGGTACCCTTGGTGGTGGGTTCAAGTGTTCACCCCTGTCTTTTAGTGATAAAAATCACTTAGTGGTTACACTTGGTGGTGGCAGCAATTCCCCAAAATCTGTGTATTGTGATCCGGGGGAGATGTTTTTGTAACCAGTGTCTGTAGAGGCAAAAGTTTTGTTTTTTTTTGTCTTTTGAGCTCTTTGCTGGGCCCATCTTCTGCACTCGGAGTGCCAGAGTGGGGAACAGTCCTAACACCCTCCTATACTCCCCCCACTAGCCTCTTTCCCTTCCAGTCACCTTAGGTGCTATTTGTAATCATAATAGACATAAAGTTTTCGGACACAAATGTGAATTAAATTGACAATGTCCCGTTAGGCAAGATGAAAAGAAAGCAGATTTTGGAATTTTAATGCTGTCCACAAAGTTCACAATATCAGTACTCTGATTCCAGCTCAGCTGCAATAAACCCTGTCCTCCATCTGGATTGGAAAAGATCTGACTTTTAAAACAATCCCTCAGATCATTAACTAGGAATTTTTCACAACAGATCTTTATACTCACAAGAGAGAAATTAAATAGCACTCGCACTAAATGACTTCCATCCATTATGCCCAACCCATTCGATTTGTTGTACTTATGGAGTCCTGTCATGGGGTGGGCGGGCTTGGCCCCTTCTTACACCTTTCAGGTCTCTCACCGAGTGCTCCATCCCATGAGGGTCTCAGTCTCTATGGACAAGGTCCTCTCATTATGTCCCTGCTCCCCTACAACAGTCTGGCCTTGCAGCCACGATCAGTACAACGTCCCTTCTCTCAAGGTAGTGGGGTCCAGCATCCCGGGTCCTTTCCGGCCCCTTCCCTCATGGCGGTGGGGCCTAGTGGTCTGAAGCAGTCATCGTACCTTTCCCTTAGGGCAGTGAGGCCTAGTGACCAGAATCAGCATCAATAGCTCTCTGTCCCAGGGCAGTAAGGCCTAGTAGCCAGAGTCAATACTCACTGCTGTAGCTCTGTCTAGAAGTTTAATGGGGTGGGGTAGGGGGACCTGGGCCCTCCCTCTCCACCAGGTCCCAGCCCAGGGCCCTGTCAGTGGTGGGTGTGTCTCACCAGTAGCTCAGCAGGGAATCTGCCCTCAACACGCCGAGCTCTCTGGCTTTTTTCCTCCCCGCCCTGGGCTACTTCCTACCAGCCTTCCTGACATCGGCTACTTCTCCGGTCACATCTGGGCTGAGGGCTTCTCTGGCCATTCTCCGCTGACTGGCCTCCGCAGTTTGGTCCTCCCATAACTCCCCCTGCAGAGGTCTGGTAGCAGCATATTCCTCGCTGCTCTGACGGAGCTGTTCCCTTGACGTTTATACCTATCTTCCAGCTGGAGCATGCCCAGCAGGGCTGTGGGGGTGGGGCTTTCTCGGCCAGGTATCCCTGGTTCTCTCTTTCCTGCCCAGTGCAGGGTTGGTACACCCCGTCACAAGTCGTAAAATTACTTTTGCTGTTACTGAACAGACGTATGAACATTCTAATAAGAACACATGCATCCAAGGTTAGCTCCTTGGGGCATTTCTCTCAGAAGTTGCTTTGGCTAGTATCCAATCACAGATCGATTTAAGGTCTTTGTATACGTTCTCTCTGCATTGGTGTACAGTGTCCATTGAGAGAAATGGACATTGCAAGGGCTCCATGAATCCCCTCACTCTGTTGCATTTGCAGTTATACTTACCACCTGTGTGGAATGTACCAGCTTTCATAGTCTTCTCCTTTCTCCAGCGGCCAGCTTGGGTAGCTCCAAGCTTCTGATCAGGTTCCACCCAAGTCCAAGTGAGCTGTCGTTTGTGCTTTGTTGGGGGGAAGACGAGGTATTGCCTGGATGGTTTTATACAGCATCTCCATGTGCTCTCCTGAAGAGAACAATTTTAGGAAGGCAGTTCGGGGTCATTCTAGCACCATGGCCAAACCATTGAAGTTGGCACAGTTTGATGAGAGTAGTCATATAAAGTGTTTTCAATCTTCTACAGATTTTTGTCTTTTCTTTAGCCTATCTAGCCTTGTCACAGCTAGGCTGTGGTGGATACACCTCATTTCAGATGTCTGCAGCTCTTTCGACACATGCTTTCTCAGTTCCCATTGTTCTTAACCCTTGTAGATCATGTGGTTTTAGTAGTGAGCTGCTTCAAGGTCCTCTTCATAGCAGTTCCCATATGTTATGATAGAACAGTGGCAAAAAGTGTCTACTTGTTTGAGGTCTACACACTGTTAATGACTAGTTTCACCTGTTTGGGATGTGTGGGGGTGATGTTACCCTTAGTTTGGTCTTTTGTGTGTTCATCTTTAATCCTCATTCTCTGACTTCTGTGTACATGTTAGTTGCTGCTTCTTGATTGTATTTTTCCGTAAGCATAATTATGATTAATAAATTGCACAATATCCTGCAGACTCCTCCAGTGCCAATAAGGGAGCTGGACAAGATGTTGGGAGACAAATACAGCAGTACACAGATAGTCCAGGGAGTTTTTGGAGAATGTTGGGGATAAATTCCTGGTACAAGTACTGAGGGAACCAACCAGGGACTATGCGCAGCTTGACCTGCTGCTCACAAACAGGGAGGAACTAGTAGGGGAAGTAAATATGGGTGGCAACCTGGGAAGCAGTGATCATGAGACGGTCGATTTTTCAGGATCCTGACAAAAGGAATATAGAGCAAAAAGTATAGAGCTGATTATGCAAACAGGCCCCCCGTTTTCACTTCAAACCACTCGGACAGCTCAACAACACCTCTTAGTGTATGCCCGGCTACGCTACACAGACTCTGAAGTATTTGAATCAGCTTGATGATAAAAGCATCCCACTTACCTATTTCCCACAGATTCTGTCTGTTAATAGAGTTGAATGCTTTCTCAGAGTCAATGATGTGCAAAGCAGGGTGTGTGGAATTATCTACCAGCCTTGCTGTTTTTTAATTATTTATTTTTTCTTGCTGTGTGCTAAATTGTTAAACCTCACAAGCCCATGCAAAACTCTTCTTACCCTTAGCTTAAACATGTGTGCTCAGCTGCAACCACATGTAGTCATACAAATCCCAGTGACTAGAGTCAGTTGGCAATTGGGTGTTTCCACAAAAATCTTAGAAGAAAATGTTCTGTGGAAAAGTTAGATTGTTTCACTGGCAAATGAACTCATTTGATTTGGAAATGCTACTGTGGTCTCTTATGGGAGCTGTCGTGTAAGTGTCTCATTTTCTACAGCTACAGAGGAGTTACAGTTCCACAATTGGACTACAACTTCCCAGATTCACCATGGTCTCCCCTTTCGGTGAAGTCAGACATTTGCATCATGGGAGCTCCTGACCATGATGCATCATGGGAGCTGCAGTCTTTCTAGGAAGCCTAGCCCAGGGAGGAATGAGGACATGAGGAAACTAAATTGTCTCTTTTGTGAGGCAGCAGCATGGGTTAACCTAATGAAAATATTTTAGGTTTTGTGGACAATATTTCAATTTTCATTTTTTTTTTCAAGGAAAAATTAAAAAACAGAGAAAGCAAACCATTTTTGCAAATTTTGTTGAGTAAAACCCTCAATTTTCCACTAAGAACTGATTTTGACAGAAAATTTGAGTAACCTGACCAAGAACTCTAAGATGTGTACATGGAACTGACAGGATGACAGGGGCTCCAGATGGGGATGGGGACACATTCACTCATTTCCTAAATGCTGACAATTTATTTCCCAACGTAACTTGATTTGAACATGATGCTTAGGATCCAAGTTTCTCTATTTGCTTTTTTAAAATCAAGTAATTAAAATGTATGAGTTGGCACAATAGACGAACAAGAGACCCTTTGCACTCTATTATTTACGGCTCTGAAGAGAAAATACATAATTACTGTATGTAGGTAAATTATAACATTATGTGATATTTCCTTGATGCGAGCAAATGCAGTCTGTTGTGCTGGGAAGTAATTATAGTCTGGTTAAGTTTCATCATTTTGGAGAGGGTGATGTGCATGTATAGAATAATAATGCATTCTACAAAAGCCATGAGAATTGTTAGGTTCTCAGCACATACTGAACACACACATAGAAGCATGGGATTTTGAAAGGATAATAACTCGTCTTGTTTTCTAAAAGAGCTAAATGTGTAATCAATTAACTATAAACCTCTTTGTTTTTTAAGAGACGAAGAACAGGAAACCAAATATTTTCTTTAAAAAAAAAAAGTGGATGCATATGTAAATACACACGCAGACCCACCTTTGTGTGTGTATATATACATATAAGTATAATGTACACTTTCTCCTAGACTCAGACTTTAAAAAGGCATTTTTTAATCCTAGAGCAATTTCTCTTTTTGTTTGGTTGGGGTTTTCTGTTTGTTTATTAGTAAATCATTAAATCTTAAAACTAAGGATCTCTCTACACTACAAAATTGTCAATCTAAGTTACGCTTGCATATAGCTGACACAAAAAAACCTTTAAAAACAAGTGGTCCTGTAGCACCCAATGCTTTGACTACACTACGGCTTTTGTCGGAAGAGGCAATGCAAATGAAGCGCTGATTAGCATTTTTTTTGTCACGCTTCATTTGCATAATCTATTCCGAGCCGTTTTTGCGCAAGAGGTTTTTGCGCAAAAACAAGCAGTGTGGAGATTTTCTTTTTGCTCAAAAAGGGTTTTTTTTTGTGCAAAACGGACATGGACATGGCCAAAAGCTGTAGTGTAGACAAAGCCTTAGAGACTAACAAAACTATATATATAGAGAGAGAGAATCATGATCTTTTGTGGGCAGAACCCATTTCTTCAGACGAGTAGAGTAGACTCCATTCACCTGAAGAAGTGGGTTGTGCCCACGAAAGCTCATGATCCTAATACATATATTTTGTTAGTCTCTAAGGTGCTGCAGGACCACTCACCGTCTACGTTTTTTTTAAGTTACAGACTAACACGGCTATCCCCCGAGACTTTATATCTGACAGTAATTACATTGCTTTTGTGAGTGCACACTGTGCTCCTTGTGTCAGAAGTGTACATCCTTGCCCATGGCACTTGCCTCAATACCAAGAGTGGTGAACCATGCCTGGGTAGCTCCCCCACTGTGCAACTCGTGACCATCTGACACAGGATGTTTTGAGAAGGTTTAGCAATGGGGCTTAAAGTTGCACAGAGTGACTGGGAACATGATTTTGACATCCCACAATGCACTGTTCTCCATCCCATCATTTCATCTGCACCTGTGTGAGATGCTGACTCCTGCACAGTGCTGCACTGTTGGGATAAGCATTGCAATCAATGCTCTGGAGTGGAGCTGGGGAGGAGGGTTCAGTATACAGGCTGCCCCGGGGAAAGAGAACAACCCCAGCCCTCTCTCACTGCAGCAGCTTGCAGTCAGGTGAGAACTGCCTCTCCATAGCTGCAGCAGGCACAGCGGGGGAAGGGGTGCATGTCCTTTGGCTGGGGCAGGTCCAGGTTTGTCTGCCCTGTGTGCTCCCCAGCCAGAGTGAGGAATGCAGCAAACTGTGCACTTTCTCCTCACTCCCTGACGAAGGGGAACAGCCGGCAATGTCCCTGGGTGAATCGCGTCCTGCCTAAAGGGTGCCTCGGGTGTGGAAGGCTTGGAGCTAGGGCAATCCCAGAGGATGTGGGGGCACGATCTTAGCCAGCCCCTGTCACCTGCCTGATGATTCTGTCTCTTTCCTGTATGGTTTTCTGAGAAACAATCCCATTCCAGACACATCCCATTGTCCCGGCACAACCAAGCCCTGATCTTACTTTACGTTATGATATGAGAAAGCTCAATACCAAATTTTATGGTACTAGCTCTTATTATGTAAAAGGAATTCATGAATAGACAGACAAACTCTCTCAAATATATAAATTAGTGTCTCTAGTCTGGAAATGTCCAGTCTTTTTAGCATTTATCTAAAAATGATAAAAGTTGCGCTCTTCTGAGATATTTGATCCAGTCATTAGCTATTAGCTGAAATTGGAGATGGGCTATGTGATGGTTTGACACCTTTATTACACAGTAGAGATTGTTTGTAAAGGGATTTCCTGGAGAGGAATATGAGATGTTTGGGGAATATTCTGAAGCTTGAAAGAAAAAAATTAAGTTTCAGTTCCTGACATGAACTGTGTATGTCTTTCATCAAGCGCTTGGGAGACTGGTAAAGGTCAAGGAAGTGAGGTGAAGAAGAGAAACGATCAGAAAGGTGCATATGTTTATTGTGGAGGGATGGGGTTGATTTTTTTCATATATGTGCATAACAAGCTAATGGTTCAGCTTATGACACAGTGTAGAAAACAAATCCTGTGTCAGTTATGGTTACATTCCATGCCAGAAGAAGAATTTTGTGCGGCAGCATTCAGAGGGTGAGTTAGTGTTTGTATGTTTTTGCTGTTTTTTAACCTTTCCATCTCCTCAGCAGTAGTGCAAGAGCTGTTCTCAACTCACAGCTATTAGGGATCTGGGTCAACTTCCATTAGAGCGAAGGTTCAACATTGGAACATCCTCCCATCTCCGGGAACATTTGGCTCTAGATTCAGATTTAGATCCAAACTTTACAACTTGCTTTTCATATGCTTACAAAGAATAATTTTTGAAGTGAACTCCTGTTTTATCAAACCTCATAATTGGTTTGGGGTTTTTTAATGATACCCCCTCCCCCCCACTCTCTGCTTTCATATCATGTCTGCTCCCTGGACTGGCTGCCTGAACTGTATTCAATTAATGTCATATAAGCACTAATTCAAAAGAAACAAGATTAGGGAGAGTCTGAATCCTACTAAACAGAGTGGAATATCATTTGAAAATATAACAGTCCCATTTTTAACACTCTCCTTCACTTCACCCAGAACTTCAAAGTCAGCGTTTCCTTAACAAATCGCCATTTCTGAGGGTCTCTAACATGTGCATAAGATGTGCTTCGGTTGAAATGCAGCATTGAACAGGATCTTGTCGGGAGACTTGTTTGACCATGAATGGAAGCTTCACAGTTAAACCACTGTGCACCACAATGAGCATCCAAAGGGTCCAAACATAGGAGTGGGGGAGTATGACTTTATACTGGTGGCCTAAGGCCAGGTCTACACTGGGGGAAAAAGCTGATTTAAGATACTCAACTCCAGCCACGAGAATAGCATAGCTGGAGTAGGGGTGTAAGCGACTAGCCGACTACCCGATAAGCATGACTTGAATAGTCACTTCCCTCACCCCCCTTGCTGCCTCTATCAGAGAGAGGCAGCAACAGGGGAGAGCAGGAGCCAGTGCTGGGGGGAGCTGGCTTAAAAGCCGGTTCTCCCCAGCACCATCTCCGCAAGAGTCGCAAGGCTCTTAATACATTTAAAAGGCAGAAGCATAGTGAGGGACCAGGTGCGAGCTGATTCTTGGCTAGCGCCTGGTCCCCCAGCTATGCCTCTGCCTCTTTTGGCCCCCTCCAGACTGCACTGGGAGGAACCGGCTTTTATGCCGGCTCCCCACAGCACCGGCTCCTGCTCCCCTCCTCTTGGTGCCTCTCTGTGATAGAGGCAGCAAGGTTGGGGAGGGGGGGGGAACGACTAGTCAAGTCACTACTCAACTACCCAACAAGCATATGCTTATCGGGTAGTCGACTAGTCACTTATATCCCTAGTCCCGACTGCTGCGCCTCTGCCTTTGAAATGTAGCAAGAGCTACATTTCAATGGCAGAAGTGCAGCAGTCGGAACCTGGGGTGAGCGGGGACTGCTTGAGTCCCCACTCGCCCCTTGTTCCTCACTGCTCTTATGCCTTTTAAATGTAGTAAGAGCTGTGGGCGGCTCTTACTGCATTTAAAAGGCAGAGGCACAGCAGAGATTGCAAGTGCCTCACCTTCCCCTCCTTATCGACTAATCGAGTAGTCGATTGAAATTCCATTGACTACTCAATTAGCTGATTAATCAAAATTTAACATCCCTAATCTGGAATCGATGTATCTTAGGTCAAATTTCTATAGCATCCCCATTGCAGGCGGTCAATGGAAGAGTTTCTCCTGTCGACTTCCCTTACTCCTCACGACCTGATGAAGTACTGGGCTTGATGGGGGTGCCATCAGTGGTCGATTTAATGGGTCCTTACTAGACCCACTAAATTGAACCCCGAAAGATTGATTTCCAAAGCATCGATCTTAATAAAGCCTTAAGTGCTCTCATTTTATTGTCCCAAGACCATGGCTCAATAAAGGACACTCTAGTCATAAAGGAATGTTTTAACTTTGTAAATGCTTGACATTGGAATTGTGATTATTTCGTGATCACTCTCTTATTCAGATTCATGTTCTTTATAGATAAATGTGCAGATCCACAATTGATGTAGATTAGAATAGCTCCATTGACTTCAATGGACATTCACTAGTGTACATCAACTGAAGAGCTAGCCCTTAATCTCATTTTCCTTTGCTTTAGATAATATAGTACAGGGACATTTTCTGAAACATTGCCCAGGTCCTGCAATACTTGACATGCTTTGTCTGTGCATTTCCTGCATAACACTTTGAAAATTTGCCCTAACATGGAGAAAGCTGTGGTTCTTCCCCCCCACTGTGCCCCTATCACATCTTTGGTCATGATTTCCCCTCATTTAAGTTAGACAAGGTCTTAGGCCAGGTCTACACTATGTGAGAAAATAGACCCAAGATACGCAACTCCAGCTATAAGAGTAGCATAGTTGGAGTCGACGTACCTTAAGTCAAATTTCTGCGGCATCTCCACTGCAGGAGGTTGACAGGATATACTCTCCCGTTGACTTCCCTTACTCCCCACAACTCCATAGAGAACCAGGGTGGACTAGGATGCCATCAGAGTTTGATTTAGTGGGTCCTTACTAGACCTGCTAAATTGAACCCCGGAAGATCAATCTCTAGAGCAGTGATTTCAGGGTAAATGTAGACCTGCCCTTAGGTAGAGGACTCTGAATATGTTTCCTTAGTGCCACTACTGCTCTAAAATAGTTCTCTAGTGTCTTATACTGAAAGCTGCCACAGTAAGCAAGGCAACAGAAAGTGTGTTCATGATGATTTTTCTCTGTGTGTGCTTGTACTTGGTTCACAAATACACACTAATTATTTATATCCGTGCATCATTGTAAGGTTTTAGTGAATAAATATTTGTGCATAGTGCTCAGACTCTGAACATGGGAAGGCTATTTCTTTTCTAAGAAGTTACATGAGCAAATCCAGATACTTTTAAAGAAGTAAAGCTTGGAATATTTTTGTTAAAAATAAAGGGTCATGTGGCTCAAAATTAAAAAAAAAGAAGTTAGGGTTAATTGCTAGGAAAGAATTCAAGCTGGACACAATAGACATTTTATATCTAATTTGCTTTACATTGTGATATTTCAGCTATTTTATAATGAGAGACTGCTGCCCCCACAACTGATATTCCACAGAGCAAATCACAGGGCAGTGTGCACACTTTTGATTCTTCTGTGTCAAGCAGAGGAAGGGAGCCCTGACTGTTTCACATCATGAGGGACAAAATTATCATATGCTATGTTGGAAAAAGCTTGTCTATCAAATGAGCCCAGGAAGTGATTGAGTGAAAGAGAATTCCCATTGGCTTCAGGGGAATCATAGTAACGCCAGCACTGAACATTTTTGCAAATCCACCCTTTATGTGCTTGTGTAACTTCACTAGTGCAAACGATCAGTCCTTGATTCCTGAGCCAATGCTCTGACCACAGTATATCCTTCCCCCCATGTAGAGTTAATGCTGAAAGAGAACTTCTGAGACTTGGATTATAGTGGCACATTTATTCTCAGAAAGGACATTACTTATCAGAATTGTTGTGTTTTATTGTTTCAGGGAGGGTATGTCTGAAAAAGACACATGAAAACAAGGTTTAGGGCTGGATTAGCTATCAAATCACTTAGAAGTAGCTAAAGAAGCAAAATGTGAAGCAAATATCTATGATATATTTGAGAGATTTTGTGCGTCTGTCCGTCCATCCATGAGTCTGTTTGTTCAATAACTCCTCCTAAACAGTAAGAGCTAGGGCCATCAAATTCAGTATGCAGCTTCCTCTTATCATACCCTAAAGCAAGGTCAGGGTTTGGTTGTGCCAGGACAACGGGATGTGCACCGAATGTGATTGTTTCTCGTCAAATGGAAAGGGGCTGTGATAGCAGGGACAGTTATGCTCTGGAATCACCACAGGGGGGCAGCAAGCAAGTGCGCTCCACTACCTCGATAGCTCCAGAGAGATGTGGAATAGCTGCCAGCCAGGCAGCATGTCCCCTACCCCCCCAGGTTGGCCTAGGAGAGCAGCACCTCCGGCAGGCTGGACAGCATGGCCCCCACTGGCTCAGGCCGACGGCCTCCCCCATGCTCTGCCCTGAGCCCTCCACCCCCTGCCTTGACTCCAGTACCCTCCACACCCCTAGCTCTCTGTCTTGGGCCCTCCAAGTCCCTGTCCTGACTCCTGCATCCCTCACTCTCCCAGCCTCCTACGCTGAAGGATAAAATACAGTTCCATTCTATCATATTCGATTTCAGTAGGTCATTGATGATCATGTATTTAGTTTCAAGTTCCATTTTAAAGGCTACAGTTTAAACAATTTGATTGTAGTGTAGCTATGGAAGATTGCTTGAATTATTCCCTATCAAGTAGAAAATTCTTTCTGCTGTAAAGACTGGTGTGGACAAGGCATTGCTAACTAGAATGATTGCTGCATCTAGAACCATAAAACCACAAGATTTCTGCAAGTAAAGAATGAGTTCAGCATTTTAGTGTCAATGCCGGCAGGTCAGTCAAGTTAGTGTTGGTCCCACCATAATTCACATTGTAATATCATTGACCTGAAGACAAATTGCACTACAGTGACCGCCGCTTTTGAAAACATCAAGTTTTAAAAAAAACCCTATGTGATCCTCACACCACTCAGTGGAATAGATAGCCATAAGCAAGGTACAAACATGTCACCACCTACCAGATGCTTATTTGGAATAATTTTTGAATGATCACTACCGACAGCTATCTCACAATCTCATTTATATTTAGCATATATAGGCTAAATATAAATAAAATAATGCTTTAGCTTTTGGTGCTTCATGGAGACATGGCAACCTTCATTCTGGAGCAAAAAATCTTTTGTCGACTATTTATTTTAGAGAGTGAGTTTGTCTGTTTGATCAAGAAACTCCTCCTAAATGGTAAAAATTAGGACCACGAAATATGTATACTGAATTTGGAGGTCCCAATTCTTACCATTTAGGAGGTGTTCTTGATCAAACAGACAAAAAGACCATACCTAACTGAGTGAATGCTGAAAGAGACTGAACCAAGATGAGCCAGAAAAATAAGATGAACCTGGAATAGGATTACTTCTCTCTAAGCCTTGCAGAAAAGAGATAAAATGGAGCAATTTGGAGTAGTGCTCTGTTTTGGCACAGCTAAGTCAGTGCTTACAGTTTGAAAACTAGAAGGAAATGTTGTTGGAAACTACATTGACAATAGCCTTTTTTTGTTAAAACCTAGCGAATGATAACCTTTTATAGAGATAATGAAGAAAATGTGCTTGATGGAATTCCCATTTAAAAAAATGTACTAAAATTAACTTCAGACAAATAGCACTTCATTTTTGAAAAATACAATCATTTTAATAAAGCATGTGCATTTTCCTTTTATTTTCAAAAAATATTGAGTTAAAGACCTGAGCAATGCTGGGGAAATCTGCTAGTGACTTATAAAAGAGTTTGCAATTTCCCCAAAACACAGGGAGACCTGCTCATGCCAGTGTTGAATGGTTTGATCCCTCAGTAGATGAAGGAAGTTTTCTCAGTCATAATTCAGGTTTAAAATACTGTTTCAGTGCCAAGAAATCAAAGTAATTTTATGTGAAGCAATTAGGAAGCATTAGAAAGGCGGCAATTTCCTGCCTGAGGGTGGTAAACTCATTGTCTCTTATTATGATTTCTCTGGGGACATGAGTAAATGGGATATGATATTAGCAGTTCCACAAAAAGAACAATTTTTCAGCTGCCTGCCGATTTAATAGATATAAATGATGATTGGAGTATGAAAGAAAGTCCTTGCTCTTTTCTGGTGGCTGTACTGTCTGTAACTAGAAGTAAAATAAATCTATTTAATATTTTATTGCATAAATGTGTATAGCTTTTGGGGGGGAGGTTGTATTGGGGTTTTTGGTCAACTAAAAACCATTGCTTTACCTGGTCACGACTTTTGGGATCAGACACTGAGGATGTGACAAAGAGGCATGCTTTAGAATAAAAAGTCATTGATTTAGCGGACTGGAACAGCAATGAGAGAGGGCAGCTGTAGGGTTGGCTCAGGTTGTGGTATTAGGGATTGTGCCTTTAAGGAATGGGTGGCCAACCTGCATGCGGCTCTTCCCTCCCTCGTGAAGCCACCCTTGCGCCCCTGAAAACAGCCCTCAGCTCCCTGTGCTCACCGGGGTAGGGGAGCCGTCTGGTGCGGCCATTCAAAATGGCGTGTTGAAGATGGTGCTGACCGGCAGGAGCCTGATGTGGCCAAAAAGCCTTTAAACGCATTTCTTAAAGGGCAGTCTTGTTGAGAAAAAAAAAACAACCTTTGCCCCAGCTCTTCACGCTCTATCCACTGCTACTTTGGCTCTTTGTCTGGAACGGGTTGGCCATCCCTGCTCAGCTTTGCAGTGGGACCAGCCAGGGGATGCAAAAGTCCCTTGCAAGCACCATGATCACTGCACGCCACATTGCTCACTTGCAAAGACTGAAGCCACCTGCTCCTCTCCCCTCGTGTCTCCGGCCTCCACTGAGAGACCATGGCAGCAATGAAGAAAGGGGAGGTGCTTGCAACATCCTGTGGTGACCAAAGCACTCTTCTTACCTTCCCTAGCACCTCTCTCCTGCCACCCTCTAAAAAGCTAGGGCCTGATCCAAAGCTCATTGACTCAACGGAATGATCCCCATTGACTTCCATGAGCTTTGAAACCAGTGCTGGGGCAGCAAGGAAGACTAACCTCCTGAGATACGAATGCCACATACCCCTGGATGTGAGCACACGTGTTCTAACAAACCAGGATCGCAAATCTGATCAGCTGTTGGTCCACGCGAGCCCCATTGAAATCCAAGTGGATGAAATCAAAGCTGGGCATCAGGAATATAAAGAAGAGTAAAGAAAACTGTCTGAACTTTCCAATAGCTTAGACAAAATTTTTTTCACAAAAATCACTTTACTCCAGGGAGTGGGGCTTAAAGGCAAACACAAGATTTTCTATAAAATTGTGAGAGACGGCGATACTGAGTTAGTCACACGTGCCCTAGTGTTGGCATCTCCCAACTGGAGATGCTTGAAAGGAATTTCCAAAGGATGCCTGATCGTCGCTTTCTGAAAACAGGGCCCCTGTAAAGGCACTCAGAATGGTTAGTTGCTTTTGGAAATCTTGTCTAAGAATACATATGTCCATTTGCGGATGGGGAGCCTTTTCTTGGTCAGGGTCACTGACCCACAGAAAAATCAGGGTGGGCCACACACAAGTGAGATGCAAAACCTAAAAATACACCTCTCACTCATCTTGGGGCACTAGGACTCCATTAACGATTAGTATCCAGCCCCATGTGGGGCTTCCCCTAGCAGCAAGGTGAGTTGGCCTTCGTGTTCCAGCCCCGTGTGTGTGCAGGGGAGCAGAGGGTGATAACCAGATCCAGCTTCTGGGCCAAATGTTCTCCACCCCTGCTCTGCTTTATGTATCCAATGCTGACATAGCCGTGTTGGTCCGAGGATAGTAGTGTGACAATGTGGGTGAGATAATACCTTTTATTGGACCAACTTCTGTTTGTATGAGAGACAAGCATTTGAGCTTTCACAGCGCTCTTCTTCAGGCACCCGACTGCCGATCTCAGCAACCAAATATGGGCTTTTGCATTTCCTGTAGATGTGCCCATGTATCACTTCAGTCCTTCTAGATTTGTTCTGTTTTCTCTCTACTATAAGTCTCCCTAGAGCCCAATAGCTACGGCTTGTCACGGTTCCATCCGGTCTCGTTGATCGCTGTTGAAAGATATTTCAAAGTGATTGTTGGTAGGTGTATCTCGGTCCTCCTGCCTTCAGTAATGCAGCTTTAATGCCTCCAGTCACAGGGATTTGTTGTGATCAGAGTTGTCAAATTATCTGATGGCTTTAGTCATTGCTTTTCTGTTCCCAGACCGTTCCCACTGCGGCTCTGCATTTGCTGGACATTTGGGAAGAACAGCGTTTCATTGGGTGGCTTCATCTTTGACTATTTGATATATGTGGCTTGGGGACTCATCATCTAGTTCAGTGTTTCTCAAACTTTTTTTATAAAGTTCCCCTTTAAAAAAAAATTACAAGTACCCCCAATACCTACAGTTTTCAGACACACACAATTTTTTCTACCATTGCAACACATTTATTTAAACAACTTAATTGTAGCAGGGCAGGCGATGAAATTTTTGGGCCTAAAAAGTACAAAAATAATAAAGCGCTGCAAAACTTAAAACAAAAATTTTCTCCAAATTTTAATTGTGTTGACGTACCCCCCCAGACCTCTCTCAAGTATCCCTAAGGTACTCATACCACTGGTTGAGAAACACTGATGTAGTTCACATGGCACACATTCTGCTTTCAGATTGGTGACTGAAATTATTAAAAGGCAACTAACGAATGACTAATAGTAAATTACTAATATGGTTAGCAAGTACCATTGGTGACGCATGGCTGTCCTGTCTGCATACAAAATGGATGCATTCACTACACAAACAGCCATTCTCCAAGCACTGATACCACATAAAATTCCATTTACAGGAGTACTAGCGCATTTACTCGGTGTTGCTTGGGTACTTGAGGGACTCACGGCAGGTGGGTGGGAGTGCAGGAGTCAGAGTTGGGGAGTAAGGAGGGCTCTGGGCAGGGGACTGTGTGTGTTGGGGGGGGAGCAGGTAGGGAGGGGGAGTGCAAAGCCCGACCAACCCCTTCCCCCGAGATTCATACCAGGGCTGCTTGCTCTATCCCTTACTGTCCCAGTCAGGGAATGAGAGCAAAGTGTGCAACTCATCTGCCCCCTGCGCTGCTCAGCCAGATTGAGGAATGAAGCAAGCTGTGCTGAAGGGGAACAGCCAGCAGTGTTCCCATATGAATCTGGAGGGGGTGGGGAAGCTTCAGCCCCTTATCTGCCTTCTCTAACGGGCACTTGGCAGGTGGGAGTCTTGAGGCTGGAGCAGCTCTGAATGGAGGGAGGGCACCCCCAGCCAGCCCCTTTCACCTGCCTGAAGAGTCTGTCTCTCTTCTGTATGGTTTTATGAGAAGCAATTCCATTCTGGCCACATTCCATTTTCCTGGCACAACCAAACCTTGACCTTGCTTTAAGTTATGATAAGAGGAAGCTGTATACCAAATTTAATGTTTCTAATTCTTATAGTTTAGAAGGAGTTCTTAGACAGACAGACAAACGCTCTCACCAAATAGGAAAGGAGGTACAAACAATGGTTGAATCTAAAAACCATTCCGAATTTCAATGAAAGTTCATGAACATGTTTTTCCCTGCTCCCGCCCAGTTTTTAACCTGTTCCACTTATGCTGTCAGCTGTGTGGACTCTGTGCTAATGAAGCTTGTCAGAGCTTTAGATACTATGGGCATAAACAAAAGTTGGATTAGGTTTTAGTGGCTTCTGAGTTGTTTGTGACTTTCAGAAATGCTTCATCCCTCAACTGCAGTCAAACCAGGTGCATACTGGAAACTTTTCCTGCTACAGCAATGTTGATTAAAGATGTGATTATTTTGCAGCAGTTTATATCAGGAAAGGCCCAGAGGAGGATTAATTAGAATAAAAGTGTTTTTGCTGGTATAGCGTATTTCACTCAGGGAACTGTGACACACAGAAATATTAAAAGTACTTTTTTGCCAGCATAAGGTGTATCTACATTAAAAGAATTTGCTGGTGTAGCTATACTGGCAAACTTTTTCTAATGGAGAAGAGGCCAAAATCACTGGGAGCAGATAGCATTTGGTACTCCAAAAATCAATCACTTGGTATTTCAGATAAATGCTTTAAAATTCAGTATCTTTTTTTTTCCCCCCGAACTTTGAAATTAAAATTTTTTTTGGCCCCAAACTTTGTAAATAAACTCCTGATTGCAAAACGAATGAAGAAAGCAATGGGCTGCCTTAGCCAGCAAATAGTTCCATCAAATGTTTTTGGCTCTACTTACTGAAAATTGTTGTTTTTACATTCTTTGTATCCAAAAAATGTATCACAGAAAATTAGGTTACATCGTTGTTTGAAGTCTAACAAAAAACGCTAACATAACTAATCATGGGAGAGAATATTATGCTACTTCGGGCTCTCCTTAGCCAAAGGCAATTCAGATCCCTGGCAGATCTGGGTAACATTTGCTTGAAACATGTTTAAGCCTGGTCTGCACTGACCTTGCTAACCAAATACACAAAGCTAAAAATAAATACGAGATGATGTAGACAAATGGGAGCTCTTATTCCTCTAGCTCTTCAGAAGAGGAAAGAGACAGCTTCTGGTAAGCTCTTTGTCTTTTGGAGATAAGATCTAGTATCAACTTGTTTGGATGGGGAAATTTTCTAGACTTATTCTTCCAGACAGTAAGAACCCCATGCATGCCCTCTCAAAATCCCTAATGTTCTCTGAGTTCACATTTCCCAAATGCTTAGGGCCATTATGGGTTTTGTCATTCGATCATAGGAACAGAGCAAATCTGAACTCTTTGCTAATGTCGTACACACATTGCCTTCTTCAGTTTAAATAGGGATTTGAAAACTTGGGTGTGATCTCTCCAGCCTATGGCTGGTGATATAAAACTCCCTTTTCAATTAGATCCCCCATGGTCAATGCTGTGGGGTTGTATGTTGCTCTGTATAAGTTCCCTTGAAAATCAATACAAGAGAGTTAAGTGCTGAGTTGAGAGCCCTTAAAGGACCCTGATAATAATTAGTCAGTCACAGAGAGGAAATTAATCTTCACGACTGATTTTGGAAGCAGAATGATCATGCTACAGAAATGATACACAGTTTTGACATGTGTTCTATGTTCAGTGTGGTAATTAAAAAAAAAATCAAACTCCTAGTGAATTCCAGGAGAATTTGTAACCTTGGCCAAATATCCCATCTCCGTTAGACCTGGCCTTTCGGTAGCCAAGCTGTCAGGTGTGAGTAAAGATCCTGTGACAGGAGACCCTGTGTGCAGGGGGAAGATATATCTGAGGGCTTTGTGAATATTCAACTTGGGCCGGAGAGGGAAAGCCCCCTTGGCCACTTTGGGGTGGCTAGTATTAACATTGCCTTCTCCTTTTAGATGTTTTCAATTATTCTTCCTAAACATTCTGAAGTAGGTTAGACTCTTCCTGTGCCATTGTCTGCTCCCCGCAGCCCATGGGATGAATCCTGCCCTTTGCAAAAACAAAGGTGGTCTTCCCTTTTGACTGAGTCCACCTTAGTTTCCTGGCTATCAGCTGGCAAACTCCCTGATTCAGGGCTCACTTGGTGGTAAGGTGTAGGGAAAGAACCTGTCTGCTCTTGTGTTTAGTGCCCCTTTTGCGTGAGACCGAGTGACTTTCTGCATTGCTTCTATGTCTGGACTTAAAGTTCGTGCGCCTCATTGTCGGTTTATAGAGGTAGCTGTCAAATGATCTCACTGCCTCACCACACGCTTGGCTGACGCCGGAACTCTCAAACAGCTAGCAGTCAGCTCTCGTATGTCGATATGTGGAGAACCTGGTGCTTGGCGAGAGGGGCTGGAATTCAGCCTGCGGACATGTCCGACGACTAGTCCCTGGGAATGGTTTGGGCTGTGCTGCCCCAAGCTCACCCAGAATGAAGGAGAGTTCAGGATCCAGAAACGCAACCTCTCTGGCCAGGCCCACAGACAGGGTGGGGCAAAGGGGGGCAGTTGCCCTGGGCCTGGTGATTCCCAGCTGCTGAGGGTGAGGGGAGGGCACTGCACTCTGGGTGGCACAGAGGGCTGGCTGTCCCAGCCCCACCTCTTCCGCCTGAGGTCCTGCCCCTTCTGGGAGTGCGGAGCCATCCCCCCCGCCTCCCCCCCCACACACACACCTTGCCCAGGGGCCTGCAGAGTCTGTCAGCTCCCCTGCAGTAGGGCCAAAAATCTGGAGGGTTTGTGTCAATGAGGTAATGTGCCTATGTGATTGTGTGCAAATAACGCATTTAGCCTCTGTATCTCAGATTTCTCCCATCCCCCTCTTCTCTCTGGTTTCTCTCCTGAAGTTACTCCATACCCCCCTTCCTCTCACCCTTCCTTGAGTTTTCCCTGCCCTCAGACATCCTGTCTGTGCCTACAGCATGTCCCCCTGTGGCCATTGAGATACACCTGGAATGACTTTCTATGTTGCGCCATTCTGTCCATCACAATGCCCAGTGCTCTCATGGCATCTGTCTGTAGGAAAGTTGAGGGTTGTCTAGACCCCATAGTTCTGGGGCACTCCTTGGTGTCTCTGTGGTTGGGGGTCCCCGGCGCCCCACCCCCTCAAATGGAGATGCAGCCTGAATGCCCCCAGAGATCAGCTGGACTGTCATGTTTGTCCAATGGGAGCTTCACAGGGGCCGGGAAAGGCCCTTTGCAGTTTGGCTTGCCCCAGCCGACTGGCCCACCCGCCCTACATTGATTTACCCTACCCGCCGTGGTGCGCAGCTTGCACTAGGGGACATGCCTCAGCACTGGCATTGAGGGGGCCAGTAGCCAGCTCCAGTCTACTCCTGAGCATCCTTCAGACCCCGACTCCTCCGAGCAGGATCTGTGTGAGGCAAGCCCTTGCTCTGCTCCAAGGCACTCGGTTTGCTGCAGCTCTGCTTTGTACCAAGCCAGCTTTGTTTCCCCTTCCCTAAGCTGTGAGCCGGAGCAGGCTTCTTGGCCTGTTGTAGCCCAGGGAGTCTGTAGCCATGGAAAGGGACAGAGAAACATGCATGTTCTGGCCGTGCTCCAGAGAGCTGTGGTGCATTGGGAATGAAGGTGGGGTGTGTGTCTCTCTCGCGCGCTCTCTCTCTCTCTTTTTCTTTCCACGCTGAAACGGAGCCTTAATCGTTTTGCCATCTGCTGCTTTCTGATCCGTTTCGTCTCCGCTTTACAGTCAACCCCCAATGTCAATGTTGCTCTAGGCAGCATTCATAAAATATCGCCATTATAGTCCGAAACTCTGCCTGTAAAAATACTGGCTGGACTGTGTGGGCCTGTGCACCCCACAGCTGCAACAACAGGGAGGAGAAGGCAGCACGTTTAAATGCTGTAGGAAACAAACTTGTTCTCTCCAGGGAAGAATTTCTGCCTTAGAAATGGGCAGAGCAGGCTGCATTTTGATTTAGCAAAATTTGGGGTGTGCGAGGAGGGGTCAAGTTTTGGTTGTTACTAAGCCAAAGCTAGAGGTGGCTGGGATCCAGTTTCCATTTTTCTCTCCATTTCTGAGGGGGCAGAGCCGTGTTCCCTGTAACCATGCGCTTCTGCGGCTCCTCAGGAGCCATTCACTTGCTGCCCAGCTGATTTAGCAGAGCACCCACCGCCAGGTTTTGTTTCTGCGGGTGGTGCACATTTGCACATGCCTGGGTGCACATAAAATTTATGCCTCACATAGATGAAAAAATCTGCACGTGGATGGAAAAGATTGGAGAGAACATTGTGGAGAGTCAGAGCAAAGGTCCTGTGAGGGCCTTTTCTTTAGTTTAAATGACCAAGACCGTGAATCAGTAGGAGCAAACAGTGTTACAGCATGTGTCACAGCCGACTAGGGGATTATGTCAAGGCTGGTCCAGTGGTTAGGGTACTGACTTGGGGCATGTGGTGTATGCTCTGCAACAGACTTCTCGAGCACATCATTTAGCCTTTTGTGGCTCGGTTTCCCACATATAAAACGTAGATAATAACATTTCCCTGCCTTGCCAGGGACATTATAAGGCTAAATACATTAAATATTGCAAGTTGCTTAGCTACTACACTAATGGGGGGGGGGGGCATATAAATACCTGACAGACTATACTCGCATTTGCTTACCCTGACAGAAATTACATTGCCTATTATAGTAGCTCTCTCTGTTTTACTGAACAGGTGCATAAAATAGCTTCACCCCTGCACAAAGACAGTGAAAGGCCAAAGAGAGGCATTAGGCCAGGCTTTGAGAAGGGAGCCTGCCTTGGTATAACCAAGGCTGATGTGTTGTCCTCAAATCTAGTTCCCTTCAAATAAAGCCAACGTGAAATACACTTGGCATTGTATCATGTACCATAAGGCACACACCTCGCCAGGGTGTTGTGAGGATAAATTCATTGAAAGATGGCGAGATGCTTAGATACCAGGTTGATTGGGGCCACATAATTACCAGAGCTACAACTGATTAATGAATCCTTGGCAGTGATGTTCTGGCCTGGCACAGGAATATGGCCTGTTGCTGCTTTGCTGTTAAAGGCAACAATTCCATGAAAGCAACAGGGAGAAATACATCCAGTATTACAGGTGAACTCAGCGGCTAAACAGGAGGTGCCGAGCTGCTTTAAAATGCACAGTATAACTAGAGTGATGAAAGCGTTGTCAGTGCTCACAGTTGGGCCAGATTCTGTGCTGTGTAAGGTCACATGGTGTCACTGGCCCCGCGCATAGGGACTTGAAAGCTGCCTTCAAAGATCAGCAAAGGATTCCACTGGTGAGAGGCCACCCTTGGCATGGAGAAAAAGTCATCATAGCCAACTCCATGCATGCTGCTCGTGGTCCTCACACCCTGGCTTACTGACATAATCCCCTACTCGGCTGGCCTTACAGGGCAGAGGAAGGTACTGCAACACTTGGTTTATTCTAACTTTGGCAAGGGGCTGGTCTGCCCCTTAAGCAGCCCCAGGATTGAGGAAGGTAGAAAAGTAGGGTTGCCAGGTGTCCGGTATTCTACCGGACAGTCCGGTATTTGCGCCCTCTGTCCAGTAGAAAAATTCAGAAAATACCGGACATGTGAAATGTCCAGTATTTTTTAAATTCCTGGCTGGGCGCTGGAAGGAAGCCTGGCGGGGGCGGGGGAGCGACTGGGAGGCGGGGCTGCGATTGGCGCTGGGAGACCTGTGGTGGCATGCAAAAGCTGGGTGGGGCGGGGCGGGGGCCGGGACTCCCAGCCACTCCCCCCGCCCGGCTTTTGCACACGACCAGAGGCTCCCAGCGCCAATCGTGGCCCTGCCTCCCAGCTGGGAGCCTCTGGTCGCGTGCAGAAGCCGGGCGGGGTGGCTCCCAGCCCTGCCCCCGCCCGGCTTCTGCTCGCAACTAGAGGGAGTGCCTGCCGGGGGCGTGGCCCGAAGGACTCCAGCTGTGGCCAGTGGCTGCACCCCCCGCATCAGGTCTGCTTCCCGCCCCCCTTCCTCCGGGCCCCCTCTCTCCCGTCCAGCTCCGCGCCCCCAACCCCCTTCCTCCCGTCCAGCTCCGCGGCCCCCAACCCTCCCCTTCCTCCCGTCTAGCCCCACGGCCCCGGGCTCCCCCGCTAGCTCTGCTTCCCACCCCTTCCTCCCATCTAGCCCCACAGCCCCCGCCCCGCCAGCTCTGCTTCCTGCCCCCTTCCCGGCTCCTCCCCTCCCCGATCAAGTGTGTCCGGTTTTTTGGCGGGGTCTACCTGGCAACCCTAGTAGAAAGAGGGCTTGAAGACACTTTTCCCTCACCCTCTTTATCTGAGCTCTGTCCGTCTGCAGATAAGAGTAGAGCCCACTCCAGGCAGCTAGAATCATATATATTGTTACTCAGGTCTGTGGAGATGCCAAGCGGGGACAGAGCAAACTAGTTCCCAAATGTTTGGGTACATCCAAACACGGGCAACGGACTATCGGAAAACGGCAGGGTGGAGCTTAGGCCGAGAAAAGGCTCTGGTGAGGAGCACAGTGTTAGTATGTGTGGCATACAAATAGGCTAGGATAGAGGGTAGAAACAGTCAAACCACACTGAGTGGCATTTGCTCCTCTTCACACACTTGATGGGTTTTTCTGGCTCCAGCAGGCTGTGGCCACGAGACAGGGCTGACCTTACCATGAGGCGAATTGAGGCGGCCACCTCAGGTCCCAGACTGGGGGACGCCACTAGGACCCAGAGAATTGAGACCTTTCAAAGTTTTGGCCCAAGTGAGGGGGCATGGGGATGTCATTTGAGCTCCCCGCCTCAGGTGCCAAAATGTTGTGGGCCGGCCCTGCCATGAGAGCACACGATTCAGCCATGGCAGTGAATGGTACTTGACTAGC
The DNA here is from genome assembly GCA_019425775.1 of Rafetus swinhoei. Classification (NCBI taxonomy): domain Eukaryota; kingdom Metazoa; phylum Chordata; order Testudines; family Trionychidae; genus Rafetus; species Rafetus swinhoei. The sequence goes on along the minus strand of CM033446.1, from coordinate 123,727,784 downwards.
CAGGCCTCCGGGGCTTCCCACTTCCTGAGGAGAGCATCAGCACCCAGCCTCCCCACAATGAAAAGGTGAAGGGTCAGTGTCTTATTTTATTGTTCTTAAGTTAGGGCATCCATGTTCACTATGCATATCTCTGGCACAGCAGAATCCAATGCACCATCTTCAAGGGGACAAATTGAACTGGAGGGTATATTTAACCCTCTACCGTGTTCGTTTTACAGTCGGGTTATCATTTTAAAGCATTTCATTGTGTGTTTGTGCTTGTGTAACACTGACAGACCCTGGTCGTCGGAGGGCAGGATCAAACCTGGGGCATTTGGAGCTTAGTGAATGAAGCCTCTACTGCAGGGATGGGCAATAATTTATTTTGGCTGTGAAAGGTTGAGGGGGAAATCATGGGATCACAGGACTGGAAGGGACTGTGAGACGTCATCCAGTCCAGTCCCCTGCACTCCTGTTAGCACTAAGTATTATAGACCGTCCCCAACAGGGGATTGGCTCACCTGCTCTTAAAAATCTCCTGCTCTTAAAAATGATCTGTGTCCTGAACACATGGCATACCTACGTAAGAACATAAGAATGGCCATACTGGGTCAGACCAAAGGTCCATCTAGCCCAGTAGCCTGTCTGCTGACAGTGGCCAATGCCAGGTGCCTGGAGGGGGTGGACCGAAGACAATGATCAAGCGATTTGTCTCGTGCCATCCGTCTCCAGCCTCTGACAAACAGAGGCCAGGGACACAATTCCTTACCCTTTGGCTAATAGCCTTTTATGGACCTAACCTCCATGAATTTATCTAGCTTCTCTTTAAACTCTGTTATAGTTCTAGCCTTCACAGCCTCCTCCGGCAAAGAGTTCCACAGGTTGACTATGCGCTGTGTGAAGAAGAACTTTCTTTTATTAGTTTTAAACCTGCTACCCATTAAACGCCTGCTACCTGTTAACGCCCTCTTATCACACAGCGCTGGCTGCGACACTACTGAGCCTTCTCCAGCCCATGCCATGTACGACTTGCTGAATTTGGTAGGCCTGATGCTCCTTTTGCTTACAACTGTGCCAGCCAGGAGCAACTTCATGGCAGCCCGTGGACTCCGCCTCTCCAGAAGCAGAGTGCGAACGCAGAATCCAATCCAGAGTGCTAGAGTACCGGGCCCAAGTTCCCTGTACGCTGTGCAGCCGTGCAGTAGCCAATTTAACACTATATGAGCACTCAGAGAATCCATCCGGGACCTGCCAGGGCTGGGGCTCCAGCCCAGCCTGGCTTCCAACCTGCCATGGCAAAGGGCCGGGCGCCCGAACCCTGCTGCCTGTGGAGTGCCACTAACCCATCCCCAGCTATGCTGTGGCCCAGATCTGTTACAGCTGAGGCACCTCTCACTTTGCTTGAAACCCGCCCAGGCCTGGACCTGCCAGGACTGTGGGGGGGAGGACATATCCCCCAGAGCTACAGCAGTGGGGAGAGGAGGAACCCACATGCTGCTGCAGGGAAAGAGCTGGGGGGAGTCTTCTCTCCCCATTTTAGCCTTGGAGCTCCCTCCTGCACCCCAAACCTATTATCCCTAGCCCCACACTATAGGCCCCACCACAACCCTGTACCCCAGACCTGAGCCCCTCATTCCTGGCCCTACCCCAGAGCCTGCACCCCAGCCCTGGGCCCTTTCTCATGCTCTGAACCCTTCAGCCCTACCCTCACCATATGGACTTTATGTGCCCCCCAAAAAGGTGATGGATCACACAGCATCTCCATATACATAACAAAAGTCATCCCGCACAGGGTGGGAAACATGAGAGAGAGCACTGACCGGGGCCTGATCCAGAGCCCATTCAAGTCAAGGAAAGGATTTTGATTGGTTTCACTGGGCTTTTTATCACAGTGCTCAGTACAGCGATGGCAGTGCAGCTGAACTCTGCCGGGGGCAATGCCCGAGCAGCGCCAGATCGTCCCACTGGATCTCTGCACATAACCTGCCGGTTTTAAGGAGCAGTTACTTGGCCATGTCTGCCTCTTGTAGTGGCAGCCCAGCAGGCTGGGCCTCTCAAGCAAGGCCTCTCCCTAATGCATATTATATGCGGATTCTGTTAAATATGCAAACGAGTTGCTGAGTCCTTTCCACCAGTGCTTGGCTGACGTCACTGCCAGCTAGCACCTTCTATTCCCACCCCATCTGTGCCTGGCAATAGCTTCATACATAATACATGGCTCATTTGCAACAGGGGGAAAAAGTCAGCACTTTAAGTCGATCGTCTGAATCCGAGCCACATCTGAGCTACATCCTAAACGGCCCTCGGCTTCACAGACGTTCCATCTTTGGCCTGACACACAAAGTCGTTGGGCTTTGAGTTTGCGAACTCCAAAGAAGTTACAACTGTTTTACAGATCTTTGATAGATTTACAGCTCAGCCCTCAGCTGGTATGACTCAGCGCAGCTTAATGGAGCTACACCTATTGGCACCAGCTAAGGAGACAGCCTCCATATAGTTGTTTGTATATCTTGGGCTTTTCAGACACACGCAACCTGATTCTCCTCTCGCTTACCCCAGTTTAATGCCCAGGAACCCCCCACTGATGTCAGCAGAATTACGCCTGATTCGCAGTGGCAACAAAGAGAACTGGGCCGATCGTGCTGGGAAAATAGATCTGCGTACAGGAACGCACCCTTTAAACACTCGCTTTTTAGAATCTCTCAGGAAGGCTTCGAAAACAAAAGCTCGAATTCCATAGTAAGCAGAAAGTCCTTGATTCTTGGTGGTGAAAGCGTCCTCCTTGTATTAGCCCCAGAGGCACGTCCAGACTCTGCATTTTACCTCCTATAAATGCATTAGGCATGGGATTAAATTTCACATCCCCTGCGCGTTGATGTAATGCTCCTGACACGTCTGTTTGCACCATTATGAAATAAAGGATTTCCTTTCTCTTTCTTTCCACTTTCCCCTTCATCTCGAGGGAATCTTGAAGATATGATCTGTTGGCATAAAAGGCTTAGGCCCTTTACACAGAGGGCTTTAAAACAGCTCCATCCTGGTGCTAATAGTGCTCTTCAGACAGCATCCTGCTAGTGTGTGACGTGACAGAAACTGGATGAAATAATCTTTTCGGCTAGTGTGCTTTTCGGCTTCCAGCCTTAGTAAAAGGAATTCTTGTAGGTGTGTCTGGACTAGCACTTCAATATACCAGTACAAATGTGTAATGGTCTATGGTTCAATTCTTTTAAAATACACTCTCCACTAGCGTAAAACACTTCTGTGGATCCTTTCGAGTGAAAAGTGCTCTGATGGAACAGTGGGATTTCAGCAAATGGCCCCTGGTTTTCCCAAATCACGTTGGTACTTATATCAGCAGGTATAATAATTATGCCATGTCAAAAGGTGCTCATGGCTGACAGCAGATGTGTCGGATCCATAGGCCAATCCGACTACATTAACGCTAATGAGTGGCACGCTCTCTCTTGCAGGCTCAACAGAAGAGGCAATCAAATCGGTACCCTTTTATGTACTAGAAACAGCTGCAGATCTGAGTAGGAACTGCCTATGGCATTAGGCTCTCTGGCAGGTCAGAGCTGAAGTCATGCAGACCTTGGGGTTTCCCTAGTTGCAAACGCAGGAGTGAGGAGGCTGGTTGTTGACGGCAGAGAGCTAGTAGCAGGACCCAAAGAGGAAGCAGAGGGATAATGCTTCTTGGGCACGGAACAGGAGGAGCAGACCTGGAGATTTCTGAGCAAGGCTGTTTCTTGTTCCTCTTGTGCTCAGGGAAAGAGGACTTTGTGGGCTTTTTTTAATTAAACCTACTGGGTGTGGTTCACTGTCCCAGGTAGGGGCACTTAGACCACTTACAGAGAGAAGGAATGATTTTGCTCTACAGTAGGGCTACTCAACATGTGGCCTGCCGGCCACATGCGGCCCATAGCCTGTTTGTTTGTGGCCCACGGTGTGGTTTTACGCGGGGCTCAGCAGGTGGGATCCTTTGAATATGGCTTCCACTGGGAACACGCTCCACAACGACGAGTCAATATAATGGTCTTCTGTCAATATGCGTTTTAGTAGTTAAATTCCTGGACTGTCATTGCTCATTAAAAGTGCTGCCATATGGATGGAAATTGGGTAAATATTGCATTTTATTACTATCAGCAGAACTGATTTAAATGGGGCCTGCATGTTGTGTAGTCTTGCTTTAACCTTTGTAGCATGCCCATCAGTGTGAAAGAAGCTATTTGCATATATATTTGCATGTATATGCAACCACACTTAAGTTGAGGCCCTCGGCATGTGCTGGGAGTATCATTGGGGCCCCCGGGGCTTCCAAAGTTGAGTAGCCCTGATCTACAGCCTTAGCTGAGAGCTACTTGGCTTTTCGCTCAACGTGTGTAGGGGCTCAAGCAGTAAGCTCCCGAGGTCCCAGGTTTGGTTCTGCCTGTCAGTGCTACAATTACGCCAAGGGTACACCTGACATCTAGTAGAATCTTAGGAGTTACAGATGCCTTGGGAATGGAGGCTGTTCTTAGCTCGGAAATGTTGGTAACTCTGAACAAAACATTATGGTGGCTCTTTCAAAAGTTTACAACTGAACATTGACTGAACGCAGCTTTGAAACTTTACTATGCCGAAGAAAAGGGCTCCGTTTAACCATCTTGAGTTAAATGAAAGCAGCACAGACACAGTTTCTTTACCTTGTCAATTATTTTTAAAACTTTACCTTTGTTTAGTAGTTTGCATTTAATGCAGCCCTGCACTGTATTTGCTTTCCCCCCTCTGCTGCTGCCTGATTGCATACTCCCGGTTCCAAATGAGGGGTGTGGTTCACCGGTCAGTTCGTAACTCCGAGGTTCTACTGTCTCTGTGACTTCTCATCCTAATGAAACCAGGCCAGGCCTAGAACCAGAGCCAATAACATGATACAGCTGCAGCAGGAGCCAGTGTCAGAGCAGTGCAGCCCCCATCCTCAGGGTCCAGCAAGTGTAACCCCCCCACACCGCGGCTCCCCCAGAGGAGCTTCCAGCAGGGCAGGGCAGGGCAGGGCAGTTCTGGAGAGCAGCCACTGGCTGGGGTTGTGTAGCGCAGCCCTTCCCTTTATTCTCCCCCGGGAGGAGCTACCATCAGGGCAGTGCAGCCCCATCCCCCTGGGGAGGAGCCGCTGGCTGGTGCAACTCCTGTTGCCACAGCCCCCTGGAGGAGTTGCTGACAGGGCAGCGCAGCCCTTGCTGCCCCCGGCTCCTCCAGGGAGCCACCAGCAAGGTAGCTCAGCCCTGTCTGGCTTCGGGCTCCCCGGTGCCCCCCCCCATCTCCTACCTTGAGCTGCCCCATCCCCCAATGCTTTCCTGAGGGCCCCCCCCCCACACACACACATGTCCTGAGTTCCCACACACCTCTCAACTCCCTAAAAAAAAGTTACAAACCCGAGCAATGCCCAGTACATCTGCAAATACAAATATGATTTAATTTTAACCTCATAGCTCTCATGGCAGGTAGACAACTGATGCTCCCACGTGGCAGAGGAGTAAATTGAGACCTGGTGCTCGGAGCGCTAACTACTATGGCTCCTTCATCTTAAGAGCAACATTCTGCATAATCTTTTTGGAATAAATTTTGAATGCATCCAAAAACTGGGTGAGGGGAGAGGGGTGGCAGAAGCACCTTAGAAGTGTGGGGGGGAACTGGCTTCTGAACCCTGGCACTGCCCTCACATCACCCCACTTCCCTTAGGACCTGTCCTCATACCGCCCCTTCCCCTCAAGGCCCCGCTCCCATGCCGCCTCTCACCCACAAGACCCTGCTGCAAAAAGTGAAAGAGCATATCCCCTGGTTCCCCCTCCCCTCACACCATGCCTCACTTCTGGGGGAGGAGGAAGGTTTGGATTTGTCTTTTCAACATTCCACTATCATTAAAAAACAATGAAAAGTAAAAAATTTGCCCGATTAAATGTAAGTACAGAAGCAGGCCAGCTCCTGAGTGCCTATAAATAGGCTTTGTGACATTGCCTTCCATGCAGCTTTGCGGCTGTACTCCAAGTGAGGGTCCGTCCACAATATTTCCCTCTGTACTTTAAAATCCATTCTCCCCCGAGCTCAAACTCTATCTCATAAATGGCACAAGTGGAGGGAGTGTTGAGAGAAGTGGAGGGAGCTGCAGACTGGCTTTTAGAAAGGCTGCTTGAAAATATAAAAGCCTAGAAACATTTTTATGTAAAGTCGTGGGAAAATACCCTTTTGGTTTTCTGTGCTGAAAAGTCAGACCAAAGTGTGTGCGCTTGTCTCCCAGATGGTTTTGTCTGTACTGAACGTTTTTGTGGGTTAAGCAGAAGCCCTCTCTTTATTAGTTACAAAACCAGATAGCAGTAATTCTAATGCATCATTTTAAGAAGAAAAAGTCAAAGGAATGTAATTATGCTACATGGCGGACTGTTCAGTCTCAATTCCTTGTCGATGCTGACACCTAGAGGCAAAGAAGTGACATTGCGCAACTGAATCACGCTCTATGAATGAGGATGGGGAATACATAACTTTGTGCAGCAGTGCTACTCAACTTTGGAAGCCCCGGGGGCCACAATGATACTCACAGCACATGCCAAGGGCTGCAACTTAAGTGTGGTTGCATATACATGCAAATATATGCAAATAGCTTCTTTCACACTGACGGGCACAAATACAAAGATTAAGGCAAGACTACACAACACACGGGGCCCATTTAAGTCAGTTCTGCTTATATTCATAAAATGCAATATTTACCCGATTTCCACCCATATGACAGCACTTAATGAGCAATGACAGTCCAGGAATTTAACTACTAAAACACATATCAACAGAAGACCATTATAATGACTACTTTCTTGTTTTGGCTCCCACCCAATGGCCGTCTGTTGAGCCCTGCATAAACCCAAACCATACCGCGGGCCGAAAACAAATGGGCTGGTTTGGTCATGTCACTTTTTTGATGTAGCACCTTTCACTCAATCTAATATTATCACTAAACACTAAAGCAAACACAGCAATCAAACTAGATTTCCTTTGGAACCATTGTGAATTGTTTTCAAGTAGCATTGTTATCCCATGCGGAGCCAGGAAGTCCCTCTCTTTTCCCTAGAAGTCTAGCCCCAGAAACAAATGTCAAATGTCAAACCATACGTGGGTAGATCTGGATACAAGCCTGGAGCACATTGAAGGCAATGACACAGTTCTTTTCAGTGTCGGTGGAACCAGAAACAGGCCCCCCGTGTAAGGGAAACTGGGTTTCAGTTCTGAATCATAGAATCATAGGGCTGGAAGAGACCTCAGGAGGTCATCAAGTCCAGTCCTCTGCCCAAAGCAGGACCAATCCAACTGCTGGAGGGGTAAGGAGTTAAAAGTATTTAAATGCCTGATTTCCCCCTTCTCCTTACTTATCCAGCCCTGTCCCCTGTTACCTCCCCACGTCTCTTGTTTAACAGTGATCCGAGCATAGGCACCATCAGAGAGGAGAGAAATCACAAGTGGGGGAGAAATGTATTGGGAAGTGGGAGGGGAAAGGATGGGAGGAGAGACCTAAGCTTGGGGGAGGGGAAGGAGAATGAGCCCCCAGTTAGGGCTGGGATGAAGGGGACAGAATGGTGCGCAGAACGGAGGCTAAAATTTGTCTAAAATTCCTGGGCTGAACAGTGATGAAAGGTTTCTATTCAGGCCTTCTCTGATATGTCATCTAAATCGCTCCAGTTTCTCCTGATCTCTTCTGGCTTCCTCATCCCCCTGTTCCCTACTTCCCTCTCTCGTGCTTGCCTGTTTTAGACCCTCACTGTTTATGACCTTATGGAAATGTTGAGAGGTCGCCGGCGGCATTCAGGTCTGACAGGCAGCTCACTGCACTGTGGATAGGTCTTACCGTAAAGACCCCGGGACAGCACGTGCTGCTGTCAGTATTCCCTTCAGGATGATTAGATCTTGGACTGATTTTTGCAGACTGCTGTTCTACATAACCTTTGCTCCCCCTTCCATCACTCCGACTGATAGACAGCCCTGGCGACTGCGTGACAGTCCTTCAACTGGCAACCTGGGAGTTTCTCCCTGGGATCCTGATGGGGATCATTTCAGAGCATTCCGTCACTGGATCAACTTCCATCCATTCTCAATGTTAGGTGCAGATGCACCTCTAGCTGATGGAGAGGAGCTAGGGTGGAGAATTCCTGTTGTACATTTCACGTAATGCAAGTACGTGTAAAAACGTTCTAGACGTGGCAATAGCCTGGTTTACCCTTATGATGTACAATGTACATTAATGCTATAATCAAATGTTGAGAGACACATTTCCTTGTGCAGAAAAGCATGCACCCCGAGAGTGGGATTTTAAAGAAAGAACTTGCACCCTTCCAAGCCTGGTTTCCAAATTCATATGCTAAAACCACTAACCAGAGGGGTGACTCCAATTCCCATTGACTTTAATGGGTGTTGGACTGACCTCTTCCACAAAAAGAAGCGGAAGAGTGGATGCGTTCCCTGGATGCAGCGGAGTTTTTCCGGGATACCCTGTAATCTAGACGTAGCCTCCAGCTGGTTCTTCTGCTTCCTGGTCTTAGTGAAGTCCGATTGCCCTTGTCCCCAGTAAAGTCTCTCTTTGCTTTATCTGCATGCCTGTAGGCAGGGAAGTATGGCCTGGCACGGGTGCCCAAGGAAGGTGTTTCATCTTTCCCAGGTTGCTGGCTGGAGGTTTGAGGCGATGATGGTTATGAATGATGAATGTAAAGATGATGCACAGGCTCTGATACAGAATGTGACTCCTTACCTTTTCCATGCAGGCCTGTGCTCATGTCCTTTTCACCAGCTCCGAGTCCACTTCAGTTCCCAATTTCAGATGTTGACCCTCTCATTCAAGGTAATTAGATCAAGCCCCCGCGACCCCAGGGACCACATTTGGATCTGAGTCTATGCGCTCTCTGGGACAATGAGGCTCTCAAGGCTTGGGCACGGTGAGAACAAAGCCTTCTCTGTCAAGGAGATCCAACTCTGAAACAGGCTTCTGGAGATCAAGTGAAGCCGCGAACCTGCCCATCTCGAGGAATTACTGCCAAACCTTCCTCCTTGTGAAAGCCTTTCAGCTATAAGGGACATTCCCAATTCAGATAATCTCTGCTACTTCCAAAGCCTTAACAACTCCACCCAAAAAATCCCAAATACCTCACCCAAGAAGAGCTTTGACCACCCCCCTCAGAAAAGGGAGAACAGCCAGAATCTCCATGACGCTCTACTGCTATTGATTGTACATGTAGCGTCGCACACTGTGGTGATGGGCTGTAGTATACAGCCCTAAGAGAGAGAGCTCGTGTGAACGTCTCCTATTTGGCTGAATTTCCTATTTTTAGTACATTTTTAAAATTGGAGAAGAAAGCAGTGTATTTGAGGGGAATTTGTGGTGCGACTTTTGCATGCGGGGTTGTCAGCTAAAAATGCTAACTTTCATTTGTTGCCATAGCAACACGAGGGGGGTTGTCAAACTTTTTGCTCTGACAAACACCCCGCCTTTACTTTATCTGGGAGTCAAGGTTCATCTCAAGTAATACTGATTCTCTGTGGAGTTTTTGGCATCCTTTCCATCTAATCCAGAAGATGTTATCTAAATCATGGATCACGCCTCTCATCAGTTTTCAGTGGTGCATGGTTTTTATTCCTTATCGCTCTACTTACTTGCTGTATTGGCTGTCTTTGGAGGAAGGGGTTTTATTTCATGCTCTGACTCGGGGCTGCAAAATGACTTCCATGTCTTCCAACCGCATTTGTGAGAGCAATTAAAAGAAAAAGCAAGATTTTGTGGAAAGGTGGCTCCCAAACCATGTTGGACCGGTAATTAAATGACGGCAGTAATTACCTTGATTTTTAACTCTGTCAAATGAGCCGCTCTGAAGCTTTTCATAAAGGATTCCTACAGGACTATCCAGAACCCTCCAGGAAAGAAAAACGTCAAGGTTTTTAAATGGATTTGGAGCTATTCCGGTTCACATTCCAAATTAAAGGTGCAGTTAACCACTCGGGTCACATTCTGGCAAGAATAAATTTCAAAAGCTGGAACCATTTATCATCCTAAAACAGCTTACAACGTGCCACGATTGCTATCACCATTCTCAGACAGAAGTAACCTGTCCCTCCAGAGACAGGGGCTCTGAAAATGGGTGAGGGCAGGAGGGGATGGGGTCAAAGGCACAACCAATCTCCAGGGTGACCCTCATTGCAGAGAAATCTCTTGCTGCACGAGGTGGAAACACCCTGACTCTTGTGGGAACTGTGCTGCCCTGGGAGGAGACAGCCAGGGGGCTGTGAAAATGAGTGGAGGCCTTCTACAGTTTTCCCTTGGCTGCTGGTGAATGCAGCCATCCCATGGACCGACCATACAGAACTGCTGTTTGCAGAGTTGTGGTAGCAATGTGGGTCCCAGGAACCCTCATTTATATAGCCCTCAGCAGGGCCCTAATTGGCTGTATCTGCCTCAGCTGCAGGCTCCACAATCTCAACCCTCTTCCAGGGCTGAGTTTAACCCTTGCTAGGCCAGTGCGGGGCAGATGCCCCGTCACGCTCTGCCATATGTTCCAGCGGGGGTTTTGTTTCGTGGAGAAGCTTGTTGCAAAGTAAAACCACAGTGAACATGACCCAGCAGTCCCGTTCGTCTCAAAGTCTAATCAAAACACTCCTGCAAGGCTTCTTTTAAGCCAGGTGACATTGAGGGCATGAGCCTGTCGGCTGCTGACCAACCCTGAGGGCACATCTGCACTGCAGCTGGCCACACAATTCCCAGGTCACATAACGCTGTGCTAGCTTTGATCAAGCTCCAGCATTAAACACTGCCGCGTAGCCATGGTGGAGCAGCTGAACCACCTGAGGGTGGTCCTATCCGGGACTCTTGCCTCCCGCTAAGCTCAGCACCTGTTGAGACCACGCCAAAAGCTGATCACACCCCTTGAAGGGTAACCCTACTGTATTCAATGTGTATTGCAACATGCATAGAACTGGGCGTATGCAATCCCTGGATCACCTGCCAGCTGTAAAATGGTGGGTGGAACAATCGCTGTATGCAGCATTTCAGTTGCAAACTCTCCCAAGGAAGATGGCAGATAAACTTGGTTCTAGAGCAGGGGAGGGCAAAAGGGCCTCTGAGGGCCGGATCCAGCCTGCGGAGGCCCTGCCGCTCCCCTGCCCCCGGGCCCATTAGGGCCTGGGGGCCGGGGAAGCGCACAAAGTTTCCTCTGCCCTGCTAGGAGCATGTGGCACTTTTCAGAGTGCCGCGTGCTCCTGGCAGGGCGGGGGCAGGGCGGAGGAAGCTTCGTGTGCTCCCCCGGCCCCAAGCTCTGATTGGCCTGGGGTAGGGGGAAGGATGAAGCCTTCCGCCCCTGCAAGGAGCACACAGCACTTTGAAGTGCCACGCGCTCCTTGCAGGGCGGGGATTGGGCAGAGGAAACTTCGCACGCTCCTCCCGCCCACAGGCCAATCAGGTCTTGGGAGTGGGGGAACGCATGAAGTCTCCTCCCACCCTGCCAGGAGCACGCAGCACTTCAAAGTGCTACATGCTCCTGGCAGGGCAGAGGAAACTTAGTGCACTTCCCCTGCCCCCAGGCCTTAATTTGCCTGGGGATGGGGGAGCATGTGAAGGGGCATGGGTGCTTAGTGGGAAGGGGGGGCAAAGGGGCTCCCTCAACCCAGACCAATCATGGTCTGTGGGTGGGGAAGCCCAGAAGCATCCTGCCCCCGCCCCTTCCATTTTAGGCCCCAGCTCAGGGCCACTTCAAAAATTTTTGCCCACCCCTGTTCTAGAGGGATCAGTCCCATCCAGTGCAAAATGGAGCAGCTCTGGGCAGTGCTCTAACTTACACCAGCCCCATAGGCGCCATTCTGCCAGTGGGAGATCAGAGCCATTGTGCACCAGCCCCACCCCTTCCTACAACCGACCCACGCTGTCTTTAGGGTTGGGAGTAGTTGGCCTAAATCCAAGTGGGGAATTTCTGGGGCAGTTTTAATCCTTATTGAAGTGCTGAAAGTAGGACTTTACATAGATCAAGGATCTGGCCCTTTGATGTCTTTGGATGTGCCCTTAAGGCATGAGGAGCAGGTATCTTGGACGCTGGTTTTATAGATTTATTATTTGCTTGGTAAACCAGAGTGAAAAAGATTTGCTTCTGATTTCCATGTTTTCTAACATGAGTCCGGCAGAGAATGCACATCGTGGTGTGTGACAAAGCCGAAAACACCATGTGTGGCCTGAGCTTGGAACTAACCAAAATGCCTGGAGTTAAAAAACAAGCCTCCCCCCCAGGCTATTTGGAGTGTGAGGTGGTATTAGCAAACAACACATCTCAGCTGTTCCGCTGCTTTACATAGCCCCTCTGTTCCAAGTGAGAACAAATCCTCACAAATGAACGGGCTGTTAATTGTATGAGGCCTCATGAGATCCCCACTCCCCTGCTCGCCTTCCATGTACTAATTACAGCTGATCCAACTGCAGCGCTGGGTATCTCAGGGGAAAGGTTTATTAAAATGTGGTGGCTGCTTCCAAAAAGTGCAGGGAATCATATTGTCTGCATTGTGTATTCATGTCCAAGCGTGCTTATTATACCCGCGTGTTTGTGTTAACTCACAGCAAAGATTTGGTGGGAGTTGTAATAGCAGCACAGGCTCAATGCAGGGACACCTTGTTTCCATTTACTCAACAGCAATGTGGGTCATGATCATTTTCCAAATAGGGTTGCCAGATGGTTTAACAAAAAATACCGAACCCCCCCCCCCAAAAAAAAAACACCGGGAAAAAATTCTGTTGAGAAAAAAAGGGGGGGAGACCAAAGTTGTTGAGCAAAAAAAAAAAAGGGGGGGGGGGGCGATGTTTTTTTTTTACCGGACAGGGGATCCAAATAATGGACAGTCCGGGCAAAAATTGGACACTTGGCAACCCTACCTGATTGGCCTGGGAGCAGGGGAGCGTGGGAAGTCTCCTCCCAGCCCGGAGCATGGACACCTAGGGAGAAGGGGAGGGCAAAGACGCTCTTCCTCCCCCCAGACCAATCATATGGCTCCTAGGAAACATGGATGGTATTTTTACAAATGAGTATCTGACCTCTCTTTCCATGGGTTTTGGGCATCCGTTCTTTTGTTATTGTTTTACACACTAAGAATTAGTTTCTGGCTGCCGTCTAGCTTCTTGGAAAATTAACAAAATTCAAGCAGCAGAAGATGAACAAGCTCTCTCATGGGCTAGGAAATATGTGGCCCATTAACTCCTTGTCATGAGTCTCAGGCTATTGCTGGGAGGAGGGAGAGGAAAGAGGATTGGTTACTTAACAGGGATGGGGAAAGATGGGCAAATCTTCTCCCCCATGTTAGAAAGATCCTGGCACTGATAATTTGCTAGCCAGTGTAGGTCTATATTTGTGTGTTTGCCAAGTACAATATGACTCATTATTTGCCTGATACCTAGTCAAGAACCTGAAGATCTTTGTATAGTTCCTCCCCCCTGCAGGAATTTCATGATCAGTAGAAGAAAGAGTTAGTTCTCCTCCCCACCCTCTCCCAACAAAACTGTATCAAAGGTTGAAATGCACTTCATTTTTTTAAAAAAAAGTCCCGTTTCAGCATAAAGTGGTCTCGTAGGGCCAATCACACCAGAGCTTAGAGGAGGTAAGTGTTACTATCTTTCAGAGGGACGCCACACAGGGGAGTAAGCAGAACACACATGCCACCGAGTCCGCTGGAACTCACAAGGCCGAGCTGGCGATGCTCTTGGAGAACCTCTCCTCCCCACATGGGGGCTGGGAGAGCCACCGGAGTGTTTCAAACGTCTCCTCCAACCATCGCTAAGAAAGCAGGGGGAGGAGAGGGCGGTGGCAGGGGGCCGCTAAACTTTCCAAGGTTCCTTCAAAACTTGGGAGCCCGCATCTGGCTGACACAGCCCCAAGCGAAGTGCGGCACTTTCCCCCACGCGACAATGGGGGTGGGGGGATATACCTGGCGAGCCCAGCAGAATGGGCAGGTCTTCCGGGTCTCCCAGCGGGTCCTGTCCGGAATGAATGAGCCCTGGGGGAGCGCACGCGGAGAGGCTGGAGTACACCCCCCCATTATCCCCACTGCTCACCTGTGGGGATGGGGGGCAGCGCTGTGTCCTCTGCTCAGCCTAGCGGCAGCGCCAACATCAGACTCAGCACCAGCGGGAAGAGGAGGCTGGAGAGCTGCCTGCTGCCGCTCAGCGCCATCTTCACCCCTCCAGTGGGACACGCCTCCAGCAGCGCCCGTTTGCCCCGTCGCAGCTGGGAGGCACCGTTCGGCAGGGTCAGAGTGGGGGGAGGGGGAAATGAAGCCCCTCGCAGCCTGCATGGTGCATGATAATAATAAAACTTACTTAATTAGAAAATACCGGACATTTCTATGTCCGGTATTTTCTCAATTTGTTTCCCGAACAGAAAGCTCAAATACTGGACAGTCCAGTTCAAAACTGGACACCTGGCAACCCAATTCCAAGGGTATTGCTGGAACTGATTTCATGGACGGGAAAGGAGTTGGCCTGCTTTAGAAAGGCTTCCCTTTGACAGAGTAGCAGCCGGGGAGCTGCAAATTGCATGGGAGGCTTGCCTCTGAAATGTGGATTTCTATTAGCTGTGCGGTGGCATCAGGTTGGTAAGAAAGTTTTTTAATTGTGCTTTGCTACTACTCCAGCCCGCAGAGAACCCTCAGCAGAGAAAACCCTGGTTGGAGAATTATTTTTCGGATGGATTTGATTCCTGCTTTCTGGGCCTTGGACAGGTAGGTCCTTTCAGTAGACGCTGCATTATTAGTGGACTCTGGATTGTATTTGTTTAATATTTCAGGACTGTTTCAAAAAGCCTGTGGCCTTGAGGAGAAGCTTTGTTCTCGTTTTGATTTTGAGTGGGTCTTGAGAAGGAAATCCTGCAAGACTCCAAGGGTTATTTATCATGTTCCATCCCCTTGATTCTTAAACAACAGTAGGAGGGATGGGTTTCTTACCCAAATGCAAAATAGAGGTTAGGTCTGCCCATCTCTCAGGGGCATTGAGGATAAAAGCCATTAATGACTGTGAAGGGGTGAGGTCAGTATAACTTACCTGAATAGACGTCTCAGAGGGGTAGCCCTGTTAGTGTGTAACTTAGGGTATGTCTAGACTGCATGCCTCTGCTGGCAGAGGCATGTAAATTAGACTACCCGACTTAGTCAATGAAGCGGGGATTTAAATATCCCCCACGTCATTAAAATAAAAATGGCCGCCGCACTGTGCCGGCTCAGCTGATCGTCGGCACAACGTGGCAGTCAAGACACAGATCAGACGGCAAGGAAAGCCTTTGCCGACCGATCCTGTAAACCTCGTTTCACGAAGCATAAGGGATCGGTCGGCAAAGGTTTTCCTCGTCGACCGAGCCGCGTCTTGACTGCCGCGTTCTGCCGACGATCAGCTGAGCCGGCACAGCACAGCGGCCATTTTTATTTTAATGAAACGGGGAATATTTAAATCCCCGCTTCATTGACCAAGTTGGGTAGTCTGATTTACATGCCTCTGCCGGCAGAGGCATGTAGTCTAGACATACTCTTAGAGACTAACAAAAATATATATAGTATCATGAGCTTTTGTGGGCAAAACCCACTTCTTCAGATGAGCTGGAGTGGAGAAACAGAAAAAACTGGATAGAAACAGGAAAGAAAGATCACTTCCTGATAAAGGTACTGTGGGAATAGCAGCACATAGAGCCACAAGAGGGCGCAAGGGAGGGGAGGAAGGATGAGTTACAGAGACATAGCTCAAAGAAGTCCCAGTATATTTCCACAGGATTTACTCCTTTTGGTCTAGTTCTTACAATACTGGACCAGTGTAATTTGCATTTAACAACTCTGGTCCCAGTGGGTTATTACAATATTTTGCTATAAGAAAAAAATAGCTTCCCCTTGTTTTGCATCTCCAAAATGTGCTGCTAGGGACCCTCTCTTCTGTGCATCTCCTCCAAAATCCAGTAATGATGATTCTCCTGCAGGAACAAATCTAGCGGGCCAATATCTTTGTCGGTTTTCCTTATTGTCTTTACCTGCCGTTCCCATTTTATCAAGATCCTGGGCAATTTTTTTTCAGTGTCTTCCAGTAATGTTGTCAATAAATTAAACAGAAGAGCAATCCAGGCCAGACCAAAGATAATCCAGATGGCCACCAAAGACCGGTAATAGGAAGGATAATTCCTGTCAGGCTGTTTACCTGAAAACAAGAAGGAAAGGAGAATCAGCTAAGAAGCTGAGTTCAGTTTACCTGAATACAATTGACTGAGCTAGTATACTGGTCAGAATACTTCATGTTGAATACCCCTAAAAGGTCACTCGTCTGATGAAGTGGGTTTTACCCACCAAAGCTGATGACCTAATATATTTGTTAGTCTCTAAAGTGCCACAGGACTACTTGTTTTTAAAGTTACAGATTGTTTTTATAGTGACGGACTAAGAGTATGTCTACACTGCTGAGTTATTTCAGGATACCGGTAGTATCCCAAAATAGCTTTTCCGCGTCTATTGAAGCAGCCCATTATTTCTAAATAGATTTCGAAATAATGGGTGGCTTATTCCGACATCCCGGTAACTCTTGTTCTATGAGGGTTAAGGGGAATTTTGGAATAGCGAGTTATTTCGAAATTTGGTGCTGTGGAGAGAGCGCCAAATTATAGAATAAGCTATTTCAAAATAGCATTGAAATAAGCTACGCAATTTGTGTAGCGCAAATTGCATAGCTTATTTCGAGCTACGGGTGCTGTGTAGACACACCCTAGTATGGCAACCCCTCTGAGACTAAAATGTAGTCTGTTACTTCATCTTTCCAAAAGGGATGAAACTGTGCGACATTTTCCACTGGAAAAATTCTTTGTTGGATTGAAGTGTGGGGACTACCACAGGCAAACCTAATATTTATAGCGGTATCCAACGATGTAAGATATTATATTAGTACTAAGATACTCCAGGATGTGTTTCAGTAGCATTGACAGGGACAGAGTGCAATGGAGGAGTGTAGCTGAAATGTACCATGGCTACCAATTTATACCATCTCTGTATGCTTACCTAGCAAAGGGTGATTGTGACCTAACAAACAGCTGTCTCAAACAGCAGAGATCCTTGCATGTAAGGGCGAAAACTACAATTCATACATTACTTTCTACAGGCTGCAGGGCTTACTCCATTTAAAAGGAAAGAAATACAATGGACGCAACTGATGAAAACTCCCTGCCACATACTGAAGGCACAACTTTCCGCACTGGAGCCCATTGGATTGATGTGTATTTCATGCAGTCCAAACCTTTTAGCATCACTGGGAGCTCTCCACCTGCTGTTCGACACAGATCATTTAGTTTGGCTACTCAGACATAAGCATTCCTCCAACAAGTGACGCTTTGTTCACACTCGGTTTAGTCACGTGTGATGTTCATCGCACAATGCAGCCAAGACGGCTCACTGAAATGTAAACTTCTGTTCGGTGAGTGCAGAAGGTCGAAACACCAGCCTGGGATCTGCAGAATAACAGGTCTCGGCTCTGTAAGAGTCACCGCACTGCGTGCAGTTCACATTGTGCAACTCCAAAGCCGTGCAGCCAAAGACTGACCTGCCTTGGCACCCAAAACTCTGCTGGTTTGCTACATTTTTGTATCAAAATTAAAGGGAATGGATTCAGGTGGGGGAGTCGGGTGCCCCTTATTTTTTCCCTGGGACAAATGAGGCCCTGCAAACTTGTGATTAGGAAAGATGACATCCTTGCCGGGCCCCTGGACAAGGTGTGGGGGCAGTTCCATGCACCCAGAAGGGGCAGGGCCTCAGGCAGAAGCAGTGAGGCCGGAGGACAGCTGCCACCCCACCCCACCCTCAGTGCTGCCAAGCCTCCACCTCATCTTGACACGCCTCCCCTGCCCTCAGCATTGCCTGGAGTGCACCCAGCTATGCCGCCACCTCCCTAGGCAGCCCTAAGAGCCGCCCGGAGGACTGGGTGGTGATTTAAAGAGCCCAGGGCTTCGGGTGCCACCACTGCTGCAGTAATGGAAGCTGTGGCCAGGAGCCCTGGACCTTTTCAAATTCTAGCCCCCAGGGCAACTGCCTCCTTTGTGTCCCGTCCCTTCCCACCCCCCAATGGCAGGCCTGCTTGTTCTTGCTAAGTTGCTCTTCAGTTACAGTCCTAATGTCTACCTGACAATATTGTTTAGCAGGGAAGTGTCGTTCTAAGGATTGGGATCATGGGTGGTCAGTGAAGGGATCATGGGTAGCTGAGGAAAGCCCTGCCCCTTTTTGCTGAGGCCCTACCCCCCATGGGAGCCATGCTTGCCTCCCTACCACCACCCCGGGGAGAGGAGGAGGGTGGGTGGGCACGCGCACCCCAGCTTCCCTGGCCCCAGAGCACTTGGAGGGAGGAGGGCACGTGGCCCCAGTCTCCCCGGCTCGAGAGCAGGAGAAGGAGGAGAGGGCGTGTTCCCAGTATCCCTGGCCCCAGAGCATGGGGAGGGAGGGCACTGGGGACAGTAACACTCCGCCCTCAGAATGCCTACAGCAGGTGTTCTGGGGGTGGAGTGTGGGCGGGGCCAGGCTGGTGGTTTAGGAAGGCTGTGCCTTCCCCTGCCTAGCATACCGGCCGCCCATGATAGGGACTTACACTGAAGATCGTTTTTCATGGCTAATCTCTTGTGGGTGGAATGGAGAGGATAAGAGTAGCCCTGGTGTGGAGGCCTTCATGGGTGTGGAAGAGCCCTAACCCCTACCACACTGGGGAGGGGCAGGATGAAGGGAACCTGGGCTGGGTTCTGCATGAGCTGCAAACCATAGAGCTCTATGCGGGTTTCTTGTGCCCTAGCACACACGGATTTTGTAGATGGGAGAGGAACGGGCCAGGGAGGCATATCCACTGGCCACTCATAGCCATTTCCCTTGCTTTCTAGGTGGAAATAAGTTGGCATAGGAGTTGCAAGAGCAGCTGTGAGGCTGGGAAGCTTCCCCTTCCTCACTGGGCCCAGTTATTCAGGCTGAGAGCCACGAACAGGATTTGGCCTGTACATGGTATGAACAAAACAAATTGGAATCACTGCTCCAGAGGAGCTGTCTAGCTGTAGAGGTGCGAAATCCCCCTATGCAGTGAGCCAGCATAGGACCGATGCATCACTTAATTACTCAACATATGGTTTAGCCTAGGGGTGGGCAATACTTTTTGATGGGGGGGCCACTCCAAGAATTTGGAAAATGGTCGAGGGCTGCACTCTTCCATGATATTAATGGAGGAGGTGTGGGGTCTGGGATGGAGGTTGGGGTGCAGAAGGGAGCTTGGGGTAAGGGAGGGAGTTTGGGTGAAGGAGGCAGTTGTGACCTGGGGCACTGGACTGGGGTGCAGGGGGTTGGATTGTGACCTAGGGCAGGGAATTGGGGTACAGGAGGGGGTGCAGAGATTTAGGTTGTGAGCTAGGGTGGGAGGGGACTGTGATCTGGGGCAGGGATTGGGGTGCTAGATCTGGGAGGGGATATGGGTACAGGAGGGGGTGCACAGATTTGGGTATGTGGAGTGGGGGGCAGAGGGTTAGGGAAGGGAGGGACTGGGGTGCCAGAGGTAGGCTCATGCCTTCTGCATGGAGGGGAATTGTACCCTGGAAGTGTTACCTATATACAGAATTAAAATGAACAAATATGGACCAGACTCATCTACTAAGCATCTTATATGTGGGCTCTCTCATACCACACAAAAGACATTATCTTGCTGCTGTGATCCAACAGCTGCATAATCCTCTTTTACCTAGTAAGACTGCTGCATGCAAATGAGCTCAAGCAAATTCTTTTCCAATTGGCTATTTCACATCTGGCCATATACAGTAGACGGAGTCGACTGCTTGTCTAAAAATAATGCCAAGTACACAACAATCAGGAGAGCCCGGTTCTTGTTTCATGGGGATGGGCAGGGATGGCGTCCTTCGCCTCTGTTGTCAGAAGCTAGGTATGGGTGACAGGGGAATGGATCGCTTGATGATTCCCTGTTCTGTTCATTCCCTCTGGGGCACCTGGCATTGGTCACTGGCCCAGTATGGCTGTTCTTATGGGGAACAAGCTCCGTCACATGAAGAAGGCATGAGCTGCTAGACTAACCATAGTTTTGCTACTGTTGTTTAGCACTGATGTAAACCTATACTACAAGGTAAATATTTCAGCATCCGCTTGCTAGACCAGTCTATGATGGTGAAAATCCAGGGCCATGAATTTAGCACAAATGTTGTTCTTTAACTGTGTTTGCAAAGTCGCACATCAACAGTTGCGGAAAATGCTGTTCAGATGTTGTTCCTCAGAATGTAATTTGCTCCAATTATTTTAAAGTGCCCGTTTAATTTGGACCAGGGGCAGATGTCACAGCCAGTTCTGTTGCTGCCTCAGTCTCTCAGCCCTCTGTGTTGTAGGCTCAACACCCCCACCACCACTTGATGACAGCAAGAGTTTTGGGTGCTCAGCATCTGACAGGACCAGGCCTGTAAATCCCACTTACAAGGCCAGATGGTGTTTTGATGTTCCAATCAGAATTCTCTCTCTTCTCCCTCTCTTTTGTCGGGGTGGGGGGTGAATTTAGGGTTTGTGAAAGAAGCTGGATTGTCAGCCCTACAGACAAGAGTTATTTGCTCACAAAAGAGGCAGAATGCAGGCAATGGCAGTGCAAGTTTCCCTACCCCATTCTGCCAACACATCTCAGCCCTAGCCTGCAGGAGACCTCCCAATGGGTGAGAAGGAAGGTCAGTCCGTATCCATGCCCTGCAGGTTCAGCCTCTCTGCTGAACTTAAGCATGCTGGCAGAGGTGGGGTTTTTCTGCTGTGGATGGCTTGTCTGCTGAGAATTGGAGTGAGGCTCCAAACTCATGGCATTTAAGGCCCTAAACTTCCGGTACCATTGTAAATGCTTTTTCCTTGTCATTTCTCTATTGAGAGGGAGTTCTGGTTGCCAACATGTTGCATGTACTGTGGAGGAATCTATTCCGTTCACTTTGACAAAATACAAATATTGGATCATTTCTGCTGATAGTGGTTTGGACTCTGGGGTTCACTTGAAGGGTGTCTCTAGGGGTTCCAAGAGAGAGACTATTTTGGTGAGAAATACATGAAGGTGTTTGCAGAATGACTTTGCCTAGGGGAGACTGTGTTTTATATGGTTTAGCTTCGGGAGAACTTTTGAACTCCCAAATGTATGAAATCCAGGAGGGTCTAATGATGCACGGGGGGTTACAGGAGTTAATTTCTATGGGGAGTCATGTCAGTGGAAGAATAGGTCCCCCCCCCCCCCAGGATACGTTTTCCATTGCCCGCTTTTCATCAAAGATTGAAGCAGTGAAGAGCATAACTTCCAAATTAGTGGGGTTAAAACAAGCCCCAATTATGTCGTCACTGTGTAAAACACAGGTGTCACGTATGCATGTAAAACTTTGTAGTCAGGACACTTCAAAGTTTCCTCTCTTCTTCTTGCGCCCCAGCTTCCCAGATTCCCTGCATCGGCATTGCCCAAACTACTGCATGTTTTTGTTCTGTTTATAAAGCCCCATTTTTCATCATGTCTAGGCATTTGGGTATCTGAGCCACTCTGGGCTGCCTTCAGGGGAACTGGCCCGTTCCTCACAGAATTACAAAAGCCAGAGATGGGAAAGACCAGTGAATGCAGCATTGCTTCCTAGTGTACATGTGCTTTGTCCCATTTCATGTTAATCAATGCACTAGTGATTCTGCCACCTTTTAATTCCAAGAGCAATTCTATTATCCTTACCTACTACGTAATCTCCAAAGCCAATGGTGCTCAGGGTGATAAATGCAAAATAAACTCCTTCACTGTAGGACCAGCCCTCCGCTACCTGGAAGACAAATGACGGCAGACACAGGAACACTAGAATGCCCATTACCAGGAAGAAGAGAAGGGTCAGAAACTTGATTTTCTTCTGAAAAATAAACCAACACAAATTATGACCTGCTTGGACCCAAGAGCAAACCCTACACAATGTGAGTGTTCTGGATAAATAGCTGGATAGGAACTCCTTCCAGGCCAGCAAGAGTTAAAGATTGACAACAGTCAGACAAAAGGTCTGTCTCCCATGAAGCACCGTGGCTTCACTTCTCGGGGAGAAGGGGTCAAGTATCATGACAATCACATAGCCTCGGTGCATCATGGGAGATGAAGTCCCTGCCCCAGAAATGAATGAAAGCATGACACACTTGAACTACATCTCCCTTGAGGCACCTTGCTGACCTCTCAGAATCAAAGCTTTTCCATTTTTCAGCCACAATATTTCAGGTTTAGTTGGATTTGTGGATGTTCAATTGTTTGACAAAAATTAAACTTTCCATGGAAAATTTCCAACCAGCCCAAGTAGCTGTCATGAAGCCCAGACCCTGGGTTGTGCAGGGCTGGCTTTGCATTGCATGGAGTCATGCTCAAGAGGTGCACCCCAAGGCTGAGGGAATCTGGACCATCCCATGTCCTTGCAGTCAAGAATGGGGGAAGAGGCTGGCAGGGGCAAGAGTTTGGTGTATGCAAAAATTTCTCTCTTATTTTTGTAGGTATGAAATTTACAAGCAGAAATTGGGTTAAAGGAAAGGAAATGGGACAACCCTGGTGCCCACCCTGCAGAGGGCTAGGTAAGCTGTATATACCCTTGGTCCCTTTTGAGGGTGACCACATGTTGCGTGTTGGCTTGGACGGTCCCTTTTTTAAGCCCTGTCCTGGCTGGCCTGACTGTTTTGGCAAAAGTGGACATTTATCCCATTTGCTCTTGCAAACTGAAGGGACTTGGCCTTTTTATGGGAGAATTCAGATTATTCAGCAGCCCCAGAAGGATAGCTCCCACCACCTCAAAAGCAGAGGGGAGATCATTAGGAACAGCGAGCGTCTCTGGGTGTGTCTACTCTGCAGCTGGGACTGAGCCTCCTTGGGGAAGCAGAGCTTGCGCTGGCATGCTAAAATCGCCAAGTGGGCATTGTCGTGCTGGCAACGGGTCAGGCTAGCCACCCAAGCTCAGACTTAGAGGCCTGGGCTTCCGCGGGTGCCCTCCACACAGCTCTCTACAGCGCGTTAGCATGATCCCTATTAGTAGAAGCCTGTCTAGCGAGGGTGGAAGAAGACTCGCGTCCTGCTGCAATGTAGACATACTCTCTGAGGCCTGGTCGGCCTTGAGAGCCCTTGCCTCTGACTCCACGAGACCCATCCCGGTCTTCCAGCACATTGACTAGAATGGCCCTCTTCTCACAGGCTGTTCATTCCTTGTCTTTCACCCTGTGGAGCATTGGACAGTGGGCAGCTGGCTTGTGGTGTGACAAGTGGCAGGTTAGGCCATCGGGGAACAGGAGGAGAGGGGCGGGGTAGCTTGTATCATGGACCTACCAAGCTGTGCACCTTGCAATACACCAGGTATTTTGCTAACGTTTCTCTGATGTTCGACGGTGCGGAAGGTATTTTGCTTTCATGTCTATTTCCCACCATCCTACACACCTTGCCTGATCTCTTTAGAGTTTAAAATCTTCAGAGCAGGGATTCTCCCTTCAGTGCCTAGCGCTGGCTGGCTGTGTAAGGAACATCGAAAGGAAACGCAATAGCCCGCGTACAAACAACCCTTGAGAGAATGGAACTGATTACCTTTTTCATTCCCTTCGCATACAGCCATCGCCCAAGCCTTTCACACAGCAGAGAAAGCATCTTCCCAACCTGGTGCAGGAAAACGATATTCAAAGGGATTCCGAATGAGGCAAACAAGACACAGAAGATCTGGCCAGCAGCCGTTTTAGGACACAAGGTGCCATAGCCTGTTGAGACACAAAAGGAGGAGAGGGACCCCTCCAGTGAGCCTTCTTAGAGATTACGCTTCTAATTAGCTTACACTTGTAGGCGCATTCCATTTTGCATTCGTGCCAGCACTGCTTTAGCACATTTCGAGTGCTCCGTAGCCAGACTTGCACGCTCTTTCCAACCAAATCACAATGACTGGTTAAATGACACGGTCTGCATATATTTAGGGTTCAGAGAGTGCTATGTTTGGGTCCGGCCTGACCTTCATTTGAACTACATTATAATCTGAAAGCAATCTATAAAAACACACTATCCATTGCTACAAGTATGCAAATAGATACAACATGGAAAAAAAGAAACCAGAAGTCAAGGGATCTGGAAGATGTCAAGGCTGGAGTTTGGGCTGTTTGCCATTCAGTGATCAGATAAGCCCCCTTCCTGAATCTTAGCTCACATCTCATTTCTTGTCACGCCATCCCTCAGGGATCAGTGTGTTGTACCGCACTAAGTAACCCTCTGAAAGCTTCGGACTGTGTAGAGTTGGCCTCACACATGGAAAAAGGTATCCAAACCCTTTGCCTTCTCTTAATGTAGTGACTCAGCCTCTTGTAACTATTTGAACTATCTACTGTCTCTCTTTTTTCCTCCCCTCCTTTTTTCTATTTTTTTTCTCTTTTTTTCCTTCTCCCCCCTTTCCCCTTCCCTTATTTATTCTTGGATCTGGACTTCTAATACTCCTGTCATCTGAAGAAGTGGGCTGTGCCCACAAAAGCTCATGATACCATCTACATGTTTTGTTAGTCTTTAAGGTACTACTAGACTATTTGTTGTTTTTTAAGTTTTTCCTGTTCCAGACGAACTCGGCTACCCCCTGCAGCTTTCTAACATTTAAAATCCTCCAACTTCCCTCTTATTTTCAATGGCTCTGGGAACCCAACATGTGAGCAGTTGTTCATAAAATAGTATTACCCTTAACAATGCCCTTCATCCCAAGGGACTGTAAATTGCCATGTAGAGGGGTCACTTCACCCAGCACTGAAAGGCGGCCACCTCATATCCAATTGAAAACACAGAGACCAGTGACATAGGCAGAAAGTGGAGTTTGGCTAGGACACCAGGGCTAAGATCCTTCTGCAAAAGACACTACTGGATCTTTAATAGTTATAAATGGTGAGGACTTTAATCTTAAATTTCAGTGGAAAGGTGATACCTTCCAAAATCACAGTCCCCCTGTCCCCACCTTAGCTCCATACTAGTATTGTCACAAGGAGGAACCAGAGGGAAGCATACCACCCTACTGCGTTTTGTAGCCCAGTGAGATTTCCTTGGCAGGAGAGGGGGGTTTGGTCACCCAACTGCTCTCCTTGCTCAGCTTGTGAGATCAGATGAACCATAGCCTAGAATGCTGGAAATAAACACGCCCCCCATTGAAAAAACAAACCAACAAGCTACACCTAGGATCAAATTCCTGGTGTTCCGCTGACCTCACCCACACCGAGAATGCAGCAACATTCTAACGGTGACGAAAGTACAAATGCATCCATGCTTATAAGTCAGCTCATTTGGATCCAAAAGTTATGCCGCTTTAACTCTACTGGTATAATCCCTCTATTGCAGAGATAGTTATAGCAGTATAAGGGTACGTCTATACTAGGAAGACTATGGCAATGCAGATCCATATGGAAAGGGGAATAAGCTATACAGGTGAAAGGCATTATTATACCAGTATAATTGCATACACATGAGGGTTTGTACTGGCATAACTACATCAGTAAAAAAACCCTCACACAACTTCTGACGTGGTTATACTGGTACGAAATCACTGTGCAGACCAGGCCTTAAAGATAAAGGATTTATTCACATTAGGGATGAATTTGCCATCAGCTGTTTTTAAAGGGGAGCAATATCTGAAAAATGAGTCAATGGCTTCATAATTCGAAGAATTTACTTTAGCATGTCCTCTCCCCCATAGCCATTCAGCTGCTGCAAGGCGGGTTTCACAAAGGGATAGTCACATGCTTGGTTCACGTCCTTAGCATGTCAGTGGCCCTGCAAAGTGGTTCTATCCCAGCACAAGCTGTTCACTGACTGATAATATAATGGTTCTATTTAGGGGGAATAGAAACTAAGACAATGCCCTGGTAAGTTCATTGGACTTTCAGCCAACCAGAAGGTTGATGCAATCTCTGTTGGATGAGACAGAGCTATTTGTCTTCATCTCACTGAGCTTTTGGCCTCTTTCATCCAGCTCAAACACCTTTCTAGTGAAGCCCTTACCAGGCCTCTCTGGGTGTCAGAGATATGGTGGGTCACGAGGTGGTTTTACCAGGTTGGTGGAGACCTCTAGGCCAGGGCTACTCAACATGTGGCCCACGGGCCATTTGTTTGCAGCCCGCGGGTGCGGTTTGGGTTTATGCGGGGCTCAGCGTGCGGCCCGCGGGTGGGATCCTTTGAACATGGCCTCCATGGGAACATGCTCCGCCAACGGCGAGTCAATATAATGGTCTTCTGTTGATATGCATTTTAGTAGTTAAATTCCTGGACTGTCATTGCTCATTAAAAGTGCTGTCCTATGGGTGAAAATTGGGTAAATATTGCATTTTATTAATATCAGCAGAACTGACTTAAATGGGGCCTGTGTGTTATGTAGTCTTGCCTTAATCTTTGTATTCATGCCCGTCAGTGTGAAAGAAGCTATTTGCATATATATTTGCATGTATATGCAATTACACTTAAGATGTGGCCCTCGGCATGTGCTATGAGTATCATTGTGGCCCTTGGGGCTTTCAAAGTTGAGTAGCCCTGCTCTAGGCCATACGCGTTTTTGGGCACAATTTGGTTTTTGCCTCCACGTCCGGCAGCCCCAATTTCTGTTAGTGTTAAGAACAGCACGGTGCTTGAACTAGCAGTGAAAAAATGATGGTATTTGCCTTGTCCCTCCCCCATCGTCTCTCCTGGCAGCAGTGAAAATTGTGGGTATGCTTGTCTAATATGTGCACTGGTGCAATAAGTACTAGAATAACGGCCTTCCACAGCCCAGCTGCATTCAGTTGTTTCCTGTCCTCCTTTGTTGCCATACAGCTGCCTTGGAAATTATTTACAGTTTGTTTGACCTAGGAATGAAAACCAGGGAAAGTCCGTCTGCCACCCACGCCTGGTGGCTGGCTCAGCCAAGAGTTTAACAGACGACTCCGTGGCTAGAAAGGAACGGACGGATAGGGAAGGGGAGGTTGAGAGGTAAAAGGCTGTTGTTCCATTACAAACTAAAACGGTGCCGTGAATGATGGATTCTGCAGCTGTGAAGCCTCAAGGCCAAGTCTGCTGCTGCTTCTCATCCTCCTGGCCCATGGGAAACTGTAATTCATAGCCAGGACGTCCCAGGCCATGGTCTTGTAGTCTGACCACCTCTAAAACCCCGGCCGTAGAACTTCCCCAAAATAATCCCTAGAGCAGATCTTTTAGGAAAACAGTTTTGATTTTAAAATTGTTAGTGAGGGAGACTCTGCCTCCCCACCATTGTCAAATGGTTCCGGCGGTTAATTACTCTCAGGCTACGTCTAGGCTGCAGGCTTCTTTCAGAAGAAACTTTTCCAGAAGAGATCTTCCAAAAAACTTTCTTCCGAAAGAGAGCGTCCACACTGCCAAAGTGCTTCAAAAAAGCGATCTGCTTTTTTGAGAGATAGCGTCGACGCTGAATGGACGCTATCTCGCATTTCAGCTGTGATTACTGTGGATGGAGTGGCCACCAGGGCACTTGTGCTTTCTCCTCTTTCCTCTTCTTTCAAAAGAACTCCCTCTTCCCCGTCCACACATGCCTTTTTCTGAAAAAGCTCTTTTGGAAAAAGGCTTCTTCCTCATAGACAGAAGTTTATCAATGTTGGAAAAAACCCTCTGTTCTTTCGATTTTTTTTCCAAAAGAACGTGATTGCAGTATGGACATAAGTGAAGTTTTTTCAGAAAAAGGCTGTTTTTTCCGAAAAAACTCTGCAGTGTAGACATATCCCCACTGTTAAAAATGTATGCTTTTTTTCCAGTCTGAATTTGTCTACAGCACAGTCCGTTAGGGCGATGGTAACTATATATGAGAAGAGGGGAAAAGCCCTGAACTTACCAATTGTGGATACCACCGTGCCCACAAAGAAGAAGGAGTTACTGAAATCCCAGTTGCTGAGTTCAGTCTGTGATTCGTTTCCTACTGGATAGACTCCTCTCTGCACCGCTTTGGTGAGGTTCTGCAAGCGAAAGCAACGTTTGATATGAGCACCTCCCCCTTCTCAAGGTCCATTGTGATCACACAGAGGAATCAGCCCACCAAGGCTCTTTTCTGTGAGTACCGTTAGACTGTAAGCAGAAGTACACAAAGGACTAGGCATTCTCTGCTGCCCATGCCTCTGGCCCTCCTGCTTCCACAGCCACCGGCTCACCAGGAGCCAATCAGCATTTCAGACCAAGTCCTGTGCTTACCTGTTCATTTCACTTGGGTGTTTCAGAACTACATTGATTTCCACCCTGACCTAGTCTTATAGAGTTTTATCCTAAATTATTTGCATCAGAAATGCAGAAATCATGGGAAAGGCTTGGATAGATTAATTCAGCCTGCTGCATTTTAACATTGTGCCTTGTTATTCTCCATCCCTGGGTCTTTTGCGACGGTTCTTTCTCCCTGTGCCCATAGATTGGGCCCCAGCAGTTTGGGAGGTACTGTTTTCATGGTGGAACTGTAAGGAACACTCCCGGAACACTACTTGAGTGTAAGGAACACTACTTGAATCATCCCTCTGCATTCTGTAGCTTTATTTGAAAGCAAACGCCAATGCCTTGCTGTATATGTTCCCTCCCTTCCAGATTCTAACCTGCAGTGCTCATTGGGGACTGCAGCTAGTCTGCCAAAAGAAATGGAGAGAGCAATTGTTAGAACCATAGGGTGATGACAATTATGGTTCCAAGCCAGGGCCACCAACGGGCGGACAAAGGGGACAGTTGCCCTGAGACCCAGCAATTGAAAAGGGCTAACTAGCGCAAGGGCTAAGTACTGGAATAGGCTTCTCAAGAACAAGCTGGACAGACATCGGTCAGGGATGATCTAGGAGGTTTAGGTGGTCCTACCTCAGCCCAAAGGGATGGATTAGAACAGTGGTGGGCAACCCATGGCCCACAGGCTGCATGAAGCCCACCAGGGTTCTATGTGTGGCCCATGAAACATTTTGTTTACTGTAGTCCACGCGCAGGGTGGCCAGATTCCACTGGTTTCTATCCATGTAGTTGTTTTCCTGCTAGTATTACTAAAGTGACACACGT
Source organism: Rafetus swinhoei (assembly GCA_019425775.1). Lineage (NCBI taxonomy): Eukaryota > Metazoa > Chordata > Testudines > Trionychidae > Rafetus > Rafetus swinhoei. Next base: position 123,698,752 of record CM033446.1, on the reverse strand, counting down.
GTAAAGTAAGGGCACGTGACGTGAGGTGCATACCAACTGTACGCAACATTGGCTGTGAGAGCCAGGTGCTCCTGCTGCATCTAATCAAACAGCTGCTACAGTTCAATCGGCACACCGCGCAAATTCTAGGTACACCAGCACAGGTAACAAAACTACCCTTTCCCAGGAGCCTGTCTTGGTTACAACCATCTTGCAGCCCACTGAGATGGAGGGCCACTCATGCAGCCCACTCACTAGCCTAGGCTATGTCTACACCGCAGTCTTCTTGCGCAAGTAGCTTTTTGTGGAAGAGACCTTCTGCAAAAACTTCTTGCGCAAAAGTGCGTCCACACTGCAAAAGCTGCACAAGAGAGTGTCCAGACTGCGTGGACGCTCTCTTGCAATAAAGCTCTGATTGCCATTAACAGAATGGCCACCAGGGCACCTATGCTTCTTTCAATAGGCTGTTTTTGTGCAAAAAAACCCTGTTTCCTGTCCACACACACCTTTTTGCACAAGAGCTCTTGCACAAAAAGGAGTTATTCCTCGTAGAAAGAGGAATACCGATACCACAAAAAGCCCTCTGTTTTGTCAATTCACTGTAAATTTACTTGCGCAAAAACACACTTGAGGTGCAGACACTCCGCGGGTTTTTGCGTAGACGTAGCCCTAGCTTGCCCATTGTTGGATTAGATGAGATCTCTTCCAGCTTTATATTTCTGTGCTGCTATGAACATTTCCCTCCTCCCCAAAATACATACGAGATATTCACAAAGATGAGTTTTCAGACGCCTTCAGTCTTTCTCTGTTCTAACGGTAAGTGATGGGCGTATGTTAAGATAAAGCTTTAAACAAAACCTGCATCCAGCTGTGCCTGCCCTTAACACCCTGAGGAAGCGGGGCCGGACAGCTTGAAGTAAGGTTGATTTGATACAGTCACAGTATAGATCAATTCCAGAGATGAGACTGGCCAGAAGCTAGACACAAGACAGGATAAATTGCACCAGAATGATCTCACACCATGGTTTCACACCCTGCACTGCTGGTGTCCCAGAGTCCGGAAGAGCAGAAATCACTCCGCAGTGCCAGCACAAAGGTTTTATTTTCATTCTCTTGAATAAGGTTTTTTCCCCCCTTCCCAAATAGAAAGCTAGAGTAAAGGGTAAAGTGGCAGCTGGATCAATGGTTTCTTTATTATTACTGCCCTTTTTTACTATTAAAAGCCCCCTTTGGATTCCCATATGGTAACACTTACAGCAGGACTATTTTTAACCCTAATGTTCTCATAGAATACTCAAACATGAAGGGACCTAGGGAGACCAAGTCCAGTCTCCTGCCCTCATGTGGTGTAACAGATAAGGTCTAAAATGGACAGAAAGAGCCAGAATCCACTCAGTTCCCTTTTCAGTGACTAGAAATTCCTCTCTCTCTCTACCAGGCTGCTGGCCCAGCTTTTTGTGCAGGGTAGCATGCCTGGGGGTAGGGTGGGAACAGGTCGCTGGGTCAGATGAGCAAGGGCTATGGAGACGCCCCAGTGGTTTTGGGGACTGGAGCAGCTGCTGCTCTGGTCAGTTGCCCAGGGTTTGGGCTGTCTACTCAGACTGGCCCTTGGACTCAGGATTCACCATCAGCGTTTAAATGCCACCACCCCAATGGATGTGCAAGAAAAGACACAATGCTTGTTACCTGCCTGTGGCACAGAAAACACAATGTAAGTGAAAACCAGGCTGGCTTGCACGGGCCGACGCCGGAGGCCACCGTCCCATGCTACCGCAGCATCCCTTACCTTCACAAACTGCTCAACATCTGCCACAGTGAGACGAGGGAAGTTCTGCAGAAAAGCCTCCTTCATCTGGATTACAGCCATTTTCTGTTCTTTCTCAGCATTTTTCTCCAGCGCCCGGAAGACGACTGCACCCAAGAGTAAGTAGGTGGAGTAGCTGACCACCAGCAGACTGGCCTGGATTTTGTTACTGCACATGGTACTCTACAGGCAAATGGAGGAAGAGGGAATTGTCTCTATTTGCATATAACTCTCTAATGTCAACTTCCTGTACATCAGAGCCTGGGAGTATGCGCCCCTCCCAACTGCTTGGGTTTCCTCAGATATCGCAGGCAGACTCAGACAGCAAGCTAATGTGACCATTCAAAGGAAGATAAAATCTCCAACTCTCTGGGGGTAGCGTGGGTCTGCAGTCTGTGCGACTTTGCTTGGCTGAGTTCTCAGGAACGCAGGTCAGAGTGCAGGAAGCAGACTGGCTGGATGCCTCCTGCTTCTGCTGGAAGGGTGCCGGGGGAGAGGGCCGGTGCAACCAGTACCCACAATAATAGATCAACGCCTTGCACCACATGTCGTCTTGTTCCCACTGCAACAAGGTTTCCTCTCCACATATTTTGCTGAGCTATTCATCAAAACACTGCAGCACGAGCCTGCGTCTCCACAACACCAGGCCCTGTAGCCACACAAGGGAGATGCTTGCTGGTGGGGAAGTCGGAGAAGCTCACCCAGCTGTCCGAAGTCAAGCAGAGCTCAAAACTCCAGCCAGGCAGCCCTCCCCCTCCCATAGGCTGCCAGCAGGGAAAAGCAGGTAGGATGTTCATCCCCAAAAGTAACATAGGTGCCAGCTCCAGGATGTGCCAGGTTTGAAGCACCATGGAAAAAATAGTGGGTACACAACTGTGCGGTGATGGGCGGGAGGCACAGGGGGAGGGGGCAGGACAGGAAGAGGCAGGGAAAGTGTGAGGCCTTGGAAGGGATGAAGTGGGGTCAGGGCCTCGGGGCAGAGCTGGGATGGAGCATGCAGCTGAAGAAGCAAGTCAATGCCCATGCAAGGCTCTATCACTTGAGCTAAATGAGGTATTCCTTTAACTGGGAGCAGTAACGGGCTGTTACTGTCTATGGAACCACTATTAGAGGGGGACATGACACGCGCCTGGCCCTCTGGGTTCCATACTGGGACCCGCCCTGTGTTCACACAGAGCTCCTGACCGTCTCCCCATCTGTTTCCTCGGAGAACCAGCCAGTGCCAGAGTCTCACTCAGCCATTGGACGTTAGCTGAGTCAGGCCTCCTCAGAAACACAATCTCCAGCCCATCCCAGCTGCGCAGCCTTGCCAGCAGCGAGTCCCTACGTCAGTGACCTCACAAAGGCGTAGGAGCAGGTGAACAGCCCCAACAAATACCCCAGGGGGAAGGAGGCAGTAGTCCTGTCCCCAGAGCAGTGGGCTTCGTGGTGTGCCCCAAATTCCCCTGCTGCTCTGTGTGTCTTGTTCACACATAAGGCCTTGAATTATATCCCGCCGAACCCTTCTAATCTCTGTTGTGCAGCACTCTCCTCTATGTTTTATCCCACACAACTACAAGATGTCGCAGCCCCATACGTAGACATTCACACCGACTCATGGCAGCGTGCCCCCTGCCACATCCTTTGCATTTGGCTGAGTGCCATGTGAAGGGTGTGGCCACACTGCTGTGCGAACTCAGGCTTAAGCCCAACCATCCACACCCCCATCTTTCTGACTGGGTCAGAAAGCCCTGCAGACCTGGGCCCGTGGACCCACCTGGGCCCGTGGACCCACCTTGATGTAGGTCCAAGCCCTGTCATTTTGCAGCTCAAGTCGCAGACCCCATGCCAGGAGGTTTACTGCCATGTGGATGCGTGAGCATCACACCCAAGTCCAGCTATGGCAAGGCCAGGTTTACAATGCGCTGTGAATGCCTGGAAACAGGTGTGGCAGCTCCCATCGCGCCAGATTAACAATGCAGCCTAGACATCCCTGAGCCCTGCGTCTCAGGGTGTCGAGATGGTCTCATTGCACTCCGTTTTCACAGTCCTGTGTTTTGTATCTCCCCAGCGAGAGGCAGCAGGGCCTTGCCGCTCCTATAGACAGCTCTTCCTGTTAAAAACCTATCCGGGGACCCCCGTTCCACCTCACACCCTGTTCTGGTCTAGTGGGTGTTCTGGGCAGTCATGGAGGAGAAGTTGGTAGAAGAAACCAACTTTAGTATAGCTCTGATTCAATACCTTCAGCCCATGCCTAGGTCTATCCTGCTTTAAAATGTGCTGGTATACTTTTGCACTTAGCACATACTTCAGTTCTTTGTTGAATCAGAGTCTATGGGCCCAATTTCAGACATTATCCAGGCAAAACGCCTGTTGATTTCAGCACAAATCTCTCTCTCTCTGTCCTTCTCTCTCCCCGCCCCCCGTGCCCTGTCTCTCGGTAGATCAGACCCACAATATTCTAGTCTAGAAGCTGTTTTTAAGGTTTTGAAAGTACTCCAGCTAGGATTGAATAATGGCTTATTCACTTAACTCATCCAGCCAGGAGTTCTCTACATTGCCAGTGATGTCACCCCAACAGTTTACTTTAGACCTATTGTTTCTTAATGCACTTCAATCCCATCCTAGCACTGCACCCTAAAGATAGTGTAATATTAGCTGAAGGTCAAAATTAGCTGCTAATCCTGCTGCTGCTATTATTGGCTGGCAAAGCAGTATTCCCATGGCACATGATTGATTCATAAGTAGTGATCTGGAAAACAAGGTTTCCAAAGTCAAAAGTGTGATGATTTGCTTCTCCCAGCAGCATTGTCTGTAAAGCCCCGACAGCTGAGCACTGTGGAGAGCTTGGCTTCCTCTTATAGTACTTTCTCACCTGCTGCTTGTCACACCCTGAATTAACTGACCCTCTCTATACAGCTGGCTTATTTCCTCTCCCCTTCACCGCCCCTCCACCCCATCCCCAGCAGCCAGTGGGGTGACCCCTCTGTTATAAAGTAAGGTGGAATTGGTATTTCACTGAGCCTCACAGCCTTCTGCAGGGGCACATACTCACCGTTCCTCTCCCTGTGTCCAAAGCTGCCCACTTGCCCAGGCCCCTGTGTTACACTCACAGCACCTCCCCTTCTGTCTGACCGCTGGGCTACTGCCTTTGTATTAGGTGGGGGCTGCTTAGCTGCCCCATGGCCTCTATGAGGTCACTGATATAGTCACCCCCCTGTATTTGGTGGGACTGCTTAGCTGCCCCCCTAGGTCTCTATGAGGTCACTGATACACTCACCCTCTGTTTACCAGCCCCAGGGCCTCATAAGTCCCTGGTGTGACCAGCCTGGTGTGACTAGCCTGGTGTCCTTTGCACTCTTTGCGGCCACCCCCCCCAAAAGAAAATGACAGGTGGTGGTGGTCGGGGACTCCCTCCTAAGAGGGACTGAGCCATCGCTCTGCCGTCCGGACCTGGAATCTCGAGAGGTATGCTGCTTACCGGGAGATCGCATTCAGGATGTGACTGAGAGGCTTACCAAACTGATCAAACCTTCGGATCACTACCCCTTCTTGCTTCTCCACGTGGGAACTAACGATACAGCCAAGAATGACCTTGAGCGGGTTACTGCGGATTATGTAGCACTGGGAAGAAGGATCCAAGAACTTGGAGCACAAGTGGTGTTCTCGTCCATCCTCCCTGTTGAAGGGAAAGGACTGGGCAGGGATCGTCGAATTGAGGACGTAAATGCGTGGTTGCGCAGGTGGTGTCGCAGAGAGGGCTTTGGTTTCTTCGACCATGGGACTCTGTTCCGGCACAAGGATTGTTAGGAAGAGATGGGATCCACCTAACCAAGAGAGGAAGGAGCATCTTCGTGGGCAGGCTTGCAAACCTAGTGAGGAGGGCTTTAAACTAGGTTCGTCAGGGGACAGTGACCAAAACCCTGAGGGGAGTGGGAAAGTCAGATACCAGGAGGAAATGCAAAGAGGAACAAGCAACAAAGGAGGACCTCTGATTTGAATGGAGAAGATAGGGCGATCAACTGGTTATCTGAGGTGTTTGAACACTAATGTGAGAAGCCTGGGCAACAAACAGGACGAACTGGAGGCCCTGGCCCAGTCCAAGAAATATGATTTAATTGGGATAACGGAGACTTGGTGGGATGACTCGCATGACTGGAGCGCTGTCATGGAAGGGTATAAACTGTTCAGGAAGAACAGGCAGGGGAGAAAAGGAGGAGTTGCACGATATGTAAGAGAGCACTATGATTGCTCTAAACTCCAGTATAAAGAGGGAGAAAAACCTGTTGAGAGTCTATGGGTTAAGTTTAAAGGAGCAAACAACAGCAGTGATGTTGTGGTTGGTGTCTGCTACAGGCCATCGAATCAGGTGGATGAGGTAGTTGAGGCTTTCTTCAGACAACTGAGAGAAGCTTCCAGATCGCAGGCCCTGGTTCTCGTAGGGGACTTTAATCACCCTGACATCTGTTGGGAAACCAATACGGCAGTACACAGGCAATCCAGGAAGTTTTTGGAGAATGTTGGGGATAACTTCTTGGTACAAGTGCTGAAGGATCCGACCAGGGGCCATGCACAGCTTGACCTTCTGCTCACAAACAGGGAGGAACTAATAGGGAAGTAGAGGTGGGTGACAACCTGGGAAGCAGTGATCATGAGATGGTAGATTTCAGGATCCTGACCAAAGGAAGAAAAGAGAGTAGTAAAATACACACCTTGGACTTCAAAAGCAGATTTTGACTCCCTCAGAGATCTGATGGGCAGAATCCCCTGGGATGCTAACATGAAAGGGAAAGGAGTCCAGGACAGCTGGCAGTATTTTAAAGAAGCCTTATTGAAGGCACAGAAAGAAACCATCCCAATGCGTAGCAAGAGAGGCAAACATGGTAGGAGATTGGATTGGCTTACAGGGGAAATCCTTGGTGAACTTAAGCACAAAAAGGAAGCTTACAAAAAGTGGAAACTTGGACAAATGACCAGGGGAGGGGTTTAAATGTATAGCTCAAGAATGCTGGGGGGTTATCAGGAAGGCGAAATCGCAAATGGAATTGCGACTGGCTAAGGATGTGAAGGATAACAAGAAAGGTTTCTACAGGCATGTTAACAAGAAGAAGGTGATCAGAGAGGGTGTGCGGCGGCCCCTACTGGATGAAGGAGGTAACCTAGTGACAGGTGATGTGGGGAAAGCTGAAGTACTCAATGCTTTCTTTGCCTCTGTCTTCACGGACAAGGTGGGCTCCTGGACTAATGCGCTAAGTGACGCAAGATGGGATGAAGATGGACAGCCCGTGGTGGGTAAAGAACAGGTTAGGAACTATTTAGAAAAGCTAAACGTACACAAATCCATGGGTCTGGACTTAATGCATCTGAGGGTACTGAGGGAGTTGGCAAATGTCATTGAGGAGCCTTTGGCCATTATCTTTGAAAAGTCGTGGAGGTCGGGAGAAATCCCGGATGATTGGAAATGGAGTGCCCATCTTCAAAAAAGGGAAGAAGGACAATCCAGGGAACTATAGGCCGGTCAGTCTTACTTCGGTTCCTGGAAAAATCATGGAAGGGATCCTTAAGGAATCCATTTTGAGGCACTTGGAAGAGAGGAAAGTGATTAGGAATAGTCAGCATGGATTCACAAAGGGAAAGTCATGCCTGACCAATCTGATTAGCTTCTATGATGAGGTAACTGGCTCTGTGGACGTGGGAAGGTCAGTGGATGTGATATACCTTGACTTTAGCAAGGCTTTTGATACGGTCTCTCACAATATTCTTGCCAGCAAGTTAAGGGAATGTGGATTGGATAAATGGACAGTAAGATGGATAGAAAGATGGCTAGAAGGCCGGGCCCAGTGGGTAGTGATCAACGGCTCGCTGTCAGGATGGCGGTCGGTTTCTAGCGGAATGCCCCAAGGTTCGGTTCTAGGACTGGTTTTGTTCAATATCTTTATTAATGACCTGGATGAGGGGATGGATTGCACCCTCAGCAAGTTTGCAGATGACACTAAACTAGGGGGAGAGGTAAATACACTTGAGGGCAGAGATAGGGTCCAGAGAGACTTAGACAAATTGGAGGATTGGGCCACAAGAAATCTGATGAGGTTCAACAAGGACAAGTGCAGAATCCTGCACTTGGGACGGAAGAATCCCAAGCATTGTTATAGGCTGGGGACCAACCAGCTAAGTAGTAGTTCTGCAGAAAAGGACCTGGGGGTTACAGGATGAGAAGCTGGATATGAGTCAACAGTGTGCCCTTGTAGCCAAGAAGGCTAATGGCATATTAGGTTGCATTAAGAGGAGCATTGCCAGCATATCCAGAGATGTCATTATTCCCCTTTATTCGGCTCTGGTGAGGCCACATCTGGAGTATTGTGTTCAGTTCTGGGCCCCCCACTACAAAAAGGATGTGGACGCATTGGAGAGGGTCCAGCGGAGGGCAACCAAAATGATTAGGGGGCTGGAGCATATGACCTATGAGGAGAGGCTGAGGGAGTTGGGTCTGTTTAGTCTGCAGAAGCGAAGAGTGAGGGGGGATTTGATAGCAGCCTTCAACTTCCTGAAGGGAGGTTCCAAAGAGGATGGAGAAAGGCTGTTCTCAGTAGGGACAGATGGCAGAACAAGGAGCAATGGTCTCAAGTTGTGGTGGGAAAGGTCCAGGTTGGATATTAGGAAGAACTATTTCACTAAGAGGGTAGTGAAGCACTGGAATGGGTTACCTAGGGAAGTAGTGGAGTCTCCATCCCTAGAGGTGTTTAAGTCTCGGCTTGACAAAGCCCTGGCCGGGTTGATTTAGTTGGGATTGGTCCTGCCTAGAGCAGGGGGCTGGACTAGATGACCTTCCGAGGTCTCTTCCAGCTCTATGGTTCTATGATTCTATTATAAGCTCAGATTCCCTTGGAGAAAGGATAAAGGCCATTGTACTATGATCGGTTAACACACACTTATGCAAGTAGCATCTATTGACTTCAGAAGGACCACTCACATGCGTTAAGTGTCACCAGCATAAGTAAAGGATGTGGAATTGTTCTGAGAGAGTCTGAATCTGTTCCCACCAAAGTCATTTGGAGTTCTGCTGAGAACTTGCTGATTGGGAGGGGAAAGTCCCTGGGAGGGGGAAGTCCCTGAAGGCAGGTGTTATCTTTGGACAGCAGGGGTAGGGAAAGGACAGAAGAGACTTTGGCTAACCCAACACATCCTTACAGATGGTGCAAGTGAAGTTGCTCAGTCTTAGATTTACAACCTGGATCGCTCAATGTGCCCAGCTCTTTGGCTGCTGCCTTAAAATCATAAAATAAGCCACTGATGAAGTCTTTAAGTATACCAGCCAGTTCTGCTCTCCAAAGCCCAGCGTTTTCAGAATGTGAGTTTGAAAAATGCCCATTTTTCACAAATTAATGCTGGGTGACGTCCTTCCTTTCATTAAAAGTTTCCTTCTACACTCAGACTCTGTGCCTGTGTAACCCACACACCTAGTGTGGTTCACTGGCCCATGTAGTGACACTTAGACCACTTACAGCGAGAGATAAGAACAAGGGAGCTCTACAGCCTAAGTTGGGAGCCAGCTGGTTTCATAGCTCAAAACATAGAGGCTACTACACTAGGTTCCAATCTACCTGGTGGCAGCTACACATGGGAAAGGGGAAGTATTGCCTTTTGTCTGGAAATGGGTGACAGGAGAGAGATCGCTTGATCATTACCTGTTGTGTTCTTTCCCTCTGGGGCATCTGGTATTGGCCACTGTCAGCAGACAGGATACTGGGCTGGATGGACCTTTGGTCTGACCCAGTATGGCCATTCTTATGTTCTTAACCGTGCCCTAGGGGTGGTGTGTAATTTCCCAGGCTGCTGAGGGGGGCTCCAGCTGATGTGTGTTGTATCTTTTCCTCAAGCTCAGTTTGACATAGCAAAGTGCCTTGGTCTGAGGAGTGTTGAACTGAGGTGAAACCAGTAAACTGGGCTGTTCTGTCTCCATGGACACAGCAGATTGCTGTCCATTTTGAGTGTCCTGGAGATCAGGGACTGGGAACTCATGTGTAAGAAGGTGGGCTGTGCTAATTGCTAGGCTGCAGAGGGAAAGAGCAGGGCTCAGAGTGGAGCACTAGTGTTGCCAGCAGCTGATTCCCTGGGTGTTTCCCCCCTTATCTTGCCTGGCATAGACATTCTGTTTCCAGCCTGCTGATCCACTGGCCTCCCTAATCCTGTTTCCCAAGGCATGAGGCCTCACCCATGTCCTGGTGCTCATATCAAGCCAGGCCCACATCAATATTTGGAGAGAATTTCCCTTGGTGGTCACAGAGAAAGCTCCTTCCTACTGTGAGTGAGTGGTCGTGATTGACCCTAGACACGTTGGTTAACCTTGAAAAGTGTCACCAATGGGTACATAAAAGGGGGGGATGCGTGCTGTTCCGTCTGTGTGCACTAATGGGTAGTTATGTTTGCACTGCCTATTCCATATGCAGCTAACCACTGCTCAGCACAAGGGGGCAGGTTTTGCACGTGCTGCTGCCTGGTGGACCTTTTAATTATGGTGTGTGTGTGTGTGTGTGTGTGAGAGAGAGAGAGAGAGAGAGAGAGAGAGCATGTTTAGACTGGGCTTTTCTAAAGCTTTTGGGTGCTCTTTGTAAATTCCATCCTTAAGGCTTTGGGCACAGGCTGTGGTATTACTAGCCCTGTCCCCAGGGTACAAGGAATCATGAGTCAGGTTTCACAAATCAGGAGAATGGCTTAAAATCATAAGATTTTAAAAAGTCGATGTGTTTTTCTGGGTGCAGGGGGCTCATAGTTTCAAGCATTTCTCTGCAAACACGGTGGCTAGAAATGAACCTTTTTAAAAATGAAAGCTCAGGCCAGGGCTACACTAAAAGGGAAGATGGAATCAAGATACACAACTCCAGCTACATTATTTATGTAGCTGGAGTCAACACACCTTAATTTGAGTTTCCCCACCATCCTCACAGCAGGAGGCTGACAGGAGCCGTACTCCGCGCAGAAGCAGGCATACCAGAAGCTGATGGGGGATGCCCTCTGAGTTTGATTTAGTGACTCTGAACTAGACCCACTAAATCAAACTTCGGAAGATCAATCACAGCAGCTTTGATCTTCTTTTTAGTGAAGATGGGGCCTCAGCCTCACCCCTCCTGACAAGAGTCCAGGCAGTGGGGCATCAAGAAAACCATCAAATATGGTGAGCTTTGTGATGAAATCACGAGCGGCGGCAGCTTTGAGTGTAGCTGTGCACTTGAAGTCCATTCCTGAGTCAGCCTGCTGCAGCCCCACCCTATCGCAGTGACGCCTGGGGAGGGGCTATACAATACCTCCTGGAGGGCACGCTTTCTTCCTGGAGTACATGAAGGCTTTGTGGGCTGACATAGAGTAGCAGGACCTGGCCTTGCTTCCTGTCTTATGAGATGATGAGCATGCCTCAGGATGGCTGAAAGAAGCAGAGGGAATACAAGGGCTGTGACTAGCTTGTGGCATGCCAATGGAAATGTGACTCTCGAATTTTGGCGAAAGCTGTCATCTTCCAGTGCTGGAGACTGGAGTCTTCTATTTCTCCATCAATAAGGTCCATTCCCCATCCTGCCCCTCCAGTGTCCCTCAGTCCATGACCTTTAAGTGCCAAGTCAAGGGGGAAGAAGGTGGTTTACAAATTTTCACCATTATATTGTTTTTCTATGTTGGGCTGAAATTAAAATAACAATTACTCTCAGAGGCTTCAAATCTTTGCAGCCATTCAGGGCCATCCAAAGAGCCCCAGTCACCATAGTAACTGGGGAATCAAATACATAATCGCATATTTGTGCAGTCCTGTTTCCTTTAAAATAGCAAAAAATGTGTCTACTCCTTACCCGGACTTCACGTTGCTCCAGTAAAGAGGGATTAGAGAGAAGGATTTAGAAAGCAGCTTTTCATTAAAACAGGTTATCCGGCATGATCTTTGAATGCTGTGACTACCAAGCCCATTCTTAATTAGTTCTTCATTTGCTTTTTAAAATTGTATTTGGTGTTGCGCATGGAAACATTGCAGGTCTATCGTGTTCTGTGCACTTGATTTGACATTGGCAGCACTGAAGAAATCATTTCCTTCCATGCCCTCTGCTGGCCATTTGCTATTTTACATCCTACATATTAAAAAATCGACACTAGTTCAATAAACGTGTTTTTTATTATTATTACATTAAAAACCTTTCAGGTTGCAACACTAAGCACTCAAAATGCCAGAATTCAGGCTGCCTGTGAGGCGATATTGGTAATTCTACTAAGGAAGGGCACTTCTCATACCATTTCCAGTTAGCGTTGCTGACTTCCGGAGTGGTGATAAAGCCTTTGGAGGCGCCTCTGCTTTGCATTCTACATTGTGAGTGCACAGATGGTTGGGCATGTTGGGAGGGTCTTGAATTGAAGGACTGGCTGAATGAGTCACACCTCCATACCAAGTCAAACGTGGTGACTGCCATTTTGAATGGGGGAGATTCTGATGGTGAGCACCAAGCCACGGGGAAGGGAAGGCTCAAATGTGGACCACTCCCAAAGGTCACCTGCCACAGCCATGGAAATTCCAAAACCTCTCTCCTCTGGTGCTATAGCACAACTATATCACTAATGAGCTGGCCTCTCAGGCTAGGTCTAGACTGTGGCATTTTTGCAGAAAAAGCTAAAGCTGAGTCCGGTGCTGGGCTCCCTCTTTGAAACTCAGAGGCGGAGTTCAAAGGGCAGCGCAGCACAGCTGAGCTGCCGTGTTTCTAAGGGGCAGCCCTGCAGAGTTGAGCCTGGGCTCGGCTGTGCAGTGCTGCCCCTTTGAAGTACCCCTTTTTCTCCCCCTTTGCTGCCTCTATCTAATAGAGGCAGCAAGGGGGGAATCTGATAAGCTTTTGCTTATGGATAGTCGACTAGTCCTTAACATCCTTAGAGGCGACCACATCTCTATGCAGTATTCAAGATAAATGTTTAGGCTACGTCTAAACTACACCCCCCCTCTGTCGGCAGAGGGATGTAAATTAGATGTTTCGAAAGTGCAAATTAAGTGGGGATTTAAATATCCCACGCTTCATTTGCATAATCGCGTCATGCCACTGTTTCGAACCACGGTTTCAGTTTCGAAATGGCGCTTGTTCGAAACAGAGCCATGACGCAATTATGCAAATGAAGCGCGCGGGATATTTAAATCCCCTCTTCATTTGCACTTTCAAAACGTCTAATTTACATCCCTCTGCCAACAGAGGGGTGTAGTTTAGAGACTAACAAATATATTATATCATGAGCTTTCATGGGCAAAACCCATGTGATGAAGTGGGTTTTACCCACAAACGCTCATGATATAATATATTTGTTAGTCTCTAAGATGCCAAAAGACTACCCTTTTTTTAAAGTTACAGACCAACACAGCTACCCCCTGCGACTTTGTACTAATGGAAGTATTCTAGCCAAAGGATTGAGGACCTTCCAAAGATTTGGAAGCAACGAGAGACTGCTACCAGTGGCTACTGCTGGGGAGGGACACAAAGGGGGCACCAGTCGACTGCCCCCCGTATGATGACTCCTTGTGCCACCCCTAGCCTGGGGAGGGCCTGAGGAAGGTCCTGCCTCTTTCTGCCCCTGTCCCACCCTGACTCCACCCAAGCCCCGCCCTTTTACCTATCCAGCCCCGCCTCCGCTCCACCCCCTTCCCCCAAGCCCACGCCCCACCTCTTTCCATCCTTGCTCTGCCCCCTTCCTACACCATTCCAGTCCTTTCCCTGAGCAGCAGACTAGTGGGGGCCTAGTGCTGGCAGCAGAGGTCAGACCCCCCTCTCCCCGCACTCACTGGTGGTGGAGGCAGGCGGCAGAGTGACCTGTCCCCAGCCCGCTCTGCTCCCCGGCTCCCAGCTGTACCGCTCCCCTTCCCACTGCTGGTGAGGGCGGGGCAGGGCAATTCCACCCCATCCCCCACGCCTCCTTTCCCGAGTGACACTTCCTGTCGTCGGTGAGAGCGGGGGCCCAACCCCAGCAGCCTGTGTCAGGCCCCTCATTACTGCCCCAGGCCGTCACTGGGACTGGAGGTTGGGGGACGGGGTGGAACCACCGCTCTGCACTCACTGGCAGCGGGAAGCAGCACGACGTGGCTGGGAGCCAGGGAAGAGGGGTGGGCTGGGGCCAAGTTGCTCCACTTTCTGCTGTCACCAGTGAATGTGTGGGGTGTAGATCTCAGCTACCAGTGCCAGGCCTCTGCTAATCTCTTGGGTCAAAGCATGGGGCCGAGGGCAGTTGGTGAACCATCCATAGGATGGGACAGCTCTGCCCACTAGCTGCTGGCCCCTGGCTCCTCCCCCCACAGATTTTGGGGGGATGTGTGATTTTTGTGCCCCGACACCTGCTGTAAGTGTGGACCAAGAACTTTGCAATTATTGTATGTGTTTGATTCCTCTAACCAATTTTAACTCTCACCTTTCTTTCTTCTATCTATATATTTTAGAAATGTGCGTCCGTCCATCCATGAATCTGTTTGTTCAAGAACTCCTCCTTAAACGGTAAGAGCGAGAACCACCCAATGTGGCAGGCAGCTTCCTTTTATTCCAGCTTGACGCAAGGTCAGGGTTTGGTTGTGCTGGGAAAATGGGAAGTGCTGGGAATGGGACTGGTTTCTATAACATGGAAAGGGAGGGGCACAGAGAGGAGGGGCGCGATCGTGAGAGTGGCCACTGAGGGCAGTGAGCAAAGGGAGAGCTATACTGCAGATTGACCACTGGGGGCAGCTGCACCACCAAGAGAGTGACCAACAGGGCTGGGGCTCGCCCTCTTGCCTGATGTCAGACTGGGCAAATAGCCCCCCTGCCTCAAATGCTTGCCCCTTCCCCGCCCCAGCACTTGGCTGCAGCATTAGGGGCAGGGGACGGTCCCTGGTGGCTAGGAGGTTTGGGGGAAGAGAGAAGGCCCCTGCCAGCTGGAAGGTCTGGGGGGACCGAGAAAACCCCTGCCAGCTGGGAGCGTTGTGTGGGAGACAGAAGGAGTCTGCTGACCAGGGGGGCTGGGAGGAGACAGAAGACCCTTGGCCAGCCAGGGGAGATGGGTGGGGGAGAGAAGGTCCCTGCTGGCTGGGAGGCTTGGGGTGAGAGGGGAGAAAAGGCCCCGTCAGCCGGAGGGAAACCCTGCGGGGAACCCCATCCTGAGTCGCTCCTCACCCCCAAACTCTCACTCTCGCACCCCACCACATTCCCAGCCCCCTGCCCTGAGCCCCTCCTCAACCCCCCACCCTGACTCCTGCACCCCCTCCCATTCTCCCAGCCTCCTGCCCTGTCCCCCCTCAACCCCATGCCCTGACTCCTGCAATGTCAACACGGCCTGCCCTCTGCCCTAAAAGAGCTGGGCAATGTTAGGTAAGTCTTCTAGGGTTTGTTTTTTTTTAATATAAATAAACCTTTAGATTTTAGATACTAAAGGACTGGAAACAGTGTGATTTTTTTTTTTGAGGTAAGATCGAAGTTGTGCATTGACCTGAGTGTGCGGCTGGACCTTTAGGATCAGAAGATCCTTTTATTTTATGAAACAGAATTTTACTTTTGTTGTATAGCTTATGGGAAAATAACTACCAGCTTTGGGGAGTGTCCATCCCATTTCTTGACATTTTGTCCTGAATTTGGTGCAGGACATCCCTACTATAAGTCGCCCGTGTATACATCCGTTCCACACTAAAGTCATTGATGCTTGTAAGAACTGATGGCTACATCTACACTGGCATGATTTTGCGCAAGAACTCTTTTGCAGAAGAGTTCTTGTGCAAAAACTCTTCCAGAAGAGAGCGTCTACACTGGCATGTGCTTTTGCGCAAGAGCATCCGTGCCAGTGTAGACGCTCTCTTGCGCAAGAAAGCTCTGATGGCCATTTTAACCATAGGGCTTTCTTGCGCAAGAAATTCATGTTACCTGTCTACACTGGCCTCTTGCGCAAGAACAGTTGCGCAAGAGGGCTTATTCCTGAGCGGGAGCATCATAGTTCTTGTGCAAGAAGCCCTGATTTCATACATTAGAAAGTCAGTGTACTTGCACAAGAACTCGCGGCCAGTGTAGACAGGCAGCAAGTTTTGGCGCAAAAGCGGCCGCTTTTGCGCAAGATCGCACCAATGTAGACACAGGATGTGTTTTAAGTCCTCCCACTCCCCGCTCTTAAGTCACGCAAAAAACCCACAACAATTTGTGCAAATGGAAGTCAGCCATGGGAAAAAAATGTCCTGCTTTAAATTGTTTCGCTATAAGTCTAAGTTTTTTGGAACGTATTTTCGACTTTTAGTGAGGACAGCCTGTATTTTCACTTGTGTCCCACAGAGGCATAGTTATACCATCGTCAAGGATAAAAAAAATGAATGGAGATCCACAGTGTAGCAAAATCTCTTGAATGTTTTGTCCTTCTTGGCAGTTGAATAAAAATTGCTGCAATAAATTAATGTTGCCAGCCTAATTGCTGACTTCAATTTGCTTAAAGTTAGGAAGAAAACAGTTGCATAAAAGGTAGATAATTATTTTGTATTGCTTTTAAATTCAGAAAAAGGCCCTTAGCAAAAGCATTTTTATTCACCTATCAGACGCACCATTTGTTGTATTAAGTTAACTACTGTGCAGATTTGTTACTGTATTTCACATTTGTGTTTAAAATAATTTGCTCTATCTCTACAACTATTGTTTGCAGTTATGTCTTTATCAAAAAAACTTCTTAATTTGTCTTAAAACTTGAAGGATATACCTAATTATGATTTGTTGTGTTGCACACAGAGTGTTAATATGAAATATTATATTTATAATAAATATCAGACAATAGAATAGTGTTTGCCAGGTTTCCAGAGGTGGGTGGTTTGATACCAGAGCATATATTTGATCTGATGTTTTGCAGAAGAGCTAGTAAGGTGAAAAAGCTGGGTAGTAATTTTAAATTATCATAAATTCCACTTTAATGAACACTGTTACATCTATTTTCCACTTTACTTGGTTTCAGCAGTAATCTGTACTTGAAACCAAACAGCTTTGTTTCTGCTCCTCTGTCTTTTTTTCTCTGTTGGTGCTTGGTGGAATTGCTAAGGTACACTATCCCAGAGGATACCACTGCCAATCTGGTAGCAGACCTATGTAACTTTGTTCTTACCCACAATTATTTCCAATTTGGGGACAACTTATACCTCCAGATCAGCGGCACAGCCATGGGTACCCGCATGGCCCCACAGTACGCTAACATCTTTATGGCTGACTTAGAACAACGTTTCCTCAGATCCCATCCCCTTTTACCTCTCCTCTACTTATGCTACATCAATGACATCTTTATGACCTGGACCCATGGCCAAGAAACACTGGATGCATTCCACAGAGACTTTAACAACCTACACCCCACCATCAGTCTCAGCCTGGCCCATTCAACACGAGAGATCCATTTCCTGGACACCACAGTACAAATCACCAATGGTAAATTAGATACCACTCTCTACAGAAAACCCACTGACTCATACAGTTACCTACATGCCTCCGGCTCCCATCCAGAACACACCATACGATCCATTGTCGATAGCCAAGCCCTTAGATACAACCGGATCTGCTCTAATCCCACTGACAGAGACCAGAAACTTCAGGATCTCTACCAAGCATTTGTAAACCTCAATTACCCACCCGGGGAAATAAAAAAAAAATTGAAAGAGCCAGAGACGAATACCCAGAAACCATCTACTTCAAGACAGACCCAAGAAAACCAACAATAGAACACCACTTGTAATCACCTATAGCCCCCAACTTAAACCCGTCCAACGCATTATCAATGAACTACAACCTATACTGGAACAGGATACTACACTCCGAGAGGCTCTGGGAGACAGACCCATAGTCTCCTATAGACAACCACCTAACCTCAGGATGATTCTCACCAACAACCACAGGACATACCACACTAATACCAACCCTGGAACTTTCCCTTGCAACAAACCCCGTTGCCAGCTTTGTCCACGTATTTATTCTGCTGACACCCATCATTGGACCTAACCACGTCAGTTACAAGATCAAGAACACATATTCCTGTTCATCCAGAAATATAATTTATGCCATCATGTGCCAACAGTGTCCGTCTGCTATGTATATTGGACAGACTTCTCAGACACTTCGCCAAAGAATCAATGAACACAAATCAGACATCAGACAGTTTCACAAAGAGAAAACAGTTTCTTGTCATTTCAACCAGACTGGGCATTGTCTCAATGACCTAACTACATGTATCCTGCTTCGAAGAGACTTTAACACCAGACTACAAAGGGAAGCCTCAGAACTGTCATTCATGCTTAAATTTGACACTTTACAAATGGGCCTTAACAGAGATGCTAACTACCTTACCCATTACAAAGATAGCTTCCCCAATTATCACCCCAATATCATTATCTCATAGGGTATGTCTACACTGCCCTGAGCTTCCCCTTCCCCTTCTTCCCCTTGGTTCCCCCTTCCAGATCCCTCCTCCCAGGTTTCCCCCTTCCCTCTCTTTCCCTCTCCCACCTCCTTTCCCAGTCTCCCCAGAGGTTCATCCCCCCCAGTTTTGTTCAATAAACCCAGTTTCTGTTTTTGAACACACACGTCTTTTGTTTGACATCAGGAAGGGGGGCTAGGGAGGGGTAAGTGGAAGAACGTGAGGGAGTAATGGGGCACGAGCCTCCGGTGGGGAGGACCGGGGTGGCTCTGAGGGCTCCTCGGGGTGGACGCTCTCCCGCAGGGCCTCCTGGATCCTGACAGCCCCCCTATGGACCACCCGGATGGCAGCCTGCAGCAAGTGCAGCCGGGCTGATGGCAACGACCCCACGAGATGCACCGATGTGCCCAGGGGCAGCTCTGGCTCCATGTAGCCGAGTGCTGTGGTGTCCCAAGTGCGAGCACTCAGGGCACTCCAAGACAGGACTGCTTTGCTGTCCCTCATCGAGGTAGACAAGCAAGCGGGGAACCCTGAGAACTGTCTGTCCGGGGTGGGGGTAGGGTCCCTTTAAGCACGGAGCTCGGTTAGCCTCAGGCAGCAGCCCCACACACTAAGTCCTAACCTGATGCCCTGCCGGCACTGGTTCCGGCCAGCCTTAACTTCGGTTCAGAGTCCACTCAGTGTGTACGCGCTATTTCAAAATAACAAAACACTATTTCAAACTAGTTTTTGTGTATAGATGCGTTATTTCGAATTACCTTAATTCGAATTAGCTATTTTGAATTAAGTTAACTCGAATTAACACTGTAGTGTAGACGTACCCATAGACACTAACTCTCCCCCCCCCCCGTCCTAAAATCTGATTTGTCTATTTTATATGTGTTCACTTTTTTTGATTGTATCCCTTTGGTATATATGGTCATGCCAATTTTCTTCCACAATTTGATCTGAGGAAGTGGGTGTGGCCCAAGAAAGCTCATCACCTAATAAACCATCTTGTTAGTCTTTAAAGTGCTGCGTAGTCCTGTCTTTTGTTTCAGTAAGATGACATATGTTACTGAGCATGCAGTGTTTCTGTGGCAACTTCTTAGCTGTAAATGCTAATTGCCAGCTTAAACAAATTCTTAATATTGTGTGTGTGTGTTGTTCCCTTATTCTGTCCATTCTCTAATTAACAAAATTTTAACCCACTAGGGAAAATTTACATTTTTGGGGGGGTTGTTTAACCAGAGCATATGGCTGTCGGTGGGAGGAGGGGGTTACCACAGATTATTTGATATCCAGTGCCCCGAGATTTCTCAATCCATCCCCGGCCCGTGGGTAGGAGAGTGGCCCTGGCTGGAATATAGGTTTGATTGAGACTCAGGAGAGGCCACTATGGCTGGTAGTCCTGCCTGCAAAGAAGAGGGTTGAAATCCAAGCTGACTGGATGAAGGGTCTTTTGTATAGTGGCTCTGTAGGGATTTGTCTGAAGGACTATGTTACCCAGTGGAAGTGGGGAAACTGAGGCAGAAATGCTGCATGGCTATTGCATTCCATGAGGGGGGCACACTGGGAAGGCACCTGTCACCCGGTCCCAGACCTCCATTGTGCATGATAGTAGGTTGAGAAATCTGGGCTGAGGAGGTCTCTCACTCTTTTTTTTAAACAAGAGGAGCCCAGGGACTGTTCAGTGGTTATGTCAATTGATGTACCATAGTAGGAGGTGCTGGCTACGTGGAAGGGAGAGGTGCTAAGCAGTGCCACCATCGCTGGTGAGGTCATAGATGTGGCTGGTAGAACTGAAATAGCTGATGCATTATGATTTCAAGAAAATCTAGCCCCCACTCTGGGTCCAAAGCACTTGATCATCTGGCCCTGAGCTAGAACTGGCCAGGACCTTTTCAGGGGAAATATATTTTTTAATCAAAATACACAGCTTCATTGATGCTGAGACATGTCGCAGGCATTTTGGCAAAGCGAGAGGGGAGGCATCAGAAACCTAACACGTTCACGCCAACCACGGCTGTTTTGACGTTGTTTCATCTCACAAGGTTTTTGGCTGCATTCCAGCGTGGAACAGAAACACATCTTGAGATCTCAAAAGTTGTCATGCAATGCGATTGTCATCCCTGGGTCATCACTGCCCCTGAGCTTTTCTGAAACTCTGGAATCAGGGTCTAGTAGTCAGTTTAGAAACTGTACAGGAAAATATCCAATCCTTCTACCAAGCAGTAGGTGTCAGTGTTGCTGCTCTTTATCGCTGTTACTGGAAACAGCTCTGTATCTGAAGAGGCTGCATATGTTATGAAGTGAGGCTAGACATCTTTGATCCTGTAAAGCTCATTTTTTGAGGAATAAGGGATCTTGCTCAAAAGGGGTTTTTTTCCGAAAAATGGCCCCATCTACACTGCGGGTTTTTTTGCAAAAACCTCTTTGGCAAAAAGGATCGGAAGAGACTATGCAAATGAGAGTGTGAGATTTGCAAATGAGTGCTTCATTTGCATTTCCTCTTCCGCAAAAAAACAGAGTGTAGATGTAGCCTGAGGGTTACAAGAGTTGGAGTAAGAAGTCCGCCAGCCTGACAGTATTTCAACATTATTTCAAAATAACTGCTTGCTGTTTATATGCAGACTAAGTTATTTTGAAATAATGTTGCTGTGTAGACGTCCCCTTACGGATCTGTGTAGTTATTGCTCTTGATTGCTGCAGCTCTGTAGGGGCAAACACAGGGAAACATCTATACAAGCCTGTAAATCTAACACAACTGGTATTCCAATTCCTCACTGTTCGAATTATACTTGCCATCTAGCATTCAGTCATCGCCTCCCAGTGATTTCCTCCCTCCTACTTATTTAGGATATTAAGCTGCTTTTGCTGGGTTTTATTTTTTAAAGAGTCATGATGGACCATTTTTGTAAAATGATTGCATATCTGTACAGATAAGTGTGGGGAGGGCATCTCGGAGTATCTCTCTGTTTTATCACACCTCTCCCGTGCAGCTATTTTTAGATATGCTGTGTATTTATATGGTGTTTCATTTCCCCTCTTTTTATGATAGACGCCCCATGCATCACAGAGATTTCCCTTGCTCTGCCCAAGGCATGTGCTAAGAGATCTTTATTTTAACCTACTCTGTAATTACATTTGTCCCCAAAGAGAAAAACCACATTGTTAATTACGCTGCATGGGGGAGGAGGGGTTTCTTTGTTGGGATTTTAAAAGTCCATATGTGCTCACACATGGAGTGAGTGAGGCTCTGTGTTGTAAAGCAGCCATATGTTAGCTACAATAGGCTTTCCCCAGAAAGTAAAACACAAGCTGAATTACCAAAAGCTCTGGTTATACCAGTTTAAATCTTGCCAATGATACTAACATGGGGATAGTCCCTATTTGTTTAGCTAAATTCCTTTGCCTGTTTCCAATCTGTTCCGCCAATAAGCTTCTCTTCTCGCATGTATTTTAGTGGAATTAAGAAATGTCCCTGGTTTTTCTCATTGCTTGCCCTTATTTATGGCTTTCCAGCAGTGGCATTGGCATGGATACTGTCTGGATGTGGAAAGTCTCAGAAAAAGGAGGGCTTACTTGCAGGCTTACCCTCGTGTAACTGTGGATTCTTTTGAACTTGAATCTCTACAAACCATTATTTGAGGACTTCTGTCACTTAGCCAGAGGTTAGGGGTCTATTACAAGAGTGGCTGAGTGAGATTCTGTGGCCTGCGATGTGCAGGAGGTCCGACTAGATGATCATGATGGTCCCGTCTGACTTCAAAGTCTATAAGAAATCCCACAGGAGGCATAAGAACTGGACTGTGATTTTTAGGGATAATATACAAGGGCTGTGTCCATGGCCCCTTCACTCCTCTTGCTGTACACCCTGTCTCTCAGCAATCCATTCACACAGCTTTGGCTCCCAGTGATGGGGCTCCTGCCCCACACTGGGCTCTAAGGGATTAATAGAGTCCTTGGGTGACTGTGCAATAGGTGGCCAATCAGAGAGGGACTGTGAGGAGCAGCCAATCAGGGCTGGGCTGGCCTATATAAGAAGGGCTGCAGTGCAGTGCAACTACAGTCACTCCCTGGAGCTCAAACAGGGAGCACGTCTGGCTGCCTTATCGGCTGAAAGCAGCAAACACCCTACCATCCCCTCTTACACTGTACACAGCCAAACTAGATCTCCTCATCTTCCTTTCCAAGCCCCAACCTATCTGGGCCTTATGCAAATTCTGCCACAATCTCCTCCTCCTCAACAGTGAGAGATGTCTCTTTCTTCCCATCCCCACAGGCAAATCTTTCCTTCTGCCCTCTTTATAGGCTGCCTTGTCTGGTCCCTCTCGCTGGCTGTAGTGGGGTGGAGTGGCGCCCACTGACCCCGAGGCGGAGGAACCCCTCTGGGAGCCATTTTGGGAGCAGCATAGCCCCTCCCCGTCACCTGACCGGAAGCCAGGGGGCATGGCCAGGACTATAAAAAGCCAGGCTGAGAGCTCAGTCGGGGCCCAGCCTCTGGAGGAACCAGATGCCTGCTCAGAGCTCCCTGCCTGGGAGGCCGAGGCCTGGTCCGGGCCTCCGAACACCTCTGACCAAGAGGAACCAGAGGCCTGCTCAGCGCTCCCTGTGGGGAGGCTGAGGCTTGGCCCAGGCCTCCGACCGTGGCAGCCCTGGAGGACCTACCGGGATCCCTGCACCCGCCTGTACTCTGGGACCGTGTGGGCCCACTGGACCTGCAAGGACTGCCAGCCGGGCCTGACCCCGAGGACCAGCCCGACCCCGAGGACCAGCCGGAACGCCGCAGCCTGCTGTTGTCGGAGCACTGGCTGGAGCCACTGGACCTGAAAGCGGCTGAGGACTGGATTGGACCGCCGGGACCCCAGCCGGAGGAGACCACCCTTGACTCCCCAAGAGACCTGCTGAAAGTCCAGGAACCCGCTGAGGGGAGAAGGGAAGTGGCCCAGGGAATAGCAAGGGCTGGTAAAGGCCCTAGGCCAGCATGTTTCGGGCTGGAGCCAGCAGAAGCTGCTCTGCTGCATCTAGGGCCCTGGGCCGGGGCGCAGTGGAGTGAGCGGGCCTGCACCCCCCCTGCCACCCACCTGCCGGGTGGCAGTCTCCCCCTCACCGTGACCGCAGGCGAACTGCCTGCAACCCTCCTGAACAAGAAGACCCCAAACTGGTATTTGTTTGCTGCCACGCCCTGAATCAGGGTCTGGCCTCCCTTTTTGAACTAGTAAACTGTGTGTTGTTGCCAGGGGCGGCCCATGAGCCTAGGCAAACTAGGCAGTTGCCTAGGGCGCCGCCGGCTCGGGTGCCTGATGATGACGTCACGGGGTGCCGGGGCGCCCCGTGATTACGTCACGGCCATTGACGGCCGTGCAGGCAGGGGCGCCGATCGCGCCTTCCGCCTGGGGCACCAGCTGCCACAGCTGGCCTCGGGCCGCTCCTGGTTGTTGCCCCCGCCCTGACCTAAGGCCAGGGCTCACTGAACTTATAAACTGTGTTTCTTTGGTGCTCTGCCTGAACCAAGGCCAGGCCTTATGAGCTACTGTCTCAAACTGTGGGATTGTCTGCTGCCCTGACCTGAACCAGGGCCGGGAGCCTGAACTGATTGTTTGTTGCCGCCCTGCCTGAACCAAGGCCGGGGCTTGGGAACTACTGGCTGTGGCCCACCCTGAACCAGGGCCAATGTATTCTGAACTATTTGTGACTGTGTGATTGCGGCCTGCCCCGAGCCAGGGCCAGGTAGGGTTGCCAGATGGTTTCAACAAACAGAAAGCTCAAATACTGGACTGTCTGGTTCAAAACCCGACACCTGGCAACCCTAGGGCCATGCCCCACTACTAACTATACGGGTGTGATGGGGCGAGCCCGTCCCCTCTCCCGGACCGGAAAACACCAGCAGCCCCGGCGCCTGGGAGTGAGCCGCGCAGCGCCCTCCGACGCTGCTGCACATGCTGCAGCAGCCTAGCAGCCGCTTTAAAAGCCAAGACCACACCGCTGAGGAGGGGGGGGTGGAGCACACCACCGGGGCGGCGGCCAGGAGGGCGGGCGCCACAGGAGCCGCGGGGAACCCAGACGGGAAGGACCCCGGGCCGGTAGCCGTTGGGCCCACCCCAAGGGCGGTAGGTGCAGGGGAATGGATAAGGGACGCCCCGAGGGGCAATCCCTTGGGAGAAGAACCCGAGGCGGCCATCGGGGCGGTGAGGTTCCCCGGGGAGACCGCAGGGCCGATGACTGGACCACCCTTACCCCAACACACACGACAACCACCTCGGTGGGTAAACGCCACGATGGGGTCAGCAACCCGAAGACGCCGAAAGAGTCTGTAGACAGCGGAGGAAGTAGCCCAGGACGGGGAGCTGCAGCGGACAACTTCCCCAAGAGGGGTGGTGAGTGATTGATCCTCAGCTCACCATTCGGGTAAGACCACGGGGTCCTACCCTTAAGGGTCCTGGGCTGGAGCTTGGGTGAGGGGGAGGGCCCGAGTTCCCCTACCCCATAAGAAGCTGGACTGTGCTATTGGATGGGCTTAGCCCCAATTCGAGACAGAGACTCCACGGGCTACGGCCCGATCAGCCCGAAGTCAGGCTACTGATACAGCGGACCTTGCCCCAAGGCGGCACTGAGGCTGGACTTTTGCCGTGCCAGCCTACGGAAGGCACAGAAGGCCCCAGGGCGGCAGGCCGCAGTGACACGGGCCTCGCCCATTGGCACCAGCGCGTGCTTCCCCAAGCAGGCGGGAGCCAAGATTAAATTCAGGATGGGGGCCCGAGCGTCTCAGGTGAGGGAGGCCCCCCAGCCCACAGAACTATGGGGAGGGGGGTGGACAGATGACAATGGGGTTGTTGCTCCGCCCCGAACCAGGGCCGAGTATATAGACTAACTGTGCTTGTTGCCAGCCCTGAGCCAGGGCTAGGCCTTTATACTGACTGGGTTCGTTTACTGCCCACCCTGCACCAGTTACCTGTTACTCCTCCTGGAATGAGGTGTAACAGTTAACTCGAACTAAGGACTTAGTTTGAGTTAACGTTTGACTGCCGCGTGTAGCTGCGGGCAGTTAGTTCGGACTAAGGGGATTTAAAAATGGCGCCTGGACGGGAAGATGCAAATAAAGCCTGGGATATTTAAATCCCGAGCTTCATTTGCAACTTCGAATGCCTACATTAGCCTCCCTAGTTCGAACTAGGGGGCTAGTGTAGACATACCCCCATAGATGCTGACTGGAGCACCCAGGGAAAAAATTAGCAGATGCTTAGCATCATCTGGCAGCCAGTTTCTCCCCTCCCTGCACCTCCTGCCCTCCAGGAACCCCCTGATCAACTCCTCCCCCAGTGGAGTGGGTGGGCTTGGGATCCCCTGCCAGACCGTGGGTAGTACAGAAGGTAGAAAGCCTACAGATCTGGACAAGAGAGGGCCTTGATGCCAGGAAGGTCAAGATCCCAAGACCTGCACTCAGGGGAGGACTGGAGCCCCTCACCTGATCTTAGGGCTTCCCTGTGTTGGACTCTTGATATCCTCCAAAAGGGGTGGACATAAACATGTGGCCTGGATGGTGAACTGAGTGATGGGGGAAGGGCAGACCATCACAGAGGTGGGAAAGCTGTTAGCAGGGTATACCAGGAAAGAGAGGTACCTACTATGCCTATGCCTGGTCACAAGGAGATATCTGCAGTGAGTGAACTTCCTTTTCACCCACTTAGTAACCATGTCCTCCCCATGGCATATGCCCCAGACTGGGTTCTTGGGACCTCATGTTCAACAGAGCAACCCAGCATTGTGGAGATGCCAAGGCTCACATTTAACCGATAGCACAACACTTCAGTCATAGAATCATAGAGCTGGAAGAGATTTCAGGAGGTCATCAAGTCCAGCCCCCTACCTAAGGCAGGACCAATCCCAACTAAATCAACCCAGCCAGGGCTTTGTCAAGCCGATACTTAAAAACCGCTAGGGGTGGAGATTCCACCACCTCCCAAGGTAACCCATCCCAGTGCTTCACCACCCTCCTAGTGAAATAGTTTTTCCTAATTTCCAACCTAAACCTCCTCCACTGAACTTGAGACCATTGCTCCTTGTTCTGCCATCCGTCACAACAGCCTTTCTCCATCCTCTTTGGAACCTCCCTTCAGGAAGTTGAAGGCTGCTATCAAATCCCCCCTCACTCTTCTCTTCTGCAGACTAAACAAACCCAAATCCCTCAGTCTCTCCTCATAGGTCATGTGCTCCATCCCCCTAATCATTTTGGTTGCCCTCTGCTGGACTCTCTCCAATGTGTCCACATCCTTTCTATAGTGGGGGTCCCAGAACTGGACAGAATACTCCAGATGTGGCCTCACCAGAGCCGAATAAAGGGGAATAATCACTTCTCTAGATCTGCTGGCAATGCTCCTCTTAATGCACCCTGATATGCCATTAGCCTTCTTGGCTACAAGGGCACACTGCTGACTCATATCCAGCTTCTCATCCACTGTAATCCCCAGGTCCTTTTCTGCAGAACTGCTACTTAGCCATTCTGTCCCCAGCCTGTAACAATGCTTGGGATTCTTCTGTCCCAAGTGCAAGACTCTACACTTGTCCTTGTTGAACCTCATCAGATTTCTTTTGGCCCAATCCTCTAATCTGTCTAGATCACTCTGGATCCTATCCCTGCCCTCCAGCGTATCTATCTCTCCCCTTAACTAAGAGTCATCTGCAGACTTGCTGAGGGTATAATCTGTCCCCTCATCCAGGTCATTAATAAAGATGTTGAACAAAACCGGTCCTAGAACAGATCCTTGGGGCACTCCGCTAGAAACCAATAGCCAACCTGACATCGAGCCATTGAGCGCTACCCATTGGGCCCGACAGTCTAGCCAGCTTTCTATCCATCTTACAGTCCATTTATCCAATCCATACTCCCTTAGCTTGCTAGCAAGAATATTGTGGGAGACCATATCAAAAGCTTTGCTAAAGTCAACGTATATCACATCTGCTGACTTTCCCATATCCACGGAGCCAGTTACCTCATCAAACAGAGATTTAGTGGCACCTCACTTGGGGTTAGTACATTACAAGGCTTTTTTGCATGACAAACATGCATGGAAATAGAGGTCAGCAGCCCTCTTGCAGTTCCACAGACAAGGGGAAAATACCTCTGGCTGTGAAACTCCAGGAGAAAAATCTCCAGGGAATTTGCTCTATGAGTTCTGTTCCCTTTTGTTGTTCATAGTTTTTTTATTCCGATGGAAGATCCAACTGTAGGCCAGCAAGTGAATGGCTCACGGGCTTTTCCAGCATCAATCATTCATGGCATGTGTTTGTCAGAAGCCATATTAAAGTGACATAAACAGAAAAAACTGATGGTGAATGATGTAAACTCTGCTCTTTCTAATCATTCATATTCTCCAAATCAGATCTATTCCACCAAAAAATGAATGGAAATTGCCCCTCAATAATGTAGCCATTTCTTTACTCCGCTGCTGTTTCTTTTGCAACTTTGCCTCTTTTCCTGTGATACAGGTCACAAGGAAACAAGTGAAAGCATTAATCACCCCTCAGATTAGGTCACTGCGAAGAGCAGGAGCGAATCCATTAATATTTGGCCAACAACACTGCCAAGTGAAACATATATCAAAGTTGAGTGTGCTGTACTGAAACATGCCTCGACAGCAACGGCATGGGAGACTTCGCAGCCAAAACAAAGGGAGAAGGATGAAATTAACAGGAGAAAGACAGACTGCACCAGCTATGCAGACTACAGATGCATAAAGTAGCACTCCATTCACAGATACAGATCTAGGGAACTACTCGCTCTAGCAGAGCAAACTATAACACAACGCAATGGCTGCAAAGTGAAGCTAGACAAATTTGGACTGGAAATAAGGTCTACCTTTGTAATGATGAATTTAATTAACCATTGCAACAATTTACCAAGGGCCGTGGTGACTCCTCCATCACTGGCCATTTTTAAATCAAGATTTGATGCTGCTCTATAAGATCTGCTCTAGGAATTATTTTGGGGATGTTCCCTGGCCTGCTCTATAGAAGGACAGATGAGGCAATCACAGTGGTCCCCTCTGCCCTTGGAAACTGTGAATCTGTGTAAACCTCTGGCTCCAAACGCTGCCAGCATGGGGAGATCTCAAATTTGAATCCCGATCTGGATTCAAATAGAAAAGGATTGACACTCACTGTGCAGGTGGTACAGAAGAGGCTGTAGTATAACAATGTGATGCTTATTAGGGTGTCTGCAGTGAATCTAAACCAGGGGTGGGGAACCTTTCTTTTTTCTCACTGACTCTTTAAAAAGTCAGTTGGGGGCCGTACACAAGTGAAAAGCAAAAACACAACCCCCCCCAAAAAACCCCACCCCTCACTGATGCATGGACCCTGACTGAGAAGGAGAAACACTGCACACATTCCCCTCACGCACCAGAGCCTAGGGGGCCCCAGACTAGTCGATTTTGTGTGCTCCAGTCCAGGGATTTCCCTATACCCCCCCATGGGGGTATATGCCCCCCCTGAAGTTCCCCAAAACCCCCCCCCCAGTTTTGTGAACTATGGTGCCATACAGCCCACCTTCACCCTCACGGTCTCACCCCTCATCGGCCCTGACACCCCCCCTTGTAAATTCGAACATCCCCCTCATTTCAATTCCTGCAAGGTGGGGGCGGGGCTGGAGTGCCAATGCTGGGGGGAGCTCTGAGCCTGGGGGGCCAGATCCGGGCTAGCTGGAGGCCGCATGTGGCCCCTGGGCCTGAGGTACCCCACCCCTGTGTCTAAACTGTGTGCATGTTGCCATCAGTAACGCATGCTAGCTGGGAGCCCGTGCTTCTCCTCTTCAAGGCAGTAGCTGTGTGCACCAGCGTCTGTCCCCCCAGGGGCCCCTCTTGGAATTCTGTTCTGGGCAGCTGCAGCCCAGAGAGTGGGCGAAACCACTTCCTGTTTTCATCTTCCTCGAGGGGGCAGAGCCAAAGTCCATTAAAACCCACACACAGCCCCTGGGATTCTTCCCATGCAGTTCAAAGGGTCTGCGTCAGGCCCATAGCTCTGGCCAGGGCAAGAGTCATACTGTATTTTGTAGAGCTGCTTCATCAGGCCATTAGCATTGGTTTCCCTCCCATGAAGGAATGCATGAAATTCTCAGCCTCCCAGGCCTCTCTATTTCCTTGTGCTTTCCTGTATTATCTTGTCCTGTTTTTCTGTTGCCATCCTTGAGATAAAAGAAGTGGCTAAGCTGAGATCACAGGGGCTATGTCTGTACTACAGAGTTTTTCCAAAAAAACTTCACTTACGTCCACACTGCAGTCGTGTTCTTTTGAAAAAAATCGAAAGAACAGAGGGTTTTTTCTGACATTGGTAAACCTCTGTCTATGAGAGAGACGCCTTTTTCCGAAAGAGCTTTTTCAGAAAAAGGCGTGTGTGGACGGGGAAAAGGGAGTTCTTTTGAAAGAAGAGGAAAGAGGAGAAAGCAGAGGTGCCCTGGTGGCCACTCCGTCCATAGTAGTCATAGCTGAAATGCGAGATAGCATCCATTCAGTGTTGACGCTATCTTTTGAAAAAGCAGATCGCTTTTTCGATGCGCTTTGGCAGTGTGGACGCTCTCTTTCGGAAGAAGTTTTTTTGGAAGATCTCTTCTGGAAAAGCTTCTTCCGAAAGAAGCCTGCAGCCTAGACATAGCCAGATTCTGGAAAGCTTTCATGCTGTGGAAAGGTAGATAGTGGTTAATTTCAGGTAGGGCTAGGACAGCGCCCTCACACAGCTCTGGTCCTCATTCTATCATACCATTCCCAGCCACCTTGGCTGTGAGTTAGGATCCATCTCTGGCATGTTTTGCAAGTTGAATGTGCACCACAGAAAGCCTAGGAGTTCTTGGTGATACCCAGAACTAGAAACAGACTAGCCGTGAAATGGATAAAAGGCATTCATAGCTATCCCAAAGACATCAATTGCATTCCAAACCAGCATAAAATGGCCTGGGCACAAAAAGCTGGTAGTGGTGATGGGAAAAATGCTATTTCTAAAAAATGCTATTTCTTGGAATCATGCATCTGTCATGTAACAATTAATGGCAATCAGCGCACAAATGTTATGACCCGGTATTGTTTCATTCTTTATTTATAGTGTTTGGAATTGGGAATACATAGGAGAAACTGGATCAACTCAGTAGAAAAGAATTCTGCCAGCTAGGAAAGGCTTAGCATGGAGTAGCACTAATTCAGCTGCATTAGCAGCAGAGCAAAGCAAAGAACACATATGGCTGGGGGCTACAACATGACATAGAACGAGCCAGATGGGCATTGAACAATGAAGGACATTACAATAGAACTGCCACTAGAAAGGAAAAGCAGGGCTAGGAGATGAGAGGAAGATAGTTTTAGGCCAGGCATGAAGTGGAGCCATCTGGCCAAATTCTATCCCGACTGACAGCCCCGCACCCGCACTGAAATCAATATCATTGCATGGGGTGTGAGTAGAGGCAGAATACAGCCCAGATGTGCGCAGCTGTGTGTTGACCCCAGCCTGACCCAACCCTTCCTGAAAGATGGGAAATGGACTTTGGAGTAGTGTTTTAGGTTATCCCCTGGGGAGAATGTCCCAGATCAGTTATCTTATCCCACTGTCATAAATGAGCATTAAAGCTAAAGCCAGTAGAGAATGAGTGCTCTTCTAGGGCCCAAACGAGAGCTTAAAAGCAAGGGACAGTGTGGAGGAAGGGCATTGTTAGCATTTAAAATGTAAAGGAGCTTTGGGAGAAACGTATACACCAGGAACTTAGAATTAAGGGGATGTAAAGGCACATCTGTGTCTATAACATTAAAATACTGCAGATCTAATCAGTGAAAAACTGGTAATAATTATTTGCAATTATTTGGTTTTATGGCTTCAAGGGACTGACATGCATCATTAACTGCATCTTCAATGCCTGCTCAGTCACGCTGCACCATTCAGGGGCCGGCTCGTGAAGAAAAGCGATCATCTCTCATCTGTACTGTCTCCCAGAATGGCAAGAACCATCTGGGGGCAATGACTTATTTTCTGGAGTATTAATAATTCAGGTAGAAATTCAGTTTCACCCTGAGCAGGAGCTTTGTGTTTGCGGAGTCCAGCTGTGGCACTAGAACACATGTAATAGTGGGGTGCTGAACGCTAGCCCCCATGCCCCTATCCATGCCCCTTTGCACCTCCCCTGGAGCTGGGGCTGGGTGCAGAGTCATGTCTCCAGGAAGGGGAGACCCAAACAGGGGTAAGTGGGCCAAAGCTTGGGCCAGGAGCCCGGGTGCGGGGTGTGGAGCATGGGGCCAGGAGTGGAGCCAAGCATAAAACCTTGGGTGCTGCAGCACCTGCTAGTTCAGGGGTGGGTAAAAGGGCCTCCGCAGGCCAGACCCGTTCCACCAAGAGGGTTGATCCAGCCCACGGAGGCCCTGCCGCTCCCCCACCCCCAGGCCAATTAGAGCGTGGGGGCAGGAGGAAGCGCACAAAGTTTCCTCTGCCCTACCCCCACCCTGCGAAGTGCCACATGCTCCTGGCAAGGTGGGAGGAGGCTCCCTGATTGGTCTGGGGGTTGGGGAACACGGGAAGTCTCTTCCCACCACCAGGGGCATGGGTGCTTAGTGGAAGGGGGGGAAAGGAGCTCCCCCACCCCCAGACCAATCATGGTCTGGGGGTGGGGAAGCTGGAAGCATCCTAGCTCCGCCCCTTCCATTTGAGGCCATGCCCTTAGAAGTGCCACATGCTCCTGGCAGGGTGGGAAGAGGCTTTGCGTGCTCCCCCGCCCTTCCCCGCACTCAGGCCCTGATTGGCCTGGGGGTGGGAGAGCACGGGAAGTCTCTTCCCACCGCCAGGG
Organism: Rafetus swinhoei; assembly: GCA_019425775.1. Lineage (NCBI taxonomy): Eukaryota > Metazoa > Chordata > Testudines > Trionychidae > Rafetus > Rafetus swinhoei. The sequence goes on along the minus strand of CM033446.1, from coordinate 123,666,803 downwards.
GCATGGGTGCTTAGTGGGAAGGAGGGGGGGCCAAGAGGGCTCCCCCAACCCCAGACCAATCATGGTCTGGGGGTGGGGAAGCCGGAAGCATCCTAGCCCCGCCCCTTCTGTTTGAGGCCCCGCCCCTTCCGGTGCGGCCTGGGGCCAGTTCAAAAAGTTTTGAAGTGGCCCCCAGCAAAAAAGAATTGCCCATCCCTATGCTAGTTCCTGTGCCTATGGAATCATGCTATGATATAACAAGGACCTTTCATTCTGTAGGAGACATTTTATAAAGCTGCTTCAGCATGTCATTAGCAGCTGCTTCTCTTCCTACACTGAAACATCTCAAACTCTCAGACTTATAGCCTGTTTATATGGAGTTTAACCTTAATAAATACAGACCCTAGTAATAAATGAACAACCTGCTGAGCTACAGGTCTGAGCATGACCCTCCCTAGAAATTAAGCAAAGTTTCAGGTGGCCACAGATAGGCAACTGAAACCAGTCTCTGTCTTGGCAGGAACCATGTGGCTGTGGCTCTTGGCTGTTTGGTCATGCTATTGAAAAGCTCCAAGTGGCTAATTGTTCCCTATTAGTGATGGGTGAAGCTGAGCACAGAGGCCTAGTTAGCTTGGCTAACTTGTGAGATGCAAGCAGATTTTTTTTTTTTTTTTTTTTTTTTTGCTGTCCTGGGTCAAACTGACCCAATACAAAATATTCCGTTTAGCTTTTCCCATGAGAAAAATCAAAAAATGTTCTGCCAAATCTAACTTTTCCTGGTGGGAGTTTCAGTTTTGTGGACATGGCATATTCCATTGGGAAATCAATCTAATGGGAAATTCCCAAATAGCTCTATCTTATCCTAAAAAAACTGAGCAGCCCCGTGGCACCTTAGGCTATGTCTACACCAGGGTTTCTTAAACTGTGTTCCGTGGCACTCCGGTGTGCCACGAGGCAGTCGGAGGTGTGCCGCGGAGAACAACAGAGTTCAAAATGGCCGCCCTCAAAAGGGCAGGCGACCTTTTTTTTGGCTCAATAACAAAAAATCCCGGGTGTTCCTCATAAAAAAAAAACTATTGTTTGGTGTTCCTCAGTCTTAAAAATTTAAGAATCACTGGTCTACACTACACACTTATTTCAAAATCAGCTATTCCAGAATAGTTATTCTGAAATAGCTTATTTCGAAATAGCACATCTACACTGCAGGGAAGCCTCAAAATTAGTCTGAGGCAGGCTTCCCTAATGTAGACAGACTATCTCAATTTAGAGCCCCAGGAGGAATAACTTAGAATGGCCCTGGTGAGGGGCTATTTCAAAATAGCAGAAGTGGAGAGTCTACACGCCTTATTTTGAAATAGCTATTTCAGAATAGGTGTTATTCTTCGTAGAATGAGGTTTACAGAAGTCGGAATAAATTGTCCGTTATTTCAAAATTATTTCAAAATAACGGAATTGCTGTGTAGATGCTCGCATAGTTATTTCGGAATAACAGCCGTTATTCCAAAATAACTTTGCTGTGTAGACACACCCTTAGAGACTAACAAATGTATTAGGTCATGAGTTTTTGTGGGTGAAACCCACTTCATCAGATGAGTTGGAGTGAAAATTACAGAATCCAGATTACAGATTTGTAATCTCCACTCCAACCCATCTGATGAAGTGGGTTTTACCCACGAAAACTCATGGTCTAATACGTTTGTTAGTCTCTAAGTTGCCACAGGACTGTTATAGTCTGTAACTTTAAAAACAAACAGGGCTACCCCCTGAGACTTTCTATCTTACCTTGTGAGAGCTGCACTGCAAGTTCTCTGTTACTGGAGACTTTCTGGGTTGGAGTGGTCTCTCCAAGGCTGGCTACATAATCTTTAAACTCATTTTGCCCTGCTGGTGTGGCACAAAACAGCTGCACATCCAGCTCAGTGCTTAGTTTTTGCTATTTTTCACTATCACCTTTATTTTAAAAAGCTAACCTAAAAGATTCTGAGCCTAGTTCCTTGGGGTAACAGGCTCCACTGACTTCAGTGCTCCAGTATCCACCAGCAGTGAATTTAGCCCTCCTGACTTCAGCACCTGTTTACCGGAAGACAAGTGTGTTTCTAGACATATCATTAATTCTGCCGTGGGCCAGATACTGAACATACAGTATAGCCCATGAAATATTCAGTGCAGGTTTGTAAGGCTTTCAGCTCTCAGTCAAACATGAGAACAGCCATAGTAGGTCAGACCAAAGGTCCATCTAGCCCAGTATCCTGTCCAGGGCCGGATTAAGGCATGGGCTAGCCAGGCAGCTGCCCAGGGTGCCAACCTATAGGGGGCACCTGATGGCAGTTGTAAGGGGCACGCAGCACCCCTTACAGCTGCCATCAGGTGCCACGCACCTGGCTCCCGGATCGCGGGCTGCAGCAGCTCCCAGCGGCCACCCTGCCACGGCCGCCCGGGGCGGGGGCTGCGTTAACCCCCACAGCGCCGGCCAGCAGCGCCCTTCCCCCCGCAGCCACGGGGCCCTGCATGGTCAGGCTCAGCCCGCCCCAGGCGGCCCCAGGCTGTGTGCCAGCAGCAGTAGCCGGACTGGGCTCGGCCGGGCCGGGCACATGCGTCCTGCTGCCACCAGCTCCGCACGCCCTTCCCCATGTGCTGGCGCGGGGGTGGGGCCGCGCATGCGCCCTTCCCCAACCCGGGGCGCAATTAAACTGTCTGCCCGGGGTGCCAGAATGGCTTAGTCCGGCCCTGATCCTGTCTTCTGATGGTGGCCATTGCCAGGTGCCCCAGAAGAAATGAACAGAACAGGGTATCATCAAGTGATCCATTCCCTGTTGCTCATGCCAAGCTTCTGGCAAACAGAGGCTAGGGACACCATCCCTGCCCATCCTGAGCACTGATGGACCTATCTTCCATGAACTTATCTATCTTTTTTTTTTAAATTCTGTTAGGCTATGTCTACACTGCGGGGCTATTTCAGGATACCAGAAGTATAGATTTTGAAATATCGGGCATGCTATTCCAGGCTCCCTGTAACCCTTGTTCCATGACGATAAAGGGACATTTCAGAATAGCGCTTTATTTTGAAATTTGGTGCCAAATTTTGAAATAAGCTATTTTGAAATTACCTCGAAATAAGCTACGCAACTTATGTTCCCACCCTTATAGTCTTGGCCTTCACAACATCTTCTGGCAAGGAGTTCCACAGGTTGAGTGTGCATTACATGAAGAAATACTTCCTTTTGTTTGTTTTAAACGTGCTGCCTATTAATTTCATTTGGTGACCTCTAGTCCTTGTGTTATGAGGAGTAAATAGCATTTCCTTATCTACCTTCTCTATACCTGTCATGATTTTTCAGACCTCATTATAAATTATCTTCAATAAATCTGGGCTTTAGAAACACTACTGGCTTTTTAGCAAAGTGCATTTTCCAAGCCACACGCTCTAAAATCATCAACTCAGTGCACCCCTGTCTGCACTCCTGCTCCATGAGCAGCTGGCATTAACTCAGTTATGGACATTTTTAATGGCACAATGAATGCAGGACTAGATTCCATCTCTAAGGTGTTTTCTTTCCTCAGGCTATTGGATAAAAAGCCCAAACAACCACTCCTGATTTAGGCAAAATGCCCTGGAAGCAGCAAGGAACACAATACTGGGACCAAAGTTTATACATTGTGTGATTTCTAAGAAAAGGGATAACAAAGGTGATTTTATTCATAGTCAGTAGCCACTTCAAAGCAAAAATGTAGCTCAGAAACTAATCACTCTGTACCTTCTGACTGAGATTTATGTTGACTCCAAACCTAACATAGGAATGAACTGTGTGAAAAGCTCAATGTATAAACCACTTTTTACAACTAAATTGGAAAGCACTTTAATTGCTATAGAACCTGTTCCATTCAAATAACGTAGAGAAATGTCTAATTTTTCAACATCACACATTAAAATAATTTGCTTGTACTTTAGCTATTAATTAGCATCTAGACAGAGCTAGGTGAAATGATTCTCAGAGCTGGAAAAGCTCGGGTCAGATAGTGGTTTCCCAGATTACTCAAAAGTTTGGTACAGTGCTGTTGATGTTGTTTGAGGATTCCAATATATAAGCCCCCTCTCCCCCCGAAAAAAACCCTCAGAATGATCTTCCCACGGTAAATGCCTAACCTCTATATTTACCAGCGCAAAGAGGGCATGTGGTTGGGGAAATCTGCATAAAACATTTGTATTTGGATCAGTGCAAAATTTCATGCAGTTTGTAAATGCGTATATACTTTTTTTGATGTGTGAGGAGGATTTTCAACATTCACAATGATCGTTTTGTGGAATACAGCTTTGTAATGTTACACAACTCTAGACAGAGAATCAGTCCAGCCTTAAAAATAACTGTAGGTGAAGAATTCTGTTATTAAACTACCAGTATCTGTATCCAACACACTATGGGCACATCTACACAGCAGGGCTAAAGCCAAAATAAGCTATGCAACTTAAGCTACATAATTGACGTAGCTCAAGTCGAAATAGCTTATTTCGGCTTTTGGCGCTGTCTGCACAGCAGCAAGTCCAAGAAAGAGCACTCTTCCTCCAACTTCCCTTACTCCTCGTGAAATGAGGGTTACAGGAGTTGGAGTAAGAAGTCCTCCGGCTCGACATTATTTTGACATTATGTCGCAGTAACTGCTTGTAGTGTAGATGCAGACTATGTTATTTCGCAATAACGTCAGTTATTCTGAAATAACATTGCTGTGTAGACATACCCTATTGTACTAGGCTAGGGTGACCATATTTCCCTATGCTGAATACGGGTGTAACCCCCCATTTCCTCCCTGGGTTACATGGGAGTAGGCCACGCTTACCTGCGTGCATGGGCACCTGAAGTTTTTAACATTAAAGGAGATCCTGAGTACCCCAGTGGTGATGTTGTATAGTTGGGGATTCCTTATCCACCCCCTGATTGCAGTCCCTTGCTCCTAAAGAAATGGTGGTGCCTTCACAGTGGCGGTGCCTCCACATGGCTGGCCCTGTACACACTTAATGGTGTGCCTTGGGAGCCCCCAGGAATACAACTATTCCAGTAATACTCTGGATCCAACTCCAAAACAACAATTATAAATAATACACATTGAACTGATGACATTAAAGAAACAGGGTTTAATAGATTAAAAGTTAATATAATTGTAGTGGGTTGGAGTGGCCACCCACTGACCACGAGGGGGAGCCCCCCCTCCCGGAGCCTTGGTGGGCAGCATCTGACCCTGACGAGACACCTGACCAGAAGCCAGGGGAGGGCCCAGAGTTACAAAAGGCCTGCCAGGGAGGCCCCGGCGGCTGAAGGAACCAGAAGCTTCCCCTCTGTACTGGCTGGAGGAGCTGGACCCCCAAGAAGCAGAGGACTGGCCTGGGCCGCTGGGCCCACAGCTCCCAGACGACCTGGACAGACTATTTATGTGGCCAGAGCTGCCGAAGCGACGAGGCCCCAAGGACTGGCCTGGAACCCAGGTACAGCCCCCGGGGGAGTTTGGAAGGAGCCCAGGGAAAGCCGACCACCTGTTGGTTGAGCCAAAGTCAGGTCAGCCCATTGCGGAGCGGATCCCCACTGACCCAGCAACAGACTGCTCTGCTGCTACCAGGGCCCTAGGCTAGGACACAGCAGAGTGGGCGGGCCTGCGTCCCCCTGCCACCCCACTCTCGGGTGGCAGTCTCCCCCCTTGGCTGTGCCTGGATTGCAGCCTATATCCACTGCTGCCACACCCTGAGCAAGGGCTTGGCTCTGAACTGTTTTGTTTGCCTGCTGCCATGCCCTGTACAAGGGCTTGGTCCCAGAACTGACTATTTACTTGCTGCCCCGGCCTGAACTAAGGCCAGGCTTTTGGATTATTTACTTGCCGCCCCGCCCTGAATCAAGGCCGAGCTTTTGGATTATTTACTTGCCGCCCCGCCCTGAATTAAGGCCGAGCTTTTGGATTATTTACTTGCTGCCCCACCCTGAATTAAGGCAGGGCTTTTGGATTATTTACTTGCTGCTCCACCCTGAATTAAGGCCGGGTTTTTGGATTATTTACTTGCCGCCCCGCCCTGAACTAAGGCCAGGCTTTTGGATTATTTACTTGCTGCCCTGTCCTGAATCAAGGCCGAGCTTTTGGATTATTTACTTGCTGCCCTGTCCTGAATTAAGGCAGGGCTTTTGGATTATTTACTTGCTGCCCTGCCCTGAATTAAGGCAGGGCTTTTGGATTATTTACTTGCTGCCCCACCCTGACCTAAGGCCAGGCTCTGGACCCTCGGTTGCAGCCTGCCCAGTGGGATGGCCCGCGCTTTCTACCACTACCACCTCTAATTCCCCGACAGACCACATAGCAGGTAGTGGGTTGGAATGGTCTCCCACTGACCATGAGGGGGAGCCGCCCCTACTGGTGGCGACAATAACCAATAACCAATAACCAATTAACAAAATACACAGAAATAAAGGAAACTTCTCTAACTGGCATTTACCCTGCCACCATTTATCCCACCCCAGAGTGTGCACTGCTCTGGAGTCAGAGTCCCAGACGCTTGCGTGGGCACGCTTGAAGGTCTGCAGCTGGAGTGGAGACAGCGCTGTTCAGATTATGTGTGTGTCAGTCCAAGCTAAGCAGCCAGTCCAGGCAAGGCAGTCCAGCAGCTCTGGTTCACTGGGCAGATCACTCAGGCTCTTTTTGGACCCAGAGTCAGTCTGTTTTCTGTGTGTCCCAGAAGCACTTTCCCAAACAGCCACAGTTACACACAGTTACCTTCTATGCAGCCATAGGCACAGCCAAAGTCTCTCCCCTCCAGGGACAATCACCAACCTCAGATGGTACAGGAAGCATTTGGTGGTACAATGGAAGATGGAGAGGATTGGACTCACGATTTTTGGACGTGTGGCTTTGGCAACACTGGAATCCACGTATCGCTGTGAGGTGCTGAGATACCATGGTGATGGGGGCCAGAAATGAGCGGGGCTGGAGGGAGAACTATTCCAATGGGTTTCCAGAGGACAAAGTTCAGTCTGAAGAAAACAAAAGACTGCAGAGCAAACATCAGATGGTTGAGTGTAATGGGGGAGTAGCTTTTAATGGGACTAAAGCATGAAATCCCCATATAGAAAAGAGGCTGGGTTGTATCCCTGCTGAAACTCATCAGAGTTAATGGCTCCCCTCACATGCTGCACAGTGGCCTTGCTTGTCTATGGCTTTATAATTAGTGTCAGAATCACCTCCAGGACACTTTGCTTCCTCCTGCTAGAAACAGCCACATTGATTTTATTGGCAGACGTGTTCCTTCCAGGCCAGGGTCGGATTAAGGGGGGGACTAGCCGGGCAGCTGCCCAGGGCGCCAACCTATGGGGGGTTTATTGTAGAGCTGCAATCAGGCGCCGCATGGTGCCCCTTAGAGCTGCAATCAGGTGCCGCATGCCCGATTGCAACTGTAAGGTGCGCAGCGCACCAGGGGGTGGGGCCGCACATCCGCCGTGCACCCAGGGGCGGAGCTGCATATGCATCATGCACCCGCTGAGTGGGGCGCAGGAATGGCTCGAGCCGGCCCTGTTCCAGGCCCATCATTTTATAGTCAATAACCTAGGGGCTCCCCTTTCCCTCCTCACCTAAGAAAACGTAACGTGGCAGACCCAAAGAGGAGAGATTCAATGTGCCCGGCTGGGCCACAAGCCTAATTCCTTCCCATTCAAGCCAATTCTACTCCCATCCGCTTCAGTGGGACTGGGACTAGTCCTGGGACTTAGTAAACTGGACACATCCTGCCTGCACACTCACCTGTGCACTGGGCCGGCCTTACCCAGCTGCAGAATATGCAGTTGAGTAGGGAACCTGAGAATTTGGGGCACCCCTGGGTTTTAATGTCCACCCACCTGCCTCTTCCTATCCCTATTCCATGGCTCTGCTTCCTCTGGAGAGGAGCTAGTTAACTTAAAAGTGAAGAGCCCTGACAGACCTATGAGCAGAACCTGGGAAAGAGCCATTCAAGTGGTCATGAAGCCATTTAACAGGCATTTGCCAACCCCAGGTATATACGGCCAGTTTCTGAATTTACTGTGTTAGTCGACAGGATCTTACTTTAAAATTTGCTTTTAAAATAGTTCATTAGTGAGTTGCTGAAGTTTATAAAATCACATCTCTAAAAAATTGCCTCCCCCAATAGGGGCACCAGTTTAATAGTACTCTATGGCTACATCTACACTGCACCGTAGCTTGAAATAAGATATGCAATTTGTGCTATGCAAATTGTGTATCTTATTTCAATCTTTTTTCCAAATAGCTTATTTTGTACTTTGGCGCTGCCTACACAGTGCCAAATTTTGAAATAACCCACTATTCCAAAACATCCCTTACTCCTTGTGGAATGAGGTTTACAGGGATGTCGGAATAGCGAGCCTGTTATATTTTGAAATAACGGGTTTGCTGTGAAGACACAGGATAGCTATTTTGGGATATTCCAGTATCCTGAAATAGCACTGCAGTGTAGACATAGCCTATAGGGACCCAGGCATCCTAAGGATGGCCCTGCCTGTGCAATCCCAGTTTCTTTAACAGGGTGCCTCAGGGTATGTCTACACTACGGAGAAGTTCGACCCACCCATCTTCTAGTGTTCGATTTAGAGGGTCTAGTGTAGACCCCCAAATCGAATGCTGAGGGCAGCCCCTGCTGTAGTCTTGTACTCCGCAATCTGCAAGGAGTAAGAGAAGCCAATGGGAGTGTGTGCTCATGTCTGCCTCCTGTAGTGTAAACAGCCTGGCTTATGGTAAGCCAAATCCAACTACACGTTTTGCATAGCTGGATGGCATAACTTAAGCTGACCTGCCTGGTCTAGTGCAGACCTAGGCTCAAGGTTTAAGGAAAGGCACCGTTTGGTCCTTCATATCCCTGGGCCAGATCCTCAGCTGTATTCCAGCAGATTTGCATCCCTGGAAACCTGGCAGATCCTACCCCTTGGGAATTTCTCCCTTGCAGCCTTCAGTGGAGGGAACATGAGCAGGAAGAGTGGGTGTAGGTAAGCTGTTGCTGTGCTGTAGCAAACTGCAGTTGCTGGAATGGTCCTTAGGAATCACTAGCTGTGTCTTAAAACAGTGGTTTTCAACCAGTGGCACATATACCGCTGGGAGATCTTCCATGGGATACATCGACTCATCTAGATATTTGCTTACCACAGCACTAGTGAAGTCAGGATAAACTAAAATTTCATACAGACGATGACTTGTTTATACTGCTGTATATACTGTATACTGAAATGTAAGTACAATATTTATAGTCCAATATTTATAGTCCAATTGATTTATGTTATAATTATATATGATACAAGTGAGAGTCAGCAATTTATGACTAGTCATAGCGTGCTGTGACACTAGTATTTTTTGGTCTGACTTTATAATCAAGTAGTGTTCAAGTGAGGTGAAACTTGAGTGCACAAGACAATTCAGACTCCTGAAAGGGGTACAGTCGACTGGAAAGGTTGAGAGGCACTGACTTAGAATATCCTGAAGGTTTTTTTACTTTATATTAGGGGCTGGAACAGTCCTGGATTGGGAACTGCAATTGTAGATCAGTGCCAACTTTCTCCTTTCCCTCCCCCCAATTCACTGCAGCTGTGCCATCGCTGAAGATCTAAGCCAGAGTCTTTTATTCACATGAAACTTTATGCACCTTTAAACCTGTACGTGTTAAAACATCCCCCACTGTTCACTTGCACTCTCCCCTGCCTCTGTGTCCCACCCAGGTAAATCACTAATGCGCATGCATGGCTCCCTTTGGCTTGACTGGCTCCCTTATCAGTTCATCTCCAGGCATTCTAATGGTTGGTATTTGTAAGGGAGTGTCAGGTGGTTTCTACGGAAAGGGCATTGCTATCTGTGGAGGTTAGCTGGACTTTCACCCATAACTCTGCCTTAACTAAATATTTGTGAGGGAATGGTTCCATGCTGAAAATACATAATGCATGCTTTTCCTGCTCACTTTGGGTGCATCTACATAGCACCCTTACCTTGAAATAAGCTACGCAATTTGCACCACGCAAATTGCGTCGCTTATTTCGAGGTAATTTCGAAATCACTTATTTTGAAATTTGGCGCTGTCTACACAGCGCCAAATTTCTAAATAAGAATTATTCCGACATGTCCCTTAACTCTCGTGGAATAAGCGTTACAGGGATGCCGAAATAGCAGGCATGTTTAAAGACACGGAATTGCTATTTTGGGATACTTCCGGTATCCCGAAATAGCCTTGCTGTCTAGTCATAGCCTTTGGGATTACACAAGCTTGACATAAGAACATAAGACATATCAGACCAAATCCTGCGCATTTTGCAGACACAAAACTCCTCTTACATTTGGCGCATTGGGAACATATTTAGGGTGATGTCTTTAACTCCTTCTTTGAGTTGCAATGATACTTTTAGCTCCATCATACTTTAGTTCTGACTTCAGAAGAGAGCTCTATTTAGAAGGCCAGCTTTGAGCCAATCTGAGCCTGAACATGCTGTGATAAATCGTGTGGATTAAGAAGGGGGTGTTTTTCATAGTCTTGTAGTAGAACTATACTTTAAGGTTATCATAGGTACTTCCCCCACATGTTGCCTCAAATGCAGACAAGGGAGAAAATGCCTGTTCTCTAGAGAACCTCTACAATCATGCTGATGCAGTTATCAGTCACCTTCTTCCTTTATTGATGTATCCTCAGAGTGCAGATGCTTCTTCCTTTTCCTGCTTTGTGAGGAAATGATCTATCCTGACTTCTGGTTGGAATGATTCTCCGGGAATTCAGATGGTGAAATTTACCAATGTGCACAAAGCCCATACCCTTCTTAATTCCCATCGAAGTACTATGGTGTTGCATGTGCCGTTCCCATGCAAAGAATGACATAATTTCCTCCCCTCGACGGACACGATTTCTTTTTTATTTATTAGACCCATAATAGGTTAGATGTTGGGAGTCATTTGTCTCTCCCAGATTTCCTCGCAGGCAGATGGTGCCATGTTCTTCCTCTATTTGTATTCACAGTACATATTGTTTGTCTTACGCTGTACATTGCTGGAAGATGTAGCTGTGTCTCTTGCTACATTATTTGTATACAATTCATGCTTTCCTCAGGGGTGTGTGGAAACAATAATTCTCTTGTAATAAATACTTGCCTAATGTACTCAGGTGTCTTGGAACCATATCAGGGGTGGGCAAGAGAGCCTCCATGGGCCAGATCTGGCCCACCAAGCTGGTTGATCCAGCCCATGGCTGCCCTGCCACTCCCCTACCCCCAGGGGACAGGGGAGCGCGAGAAGTCTCCTTCCCCCACCAGGGGCGTGACACATCAGAGGGAACCACCGGCTGTTCAGAACAGCTAGCGGTTTACTCTAGGCACTGCTCACCCCTTGCAGAGTGGGGGCAGAGGGCAAGAGGCTTCACGCACTCCCCCGCTCCCAGGCGCTGATTGGCCTGGGGGTGGCTGGAGTGCGGAAAGTCTCTTCCTGCCACCAGGGGTGCATGTCACCTAGAGGGAACCGCCAGCTGTTCAAAACAGCTGGCAATTCTCTCTAGGCACTGGGGAAGGGGAGGAGACAAAGACTTCATATGCTCCCCCACTTCCCAGGCCAGTCAGGGTCTGAGGGTAGGGGAGCATGAGAAGTGTCCTGGCCCTGCCCCTTCCTCCTGAGACCCCTGCCCTTTCTGGGGCAGCTCAGGGCCACTTCAGAAATTTACGAAGTGGTCCCTTTTTAAAAATTATTGCCCACCCCTGAACCATACTGTTTTCCATATTTTCCTTGGGTTATTAATTTTTTTATTATGCAAATACATGAAACCTTTGACTAGAAATAAATGCCAGCTTGCTGGGGCTGGGGTAAACTGCCTAGACAAAAATGTAACAAGTGATATTAAAGGGAAATTCATACATCAGCATGAAATCCTTAGACAGCGTTCAAAGAGTTTCCCATTTTTCAAATCATTCATTGCCAGGCTGTGAGCCTCCGACTTGCATTTGTCAAGCAGTTCTGTAATCATCCAGCTAACTTCAGTGAGATTCCTCATGTGCATAAAATAGGGCATAGTCCTAAATGCTTTTCTGACTTAGGGCCAGTTATTTCCCATCAGAATATGGTACACCTCAGTGGCCTCATTTCAACAAAGCAATAAATTTTATGCTTAAATTTAAGCACATGTTTAAGGTCCTCCCTGTTCAGCAAATCATTTCAGAACGTGCTCAAGTACTTTGTTGAATCAGCGCATCTTGAGAGACCGCCCTGTTTAGCCCAAGGAGAGTTTAAATGGTCATTCAGGAATTCCTTTATTGCCATGTGTGTAAATACAGATTAGACTCACTACACTGTTTGTACATCTGCAAATTCCTTCTACAAACCAGAGACAATATAACTTACATAGTCAGCTGTGAGAAATTGTCCATGTAAAAATAAAAGGCTAGAGAACAGGGGTGGGCAATCATTTTTTGCCCCGGGCCACTTCAGAAATTTTTGAAGTGGCCCTGGGATGCACTGGATGGGCGGGGCCTCAAGCGGAAGGGGTGGGGCCAGGATACGTCCCTGCTTCCCCACCCACAGACCATGATTGGTCTTGGGGTGGGGGAACACCTTTGCCCCTCCTCAGAGTTTCCCCCTAGGCTCCCATGCCTCTGTAGGAGACACTAAGAGGTCATCTATTCAGTCCCCTGCACTCACAGCAGGACTAAGTATTACCTAGATATGCAACCATAATACCAGTCAATCAAAATGAAACCCATGGGCTCAATAATGCCCTGGGCTAACTCCCATCTGCTCTGACCCAGAGCTCAGTTTTTAGACAAAAAGCCAGCATAGTCGTATGCCAGTATCTGCTGGGCACTGCCCTGATAACTGAATATTTACTTGCAGTACCTTATTCAGCCACTAAATATAGTTATGTGTTGTACTGAATTCCAGGCACATAACATGGTCCCTGGTAAACAAGGGAGATAGAGCAAGAACTCAAGCGGTGTTGGAAACTTGATTGTTCGAGGCTCTAGTCGTGGTTGTTTTCTCTAATACAGTGGTTTCCAACCTTTTTAAGCACGAGATCACTTTTTGAATTTAAGTGCGGTTCAAGATCTACCTCAAATATAAATACCCTTGCCCCTCCTCCTTCCCGCCCCTTTTCTGAGGCCCTGCCCCTGCTCACTCCATCCTTCCTCTCTTACCCATCCTCACTCACTTTCATCAGGCTAGGGCAGAGGGTTGGGGTGCAGGCTCTGGTCTTGGATTAAGGGATCTGGAGTGTGAGAGGGCCTCTGAGCTGTTCCTGGGGCAGGCAGTTGGGATGTAGGAGGGGGTTCTAGGTGCAGAGCTCAGGGATGGCGTTTGGATGCAGGGATGCTCAGGACTAGCACAGGGGCTAGGGGTGTAGGAGGGCGTTCATGACTGGGGTAGGGTTTCAGGATGTGGTCTCCAGCTGAGCCCTGCTTACCTCAGGTGGCTCCTGGGTGGTGGTGCAGTGGAGCTAAGGCAGGCTCACCCTTGCTCTGGCCTGGGACCACTCCCTAAAGCAGCCAATAAACTCCATCCCAAGTCCTGTTGTGCCCCCTCTGTGCTTTGTGGAGAAAGGATACAGAGTGGGAGGGAGCACCTTGACATCAGCGCCCCTCTTCTCCCTCCCCTGCCCTGCACAGAAAGCAGGAGGCTCCCAGGAGTGGGAGGGGGCAGCTCCAAGGCAAAGGGCAGGAGAGGAGCAGCAGTGGGAGGAGGGGCAGCTGAAGTGCTGGCACTTGGTAGCTTCTTGGCCAAACCAGTCAGGATCACCTGTCAGAGGCAACAAGATCTACCAGTAGATCCCAATCTACTGTTTGGTAACCACTGCTCTAATAAATGCCTTCTGTTTTAGAAGATTAGTGATTCCATGTATCATGACATGAGGTACCTGAGGTCAGAAGGGATGGGTTGGGTCCAGTGTAATCTGTTGACCCTGTGCCATCAAAATATCACATAGAGATCTGTAGGGAAATGCTCCTGCTGCTGTAAACATGAACAGAACAGGCTGCTTGCATTTATGCAAGGGCTGAACAAGCCTTACCCAGACCCAGAATTATTGTGGGTGGGAAATTAATGTAATGCTACCTTTGTCCCACGTTCTTTCAGCTGCACTAAGTTCAGTCCAGGCTCCGGATTCAGCTCCATGTGTTTTGTATCAATACTGAATGAATCCATTCTAGATTTCCATGGGAACTCCAGTTATTAGGAAAAGGCGGGTGTTAGTAATGGGCGATTTGATCATTAGAAACAGAGACAGCTGGGGTTGTGATGATTGGGAGAACCACATGGTGACGTGCCTACCTGATGTGAAGATTGTGGCTCTCTCGAGACATTGTGATAGACTGTGGAGGAACCGTTGGTCATGATACATGCAAGGCCAGATAGGCAGTCAGAACTGCAGATTCTAAATGTGTGGGTGAGACAATGGTGTAGGGGGAAGCGGGTTAGATGTATTAAGAACTGGGGAAACTTTTGGGAAAGGGGGAGCCTATACAGGAAAGATGGGCTCCACCTAAGCCAGAATGGAACCAGATTGTTGGCACTTAACATTAAAAAGGTTGTAGAGCAGTTTTTAAATGAAGCACTGGGGCAAAGCCCACATGTGCAGAGGAGCACATGAATCGGTCAGAGCCATCCCTTAGGGGAAAGTCTATTAACAGAGATTCTCTATGTTCTAGTAAAGCGGAGAGGATGGAAGATGATAAAATATGGGTAAGATCTGACGAGAAGCAGTCAAATTGCAGTCAGGGATGGTCTAGACCAGGGGTTCCCAACCTTTTTCAGTCCCCGTAACCCCTTGGCTTTTAGTAAATCTTCCCGTACCCCCTATTCAATATGAAAGGAAATAAATTCTAGACTCTAGAATCCACAACTTTTTTCACTAACACTACTACTTTTGGAATATTTCAATTAGGGTAATCTAGTTATTTACCAAATATTCCCTGCACTTCTTGACAAGCTTCTGCACTTCTGGGGTATGCGTACCCCAGGTTGGGAACCCCTGGTCTAGATGGTGCTTGGTCCTGCCAGGGCAGGGAACTGGACTCAGTGACCTCTCAAGGTCCCTTCCAGTTCTAGTATTGTATGATTCCATGATTCTATGATTCTATGAAATTAAAAAGAGTTCCATTAAATCACATCATGTAGTGGCAGACAGCTAAACAGTGACAAGTTTTTAAAGAGCTTAATTACAAATGCTAGAAATCTAAATAATAAAATGGGTGATCTAGAGTGCCTCATATTAAATGAGAATATTGATATAACAGGCATCATAGAAACATGGTGGAATGAGGACAATCAATGGGCCACAAATAATACCAGGGTACAAAATATATCGGAAGGACAGAACAGGCTGTGCTGGTGGGGGAGTGACACTATTTGTGAAAGAAAGTGTAGAATCAAATGAAATAAAAATGTTAAATGGACCAAAGTTTTCCATAGAATCTCTATGGATACTAATTCCATGCGCTACTAAAAATATAGCAAGGATTGACCACCCGACAAGGATAATGATAGTGACCTTGAAATGCTAAGATAAATTAGAGAGGCTATAAAAATAAAAATCTCAGTAATAATGGGGGATTTCAGCTATCCCCATATTGACTGGGTAAACGTCACCTCAGGATGGGATGCAGAGATAAAGTTTCTTGACATGTTAAATGACTGCTCCTTGGAGCAGCTGGTTCTGGAACCCGCAAAAGGAGAGGCAATTCTTGATTTAGTCCTAAGCGGAGCGCAGGATCTGCTCCAGCAGGTGAATATAGCTGGGCCTCTTAGAAATAGTGAATTAATTAAATTTAACATCTCTGTCGTGGGAAAAACACCACAGCAGCCCAACACTGAGGCATTTCATTTCAGAAAGGGGAACTAAAACAAAACGAGGAGGTTGGTTAAACAAAAATTAAAAGGTACAGTGACAAAAGTGAAAATCCCTGCAAGCTTCATGGAAACCATGAGCAATGAGTGAAGGTAGGGCTGGGGAGGCAAGCCCCCAGCCCCACCCCTTCTTCCAGGCCCCGCCCCCCACAGGAGCCAAGCCTCCAGCATCAGGGGGAGGGTGGGTGGTGTGCAGCCCCAGCCTCCCTGGCCCCAGTACGCTTATGGTAGGTGTTCTGGGGGCAGAGTATGGGTTGGGCCAGGCTTGAGGTTTGGGAAGACTGTGCTTTCCCTCACCTAGTATACCTGCCACCCATGATGGAAAATTTCCAAAGACACCATAATAGAAGCTCAACTTAAATGTATACCCCAAATTAAAAAACATAGTAAGAGAACCACAAAAATGCCACCGTGGCTTAGCAACCAAGTAAAAGAAGCAGTGAGACATAAATAGGCATTATTTAAAAAGTGGAAGTTAAATCCTAGTGAGGAAAACAGAAAAGAACATAAACTCTGTCAAATGAAGTGTAAAAATATAATTAGGAAGGCCAAAAAAAAAAAAAATTGAAAAACAGATAGCTAGAACCTCCACTAGTAGTAGCAAAAATGTTTTAAGTACTTCAGAAGCAGGAGGCCTGCTAAACAACCAATAGGGACACTGGGCAATTAAGATACTAAAGGAGCAGAGAAACTACATGAAATCTTTGCATCTGTCTTCACAGATGAGGATTTGAGGGAGATTCCCAAACTTGAGCCATTGTTTTTAGGTGACAAATCAGAGGAACTGTCCCAGATTGAGGTGTAAATTAATAAACTAAACAATAATAAATCATCAGGACCAGATGGCATTCACTAAGAGTTCTGAAATAACTCAAATGTGAAGTTGCAGAACTACTATGGTTTGTAACCTATCCTTTAAATCTGCTTCTGTACCTAATGACTGGAAGATAGCTAATGTGACACCAATTTTTAAAAAGGGATCCAGAGGTGATCCTGCCAATTACAGGCCGTTAAGTCTAACTTCAGTACTGGGCAAATAGGTTGATACTATAGTAAAATACAGAATTGCCAGGCACATAAATGAATATAATTTGTTGGGGAAGAGTCAACATGGTTTCTGTAAAGGGAAATCATGGCTCACCAATCTACTAGAGTTCTTTGAGGGGTCAACAGGCATGTTGACAAGGGAGATCCAGTGGATATAGTATACTTAGATTTCCAGAAAGCCTTTGACAAGTTCCCTCACCAAAGGCTCTTAAGCAAAGTTAGTTGTCATGGGATAAGAGGGAAGGTCTTCTACTGGATTGATAACTGGTTAAAAAACAGGAAACAAAGGATAAGAATAAATGGTCTTTTTCAGAATGGAGAGAGACAACTAGTGGTGTCCCCCAGGAGTCCTTATTGGGATCAATCCTATTCAACAAATTCATAAATGATCTGGAGAGAGAGATGTAAACAGTGAGGTGACAAAATTTGCAGATGGTACCAAACTGCTCAAGATCGTTAAGTCCAATGCAGATGGTGAAGAGCTTCAGAGGGATGTCACAAAACTAGGTGACTGGGCAACAAAATGGCAGATGAGTTTTAATGTTGATAAATGCAAAGTAATGCACATTGGAAAACATAATCTCCACTACACTTGTAAAATGATGGGGACTAAAATAGCTGTTACCACTCAAGGGAGAGACCTTGGAGTCATTGCGAATAGCTCTCTAAAAACATCCACTCAACATGCAGCAGTAGTTGAAAAAGCAAATGGAATGTTGGGAATCATTAAGAAAAGGGTAGAGAACAAGACAGAATATCTTATTGCTCCTATATAAATCCATAGGACGCCCACATCTTGAATACTGTGTACAGACGTGGTTGCCTCATCTCAAAAAAGATATATTGGCATTGGAGAAAGTTCAGAAAAGGACAACAAAAATGATTAGGGGTGTGAGAATAGAAATGTTTATCTGTTTTATTTTGTCTGTTAACAGGGTCTAATTATGCCGTTAGACATGATAAGCATTTAAAGGGACACCCACCCATCACTCCTCACTTCCAAAACAAAGTCTTTGTAAATATCTCAGCAGTCATAAATCATTGTGACTATATACACAGAAGGTTCTGTGCTGTAACTCATCACTTGAGTATAACTAACTCCTTTGGCACTGCCTTGTATTTGCTCACGCAAAGTAACTGTCATGTATCTTCAGTGTGGAAAAAAGGGGGCATTTCAGCTTATGCCTACTGTGCTCCCAAACAAAAACTGCCTTTAATCCGAACTAAGGTTGAAAGTAGGGCTGTCAATTAACCACTGTTAACACAAGTGATTAATGCCAAACAAATTAACTAGATTTTTTTAAACCATGATTAATCACCATTTTAATCACACAGATAAACAATAAAATACCAATTTAAATGTATTGTAAATATTTGTGATGTTTTTCTACATTTTCAAATATATTGATTTCAGCAACAACACAGAATATAAAGTGTACACTGCTTAGTTTATATTATTTTTATTACAAATTGCACGTTTCAGTTCACCTCCTACAAGTACTGTACAAGTACCATGATGCAATCACTTTGTTATGAAAGTGCAGTTTACAAATGCAGATTTTTTTTTGTTACATAACTAAAATTTGAAACAAAACAATGTAAAACTTTAGCAGCTATAAGTCCACTCAGTCCTACTTCTTGGTCAGCCAGTCGCTAAGACAAACAAGTTTGTTTTCAATCATGGGAGATAGTGCTATCAACATCTTACTTATGCCACCTGTCAGAACAGTTGTTCCCACTGTTATAGCCAGCATTGCAAGGTAGTTATACACCAGATATGCTAAAGGTTTGTGTGCACCTTTATGTGTCAACTTGTGTTTTCAATTCTACATTTGTAAGTTGCTCTTTCACAATAAAGAGATTGCATGACACCAGTGGCCACTGTACTTGTTGCTATGTTGTATTTTTCTTATAACTCAACTCCTGGGATCATGTGATTATATTAGAATCTATGCTCACTATATTTTTTAATGGAGTTTCTTGCTTTCATAGTTTCCAAGAAAACGTATATGTGGAAAGCCCCTGAGCCTGAAAGAAAATAAAAAGAACCAACTTCTACTGTTTTTAAAAATCCCATGGGTGGTGGGAGGGGTGGGTCGTGGGGAGTGACTCCTGTTAGTTGAATACTTGGAGTTGGCAATAGTGCAGAGACAGGAGTCTCTTTGCTACAGTAAATAATTTTATCAGGAAGGCTTCAACAGGCTTCTAAGCAGGTGCAGCTTTGTAGATTGCAGGATTGGGATTTTAGTGTAAAATCACTGATATGTTTTGCACATGGACCTCATTTGAAAAGCACAGCCTGTGTATGCAAGTTTAAATACCTTAGAATCATTCATAATATAAATACAGGCACAATCTTAATTAAGGGGAACGCCTGTAATCTGCATGTTTGTGTACAAGTGAACTTGGTGTTTTCTTTCACTTACCACCAGCAGTGATGTATCATGCTTCAGGGTCTAAACAATAATCTATTTTGCTGTTTTGTAACTGGGAATAAAAATAACTTGCTTGAAATTAGCCCCTGGATTAACATCCTCCAGCTGTGGCTTTGATTACACACATCCTAATCAAAATCATTAGTGCTGGCGTTCATGATTCTTTCCTTGTACATCTTCCTACAAATTCTCAGCAAGTAGGATTAGTTTGGGATGTTTTTTTCACATGCTGTTCGGGTTTATTCGGTGGGATTTTTTCAGACTTTAATCCAGTGGTAGGGTTGCCAGATACTTCCACAAAAAATACCGAACATGGTGGGAGAAAAATTGGTGGTTGAGGGGGGAAAAAAAACCCTAAAAAACACAGAGGACCAAAGATGTTGAGCAAAAAAAAAAAAAAAACCCACACACACACACACACACACACACACACACAAAAGGGTCACTGCACCAGACGCGGCAGGGGAGGAATGTCCCAAGCGGCCTTCCATCCGAGAAAAACAGAAAATACCAAACACCTGGCAACCCTAACCAGTGGTTCCCAACCTTATTATACAGGCAGGCCACTTAAATCCAAGCACAACCTTGTGTGGGCCAGATTCTACATATTGTAATAAGATTTAAAGTCACCCATATTGATTTATATTTTAAGTCCAGCTTGTTTCATACATAGCTAGACAGGTTGTTTTTATGGACAGTATTGTCTGTTTACACTCTTGTGTAAACTAAAATGATGTAAACAGGCCATCAAAATGCTAATGAATCAGGCATTAATCTGTTGTGTCGAAGCAGGTCACAGGCCTTATGAGTTGCTCTGGTGGGCCATAGATCGGGCATCTCTGGTTTAATGAATTGAGTGTATAGATTCTGTGGGTAGTTTTAGGGCAAAAATCTGCACAACTGACTCAAAACAGGTATGGGAAGGATCTGGGCTATAAATGTTCTAATGTGGTATTCATGGGCAGCGGGTGAACCCTTGGCTTGGGAAGACAGCCCCCCAGACCCGCCTCTTCCACCCAAAGCCCCGCCCCTTCCATGCCAACCTGCCTCAACCCCTTCCCCTCCACTGGCTCCTGCTTCCTGGCCCCGAACCAAGGGTTGCTGGGCAGCATGGCCAGAGAACCTGGCAGGCTTCATGGCCTCAGCCTCCACCAGCCATGCTGCCTGGCTAGCCATCCCTCCCAGGGCCAATCCTAACCAACCCGGGTTCGCCCGTAGGGTTGCCAGATGGTTTAAAAAAAAAAACGCGGGAGAAAATTTGTTGAGCAAAAAAAAAAAAGGGTCAGGGAGTAACCAGGGAAACCTGTGGGGAGGATTCTGGAGGTCGGGCCGAAATGTGGTTGCAGCTCTGTTGGCAACCCCTTGAAAATGGCCACCCGGCTCGCCTGCTCCTAAGACCGGCTCTGATCCCTCCCATGAAGTCCCCCTAAGCCAAGCTGCTAGCCCCAGCACTGGGTGTGGGGAGCAGCCCTGGGAAGCAGACAGGAGGGGGCCTAGGATAGGGGTGGGGCCTCCTCAGGCAGTCTGGGAAGGCAATGCCTTTGTGTGCCTAAAATACCCACTGCCTGTGGTGGTATCATATCACTTTTCTGCAAAGCTGGTGGCTTAGTTTCAATAGCACTGAATTCAGTTCAACGCACACTGTCTGTCTTTCACCAGGTTGGCTAGTTTGTTTTCAGCATGAAATTATGAAAGCTTTGTGTTAGGGTAGAAAATATAAAATGCAGAGATTTTTGTTTCTTCTTGTAGCAGTTGTAAAAGGTTTTGCAAGCTACTCAATTGTGATCTGATATCCTTCGGATCCCTTGTTTCACTTCCAAGCTAATTTACGGTATTGTACTGAATTTACTAAAATTAATAGGGCCAGATCTTCAGCTGGCATAATTTGACACACCAGCTGAGGAATCCAATTCCATCTATTTTAAGCTGCAGTTTGAAGAAGCTTACAATGGATAGTGAATAACTCATTGAGCCCCTGATTCAAGTCAAGGATAAAGCAAATATATTAAGTACCTCTGAGGACAGGATAAGAAGCAGCGTGGTTTAGATTGGGTGAAAAATGTCCTAACTGTCAGGGTGGTTAAGCACTGGAATAACTTACCTAAAGACACTGTGGACTCTCCAGCAACGGAAATGTGTTAAGAGCAGGTTAGACAAAAATCTGTTAGGGGTAGTCTAGATAATACTTAGTCCTGCCATGAATGCAGGGTACTGAACTAGAGGACCTCTTGAGGTCCCCTCCAGTCCTTATGATCATATGATTTCTATATTCTGTGATTTGCTGGGCTTACAGTTTTTATTAGACTCTGCTCCTGACCACACAAATGACCACATTTAATAGTAAGCAAAATAGAGTCCGCTGTACAAGTCTGAATTGGCATGGAGATCACACTGTAAAAAAACTCTTTTGTTAATGCTTAGTGAAGCATGGCCGCCTTTGGAGACTGACAGTGAGCAATGGCCAGGCGCCCCCTGGGCGGTAGAAACAGGAAGGCCACATCCACCATGCTGCAAGTAGAGGGGAGGGACAGAAACAGGAAGTATAAAAGGTGGGCCATGTATCTCAGTTGGGTTGGATTTGTAAAGGAGACAGATGCCTCCACTCTGCTGCTGCCCCACAGAAGACTTCCGTTGTCCTCAGGACTCTCCCAAGCTATCAGAGCTGCCAGGCGCGGCCGATGCTGAAAAACAGCTGGGATCACCACTGGCGATGTATCCTGAGGAGATGGGGGATGACCCCAAGAGTCGGGTACATCCCAAGATGGGGAGGAAGTAGCTCAGGGACAGCTGACTACACTGTTTGCATTACTTGCTAAACCAAGGTCAGGGTGTTGCATCTGCCCCAGCAGCAAAACACCCCCTCTTCCCCACACCAGCCTCCCAACTGTAGGCCAGGAGACCTGCATTTGCTGTCTACCTGAGACAAGACAGTCTACTGCTCTGCCCCACTGCAGGGGTCAAAGAAACCCCCTCCTTAGTCCTTAGACTGTTTGCTGCTCTGGGCTCACAGACTGTTTACTGCCCTGCCCTGCCTGAGGGCCTGGGCTCCTGGAGTACTCGCTGTTCTGCCACTTGGAGAATTTGAGCCCCAGAGACAGCTAACTTCCCCCTTGTACAAACTGCCATTCTAGGTACATGTGCAGCTTCCCCTTGAGACTGACTGCAAGGGACGGCCACATGCACACCTACCCGCATACACATAGGGTTATTGGAAATGTTTCATCATGTTAACAAAATGAGAGAGGAGAATTACAGAAGACTGCAGCCCCCTCTGTACAAAGGAACAACGGAACCCTTACTGCTGGCAATGAGCATTCTCTTCTTGGACACATTCAATAAGAGCATCTGTAGCTGTGCAGTGAAAAGAGACAAAGATCTGGTTTAATCACCTGGCATGTGCAACACTTGTACTGCTTTGCCTCTAATGAGGCTGCCCTATGACAAAAATAAATCAGCAATGCCTTGGGGGGTGGGCGGAGGGCCTAGCTTCTCCTTTTCTTTGGCATAGAAACTTGGAATGGCGACTATCCTGCTATTCCCACAGTGGGGCAAGCCAGTACTCATGCTTTAGCCCCACAGCAAGTCTCCGAGCCTCTGCACCCCCAGCAGGGCTGGAGCGCCACACTGTTGCTCCTCTTCCTACAGTGCCGCACTGGCTTGCCTTGTTTCTTGGTGCCCCTCTTCCCCTGCAGGAGCGGAGCAAAAGCAGAGCCCCAGCACCCAGAGCTGAGTGAGAGAGAGGTGAGTTGCTTCTCACTTTTGTGTGGCCCCCGCCTGATTTTTCTGTGGCCCTCGCCCCTGCTCTATTCTGTCAGAAAAGGGCCCTGTATTATTGTGGAAGACTGATTTTCAGGAAGTTGATTATTCCATCTGAGATCCCCAGTGTTTAACTCGGTTGAGCTGTTTCTGCCTGTGTGCCATCCTCCAAATCTCTTTATCACTGACTTCAATTCTCAAAGTCTGTCTAATTCTGTGATACACAATAAAGGAAAAGAGGAGCTCATCATCCCTCATTATCCACAATGAAGTCAAGTATGAAGAATATCAGACCTTGGATATTTTTGTCAGTGAACATAAAATTACCTCCAATAAAGGCTTTACAAATGCAATAGCAGACTGTCCCCTCATGATTAGTGAAGGTTAGTGGTGACATATCTCTACTGCTTCACGCCCTCTGGGGCATCTGGCATTGGCCACTCTTGGAAGACAGGATTCTGGGCCAGATGGACCTTTGGTCTGACCCAGTATGGCCATTCTTATATTCTTGCAATGATCAAAATTTAATATCCACCAACATATCTTTCAAGATCCATGGAGCCTACACATGCCTCCACAACCTGTAGTGTACCTCATCCAGTGCACTAAAAGCCCCAATAACTCTTGGTCTCCAATGAACTCACAAGAAAATGACAAAAGACAAAAACACTCTGTGGCGTAGTGGGGGTGCCTTGCTAGTGGCTAGGCTTGGGCAGTGGGCTGTGGGTGACCTCCACTGGCGGCTATTTGTAGCCCGGCCCAGCAGGACAGCGGATGAGTCACTAGGCAAGGGTCTCACAACCTGTCCGACGAGTTGCCTCCCAAGAAGAGAGACAAAGGGAGGAAGGTGGGGTCCAACCCCTAGCTGGGGGGCAGGGCTGGAAGAGAGTTTAATTTCTGTCTGGAATCATGGAGGAAGCAGCCTAAGCAAGGGGGCTGGGATTTAGGGGCCCAGTCTCCCCCATCGCAAGGGGGGCTGAGGCATCCTAGGCCTGGCCCTGTAACCGGATTACATCTATGCTGTGCTGTATCCTGGAGAAGCAACAAACTCCCTCTATTCTACTGGCTGGTGGAGTCTGTTCGTGCCACTACGGGGGTGCAGGAGTCGGGGGAACCCCGACGCACCATCACACACTCCATCACCTGTGGGTGAACACCTCTCACAAAGTGCTCACTCTACATCTGATCTATTAGTCTTCATCCTCAAAGGAAACCTGCACAACACTTTCAAAAGATGAGCCTGGGAGCTTAAATTCATAACTCTGTGTGATGGGGTGGAGTAGGCCTGATGCCCCCTGCTGGGGGATGGAGGTCTTACCGCACCCCGCCCCAGGGAGAAGAGCAGAAAAGCGGTCCTCCATGTACGCTAGAGTGGCTGCTTCTCTGGCAGCCAATCAGGACCCAGCAAGCTGATATAAAAGAAGCTTCTGAGCCAGGGCCTGGCAGTTCCTTTCTGGAGCTCAACCCAGGCAGACTAAAGGGCTGACTGAGAGAACACCAGCACTTTGGACAGCTCTGAATGGGAGCTGGACTTCAGACTGGGTCAGAACCCAGGTCCAGCAGCTGAAGACTAGCTGGTAACTGACAGCAACACCTTGCAGAACCCTGGACAGGGTCAAGGGAGAACTTGCCTACAAAGCCCAGAGAGAAAGGGCTGGACAGAACAGCTTCCTGGGGGAAGTGGCCCAGAGAACAAGACAGCAACAGACTCCATTGATACTCAGCAAGCAACTGCTACTTACAGGGTCCCTGGGCCGGGACCTGGAGGAGTGGGCAGGCCTGGGTCCCCCCAACTTCCAGCAGCCACAACAGGGGGTAAGAAGAAGCCTGGCCCCAGGCAATTGACCAGAAAGACTTCTGGGATATTTCCACTCCCAGAGAACAGCTGGGCAGAGAAGCTGTGGACATGCCCCCAGCCACCAAGGGGTGCTCACGAGAAGGGGAGCCTCTTTATACTCTGTTAGACACTAAAAATTATGGCTAGAATAGAGACACTGGAGTTATGGCTTATTACAAAAATCTACAACCTACTAGCAACTCTTCCACAGTTGCCTTCCCTCTTTTCATTCCTTTCCCTTCTCCCCTCCCCTCCACTCTTCCCGCCCCCCCTGCCCTGGTGACTGGAGGGTGTTAACAGGCCACTTCACTTGGAATGGTCCCTAGAAATATGTGTTAATTACTTGTGCTTAAAAACAATCTGTTTCACATTGTATTTCACTCTGACAGTTTTGTTTCCCAAACATGAAGGAGAGCTCTGCATAAGCTCAAGAGCTTGTCTCTCTTACCAACCAAAGCTGGTCCAAGAAAAGATATTACCTCATCCACCTTGTCTCTCTTATCCTGGGACCAAAACAGCTACAATGTATGTTATGTACAATTAGTTTCCTTTACTACTTGGCATTTAGGCTTTGTCTGCAGGGCTGCTGGTATCAGTAGATTGGCATTGCTATGCTGGCAAACTCTTGGGCTGTGTCTATACTGGCGCGATCTTGCGCCAGAGCTATGCAAATGAGGCTCAGCGTGGAATATCGCCGAGCCTCATTTGCATAACTGAGCCACCATTTTTGCAGAAGAGGCTCTTGCGCAAGACGGAGCTGTCTACACTGCCCCTTCTTGCGCAAGAAAAACCCTCTTGCGCAAAGCCATTATGCTGATTATTTTCAGGCATAACAGCTTTGCGCAAGAGGGTTTTTCTTGCAAGAAGGGCAGTGCAGACAGCTCCGTCTGCGCAACCTCTTCTGCAAAAAGGGCGGCTCATTAGTTATGCAAATGAGGCTCGGCGATATTCCACGCTGAGCCTCATTTGCATAGCTCTGGTGCAAGATCGCGCCAGTATAGACTCAGCCTTGCAGTGTAGATTTCACAGCTTAAACTGGCAAAAAATGGTTTTGATGGTGTAGCTCAGGAGCAGTCAATTATTTTTGTCAAGGTCTAAACTTCTTGGTCAAGGTCTGGTCAAGGTACGGACGCCAGAGACATATTTCACACCATAATAAGTGAGTAAAAGATTTTATAGTCTATTCAAAAGTGTCTGGTGGTACGGATTTGCCCACGGGCTGCCTCTTGGCTATTGCTGGTGTAGCTTAGTCCATGTGAACTAGTATAATAAACTTCTACACTAGGGCTTTTACCAATATAAAAATGTAGTTATTTTAAAAAAATCACACACTGAAGTAGCATTAGCATTCCTGGGAAAGTTTCTAGTATAGACCTGGCCTTAGTGTAAATAAATAAAGTGGAAAGAAGACTATAGTACTCATAAACTTAGTTTGAATATTAAAGGCCTGATCCAAAGTCCGATGAAGTGAAAGGGAATCTTCCCGTTCATTTTAATGGGTATCAGATCAGGCCCTAATGCCCCATTTAGTGGTTATTATTGTTATAATCAAGTATAGCAGAAGTTTTCAGTTTTAACCTCGTGCTTATTAATTTCTCAGGGCAACCATATTAATACAATATTTAGATTAGCCTAATATACTGTGCTGTTATGATTATGGGTCGTATGGCAGAGGTAGAGGATGTGTAATTAGTACTGTTATTTCTGAGCATCTCTGTAGAAATGGGTCAGTGATGAATCCCTTGGTTAAAATGGTGAGTGAGGAGAAGTCTATAAACTATGACTAGAGTTAAAAACAAGAGATGCTGAAGTGAAAAGATTAAAATGGCAGGCACCACTCAATTCTGCCAAATCCTTTTTCACCATCACTTGACACACCCATAAAAGGTGAGTAACTGTCTCAGTGACAAAAGTAGCTCTGACATAATAAGAGATGTCTGGTTACCATAGAAGTCCTTATATTAACCCTGCCTTTGTTGTAATATAATCAACTGACACTGATATAGTTGAAAACTCCAGCTTTTGTGCTGGGGGGAAAGGCTTAAAAAAAGTGGAAGCCAATCGGAATCCTTCTTGACCCTTGTCTCAGCAATGCACTACTAATCTTTGAAAGGTTTTAGTGATGGGAAAAGCAAGTCTTGTGGTTAGAGCAAAGGAGTGGAAAATGAAACTCCACCCTCTTCTGAGCCCAGCTCTGCCACTCAGTCACTGTGTGATCATTGGTCCAGCCATCTAAACACTCTGTATCAGTTACCTCACCTGAAAAGCAGGGAGAATACTTACCTGCTTCTCCTTGTCCTTTTAATCAACATCAGCAGTGCAGATGCATAGAATAATAGAAATGAGAAAGCATCAAGCCAGCCTTCTGTTCTGAGGCAGGGTCAAGTAAACCCAGACCAGCATGACGTATTCATCCAACATGTTCTTAAAAACTTCCAGCACAGGAGACCAATGCACCCTCTAATTTTTTTTCATCCATGTGTGGAATAAATTTTGTTAGTGTATCAAGGAATGTATGGATGTGCTCCACCAATAGAAAAACATGTTGCCAGCCGTGGACACTGTGGGATTTCTGCTAGTCAGCTGGACAGCACCTGAATCTCTCCTGAGTGGCTGCCCAAGCAGTAGCCTCCCCAGGAATTGAAATTGGAGGGGGTGTTTGAATTTACGGGGGGTGTCAGGGCTGATGAGGGGTGAGACCATGAGGGTGAAGGTGGGCTGAATGGCACCATAGTTCACAAAACTGGGGGGAGTGTTAGGAAAATTCCGGTGGGGGTATACACCCCCATAAGGGGGGTGTAGGGTAATCCCTGTGCCCAAGCACATAGCTTACAGGGAACACTGCTGGAGGCTCCCCAAGGTCCCTTGGAAGCTTATTCCAGAGTTTAACTACTTTTGTAGTTAGAAAGTTTCCCCTAATATCTAACCTAAATTTCCCCTGCTGCAGATTAAGCCCCTTACCACTTGTCCTACCTCCAGTGAAGATGAAGAACAATTGATCACGGTCTAATTTAAACTAGCCTTTAACATATTTGAAGACTGTTATCAGGTGTCTCGAAACTAAACATGCTCAACTTTTTACATCTTTCCTCATAGCACGGGACCATTTATTATTTGTGTTGCCCTCCTGTGAGCCCTTTCCAATTTATCCACATCTTTCTTAAAGTGTGGCACCTAGAATTGGAAACAGGACTCTAGCCAGTGCCTCACCAATGCCAACTATAGTGGAACAGCTACCTCCCGTGTCTTAGATACAAAACTCCTGTTAACACAAGGTGGAATATTAGCCTTTTCACAACTGCATCACACTGTTGACTCCTTTTCACCCATTTTGCTACATCCCTAGTTATTCCCCATTTTGCAACTGATTTCTCCTGCTTTACAGTGAAGTAATTTGCACTTGTCTTGATTGAATGTGTGACACCTCTTACAGACCTGTGAGCCAGCCCTGACGGTCTGGGTTTGAAATAGTTTTCCTTCTCCTAGGTGGATGGACTGCCATGGTTGATAAACTACACCTTCCTGCTCGAGGGACAGAGAAGTGAAATGACTTGTCCATAGCCACCCTGCAAGCTCTTCGTAGGGCCAGGAGTAGAACCCACCACTCCCGTACTGGCTCTGATGTGCTCCTGTACCATGCACGCCAGTGAGAATACAATACCTGCCTCACCTAACAGTGTGAGGCTTAGTTAACGCATATTTATGAAACATTTTGTTATCTCTCCGATGGCAGGCACTACAGGAAGACAAAGGAAATTGTAATGACAGAATTCAGCAGAGTTGTAGGCTAAATTGCAACTGACAGTTTAAATAACATGCTGGGAAGGGATTGTTAAATGTATAGATGTACAAAACAAACTAGAGAACGCTCATCAGAATTATCTATTAATCTGACTTCCATCTGTGGGAAGAAAACTTCTATTTAAATTGTTAAGAAAAAAAAAACCATGCTGAACTGGGATTATTGAAAAGGACATGCACCCAGCTCCCATTAACAGTTGTCTACCTAACTCCCTTATGGCTCCTTTGAAAACCCCAGACTTGTACCACAGAGCTCTGATGAAGCATAGGATCTGTGCAATCTGAAGAAACTGAAATCACCTGTAAGACAAAAAAAAATTCCCCAGCAATTTAAAACGAATAAAAACCCACCTGAAGGAGTTGGAAGAGATTTAAGGGCTCATCAATTGAACTGGAACTCAGGGAATTTGTGATATGTTGGGCAAACTTAATTGTTTTGTGCTACAAGATAGAATGCAGGGAATCAACTCCCCGTGCTGGGTGGTAGACAGATTCTTAAAGTAGCAATGCCAGTAACAATACATTTATTCTTTGCTCTTATCATTCTGAAAGGACGTGCTTTTCATGCCATCTTACAAAGTGCTTGAATGAAATATTTGAAACTGTAGAAACAGCTTCATAGAGTACAAAAAGAGAATAGTTTTTACTCTCTCTCAAACAGCAATGGGCACCAGTCTTGTTGCTTATGAAATCACCAGGAGCCCTGAGAGGAATGGATTCCATGGCTCTACATCCATTATTCTCTGGATAACCCTGAGAAAAATGGAGAAAAGTTGTTGGAACAAGGGTGGCTTTTTCAGAGCAGCAGGAAGCTTTTACAGCCGGAGGTTTCTCAAGTGCCTTGTCAGGACCCCCCTGGTGTTCCAGAGACAGCCCCAAACCTGAGCCTCTTTGGATGATAATTGTGATGTAGTTATTGAATTAAAGAAGGTTTCTAACTGGCCCAGCGCCAACAACCTTTCAGAAGAATAATAGGCCTGATAACAGTTTCCTTTTAAAATCCCATTAACTCGCATGGGGTCTGTGATAACATTCCCATCTCCACGATAGCGGTGTTTCAGTGGTTTAATTCAGAGTGCAGAAGCCTCATTTGTAATTGCTACACTTGGCATGGTAAAGCAACACTCCTGAGTCTGGTGTGGGGAGGGCACGGCTTTATTTAAGCTTGGATTTCGGGGTGAAGATTAGTTACACAGATGCCAGGTGCTGGAAAGAGCTGGGGTTTTACCTCCCATCATAGATCCTGAGGCGTGTGAGATATCTTTGAGCTTTTCAAACATGCTGCATTGACAGCCCTATAGACCGATGCCTGGCAGTGGGGTTGATTTTTTCCCCTGGAGTAGTCATTTACACCTGTGCCTCATGAGTGTGAAATCTTGTGGTTCTCTTGTTGGTAGCATTTGACAATCCCTTTGCCCTAACCTTGCCTACATGGACTTCACAGATTCCAAGGCCAGAAGGGACGATTGTGACCATCTAGTCTGGCCTCCTGTAGAACCAGAAAATTTCCCCCAAATAATTCCTGGAACCAGGGGTGATAGTAACTTAAATTTCTTACAGGTATTGTCCTATCACAACCCATTCCCCATTGGTGGGGAATAAATGCAGGGGGCGGGATTTTGGCCATACAACAGTACTTATAAGAAATTTAAGTGTGGGGTGGAGTGCACGGGGGCTCAGGGCAGAGAGATTGGAAGTGGGGTACAGGGGTTAGGGCTGGGGACAGGGATGCAGGAGTCAAGGTTGGGGTGTATGAGGGGCTCAAGGCAGAGGGTTGGGGTTTGTGTGTGTGTGCCGAGTTAAGATTGGGGTGTATGAGGGGCTTAGGGCAGGGGTTGGGGTGTGGGGGTGCAGGAATTAGGGCTGGGGATGAGGATGCAGGAGTCAAGGTTGTGGTGTATGAGGAGGCAGCTCAGGGCAGAAAGCTGGGGGAGTGCAGGGGGGCAAGGGTAACATTTTTGGGGGGGGGGGGGAAGGGCTGTAGCTGACCTTACCTGGGTCACTGAGTGTTTCTTTTTCTTTTTCCTGACTTGGGAACAAGGCAAAGTACACAGCCTGTGAGCCTTCCTCCTCTGCCCTGCCCTGCCCTTCAGGCAGGAGCCAGAGCAGGCTGTGCACTTTTCCTCGCTCCCTTGCCAACAAAAAGAGAAAAAAACCACTCAGTGACTGGGATAAGTGCCGCTACATTTCCCCCCACACCTTGAAATGGTGGTCAAAGGATGGGGGGCTGCGGGCTGGGGCAGTCCCAGATGCTCCCCTCCTTCCTGCAGCCAGCCCCTCTTACTTGCCAGGATGCCTACTTCTAGTGCGGCAGCCTGCAGGGAGCTGGACTGGGAGTGCCCTGCCCTTCCCCCTACAGCTAAGTGCCCCAGCCAGCCAGTTTCTTGCCTAGCACCGTACCACAGGGGGCGCTCTGGCTCATCTCCTCAAAATGGAATCCCAGTAGCAGGTGGTATAGTCACGTGTGTGACTAGTCCAATCGCTTTCGGACTTACAGGACAAACAAGGCTGTTTACAAGCCATTAACTTGATCACCCAGTTGGTAAGGCGTGCAGGCATCAGTAATGGCTCTCATTAGCATGTTTAAAACTATACACAATCTCATGCTTCATATTTCTCACTCTACATACAAGGATAATATATGCACCAAAATAGGATATACAGATCCAGCAGAATGTAACATTAAAATTGATAAGTTACATGAGGTAATTCATTCAAAGCATCTGAGTTATGCATATTCGTGCATATTCATAAGCCAATTTCATAAAGCATGGGGGGAGGTCATCACAGCACTAATTTATAGTCTTCAGTGGGATTAAGTGATGCACAGATGTACCCCTCTGCAAAGGGGGTAAATGTCACCTATATTGCACTTACCTTTCTGTACATAGTGTGGATACCTCAGCGCAGGAGCGGGAGGTGCAATTTCAGCTAAGAGGAACATACCCCTCCTAACTCCGATCAAGCCAGAGCACTAAAAATAGGACAGTAACTGCAGCGGGGCAAGACAGTTGCAGTTTCAGTGTAGATATACCCCAGATCCATGGCTCTCCTCAATGTCTCTTCCACTCAGACAAGCGAGATCAGGCCCACAGCTGGAGTAAATTTTCATAGCTCCATTGGCTTCATGGAGCCAGATTCTTAGCTGATGTAAATAAGTACAGCTCCTACACTTCAATAGCCCTTTTTACCTTTTTCTCCAGGGCATCACAAAGCGCCATGTCTTTTGGGCTTACTACTCCCCTTGCTTGCGGCAGCTCATCAGCTTTCATATTTATGCTTCTTTCCAGCCTCGTCTATCCTGGGAGGTTGGGTTGGACGTAGCCGCATTAGGTTGATTTTCTAAATAAATGAACTGAGTCCACACCACAAAGCCCATTCCATCAACTTTAGGGGGCCATTAAAATTGTTTTTTGTACTCCTGCTTTCATGAGGAATAACCGCTAAATTCATCCTTTCATGGATGAATTTGTGGTACTGCAGATGCAGCGCCTTGAAAGTCAATGTTCTTGGCCTCTGGGAGGTATCTCAGTGACCGCTCTGGCCATAACTTTCAACTCTACTGTTCTCCAGGTGAATAGGAAAAGCCCTGGGAAAATTTGAATTTTGTTGCCTGTGTGGCCTGTGTGGCAAGCAGACCTCAGAGCAGGCAGCACACCTGATCATGAGTTCCATGAGCAATATGAGGTCCAGGAGTTCCCAGGGTCGCAGTCTGCAGACAGGTACCATCATGGAGCATGCAAGAGATCCTGGACCTCATTACTGTGTCATCTCTGCCAAGATCGCAAAGGGCATGGAGGAGAAAGGATACACCAGGGACATCCAGTAATGCCAAGTGAAAATAAAGAGCTGAGGCAGTCCTACCGCATGACAAAGGAAGCAAACAGATGGTCTGGAGCATTGCCATAAACATGCCATTTCTAAGAGCAGTTGCGTGCAATCCTTGGGGAGGACCTGACCAGCTTCCCTAGCCAGTTTGTGGATTCCTCTCAAGACACTCAGGCAGTCTCAATGGAGGACAGCGTGAAGGAGGAGCATGACTAGGTGGAGAACGGTCAGCAGGCGAGCAGGGCAATCGATGTCACCAAGAGCTAAGAACTTTTTTTATAACCTTGGAGACAATCTCCTCCTTCCAAGATGCCTCTCAGTCGGGCACTGATCCCAGCGAGGGCACTTCTGATGAGTTCACATTTTTTATCTAGCTGAAAGTGGTTTAGGGCAATTGAGTGTGGTCTGTGGTGGCCACGGTGCCTACCCAGCCAGGGCCCCGGAACAGCTTGTTAACGTGTCTGGAGATGGAGCAGGGAGGATTCTTGCGCCATCTCCATAAAGTTTTCATACAGGAACTCTTTAATCCTTCTCACAAGGTCTCTGGGGAGGCCTGCCTTATTCCAGCTTCCACGGTAGGACACCTACCCATGCCAAGCCAACAGAAAGTGGTCTGGCGTCACTGGAGCGCAAAGCAGTGCAGCATAATGCCCAGGTTTCTGGCCATATTCAGTCAGCATCTGCTCCCTGTCACTCTGTGTGATTCGGAGAAGACTGATATCTCACATGGCAACCTGGATGGGAAGCTGTTAGCTGATGCCTCTGCAGTAAACCTCCGTTTGCTCATCCTCAATGAAGTATGGCTTGAGCCCCTGCCCTGCACTGCCCTGTCACCTCACCGGGACCTGCTCCCCTCTGCCCTCCCGCCTGCCCCAGAGGGAAGGGAAAGTTCCACTCTTCCGGCAAACTTGCAGTTGCATTCACCCTGCTCTGCTGCCATGCCTGGACCCCCCGCCCCCCCCTCCCTCCCTCCTACCCACCCACTCCTGCAGGAAGGGAAAGTTCCACCCTCCCGTCAAGCAGGGAATGCCGAATACATAGGCACCAGATGAGACCCTGCTCTGCTCGGCCACCACGCCCAGATCCTCTACCCTCTCCAGCCTGCAGGCTCATGCCCCCGGCCTGTCCCTTAGCATGTCTGCCACCAAACAGAGTTCAGCTGTTCCCCTAAGAACTGTGAGGTGCACCTGCTACACAGTGGCTACTTAAAAGCATAACTGTGGCCTTGTACATAACAGATCCCTATTGTCTCTGGACCAGTGGTCCCCAACGCAGTGCCCATGGGTGCCATGGCACCCGCCAGGGCATTTATGTGTGCCCGCCGAATGATCTGGGCCAGCCCCGCCCCCCGGCGCATGTGCGGTGCCAGCCCCAGGCGCGTGGCGCATGGGTGGTGCTGGCCCTGGGCATGCGGCTCATGGACGGCCTCTGCCCCGGGCGCACTGCACATGCGCGGTGCCAGCCCCGGGCGCGCAGCGCATGAACAGCCCCGGCCCTGGGCACACGGCGCGTGAGCGGCCCCGCCCCCGGATGTCCAGCGCGTGAGCGGCCCTGCCCCCGGGTGCCCGGCAGCCCCGAAAGGTTGGGGACCACTGCTCTAGACAGACCTTCCTTTATGCTGACAGATTACGTGTTACGCTTTACAATGCATCTCCTGTAAAGTCTGCCCTTCACTTTTCGTTATAGTGGGAACAGCAGTGAACCTGCTGTGCTCTACCCCAGCACCACCAGCTGTCCGCCTGGCACAAATCTGCAGGTGAAAATGTACTAGGCATTAGATGTTCAAAGTGCAAGACATTAGATGTTCAATGCCTGTGGTGGGAAAAACACCTCAGCAGCCCAACACTGTAGCATTTTAATTTCAGAAAGGGGAACTACACAAAAATGAGGAAGTTAGTTAAACACAAATTAAAAGGTACAGTGACAAAAGTAAAATCTCTGCAAGCTGCATGGAAACTTTTCAAAGACACCATAATAGAGGCCCAACTTAAATGTATACCCCAAATTAAAAAACACAGTAAGAGAACCAAAAAAGTGCCATCGTGACTTAACAACCAAGTAAAAGAAGTAGTGAGAGATAAAAAGACATATTTTAAAAAGTGGAAGTCAAATCCTAGTGAGGAAAATAGAAATAAGCATAAATTTTGTCAAATTAAGTATAAAAATATAATAAGAAAAGCCAAAAATGAGTTTGAAGTACAGCTAGCCAAAAACTCAAAAAGTAATAGCAAAATGTTTTTTAAGTACATAAGAAGCAGAAAGCCAGTTAAACAACCAGTGGGGCCCTTGGATGATTGAGATGCTAAAGGAGCACTCAAAGATGATAAAGTCATTGCAGCGAAGCTAAATGAATTCTTTGCTTCTGTCTTCATGGCTAAAGATATTGGGGAGATTCCCAAACCAGAGCCATTCTTTTTAAGTGACAAATCTGAGGAATTGTCCCAAATAGAGGTGTCATTAGAGGATGTTTTGGAACAAATTGATAAACTTAACAGTAACAAGTCACCGGGACCAGATGGCATTCACCCAAGAGTTCTAAAAGAACTCAAATGGGAAATTGCTGAACTATTAACTATGGTTTGTAACCTATCCTTTAAATCAGCTTCCATACCTAATGACTAGACGATAGCTAATGTGACGCCAATATTTAAAAAGGGCTCTAGAGATGATCCAGCCAGTTACAGACTGGTAAGTCTAACGTCAGTACCGGGCAAATTAGTTGAAACCATAGTAAAGAATAAAATTGTCAGACACATAGATGAAAATAATTTGTTGGGGGAAAGTCAACATGGTTTCTGTAAAGGGAAATCATGCCTTACTAATCTGCTAGAGTTCTTTAGGGGGTCAACAAACATGTGGACAAGGGGGATCCAGTAGATACAATGTACTTAGATTTCCAGAAAGCATTTGACAAGATCCCTCACCAAAGGCTCTTAAGCAAAGTAAGTTATCATAGGATGAGAGAGAAGGTTCTTTTGTGGATTGATAACTGGTTAAAAGACAGGAAACAAAGGGTAGGAATAAATGGTAAGTTTTCCGAATGGAGAGAGGTAACTAGTGGAGTCCCCAAGGGTCTGTATTGGGACCAATCCTATTCAACTTATTTATAAATGATCTAGAGAAAGGGGTAAACAGTGGGATGGCAAAATGTGTAGATGATACCAAACTGCTCAAGATAGTTAAGACCAAAGCAGACTGTGAAGAACTTCAAAAAGATCTCACCAAACTAAGGGTATATCTACACTACAAAGTTAATTCGAAATAACAGCAGTTATTTTGAATTAACTTCAATAGCGTCTACACAGCCAAACCGCTATTTCAAAATAAATTCGAAATAGCGGAGCACTTATTTCGAATTTGGTAAACCTCATTCTACGAGGAATAACACCAAATTTGAAATAGCTAATTCGAAATAAGTGCTGTGTAGACACTTATTTCAAATTAGGGGGCCTCCAGCCCTTCCGAGTTTCCCCTGGTGGCCACTCTGGGCACAACCAGGAAAACTCTTCTCCTCTCCCCCAGCCCCAGGGCCCTTAAAGGGGTAGAGTCTGGCCACTGGGCATGTGTGAGAGCCAGGCCTGCCAGCAGCCTCAGCCCCTCACCCAGTGGCTGCACAATGCCATCCAGTGGCAGCCAGCCGTCCCCTGCCCAGTCCCCCAGCACCCAGGGGCCAGCCAGGGGCCGTAGACGGCACACGCCCTCGTGGACTAGTGCGGAGATCATGGACCTCATTGAGGTTTGGGGGGAGGCCCCCAACGTCCATGATCTCCGCACTAGGTGGAGGAACGCGGCCGTCTACGGCCGCATAGCAGCCACCATGGCCAGGAAAGGCCACAGGCGCACCCAGGCACAGGTGCGCCTCAAAATTAAAGAGTTGCGGCAGGCGTATGCCAGGGCCACCATGGGCGGCGCCGCAGCAGGGGTTGACTCCTGCCCCTACTTCCCCGGCCTCGACCGAATCCTGGGGGGCCGGGCGGTCCGCGCCAGCCCGGGAGGCAGCGAGCCGGGAGCTAAGGACCCTGACCCGGGCGCAGCAGAGGGGCCACCACCAGCTGTCCCGGCACCGGAGTCGGCAGGGTCGTCCGGGGAGGCCATACCAGGTAAGTGCCAGCACTGTCCCCTACCCGGGGAGGCGGGGAGGGAGACCAGGGACCACGTGCGTGGCCATGCCTCCCACGGATCATGCAGCCACCTGTGCACGTGCAAGCACGTGACATGCCACCCTTGGGCAGGTGGCTCCAGCTGCGTGACACCCAGGGACCGTGGCCCAATAGGCACACGTGTGTGGGAAGAGACCTGACACGCTCCCGACCCCGGGGCGGGACCCAGCAGGATGCCCTCCCTTCACACGCCCCCTCTACACAGAGGCAGGGGACATCTCCCCCCCGCCTCGGCCGCACTATACACGGCACAGGGGCATGGGTGTGGTCTTGGGGCAGCTCCCACTCCCGGGGAGAGCTGGACAGCCTGACCATGGCCTCTGTGCAAGCACGTCGGCTCTGACGGTGCAGGGCACGGTCATCTGCATCTCACAGGGGGCGCTGGGCATCATCCACTGCATCCCCAGGGAGAAATGACCACTCCCCTTCTTTCTCCACAGCCGCACCAGCTGAACGTGCAGGGTGCACCACCCCGCCTAGGACATGCTCCTGCACCCGAGGGCTCCTCCGGACCACCAGAACGCAGCAGGGGTACCAGCACCTGGGGACCCTGCGAGCCCTGCACCGCACCATCAAGGCCTGGGTGCAGGAGGACCTACAGCTCCGCCGGGAGCAGCTTGCCCAGGACCGTGCCATGTGCTCACACCTGCAGGCCCTGCTGCAGAGTGTGCTGCCCCGTGCTGCCCCAGCGCCTGCTGCCCCACCCCCCAGCTACTGTTCCTCTTCCCACTCGTGCCCCCCCACCTCTCCCACCTCAACCTCCACACCCTCCTCCCCATCCCCCCGGGTACGCCGAGGCTCCTGCACCCGCCGTGCTGGGAGACATGTGGCCCGATGAGACCCACCCCCGAGCGCTGAGCTTCCCCTCCCCTTCTTCCCTTGCTTCCCCCTTCCAGCTCCCTCCTCCCAGTTTTCCCCCTTCCCTCTCCCACCCTCTCTCCTCCCCTCTCCCGCCTCCTTTCCCCAGTCTCCCCAGAGTTTCATTCCCCCTCCCGTTTTGTTAAATAAAGACAGTTTGTGTTTATGAAAAAACGTGTATTTTATTTGACATCTGGAAGGGGGGCTAGGGAGGGGGTAAGTGGAAGGATGTGAAGGAGGAATGGGGCACGAGCCCCCGGTGGGGAGGACCGGGGTGGCTCTGAGGGCTCCTCAGGGTGGACGCTTTCCCGCAGGGCCTCCTGGATCCTGACAGCCCCCCGATGGACCTCCCGGTTGGCAGCCTGCAGCAAGTGCAGCTGGGCTGATGGCAACGACCCCACGAGATGCACTAACATGCCCAGGGACAGGTCTGGTTCCATGTTGCAGAGTGCCATGGTGTCCCGAGTGAGGGGAAGCAGAGCACTCCGAGACACAAATGCTTTGCTGTCCCTCAGCGAGGTAGACCAGCAAGCAGAGAAACCTGAGAACTGTCTGTCCGGGATGGGGGGTAGGGTCCCTTTAAGCACAGACCTCAGATAGCCTGAGGCAGCAGCCCCACACACTAAGTCCGACCCTGATGCCCTGCTGGCACTGGTTCTGGCCAGCCTTACCTTCAATTCAGGGTCCACTCAATGTGGATGTGCTATTTCGAATTAGAAAAACACTATTTCGAACGCTATTTCGAATAACTAGATGCGTTATTTTGAATTTTAGCTTAATTCGAATTAACTATTTCGAATTAAGTTAATTTGAAATAGCGCTGTAGTGTAGACATACCCTAAGTGATTGGGCAACAAAATGGCAAATTAAATTTAATGTTGATAAATGTAAACTAATGCACATTGGAAAAAAAAAACCCAACTATATGTACAATATGATGGGGACTAATTTAGCTACAACTACTCAAATCTTGGAGTCATTGTGGTCTTGGAGTCATAGTGGAGTCTCTGAAAACATCCACGCAGTGTGCAGTGGCAGTCAAAAGAGGCAAATAGAATGTTAGGAATCATTAAAAAAGGGATAGAGAATAAAACAGAAAATATCTTAATGCCTCTATATAAAACCATGGTATGCCCATATCTTGAATACTGCATATAGATGTAGTCACCTCATCTCAAAAAAGATATATTGGCATTGGAAAAGGTTCAGAAAAGGGCAACAAAAATGATTAGGAGTTTGGAACAGGTCCCATATGAAGAAAAATTAAAAAGACTTGGACTTTTCATTTAGAAAAGAGGAGACTAAGGGGGGATATGATAGAGGTCTATAAAATCATGACTGGTGTGGAAAAAGTGAATAAGGAAAAGTTATTTACATATTCCCACAATATAAGAACTAGGGGTCACCAAATGAAATTAATAGGCAGCAGGTTTAAAACAAACAAAAGGAAGTTATTCTTCACTCAGTGCACAGTCAACCTGTGGAACTCCTTGCCAGAGGATGTATTAAAGGCCAGGACTTTAGTAGGGTTCAAGAAAGAGCTAGATAGATTCATGGAGGTTAGGTCCATCAATGGCTATTAGCCATGATGGGTAGGAATGGTGTCCCTAGTCTCTGTTTCTCTGGAGGTGGGTGACAGGGGAAGGATCATGTGAGGATTACTTGTTGTGTTCCCTCCCTCTGGGGCATCTGGTATTGGCCACTGTCGGCAGACCGGATACTGGGCTGAATGGACCGTTGGTCTGACCCAGTATGGCCATTCTTATGTTCTTATGTAAGGCAGACAAGAGCTAGGGAGGACAGACGGGAAGCACATGGAGGCAATTCTGATTATCATAATAAGTAGATGAATGCTCAGATGGAAAAAGGGATCAATCCCAGCAACTGCAACAGCCATAGAGTGAAAGACAATTGTGCAGGCGCTTAGGGTCTATGTTATTAATAGCTTTCTATGCTCTCATCAGCAAGTCTGAGCTTCATAGCTCATTACCACTCCTCTGAGTCATGTTAAAGCTGCTTACGTCAGGGAAGTAGGAAAAGGACTCTCATTCTGGATGCCACATGTGAGGGACCACAGAGGATTTCCATACAGACTGCGAAGCGTTCTTTCAGACCATATATTCTCAGCCCGGTATTACGGAACATTGTGGAATGTGATTCAGTGACTACAGTGAGATTTCTGGTGGGAATTCATAATTAAAGGCAGCATCTTGTCATACAGTCTGCTCCCTAATTATTCTTGACATTTATCCGTTCTTTGAGAACATCTTAAATGAAAAGAAAAACCTCTTGACTGCAATTAATATTCCTAAGGGTCTGCTAATAACAACAAGGCCCGGAGTCAGGAAATCATGGAGGCATATGCTTAACTCTAAGCATGCTAGTACTCACATCCCTAGTCAGAAAAATACTTAAATGTGTAAAAACGTAAAAAAACAACAAATAGACCCGCAGCACCTTAGAGACTAACAAAAACTGTAGATGGTATCATGAATGTGTGCTTAACTTTATGCGCATATTTAAATCACAGCTGAAGTCAATGGGAGCATCTCACGTGCTTAAAGTTAAGTGCCTGCTGACGTGCTTTTGCTGAATCAGGCCCTCAGACTTTGGAAGTCATAGATACCACTAACATTTGCTGCTAACTCTCCGGAGCTAAATCGTGGCTTGAGTCTGAGAAACCACCCACGTTTGTATTACCCTGCTCCCTCAGGTGCCTGTAGTTCATTTGAATCCTGTGGAGAGATTAGAGTCATTGCTTAGGATAGGGTTTGTTTTCACAGGAGGATTCCAGTTGCCAAAATATATTATACAAGCCTTGTGTAACAGGGTATGCTGCTCACTGCTGGGACATCAACTTGTGGTTCACCTGGGGATTAGTTCTTCACTGGTCTGACACCCCCTTCTTGGGATGTTTGACGTGTGTGTGTGTGTGTGTGCGCGCGCGCACACCCTTCTTGGGATGTTTGACCTGTGTGTGTGTGTGTGTGTGTGTCTCTCTCTCTCTCTCTCTCTCTCTCTCTCTCAGTCTGGGCTCATAATACTGCCTCTTCTTGGCTTGGCCTCTGCTCAGATCACAGGTTTCCTCTTCCCAGGTATCAAAGTGCCACTGGACAAACCAAATCAGGCTGTTTTCCATTCCTCTGCCCTTGTCCTGCCCCTTCCCCAGTGGCTGGTAGGGGCATTGGGGCCCATGTAGTACTCTGGGGCAAGGTCTACACTACACTTCTTTTTCAGAAAAAGGTACGCAAATTGCGCTCTGCAATTTGCGTGCCTTTTTCCGATTCTTTTTTCCGAAGAGGCTTTTCCGAAATTTGGCCTGTCTACACTGGGCCAAATTTTGGAAAAATTGCCACTTTTCGGAAGAGCCCTTCTTCCTCGTGAAACGAGGTTTACAGGGCTTCCGAAAGAGCGCGTTTGCTCTTCTGAAAAAAATTTCGGAAGAGCAGACTCGTTCCCTGGATGTGGCGGAGTTTTTCCGGGATACCTCTGGTATCCCGGAAAAACTCCGTAGTGTAGACGTAGCTTGGGTTCTAGCTGAAGGACCTGATGTCCAGCAACCACAGTCAACTCCAGTTCCCAGGCCTTGTTGCTAGTTCCCTGGATTCTTTTCTACCTTCTCTATCTTCTGCCTCCCAGGTTATCACTAAAATTTCCTCTGCTCCCCTGTAGCTATTTCACCCCCTCTCAGGTTCTTGCCAGTCCATATTCTCAGGCAGCAGGATCCTTTGGTTTACCCCTCTTAGTGCTATGCCGTGCCATGCTGTGTCCTCTCCTTTCCTGGGAGTGACTGCCGACTTCTACCAGAGATTACCCACCCCCTCATATCCCTCTCTTTAGGTCTGTCTGAGCCTAACTGGGCATCATCAGCTGTTATGTTAGTCCTTATCAACCTTGACTCTTTCCCAGGTGCAGCCTGTTAAGCATTAATTGGCCCTTTTTACCTAGCCAGGCCTTGCATAGAGTAGACACCCCTTCACACCTAGTATCAGAAAGACAGAACAAAACATACTTTCTTGCAGTTGAAGGCATGACCCAATTTCAATGGAAGCTAATGAAAACCCTTCGGTGAGCTTCAGAAGAACGGGAGAAGGTGCCTGGCCTTCAGAAGACAAAAAAATGTGAGGCTTTGTTTAGATGTGTTTGCTGCTGACAAGTCTGCAACCTAGCCCAAGCAAAGATTAAATAAAGGTTAGTGGCCATTTTTCTGTTCAATCGACCAGTTGGGGGGCAGGGCAAAGATCTACAGCCATAGAATCTGCTGCTATTTTCTCGTCCAAAAGCAGACCTAAACATTCAAAAGAAATGTGACCGTTCTGCATTCAGTTACCAATTGCTGGATCTGTGCAGTCCCTGACAGTGTCCTTTTAAATACTAACCACAATTTCATGTCAGCAGCCACATGACAGCTATGCTCTAGGTCAATGAGCAATATTGATCTTATATGTGTCTAATTCAGAAAATATATTGGGTCTAGTGAGCCCGTATTGGGAGACTTTTCTCCAGCAGACAGTGACTCAATCTAGTCAGGCATA
Organism: Rafetus swinhoei; assembly: GCA_019425775.1. Classification (NCBI taxonomy): domain Eukaryota; kingdom Metazoa; phylum Chordata; order Testudines; family Trionychidae; genus Rafetus; species Rafetus swinhoei. The sequence goes on along the minus strand of CM033446.1, from coordinate 123,624,700 downwards.
AAATCAATAAATAAGGTCACACTTAAAGGCCTTGTCTACACTACACTGTTTTGTCGACAAAAGTCAGCTTCTGCAGACGAAACAGTGGAGGTGTACCCACAATGATGCTCTTCCCTCTAGTTTAACTCCCCTGCTACCCCAGCAAAATAAAACCACATTGTCGAGCGGCATAGAGCTTTTTGCAACATAGTTTAGAGAATGATGCAGTGTCACTGTAGATGGCGTGCTTGCTTGTGTAACCCTTCTGTGAGGTGGAGCTAGCAGTAGGTAGGGCCAGGTTAAATATCTCGAGGTTCCTCTCTATCCATCCTACACAGAACTGGCTTGAGCCAGTAACCTGGGAAATTCTTGTATCACCCCCTGTGCACCTCTGAGAGGCAATGCTTCACTGCCCTGCTGAACGCTCATCGCATCTCTCCACCACCACGCTGCTGCCAATTGTCCACACCACCACCACCACCCTCCTAACCTCTTATTGCATCTTTCCGCTGCCGCTCTGCTGGCTGCCATCCACCTCTTGGCTGTGACTTCAGACCATCAGTCTCAAATGGTTTCAGCTCCCAGTGATTTCAGGCAGGATCAGTGGTGAAAGTAACTTAAAATTTCTTACAGGCACTGTCCTATTGCAACCCGGGACTTTTGCCAGAGCTGTGCACCAGGGCGCATCTACTTATTGTCACCTCTCAGCAGGATAGAAGAAACACAACGCCCAACGCAATTCACATAAATAAGAAGCTCTTAACAATGCCTGTTTAACTCGGTTCTTTGACCAGTGGGGGGAACAGGTCAAACAAGTCCAGGCAAGGGAGGAGATGCAGCCTCCTGACCAGAATAACTTTCCCTCACCCCCTCTCTTTGGCAGAGCTCTGAAAGTCAAGCCCCTGCTTAGTTCTAATAACTGTGAGCCATTTCCTTTGGAACAATGCAGTACAGTCCTACGTTTCTGTATTCTCACAATATTACAAACACTGGTAACTGCTATCTCTGCATTTAATACAGCCGTAGCTCGTGTTGGGTCACAAATTAAGTTGTATTATATGGAACAAAATACCACTCCATCTGCTGAATAGCTGGCAAATCTAAGCAAAGGAGGAGCAAACTGTATTTGCATAGACTCATCCAGGGTCTCTCTCCCCTTCCGACTAGATGTGATGGAAACATTCCTACAGATCCTGCTTACATCTGTCACCCTAATTGGCCACCAGGAGGCATCCTACAATGCTCATCATGACTGCTTGAGTTAGCAGTTTGAACTCCGCTGCCCTGCAGCTACGCAAGCATGCACCCCTTCCCTGTTTAAAGGCCTGGGAAATTTTGCTGAGGCAGGTATAACAGAAGACAAGGAAGGGCAACCACCACTCGGGTGCACAGTCATGCTGCTTCTGTGAGGAGTTTCATGCCATCTTCCATGGTGACCACACTGCCAGGAGCCCAGTGGATATTTCAGGGGGACGGAGGCAATGACTAGCAGGCTCAACCCCAAGGACAAAGTAGTGGATGAGGAAGGAGAGTTGGAGGAAAATGTGGGACATACAAAAAGGTTGTCCGGTAGCATGGCAAGCCAGAGCGTATTTTTGGCTCTGGAAGGGGTCTAGCTAGTCCTTCACACCAATATCCATCAAACATCTTGAAAAAAATATCCGTTGTGGATATGTCATTCCAAAGGATTACTTGCACCTTGCTCCAAAGCACCTGGTACTGGCTAGTGTTGGAAACGGGAGACTAGATTAGACGGACCACAGCTCTATTATTGTACACCTGGTGATATCATTATGGGTCTTGGGTGTGAATGCAAAGCAGATATTGGGCCTAAAGAAGAGAACAATGTTAAAATCTGGATAACTTACTCCAACCTGTGCTTCTCATATTACATTGTGTTCTATGCCGTGCGTGTCAACTCCTATAAGGACGTTCCTCCTTTTTCTTTTACTGTGTTGTCACTGGATCTTCCTCATACCTCTGTGGATGTATATATTATGCATCTGGTTGAGTATGAAATACAGTCCTAATGGATATATTCTCTTCTTGCCTTTTGTACCTTTTGTGTACTGCTATGGCTGAGAAGATGGAAGAAAACTTGCCTCCTGCACCCAAATTTGTGTTTTCTTAGACAAAAATATTACATATGATTAATTTTATATTGAATTTTAATTTGCTCCCAAATGTACAATTAATCCTCTGGTCGACTGTCCACAGCTTTATCTTGTGCAAAGAGGTTATTTTAGAGTCCCAGTTGTATACCAGCAGTCCAGGACTGCTGTGCTCACTTAACTGAAGTCGGATCTCTTAAAAGAATCATTTATAAAATACAGAATGACAACCAGAGAATAGTGTAGGCTGGGAGAATTTTCTTGGGTCACATTAAAAGCAGCTCAAGTATTAATCTTGGGTATACATGACAACTTGCATCACAATGCTGCTGACAGCACAGTTTAATAGAACATTCCATGTTATCATGTGAAAAGGAATATTGGACTCAGATTCTCAGATTTATTTTATTTTTGTGTTTTTTTGTTTGTTTTCCCTTGCTGACTCAGATCTCATTAAAATAAAAAATCCTGGAAAGATCCATAAAGCTACTGTCTAATCCTGCTTCAGATTCCTTCTTAAGACCTACCTTTGCCATGATATCTATCTACAAAGCCCTACCCCACTGAACATGGTGAGGTGGTGGGCTGTGATCTCCTGAGGTACGATTTTAGGCTGATTTTATTGTTAATGCATCCTTCCCCTCCTTTCCATGTGTTCCATCCACTTTAATCATAACCTAAGCTCTCCCTGGTCCAAAAGCAGTGGCACATCACATCTGCATAAAGTTACATATATGCATAAGTGTTTGCAGGATCAGGGCCCTAAATTGTGACCTCTGGTGCAGTGATTGGCTTTTGACTGCAGATTAGAATGGTGCCAAGCAAGATGAGGCTGTGCCCTTCGACAGGGACTCTGGGTACTACTGCAATACAAATAAAAAATAATAAATCCGGTGTTGTACCATATCTTGTGTGCTGGTTAAAAATGGTCTTAGCACGTTTATGCCTTTGTGCATATGCCTTATTATATTTTGAATATTTATACATATAATGTGTATTTGCTACATGCATCAATAAGGAATACAATTTGTGAAATGAAGCTGCACATTTTTAAATGCAGGTTCTGGCTTTCCAGCATGACTGCAAAGAGCACATGGCTGTTTCCCATGCAAAAAGCACATGGCTGTTCTGAGAATGTTTTAATATTGATTGTTAAAGGGGTCTGACGTTATTTGTATGCAGGTGATTTTTTGGGGGAGTGGGTGATGCAGCTTTTTTAGGAGAAAAAATTTAGTCTCCTGGATTATGCATGTTAAAAGGGATACTAATTTCTGGGGTGTTTCTAGCAGTCAGAGGAGACAGAGAAGCCCAGCTGCAGGAGCACTGAACAAAGAAGTGTTGCCTGGTATTAGGGAGGCAGTTATTACAACAGCAGCTGACAACTCTGTCTCTGGCATGAGAAACTGCTGGGGCTGTGGATTTCACCCTGTTATTTCTAGTGAATGACTCCGTTATTGTGGCTGATTAGCCCAGTGAACTGTGTTCACCACGTTTTGATCTGTCCCTGGCTCAATTGTTTGCCAAGCCCCGGACAGGGAACTTTTTTGTATAAATCCTCGCTCTACAGAGCAAGTGGTTCCAGGGTAGCCCTCTCCAGCCCCTGCCAAACAGAAGCAGCATGCTGTCAATGAGGGCAGTGTGTGTGGAAGAAAAGGAGTGGTAATTTGGAGGAAAATCAAGGATATGTGTTGTGCAACAAGAAGGCACAGCTGGCTAGGTGCATGTGAAGGGGGAAGACTGGGGACAGCAATAGGGTAATGTCCCCATGTGCACAGCAAACTCTCCCCTAGATTTGTGCCAGATGGGAGGGAGGGGGCGGAGGATGAGTTGCCAACCTTCCAGGCTTCCCTTGGCCTCTCCAGGAATTAAATCTTTAACAGAGCATGTGACGAAACCTCCAGGAATTCGTCCAACCAAAACTGGCCACCCTATGGAGGGGCTGCGGAATGACAAAGGGGACATCCCCACTGCAGCAGCGCCCCCCAGCCCCCCTGCCAGGCACACTTCTCCGCAGCGTGCCCACTGGGGAAGCATTCCAGCTGGGGCTGGGGAAGGAGGGGGGGGAGGGGCCAGCGGGCGCTTGGGAAGTGTAGTCCCAGCTGGAGCGCGGCCCTGGCCAAGGCAAGGCGGCGCCGCACTACAACTCCCAGCGGGCGCTGGGGCTCCCCTGCCCATCGCATGCGCACTCCGGCCCACCTGGTATCCTATCAGGCCAAGCGGGGATGATGTCACCTGCGGGCTGGCGAGCGCCCGGGCGGCAGGGACCGAGCAGCTGCTGGTGCAGGCAGGGCGCCGCCGCTGGCTGCTAAGGATGCCCGGGCTCCGCAGGTAAGGGCGGGCGGCGGCGGCGGCGGCTCAGGGCGGGGGGGCTGGCGGGGCTCGGCGAGCCCGGGGGCGTGGGGGTTCGAGCCGAGCCCGGCTCCCGCTCCGAGCCCGGGGAAGCGCCGGACCGGCGGCTGCGGGTGGGACAGCGGCGGGTCCGCGCGGAAAATGGCTGATGGCAGGCGGGTGCTGCGGGGGCCCGGGCAAAGGGGGCTCAGCCGAGCTTCAGCCCTCGGAAGCCGGGCGTGCCGGGACCGGGCTGCCCGGCTGCGGGAGCCACCCTCCGCCGGGCTGGGCGAGCGGCGGGGGCTGGTCCGGCCGGCTAACAAAGGGGGGCGGCGGCGAGGGACGCTCCCCGCGGCTCCGGCTTAGGCGCTGCCTCCTCCCCCGGAGCAGCGGCCCGCGCCTGGCCGGCCGAGGGGCAGTGGAGGGGCGGGCGGGCTGCACCTGGGCGGCAGGAGCCGGCGTGGGTCCGAGCTCGGGCGCTGGGTGGCAGCGGGGCCCCCGGGGTGTGACCTCCGCGCGGACCGGGGTAGGGGGTGTGGCTGCCCCTCGCTAGGACCCCCCCTTCCCCGCAATGCACGGCCCAGCCCGCTGCCCCGGGGAGCCAGCTGGGCGGAAAAGAGGCCAGAGGTTTCCCCGGGGTGACCCTGACACTGCGGCTGGGTTTCCGCTCCCCGGGCCAGGGGGTCGCGCCCCTGGGTGCTCGTCGGGGCAGGAGATGAGCCGTGACCCGGGGGGCGCGGAGCCCTCTGCTCCGGGAGCGGAAAAGCACCTGGGCTCTGGGCTGCGTCCTGCGGAGCTGTAGGAAAACCCGGCGCGAGCTGCTGCGGGAGAGGGTCTGGTAGAGTAAAGGGGTGGGGGGGGGGGGGTGTAATTATGAATCAGGTTGCTATGGTGATTCCTGCCACTGGAGCCTCTAGTATTTCCTCTGCTCTGTCTTTTGGGGGGGGGGAAGGGCTCACGTGCTGGGAGCTGGGGTGGGTGTGCCCAGTGCCCTGCCCATTCACCCAGGGGAAGACTTGCCACTGTGGGGAGGAAGTGGGAGGGCTGGAATGGACCTCAGAGCACTTGGCTCTGCCTCCCCATTGTACAGGCGGTGGCCTGTGTGTGCAGCAGCCTTGGACTTAAAGGTCCTGGCCTTGGCTCAACTGCTTGGGCATCTGTGATGGGGCCCTTATGGAGCCAGCAGTGTCCCGCCTGCCTGCAGCCTTCTGCTGACTGATGAAGGGAAGCCACTGAACCAGAGCGTAAAAATGAACAGCTGGCAGAGGAGAGAACAGGAGTGGAGGAGGGTGGGGAGAGGGACAGTGTGTGCCATTGTTGCACTTGGACATGTCATGAGTTGAGATGAGGTGGGGTGGAGGGAGTACACATCAATCTCTATCAGTGTGCTAAGAACCACTTGCCTGGCTGATTCTCTTCCTCCTAATTACTATTCCCCCTTGGTTGCTCTTGCTCCTTTGCGGGCAGTGAGGATGCCATGGCGCTCTGTTTCTCTAATGGCATCTGAGCAGACATGTGGGGAGCATGCACAGTATCCCCCGGGGTGTTTGTTTATCCTTCTGCTATCTATCCACTCACTGATGATGTGTGGCAAGAGGAGTGTGAGTGGTGGGTTTTTAAATATGATTTTTAGTGTCACAAGTTCAGAAACTTGCTTTCCACATGTACTTTTCCAAAGTCTCTGGTTGTCTGGCTGGTAGTTGGGGCCTTCTTGGAGATGCATATTGTTGCTAACAGAGTAATTGTCATGAGGACAAGTATAAGGAAGACTACATGTCACTCTGCAAAATGTAGAAGAAAAGGTCCCTTTCTTGAGGATTTTACAGTCTAACTCCACACTACGGTAGTGTGTGGTGGGGGGTGTATGTGTGGATTACTGTACATACTAAAATTATTGCTGTTTGTATTACCATAACAACTAGAAGCCCCAGTCATAGAACTGAACCACATTATTGTAGTTGTTGTAGAAACAGAACAAAAAGAGGGTCCTTCCCCCCCAGGGGTTTACAAACAGTTTTAACACACCAGTGTTAGAGATATCAGAGGGGTAGCCGTGTTAGTCTGAATCTGCAAAAGCGGCGAGGAGTCCTGTGGCACCTTATAGACCAGTGGTCCCCAACCTTTTGGGGCTGCCGTGCGCCCAGGGGCGGGGCACGTGCATGGCACTGCGCGCTCGGGGCGCAAGAATGGCTTGGGCCGGCCCTGGTCACTCCGCGGGCGCACATAAATGCGCCGGCGGGCGCCATGTTCGGGACCACTGTTATAGACTAACAGAAGTGTTGGAGCATAAGCTGTTAGTTTATAAGGTGCCACAGGACTCCTCGCCGCTTTTGCAGTGTTAGAGAATGGTTCTGTGGTTCAAACATAAGACTGGTGAGCAGGGATCTGTCACAGATTTGATCTGTGACTCGGCGTAGTCGCTCAAGCTTGCAGTTTTCAATGGTGTCCATTGATTTTGAATGCTCCCATGTTTCAGTGACTAATTTGATAATGAGGGCCTGATCTTTGTTAGCTTTTTTTATGTTTTGTCTCTGAGAGATGCTAAATACATGGATACCCCACACCTCTGAAAAATGCTTATAAGCTCCAAATGAAGTAAAGCTTTCATACTCAGTGTCCAAAGATGAACATGTAAGAGTCGTAGCCTTTTCCCAAAAATGCTGGTCTTCCAATACTGTATATTACAGCTTTTATAATAGGGAATGTTGTCAAACTTAAATAACAAGGTAAAAAGTGGAACTTCTGTTCTTCCCTTCCCCTCTAATATTATATTAACAATTTAATGTACCAGAGGAAATGTCTCTTCCCACTCCTGTGCTTTGTCAGTTTGAGCCTTCAGAATATCTCCTGGTGATGTAAAATGCCCGAAGTTTTCTGGAGATGTTAAAGATTCATTGGTTCAAACAAATCTCAATCTCCTTGTTTGGCTAGATACTACACAGAGAAGAGAAAAAAGAGGGGTAGATATTGGCGGGGATTACCCAGATGATAACTGGGCCTAACTGCCCATAAGAGGAGAAAAAAAATATAGTTGTCTCATCTTCTAACTTGAATCTTGAACCAGTCATGATCCACCCAGATGCCTGAGCTATCCTGTTCTGTCAGTTTATCCCCTAGAGATTCATTTTGATACTGCATGCTATATCCCTTGATGCTGATTGTTCATACTGTACTGTTGTGAGCCAGAAATGTCTCCTTCCACTTTCTGCAAGTGAAACTTACAAATTAAATTTCTTTATAACAATGAGCCTCTGCTAAAGGGATACGTGAATTGTCTTCCTGCTAGCACGGAATGTGTCAGTTCCATGAGGATTAAATTAGTCCCACAATGTCAATTTGTTACCAAAGTTCAATCAAATTTGCTCCTCAACCAGTGGATGGAACTATGTCTACTTTTTTTTTTTTTTTAAGCCAAACATCCATCTCCCATATTTTTGTTTTGATTAATCAATTACAGAAGAGTAGGAAAACCCCTAGTGTAGTACCTACCCTTCAGGTATTGTGCCTACACTGAGTATGCTCTGTTTGCAATTGGCTGTCTTCTATTGGGGAAAAAATTGTAAAAGGGATGTTAAGCTTTTCTATTCATTATTTAACTATGGCTTTGATCTTCTAAGGTGTGACTTCAGTGGCAGCTGAAAGCACTCAGGACTTAGCTCCTGGGTTTATTTGCTGGTGGACTCAACCCCTTCCTCTTGTGTTACTGTAGGAGGTCCTTTGCGAACCAGGCATACATCCAGTTTTAGTATCTAACTTGGACCCTGTGCTGGCCCCAGTGAAGTAAACAGGATGGGTAGGGGGTAAGGTAGTGCAGCATTTATTCCTTGCTACTTTAAAACTGAGTAAAACAGTCTTGATCCGAGGCTCCTTTTCGTCTTTCTTCCAGTGGGAATGAGGGACTGTAGCAGGAAGATGCCCTCTTTCAATTCACTGACTGCTAACACTTCTGTGGCACTCTAGATCAGTGATTTTCAAACTACAGGCTGTGACCCAGTACTGGGTTGTGGAATGTCAGGCACTGGGTCGGGGGGTCAGGTGACCAGCGGGGGTGCTAAGGCAGCTACCTGGCTCCACAGACTGCGCTGTGCCCCAGAAGTGGCCAGCAGCAGGCCTGGCTCCTTGGGAGGGGGAGGGAGGAGGAAGATACCGTGTACATGGCTCTGTGCCTGCCCCAAGTACTCCCATTGGCTGGGACCTGCTGCTGCTGGCTGCTTGTGTGGTGCCAGGAGAGGCAGGAAGGCTGCCTTAGCACCCCTGCTAACTGGGAGCTGCTCAAGGTAAGCCCCTTCTGCATCACCCCTGGACCCTCCTCCTCCTCCAAAGTCCTCTCCTCCTTAGCCCCACTGTGGAGCCCACACTCTAGTCAAATTATGTTGGGTCGAGGGTACCAATAATTTTCTTCAACTGGGTCAGGAGGAAAAAAAAGTTTGAAAACCGCTGCTCTAGACAGCCCCTCCCTTAGAAGATGGGAAGGTGGCAGGGGGAGAGACAGCAAGTCTGACTGGGTTATGTTTATCTCTTTCCTTGTTTCCTTTCTGAGCTGTCATTGTTTCTCTTCACCTCCCAGCCCCTCCTACTGAAAACAATCAGGAGGTGCAATGATATTCAGTACTCTGCCTCTTGCAAGTCTTTGTTTACCTGCTGGTCAGGAGCAGAACCCCTGCAGTCTAGGTTCCTCCCAGTACCACTTCCTGGCTTGCATGCCATTTACATGCTCTGTCAGCTGCTGGGGCGAAAAAAATAGCATGAACCTAACAGTGGAAAGAGGGCTATGGAGTGTCATAAAAGTTTGTGGGGGGGGGGGGGGGGAACGGGGAGGGCAGAGCAGAATGTGTGCAGTTAAACTTCTGTTCCCTGACAAACCTGCAACTCTTGTTAGGCTTCTTAGTAGAAACATTCTTTTACCCTGAAGTTGGAAGCCTTTGAACTGAATAAAGACTCCACATTATTATGTATTTTTTATGGGGGGCTGGTCCAGATTGACTTTTTGTGAGGTTCTGGTTTTAAAGGATTAATGATTCATAGATGGTTTTTAATAAATGTTTTGAGTTTGAGGGGTTGTTTATAACCTAGGGCTGGGCAAGATGCGGCCTGGGGCCCGGATCTGGCCTGCCTAACACTTTGATCCAGCCTGCAGACTGCATCTGGTGGCATTCTATTTATATCCGCTACCTTTGCCACCAAATTTCCAGGCTGGCTCAGGTTGCAGGGTCCTATTAAAATGGCTCCCGGTGGTGCTACCCTGGCAGGGGTCAAAGCCATGAGCCCTTTAAATAGCCACAGTAATTCCAGGCAGCTGCCAGGCAACACGATAGTGGCAGAGTCGGGACCCCTGAGCCCTCTGCTGTGTGTTTAATTCAAAGCCTCTGGCCCACACAGCGCTGGGGGGAGCCTAATCCCCAATCCCACCTTTTCCGCTCCAGGCCCCTCCCCTTCTGGGGAGGAGCCGGCCCATAACCATGTACCAAAATTCATTAAGTGGCCCCCTGTGAAAATTATTGTCCACCCCTCTTATAACCCCTTCTGCTGATGTGCATATGGCTTTCTATAATCTAAGTTCCTCATGTCTACCATGCTTTTAACTTCTATAAATTTACTAAGCCCATTATGTTAAGGCTTCCATAAAGTGTGGTTCTTTCCCCTACTCTGTTGTTCAAATATACACTTAAATTGTTAGCATGGTTATCCCATCCTATTTTTCTTAAGTGTTTAAAATATAAATTGTCAATCTTTCTATCTTTCAAGAGAGCTCTGGGCTGACTTGAAATGTTGGAATGTGCTTTCCAGCAACGCTTCAAGTATTCATGGGTTTAATTATTTTATGTGCTACCAGCAGCTAACGTCAAGGCTCCCAGCTGTCATCTTGGGCAATTTCTGAAGCCTGCTTGACAAGTTTTCTACAGCCTTCTTTCACAAACAAGGATCTTGTTGGACACTTCGGTTTCTGGCTTGACTTTCATAATTAAACTAACTTTTTCAAAAGTTTAAAAAACAGCAAATTGTCCTGCAGCACCTTAGCACCCAACAAAAAATATAGATGGTATCATGAGCCTTCGTGGGCACAAAGCTCATGATACCATCTATATTTTTTTGTTAGTCTTTAAGGTGCTGCAGGACTATTTATTTTTTAACACTTTTGAATTACAGACTAACTCAGCTATCTCTCTGAAAAAATTTCCAAGAGTTGTGGCTGACCATGAGTCAACTCTTAGTGCCATGTTAAGTAGGGCATGTTTCCTCTTCGGTAATTGAATGTGACTTAGCCAGAGCTATTAAGTATAGTGTTAAAAATGTACTGCAGATTTTTTTTAAATTGCAACTTTTAAAAAAATCTGTCTTATTGTAATACTAAAAAGCTGGCATGTAATTCCCTTATTGCATTTTTTAAAAGATAACGTGTATATGGTTGCACTTTTGTAACAAGTAAGGGTACATCTACACTGTGACGCTGTTTCAAAATAACTAGCACTGTTCTGAAATAACTAGTCCGTGTCTACATAGCAGGCAGTTATTTCAAAATAGTGTCAAAATACTGTCAAGCTGGAGGACTTCTTACTCTGACTCCTGTAACCTTCATTGTATGAGGAATCAGGGAAGTCGGAGGAAGAGTGCTCGGTTTCAAAATGAGTGCTGTGTAGACGCTCCCTATTTTGAAATAAGCTATTTCGAAATACGATACGCAATTGACAGAACTCGAAATAAGCTACACAAATTGAGCTAAGCCCTGCAGTGTAGACACACCCTAAGTGATAGGCTGTAGAAAGAGGTGTGACTTAATTCTGGGACTGAAGACAAAGTGAAGAATGCTCAAGGTTTCCAGTGCAAGACACTTAAACTTGCTGCTTTGGTTTCCCTGTCGGTCCCTTTTAGGCCTTTTGGCGAAGTATAATTTAGATCAGTGTTTCCCAATTGGTGCTCCGCGGAACCGCAGGGTTCCGCGAAGCGAAAGTAAGGGTTCTGCAAGAACTCTTCATTCCCCCGGCCCCGTTAAAGAGACAGAGGTGCCTGCTCCTTCTCTGGTTTCCCACTGGATTTCAGACACTTCCTCTCCCCTGCTGCCACTCTGTGTTTCCAAAGCCCGCAAGTCTTCCTGGTGGGTTTTTTTTTTTTTGGTTTGTTTTTTGTTTTGGGGGTTTTTTCCTCGACAAATCCCCCTGTAGGGGTCCTTGAATTTCTTCCAAGTTTAAAGGGGTTGTTCAGTGGCCAAATAAAATTGGGAAACACTGATTTAAATAATAGTCCTGGGGGGGATTGTGAGGATTAATTAGTATATTTGTAAAGCAGTTAAGTGTGTATTGGCTTGATGTTAAACAATTTCATTAGTTCCTCCTCCAGTTGCTCTATCGTCAACATTCCAACATAATAAGGAGTCCTACTGAGCAGATTACAAAACAGTTGGGCTTGATTTGCTCTCCCACCCCTCCTTGGTATGTGAGGTTGCAATTTGCAGAGCATGCTCTTTGCTAACAAGGAAAGCCAAACTGGGAAGAGGTGGGAGGCAAAGAGGGCTGGAGGTTGCTCACCTTCACTGAGGACTGGTGGTGGTATCTGTATTACCCACACAAATATCTGAGCCCCAGATCTAGCCTAGAACAGGGGTTGTCAACCCTTTTTTCTGAGGCCCCCCCCCCGACATGCCATAAAAACTCCACAGCCCACCTGTCACAACAACTAGTATTCTGCCTATAAAAGCCAGGGTGGGCAGCATGTAGGGGTAGGAAGTAGGGCACCTGACCAGGCCCCATGCCACAGGATGTGCTGTGAAGCTTAGTTGCTCAGGTTTCTGCACCTTCAGCCTAGGTAGCAGGGCTCAGGGCCCTGGCCTTTATTCAGTCCCATGCAGAGGGGCTTGAGCTTTCTGCCCTGGGCCCCAGAGAGTCTAACACTAACCCTGCTTGGTGGACCCCCCTGAAACCTGCTTGTGACACCCCCCCCCCCTGCACTCCCAGGTTGAAAATCACTGGTCTAGAAGAGACCCCCTTCTGTGAGCACTGTACAAAGAGAACAAAACAGTCCGTTCCCTACCTTCGAAGAGCTCAGAATTGAAATATAAAACAGAGACAGCAGATGGATGAAGACAGGATGGCAGGGGAGTGCAAGGAAACAGTGAGCATGATAGGCAGTCCTCTGCACCCACAGACTAACAGTTGTCTCATCTTTTTTTTTTTTTTTTGTATGCTGTCATAGCAAAGGGGAGAGGAGGAGGGTTTTTGAAGGAGGAGGAAGAGGTCTTCGGGGGTGTTTATGGAGGAGCTCTGCTCCAGTACAAGGGACAGTCGAAGAAAGGTGCGTGTTTAAAAGTGTAACAAGCAGGTGCGATAATGATTGACATCAGGAGCCAACAGGTTGACAGTCAATGAGCTGATGGTCTTCACTTTCAAGGCCCTGCCTGACCTAGCGGCTTGTATTTGATGTGATGGACAGAACCCCTGTATCTGTGATGGGGAGGAGGGAAGGGAAGGGAAGGGAAGGCACACTGAGGAGCAGGGGAAGGTCAGGTTGAATCCTGTCAGTTTTTACTTTGAAGAAATTGAGAACGAAATTGGAGAGAGCGGTGGAGAAAGCTGGGGAGAGAGACTGTTGAGGAATGAGCTGCAGCTTGTAGCTGGTGAACAGGCATCTGGGGTGCAATTAAATTGGAGAGGCAGAGCGATGTCGCAAGGGAAATGGCAGCAGGAGGGCGACGGGGTTGGAGAGAATGAACGAGTCGTGAAGGAAGTTAGCCTGGTCCCAGGATTTCTGCCAGAGGTGGTCTGTGGAGCATGAGCAGGAGTGGAGAAAGTGGATTTTGAGGGTGAACCATGACGGAGGGTTGGGCAGGACCTTGTCATGGAAGAGGGGCAAAAGAATGAAGTGGAGGAGTGAAGCATGTGGTAGTGTCAACAACCGGACTGGCAGAAGAACGGAAGGAGAGGGCTGACAGCAAGTGACGAGTCCTCAATGCAGGTAGACTGGAAGTCCCAGAATGGCCTCGAGAGACGGTCTGTGTGACGTGGGGGTGACGGGTGATTCAGATAGAGACCAGTGAAGGGGGAATGCAGAAAGAAAGAGAACCATAATTGAGGATAACCAAGTTGAGTGAACAGTTCTGTTAGTGGGAAAGTTGAATGAAGAACTGAGGGTGAGAGACTGCAGCTAAGGATCAGGTAGGTCAAAACTCATTAGCATGGAATTAAAGTCACTGAAGATGCATGTGGAAGACAGAGGAGAGAGCCAGGAGACTAAATGGGACCGGAAGGCTGATGGGGAGGAGTTGGGTGGACAGTAGATAACAGCTACGTTTTCCCTCTTGCCCTTCCCTAGGGGTTTTCGTCTGGGGAGAGACTTTCAGTGATGCCTACTCATTATTTTGTTGTAGTCTAGTATTTATTTTTTTTCAGTTCCAGGGCCTGGAGTCTTGTGATTGTGAGAATTTCAGCTTTCCTTTGAAAATGAAGCTTCTAGCCCTCATGGCAACAGAGAGAAGCTTGCATTATGTTCTTTAGTCAGTGATGGGCAGCCAAGGCTAATGAGTACACCCCCTTACAGTCCCAGGCAGTTAATGCAGCCAGGTGCTGAACAGAAGGATGGCGCTTGGAAATGCAAGAGTCTATTTTAAATACCAACCAGCGGAAGATTTTAGGATATTGAAACAGAGACTTGAAGGCCAGAAGGGATCATCATGATCAATTAGCCTGATCCTCCTGTATAAAACAGGCCAAGCGGTTCCTCCCAGTAGTCCTTGCATCAAGCCCATATCTTGGTGGAGCTAGAGTGCTTCATTCACAAAGGCATCCTGTCTTGATAGGAAGACTTGCAGTGATGGCAAACCCACCACATCCCCCGATAAGCTGTTCCATTGATTAAATGTTTAATCTCTAGCTCCAATTTATCTGCTTTTGGTTGCTAGCCTCTGGGTCTTGTTATGCCTTTGTATGTGTGTAATCAAGGAGGCCTCTATTGTTGGAAAGCTCCCCACTTATAGACAGTGGTCAAGTTACCTCTTAAGCTTCTTGATAAACTAGATGAATGGAACAGCTCAAGGCTCCCTATAAGGCAGGTTTCCTAGATCTCAGTTCATTTTTGTAGCTCTTTTCTGAACCCTTTCTCTGCCCCTACCCAGAGTTTTTTACAAGCCACAGTAGTTCCCCTCTTGCTGGGAATGGGTGCTCTCCTAGCTAGGCTAACACCATTCATTACAGGCTCTTCTCGCTGTCCTTTTGGAAGAAATGGCATCTTCCTTCCTGAAGTATTTCTCAGCACACTTCTACCACCGACAGCTCTTAAAAGGCATCCTACTGGGAGAATTCCACTCCAGGGGAAACTGAGCTCCAGTGCACAAACAAAGCCTTACAAATTATTTAAGAGTAATTTGCCTTGTCAGGCAAGTGGCATCGTGTCTTGCTTATCAAAAGGAATGTAGAAGGCAATACAGTATTTAACTGTGCGCATCTAGCTACTTGATGGTTAACAAAATCATGTCTTAAATTCAAGAGAAGTGGCCCAAGGAGTTCCTTGTGTCATGCGTGAGGTTTGGGGCCAATGGGGTGAAATTAATTGATATCATAGACAAAGGCGTGATGTCCAACCTCCAGCATCCAGTGCAGTCCATGATGATGGGGCCACCAGCTTAAATGGGAAGAAGATTGAGTCCAGTGTGTTTCGCTGTGGAAAATAATGCTCTCTTTCAGGATCTGTGCTGTTGAAATACCGCTAGCTAAGTGCTGTGGCTGCCTGCCAGTAATTGAAAGCTATGAAGAAGGACACTGTAGGATCTGAACAAGAGAAATGGTGACATCTCCTCTAAAATCTACTAGAACGCTCTGGTATAGGGACTCTTCTTTCGCTCCTTTCCGTGCTCCAGGGGTAGCATGGAAAAAAGTCATGACCAAGAGATGGTGCCATGCTGACGCTCAGCTGTGCTTTTGTCCCTGTAGGGTTGTGTACAGTACACAATGCCCTGCCTTGCACCTAGTTCAGTGGCTTACAGAGGAGAGCTTTGATTGACCTTGTCACATCCCTGTGTTGTCCTCTTTGTAGATTAGTTCTCTCCCCTCTCTTACTCTATCTGGATCTAGCCTGTAGTTCCCAACAGAGTTGGTGTCTGGGGTTTCCACTGAGCTCTCTGCCAGGATTAAATGGGCAGGACAACATTTTATTACCCAGCATCCTCTTAAACTTAGCAGAACTTCCTAAGAGGCGTCAGGAGTTTAGATAAGGAGATGCTGATGTGCATTACAGAATACCACAAGAAAACCATAGGGCATATCTATACTGCAGTTAGACACATGCAGCTGGTCTATGCCAGCTGCCTCTGGGTTACGAGGCCCTGGCTAAGGGGCCTCCTTAATTGTGCTGTAGATGTTCAGGCTCAAGAGCCCAAGTTCTGGGACCCTCCTTCCACCTTATGGGGTCTGAGAGCCCAGGATCTAAGCCCAAGCATCTGTACCTCAGTTGAACAGCTCTTTAGACTAAGCCCTGAGAGCCCAAGCCAGCTGGCATGGTCCAGCCTTGAATGTCTAATTGCCATGTACACATACTCATAGCCTGCTTCTCTGCTACACTTGGTTATTTTCTGTGCCGGCCTGTTCTTCATGCAAATGTTGCTTGCCATAAACAAGCTCTTCTGAGATCATTTCCTGCTTCTGCTTATTTTTTACCTGCTATTTACATTTGACAGTGACAACATAATCATCTCTGTAGCAACTGATTGGACTAAGGCTGGAGGTGGGTAGTAAACCACAGCAGGAAGAAGGCAGGTGAATACAGGGCACACTGAACTGCTTGTGCGGTAGGATGGCTTTCAAAGTTTCCCATCATGCAACAGCAGTCAGCCTTTATTATTATGCGATGTTTGGACAGTGTGCCGAAGACTATAAAGGGCAAGAGCTGCTTTAATGCTCTCCATAGCTTGCGCTGGGCTCCTGCCATCGGCTTTCACTACCAATGTTTCATCTAATATTTTCCATCTATATGTGGAATAAATATATGTGCTGAAGTGTGTGCAGATGTGCACCACCGGTAGAAGCAAACATAGCTGTGGGCTCTGCTCATTAGCTGGGCGGCATTTGAATCTCTCCTGAGCGGCTGCACAAGCACACAGCTTACAGGGAACACCACTCAATATCCTATACTCCTTACATGCCCTACCTCTTGCTAAAGCTACCTGTAATGGGAAGATGAGAACTAGCCCTCACATGGAGGCGTGACTTGCCATGGAAGTGCATGAGAGAGTCAGAAGGAAAATCAATGAAAATTTTTACTGGAAATATAAATTGCTTAGCTAGCTCGGGCATGGGGCGGGGGCTGGGGAGGGGAGGGAAGATGGAATTGCTGATAGCAGGAGCCCAGAGCATTGGTGATCTTCTGAAAAAATGGCGCCTAGGTTGTCTATTACAAACTGGCAACAATTAGAGCACCCATTAGGCTGCAAGAGACCAGCATGGCTCCCAGCCAGCCTCCGGACTGGGAAGGCAAGGTGGAAAGGTGGTTTTGAGCTGTTTGTCCCACTGGCATGTAGCTTTGTAGGCATAGCTGCCAAAGTAGTCCTGAATTTTGAATGGATGGCTACTTGCAGCGTTGATCCTGTCTGGTGTTAACACCTTTGGGAGGTGCTACCTTCCACCATGGTGTCTCTGGCATCTAACTTGTTGCTGTTATCTAGCGTCTTTCTTTGCAAACATTAGGAATCCAAAAGGGTTTAGTGATGCGCTCAGGGACTGTGGAGTAATCCACTTGTCTGGCTAGAAGGCTGTCTGAACAGGCTTGTCTTGTTTGACCCTCCCTATCTCCCTATAAAAGGGTGGGACTTAAAGGAGCTGTAAACTCTTCCGTGACCCTATGAAACATCTCTGCCATAATCAGGGGAGGTGCAGCTGTTTCCCTCAAGGATGCTTGTGTGTACGTAAGTGGCTGTAAATCTCTTAGTTTAAAGACTTCCATTCCATGACCGCCAGGACCCCTCATATTAACATTCCTTTGTGTTTGCTGCTTTTGCTCTTTGGTCGGTACAGTGTTATCACCTGATCTGGGATGAGCGCAGATTTATGTGAGGGGCAAATGTGTCCTGGAAAATTTGAGACTCCTTTTCAGGCCCACCTTAATATAAGCCCTGTGAATGCAAATACTTGACTCCTGGCCATGCTTCTGTGGAGGAGGGACATTTTTCAGCCATGATTTGGATGCATTTCTAGTGGTGCTCTAAGTGGAGCATAGGTATTGGGCTTTAAGCAGGAATTCATGCAGGGAAAGTCTGTGTCTTGTGATATATGGAAGGCCAGAGTAGAGTGTCTGTTGTCTCTTCCTTTTGGCCTTAAAAAAAAAACAAAAAAAAACAAAAAAAACCTGTCTGAATCTGAAATAGGGATGTAAGAGTTTAACGATAATCGATAAGCATCAGCTTATCGGTTGTGGTTATACACTTCTGTCAGTGTGCACTGAGTCACAGCTGCTGGCCCCTTCCCGGGGAGCAGGCTGCTGTCCTGTGTCGGAGGCTCTGCGCTATCAGAGCCCGCAGTGTGTAGTGGGAGCGGCTTCTGCGAGGGGGGCTGGCACCCAGGAGCTGGCCGGTGCACGTAAGCTGGGGGGCCAGTGGCAGCTGGCACGGCCTCTGGCTACCACCGCCCCCTTCTCTCGGAGAGCCGGCTCCCCTGCAGTTGTATAACTAAGTTTTTTTTTTTTTTTTTTTTTATGGGTTCACGGTTACTTTTTAAAAACGTTTTCTTTTATATCCCTAATCTGAAAATAAGTAACACTGCTAGGACTAAAGGTGGGCAAAATACTCTTGCATAGCATGCCACACAGAGGCACCGTTTGCTACCATATTACCTTGCATTGGGGTATCCGGCTAAGCGCTGTGGCTGTATCTTGAGCCTGATCCACAGCATTTCAGTCTGTGGCTCATTACTGCACTTTAAATGCATTATTGAGTTACAGGATGAGTGCATATTGCTCATACAACTACTTAACAACCTTGAGAATCTCTAGGGTTAAAATGGTCTGAATTTGGGGGCTTGCTAGTGACTGTTTCAAGTGAATATCCTGAAGGAGAGAAGCTGAAGTTGGAAGTCTGCTCCTGGGCGCAGTGGTAAATTACATAAAGAACTGTTTGACTATACTAATCCCTAGTGCCTCCAGAGCAGCCTTGTTTACAGAGGTGGTATTTCAAATGTGTATCCTGGTAAAATATCTTACGTAACTGATTTGCGTGCTAGACACCAGCGAATGCAAGTGCTTAGTTTTAAAACCAAACCTGTTCTCGATTGCAGGCATTAGTCCACATGCCTCCTTTGTCTTGAAATATATCAAGATATTTTGTAGAAGGTTGAAGCTTCTGGTTATATTATTACATTTTTTGATCTCCAGTTATTTTCTGTGAAGATTGCCTGGCAAATTGCACCTGACATAACTGTGGCTATGAAACTGTCAAAAACTCAACTAATTGTATATGACCAAAAAAGAACATTTTTATAGCACATTAAATACCGTCATGTGTGTGGTCTGTTTACTCCATAATTAGAAACCATTTTTAATATTCATAGCTTTCTCAAGTTTACATTGGTCTAAATGCTATTTTTCCATTAGAGATATGTAAACATTCCTTAATCCACGAATGAAGCAAAACTGTAATTGTTCAAAATGGCAAAAAAAAGCAATATACCGAGAATCAAATTCTATAATCTTTGAATTTAATAAAACAAATTTTCATTGAAGGAAATGGGATGTCTTTTAAAATAACACATGTCCCTGTGAGAATCCTGTAGAAAATAATAACATTTTGATTGTTTTTGAAGGGAAAAAACCCTTCTCTAATAATAATAAAGGATAGGAATTCTATCCCAGCTATACAATTTTATAAAGTGACAGAAAAATCTTATAGAAAAGAGATTATCTTCTAAACTCTAGTTTGAGCTTCTGTAGAATTCTCCAAAGTTTAATCACTACTAAATTCCATAGGGATCTTCCAAATGGTGGGAGGATTTAGGAAATCATGGTACAGGTTGAACCTCTCTAGTCCAGCACCCTTGAGTCCTGACTAGTGCCAAACCCAAAGTATTTGCTGGACCACAGGAGGTCAATATTACTTAGCAGTAATACTGACACTTCTACTGCCTACTAGACTCTTGGAAGACATGTAGGGATAAATTAGGTCTAAATAACAGCACAGAGCACTGAGAGCCAGGGCTGTAAACAAACTTTATGGGACTGCGGGAAACTTGGCCACACCCATGATAATTGGACATCCAATTAACTAAAATCATGTGAACCATAGATGGTGCCGGTGTAGAGAAGTTCAACCTGTACTTTCTCTGTTATGATTCTTCTCTAATACTACATTAATTTAGAAGCTAATATATTTCTGAAGTGATGTGCCAAGGTTGGTATGTATGCTACCTCAATGCTCATGAGGTATTCTGCATAGAGCTGGTTGGAAAACGGTGGTGGTTTTCTTTCTCTAAAGAAAATGTTGATTTTCTTTTTTTAATGAAAAACTGAAAAATTTCAACTGAAAACCACAGTAGTTTGATTTGGAAGTGCTGCTGCAATGCCTTAAGGGAGTTGTGGGTCAGTTGTCTTATGCCCCCATTCTTTCTGGGTCAGGCTCCCTGCTTGGATTGTGTTGTGCATGGTCTGCCATCTTGGTGAGGCAAGGTGGTGCATAATGGTGTTGGCCATACAGCTCAGGAATCCAACGAACAGAGGGGAATGGGAATACCAGGCAATTGAACTACAACTCCCATAAGGCAGCATGGTGGCACATCTGAATCAGAATATTTCAGTTTTCATGTTTTGACTTTTTGACACACAAAAAATCAAAACTTCAGCAGAAAACACTTATTTTTGGATTTTGAGTCATGTAAACTCAATTGATACCCCAATTTCCTATCAAATGGTTTCAACAGAAAATGTTTGACAGCCCCATGTGCTGTACCTGGCCCTGCTAGCTTCCCATTGAACCCTGAGAACTCTGCAAGGGGGGTGGGTCAATGAGCTCAAACATATTATACTACAGCTTGTAAACCACAAGCCCAAGTCACTTGACCCTGGCTCTGAGATGTGGTTTTTGTGCATGTGTGCGGTGTTGATGTAGACATACCCAATGATGCTAGTCTCTTTCACAAGTAAAGGGAGGTCGTCATCATCAAAGAAAACCCATTTCTGCATATCTGCATCTTCGCTGCTTTTAAGCCCTGTAATTTCCTATTGTATAATTTATAATAGGCAGTTAGGAGGATGGCTTTCATGTTCTTAAATTATTATACAGTAATGTATGTGGGTGGGTGTGGATGCTGGAGGAGCTGGTAGTACACACAGACTGGTGAGTTTAAGACATTTTTATAATAAAAACAATACTTATATAAAAACTAGGAGCATTTGCCTCCCAGGAGAGAGAACCCCAGCTCCCTGCAGTCTATATGTGGCATATTAGCACTGTAGCAGCATGTTCTATCTGTACCATAGCAGCACCTTATGGTCACTGAGGAGTAGCCATGTCTGTCTAACTTTAAAAACAATGAGTAGTCCTGTGACACCTGAGAGCAGGGGTGGGCAAGAGAGCCTATGCAGGCTGGATCTGGCCCACCAAGTTGATTGATCTGGCTCGCGGCCACCGTGCCACTCCCTCCACCCCCAGGCCAATCGAGACCTGGGGATGGGGGAGTGCACAAAGTCACCTTCCCCCACCAGGGATGTGCGGCACCAGAGGAAACCTCCAGCTCTTTTTTTTAACAGCTGGCAGTTCACTCTAGGGCTGTGTGCCCCTTGCAGGGCAGGGACAGGGAGCAAGAGACTTTGTGTGCTCCCACACCCCTAGGCCCTGAACAGCTGGCGCTTCTCTCTAAGTGCCTGCAAGTTGGGGTGCAAAGACTTCATACGCTTCCCCACCCCCAGGCCAATCAAGGTCTGTGGGAGGGGGAGCATGGGAAATGTCCTGGCCCCACCCCTTCCAGGGTGTCCTCGGGCCACTTCAGAAATTTGTGAAGTGGCCCCCACTTCAAAAATTATTTCCCACTCTTCTTTAGAGACTAACAAAAATATGTAGCATCATAAGCTTTTGTGGGTAAAACCCAGATCAGGTGGGTTTTACACTCACGAGCTCATGACACTATATATTTTGTTAGTCTTTAAAGAAGAGTGAAATAATTTTGAAGTGGCCACTTCACAAATTTCTGATTTCCCACTCTTCTTTAGAGACTAACAAAAATATATAGTGTCATGAGCTCTCGTGGGTGTAAAACCCACCTGATCTGGGTTTTACCCACAAAAGCTTATGATGCT
This sequence comes from Rafetus swinhoei, assembly GCA_019425775.1. Classification (NCBI taxonomy): domain Eukaryota; kingdom Metazoa; phylum Chordata; order Testudines; family Trionychidae; genus Rafetus; species Rafetus swinhoei. The sequence goes on along the minus strand of CM033446.1, from coordinate 123,603,026 downwards.
ACATATTTTTGTTAGTCTCTAAGGTGCCACAGGACTGCTCATTGTGTTTATGGTCACTGATGAATTTAGCTTCTTAGTACTGCAGAGTACTAAGGCAGGGAGCACTTACGGGCCTGATCCAAACAAAGCCTGTCAGAGTCAATGGGATTCTTTTTCCATTGGCCTTGAACCCAGTCCTGTCGAACCTGATCTAAAGGCTCACAGGAGGGGAAGAGGACCCATATTTTCCAGGTCTCATCTGTTTGACTGTACAATGGAATATTGTGTATCTAGTTGAGGAAATGTCAATGTGCAGTGAAAAGGATGTACAATGAATTCTCATGAATATTTAACTTTAAAGAGTTCTCATTAGCTATTGTTTGAAGAAACTGAAATAGCTGTTCATGAGGTGTCGTGTGTTTCAAAATGAAACAGAGACTGAAGGGTTTTCTTTTCTAGCCCATCTGCTTTTTAATGTGCATGCACGCGCGCGCGCACACACACACACACACATGTTTAAAACTAGCTCATGCAGAATTTCTTGCTCCTAATTCACTATCTGGTAACTTGTTACTCATTTTAAGAACACACAATGTGCTCCTGAAATATTACATTCCTTCTAGCATCTTCTTTCTTCTTCTCTTGGAGCTTACAGAGTATAATGGGCAGATTAACAACTGTATTTGTAGAATAACCCATCTTTGTGTAGGTCTGGCTAAAAACCAATTAAGTATGTCCTGATCTCTAAATGAGATTTTTGTCAAATGTCTTTATTCAACTGGAGTGGTAACATCCACTAATAGAGGGATTAAAATAGCTGATGGTGTAGACTGTGTATGGGATAAAGATAGAAGCATTTAAAGCATTTAGCTGTGATGCGGGTTTCATAGATGCATAAGCTTGTTTCTTTTTTTAGCTCGATTTCTTGACATCTAGGATTAAATATCTGTAGTTACTTGTGTGCAAAAACTAATTATAGTACCACAGACATAGGGGCTTACCAAAGCCCTCTATACAAAATGAGTCTCCCAACTGATTTTGGTGGACTTGGTTAATGCAGCCATCCAGTTGAGAGACTTTTTAGTGCGTGACTAGAATTCTAAAATGCCAAACAGGAAGGCCAGGATTTTCAAAATTGTCTAGACGTTTTTTGTGTGGGGGTGCCTAACCTGAAGTACCTTTTTAAAGGAAGCTCTTTTTTTCCCCGTCAGAAGGTGCTGAAAAATAAGGTCCCATTGAGGTACTTTAGGTAGCGTTAGATTGCTGGTCACTTCTGAAAATCTTGGTCCAAAAAGTGCATGGTGAAAGCTATTCAGTTTTTTATATCGGCTAATAGAATGGTTTGCTTGTACAGTGCTGATTATTGTGTGTAATAGTGCAGCAACCTTGCTTTGTGTGTCACAGTTTTGATTGGGGTGCGGGTGGGGAATCCAAACACAAGCTATCTGTAAGAGTACCCCCAAATGTGTGCTCCATCTACACCAGCAGAATCTAGTTCTGGGATAATTTTTACAATTAAAATTAAGATGTATTTTATACTGCTTTCTGAAGTTTCTGACATGTATTTTTCCCTAAATATTGCTACGTCATGATGTAGGATTGTAAAACTGTATAGTTTTTAATCTAGGTAAACTGGAAAACTAGTGGACCCCATATGTGGGTTTTTTTTTTTAAGAGTGACATTTATTTGATGAACTTAGAGGCTGATGGTACAGAAACATCCTGAAAGATCATCACCTTATCTATTGCATTAATCCCATGTGTCTTTTTCTTATCTACCCAGATAAGAGGAGGGATACAAGACGGTTTATAACTACCTCTATTTAAAATGAAGAACTGATGAATACCATCTGATCACTCTTGCATTTTGGGTAATCTGTGTGGTGCTCATTTATAAAGGGATGTGGCTTAGTCCCACATAGAGTGGACATGTATACTGCAAACACTTCACTGTGACGCTCATTGAAGTATTGTGTCTCAAGCATTGGCATGTTTTGTACACAGGAGCGGCCCTAGATGCGCTGCCGGCAACTGGCGCCCTCGGCGAGATGCGCGATCAGCGCCCCCGCCTCCAAATCCCTCAACGACTGTTTTTCTTGGCGCCCTAGGCAATCACCCAGGTCGCCTGTATTGACGTGCCGCCACTGTTTGTACGTGGCAGGTCAAATGCTAGGTTTGAGATATTGCTCATTTCGTTGGCCGCTAGGTCATATAGTAGTGCGTGCCTCTATTGTAAAACACAAAAGAAAGAACCACTGTTGCACTGACTTACAGTAGATAAGATGTAGTAGACGTACCAAAGAAATCTGACCTCACTGTGTGTCTTTATTCTCTGTGGGTCACTTCTCCATCCACCTGCTGCTGCTTCAAGAATAGGCCTGGGCAAAATATGGCCCACAGGTCAGATCTGGCCTGCCAAGCCACCGGATCCAGCCTGCGGATGCAGCAGGGAGCCCCAGGCAGTCTCCTTGCTTGCCTCTCCACACGTGCATGCCAAAAAGCGGATGCTGGGCCATTTCTCTTCAAAACTGTGAGCCCGGGGCAGTGGGGGAGGAGGCTTTAGGCACTGCCTCCACCCCCAGCTTGAATAACAGGCAGCAGCCACAAAGCACCACGTCCCCTCCCCTCTGGCTTACAGTTAGTCACACACGTACATGGCCCTGCTGCCAGAGAAACATGGGCTGTTGCCCGGGAGTCACCCAGGTATGTCTGCTGGCCAGAGCCTGCCTCTGGAACCCCAGTTCCCTGCCCTAGGTCACAACCCAAACACCTGCACCCCCGGTTACAACCCTATCCTGTCCCAGGTCACAACCCAAACCGATATATCCCAGTCCAGTCCCTCAGGTCGCAACCGCCTTCTTTACCCAAACTCCCTCCGAGACTCCACGCTCCCCCCTGCACTCTAATCCCTTACCTCAAGCTCCCTTCTGCACCCAATCTCCATCCCAGACCCCACACCTCCTCCATTAATATCGTAGAAGAGTGCAGCCCTCGACCACTTACCAAATTCTTGGAATGGCCCCCCATTAAAAATTATTGCCCACTCCTACTCTAGAACATTGGAATTTCTGCTCTTAAATTACTTGTGGAAATGTTTGGCCTTTTTAAAGATATAAAAGCCAGGTAGAAGGTATGAAGACAAGGATTTAAAGATTTGAGTGTCCAGCTAATTAGGGAGGCTTTCAGGCCCCAGTTCAGCATAGCACGTAAGTATGTGCAGAACTTTAAGCATGCCTGTAATCTCATTGACTTCAGTCCATGTTTTGTTCTGTGCACTGTGATGTTTGAGTAGTACATCTAAGGGGGAACAACTCAAGTGCAATCAGCGCATTTCTATAACAGACATGTTTATTTACTCAAACGCCTTCTGCTAACAAATGCAAAGTGAGTGACTGTCTTTACTGAGATCTTACTGTGTTTCAGAATGGATGTGGCAGATGGCCAGATAATATTTCGGTGATTTGAGTGGCTAAGTCAGCCCATGCTTCCCCTGGCTCTGTTAGCGACTTTGTCTTGTGAAGTCTGTGACTGAAAATCAAAGGTGTTCAACATTGGCAAGAGGTAAAAATACTCTGTAGCTGGGCACACCAGTGTTTTTATGTACCCTGGGGGTAGGAGCTTGCATCCTTTCCCAGACTCTTTCCTGCTATTGCCAGCTGTGAGGTGATATGACACGGTTGTCACCTCCAGGGGAGACACTTTTTTTACCCAGAAAAAGAATCTAATAATACCCCAAACGTTTGCTGTGTCTGAGTTACCTGAGTGCAAACAAGCCACAAGGAAGAAATCGCGGGATGAGGTGTAATTGACACTGGCTGCCTAACCAGTGTTTACCAGTCCTTTTGCTAGATACAGATATTTTCCCACTCAAGCTGTCCAGGTCAGGAGCAGAACACTCCTCCTCATCTCTCTTAATTGGGGAGGGTCAACCTGTCAGATTTGGGCAATGGTAGAGGAATTCCTGGGGAAGCATGGATTAAAAAACTTCAGTATGGTGGGCGGGGCGCAAACCCCTTCAACTTCTGTTTGATTACCTCCACTGCCACCACCATTAAGCCCTCCCCCCAACAAATATGCCCAATAGGCTGGGGCTATTTAAATTCAAACTATTGCCAGTCCAAACTGTAGTTGGCTAACTTCACACTGACTATGGAAGGAGTGAGCCCCACATCAGAAAAGCGACTGATTGCTAAGAGCCATGGTTTTGTTTTGTTTAGTTTTTGCTTTTTTTCTGCCTTGTACCAACCCAAGTTCAGAATGCAGTCAGTCTGGGCCTGAGGGTTTGCTCTGACAGAAGCAGACGGGTCAATCTATAACAGCTTGGCGTTCTAGCTCTGGGTTTATGAGGGAAACTGATGTCTGAAAATGTGCTAATAAGGTCATGTTGGGATGCAAAAGCAATAATGGCTAAAGTCTAAACAGACTGTCAGGCTAGAAAATCCTTCCTTTTCCCCCAAATATTTTAAAACCAAGAGACTGTGGTGCAGACATCAAACTACAGCAAAAGAGTTCATATAGGGAAACTCATTCTCTCCATCTTTTAGTAGATCTTTTAAGGGTTGAATGTATTTCCTGAATAAAAGGAAGTAAAATCTAATGGTCTATTTATTGAACAGCTGTTGGGAAAGAAATGGTATACTTACATTTAATTTCCCCTTTTACCTTTTAACTACCCTGCCTTCTCTTACCCAAGAACTGCCAGTCTAAGGGGATGGAGAACAGCAAACATAGTGCCTGATCCTGCGATAGGATCTGAAGGAGCGAAACTTGTGCCTGTGTAAAAAGACAATGGGCCTCCATACAGATGCATGAATCTGCTCTTGTAAATCCAGTTGTAGGATTAGGGCCATGGACTAATCTCCTTGGGGCAGGGAGCATTCACCTTGGTCTATAAAGTGCAGTACATGTCTATTTTTCAAACTTATAGCAGCTCAACAGTCAGGCAGAGTAGGATATGGAAATGAACTAATGCAGTAGAGGTGCATGCACTTTTGAAATGGCTTTTGTATGAGCATTTCTAGCATCATGCTGGAAACACAGGGGCAAGCAGCAAGAGCAACTATTGTTTCAGGGAGACTGTCTGGTGGGGGTGGGGAGAGCATTTTAAAGGGGCAACCCTGGAGCCTGGGGGTCAGGTGGGGAGTCCCCAGCTGCCCCCGGCTCCACTGCCCCTTTAAAACAGGTAGAGGCGGCAGTTTCAAAGTGGGAGCTGCCGCACAGCTGATCAGCTTTCCCTTTAAAACTGTCGCTGGAACCCTGGATCAGCTGAAAGGTGCACAGGTGGTATTTTAAAGGGGCAGCTGCTGCATTTTAAAGCGGCTGCCCCTTTGAAAAGCTGCCTGGAGGTTTCAAAGTGGGCACTGCCACTTAGAGGCAGCGGGGGGGAGGGGTACTTCAATCGACTAGTCGACTAATCAAAATATTATCGACTACTCTTTTTACATCCTTACTGAGAACAGAGGTGCGCACTGTGGTATTGCCAATCCTGAGCATTCAAAACTCATGAGGGAAAAAACCCATGATGTCGTAATAAATAAATAAATAAATATTGGGTGCTTTTTATTTGCCTTCCAGTTCTTGAGCCTATGGGGTGCACCTGGGTCACTTTTTCCCCCCCCCCCCCAAGCATTTCTCTGAAAACATGAGAGCTAGAGCTGTTTTTAAAACTATTAATAACATGAATTGAGGAGCTAGGGCTTAAGAAGAACACCAAATCTCACAAGTAAGGAAAAAAATCACCCAGCCAGTGCCTTTTTGTATCTTCAGTGTGGAAGTTGGGGATCACTGCTCTTTTCTAAAGCAATAAAGTGATTATTCCTCTTTATTTGTCTCTGGTGAGGCCACATCTGGAATATTGTGTCCAGTTCTGGGCCCCCCACTATAGAAAGGATGTGGATGCATTGGAGAAGGTCCAGTGGAGGGCGACCAAAATGATTAGGGGGCTGGAGTGCATGACCTATGGAGAGAGGTTGAGGGATTTGGGTTTATTTAGTCTGCAGAAGAGAAGAGTGAGGGGGGATTTGATAGCAGCCTTCAACTTCCTGAAGGGAGGTTCCAAAGAGGATGGAGACAGGCTGTTCACAGTAGTGACGGATGGCAGAACAAGGAGCAATGGTCTCAAGTTACAGTGGGGGAGGTCTAGGTTGGATATTAGGAAAAACTATTTCACTAGGAGGGTGGTGAAGCACTGGAATGGGTTACCTAGGGAGGTGGTAGAATGTCTATCCCTAGAGGTTTTTAAGTCTCCGCTTGACAAAGCCCTGGCTGGGTTGATTGAGTTGGGATTGGTCCTGCCTTGGGCAGACGGCTGGACTTGATGACCTCCTGACGTCTCTCCCACTGCTATAATTCTATGATCTTTGCAAAGGAATTCAAAGCAGCAAAGGTTTAATCCTTCAGGATCATAAAAAGAGACACACATTAAAATTCTCTGTATGCAGCATTCAAGGTAAGCAGGAGTGATGTTTTCATCTGTCTTATGATGATATTAATTGTGTGTAAATGTGCAGCGTGTGGATAAGGGTGGCTCTTGGTTATTGTCTTGATTCTAATTGCCTAAAGAATAGGTTGGATTGAATTGCTCGCATGCATATCTTATTTAAAATAATCTTCAGTGTATGGGCTGTCCGGATGTGACTTGAATTGGAATAGACAGAGCAGTAGAGGCACCACTGCCAGAGAGCTGATCTGACAGCTGGGAATCAGAGCTTGTTTTACTGGAAGTCAGTGTTTGTCCTCTTGGAAGTGATTGGTTTAAAAGCTTTTTGGAGGAGAATCGTTTGAGGCAATTTAGCTGTTCTTTAAGATAAAGGTTTAGAAAGCACAGGAGAAGGTGCCATGAACAGCAAGTAAATACAGCACCTAGACAGTATGGTGATGTGCAGGTTTTAAAAATGAGTGTGTGTGTTTAAATAAACAATCCAGGGTGATCTCTTGCCCCATGAATTGTCATTTTCAGTGTTTTAGATATTTTAGTCCATCATGAGCTATCTGGTGAAACAGTGGTATGGTTGCCTGTTTCCTATAATGTTTCCAGTATGTGAAACAGAGCAGCACTCTGAAATCAGGTAGCATCCTTGCCTATGGAAAGAAGTTGTCTGTTTATTAGGTCTCCTCTTCCTGCCCTTGTGGCAGAGAGCTCTGATGACCACTATACAAATACAGATTGTATAGTGGTCATCAGAGCTAAGTCCAAGCATGAAAATCTGTCACTTAAAAAGGATTAAAAATTGCAGGGCATGTAGTTAGGTTGAGGGTGGGAGGAGGGAGAAATTCCTTTCTGAAACATTGTTCTTCAGAGAAATTTCTGTGTCGCCATCATTCCTGCTTCTGGAATGGCTGCTGCTCACTGGAAGTGTTGATGTGCTGGGCATGATCCAGATTGGTTGGTCGCATTTTCTTTGGAAGTTGTCTTGTAAAAGTCACATAATGCAGCTCTTGATTGCTTCAAAATAAAGCCCGTTGATTGTCCTGTTAAATGCCCACTGTTAAATTTCCTTATGTGGGCGCTTGCATGTGCGCATGCGCACGCAGTAAGGAAAAAAAGCCTGCCGGGAGGTTCTAGCCACCCTTGATTTAACTTTAAAATGCTAGAGAGAGTGAATGAATGTCCCAGCGTAACTAAAGGAGAGCAATACAGTTCAATAGAATCTACCCCAGAAAACCAGATCAAATTTGTACGTTTTCTGATGTCTTCCTTCAGCACATTCCAACACTTTCTTTGTTTCCTCACACAACCTAACTACACAGTTATCAAGGACAGGCATTGCATAAGTTGCTACGCATCTCTCCTGGACATATGAGACTGGGGCGAGGCAGGGAATTGACAGACAACTCCAAGAATGCACATTATAAGAAACTATAGAAAATATAATACACACTAACTTATCTTAATGGGCAGTAGATCTCCAAAGGCTTTATTGGAATATCTCATCATGCACTTGTTACCTATGTACTGTGTGATAATATTTTGTGTGTGTATGTATCTGCATGTGCAGAAAGCGTCAAATTTTGACAGTTCTCCACTTCAAATAGCTAGTGTCTTTCTGGAACTGGATTCACCTCAAAACTGTCAGGCTGTGTGACTCAGTCTATGGATTGCAAACCCTCAATTGCTGTTTTCAGGTATCACTGGCTGTATGTGCTAGCCAAGGAAACTGACTATGGTAATTATGGAATTAAATGTAAATCAATTCCTCCTTACAGACACAGACACAGCCTTTTTATTTGGCTTTTGTCAGTCATCGCTTTTCCTTGCCTTCCTATGGAACAACCACTATTCTAGCAGTATGATGAGGTTGGTCTGGTTACAGTAACATTTCCATGTGCAGAAAGGGAGCAAATTCCTCCCTATTAATTACATGGAATGGTATGAAATAGCTGCAAAGATAAGTCATTCTCCACTGAAGATACGACAAGAAGTAATTGGCTTAATTTGCCTCAAAGGAGAATTAAATGAGAATTTTTTTCCTTCTATCTAATTATAAGTATAGCTAAGTACTAGACTAGGCTATAAAAGGATGTTGTGAGATCACCATCATTGTAGGTTTTAAAGAATTGATTAGGCAAGTTCCTGTGAGGGATGGTCTAGGTCAGGGGTCGGCAACCTTTTCAAACCAAAGAGCCAAACTGCATCGAAATTCAGAATGAGTGGTCAACAAAGAGCCGAGTAAGAATGCCCAGTTGCATGACTGAAAATATACAACTTAATAATCTTGATAATTGACATAATGATTAATAGCATAAAGTTTGAGTTCAATGTTTCATTTATTTAATGGGACTTCTGCTGCTGCATCTTTTCACACATTTCTTTGAAGTTTACATCATAACTAGTCAAATCCAGCTTCATTCAGGCTGTCTTCTGTCAATCTTATGGCAGAGGGCTGGAGAAGTGAGGGGTGCAGGAATCTGGGTTAGGGTATGTGAGGATTTGGGTGTATGATGGACTCGGCACAAGAATGGGGTGTGTGGGGGTGAAGGAGTTCGGGGATGTGTAGGTATGAGGGGTTCAGGGCAGGGGCTTCACGAGTATGATGGGTTGGGGAATGGGGCGGGGGGTGCAGGAGTGTTATGATGCTGCCGTCAGATAGGACCCCAATTGTTAAACAGGTGAATTTCCCCGTCTTTTGCTGTCTGAGATTTATACCAAGTAAACACATTTTATAATGTCCACCTCTGTCTGTGTGTCTTAAATTCATGGCCCTGTTGAATTATCTACTAATGGGGAAACAGCTTTACTAGCATGAAGCAAAAGTAATTCAAACTTTCCTCTCCTATCAAAAAAACCATAGTCCATCTAGATCGCCTAGAGAAGTGGTTCCCAACCTTTTCAAGCATACGGACCCCTTTTCAATCTATTAAAATTTCATGGACACCCCTTCCCCAAACAATGTAGCTGTTTTCAAACCGCAGTAGGCCCAATCCTTACTTCTACATTTCCGTGGACCCCCAGGTTGGGAACCATTGTCCCAGAGGATAACATGGCACATAAGCTATTACTTTCACACACAAGCGTCTGATGACATGCCCTCTGGGATTACCGGGTGGTGGTTCCTTTTCTGGTAGTCAGAGCTCTTCTGTGTTTAAACCCCTCTCCCCCCCCCCCCCCCCAAAAAAAAAACAACAAAAAACCTCTAGTTACAGCTACAGAGGTCAGATGTGATACCTTTAGCATACTGTAGAATTTAACTATAGATTTGGAGTTGAGTAATATCTATTTTATCACAGAAGTTAACCAGAATGTCAGCAGAAGGATCAATTAACTTAAGCAGTTTGACACACAACACTGAGAATTTCAAGGTGGGGGAATGTGCAAGTGAGTGGTTCTGATTACGACTGGTCCACTGTGGCTTTTTAATCTTTAACTGTGCTGCCCTTAAGGGGGTTGGAGGAGGGAATGTTGGCTCCCTCGATCAAGAACTCAAGAGTTCATTGGCACTTACTCTGTCAAGTCAGTTTATGTAGAACACCTCCTTGATTGTGGGGTAGGTAAGCATGTATGTTGCTATAAAAAAATCCATGTGCGCGTAATGGGCCTTTTCTAAGGTGAACTAATAACTGGTGGGTGACCTCATTGCAGAGTAATGAAGGATACGGTATCACTGAAAGGACTCTGGGTTTTTTTGAGAACTAGCCTAGTTTTGATATGATTGAATGAGATCTTTCTAGCAGGGATCCATAGGGATTGGTACAAGACCATTAGTTTCATCAATGATCTGGAAATACGTCTAAAATTCCTTCTGATTAAATTTGTAGGTGGCCCAAAAATTGGGGAAATGGGAAGGCAGCCATACAGAATTATTTGGATCATTTGATAGGGTGGGCCCATTCAAACAAAATGAGTTTTAATATAGCTAAAATGCAAGACCTTGCTTCTAGAAACCGGGAGTGCAGGCCAGATCTACAGAATGGGGGACTGTATCCTAACAAGGATTTTGGGGTCATATGGTACATCCACATGGAGATAAGACTCCTCGTGCAGCTGTGGCGGGCCCAGCTTGGGGGCTCAGGCTGGGAGGGGCTATAAAATTACATTGTAGATACTTGGGCTGAAGCACAGGCTCTAAGCCCTCACGAGAGGGAGGGTCTCGGAGCCTAGACTTCAGCCCAAGTCCAAAAGTCTCCGCCGGTTATGCCGCAGTTTTTTAGCCTCGCAGCCTGAGTCAACTGACCTGGACTCACTTGGAGCTGGGTTTTTTTTTTTTTTTTTTTTTTTTTTTTTTTGCACTGTGTGGACCTACACTTAGTGGACATGCAATACTATTGCCCAGTGTATTGCTGTGGTGAAAGGCTCAAGCAGGTAATTTTTATCTCTGTATATGGCACGGTTAACACTGAGGCTAGAATGCTGTTAACAGTTCTGTTGTCCATATATTTTAGGAGTTTGGAAAACCTGGAAAAGATGCAGAGAAGAGACTTGCAAACTGTTCAAGGACTGGAGGAAAATGCCTTACAGTGGCAGCTTAACTGAATAGACTGAAAGCTTCACGGGGTAGCCAAGTTAGTCTGAAGAAATGGGCTGTGCCCACAAAAGCTCATGATACATGTTTTGTTAGTCTTTAAAATGCTACCAGACTCTTAAACTTTTTTTTTTTTTTTTTTATTTAATCCTGAACAGATTGAGCTCTTTATCAGACAGCAAATTCAGTAGTGGTTTTTGTTAGTGTTTACATACACTAACAAAAATACAAGAGGAGAAAATACAAGACTCTAAAGGGCTCTTTAATTACGAGCAAAAAGCATAACAATAACAAAAGCTGCAAGCTGAGGCCAGACAAATTCAACAAGTTTAAAAATATGCCTAATTTCCAATGAGGGTGATTCACCACTATGGGAACAGATGGCATGGGAAGTGGTGGATTCTCCATCATTTAATGTCTTTAGATAGTGACCGGATACCTTTCTGGAAGGTATACTTTAGTCAAACACATTATTGGGCTCAATACAGAGATAACTCAGTGAAGTTTAATGCCTGGTGATATACAGGAAGACAGAGGAGGAGATCTGATAATCCCTCTGCCCTTAATCTATGCAAATGATTCTTCATAGTTGCAAATGATACATACATACATTTATCTTGGTACCTTTAGATTTTGTTGCTGCTGAAGAGACTTCTGTGAGTGCTCTGCTGTTAAATCTTAGTTTTGGAATTGGGGCAAGACTTCTGGATGAGTGAAACACAAAATGACTGGGTTAGTAGATCAGAAAGAAGGCAAAAGCTACTGGGATGAGCTTCATATTTTTAATTATGCTGCATACTTGACACTTAGCCATTTGTATTCCCAGGGTCAACAGTTTTTGGCAGTCAGTGTCTTATTTGGAAAACCTGAGCTTATTTTTAGGAGCCTCTGTCGTGAAAAAGGACCTCACCATGCTAGGTGCTGTGCAAACACATCTTTCAATCCCCATCTGTAAGAGAATACCAGAAAGAGAACAATTTCAACTGTTAGCACTGGGGCTGGCATTTTCATTCTCTCAGGGAATTTGAAGCTGGGCTCCTAACTTGTTATACATCTCCTTTGACTTCTGTGGGACTGCTTGCATCTTTTAAAGCCAAGTGCTTTGTTGTATTGGAGCCTTGCATGAGAATTACTTGACTAATGCAGAGACTGGGGAGAAGGTAGGAATGCCAAAGAAACACTGCTATGTTGTATGCATTGATGGTGTATTCATCTATTCAGTTAGCTGATAATCATGCAACCCTTTTTGTTCCTCAGTCAGAAATGTGTTGGTTTTTTTTTTTCCCCTCCACATGTGTCCGTCAGCACCTGCCATGTGCCTCTGAAATAACCACGTAAAATGGATCAGTTGCAGAAGATACAATCTGAGACCTTGCATGCATCTGTGAGCAGAAAAACTTTGCACATAAAATACTCACAACACTGGATGAAGAAATTAACCTCTAACACGCTCTTCAAAAATTCTAGTCCTGTTTAGAAATGACAGAGCCTCTGAAATAAATGGGGCTGAGACAGTGTGGGGGGATATGATTGTTAAACAGCATTGCAAGCATGCAGCTTTCATTACTTGTGGGACACTCTAACTGAAAGCTGAGTTTCTTTCCCCTTGCATGGGAAGAAGGCTGTCACCTGAGAACCACAAGTTACCATAAGGAAACACCTGCCTATTCCCAAAGGACGACACTTTTGCACACTTGCAATATGCAGCATTTCTGGATCTTTGTTGTCTCAAAATTCTCTTGCAAAATGGTCACTGTTTTAAAAAGTCTGCATTTGTCAACTGATGGCACAACAGTCTGCCCACACATATTTTTTGGCCTAAACACAGAGGACAGCTGTGGCACTGCAAATACCCCTGTGTTGTAAAACTGGCTGACTTCCTACTGTTTTTGCGGTGTCAAATTGCTGACTTCCGAACTGTGACCACTGTACTTTGATACCCTGTTGCATAAGAAAGTAACGTGCCTGCTGTTCTGGTATCTGCTTAGAACCTAAGCAGATACCTTGATAGCAAAAATCCCAGGACTGTGACACTAGTTCTTAGGTTATCACCATTTGACCAGGCACATAGGTTAAGAGATTCTCCATGAAAGCTAGTGTGATCCTGGGGATTAGGAAGTAAATCACATATTAACAGGGAAGGCAGTTAGCTTCAAAATTGAAATTTAAAAAGCACCATCTAAGCACAGTTGCCAGTCGAGGGGCACCAGGGGTGTCATAAGAACAGCCGTACTGGGTCAGACCAAAGGTCCATCTAGCCCAGTAGCCTGTCTGCCAACAGTGGCCAGCACCAGGTGCCCCAGAGAGGGTGGCCCGAAGACAATGATCAGTGATTTGTCTCCTGCCATCCTTCTCCAGCCTCTGACAAACAGAGGCCAGGGACACCACTTCTATCCCCTGGCTAATAGCTTTTTTATGGCCCTAACCTCCATGAAATTATCTAGCTTCTCTTTAAACTCTGTTATAGTCCTAGCCTTCACAGCCTCCTCTGTCCTGATTCTCTTATTAGCACTGAGCCCTTTCAGTGACCCAGCTTGAGGGAATGCTGCTTTCTGCCTTTCACTTGGGCTACGTGTACACTACGAGTTTTCTCGGCAAAAAATATCCTTATGCCCCAAAAAAGGAGGTATACCGATCTTGAGGAAAAGGGGGTTTTTGTGCAAAAAGAAAACATCCACACTGCTTGTTTTTGCTCAAAAACCCAGTGTAAAAACGGATTGGCAGAAAATATGCAAATGAGAGCGACTCATATGTTTTGCTGAGAACTCCTAGTGTAGACATAGCCTAGGAGAACTACCTAGATCAGGTCCATAGATAGCAGTGCAGTTAGCAGTTCCTCCCCTATCAGTACTAGGTGCAGTCAAATGGGATGTGTGTGATACAAGGATGGGCAATAATTTTTGCACGGGGGGGGGGCAACTTATCGAATTTTGGTACTGGTCACGGGCCGGCTTCACCCCAGAAAGGGGCAGGGCCAGAGTTATCTGGGGCTGAAGGCTTTGAAGTAAAAACACAGCAAAGGGCTTGCGGCTCCCAGCCCCACTGCTACCACGTTGCCTGGCAGATGCCTGGGTTGCTGTTGCTATTTAAAAGGCTCGTGGATCTGGCCCTTTCCGGGGTAGTATCATGATTGGGAACCATGAGCCATTAAAATAGGATCCTGCTGCCTGAGCCACTGCCTGGCATTCTATGGCACAGGCACCAGGATATAAATAGAAAGCAGCCAGATGCAGTCTGTGGGCCGGAGCAAAGTGTTAGGTGAGCCGGATCCGGCCCCTGGGCCACATCTTGCCCAGCCCTGGTGTGGTAGGACTCTCGGACTAGTTCTTCCTACTGTGGCAGTGTGATCCTTCTCTAAAAGAAAAGAAGCTCACAGGAGTGTGTTTAGAATGAGACCTTTATTTGCAGGGCTCAACAAACCACTGAATCTACTCGCCCGTGGCGAGTAGATTTCAGCCGGTCGCTCCGTGCGCCCCATTCACCGGTGCTTCGCGCATGCGCAGTGTGGGGGTGGCGAGTAGCTCTCGCCGGGCTTTGTCAAGCCCTGTTTATTTGGCATTTATACCGCTACAATGCATGTGTCTCAGTTGCTCCCTGCCATGACTCATCTACTCAGGATTATGTCTTGATCTGTATAGGGCTACAATGGCGCACACTCCCCTGTAGTTTTAATAAGATGAGGCTAGGGTTGGTACAGCATGAGGGATCTGACATGTCCCCTTCTTGCACCATGCAGGACGAAACAATAATAGAAATGTAGGGCTGGAAAGCACCTCAAGACATCTCCTAACCTAACCCATCCCCTTGATGATGGTATGACTCATTGCAAGCTCCCCAGCACCTTTTTCTCCATTGCATATTAAAGCAGCAATTCCTGACTTGGATGCTGGTGATTTTTTTTGGTGCCACAAAGACCATAGAGACTCTGCTCTGCCACTAGAGCTGGTTAGCCCCTGTCTCGCATGGATGCGCTTAGCTTCTTGCCCACAGGGTAGAACAGTGATTAGAACCATTAAACTCTTTGTCCAGGGTGTCGTTACCATTCTGTCTTGGTTAGACAGTGCCTCTGTCCTGGGCCAGTCCCATACTCATGGAATGACAAAGATTGTTCTGTGGGAGGCGGGGAGGAATCAGGAGGAGGGCTTTGATAATCTGTGGCCTTGTCAGCCCTGAGGATTTCCACCATTGGTGGCCAGCAACAGGGTCTGGTGCAACCCCCCTGCATAGGTAGACGAAGTTGCTGTACGCTGCGATGTGCATTTGTGCCGGTTTCAAGCAAGGATAAAATGTACCGGTGCTAATTGGAATGTATGGAGGCTTTGCTGGCCTATGTAAGAGGTTTCCACTGATGGCACATCACCAATGGTCATAGCAGTCACAAACTCCCAGTGCAGACACGGCCGGGAGTAGATAGTCTGTTTATTCTTTGGTTAGAGGCTGAGTGACTTAAAAAAAGAGCCATTTCCCTGCTCTGTCCCCAGAGCGGGATGTTTTGGAGAGGCCTAGCACCTTGTGCCTCTATTTTACCATAGGAATGTAGGGCTGAAAGGGATCCCGAGAAGTCATCCAGGCTGCTCTGAGGTCCAAGTAAACCTAGACCATCCCTAGCAGTCTTTGTCCAACATGTTCTTAAAAGCCTCCAATGATGGGGGTTCCACAGTCTCCATCAAAGTCAGTTCCAAAGCTATCTATGCTTAGTTAGAAACTTTTCCCTAATATCTAACCTAAATCTCACCCGTTCCTCTCTTCATGGGTTTCCGCGTGTTACACTGGGGCATTCAGCTTGGAGAGAACCGATGCATCTGGGGTTATGTAGAGAAACCCCCTGGGTCCTGTTTTCCCTTTTTTTGTTGGTAAAGGTTAAACATGGTAGCTGTGTCTGATTCCATCTCTGGGAGGGATGGGCCATGAGCTGTGATAGGTCTTGTGTCTGATTATCTCTCTCGTGGCATTGTCAGAGGGTTCAGCTCTGTCGTTGGAAGTTTAACTTCCCTGAGCTGCTGCAGAAGATGAGATGTAACTTAACCTGGTCAGTTTGGTTTCTCCAAAGCCCATATCAGAGGGTTATCCGTGTTAGTCTGAATCTGCAAGAACGAGAAGTCCTGTGGCACCTTATAGACTATGCACCACATTCTCTTCCTAACTCTGCTTTTGTGAGCCAAAGCCCGTATGTGGGACGTCTTGTTCAGATGCTGCTGTGCCAATGGAGATGCTGAAGATTCAGATTTTAGTCTTACTGGGGTGGAAGTTTTTCCCGTTAAGCTAAATGAGCCAACAAAACCCATTGTATAGGGAGTGTGAGGTAACCCCAAACTGTGCAGTTCTGTCTCCACCTCCTAGCCTCTGCCAGAGTGAAAATGGGACTCTGCTTTAACCCACGTCCTCCCCAGCTGTGGGTTGAAAG
Source organism: Rafetus swinhoei (assembly GCA_019425775.1). Classification (NCBI taxonomy): domain Eukaryota; kingdom Metazoa; phylum Chordata; order Testudines; family Trionychidae; genus Rafetus; species Rafetus swinhoei. The sequence goes on along the minus strand of CM033446.1, from coordinate 123,586,685 downwards.
CACTGCTAAAGCTGGCTGAGAAGGTGGCATGTGTGGATGGAGTGGGTGAGGGGCAACCCCTGAGGTAAGAGCCTGAACAACTCGGCAGTGAAGACTCTTGGGGTGGGGGGACACTAGTCACTTTGGGGGACAAAACAAGTAGATTAACACAAAGGTAAGGGTTTTATCGGAAGCAGTTGGAATTCTGTTCAGAACAACCATTGCCACAAGTGCCTTGCTGTTCTTAGGAGCACTGGGGCTTGTGTCAAGACTTGTGTAACTGCTGTTGTGAAAGGATCTAGGCAACAGGGTTGTGAGGTTTGCTCGGGAGCCACATGGAGTCAGTTGTCTGGAGTTATAAAACATGACTGCATCAACGCAGGAGGGTGTCTAGCTTCATCAGAAGGATTCTTCCGGAACTATCCATCATCCATCCCAGGGCGGTTGGCTTCCTACTGTGCAGTGGCTCGCTGTGCGCTTCCAAATGGTTATTTGGAGCTGCAGAAGGGAAGTTGAGCGAACCAACAAAAGGACCACTCCTCTGTCAAGCTAAATGCTCTCCCAGAAAATTAATGCTTTACTCTGTCCCATGATCTGTCCCATGCGGCAACTGTGAGAGTCCGGGTCAACAGCAGAGCCCATGAGCTCTCATTTTGTCTTACTCTGTTAATCTGATTGAAATAATTTCAAAGGGCATTTTCCATGAATCAATAGATCCATCCTGTTTCCGTGCCTCGGAGGCTTAATTTGCTCTACATACCATGCGGAATGTGGCCCTGTCCTGTGTCCTGCTGCAGAGAATCCTACTTCTCAAGGGAGGGATGTTATTGGAGTCCTCCATAAACCTGTTCTGTAGATCTGATGTTTTTCTGTCTCCAAGTTGCATTTCACAATGTGGGATAAAGGGGGGGTGTGCATGTGTAAAAGTAAAATAATCTCTGTGTCTAGGTATGGATGTGGAATTTGGGGAATTTGTTAATATGCCAAATAGTTCCCGAAGTTTTCAGGACGGTGGAAACCTAACCCAAGAATGGGGTTGTTATGGCTTTTGAAGCTTAACACTATTAGGAAATCTCAGTTACGAGTACATTTCCCTTTCATATTTCAGGATGGCATTTCCTGCCAAGAGGAATTGAAAAATTCCTGTTGCAATGCACCACATTCGCTTCCTAACTCTGCTTTTGTGAGCGAAAGAATATGCATCTTAAACCAGCATGTGTATTTATTTAGGAGACCTAATACAGTAGCCTCCTATGAGAGGCATCCTCACACACAGAACACTCAGTCCACAGCTGTGGCACACAGAGGGGAGGGGAAGGTGGCTTTCTGCTATCTTTTTGCACTACCCCTGCTCCTGGGCTGTCTAGAATGTAACAGCTTCATTAGGCTTTTGTGATTTTACTTTTCCATGTCTGTTCTGCTACAAGGCTGCTCTAACTTGTATAGGCTAGAATGGTCCCTAAGGATTATTCCTCTGGCTTGGATCATCATGGCACAGCGTGTTTCAGTTGTGTACCCATCCTACCAGCTTTCCCAATCAAAGCTCACCTGCCAAAAGAAATGCCAGTGCTCTCCTAGCACAGCTTTCATGCCTCTCCAGGATCAGGCCCAGAGCTTGAGACTGAATCTGGAAATATTCACAGACCCCAAATAATCAGAGGAAAGAGTGAGTTTGGTCCTGGATCCCTTTGTATCACTATAAAAGCTATGCACTATACTCCAGTACTTACCTTCTCTCTCCCTCCCCCCCTCAAAAAAAACAACCTTTCTTCCCTTAATGTTTACCTGCCATTAACCCCTTTCTGCACTGTGAGGTCTAATTTTGGAGAGAATTCACAAATCAGCTGACAGAATCCCTTCTCTTCTACACCTGCCCAGTCCTATATATCCAGCTCTGGCCTGGAGAAAATAATTCTGCTAGGACATGTTCCAACCCGAAATCCACTGGAAGATGCCCACTAACGTCCATAGGCTTTAGATCCAGCTTTTTGGCTGGAGGAGAGGCCAGACGGTTTTCTAAAGGCTGGCTAGAGCCTTTTAAATCGGGGTGTGGTGTTATGTGCGTCCACTTTTGCTGTACTCCTTTATTTTTATGCACTCTTTCTGACTTGTCGTTATAAAAATGAATGATGCAATGCCCAGTGCTTGTACTGGAAGGCTGGATATAGCACAGCTTTTCACACGAGACAGTACAATGGAATGAAATGCAAGGCCAAAGGATTTGTGCTTAGAGCAAATTGGCCCAGTGGTAGAATGTCATTTTAAAGAATCCTCAAACCAGACTTAATCTCTAATGTACTTTCTCAGCAGTTCCTCTCTTTCCTCTGGAAGGGGCTCACCAAATTAGGATTCACACTTTGTCTATATAACACCGGTCTCTATCTCTGACTGTAAAATGGGATTGGATCCTTAACTGTGGTGACTCTTTCATGCACACATTGATTATCAAGGTTGGGTTTGTCATTAAATACCCCCTGGGCCACACTGGCAGATATCACCCTGAGGGAGGAGCAGAGAGGGAGGAAGTGAGCTGTCTTCCTGTGAGGGAGGAAAAGGAGTGTTAATGTTTGATCAGGTGAGCACACCCTTTGTGGTTTACTCTGTATAGTCCTTAGTATAATGTCCAGTCCAGGCAGTACTCTAGTACACCGAGTAAACAATGTACCTTGTTTTTCTGCAGTTGCAGTGGGGGGGGGGGGGGGGGGGGGGAGGGGAGGTATCTTCTTGGTGGGCATTGCAGGGCTCCCTGCCCTCCAGCCTTGCCTGTGCTGTGTAGCCAGGAAGCTTCTGTATTGTGCTTGCAAGATGAGTTTGTGTGTGTACACTTCAACCATTCTTATTCTCTATACAGTAGTTGCAACCTGTTTGAAAGGTGAGAGTGAGATACATTGTGCTCCATCACAGGGACTCTATCTTTGTTCTTATCTCCAGTTTTTACATGAAGGGAAGTTCTTGAACCTGTCTGGCTGCTATTTGTGTATGGGGGGGAGAAAACACAGCTAAGAACTTGTAGGAGTTGCAAGTTTAGAAATGTAGCTAGCCACTCCAGTCATGTGAATATCTGCTCAGAGCACTTGACTTTCATTGTGGTCTAATTTTAGCTAATACAGACAGAATCCCTTTAGGGTATGTTAGACTTTGAAGGAGAAAAAACCTTTTTGGAAGGGTGTGATTCTTTCTGGTTTTCTCTTTCACAGACAGCACACACAAATATCACCTTGTCTCTCAATAGCAGTCTGACTAGCTCAGGGTTTTTGAATTCTTACGAGATTTAATCAGGATAATTAGTTACTGTCTGTTTGTAACTTTGTTTGTGCTCCAGAACTTCCAAAGGGCGTATTTGTCTTTCAGCGTTCTGAGTTTCACTTAATCGTTTAGGACAGCAGCTTATTTCCTCAAGTTCTCTGTCATGCTTATGTAAGCTGAAAACGTGGGCCGGGTTCTGCTGGGTAGGTACAGAAGCATGACTTTAGATGAATGCTTTTTACTTCAAAGGAACCACTCCCTATTTACACTGGTGTAAATAAGATCAGGGTTTGGCCCCATGTCATCATGTAGTAGTAAATATTAGAGGATTGTTTTTGATTCATGCTTACTGATGGAACCAATGTAATGTAACTGCTTTTAATCGAATTTTAATAGAGCCTCTTGGGCTAGATAGTCTTAATTTATATCGCCTGGGGGAAAAAATAGCAACCATCTTCTATAATTCTGATATGGAGAAAGGGATTATGGTTGTAGTATTAGTTTATTTTTTAAATATCTAAATGGGAAGAGACACTGCCATCTTAAAAAACCACCCTTCTGTCTGGAAACAGGTTACCATCTGAAATCACCTGAAGTGAGGAGAAAGAGAAACCATGTCCTTGTTCAGTATAATGCTGTGCGTTTGACTTTTTGTATAGTCAGTTTCCCCTTTCTGTTTGTGTGATGAACTGGGGGCAAAGCACAGTAGAAAACAGGAAAACATGATGTAAACCCACAGCAGGAGGCAGGTGCAGTAATGAAAAGACTTTTGACTTGTCCCTATCTACCTAATTAGAAATTGTATATCTGATAATTTCCCTTTAACATTGAGAGGTCCAAAGAGCAGTTGAGTAAATCAGGTCCTGTTATCATACGGATGGGAGGGGAAACAATTTGAAAGGAAGTGTGACCAAATAAATTGTAGCTGGAAACGGCAGAATCTGCTGATTGTCTCTGTTTTCCCTTTAGGTTAGAACTAAAATGGTGGTGGAACAAACCTGGGATTGTTGAGGCACCTGTAGCTTTATGCTCTGTCAATGATTGAAGGTGGTGGTGTTGAATATCTTGTATGTAAATGTAAGGACTATTAGTCAAAGTGCATGTTAATTTGATTATGGTGTGTGAGAGGAAGAGAAGTACAGTAGGCTTCCGATAATCCAGCACTTTTGGGACCTAGGTGGTGCTGGATTATCAGATATGCCAGAGTACCAGGAGGTACTATAAAGGGGCGTACTCCCAACCCAATCCCCCTCCACCTTATGCTCGGTTTCCGGAGTTGCTGGTACAGCCACGCATCTCCCTCCAGGAGCTGGGGCACGTGCGCTGAGCGGCCGGCTTTTCAATGAGCTGGCCGGGACGCCGTGCACAACCCAATCCCCCTCCCCTTCCCCAGAGCCAAACACCTCCTCTCCCTGCTGTCACCCAATCAATCCCCTTCTCCCCCAACCTTATGTCCGGGTCCCGAAGCAGCTGCCTGTGCTCAGCGGCCAGCTGCTGTCGCGTGCAGGCTGGACGCTATGTGCACTGGGGACTGAGCGAAACGGCATGGGTCACAATGGCCCGGCCGTGAGAGGGGCTGACCTGAGCAGTTCCGGTTGATGCTGGACTATCAGGAGTGCCGGACAACTGGATGCCGGCCTATTGGAGTTTTACTGTAATATCTTAAAGCTAGAAGGGACCATTATGGTCATATAGTCTGACCATCATAATGCAAAATTTCTTCCAGTTATTCCTGTATTGCACCCAATAACTTGTGTGTTAATTAGGTTTTATCACAGACTTACTGCTGCATACTGTAACAGCCTCAGTCCTCATGATGGAAAACTCACCTCTGTGTGGAGAAGCCAATACCAGTGTGATGTGGTGCCAACTGCATCTAAATGGGACCTCCGTGTTGTGCAGTTCTTGTGCTTGACCTCTGCATGGATGGCTTGTGTGTAGACACCAACTATAATCTCCTCTTTGCCAATTGAGCGGTGCTTTGGTTATAAATTTGGAAAGCAGGCAGGAAGCTGAAGCCCTTTTGTCAGTGTTAAGTGAGAAGTGTGTGTCAGAGCTCCAGGCTCTCCTTGCACTGAAATCGGCAAATCTGATTTTTAAATGTCTTTGAAAGCATCTTCCTGCTTCCTGATGCAGTGGGTATAACGTGAATTTTAGTAGAAAAATTCTGTCTACGGGAGGGAATTTGGGGTTTTAAAAGATTTGAATCATAATATTGGAGCCTGTCATTCTTGGGATCTCTTTTGGGCTAGCATCTGACTTTCAACCTAAACTGGGATCATGGATGCTCTTGAACGAGAGAGCCCTGGCACAGGAGGGCCAGCAACCGAGAGCCCTGCACATGGCCAGGCTGGCGGTAGCGGGTCCAGGGCCTCAGCAGCCTGGCGGCACTAGTGAGGTCATGGTAGCGGGGCAGGGACAGCCCATGCATGCGGTAGGGCCGGTGCTGAGGTAGCTCGATCAGGGCTGCATACCACCCCGGCAGCGGGTTCAGAGCCACAGCAACCTGGATGGCAGTAAAGCTGGGCTGCAGCAGCCCAGCAGGGGAAGCCCGACTGGGGCTGTGGCAACCCAGTGGGGCTGGGACAGACCAGCAGCCCAATCAGGGCACATGCCAACCAGCAGCGGGGCCAGGGCGACTGTGTCACCCGGCCAGCAGCGGGGGCCGAAGGAGCCCAGCAGCAGGAAAGGGTGGTAGGCTGAGAGGGCTGGTGGCAGGAGACCTTCTCTGGTCTGGCAAATTCCCTCATCTGGAACCGCTCGGGTCCCAAGGGTGCCAGACCAGAAAGGTGCAACCTGTATAGCATTTCATATAGTTTCCCCTTTCCCCCCATTTAGAAGACATTTTGTATTTTCAGCATGTTTTCTGCTATAATAGTTCCTGGCATTAGCAGCCATACTTCTAATGCAGTGTGCATTCTTATGAGCTTACCTTGGGTTAAGGATTCAAGTATATAGTGCTGGTCTTGTGATATTTTGTGTGTGTGTGTCTGTAAAAGCATGATCACTTTAGTACATTCCTCTTTAGGAGTTTTGAAATGTGATAGCATATACTGTAATTGACTAATATCTGCGGCAAAATGCTAGTTACCCACAGTTCTCTGAGCATACTGATGTGGGAAAAAAAAAAACCTTGAGAGAAAAGAATTGAGTTTTTATTGCTGTTTATCAGATGGTAAAATGGCACATTTACTGTGGGAATGAGGTTGCCAGTGACATTAATCCTGTTCTAGAGTTTACTTCCAAAGCAAACATCCAGTGGTGTGTACATTGTGTGTGGGATTCCAGTGTTCTTGTTTGCCAGTGCTCAGAAATGTTAACTTATTAGGATTAGAGAAAACTCTCCCCCGTGCATGTTCTCCCCCTCTCTCTTCACCTTGGCCATCAGTCCAGCTCGTCTCATGAGCTGACATCATTTTCCTTCACATCATATCCTCCTGGTAGGCAGTGTTCCCTCTAAGATTTTTTCCATCCATGAGCGGAGTGAGTTTTGTCTTGTGTACCAATATTAAGGTAATGTGCGCTTGTTTGGATGCATGCCACCATGGCACCCAAGTTGTTGTGTGTTCTCTCTCTCTCTCTCTCTCTCTCTCTCACACAAATAAATTTAAAATATTATGGAAAACCTAGTAAAACAAAGGATAATTAACAAGGTGCATGACTTCAAGTGTTTATAGAATATGAAGTCAAATAAAAAGAAAATTAATACTACAAAATGTTAAGTAGCCAACTTCCTCTGTTTATAGCCAACTCCCAGACTCTCCCCCAACTGGGCTAGATCAGGATGTTGGAGGGTTTGCTGGCAATATCAAGAGCATGAGATTCAGCAGAACAGTTGGAACTACAGCATCTCCACTTTTATTAGAATACCAAGGCATGACCACCGCACATCAAAGCAGGCATGCTGAAAGATTCATCTTTCACTCTAAGCCCCCTTGTGCCTTCTGTATTTTCCACCTTGCCAGAAGCAAGTCCAGCTGCTGTTGTATGTTAGATTAGCCTCAAGGCTGCTCTAAGTCTGCACAGCCCACAGGTTTCATAGGAGACCAAAAATAAGCACAGTGCAGCACTACTCTAGTTTTCCTTCAGAATGCCCCTATGCCGTGAGCTTTGGCCGGAGGGCACCACAGAGCCATTTCATTGGCTCTAAGCAAGCTAGGGCTGCCCCCTCTCTACACTGGGGGTAAGACCCAAGTAGGGAAGTGAGATCAGTGCCTTTAGGGCACCTTTGCCACTAGGGCATCCAATGGTGTGATGTGTGACTCCTGGCTAGCAGTTGAGAGGATGCCACCTCCACGCCATTGTATCTGCAGTTGCTGGGTGTCTCTTTGTGCAGGGAGTGCCTTGCCCAGCCTTCTCCATTGCATTGCCACTAGGCCACACTGCAGAATGCTGCACAGATAGCATGGACACCCACTGGCACAGCCAGGCGGCATCTGGGGCAGGGCGCGCCTTTCCCTCCTCTGTAGTGGTGCCGGCAGCCTGTGTCATGCCGCTGCGGGAGTCAACACGTAATGAGAGATGCAGCGCCCTGCAAATGTAAAACTGACACTAGCACCAGCTCTACAGGAAGAAGAATAACAATGAAACGTGGAAATAGCCATTTTCAATAAACACTCTATCCCCAAAGCCACATCCATCTGTAGGCCATTTCATCGCAGGTATGAAACCTAGACCACACTGAAGTTAATGTGAGTTTTGCTGTTGACTTCATCAGTGGGGTCAGTACTTTTCTCTCCCCCCCCCCCCCCACCCCCGAGTCGCAGATGCTACATTATTGAACATAAGACAATAGGGGAGATGCCTAAAGAGATGGCTATTTAGAAGCTGACGTGCTGGCACTTTGCTTTACTACACAAGCACAAATTGCTTACAAGATGCTGAGCTAAGCACAGAAATAACAGGAAAGAAAATTCAGTGAGAAGAAGCAGGGAACCACCTACCTTCTGCACCCGCTGCAAGCCTCCTGGTGGCTGAGCACAGTGTGTCAGCCCCCCATGTTTTTTAAGAAAGGGTTTCAGGATTTAGATTACGGAGAGTACTTTGTTCAGGACAGTAATACCAGTGGTTAGAGTAATAGTGAAAAATGTGTCATACTACCTGGGAAGAAGATTTTTAAATACTTTTTTCAATTTACATATAATTAAATGTTCTTTAATGTGTATAAACAGGGCTCGACAAATTATGGAAAACCCTACTCACCAGACAAAAAAAGGACTCGCCACCCTCCCCCCCAAAAAGTGTGTGTGGGGTTTTTTTTTTTAATGGCATAAATTCCTAATAAGAATAAGAACAGTAATTACTAATAAGTTATTAATAAATATCACCAAGTTATTAATAAATATCTTATAAACCTCTACCTTTTCCCTCTGCTGCCATGTCTCCTCCCCTTACTCCATCAGCTCTCCTGGTGCCTGCTGCCCCCCAACCCCTCACCCTCCTCTGCTGTCCTGACTCCTGCCCTTCTCACTGCCCTCAGCCCTCCTGAGACCTGCCTCCACCAGCCCTTCTCTCCCCTGTGCCCACTTCTCCAGTAGCCCCACTCTGCTCATATGAGCTACCCTCCTCATCCCCTCTTCTAACACCTCCTCTACACACCTGCCCTGCCTCTCTCCTCTGGTGCTGGTCCTCCCCTGCAGGTGTCTGCCCTTCTGCTTCACCCCAGAATCCCTGGCACCTGCACCCTGCTGGTGCCTCCCCTTCCCTCACTGCCCCTGCCCCTTTGCCCTCTTTTTCCTGATATCCACCCCTCACCACCCTCTGCCCCGTTCCCCTCATGCCCCTGTGCCCTTACACATGCCTTGCTCCATCCCTGCCTTCCTCATGCCCACCCCTTCTTTCAAGCCTTCTCCCAGCACCTCCCCTCCCACCTCTAGCCCCCAGTGCCCTTATCCTCTCCTCTCCCAGTATCACCCTGTTCCCCCCCTCCCACTGACACCTCCCCTCATTGTCTGCACTTGGCCCCCTGGCATTTGTCTCTCCTGCACCCCTGTCCCTTGGTGCCTTCCCCTTTCTGCTCCTTCTCCTTCTCCTTCTCCTTCTCCTGACCTCCTCCCCTCCCTTCCCCTCAGCACAAGCCCCTTCCCCATATTTTTCCCCTTCCCCAGGGCCAGCTCTAGGTTTTTTGCTGCCCCAAGCAAAACATTTTTTGGCCACCCCCTCACCCCTTTTTAGCCCTATAAATAGCAAACAGCATATTCATTCATTTTTTTCCATAAAGGCAAAGGCGCTTCAAGTGAACTCCCCCTTTCACTGCTGCTGGGTCACAGCAGCCTTTTCCCTGCCCTGTCCAGCCCCTCCCTAGGGACAAGCACCCCTCACTCCCAACCCACAGGGGGAGCAGGGTGCAGGGACAGCACAGAGCCAGAGGGGTGCAGGGAACAGTGGGCGTGTACAGGGGTGGCGTGGGGAACGGGAGGCACAGAGGGACGCAGGGATCGGGGGGAGCAGGGTGTGGGGTGCGGTGGAGGCATAGGGAATGGGACACGGGGAACGGGAGGGGCAGAGGGATCGGGGTCTAGGGGCAGTGCAAGGAACGGGCAGCACAGAGCTGGGGGCAGAGATCGGGGGGAGCAGGGTGCGGGGTGCAAGGGCAGTGCAGAGCCAGAGGGTCTCAGGGAAGAGGGAGAGCAGGGGGTCCGGGGTGCAGGGGAGAGGGGCGGCGTGGGGAACGGGTGGCGTGGAGACAAAGGGGCGTGGGGCGAGCGCAGCGAGCTGGGCAGTCGACAGGGAGCGGTCTCTCGCCGGCGAGGAGGCTGAGGCTGTGGCAGGACTGGAGCCAGCAGGGCAGGGCCTGGCTGCGCCGCGTGCCGCAGCCAGCTCCCAGGGACACGCGGCCCTTTAAAATCAGCGGGGCCACGTCCTGCCGGCGTCCTGCCCTCTGGCTCGCGCCCTGCCTCCTCGCGCCGGAGCTAACGGAGGCACCCCAGTGGCAAGAATCACCGCACATCCCCCTCCCTGGCGGTGCTCTGCTCCTCCGCCGGCCAGCGGATCGGATGGGGCCGCCCCACCCGTAGTATGGGCTTCGGCCAGCCCGTCACAACGGCCCACCGGGCCAGTCCGCCCTGCACTCGCCAGCTGGTAAAATCTACTTGCCATGGGCGAGTGTATTTGTCGAGTCCTGTGTATAAATACAAAACATTCCCACTTTAAAAGCAAGTATTAAGCCAGAAACAACGAAATAATGTGGGGTTGAATAAATTCCTTCTTTAAAGCGACTTCTTTTCCTTAGTATGTACAATTAAGACTGCAGCGGTTTAAATCGAGTGGAGCAGCCGCCTAAAACATAGCTCTGGTCCCAGCTTCCCCAGAGCAGAGCAGCCGCTGCCAAAGCAGCTGCTCCCCACGCGGACCTGGCCTCAGCCCTGGCTGACCAAGCGGCCAGATGAACCACTTTCCAGGGAGTCCCGTAGGCAGTTTTGTCATGTTTTTTTCACCATGACAACATGTCTTAGTTTCCGTTGACTTACATTTTTATTTATTTATTTATTTTATTTGTGAGGAGTGACTCCTTTTCCTGACTTCTCAAGACCAAGAAAAGATCAAAGATCTAGACGCTTGCTTTGCAAATTGCGGGTTGCACTAACCTTTTTTAATGAGGGGTACGTGCTAGTAAACAGAATCCTTTTTTTAAGGCCATTTTAAAATGCAAAATTTTTAAATGGATATTGTCAGCATGAATTTTTTTCAAGGTTGATTGTGCCCACGAAAGCTCGTGATACCACCTACATGTTTTGTTGGTCTTTAAGGCGCAACTAGACTATTTGTTGTCTAAATTTTTCCTGTTACAGACTAACTCGGCTACCTCTCTGTAGCTTTTAAGCTTAAAGTCAGTTTTGTGACAGATCACCCTTTAAATAGTATGTCTTCAAACTTTTAAAAAAGATATTCAGAGTTTCAAGTGCCCCATCCCCAATTGATATTTAGAAGAGTCTTTTTAGATGATCCTGACAGGGACAACAAACAGGACTGGATTTATTCTTCCTCCAACCCTTTCTCATCTCTATATGTGTCTGCCTGCTGCTCTTCGTAAATTGGGAAGAGACTCTCTCTGTAAAGAGCTACCCCTTGAGAAATGCATCATGGTAGTACATGAAGCAGGAAATGCAACTACCCATTAATAAAACAATGAAACTGATTAGGCCCACATGCAGTGAAAAGACACAGAGCTGGATCTGTACCTGCTATTATTACACACGATTGGGATAGAAATATGATTTCTTTTAGTAAATGTCCTTCTCCTCCCAAGAGCTTGACATGACTAGGCCTGAAGATGGGTTCTGAATATTAGTCCATAGACAATAGGGATGTAAAATCCTATTTAACTGATTAACTGGTTAAATGTAATGCTTAACCGGTTAACCAATTAAAGGGCAGGCATGGACTGGGCGGCAGTTCCAGCCTACCTGGTCTGGAGTGGTCCCCCCTTCTCTGCTGCAGTCAGGGGCTGCTCCAGTCCTGGCCTGAGCAGCCCCTGCCCATAGGTTAATTTTTCACATCCCTAATAGACAACAGACCACTTGTTTTTGGCACATTGGTACTCAAGCTTCCCTTTGTAGCTTTAGATAGAACCTGCATTAAAACCCTGTTGTTATATCGGGTGCTTGTTGGGGGCTAATTTTGGGTGGAATGTATGCTGGCTTTTGAAATGACCTCGAACATGAGTGGGGAATGGTACTGAACATAGCTTAAACTGCCTTGCATCATCTTCCCCTTTCCTGTCCCATAGGTAGCCAGGAGCATGAATCCCTCCCCAAAATCTGGCTATTGGAACCCTGTTCACAAGCATGGGCTGCAGCAGCTGTTGGGCAGTCATGTGTTGTAGAAAACTCTGTTCCTATCCCCCATTCCAGCTCTTCTTGCCGGACCAGACTCTCTGTCCTACGTCTTCCTACCTCTGCAGAGCCCAGATACAGGGAGCAGTGATGAATTTCTTTCCTCTGTACACTACTGCTACCTGCCCTTCCAAAGTGTCAAAATGTACATATTTGCATCTGATAACACTACCAAGCTTAGAAAATGTTAACTCACTAATAGACGTTAACTCACTAATCTTCATTGCAGCCCTGATAAGCAGGTAAGTGTTGCCTCCAATTACAGTTCGGAGAGCCTTAACCTCTTTGGGCCAAAGGTCATGTCTATGCTATGATCTAGGGGTGTAATTTTTTTTCCTCCTCCTCCCCCCAGTTTGTGTACATCCACTGTTGCTAGTTCTTATCAAGCTAATAAATCTAAATAGCAGCATGCCATGGGAGCACTGGTAGCAGCAGTGGAGGCATGGCTGAGCAGGCTAAGTGCAAACCTGCCTGAAACCGGTGAGTACCTACTTGGTTTGGCTCAACCATGCTTCTGCTACCACTATCAATGCTATTGCTATGCGTACACTTGCAGGGCAACCTAGCTTGAGCGTAGACATGCATTCCTCATAGACACACATGCAGTAGAACATACCCAGAATTTCACCTTTTTACGGTAATCAGTTGGTGCAGGCCATAAAGAGCAATAAATCCAGCTGACATCATTTGGATCTTATCTAAGCTTCTCTCCCTCAAGTTTGTTTATAAATACTAAGGAACTAGTTAGCAACTGGTGACGAGAACTTTGACCATCTGTGTCATTTCTCAAGATGCTGACAATAAAACTGAATACTTAATTAGAAATCTGATGTTCAGATTCTAGTTGTCTCCCAGGTCAGTGTATTTATTAAAAGCCACATGGGATATGAAGTACCCATGAAATGAGTGGATAGCTTTTCTTCGACTATTCTGTTTTCCCAATATCATTCTTTGACGTGTTTGATAAATGTTCCGTCTGACCCCGTGCTTCCTTCTACCTGATGCAGGAAGGATACACAGAGCTAATGCTGATTTTTGCATATTACAGAGCATGTCCTCAGTTGGCCTGTATAGACAACACTTAACACGTACAGTATGTTACACTTGAAGATATATTCTGAGCTACAAGCTTTTGTGCAGGTCATGACTCATGAGTAACAGAGCTTAATGGCCAGTCTCCTAATTAGACCATCCGCTGAGAGCTCACTATATAAATATGTGGACAGGCCAAGGCCTGCTGTTAGAATCCAATATAATGTACCTTTTATATACTGTCCTTTGGGCGCTGTGGCCTCGCATACTAGACACTCAGTCTTAAGTATGGCTGCCAGGTTTTTGTGGCTGCAGGGAAATTCGGCATTCAGAAGTCAATTTACAAGCTCCACTGTGTCCTCGCCAAAGGGTCTTTCCAGGCATTCAGCATGCAAACAGATGCACTACTGCAGCTGGAAAGACCAATGTAGACAAACTGCAACACAAGATCTGGATGTGAAAGTGTGACTGTGTATGATGAGCCCAGACTCAATTAACGTTCATGGATACACACAGGCTCCCAGTACGCATGGGGAGCCTGGCACACATCAACTCCCAGGGAGCTGCCTGCTGCCCCATGCTGTTGCCTCTGTATCGGCGGTTACACGGTTACTTAATTACACTCATTTTAACATCCCTATGCCAAGGATACTGTACATCAGAATTTGGGCCTGTTAGGTTCCTTTTCTGAAAGAAAAGTGTATTGTTACATAGTCTGGTGGTGGGGGGGGGCAATGATGAGGAGATGGGGTGATTCTTTTTAAAAGAAAAAAGCTCTGAGGGTCAAGTTTTCCCCTCAGTTACATCCTTTCAGCTGGATTCATTTCCAGTGTTGCACAGGTGTAAATGGGAGGGCAATATTTGGCCCACAAACTGTAATAGACTAGAAGTGGCACAGTGTTGCCAATCCTCTAGGACTGTCTTAGAGCAGTAATACTCAAAGGGTGGCTTGAGAGCTGCCAGTGGTTCTTCAATGTATCTTTCAGCTCTTTGCAGCCTGATATTAAAACATTGTTTTTTTTAAACCAATCAGGGTGCTTCTACTATGTTGTTAACCTAATTGGTATTGATAAAATAATACTTGCACAGTCATTTTGCTGTGAGAATAACACACGCAACTGTTTAAAGGTGAATATATAGTATTGTCTGAAACAATGAATTCACACTACTCTGGCTCTTCCGGGTAATGTTGATTGCTAGTTTGGCCCCTGATCCACTGAGGTCTGAGTGTCATTGTCCTGGATTCTCGAGGGTTAAAGATTGTCATGTGATCAAACCTCCGCGAATGTGTCTAACCAAAATGGACAGTCCTAGTGGCACACAATCCTAGCTGCACGAGATTCAGGCAAGTAATTTATGATCTATATGATGATTTTCACTCCCCTTTCTGTTCGCTGACTGTTGACCAACATGTACGTGTGCACCTTGTAAAATGTATTTGTTGTTTGCTGAACAAATATTGAAGATCGGTTCTTGATCTTCAGTAAATTCAAGTGCATTTCACTGCAGACATTGGAAATTCCAGCTGCTTTGGACACACACAGTTCCCAGGGTATTTTTCCAGTCACTGGCTGGATGTGTCACTCCTAGAATCAGATTTCTGATGCAATTCTGAATTCCCAATTGCACTCTACAAATGTTTTGTGATATTAATTGAAAAGCTCCTGTTTACATGTTCACTTTTTTTGCTAGTAAACTCATGCTAAAGTATTTGGGTGGGCACTTAGTTTAGAATAGTTAATGTATATATTCCCAGAACCAAATTCCCCAATGGCATTTTTCCTTCTAACATTCACTCGGTCCTGTTGGTCTTGATGCATATTTTGTATTTACCTTGTTGTGTTCCTTTGGCATGTAACATGTATTTGCTGTTAGAGGGAGCTGTTAATTTGCCTGATCCTGCTATGATCAGGGCACCAGAGGAGGCACTGAAATAAATAAGAGATGCAGGCTTTCAACCCTTTTCATATTCAGGAAACTGCCTGTGTTTTAAAAATTAGAGATGAAATTAGTAGTGCTGTGGGCAGCAGGAGGTGTGCCTCAATAAAAAGACAGACTGTGTAATTTTTTTGAGCTTTTAATATTTTGTAATTAGTGTAGCTGCTATTTTGAGGCTGAGCCAAACCCCAATGAAATCAATGGGGGTTTTCCATTGACTTCAGTGCGGGACATAGTGTTCACATTACACTCCCTGTCAGGGCCCGGCCTGGCCCGAGAAAGCTAGTGATCCAACCAGCAGATAAAATTTGGTGATGAATCCTGGTCATGGGCCGCCTGAGGCTTGTTGTCTATATACATGAAGAAGATTGAGCTTTAGATCAAGCCCTTGGAGCACAGTGGAGGAAATGGACAAATAGTTTCAGAATTCCTTGTCTGTTATGAGGCTGGAGGCCATGTGGTAATTTTCATCTGCTCAAGGCATGGGTTAACAACATTGTTATGTGTACTACTCTTTTAGTGCTCACCTAGTGTGACCTTTTTTAAAAAACAAAACAAAGCTGCTCAACTGTTTGTTATAGGTCAAAAAAATAGCTAGGACACCAGAGCCTTAAACCAGCAGTTCCCAACCACCAGTCCACAGACCACTGTCAGCCCACAACCCACTGGCTGCGGGGCCACGGTGGCTGCTGGATCTCAAGCCAACTGTTCACAGCAGCTCAGCTCTGGCATCTGTGGTGGCTAAGGCGTGGCAGGAGGAGGCGGTGCACTCCCTCCCTCTTTGCCCCTCTGCGCTTGGGGAGACATGCTTGGGGAGGGAGAGAGCACAAAGGAGGAGGGAGCGAGTGCATCCCCAATGGCACTGGGGCTGAGATGGTGGCAGGAGGAGGAGGCCCCTTCTCCCTTTCTCCTCTCCCCTCGGTAATGGTGGCCCGGCTGGCGCTCCGTGCCCCCCCCTCACCCGAGGGAGCATGCGTGCTGCCAACGGCCATTCTGCTCAACAGTAACGGCCATGCTCCCTAGGGGGGCAGCCTTGCTCTAGGGACTGTGGGGGTGGGGGCATGGTGGGGTCATAGGGCAAGAGGGTGTTGGCGTGGGCTATAGAGGTCAGAGATTAAAGGGTCAAATGGCATGGAGCATAGGGGTGGGGGTCAAAGGGTATTAGGCACTGGAGAGCAAGGGGCTGGGTTGGGGCTAGGCAGTTAGGTAACATTCTTTTTGCATATTCATTATTTGCATAATGAATACGCAAATGTTACCAATCTGCTAAAAGTTTGTGAATGGTTTGGCCAGTCCCTGGCGCAAAAAAGGTTGGGAACCACTGGCTTGAACAACTGGGGCTGTATAGATGAAAGTTCATTTGACAGCAATGCATTATTTTTCAATAGCCCTTAATTCTGTTGTTAATTGTGTTTGTGGTCACGTCCAGAAGTTGCATTCGGGTCAGGGTCCCGTCGTCCTGATTTGTTGCACAACTGATAGCAGCGTTAGACATCTCAGTGGGAAAGATGCATTGCCTAGAGTTACAGCTACTGCTGGCAGAGGTTAGTGGCCAACTGAGAGATCCATTTTTTTGCCACTGTAGATAAAGCCACAAAGGGAAGGCTCTAAGTTCCTATATCAGCACTCAGATTTTGAGAACCTAGGCTAAAATTCACTCACTTGGCAGTCTTTCCACCAACTACTGCCAATTTTGAATCTGGCCCTTTTCTTAAGAGATTAATGGGTCAGACTAGGACTATTTGTCTTGTTTTCTTTCTAGTTAGTACCACACAAGAAGTACCCAAACAGGCAAATATCATGGACTTTCTACATGCACAACCTTACAAGGGAAGGATGTGATTCAAAACCTTCAGCATCTCTCTCTTGGGTTCTTTATTTTTTGCGTTTTGGACTTAATTTGCTCATGGCAAATCCAAGGTGCCAAACCATTAACGAGCCGAACAAATGTATTCAATAAGATTTATTTTTTCTAATTTGTAACCCAACAGCAGCTTTATTTACAGTAGTGTCAATGATGCTTAAATCGATATTAAATTAGCTGATGAGATGTCTGAACCTAAGACACATTCACTGTGTATTTGTTTGGCTGCCTGGTAGCATTTGTTGGCAGGTGACCTGTCTTTATTTTAACTGTATTGACATGCCAATCAATTGTAAAAACACCATTTTTTTAAAGCCAGCTATGTGGACAATGAGTGCATGAATAAATGAGCAAAGTAATTTTTTATGCTGCAGGTAAATAAAACAGATGCAAGGGGACAGGCGTAAAAAGACTACGCAAATTCGATGATCAACACAAAATGCAACAAATAGGCTGATCTTTTCCAAGCCCTTTGACAGGCTGCTTGTGCTTCAGCATGATGGAAAAATCCCTTCCTCAGCATGTCCTTAATGTTGCAGACTGATCTAAATCACAGGGAGAGTCATGCTGATGGGTTGGCTTCTCTCACAAAGGCTGTGTGGGGAGATAAGGTCTACTTCCATTAGACATGTTAGGTTGCCTTGCTGTCGCTTCAACTGTCGGGAGTAGTTAAAAGCAAGCCACGT
Source organism: Rafetus swinhoei (assembly GCA_019425775.1). Taxonomy (NCBI): domain Eukaryota; kingdom Metazoa; phylum Chordata; order Testudines; family Trionychidae; genus Rafetus; species Rafetus swinhoei. Next base: position 123,569,106 of record CM033446.1, on the reverse strand, counting down.
TTCTGCTCCACGTCCTTTCAGGCCCTCAAAGTGATGACTGCCAAAGCTGCAGGAATATCTTAAATAGTATATATGCTAGCTGTGAAGCAAGTGAGAATTGTTCATATATAGTCTCTGCATAGGCTATAAGAGCTGCACACTTCTCTCATGATGGATCTTTCTTTTATTAACGAAACACAGAATGTGGTGTTAGACAGAGGCAACAATATGCTTCATGTAGAGCAACAATATAGTAATGTGTATCGTTGACAAGGCCCTCAGTTATGGGAGAGAATGCATGGGTTCCATTGCCTTCAGTCGGACTCTGAGAGAAAACTAGGGATGTAAAATTCCGTTTAATTGGCTAACCGGTTAAGCATTTAAAAAACAACAAAAGCAGAAGTGCTGCAGGGAGCACAGAGCAAGCGGGGACTCAAGCAGTCCCCTGTCAGCATGTGCTCTCTGTGGCACCTCGTCCCGGCTCGGTTGCCTTGATGAGAGGCAGCAAGGAGGGGGGAGGATAGGAGCTGGTGCTGTGGGGAGCTGGCTTAAGAGCCACTTTCCCCCAGCACCTTTTCTGGGGTGCCGTGTGCAGGCGGGAGTTAAGGGTCATCGCTGCAAAGCAGCCCCTGTCCGCAGGGGGCCCAGTGGGAGCTGCCCTCCCGGTGCGGACAGGGGCCTTTGCCACCAACCAGCCCCTGTTCATGGCATCCAGAGTTGGTCACAGTCAGGGGCCTGCTGCCTGAGGCCAGCCCTGGCTGATGTGAACAGGCAGGCGCTGGTCTGGTACCAGCCCGTGTTCGCGGCGGACAGGACTTTCCACCGCAAACAGGGGCTGCTGGATTCAGCGCGAGCTGGGACCGAGCAGTGGCTCTTACTACATTTAAAATGCAGAGCTGCAGCACGGGTGACTCCAGAGCCAGCGCAAGCCAGGACTGCTCATTTCCGGCCGGGGTTAGCTCCTGGAGCTACCTCTACTGCGGCTGTGTGCAGTGGCGCTTATCGACTAGCCGTATAGTCAGTCAATACAAATTGTATCAACTGTATGATTAGCCAGATAATCAAGTTTTAACATCCTTACGACAGCAGCTCCAGTGGCCAATTCACTCAGACCTCACTGGTGCCCTTCCTATTCTCCCGCCCAAATCTACCACGTGGCTAGTAGGTGTCAGGTAAACTTTCCTGTTGTTCTCTGGTGTCCACACTTGTGTGTCTGTTAACTTTTTGCTTCTCTCTCGTCCTACCCGCATCTGCCTTCTGTTTTCCCTAGTAAGAACACAACTGAAGGACGGGGAGCCACACTAATATTGTGCATCCTGCATTACCTTATTAGGTACCGTGGCAATGTGTGCTGAATAAAAACCTAGATTAACTTGAGAACAGTCGTGTGATGGAATGTCCACAATGCAAATAAACTTTTTCATTATGTGTCAGAAAACTACTGAAGGCCTAACTTATAAACCATCTCTGTATTTCAAGTGGTCCCATCACTCTGGTAATTTTTAGATTTTTGAACACTAAAATGACTAATTTTTCCAGAAAGTGGTCCTGTCCTGTAGCTCACATTAAAGTAATTGTGAATAGAAGGTGCTCAGCAATTTGAAAATCAGGGTCAGTTTTATGTAGGCACCTAAACATGAATTAAGATGCCAAATTTTAGGCAACCAGCTTTGTAAGCTTTGGCCTGTGTCTTCTTAAAGGCATATTTTCAGATATTTTGCTCTTTGCAGCCATATTAGTGATCTTAGTGCAGTGGCTCAAGAGTTGGCAAGGTAACTAAATCCAATGCACATCTCCCCAAACAGTTATGAAAGGTAAGAACAGTTGTTAGAACTCTAATATGCTGTGAAACATTTAGAATCTAAGAGCACCTTCCTTGTGATCCACTACAGATGATGATGATGATGATGATAGGACCACAAAGGAGCTCAGGCTAATCCTCATGGAGACATTTGGGACATCCCATCGTGATTCACAGACTTTCTAAAAGACAGCACTTGTATTTACCTTTGGAGAAATACTTTAAGCATTCAACTGTAGTGAAACTGATTTACAGCATGTTGGATTTCTTTTTAACCCTCCTTCTTCAGAGGTAGATTTCTTCTATGATATATAACATCCATAAGTAGGCAAGCATGGAAACACTGAAGACTGTAATGGTGTGGTGGTGGCTTCTGAAAAGCCATCTAGTCTTTACTGCACCACTATGTGAATTGGTCAGTAAATAGAGATCATAATTCCATGAGCACCACGGCAGATAAAGATGCTTTTGTGCAAATAAAATCTGGTGACAGCAAATCTTATCTGAGGAAAAATTGCAGACACATTTTGTTTGTTCCTCACACAGCCAAGATGATGTTGATAACACAAGAACTTTGTTTCTTGGCTTGGGTATTAGGAGAACCTTTAAGTTACGTAAGCACCCTTTATACCAGGGTTCAGCAACCTTCTTGAAGTGGCGTGACAAGATTTAACCCTCCTGCCCTGGGATGTGCTGCTCTCCCAGGAGGTGGGGAGAGGCTCTCTCTACCGCACACCCCGCCCTGTAGACCATCTGTGGCAATACAAAACTTTCTGTGGACTACCAGTTGCTAATGGAAACTCACTGTTAATTACATAATTACGCCTGAGCCATTTTACTAGTGCTACAGCTGGGGAGAACGGTTTCATTTAAATTATTAAACAGATTAAGCATTTTAACTTTCTCATGTTTATTTAAAATGAAGTTTGATAAACTAAGTAACATATTATGTCCAACACACACAGTTTCAATGTTTTCTTTATTTATAGAGGGGTTGGGAACCTTTTTTGGGTCAGGGGTCACTGACCCACAGAAAAATCAGTTGGGGACCACACAAGTGAGAAGCAAAAAACTCCTGCAAAAACCCCCAACCCTCACTGATGTGGCTCCAAACTGAGACACTTCACTCCTCTGTGCTCCAGCCCCCACGGGGTGAGGAGAAGGGACAGGGAGGACTGAGGTTAAGGGCTTCCCATAGGCCAGATTTACTTTTCTGGGGTTCTGGAGTTAGTAGATTTTGTGGACCCCATTAAGCTCTGGGGCAGGAACAAAAATGAGGGGTTCAATGTGCGGGACAGGGCTGCCAGCAAGTGGGATAGGGATGCAGGATGGGGTGAAGAGGGCGGCAGGGTCTGGAAGGGAGTTTGGTGCCAGGGGAGGATGTAGGGTGGGGGACTTGGGGGCAAGAGGGGAAGTAACACAGAAAAGGGGAGAGGGTGAGAGTGCAGCCAAATAGCTAGTTGGGGAGGGAGGCAAAGAAGTGGGGAGTAAAGAAAAGTGCAACTTCTGCAAAGTAATATCATATTCTCTCCTCCCTCCCCCCCCCATCTTCCCTCTGCTCCAGCCTCGCTCCCCTCAGCCCCGTGATCCCACCCCTAGCCTGATCCTCTGCATCACTCCATGTCTTCAGTCCCCAGCACACTCCCCTCCTCCTCCCAGAGCTGCTGCCCTGCCCGTGAAAGTGAGTGGGGGGAGGGGAGCGTTTTACATGTCCAGTATTTTCTGGGTTTTTTTTTTTACCGGACAGAAGAGACGATTACTGGACTGTCCGAGCTAAAACTGGACACCTGACAACACTAGTGCTCCCGCCTCGCTCCCAGCAGGATGCTGGAGCTGTTGCTTCAGCTGTGCAGCTGAGGCTGGAGCCGCAGCAGGGCTCCCCGCTGTCCGGGTGCAGGGGCAGGGCTGAGCTCCTGCCCCATGTGCCACAGGAAATTGGCTCACATGCCATTTATGGCACGCCTGCCAGGGGTTGCCGACCCCTGCTTTATACACGAATGTTTCTGCTCTCTGTGACAGTTTAGTTTTGCATGGACTTGCGCAGTGGCTGTGCCAACGGACAGTTTGAACATACTGGGGTTAGAGGTGTGGGGTTAGGGCAGCTTGTCCTCTCTGAGCAAGCACACTTGTTCTCCTGCATACTGTACATTGAGGTTTGGCCTGAACGTGAATATCCAATGAAAATTTGGGGTGACTGGTGGGGGGAGCAGCTATAAAGTTAGTCATGGAGAAGTTCACAGGCACATTGGTAGTGCTGCAAACTCCTAATGTTCAAAACCCACAAGTCTGGCCCAAAAAATGTTTAAAAAAAATCATATTAAAAAAAAAAAAAAAGTGTGGGTCCTTTTTCTTCGCCTTGTGGTTTCCCACCCATTTGGCCAACTTAGGGTCACCTTTTCAGATTGTACTCTGCTATTGCAAGGGCTAGACATGATTAAAATGAAAACTGAGAAATGGGGAAATATAACCTAGCTGGAGCTACTTAGGTGGGTGCATTGGTGGTTGGAAAACTTCCTAAGAGAATCATTGTCAGTGGTTCATAGTCAACCTGGAAAGGTGCATCAAAGGCGGTGGGGTCCTGCAGGGATTCGTTGTAGGGATTATTGGTTAACCGGTCAAACATTATGTTTAATTTAAAGATGTGGAGGGAAGGAGCAGGCACTTCCTTCTTCTCCCTGCCACGGACAAGGGCTGTTCCAGCCGGCTCGGGCAGCCCTTGTCTGCAGCAGAAGAAAAGAGAAGCACTTCAGCCTGACCCTATTGGTTAACTGGTACCGATAGGTGAGGCTTACTGTTTAAGCATTCACATCCCTAATGAGTTCTGGACAATGCTCTCGCCAATATTTTCCAATCACGTGCAGATTTTTTTCCATCCATGTGAGGAATAATATTTTTCTGTGCACTGAGATGTGCAAATGTGCCCAACTAGTAGAAACAAAACCTAGTTATGGGCGTTCTGCTAATCAGCTGGATGGCATTTGAATCCTTCTGAGTAGCCACATCAGTGCACAGTTTACAGGGAACGCTGGGTCTGGGTCTGGGTCTGTTCAATATCTTCATCAGTGATTTAATTGATGGCTTAGAGAGTACTCTTATAATCTGGATAAGGCCAAGCTGGGAGGAGTTGCAAGTGCTTTGGAGGACAGGATTAAAATTCAAAATGACCTGGAGAAATGGTCTGAAGTAAATGAGATGATATTCCAGAAAACAAATGCAAAGTATTCCATTTAGGAAGGACCAGTCGGTTGCACATAAACAAAATGGGAAATGACTGCCTAGGAAGGAGTACCGCAGAAGGGGATCTATGGGTCTTAGTGGATCACAAGCTAAATGAGACAACTGTATAACTGCAAAACAAACATACACCCTTCTGGGATATATTAGCAGCAATGTTGTAAGCAAGACTAAAGAAGTAGTAATTCTGCTCTACTCTGTGCTGATTAGGCCTTGAGTATTGTGTCTAGTTCTGGGGACCACATTTCAGGAGAGATGTGGACAAATTGCAGAAAATCCAGAGAAGAGCAACAAACATTTTTAAAGGTCTAGAAAACATGACCTCTGAGGAAAGATTGAAAAAGTTAGGCTTGTGTTAGTCTGGAGAAGACTGAGAGGGGACAACTGTTTGCAAGTACATAAAAGGTTGTTATAAGGAAGAGGGAGCGAAATTGTCCTCCATAACCACTGTGGATAGGACAAGATGCAATGGACTTAAAATTGCAGCAAGGAAGGTTTGGGCTGGACATTAGGAGAAACTTCCTGACTGTCAGGGTGGATAAGCACTGGAATTGGCTAAGGAGGTTGTAGAATCTCCATAATTGGAGATTTTTAAGAGCAGAATAGACAAACACTGCTCTAGATTACCTCTCAAGGTCCGTTCCAGTCCTATGATTTTCATTTAATTGTCACCAGGAGCAGGAATTTTAAGTAAAACATCAAATTAGGGATCTAATAGTCTAGTCGATTAACTGATAAACAAAAGCTTATAGGTTAATATTATAGACTACATGCCTTTCCCCTCCTCCCCTAGCAGTAATTTTTTTAGCATGCTGGCTAGCAGCATGGCTCAGTCCCGGCTTGCGCCAGGTCTGGGACCTACCCCCGCTGCAGCTCTGCATTTAAAGTGTATTAAGAACCAGGCGGGCAGGTAGCCCAGCTCAGTTCTGGCTCACACTGGGTCCAGGAGCTCAGACCCCCAACTCCGGACAGAGGTTGCTGCAGTGCGGGGTGGCAGGCAGCCAGTTCACAAGGGGAGCTGTTTTTTAAACTGGCTCCTCTCGTGAGCCAGCTCCCACCTGGCACCCTGCGCTGCTGCCTCTGCTAGAGAGGCAGCAGCACGGAGTGGCAGGGGGCTCCTGGCTGCTGGCCCCGCCCCCAGGACTATAGAATAGTCGACTAACTGCTAAGAATTCATGAGGTTAATCGACTATTCAGTTAACCGATATTTAACGTCCCTACATCAAATGCCATATCGCTCACAATAACATCACAGGAATTGGGTGCCTCTGTGCAAAATCTGTATGCCCCTAATCAGTAGGAAATCTAGTGGCTCACTTTTGCTCCACTCATCTGAAGAAGTTGGTTGTGCCACGAAAGCTCATGAAAATATGTATGTATTTGGTACTGGAAGCAACAACTTGTTGAATGCAGGAGATATTCCTAAATTGTGAGTATTTCAGTGCTGGGACTTAAAGGTGCTTTAATCTAGAGCTGTACTGGTTTATCTCTAAATTGGCTTAAACAGATTTAGTTAAACCAGTGTTAAAACCTAAGTTCCTGGTCTTAAATTGATTTTAAATTTCATTTATATCAACTTTAGCTGAAGTCAATCCCTTACTTGGTTTAACTAAATCCATTTTAAAATGGCTCCATTGACTTATGTGTATCCATTTGAGGATTTGTGCTGGACTAACTAAATCGGATTAAAGTCATGTCTTAACTGATACCAGTTAGAATATAGACTAGGCCAAATGCAACTAGGGGCCAGTTGAGATTAGAACTTTTGGGTAGTGCAGTAATATACTCGGTGGAGTCTGCTGATAAAATGAGACAGGCGATAATTTCTCATTGTGTTCCTATTTAAATAAGCTTAATCCTCAAACCGTGCAAAGCCTCGATTAGTCTTCAGGGCAGATAATGAAAACAATTATGTAAATTTCACTTTTTGTCCAGTTTAAATTTCTCTCTGGAGAATTAATATTCTCATGCACATTATTGGCCTCTTCCAATGATGTTAAATAGAACACAGGATCCGTAAAGTAGTGGTTTGTTGTTAATATTGTGATACTGTGTTCTTTCACTGGTCTGTTTTTTTTCTTTTGCCAGATAAATTGCTGTTTTTAAATGGGAACAGAATTAGTTCAGTGTATTAAAGTGCGCTGCTTTTGCACTTATTAACTTTATTCTTGCTATGGGTCTTTTGAAGCTGCTTATTCAGCACCCTGGGGGAGAGCTCACCAGCAATTGCAGGCAGTGTCCTTCCTGGAGAATAGTTTGCTGTTTAAGGCTCACGTCTTGACTTTCTCCCAGATTCCTGGAGAGAATCTAGTAGTGGCACAAAATAGGGATGTTAACTATCGTGTTTTTATGTAAACATGTAACCGCTTGAAATTTTAGCGGTACCACATTTATATGTGGTGGGGGGAGAGAGGCAGGCGGGAGCCAGTGTTCTCAGGCAGCTGGCTTTTAAACTGGCTTCCCACGAGTACTGGCTCCTGCTTCTCACCCCCTCTCTCCCCACAGCCTCTGTTTCAGGCAACAGCTCAGAGGGCAGGCAGCTCCACAGGCGCTGACGCATGCAAGGGGAGGGCTGGCAGCTCCGTGGAGCCGGCACGCACAGAGAGCTGGCTTAAAAGCTGGCTCTCCACGTGTATCCGCTCCCGCTCTGATAGAGAGGAAGTACTGCATGGAGTGGGGGGTTGGGCGGGCGGGCAGTTCTGTGGAAGCTGATATGCATGGAGAGCCAGCTTGAAAGCTAACTTCCTGTGTGTGTGCCAGTTCCAGCCTGTCCCCTCACATGACCAGGGTGGGGGGAGGTGGCTTCTTGAGAACTGGCACATGTGGGGAGCTGGCTTAAAAGCCGGCTCCTCATGGGCACTGACTTCCATCTCCACCCCTTGCTGCCTCTGATAGAGGGAGCAGGGTGGGGGTGTGTGTGTGCATGCACATGTAGTCATTAGGATTAACCAATAAGCCCAGGCTTATTGGTTAATCATTTAAACAACAATACTCTGACATCCCTAGTGCAAAGCCTCTTTATTAACAGAATTAGCTTGGAGACATTGGATATTCATAAATCTCTTTCTGTGGAACTGTGAAAAATCAAATCTTGATTAAAATGTCATTTGCATAGCTTTAAATGTGTATGTTTGATTAAAGTACTCAAAAGAATTTTTGTATTGCTGTGATAAGCATTTCTATAGAAATGACAATTTGCCAACAGTGCAGGTTTTGTTAAATGAATGTTTTATTAAAATCTTGCAAGATAAGAAAGTCACCTTTAAGAAAAAAGGAATCTTTATTAATAATCTAATCTGAATTTAATTTTTTTTTAAACTTGCATATACTGACTGTTTGCTATTTTCATTTCACTTGGTTTGGGAGAATGCTACAGGGAGTATAGCATTTTCTCTTTAGATATTTAACATTCAAGATTTTTTAAAATCTCCCATTTTCAAAACTAAAATGTGGACTGATGCTACGTGACAGTCACATTAAAATAAAAATTGGCTGTCTTAATGCTATAATATTCTGAAGGCTAAATAGTGGCAACAGATACGAGTTTAATGAACTGCATGTTTCTGCTTATTAACTAAAGGTAAAGGATGCACTGCATGAGCAGTTCCCTGTATTTTAAGTGTGTATAACTGTAAATCTCGGGAACCTGACCCAAATCAGCCAATTGGGACTAGCTTGGGAAGATGATGTTCGTTACTATGGTGCTAGCAATAGGCGGTGTGGCATTCGTGTTGGTTCAATGTTTGATACTGAACTATTGGAAAATTCTGTTTCTGATGCCAAATTAATTAGCCTTAACTGGAAAACTCCATTACTTAACACGGATGCCTTACAACTGCACAGGTTGTCACACTCTGGGGATTAACAATGAAATGGGAGCAGTGAAATGGAAAGCTTAGCAACCAAGGCCTTGCATTCAGTCAGTTGAGGTCAGAGTATAAACGGTGGCTGAGCCTGGCAAGGAAGGAAAAGGAGACTTTACTTTCAAGCCAGGCATTTAATTAACTGCTTTAATTGTCCTTGAGGGAAAAGATTAATTAGCAAACCAGGGTAAACACGACTCCTGCCCAGCTTGCTGTGGGAGTCACTTGAATTGTTGCTATTTACAAAGCTTTCCACCATCAAAGTAAATATTTTTTGAACTTGAATGCATCTCATAAATGAAGCAACTTGGAGTCGCTTGGTAAAACAAGCTGCAGTGTGTTGAGATGAGCCCTGTTTTGGCAGCCCTCCGGGCTTTCTTCTCTTTTTGAAAGGTGGTCTGTACATCTGCAGTGTGGAGGACTGCCTAATTATCCAATAAAGCAATTACCATACACAGTTAATTATATGTCAAGTGAATGATAGAAAGGGATGGATTAAATAGCCAGATAACATCGGCCTCCTTTAGGCTTCATTTCTGAAGATCGCGTGTGGCTGTTCTCACTGAGACTTGGTTAACTAAGTAATTAAATCCAGCAAAGGTACCAAATCACAATCCTAGCTGGGGTAAACTGGAATCACGGGAGCTAGGATGGCTAGTGTTACATCCCAAAAATACAGGACTTTTAGAATGGTGTGACTTCAGCCTTGCCACCATGACCTTGTGCACATGGTGCTTGTGAGGTCTCCTCACAAGGAAGACGCCATTTTGAAGAGTGTGCCGCTCCCCCGCCTGCTGGCCTGACATCCATGAGAGCTCAGGCTGGCAGGGGCAGAGCAGGGCACTTTGCAAAATGGCATCCTCCCTGTGTCCACGGCAATACCAGACACACAGGCCTGGCCAAATCAAAACCAGACAAATGGCCTGTCTGAGGTGACAGCTGCCCCAGCTTCTGCCCCTCTATTTTCCTCCACTGAGTTTGTCTCAGGTGGGGTGGCAGTCCTTTCATATACCTGATGGATTTGAAATCATGGGGACAAACTAATGATGGTTTTGCTACAAGCCCCATCTCCGAACCAGTGTCCTACTTCAGAAAGGAGCGAACTTAGTTTGAAACTGAAACCCAGCTTGTGATTTCTTAGTAGTACAGATTGTGGTTGGCTAGTGCAGCGGTTCCCAACCACCAGTCTGTGGACCGGCGGCAGGCCACAAACCTCCGCCTGCCGGACCATGGCACGCTACCAGGCCACGCCCCCAGCTGCTAATGAGCCACGTCAGCTGGGGTTCCCCCACACAACAGCAGGGTGAGTGGCCCGGCAAGCAACCGGGTGTGCTGCGGCTGGAGCCCTGTGGCCCCGATTCCAGCTCCGGTGGCTGCTAAACGGCCTGGTTGGCGGGCCCTTGCGATGGGCAGCAGCCAGGCTCCATATGGCACTTGGCCCCAGCTGAATGCCGCGGCACTCAGCTGGGGCCAAGCGCCGCATGGAGCCTGGCTGCAGCAGCGCTGAACTAGGCCTGGCTCAGCTGGCGGTTGGGAGGCAGCAGTGGGGCGGGGGGGGCACGGGGCAGGCACAGGAGCTCTGGGGGCAGGGCTAGTGCTGAGGGACTCTGCCGGTGGGGGGCTTTAAAAGGCATGGGTCAGGGCTGATAGTGCGAGACACACTGGGAGGTAAGGATGTTAAAACACGATTATTTGGCTAATCGTATAGTCGATACAAATTGTCAATAAGCGCCTCTGCAGAGCCACAGCTGTAGCTCCAGAGGAGGCGACTCGAGCCGGGACTGAGCAGTCCAGGCTCATGCTGGCTCCAGAGCCACCCATGCTGTGGCTCTGTATTTTAAATGTAGTAAGAGTTGCTGTGGCCAGCCCTGGCTGCCTCAAACGGGCTGCTTTGCAGCAGCGTCCCCTATGTCTCTCCCCTCTCTCCCCCTGCGCATGCTGCCTCTGATAGAGGCCACAGGGGCGGGCAGGCGGCACCCTGGAGACAGTGCTGGGGGGGAATCGACTTTTAAGCCAGCTCCCTCTTAGCGCCGTCTCCTGTCGCCCCCTGGGGCGGGGCACAGCGCTACAGAGAGCACGGGATGAGCGGAGACTGCTTGAGTCCATGCCCGCCCCGTGCTCGCTGCAGCACTTCTGCTTTTGAAATGTACAAGAGTCCCGCAGGGCTGTTGTACATGTCAAAAGCAGAAGTGCCCACTGTGGGAACCAGCACGAGCAAGGACTGAAGCAGTTCCCACTTGTGCCATTTCCTGCTGTGCCTCTCCTCCCCTGCCACCTGCAGAGACGGTGCTGGGGGGAACCAGCTTTACTGGTTCCCTCCTGCACCAGCTCCTGCTCTTCAAACCCCACCTCCCCCCTCTGCCTCGCTCTGATAGAGGTATGGGGGGGGGGGAGGAGTGACTAGTAGACACGACTAGTCGTTTACATCCCTACTGGGGGGCTCTGGGTGTGGAGCCAGTAGTGAGGGAGCTGGGGGGGGGGGAGCTAATATTGGGGACTGGAGGCTGGCATAGGGGAGACCTGGGAGGTTTGGGTGCAGTGGGGCTCTAGAAACAGGAAGCTGGCTCTTGAGACATTTGGGGCAGGGGGACTGGCACTAGGGGGGACTGAGGGCAAGAGGCTGGCACTGAGGGCGGGGGTTGGATGCAGGGGACTCTGGGGTCGGTGGCTGGTGCTGGGGGGTGGGTAGTGGAGGGGTGAAGAGCTATAGGGCTGAGAGCTGGCTCTGGGGCCCAAGGCTTTTTATATTGCAGACCGGCAAACCCATTCACAAACTTTTGGCAGACAGGTAACATTGGAATATTTGAATATTCATTATTTGCATAATGAATATGCAGATATGCACATCAAATGTTACTGGTCCATCAAAAGTTTGTGACTGGGTTTGCTGGTCCCCGGTATAAGGTTGGGAACCACTGGGCTAGTGTAACTTTTTGCTAGCCCAATACCCTTATGACTCTGCCCTGTGTGTTTGGTTGATCGTGCATCTAATTAACAAAGTTGTCCTAGATGCTCTTGAAAGACCATGTACACTGTAGTAATATTTATTGACCTGTTTTGCTGCATTTTTACTTGGAATGTGGTGTTAGTATCTCACTGGTTTTTCAGTGGCTCCCCTTTTCCTATCTTCTGGAGTAGCTGCAACAAAATTTACTCTTGTGCTAGAGAGGTTCAGCTGCTTTCCAGTTCTTCCTATTATTACCATTGGAGCCAGGGACTTTCCATGTTCTCTGTACCCTTATTTCTGCAGAGTAAATGTCTAGTATAAACACCCTGAGTCTAGGGGTTTATACGTAGGTACGTTTGGGAACATTTTTTGAGCATCTTGTTTGCTAGCTTTCATATTTTCAGGGCCCTTGCTGGTATCAAGTTTTGCTACTAATCCCTCCTTGAATGTTAACTGTGGTCCTGAAAAGGCTGTCTCTTACCCTTTGAGCTCCGTTACAATACATGCTTGTTCTCACAATAGCCTCTTCAACAGCTGCTTCCAAATAAAAAAAAATGAGGGGAAAGAAGGATTTAAATAGAATGGTCCCTTGACAGGATTTTCATTGCAGAAGAGTTCTTGAGTGCAAAAAACTTTCCAAGGCTCCTCTGAAGCTGCTTTTTCAGCACATTAGGGGAGAGCTCACCAGCACCTGCACACAGTGCCCTTCCTGGAGAGCAGTTTGCTTGTTTTTCAAGTTCATATCTTGACTCTCCTCCCAGATTCTTGTAGCAAATCTAGCAGTGGAGCGAAGCTGTCCATGCATGTTTAATGCATCTCTTAAAAGTGTTGTGACTTGATCTTGAAAAATTATTTGTGTTGTGGCAGTAGAAGATTCAGAGTGGCTTGTACTTCTTTTTATAAGAAAAAAAACAAACTTTTTTGTAAGAGAGATGCAATGGCAAGATTTCTAATATTGGGTTGGTTAACACGTTAGCACGTCTAAAAATTGGGGTGGTTCCATGGTTATAGGCTTGTTGTTATTGCTGAGGAACGAAGCAGGTGTCTGCATAATGCGGATGGAGTTCAAGAAAGAAAAGATGTGCATTGAATTGCTGAGATCACACATTGAGCTCATAGGCAATTCACCTTGCTTTTTAAAGAAGAAATTGTGGCCTTCTAGAAATCCTATAATTCTCCATCTGGCTGACCAAAAAAACTTTGTCTGCACAATAAGGGTAGTGCTCTTCATGCCCCAGACTCTTGATTCAGGAATGTCTTCTACAGTTTTATAATACCTTGGCATAACTAATGCTGAAGGATCCTGTAGATATATGGCAAGGAGAAACTTTTCCATATCTTCATAGACTTTAAGGCCAGAAAGTAGCGTTAGAATTGTCTGATCTGTATAGTACAAACGAAAGGGCCTTGCCCTGTAATTTCTGCATCAAGCCCTTCTGTTTTAGCAGCAAGCATACTGCGGGTCCTCTTCCCACACTTGATAGCAGATGTTGAGGACTTGCAGGTCAGAGTTGCATTGGAAGAAAATTCAGTGATGTGTAATCTGAGTCTGTTCTATGTGTAACATGTTTTGTTCACATACACACTCCTGGAACAGAGATGCAGCAAACAGCATGAAGGCAATCCCTTCTTCCTAGAATTTCAGCCTAGTACCAGTGCCCAGTTCCCAGGGAGCAACACTTTCTCAAGAATTGACTTTAATTAAAGAATTTAAGGCAGAAGACAGCTTCCTTGGCTGGCTGCCATAGCTCCCCCAAAGAAGTGCATCAGAACAACAAAGCATGTTTTGCAAGATTAGAAACTTGTTCATGTACCAAGAAGAAAACTTGAGGTTCTAACAGTCACCTGGTGGCGACTCCCCTTTTCAATAGCCAATGCAGCATAAATTACTCTTCTTGCCTCAGCATTTTAGCAGCAAAGTTTGTGTCTGGATTTCATGTATTAGAAAGAGAACTGCTGATTTTTCCAGTACCGGGTATGGTGTCATGAAATAGATCGGTCAATACACCATCCCACTAAATAGTCACAGGCTCATATTCAAGGATTAACAGGTTAATCTAAGTTCTTTTAATACCTCTATGTATTTTTAATGGTGACCTTCATAGTGCTGCTAAAAGCTTATTTGGCCTTAAATTGAGTGAAATGTTCTTACAAGGCAACAGGCCCAGATGTACTATTACATTTTTGATGACTGCTATAGTAATTTATAACAAATACAAAAAGTTGTAAACTCCTTTGATAAGAGAGCTTTTATGGTGCTAGCAGATGGCGCTTCCAGGGATTTAACTGACAACCAGGACAAAATTAGCATACAAATTTGACCATTTTCTAATTTCATCTATAAGACATTAGTGAAACTGTGTTTGGAATTCATTTATATTTAATCCAAGTATAGGCTTGTAAAATCAGTTTCAGTTCATGAGGCATAGGAGACTTTGAATTCAGACAAAATCCCAAGATCTATATAGGGTTTGTTTATAATCTTCCGAAATTGTAGGGCTGTGAGATCGAAATATTCTCAGAACAGGTGTCTGGAAGAATAACCCCTAGGGATCCCAGGATAGGTCAGTTTCTGTTAATTCAGCTGTTTCCTCTGCAGATAGTGGCAGTAATGGATTGTGGAAGGGAGGAATGAATACACATGTTAACAATATCTGTCTGGGAAAATATTTTGGTATAAACGCTAGAAATGTAGTACAGCTGACATTCAGGTTTCAACTCAACCTGAACTCTGCCCCCCTGTGTCTCTGCCCACCTTCCACATGACATACAGGATGGAGACTTCCCCATTTGGTACACGCAAATGAAGTCTGCCCTAATGAATATTTGTAGCTGAGTATAGGAAGTGCCTGCTCTTGGGATGCAGTGGTATGCTGATGTGAGTCATCCTTCTAGCTCAGAGGAGGTCAGTGGGGGAGGTAGAGAAAACCCACTAAGTGTCTTAGGTATGAAGGTCAGACACTTGTCTTCAGAGGATTTTTATCATGTTGGAAACACCTCTATGATTGTCATGAGTTGCGCAGCTGGTTAGTGCCTATGCAATATGTAGGAGCTCAATGGGAACTGATTTTGTGACTGATCTGAGGGTAGAGGAGTAAGGGGCTGGTGGTACAGGTTGCCTGAAGTACAAGGAGACTCGTGTCCATGCCAGCTAATTCTCCTCTCATGTACATGAGGTATTTCCATGTCTGTGGCTAGTTTCTGTTGACCGCGTAGGGTTAAAATAGATACTGTGGCTCTCTCATCCCCACAGGTATGGGGGTGTGTGTGTGTGTGTGATTTTGCGGGGGGGGGGCGAGGGAGCGGTGGAGAAATGCTGAAGCTGAGATCACAGATCCGAGAGGCATTCAGAAGGATGGAGTGAGTGTCTCTTTCTGGAGTAGGGGGAGAGGGCTGGTGAGCATGGTGAGGGTGCTAATCACTTAAAGCAGTGGTTGTCAACCTATTTATCATCATGGGCTGCATTTGCAGCTCTCTGATATGTGAGCTTCATCGCACAAAATATATTCAGCCGCTCCCCGAGTTACGAACAAGTTACGGACCAACACTTGGTCCGTAACTCGACGTGTTCGTAACTCGGATCCCATAGAGTTACACGGCGACCGCGCTGTTCATAAGCGTGGATCGCCGTTCGTAACTCGGATCTGCATTTACGTCCACTTTGGTCGTAAGTGCGGATGGTCATAAGTGGAGGTGGTCGTAACTCGGGGAGCGGCTGTACTACCTCAATGATCCTGATATATCATGGGTCGCAGCTGTGTGCTGGCTGAACTGCTGGACTGGAGGTAACTTCTTAGTCAAAGCTAAGCTAGAGAGCTGGTGCCAGTCTACTGCGAGAGTGTACAGAATGTGTCTCAGCTCTTCTCTAATTGCTAATCACTGCCATGCTTCACCTTGGTAAAAACAGCCCTAGGCACGAGTCTTCTCTGCTGTGCATGAAACCACTGCAGTTTTATGAGTGGATCAAGAAAAGAGCAATTTTCAGACATCGAAAATTGGCTATTTCTTTCACAGTGTCAGCTCAAAAACAGCTCCTCTAGTTGCACGTGCTTTTAAAACAAAAATTTTCTCCTTTGCAGTCCAGGCCAAAAGACATTTTTAGGCAAGAAATCTGCCAGGGGTTGGTGACAAACACCTATATCTCATGGAAACTGTCTTGCTTCCTTGACTAAGGGCTCACAGTTGCAACTCCCTAATATCGGTGCAAATACTGTTATTGACTGGTGCAGGATTTTAAGTGCTCCAAGCTCCCAACCCTAAAGATAAATTAGCTATAAGATGCCACTTGGGCATGAATGGCTTTGTTCTAATGCTTTCTCCAACCAAAGTTGGCTGTAATGCCTAATGACCCTGATTGTTGATTGGGCTCTCACCCCCATTGTTCTAGGCACCATCCTCACATAATGGGAAGACTGTCTCTGAACTGAAGGGCTTGCAGTTCAAGTCTGACTAGGATAGGTGGTTATGGCAGACAGATGAGAGGCAAAGGTGACTTTGAGATTGGAAGGCGTACCATTAATTGCCAGACTCTTTTGCGTGACTCTCTGAAATCTTAAATGTATGATTCCAATAGAAACCCCAGAGGAAGCGTCTAACATCTGCCACCATGGGAGGCTACACTTGAGTTAGTGCTGGTGGGGGAGAACTAGAATATTCATTTTCTTTCTTGTATAGAAAATCCCCAACATAAAGCCTGTTGGATTGATTTTTATTTATATTGTGATAGCACCTGCAATGTGCTAGGTATTGTACGTGTATAGGAAGACTGGCCCGTTCCTAAAGAATTTCCCCATTAAGCCTTAATGGAAGATGAAGCCAAAGGTTTTGGGGGAGAGTGAAGTCTGTGTACCCTTTTGGATAGTTCATGACACCCTAACTTCATTGAACAGCTATAGTTACCAAATAACTACCAGATTTCAGCCTAGAATGTGTACACCGTTGACCACTGAGTGCATAGAAGTTCAAAGAATTTCTGATATTACAAAATAAGGTTTGTACTGTGTTTGTGGAAGGGACTGTGGGGGAGGATATGTTTCTGGGTGGCACCCATTTCTATTGATCCATGGTCTAGTTAGCAGCATAAGAACATAAGAATGGTCATACTGAGTCAGACCAAAGGTCCATCCAGCCCAGTACCCTGTCTGCTGGCAGTGGCCAATACCAGATGCCCCACAGGGAGGGAACGCAGTAGGTAATCCTCACGTGCTCCCTCTCCTATCACCCATTTCCAGACACAGAGGCTAGGGACACCATTTCTACCTATCCAGACTAATAGCCATTGATGGACCTAAACTCCATGAATCTATCAGCTCTTTTTTGAACCCTGTTAAAGTCCTAGTCTTCACCATATCCTCTGGCAAGGAGTTCCACAGGATGATTGTGTGTTGTATTAAGAAACACTTCCTTTTGTTTGTTTTAAACCTGCTGCCTATTAATTTCATTTGGTGACCCCTAGTTCTTTTATTGTGGGAATAAGTAAATAACTTTTCCTTATTCACTTTTTCCACACCAGTCATAATTTAATCACCTCTATCGTATCTCCCTCCCCCATCTCCTCCCTAAGCTGAAAAGTCCAAGTCTCTTTAATTTCTCTTCATATGGGACCCGTTCCAAACCCCTAATAATTTTTGTTGCCCTTTTCTGAACCTTTTCCAATGCCAATAATCTTTTTTGCGATGAGGCGCTCACATCTGTATGCAGTATTCAAGATGTGGGTGTACCATGGTTTTATAAAGGGCAATAAGATATCTGTCTTATTCTCTATCCCTTTTCAATGATTCCTAACATTCTATTTGCTTTTTTGACTGCCGCTGCACACTGAGTGGATGTCTTCAGAGAACTATCCACAGTGACTCCAAGATCACTCTCTTGAGTAGTTGTAACTAAATTAGTTCCCATCATATTTTATGTATGGTTGGGGTTATTTTTTCCAATGTGCATTAGTCGGTCCCCGAGTTGCGAACGGTCGACTTATGACCGTTCACAGTTACGACCAAAGCTGTTGTAAATGGCGGACCCCAAGTTACGAATGCGATCCGCGCTTACGAACCGCGCGGTCGTGTGTAACTCTATGGGGTCTGACTTACGAACGAACCGAGTTACCACCAATTGCTTGGTCCATAACCGGTTCGTAAGTCGGGAAGAGGCTGTACTTCACGTTTATCAACATTACATTTCATTTGCCATTTTGTTGTCCAATCACTTAATTTGGTGAGGTTTTTTTGAAGCTCTTCACAGTCTGCTTTGGTCTTAACTATCTTAAGCAGTTTAGTACCACCTGCAATTTTGCCACTTCACTGTTTACCCCTTTCCTCTAGATCATTTATAAATAAGTTGAATAGGATTGGTCCCCGGACAGACCCTTGGAGGACCCCACTAGTTACTTCTCTCCACTCTGAAAACTTACCATTTATTCCTACCCTTTGTTTCCTGCCTTTTAACCAGTTATCAATCCATGAAAGGACCTTCCCTCTTATCCTATGATAACTTGCTTTACTTAAGAGCCTTTGGTGATGGACCCTGTCAAAGGCTTCTGGAAATCTCAGTATACTATATCCACTGGATCTTCCTTGTCCACAATCTTGCAAGCATTCATGACAGTCTTGGAAGTTGCCCATGCAGGCAGAATGCTTCCCAATCAGAATAGGCAGGTGAGGTCACTGGTTCAGTGACTGAGAGAAATGTTAAATAGTTTACCTCATCTTTTGATAGCGAGACTTCATAGGCTTCAATGAAGCCATGCGCACTGAGGAAGAGTTTAAATATGGGCAGAGGAGCACATTGTGTGTGACTGCATTTATGGAAAATAAGCTTCCCCTCATACACACTTAAACAAAATGAGCAGTCATCTGTCTCTCTTTTCCCGTGTATTTGGGAACAGGGAACTAGAAGAGCAACACTGGCTGGACACTTGATGCCAAGACCAGCATCTGTCTTCTCAAGTTTGGACCCAATGCCAAAGCATGTTGCTGTAAGTGCAAAGGAATTTAGCATTTGTTACAAACCAGTAAATGAAAGTGCTAACTCTGTATCCCTCATAATTCCATGTCTGAAATCCATGATGGGGCACCTAATTAGTTGGCCATGTTTTCAAATGTGTGGGGTGTGTGATTTGCCATTTTGTCCAGCCCCAAGGATTGACGTGGGCACCTCCCAATCTAAAAGCAGGAATTTCTATAACTTGAGCTCAAGAGCTACGTTCCGTAGCTGGCTTGCAACAACCTCTCATCCTGTGGCTTAGACACAGTGCGTGCGTGTGTTTGCGTTGGTTACAACATGCACTTACCAGGGTGTTACTAGAGGGTTGCTGTCTTTCTAATGGTTGGTAAATGAATCTCCAAAACCTTGCCCTGCCCTCTCCCTTCCCCCCCTCCCCCCCACCCCGTCCTTTCCTTCAAAGGCCCTGCCCCTGCTCTACCTCTTTCTTCTAAGTTCCTCCCCCTGCACACCATACCCTTCCTTCCATCTTAGGGTTGCCTGAGATAAATAAAATAAATTACAGACATCAGGAAGTGTCTGAGTAAAAAAAAACCAAATGGGTGGTAACCTGAGACCACCAGGAGCACTGATGGCTCCTACTCAACTCAGCAGGAGTTGCTGGGTGTTGATTGCTTCTGAAAAATCAGGCCACTTATGTATGTAGCCTTCTAAAAATAAATTGAATAATTTGAGGTTATGCTCCTACTTTGCCCAGGCTATCTGAGTGGGTTCTGATTGGGTTCTTTTTTTTTAATGTTTCCACTACTAACTGTTCTGTACACAGTTAATATTAGGTACATCTCTGGCACCCATTACCATAATGTCTGGTATGGGATGTCAACATGTAGTCGACGACACGATTAACCGATAAGCCTGGGCTTATTGGTTAATCCTATCGAGAACATGCACTCCCCCATCCCCCTTGCTGCCTCTGCTGCAGAGTGGCCTCCCCAACCCCTGCTGCCTCCCACAGAGGCAGCCAAGGGTGGGGTGGGAAGGCAGGAACTGATGCTCGAGGGAATTGGCTTAAAAGTGCTCCCTGCAAGCACCAGCTCCTCCCCCTCAGGTGTAAACGTGTAACTTCTAAAATTTCAAGCGGTTACACGTTCACACAAATACACGCCTCCTGAGCACCCACAAATGTCTACCCTCAACAATCCTGTGATGAGAGAAACTCTATTATATTCATTTCATTGATGAGGAATTGAGGCCCTGGGGAGCAAAGTGACTTGCCCAAGTTCCACAGGAATTTGCTGCAAAAGCAAAGTTGAATCTGGTTTTTCCCAAGTCCTAGCCTAGTGCCCTAATCTATTGGGCCATCCTTTTTTGAAGGAAGCTAAGCTTAAGTGTTGTACTACCGCTTTCCCCTGGTAGTGACCTCAGGTGGAGTTCAGAGCAGGGCAACTATCTGTTAGGATATATAATGCTCTCTCTCAAGGAAACACAGTTCTTCGGGAAATAATTCATTGGAGCTCGTCTGTATTTTCATCTGTTTTCTTGTTTAAGGCAGAGATTCTTCATTTGGTAGGGGCATTAATATACCTCGTGAAACTAAAGAGAAATGTCATTTGAATTCAAATCTGTTGTTTGTTACTTGTATGATTTGCTAGCACCCAAGAGACCTGGTTACAGACCACGTTTCCACTGTGCTAGGTGCTCTGCAGGCAAAGAATAAAAGATGGCTTTTGCTCCAAAGAGCTTAAAATAATGTGAAACGTTAATAAGTTCCTTGGTCTCTCAGTAACTTTTCCCTTTTGCAGGTCATTTTTTTTATTTCATCTGAGTGTTTGTATCAAAATAGCTCCTTGCAGATTTTGTACTAAAATGGTTTTGTCCCCCATATGTGATGCTCCTCACTGATCACTGCTCCCCACATTTGCTATCTCTTTCCCTTCCCCAAAACCAATCATTAGTATTTTTCCTGACTCCTGGTCCGTCACCCTTTCTAGCCTTTCTGTGGTTCTAACTGACTGCCAGCCACTTACACTGATTCTCGGATGGCTGTCTGCAGGTGACTAGGGATGGAAAAAGTCATTTAAAATTGTGACCGTCACCGCTAAAAATCCTAGCAGTTACACAGTCACACATGCTGCGGGCTCTGTAGTATAAAGCTTATATATAACCAATAAGCTGAGGCTTATCTGTTAACCGTTTATGCGGTTACACTTTTCCTACAGGTGACTCTCAGTATTCTGATGCCTTCGTTCCTCTCTGGCTCTTGATCTGTGTGCAGTCATAGCAACTGAAGCTGTTCCACAGAACATTTCTGGACAAAGGTCCTGTTCTCATGTTGTCATTTTACGCTTTAATCCTCTCTTCTCTCTCAGCTCCTTCTTGCTCAATGTAGTGCTGCATTTCTCTTGCATTGATGTGCTCCCTGGGGCCCTATCGTTGGCCCATGGCATGCTCTCCCACACACATGTGTGATCTCTCTGGGTGGTGACATTCACTGGAACTCCTCAAGTCTAATCCCAGCCTTGATATTTGCCTTGAGGTCTTGGACAAGTCCTGGAGGGCAGAATTTTCAGAAACCTCCTCTCATTTTTGGTGTCAGCCTCTTGACTCAGTGCCTGATCTTCAGTGGTCCAGCTGAGTTTGGCTGGAGTTGCAAGTGCTCATCACTTCTGAAAATTAGGCTTGCAGTGTCCTGGACTGAGCACCCTGAAATTAGTTGGCTGCCTCTGTTTCTCAGTCTATACAATGTGTCTCTTCCTCCACCTCAATAGAGTGAGCTGAGGGTTAAAATTAGGAAAGCCCTCTTGGAAATGAATAATGCTTTGTTAATGCTGAGTGGTGGCGGTGATGTCATCTGAGTATCCTGTAAGGAGAATGCGAAAGCGTCTATCTCTGGTGCGTAGTGACTGAGAATTCCCTCGAATAGCTGCTTGAGTGACTGTTTCTCTAAGCTTAGAGAAAACAAATTCCCTTAATCTTCACCACTCACCAAAAGTACATCTCTGTAATTATATATTCTATCATTACAGTTCCCAAATCTCATTTTACTCCCTCTTCGGAATAAAACCAGACATGAATGCAGGAAGAAGGGAGACAGTCAAAAAAACAAAACAAAACCGGCCCTGTTGTTTCAGAGTGTACTTGCATACTATTACCTTGTGGAAAACCAGGTTTCCTTAGAAGTCATAGCCATTGTTGCCCAATACATGAGCAGTCTTGGCAAAGATGAGTATTGTGTCCCCCTGACAGCGATTCATTGGCAATAGAGAGAATTCTGTATGTTCCTCAGGATCTGGTGTAACAGAAAAAGGAAACCACTCTCATGGTGTTGGAATGATGTAGCTGTTGCTTCCCCTATTCATGTAGGTTCAAGGAAAAATCTTTGAGACTTAAAGCCTGTATAATACAAAGCTTAGATCCTGCAAACAATTAAGAAATGAACAACTTTACTCATATGAAAATGAATAATTCCATGGCACAAAATATATAGTATCATGAACTTTCGTGGGTAAAACCCACTTCTTCAGATGAGATGATCTTGAGTGGGTTTTGCATAAATGTATATTTTTGTTAGTCTCTAAGGTGCTACAGGACTACTTGTTTTTAAAGTTGCAGATTAACATGGCTACCCCTTCTGAAATTTTTACTCATATGAGTCGTCTTATTGATTTGAGTGGAATTATTTATGTGGAAATTTGTTTTGGACCAAGACCTAACTCCACCCTTACTTCTCCAGGGCTGTGTAATATCCTTGTACTTTTCCGGGGATTTCTTGCCTTTGTGGCTGCATGTTTTCCCAATGCTAACTACCTAATGGGTATGTGTTTGTATTGGGGTGGAGCTTAGGAGCCCTTGTCAGGATCCCATTGTGCTAGATGCTGTACAAACACCAAACAAAGACAGAATCCCTAACTCAAGGAGTTTGAAATGTAACCAGATTCTTTTAGATTGGACGTACTTGACTGATCTCAACAGGGAGGGTGACAAAAGTGTAACGAGCTGGAGACTCCATATACCACTTTCTTTGAAGTCCTCAAATCCAAGCCTAGGTGCTTTCCAAAAAATATGCTTTAGCTAAAAACCCAAGTGGTTGGGCCTGTGAAATTCTTTGGCCTGTATTATACAGGCGATTGAGTAGATCAGAGCTACTCAACTTTGGAAACCCTGGGGGCCACAATGACACTCCCAGCACATGCCGAGGGCCGCAACTTAAGTGTGGTTGGATATACATGCAAATATATATGCAAATAAACAACACACAAACCCCATTTAAGTCGGTTCTTCTGATTTTAATAAAATGCAACATTTACCCGATTTCCACCCATATGACAACGCTTTTAATGAGCAATGACAGTCCGGGAATTTAACTACTCAAACGCATATCAACAGAAGACCATTATATTGACTCCTTTTTTTGTTTTGGCTGCCACCCGTGAGCCATGTGTTGAGTCCTGTGTAAACCCAAACCGTACCACGGGCCACAAACAAACTGCCCACGGGCCGCATGTTGAGTAGCCCTGGACTAATGGCCTTCTGAACTTGAAGTGCTATGGACCTAATTAGCATTGTGCCATATAATGTCTTGGTTGTACTTACGTTTAAAGTGTAACATTGGGAAATGTGTACTTTTGTGGTAAGTTCGGCTGAATTACTTGTTTTCAGTCTGACTTTGTCCCTTCCCAGTCTCTTAGCAAATTCTGGGTAAAGGTCCACGTTGAACGCTAAGCCCCTGTAGCCCAGACTTTGTACTGTAGAAACAATAGGCGTGCTGGAGAATGTATCAGGAGGCAGTTTTTTGACTTGCATTAATGACTATTCAGCAGCATTCCTAAGAAGGTTTGTACTCTTTGTCTGCTACCAAATGTTCTTCTCTCCTGTTTTTTAGCATTTCTTGTTAGTAACCGCAATTTGCTGGGCTTGTAACAATGTCTTGCAAATATACGTAAACATAAACTGCAGTTGTCTGGTATTTATGAATCACAATCGCTCTAGACCTGGCGCCAACTCAAAAATACCTTGTGAGAACTGCCAGGCTGTCTTTTATATACCAAAATAGAAATAAATCTTTACCTCGTCTCGCCCTTATTCTTTCATTCCGACTGAAATCAATTGATGGCTTTATGTAAGCTGGGATCTTTTGAACACCAGGCATGTACTGATAAAGGAAAGCCTTCAACCTTTTTTAGGTCCAAAGGGTCACATTTTTAGGTCCAAAGGATCACATCCACATCAGTAGCTTTCAGTGTGAAAATCTGAAATGGAAGAGACTGAGAATTCCAATCAAATGCAACCCATGTCCTGCAGGGAAGGGGGTGGCAGAGAGGGAGGCCAGAATGAGGGCACCCAGGTTCAGCAATGAAAATGTAGGGGGGCTCATGACCCAGCGTGGGAAGCACATGACAATCCCATGGTGAAGGTACGGGACTTGCGTGAGAGGAGAGCATAAGGAAACAGGTTTCTCTTCCTAGTTGTGATGCTGATTCACTGCTGCTTTAGGCAGATTACTTCACTTCCCAGTGCTCTCTTTCCCCATCTGTAGTAGGGATTTGAAAACTGCCTAAATGGGTTAACCAGTTAAATGGTTTGTGTAACCAAATAACCACTGACTGTGGGTGGGTGGGCTTCTAAGGCTGTGCCCCAGGAGTCCGAAGGGTTGTCCTCTAGTGCAGTGAACTGTTGGCAGCACGGACACAGTAAGTCTCAAACATGCTGCAGGAGGTCCACAAGAGCTTAAAAAAAGTGGTGTAGAAGGGGGCTAATGGGCACTAGAGTGACCTTTGACTTCCCTTGGAGCAAGACCGTAAGGGATAGAAAAGGAATTAGCGGATTGGGGTCAGTTCTGTTCCAGTGCAGTGAGCTACGAAAATGGTGTTTTCCTCCACCTTTCATCTGCTGCAATTTCCCACTGGCAGTTTCTTGCTTCAGCTACAACTAGGCGGGGAGGGGGAGATTATGACCATAGGAGAACAAATGTATCTCTTAATTAGCATAATCATCAGGGTTGCTGGAACTATAATTATCAAACAGGAACAAAATCTTCAGCATATCAACATTACTCCATTTTGAAAATGGTGTGTGTGTTGGGTGGGTTTGATTCTGGGTCTCTTCTCGGTAGAACGTGATGCCCTTTGGCAAAGTGAGTATTTCAGCAGTTGCTGTCCTCTCTTTCTGTAGGATTTAGTCGCTAGAGGGAAGGGACACAGAGGATTTTGGCCATGGCCCCAAGAAAAAGAAGTGGACGGGGGATTTCGTTCATCTTCTGCTGCTTCCGAAGCAACGACCACCCGGAGATCACCTACCGGCTTCGCAATGACAGCACCTTCGCCCTACAGACCATGGAGCCGGCATTGCCCATGCCCCCGGTGGAAGAGCTGGATGTCATGTTCAGTGAGCTTGTGGTGAGTGTTGCCTGTTTCCCATGGCAGTGGGTAGCTATTTTTGGGAGGGCACCACAGAAAAATATTGGGCCCTGCCCTGTTCCATTGATGTCTATGGCGAATCTCTACTGAGTTTAGTCAGTCAGGCCAAGTGTTTTCAAGTGAGCTTTAAACCGAAAGCAATTTAAGGGCTTGCTGCTGTTGGTGACTCTACTGTCCCTGTGCCTTAAGTTCCCATTGGGCATGCCGGTGACTTCCAGCCATGCATGGGACAGTCGTGGTTGATAGTGCTCCTGCAAAAGAGAATTACGCTCCTCCCACGGAACATGTGGTGTTTTGAGGCTCTAGAGCTGTCCATCTGCCTCTCCTGGAATAAAACCAGCTCTAGCATCAGTCTTTTCCCCAGATCCCTTTTTGTTCATAGTTATCTCCTTTACAATGTATTGGCTTGTTTAGGCCTGATAGCGTGTCTGGTTCAGGATGGTAGATGGGACTTCGGCCCTATAGCGCCTGTGCTCTTTCAAACTCAGATGATGCCGTGTGCAAATTTAGTGTTTACAAAAGAATCTAACTGTGTCTAAGCCAGAAGGCCGTAAGCAGGTAGTATAGGCTGGCATGGTGGGTAACTTTCCATGCACGACGCTGCCAATTCAACAGTCAG
Organism: Rafetus swinhoei; assembly: GCA_019425775.1. Lineage (NCBI taxonomy): Eukaryota > Metazoa > Chordata > Testudines > Trionychidae > Rafetus > Rafetus swinhoei. Next base: position 123,543,311 of record CM033446.1, on the reverse strand, counting down.
TCCTCACCCCGCACCCCAGTCTTGGAATTTTCCCAAGGGCGAGCAGCCAACTGGTCTCGTCCCTATCCATGTTTAAACCTATCTCCTTGTCAGTTGTGATTCCTGGGGTGGAAGAGCAGGCTGGGCTGCAGAACCACTGGTAACCTGAAAAGGGACTGGAATAGCAGCATGGGAAGCAGCTAGGTCGATGGAGCTTATGCATCGTGGAGAGGTGGTGCTCTGGAAGTTGAAATGTAGGTAGCTGGCCCAACTGAGTCGTTTCCCATTGCTCCAGGGCTGCTGTTATGAGGCATGAGTGGCCCAGGGAGGACTGAGAGCACTAGCTGATCAGGGGGACAGATGGGTCCATCCCAGTGCCGTGGCAATGCAGGTGGCCATGAGGCCTAAGCAGTAAATGTGGGCATGTCCTCTATTCTGTCGCTAACACTGTGTTCCTGTTGGTCCAGCCACCGCAATGTCCCATCTCTGCAGCCTACGCGGGCGTGATAATCGCGCAAGAGGCATGTGGTTTCTTAAATGACAATTTTGGGCAGCAGTAGCCAAGGGAGTGAGCATGAGGCAGAGGGCACAATGGTGCTGTTTTGGTTTTTGTTCTGGTGCATATACCAGGTTGTGAGTTGATGGCACTCCACAGTATACTCAAAGCATCAATGATTCTTGTGCCCTGCACATGCTGATTGGAAGGAGAAGGAAGTGAAGTGGAGGCAAACCCAAGTGGCAGCATTGCAGTTGGGTGAAATGTGGAATCTTTGTCTCACCAGAAATGCTGACCTTTCAGCTTTTGATGATGAAAATGGAAATGTTGAAATTTTTCCTGGAACAGAATTTTGCCCCAGTTTTGGCATTGGTGAAAGCAAAATGGAGTTTTTAGTTGGCTGAACTGATTCAAAACTCAGCATTTTGGGTCATTTCAACATTAATGGTTTTTCCCATTGTGATTTGTTGCCTCATGGGAGTTGTATTTTGGGAACTTGATGCCTCCTTTTTCTCATATGAGCCAGGCTTCCTGGCTAAAATGTGTCTCCTGTCATGCAGCTTGCAGATGGGAAGTCCACATTGAACCATGGGACATGTAATCTTCCAGAAAATCTCCTCCTCCATAGTGGATAATGGAAACCTGAACTATAACTGCAATAAGGAAATACAATTTATTATTTTGTTGAACTGATTAGAAACATTTCAGGTTGGTTCAATAAATCAAAATATCTTGGGTCAGTTCAACCTGACTCGGAACAAAATATTTCCATTTGATTTTCCTGAAGGAAAAATTTCAGCAGAATCAAAGTTTTCCCATGGAGCTTTTTGATTTTGTGGAAAACAAATTTTTTCACTGGGAAGACTTTCTGTGGAAAATTCCTGACCAGGTCTGTTTTGTGTTTAGTTTGGCTATGCTAGAGTATGCTGGGACCCAGCCTTAGCATAGCCATTCTACAGCTCCCTCTGGTGATGCAGGAACCTCCCTGGAGATTTGGGGTTCAGAGGCTTATCAGAAGCCATTGAACACCAGGCCTGAGGTTCCTACAGAATCCTTGTTTATCCAGGAGGCCCAGAGCACTCCTTCCTGCCACTGAGAAGTATATGGTGGTTTCTTTTTGCAGGGAAGAACCTGGTACCTTCTTGGTGTTTGGACCACTCTCACCATACATGATATTTAGGGAGGCCTGACTGGCCTTACATAATAGGGTGGTGTGGCTAAAAGTGATTGGAAAGAGGACGACACACACGCTGCTATGGAGCAGCCACTCCCTGCTGTGAAGACTTTTTTTTTTTCATTTATTTATTTTCCCCTAACTAGCTTGCAGAATGGGCCCAAAATTTGGCCGCTTCCTCTGACAGGAGTCAGCTGTAACCCACCGCATGAGGGAAGACTTATCCAGTTGGAGGAAATCCTATAACTGTGTGACCAATCGCAACACATGAGTTCTTTCTGAAATTCAAAGAATCCATGAGGATTCATCCAAGCTCCCATTTTGGGCTTTCCCCCTCTCCCTGTTAGAAATATTTGCGAGAAACTCTTGTGGGGCTTTCCCCAGTATTTGCAAGACTGCTCTGATTTCTCTGACACTTTGCAAACTCAATAATAGGCAAACGTTCACCAGGAAAAGTTTTAAAAAAAGTTGCTGCAACTCCTTTTGGTCAGATAGGGCTAGGACTAGCCACACATTCTTCATGTTGCTCGCAGGAACCTGTCGGTGTTGAGTATTAGATTTCAGCATTAGTTAAATGATTTGGAAAATGTCCCACTGTTTCTGTGTAAGCCCACTGTGTAACATTTGGAGCAGCAACAGGAAAAACAGCGAGGGGTGTAGGGCTGATTTTTACGCTTGCTGAAGCCTGATAGAGGGCTGAAAGGTGTCTTTTTAAAACCCTGGCAGCTCTGATGGTGCCACACAGTTTGCGCTCGATGACTTGTAGCTGCTCTAGGAGCGCATCTTTCCTCTTTGTACGAAAGGCATTTTGAATCCACTTAATTACCTTGGCAAACAGGGATGAGGTGGCTTGAAATATGTGGAAGGAATCTTGAGGCTTCACACGTTGAAATTGGTGTTAGGACAGGCTTAGAATTGTAGGGTTTTTTTTTATGTTGTACTTGTTTGTGGATTGGTGCACTATGGATCAGTGATGTGATAAGATTTGTTTTACAGTAGCACCCAGTGCCTGTTTTGGGCTAAGCAGCATGCAAAACCCCGTCTTTTGTACAGTTCAGCAAACAGTAAGAGGCTAACTTCAGTCCAGAAGTACACGGCTAATGCTTTAGCTCAGGGGTAGGGAGCCTTTTTTGGGTTGGGAGCTGCTGACTCAGAAAAATCAGGAGGGAGGGGGAGAGAGAGACACACACCCACATTCCTCTTGCACACCAGAGCCTAGGGGAGCCCAGGCCAATAGATTTTGTGTGCTCCAGTCCTATGGGAAGATGGGGTGTGGTGGTACACTGGAGCACTAGCGCAGGCTCCCCAATATGGTTGTAATTGGGTTGATTACCCAATTAACTGATACGCAACAGCTTATCTGTTAATACCATAGACTATATGCGTTTTCTCCCCTTCCCCACCAGTAAACTTTTTAGCAGGCTGGTCGGCAGCTCAGCCCAATCCCAGCTTGCACTAAGTTCCAGGACCTATCCCCACTGCAGCTCTGCATTTAAAGAGTATTAGGAGCCAAGCGGGCAGGCAGCCCGGCTCAATCCTGGCTCGTGCAGGGTCCAGGAGCTCAGACCTGCTTTGGACGGGACTGCTGCCACCCCACACTGCTGTCAGCTGCGGGGCAACAGGCAGCTGGTTTTTAAACTGGCTCCCCCGCGGACCAGCTCCCGCCTGGCACCCCGTGCTGCTGCCTCTCATACAGAGGCAGCAGCACAGAGTGGCAGGGGGCTCCTCGGGAGTAGGGCTAGAGCACACTGGCTGTCGGCCACACTGCTGGGGACTATAGAATAGTCGAGTAACCGATTAAAAATTCATGAGGCTAATCGACTCTTCAACTAACTGATATTTAACATCCCTACTCCCTGGTGCTGGGGGGAGCTCTAAGCCTTGGGGGCCAGACCTAGGCAAGCCAGGGGCCACATCCAGCCCCCGGGCCTTGGGCTCCCCACCCTTCCTTTAGCTATTGGTCTGAAGCGCATTCTCCGTGGGTGTTGGGTAACCACCTGAAAACACTCTCCCCTGCTCAGCCCGCAGTTTGACTTGTGCAGTCTTGAGGAGAGTAGCACCGAGAGGGCCCCCACCAAGATCAAGGCCCCAGTGAGCAATGAGCACAGATCCATAGTCAGTCAGCCCCTGCCCCTGCCCCTGCCCATCTTGTCTTATTTAGATTGAGAGTCCTCATTTTGCCTGGGGTCCATCTACACTTCAAGTTTCAGATGTAAATTCCAGCAGAAGGAACCATCCCCCATGCTAGTTCTGATCAACCTAGAGCAGTGTTTCACAGCCAGCGGTGCAAGTACCTTTAGGAGTATTCGAGAGTAGTCTAGGGGGGTACGTCAACACAACTAAAATGTGGAGAAAACTGAATTTTTGTTTTAAGTTTTATGGTGCTTTATTTTTGTACTTTTTTACACCCAAAAATTTCATCGCACGCCGGGCTACGATTAGGTTGTCCAAACAAATGTGTTGCAATGGTAGGAAAAAATTTTTGTCTGAAAACTGTAGGTACTGGGGGTACTTATAGTTTTTTGGTTTTTTTGAAAAAAGGGGTACTTTATTTAAAAAAAAAAAAAAAAAAAAAAAAAAAAAGGTTGAGAAACACTGACCTAGAGCACTGAAAGTAAGAGCATAGCTGTGCTGGCACAGGCAGTGGGAGTGAGTAGCTGCCCCAAGTACATGCCTAGCGTCTCAGCTGGACTCATGCTCAGGGTAGCATGTCCCTCCTGCCATGTGTGCCGCTGGTGGCTGTGCTATACTATTAGTACACTAGCTTGGTCAGAGCGACGGCAGGTATGTCTGTTTGCAGGGGAGTTGACAACTTTGGTGGGCCCCATGGCAAGGTATGGAGGGGGACGGCTCTGTGCCCCCGGAAGGGGCGGGACCTTGGACGGAAGGGGTGTAACCAGGGCAGCCAGCTCTAGCGCTGTCCGGACCACTGGGCTGGCCTCCTTCTGCCCCAGCTTTCAGAGCACATGGAGTGGAGCTCTGGTGGAGATTTCAAGGGCCCGGGGCTCTAGCTGCTGCTGCGGTGGCTAGGAGCCCTGGGCCCTGAAGCAAATGCCCCTGTCGGTGAGCCTGTCTGCTTGAGCTGGGATTTATCCCTACAGTTCAGTCTGCCCACACGGAGGTTAAGTGACTTGCTCAAGACCACATGGGAAATCGGTGACATAGCTTTAACATAAATCTCCTGAATCCCAGTCCAGTGCCTCTAGTCATACAGCATTTGTCTTTTCTGGCTCTTTCTAGTCAAGTGTCTCTGCTTTCCGTTGTCCTAGGCCATAGGACCTCATGATGAATTGCCTCTCCCTCCAACCCCAAAAGGTTAAAATAGAATTGGAATTTAAGCAATATGTAGCTTGGATATTTTAATCTTGAGACTTGGCAGTACCACCCAGGAGCCCTGATGGTGAAATCAGGCCAGTATTTTGTTGCTGAGTGAGTCACACAGCAAGCACCAGTAGTTGCAAGTACAGCTAAACTCAGTGCTGCAAATCCCATTTAATTTCCTGCCTAGTATGGCAAGTCAGTTTCTTTGGGTCGGTCCTGGAAAACTTATCTGGGTTGGGTGTTTAGGATGCGACTGTTCACCTGCAAACCTGTCACATTCTTAAACACGTGCACCATCAGCGATTGTTCCAGCGCAGACTGAAGTCTAGTGATTGTGCACTGAATGAGTGATGGGGGTGTCAGGTGCAGGGGACATCTGCCCTTTGGGCTTGCCAAAGGCTTATCTTCTGCTGCCTGCGGCATTTGGTGATCTTGGGTGCAAATGCAGCCAATTTTTAGCTGGCGGGCTCAGACTTTCGCAGTGATGTTGCTTTTAATTTAGTAATATCCAGAACTGTGTGTGTACAGACACTTCTCTGGAGGAACAGCATCAAAACAGGGAGCAAGATTAGCTTAATACTCAAGCCAGTGTCTAAACTTCTGCTCTTAAGTGATCCTGACAGGAAGAAGATAGTTCCCACTGGCTACAAAGGGAAATCTAGCAGACAATGGCCCTCCTTAGCTTAAAGAACACAGAAAGATGTTAACTTCCCCCCCTCCTTCCTTCCACACGTTGTCAATGACTTTGCAGCTGGGAATTATGGGAATCCGGCCCCAGTGGGCACTAGGCCCTATCTGAAAGAGTTCATTGTCTCTTGTTCGGTGACCCAGAACCACCTGAGGAGCAGCAGCTGTGTGGAAGGAGGCCTCCACAAAAGCCAAGTGTCCCACTGCGATGTAGCTGTCGTGTGCTTCACGGTTCCCTGGGAACAGTTCAGGTTGCTGGGACAACCTGCAGGCTTTCCATGAACACAGAGCTGGGTGATACCACCAGCTTTGACTGTCAACTTCCACTGAACATTTTTCACACTCTAACCAAAGTAGCCCATGTGTGTCCTGTGAGCTCTAGATGGGAAGAGCATGGCCTTAATCATGGGGTGTAGCCCCAGTAACCAACATTGGTTTGTTTTATACTTTTGTCCCTTCTTCAGACACCAGAATCCCACTTCTAACACCAGCATTGCCCCTCTACCAAATGGTAGCAGAATTCTGGGGTCTTCCACGTTGGCTTCCCATTGGAGGAGAACCAGGGATGTAGATTCTTGGTATATTCACACTGAAACTTTGTTTATTTCCATGTATACGCTAGACCTGGAGTAGAGGCAGTCACAAACAGCATGTAGGCATCTCAGCCCATGCACCAATGTATGGCTTCCAGGAGGCCTGTCTTTCTCGAATTACCTCCTAAATATAGTAACTAAAGCAAAAAGCAAAGTCTTTGCCATCTTCCACAGCTTCTTTTAAGTCTATTGAATATCCAGGCTAATATTTCTTCAGTGACTAGACTCTTGTTTGCACAGTACTAAGCAAAATAATTTTCAAGTCTGTGTGACAGCACTGTCTGGTCACTCCCATTGTAACAATACTTCACGTTTCATGCCGACAATTAGTCTTTCCATGAGCTTGGTGAATGATTCAATCACAGCTACTTAGTATTTGTAGTTGTACAAAATGAGGAGTGTGTGGTGTACAACCTCTCCCGCCGTGAGGTAAGATTCATGTGCACTTCACAGGTGGATAAAGGGAAGCACAGAGAAATTAAATGCATTGTCCAAGGAAAGGTCAAATTGATTCTGTGGCAATAGAATGGAACCCAGGAGACCTGACTCCCAATCATTAAATCAGATCTCCAAAATATTTCCTGGCACAGAGGCATTTTATTGTGGCATGTGCTTAAGGCAGTGATGAGGAGGCGGAGGATAATCAACTGTAAATTTAATTACTGAATTTAGTTATGGATGAAGATACTTTCCCAAAACATGACAGAAATCACTTCTGTTTGGCTTCTGGCTGCTACAACATGCAGTCCTTCCTGCACAAAGTGGGTTCATAAAATTGTAAGAGGCTAGAGTCAGACTGGGTAGGAGGAGTGGATGTTGGAGATGTTAGGTTCCTGTCCCTCATTCAAAATCGGATGATATTCTCTGAGCTACTGCTAAATGTGAGCTGTTAGTTTGCCTGAAGAACAACTTTATTTTTATCACTTTATTTTGGGCGTGCACCTCAAAGGCTTAGCCAAGGCAGGGCCCAGTTGTGGTAGGTGTTAGCAAGAGACCACCTCTATCCTAAAGGGCTTGCAGTCAGGAAATCTTGCATGTCTTGGCACTGTTCTTTGGATGTCACTTTCCTCAGAGCCGCTGGAAGGAATGATAGGTTGAGGAAGGAGCCCAGCTGAGAGATAGCAACACGTTACACCGTTACCGGCACACAGGAGCGGCCCGAGGCCAGCTGCGGCAGCTGGCACCCCAGGCAGAAGGCGCGATCGGCACCCCCGCCTGCACGGCCATCAATGGCCGTGACGTCCTCATCAGGTGCCCGGGCGCCCCGTGACATCATCATCGGGCACTCCGGGCCGGCGGCACCCTATGCGACCGCCTAGTCTGCCTAGGCTCACGGGCTGCCCCTGCCAGCACAGGTTACTAGGCTCCCAGTCCGCACACTTTTAACCCTCTCCCTTTGGGTGTAGCAGGATTGACTTTTACAACCAAGGAGAAGGCTCCTTCCTCCTCTGTCTTCTCCTCACTCTTGTAAGTGGAGTCAGATGTATCTCCTGCCAAATTGGTTACAAGCATCAGTGTCGTCCCATAAATAAAATACCATGCAAGATAACTGACTCATTTAACAACCTGAAACTTTAAACAAGCTGGTGATCTAGGATTGCTTTGTTTCCCAGTGGGGTACCTCAAGCCTGGAGCAGGCTGTGTGAAACCACTCCTATTCTGGTCAGCATCTTCTCCATTGTTGTAGTTAGTGTTTGACAAGGTACATGGGTCCAGAGCCTTGCAAAGCTATGCAGTACCACCTTTGAAGATCTGGGCCTCTGCTCGCATGTCCAGTGAGCTCATGTTTCTGAAGGTGGTGTAGAGAGGTTGCAAGCAGAGAGCCTGTAGCTTCTGATGTAAGGCATCTCTCACTCCCCCACCTATGCTAAGGGGGTGTGGGGGAGAAGAAACTAGCTTGCTTACAAGAGCAGCTGATTCATCATGGTTGCACCTTGAGAAATGGCCCAGTACCTCACTCCCTGCCAGGCCCTGCATCAAGCTGACTCCTCTTTCCAGCTGATGAAATCCAAACACTCAGAGGGATTTTCCAAGCTGCTTCAGTGACTCAGGAGGACGAGTCACATTTAAAGGGTGATGAGATGCATGCTTCTAAATCACCTGGATTCTTTTGAAATGCCCACCCACCACTCGCCGTGGGGCCAGCCAGTGTCACTCCTTGGTCAACCAGGAATTCATCCAGTGCAGTGGTTTTCCTTTCTCCCACGTGTCTGCATTCCAAAAGCCGTAGAGCACTGGGCAGGGAACCTTTTGACAGCATCTCTAGCTCCAGGCAGCCTGGGTGGAACAGACCCTTATATGCAAAGAATGTTTGATACGCCAAGTTATTTGTGACTGTATTAACCAGAAATGTACTGGCGGGGAAGATATGATCTCTAAAGTGGCAGGTTCATAGCTTTCCCCTTCTGTAACCCCAAAATCATCATCTTCATTCCATTCAGATGCATGGAGCAATTGGAATGAGAGATTTTTTAATAATAATAAAAAGATCTAATAATAAAAAGCTGTTCTAATACATATGCATTTGTTTTGATACATTTGTAGCATTTATGTGAAGAGAGTTTAAAAAGACTTGGACTTTTCAGCTTAGAAAAGTGGAGACTAAGGAGGGATATGATAGAGGTCTATAAAATCATGACTGGTATGGAAAAATTGAATAAGGAAAAGGTTCATCAAGGGCTATTAGCCGGGATAGGTAGAAATGGTGTCCCTAGCCTCTCTTTCTCTAGAGGTGGGCCACAGGGGCGAGATCATGTGAGGATTACCTGTTGTGATCCCTCCCTCTGGGGCATCTGGCCACTGTTGGCAGACAGGATACTGGGCTAGATGGAGCTTTGGTCTGATCCAGTATGGCCATTCTTATAGTCATCAGTGTAATGTGTTAAGAGAGATGATTTCAGTTATCCTATTATGTGTAAGAAAACATCCCAGATCATTGAGATCGATAAGCAAATGGTAATGCAGCATTGGATAGTCGACTAGTCCTTAACATCCTTAAGTCGTGTCACTTAATGAGTGACTGGAAGGCACTTAGGTTTTTAGACCATCCTCAGCAGGACAACACTATGTAGAATAAAATGGAGTCCTTGAATCCAAGGGCCTAATTCTGTATGTGTTCATGGTATCTTTAAAGTCTGATTCCAGGGCAACTGACTAATCATGGAAAAACAGATGAAGCTTCACTTTTTGAAGTAATACACAAGTTGCAATATCACTGCATATGTGAAATTTTAGCAGATCAGTAATTCAAGACTTAGTTATTTGGTGTCTGTCTTTAAGGTTTATGAACACATGCACAGCAGCGGGCATACTAATGCTTATAAATTAATAGCTTTTTGAAAGCTACTTTAGCAATCCATTAACTTCACTAAGCGTTCAGAATGCTGTTTAGAACTCAGGATTCTCAGAAGTAACAGTAATCAGAAGAAGATGATGTATCCAATGCTGTGTTAATCATGCAACTAGGAAATTTTAATTATTACTTGTGATAGTAAGTAAAATTGATCCTGCTAGTAAATGATTTGGCTCTTTTTGGTTGCTGGTCATAAGAGTGGGCTTTTTTTGTTTGGCTTTGTTTTGGAGGGGTCGAGAGCTTGCGCCAGTGCACTACACAAGCATTCACCCAACAGCTGAGGCGTTAGAAGCAAGGCAAAGCTTTTCCATTTAAAGCTTACATGCAAACTAATTCTGTGGGCATAAGTGCTATTCCTTGCCATATGGTGACTGTGCTATCAGGAGTTTCATGATGTTGAGATTGCCTTGGTCTGAGAAGAACATATGTAAGATGAAAGTTTTATTCTAAAATTATTTAAAATGTCACATACAAAAATGGGGATGTATTTACTGCACAAATCCAGTGCATCTGTGAGAAGTTGAATATTTGTCCCATTGGGTTGGAGTCTGTGGACATCATGAGACATCATATATGTACATATATGTACATATAGTGGATCCTACAGATGGGTCTGTAGCATACTTTGTCCTGAGAAGTCATGTGGGCGAGAAGAGACCTCATGGAGGTCAGAGGCCCCCGTGATGCTTCTTTGCAGGATGAGGGCTTGACTTTGGTGTCCTGGAAAAGGTGTATAAATGACCCACAAAACCAGCTTCAGAAAGAACAGAGTTCTCCACATTTTTATGAAGTCTTTCTCCATGGATTAGTTACTCTCACTCAAGTTGTTTCCTCAAGGGGAGAGCAATTTGGGACATTATTGTTGTTCCTAGTTGAATTTACAGTAGCACTTAGTCTCCAACAGAGATCAGGACTCCATTGAGCTAGTCAATGCACACGTACACCCTGAGAGGCAGGTGGGAGGGAAGATTATATTTCCCATGTTATAGATGGGAGACTGAAGCATAGAGTAAGTATTTGCCCAAGGTCACACGGGTTCTGTAGTAGAGCCAGGAACACAGCCCAGATCTCCTGTGTCCAAGCACCAGACTAGCCTTCCTTTCAAATTAGGGTTGCCAGGTGTCCGGTTTTCGCCCGGACTGTCCATTATTCAGGTCCCCTGTCCAGTTTAAAAAAAACACCAGAAAATACTGGACATGTGAATATCCGATATTTCCTGTTTCCCTCGGACGGAAGCCCGGCAGGGACAATTTTCCCCTGCCGCATCTGGTGGGGGCAGGGGAATGACGAGAGTGGCAGAGGCATTAGCGAAGGGGGGGGGGGTAAGAGGGGCACTTGCCAGGTGCCATGCTAGGGGGGCACTGGGCTGCGGTGGGAGCAGAGCACATGCTGCTCTGGCCCACATAACCCTTTGAGCAGAGACTCAGGAACTGGCCACGTGATGCCTCCCTCTGCACACTGTGAGCCGAGGCAACTGGGCCGGGCGGCAGGAGCGGCGACTTTAAAAGTAAGATTTCCTTACCCGACCGTCCCCTTTCTGCGGGGCAGGCGGGGGAAGGATTTGATTGGGGTAGGGCGCTTTGGGTGCTGGGGATTCCTGGGTCAGGGGGAGGGGTGAGTGCACTTGGATGGGGGGCACTGGGGCACCTGGCTCTGGGGGAGGGGTGAATGCATTAGGATGGGGGACGCTGTGCGGGGCATAAGAACATAAGAATAGCTGTACTGGGTCAGACCAAAGATCCATCTAGCCCAGTATCCTGTCTACCGACTGTGGGCAGTGCCAATTGCCCCAGGGGGGATGGATCGAAGACAATGATCAAGCGATTTGTCTCCTGCCATCCATCTCCAGCCTTTGACAAACAGAGGACAGGGACACCATTCCTTACCCCTTGGCTAATAGCCTTTTATGAACCTAATCTCCATGAATTTATCTATCTCTTTTTTTTAAACTCTGTTATAGTCCTAGACTTCAAAGCCTCCTCTGGCAAGGAGTTCCACAGGTTGACTGTGTGCTGTGTGAAGAACTACTTTCTTTTATTAGTTTTAAACCTGCTACCCATTAATTTCATTTGGTGTCCTCTAGTTCTCATATTATGGGAACAAGTAAATAACTTTTCTTTATTCACCCTCTCCACACCACTCATAATTTTATATACCTCTATCATTATCCCCCCTCAGTCTCCTCTTTTCTAAACTGAAAAGTCCCAGTCTCTTTAGCCTCTCCTCATATGGGACTCATTCCAAACCCCTAATCATTTTAGTTGCCCTTTTCTGAACCTTTTCTAATGCCAAAATATCTTTTTTGAGGTGAGGAGACCACATCTTGTACGCAGTATTCAAGATGTGAGCGTACCATAGTTTTATACAGGGGCAGTACGATATTCTTTGTCTTACTTTCTATCCCTTTTTTAATAATTCCTAACATCCTATTTGCTTTTTTGACTGCCGCTGCACACTGTGTGGAAGTTTTCAGAGAATTATCCATGATAACTCCAAGATCTTTCCTCATTAGTTGTAGCTAAATTAGCCCCCTGGCTCTGAGGCAGGGGTGAGTTCACTGGAATGGGGGGCGCTGATGAGGCCTGGCTCTGGAGCAGGGATGAGTGCATTGGGATGGGGGCCGCTGGAGTGCCTGGCTTAGGGGGAGGGGTGAGTGCATTGGGATGGGGGCCTGGCTCAGGGGAGGGTGAGTGCATTGGGGGTTAGTGTGTGGCCTCAAACTGGAGGGAGTGGTGTAAGATGTGGTACAAGATTCTCCTCCCCCTTCCCCTCCAGAGTCAGGCTCAGCACCCCCCCTCTTTTTTTGGTTTTTGTTTTGCTCAACAACTTTGGTCTCTTCCCCCCCCCCCCCTTTTTTTTTTCTTCAACAGAATTTTTTCCCGGTGTTTTTTTGGGGGGAGGGGGAGTGGGAGAGTGTTCGGTATTTTTTGTTAAACCATCTGGCAACCCTATTTCAAATGTCAAATCACTTCTTAGGGGGCCAAAAGAAATGATTCACGTATGTTCCTAAAATCTCTCCCAGAGGACCCTGCCCTGCAAAGATCACTTCAGAGATGCCCAGTTCCTGCTTATTAGATACCAACAACTTGGACAGCTGGGTTTGTTTGTTCTCCTTCCTCAGCCTCATGAGCCAGTGAGTGCTCTGTATTCATGATCTTTCTATTTGATTATCTTTCTCTGCTCCCCCTGTCACTCACTGGGTAATAACCTAATATTTGTTTTCACCTCCTTATGTTTTACACAATCACCAGTAATCCCTTAAAAGTCTGTTTTGATCAGTAAGTGTCTGATCTAGAAGTCGCACACCTACTTGTCTAGGAAATGAGAAATTTCTGCCCACACAGGTTCTACAGGCTGAAATAAAATGTGCACTGTGAAGCAGTATCTTGGCTGAACAGTGTGTGCAATTGCAGTATCTGTGACACCTACCAAAGCAGCACGCAGGCATTCCTTGGTGTACGGTTCTTGCTGTTCCAAACCTGTAATTTTGTGGGGAGACAGTGTTATAACATGGTGTGAACACTAGCCACAGGGAAAAAGTGAGCAAGGAAACTCTTCGCTTCAGAGGAAAACAGCTCTAAAATTTTTAAATGGCACATACTGTCCCGAAGTTGCCTTCCATGCTGCACACAACATAAGAGGAGTGCAAGCAGAAAGTTCGAGAGCCTGGTCACTATTGGCTCAAACTCATATAGGCTATGTGTACGCTGTAGCAGGGAGGTGTGAATCCCAGCTCACTTAGATGTACACCTGCTAGCTCCTCTTGAGCTCGTGCACTAAAAATGGTAGTAGTGGGAACAGGTAGCTACTTGAGTTAGCCACCGAAATCCGTACCTAGGCGCACTCGTGGGATTGTAGTAGGAATGTTAAAAGGCGGGTTTCGTTTTTCTTAAAAAAACATGTAACCACTGAAATTTTCTGTGTTGACATATGGAGGGGAGGCGGCTCCACTGATACATGCAGCAGTGCGTGATGGGGGGGCTTGCATGTAACCATGAAGATTAACCGTTTAACCATGTATCCTAACACATCCCTAGGTTGTAGTCAGGAGGCTAGAATGAACCCATGCTACAGTAATCACGCTGCTATTTTTTTAGGCAGGCTCGAGTAGAGCTAGCACGTTTTATCTTCCCAAACTAGGAATTGCACCTCCCAGCTGCAGTGTAGATTCACCCCTAATCAGGGGCCATGGATTCAGATCAGTATTTGGGCACACATGCATCTGGTACTGGCCATTTGTGATGGGGTGGACCAGGCCCTGAGCCTCCTGCCACACCCTGCCCCAGAAAAGGACCTTAGAGAGGTCCTCCAGGTAGGCTAGAGTGGCTGGAAGAGAAGCGGCCAATCAGGGGCTAGGAAAGCCGTATAAAAGGAGAGGAAGGGTCAAAACAGCAGTCAGTGTCTGTGGAGCCCTGAGGATGTGCAGACCGGGGACCGGCTGGCTGAGAATGGCAGCACCACAGGCACCTCTGTGTGGAGCGCTATTAAAAATGGACTAATAGGCCCTGCTAGATGTGTAAAGCCCTGCAGTAAGGGCGAGAATGTTGTCTCCTGCAGGGGAAGCCCTGTGGGAAACAGACTAAGAGGGATGCTAGCAGAAGGCACCTGTTAGATGTGTACCCTGGTAGGGGTTTGTGCTTCACACAGGGTGAGACTCTGCTGGAGGACTAAGTTGCCTAACAGGCTTTCATTTAACAAAAAGAGAGTGCAGGCATGCGCACTCAGCCATAGGGGGTGCTCTTCAGGCAGTGAGTGCTGCCCTATTACACCATTGTTGGCTATTAGATTAGGTGGACCATAGGATTGATCCAGTCTGGCTATTCCTGTTCCTACTTCCTCTGGTTTGTATTATGACCCTCATGCACTAGTAAGGATTACAGGCAAGAGTGACTGGAGGTAGGTGTTGCTTTGCTGGTAGTATGACTAAGGAATAGCAAAACTTCTCCCTGCTTGAGCTAGATTCATAGGAAATACCAAGATGGAGCTGTGATACCAACTTCATTGCCAGTGTTGGTTGTTACCATAGGGCCTGTTGAACCAGAAGTTGTACTTTTTTTCTCTGCATAAGTAAATCCAATAACCGCTTCCTTCAGTCTAATCTCTCTGACTCCAAAGGAGGGCTTCCTTAGAACCCCATGCAAAGAAAGGGAATCACATTTCCCCTGACTCTCAGGCTCGGTGTGTGCTACAAAATTAGGTTGCTTTAATTCAGGGGTCAGCAACCTTTGGCACGCGGCCCATCAGGGTGATCCGCTGGTGGGCTGCAATGCATTTTGCTTACATTAACTGCCTGCAGACATTGCCTTGCGGATCCCAGTGGCTGGGAACGACGAACCATGGCCGCTGGGAGCTGCAGGGGACGATGCTTACTGATGGTCAGCATAAGGGAAATGTATCGTGGCCTTCCAGCAGATTACTCTGATGGGCCATGTGCCAAAGGATGCTGACCTCTGGTTTAACTACATCTGAAAAATGCACACTTGTGAGCGGCAGCATTAAGCCAACCTAAGTCCCTGTGTAGACGGCACTAGGTCAATGGAAAAATTCTTCTGTCTACCTAGCTACCACCTCTTGGGGAGGTGGATTACCCAAGCCAGTGTTTCGCAACCTTTTTTTTAAATAAAATTTAAGTACCCCCAGTACCTACAGTTTTCAGACACAATTTTTTTCTACCATGGCAACACATTTGTTTAAACAACTTAATTGTAGCTAGGCGGGTGACGAAATTTTTGGGTGTAAAAAGTACAAAAATAATAAAGCACTGTAAAACTTAAAGTAAAAATTCAGTTTTCTCCAAATTTAAGTTGTTGATGTACCCTCCACACTGACCTAAGCCAATGGGCAAATCCCACCCATTGGCATAGGTTGTGTCAACACTGAAGAACTACAGCTGTGCAGTTGTGCCTTGGTAGTGTTTTAACTGTGGAAAAACCCTAGGCAGGCCTGAGCCACTGTCTTAAGATTGGAGCAGAAACATCTCCTCTACAGGGCACATCAGAATGCAGTATCTCATCTTTACCAGCCTTGCAAATTGGGTTGCCTTAAAGGCAAAGATTAGGATAGGAAGAGTATTTCCTAGACATTAAGCAGAATGTGAGCACAGCTACAAAAATCATTAGTTAAACAAGAGCTAGAACTTGCATAGTATAACGCCAGCTGCTTCCAGCTTGTGCTAAATATCTTTGGGGAGTTGAATCACAAGATCTAGAAATAGTCTTCCAGGGATATCTCTTTGCTTTGTACCATCTGAGAGTTGAATTCAGTTTTGCCCTACAGGGTGGGAGTGTCAGAAACAGAACCAGGATTTCTGGGCTCTTTAGGTAGAAATCTCCCTCTAGCAGAGACTCGTTTAGGCCTCCAGAACTCTAGGAAAACCAGGCTCTCCTATTCACACCAGAATATTGACCTCCAGTGTTCCCTCTAATCGTTTCCATCCATGGGAAAGAGAAGACCGAGAGGGGACGTAACAGCTTTCAAGTACCTAAAAGGGTGTTACAGGTAGGAGGGAGGAAAAATTATTCTCAATGTCTGATGATAGGACAAGAAGCAATGGGCTTAAATTGCAGCAAGGGAGGTTTAGGTTGGGCAATAGGAAAAACTTCCTGTCAGGGTGGTTAAACACTGGGTTTGAGCATTGGCCTGCTAAACCCAGGGTTGTGAGTTCAATCCTTGAGGGGGCCATTTAGAGATCTGGGGCAATTTCTCAGGGATGGTACTTAGTCCTGCTGTGAGGGCAGGGGACTGGACTTGATGACCTCTCAAGGTCCCTTCCAGCTCTATGAGATGGTATATTACCCACTGGAATAAATTGCCTGGGGAGATGGTGAAATCTCCATCACTGGAGATATTTAAGAGCAGGTTAAGCAAACATAAGTCAGGAACGATCTAGATGGTGCTTGGTCCTGCCATGAGGGTGTGGAACTGGCTTTACCCATGAAAGCTCATGATATAGTTTGTTATCCTGTAAGGTGCCACAGGACTGCTTGTTGTTAAGTTACAGACTAACACGGCTGCCCTTCAGACTTTTGAGCTCTGTAATGTAGACCAGTCCTAAAGCATGACAAAGAGCAATGCACACAGCATCCCAACCTGCAATTCATTTCTTTCTCAGCAAATTAACGGGGTTTAGTTCCTTCAGATAGTCTATTGTATAAAAATAGTTTAATGTCCATTCACAAGTATATTCCCAGCAGTACAAAGAAAGTGGTGCTGTTGATTGCACTTCAAAAGAATGCTTTGTCCCCACACAACTGTTCTTAATTCCAGTTAAGACAGAGGAAGGAACTTGAATTTGCATACACCTGGTAATCATGTCATGAAGTTGGCTGGGGGGGCGGGAAATTCCTTGAGGTAAATAGGACTTTGATGCCATGTGTGCTGCCTGGCAGATTGTTTATCTGTCTTGCAATAGTTCCTAGGAGCTCTGGTCACAGGCTAGGCCACCCCACCCCAGCCTATGCCTATAATTCTCCCATTTTGATTTATGGGTCTCCATTGATGGAGAATGCACCACAACCTTTGGTAAACTGCTCCAGTGACTAATTATCTTCACTCTCTTAAAAATGTGCCTTTGTGCCATGCTATACCTTTGTCTGCTAGAGTGAGAGAAGGGTCTTATCATATTTCTTTAGGTATGTGCACAACCCAACTTCTGCCCTAGTCTTTCCATTCCCATCTCCTGCTTCCTAGGCTTTGCTCCACTGATTTGCTGTTTTCTTGCTTGCATGATCCAGATGTTTTGTGCCTTGTTGGAACAGTCTGTGACTGGTCTGCAAACACCCTTCCAAAAAAACTTCTGAGCAACCACCAGTTCGGTAGCACGTTCCGAGCTCTGTCTTGTGGTTGTACTTTTAAACTGTAAGCTCTTTCAGGGCAGGAACTCTTGTTCCTTTGGCATGGCCTACCCACCTTGCATCACTGTAGCTCTTGTTACTTTCTTGTTTGCTTCTGTACCCTTCAGCGCTATTACTCCAAACACGTTCATCGCGCCCCACATTGTAGAATTTGCTGCTACTCTCCTGGAAAGGAAACTACACTAAACACACAGTTGTGCTTCCAATTCTTTGCCATTCACCATTGAAAGTAAGAAGCTTAAAACATACCTCGTTTTAAAACTAACTCTGAGAGAAAGATACTACTATATCTTAGCAGCTTGGAGGGGAGAGACTTCAGGGAAGTCGCAGTTGCTTCAAGTGAAATGCCTTGAGATGTTAGCAAAGCAAATATTTATGCTGATATATTGTATGTACCAGAAACCACGTATAAAGCGGTTTGAAATAAATCCATAATATGCTTTCAAACTCGTCTTCAAATAGTTTTGACGTGCAAATGGGTTTCCTTGTTTAAAGGTTAATAGTTTAACTGTATGGGATAAACATTTGAAAGTAGCATATCTGTTTCCAGTAAAAACACTGTGGCTTGAGACTTCCTTTTAGTAGCAGACTCAGTCTGTTATTTTATGTGCCTTAGGTGTAATCGAAATGGAATATTTAAAATGGCAGGTCTGTCTGTAGGAGCAAGCCGGGAATGGGGGGCAGGGCTGAAGTGGAGAGGGGGTGCACACCCTCTGTTATGCTAGACTATGCCTGTGTTCTCCCTCCATCACTGAGAGTGGAACCAGCTTCATCCCATTTAAGAATGTGAGCAACAAATCGCAAACAGGCTTAAGTTAATCCTCAGCGAGGATCACCCGATGTCTAATTATTCCGTGCACGGTTGTTAATTGGACCTGCGCAGGATTCTGAGGTTGCACACTGCAGCTGTGTACTGTTCTGATGCTGTGGCAGAGTTGCAAGTGAGCCTGATGAATTGATGTTTGAGCTGTTGGCTTCAAAAATTTGGAATAGAATTCCTCTTCTGCCCATGGTTTCAAATGGAGTGTGGGTTTGAAGGACAATTCATGGCTGGGTAATTTTGAGTGTTCATGGAACAGAATACTATAACCGGTTCTTGGGATACAAATCCTTTGTAGGTGTGCATAAAATCCCAAAAGCCAGAAGTGGCCTTACAAGGGATCTAAATGACTGTTCAGAATCAGGCCTTCACTTTTTGTTTCTGTTGCTGGCAATAACGCCCATTAGTCACTGATAATGGAGTATTTCACATTCATTTTTTGCCATATGTTATTGACTTAAACGTGCCTCTTTCAAGCAGAGGATGCCTGTGCGTAGGTGATTCTAAGTAAAGCAGTGCTATGTTCTACAATTAAACTTGCTGGAAATTGGATACAGTGAAACTGGATGTGTTAAGGATGAACCCATATTTACTTTTTGAAAGCATATATAAAAAAATCTAGTGTCTGCTCGCCCTCCTTGTGTCCTCCTCTTACTGGATTTTTTTTATCCCTTGTGAGTCTTCACCAGAGTTGAACTGTCAAAACCTCAGTCATCCCCTTTAGCCTGACAAAACAACCTGAGAAAAACTTTTGGTTTGCTTTGGTTTCAGGCATTTTGACCAAAATGTGTGTTTTCAAATTGTGTCAAAAGGAAAAGTTCTAATCTAACTCAAAATTTTTCAATTACTGAAAACTTTTGGAAAAGTGTTTGGTTCAACCACTGAACCAGTTTTTTATTTTCTCCCAGTTTTTCAGAATTGCCAGTGAACCAAAAAATCCATTCTTCACTCAGCTCTATCTGTGCCTTGATCTCTATTTCCACTTAGGCCAGTAAATCTTGAACTTCTGCACAAGTTGTTTACACTATTGTAAATATCACTGAGAGTCTAACTTTAAAATGTAAAGCAATGGCAGTCTTCAAAACCTGCTCTGTGAGAGTTGCATAATTTCAAAAATAGTCTCCCATGCTCAGCCATCAGTTAGATTTGTGCTAGCCATTAATAACATTTATTTATATCAGTGTGTAGAGGCCCCGTCTGAGATCAATACCCTATTGTGCTGGGTACTACATGCACACATATTAAAACACAACCAAGTTTTTTCCAAAGAGCTTTACCACCTAAATAAACAGAGAAAAGGGTAGGAGAAAGGAAGTGTTATCACCATTTTACAGATGGGGAGCTGAGGTGCAAAGATTGTAAAATGCTGTAGGTTATAGAGAGAGCCTGTTGCGAAGTCCTCATTTCTCAAGTCTCAGTCCTTTCCTTAGCCACAAGATCATCACAGATTTCTGCAGATGCTGGCTCATGCCCTAATGCAGGGCTTACCTATTGTGCTTCCTAGGTTAAAAAAAATGGGAATTTTTACTGCCCGTTTATGCTTAGAGTTCTACT
The DNA here is from genome assembly GCA_019425775.1 of Rafetus swinhoei. Lineage (NCBI taxonomy): Eukaryota > Metazoa > Chordata > Testudines > Trionychidae > Rafetus > Rafetus swinhoei. The sequence goes on along the minus strand of CM033446.1, from coordinate 123,523,482 downwards.
CCTTTCTCTTTCCCAGACTTATCAACTACTTTGCTTGATAATTTTTTTTAAACTAATGATTACCATAGTTCTTGATGGTTCTAGAAATCCAGGACTTCATTGAAAAATCTTGTTAAACAAGAATACCAAAGTCAGCACATTAATTTGAACACATTATCAGTAAATATAAAATGTAAAGCTTCTCAATGTGTGTGTGTGTGTGTGTGTGTAAATCAAAAAGGTTCCAAAATGCCTGTTCTGAGCTGGACTATTTGCTTTTGAAAGTGAAATCAAATATGTGAATTAGATTTTTAAATAAAGTTGTATCTAGCTCACTTTTGGCTGTTACTGCCCCCTGTATACAAGTGCTGTACTGTAAGTAAATAGCATTGTGCACAATAGCTTCTATCTCAGGAGGTGTGCATTGGTAATGCATCAGTTTTAAAAACTGTTTCCTTTTGACTGTTATCCAAAATGCGAGGGCATATGCCTCTGAACAGGGTGACTTATAATATGAACCGGTGTGGTTTGTGCATGCATGGCCATAGTTTCTGGGTCTTATTTTGCAAAATGCAGGCTTACTTTCCTGTATCCTAGATTGTACTAAACGTAATATATGCCTGGATTATACTGGCTGGACTGGTGCACAGAGGATTGCCAGCCCTCCATGACTGTTTGGGAGTCTCTGGGAATTAAAGATTAATCTTTAATTAAAGATAGTCATGTGATTGAAACCTCCAGGAATACATCCAGCCAAAACTGGCAACTCTACCTGCATGGCTTGTCAATCGCATGAGGTGGGGTTCTCATTCTTGTTCTGTGTTTTCACTGTACTCAGGACAATCAGGCCCTGGTCCATTGAATGGCCCCTGCAAGCATCTCAGGAAGGTAGCCAGGTGTCCAGTATTGACGGCTCCTGTCTGGTTGAAAAAAAAATTCAGAAAATACCGGACACTTAAAATGTCCGGTATTTTCTGCTTTTTTTTTTTTTTTTTCCTGGCCAGGGGGTGAAAATACCAGACTGTCCGGGTCAATACTGGACACCTGGCAACCCTACTCAGTCAGTGATCGGGTCCGCCCCCGCTTACCTGGTTCTGCAGGGGAGCTGTCTGGCCCGGAGCAGGGAGGGAGGCAAAATGGCCCCTGGCTGCTGGCAGCCTGTTAGGAGAGGCAGAGCTCACTCAGCCCCTCCTGTTCTTAGAGGCCATGCTGTTTTTTAATTTTTAAAAATTTTTTTTGCTTAACTCTCTGGGTCTTTTTGCTCAACAACTTTGGTCCTTCTCTCCCCCCCCCCCTTTTTTTCCCCCCCAACAAAAATTTTTCCATTTTTTTGGGGGCGGGGGGGAGAGGAGGTATTTTTGGTTAAACCACCTGGCAACCCTACTGTTCAGTTACAAAAACAAATAGTAATTCAGTCAATAAAAGTTTAAAATTCAGCTACACAAACTTCTGATTTAAAAAAAAAAAAAGGCAAGTTTTGGCACTTGTCTCCCAGATCCTGAGGTGTTGCATCCACTGGTCTGTTCCTGGGGCCATTTGTTACATGGATGGTCAATAATGGAACTGTCTAGCTACAGCAACAAAACATCCGTGAGACCATATGATTTAGGTTGTCAGATTCTTTGCTGAAAATCTACATCCTTAGGATCAATGTGGACTTTGGAAACAAATCTTTGTTCTGCCTGGACCTTCATTTATTTCATTTCATGATAAAAGCCTTGATGTATCTCTAGCTACGAGATGCTGATGCTGTGAGAATGTTCTGTTCTCCTGATGGCTGCATGTTTCTCAGTGAGACTTGATAGGAAAAGTAGGTGGTTTCTCTGTAAGCAAAAAAATGTGGCCAGTCTAACAGCTGTCTTAAACCCGGACACAACGGGAACTCTAGGGCAGTGAAACATCTCTTTGCAATTCCTTAATTACAAAAAAACACAATTTATATTTCCAATAGTTAGGTCTGGGGGAGGATTCAGGGTGCTGGACTGGGGCTCTGCAGATCGGGGTTCAATTCTGCCCCTTCTACAGCCTTTCTGTGTGACCTTGGGCAAGTCACTTACCTTCAGTCTGTATCAGTTCCCCATCTGTAAAATGGAGATGATTCCAATTCCTTTTTCCAACCATTTACCTGTCTTGTGTGTTTAAACTGTAAAGTTTATTGGGATATAGCATTATAGAACACTAGAACTGGAAGGGACCTTGAGAGATCATCAAGTCAAGTCCCCTACCCTCATGGCAGCACCAAGTACCTTCTGAATCATCCCTGATAAATGTCTGTCTAACCTGCTTATCCACAACCTCCCTAGGCATGCATTGGCTCCTGCCATCTCAGCCTAGCATTATGGGGCAGTAATCTTGGTTGGGCCTTCTGTGTTACCAATAATACAAATAAGTCTGATTCCTGAGGATGTGCATAGCAGAAGTAATAATTCAGGTTGGCTGGCAAGGTCATAGTTGTTAACTATTCTGCATCATGCTCGTCTTAGACATATTACTTGATATGGAGCTTTAACTGTGTTATTTTCATCCTGCTGTAATGTATTGGAAGTTTGGCTCCAGTTCTTGCTTGGTAAAATGCATGCCTTTCTAAATGTAATAAGGATGTTTTCCAGAAGGAACAATGCAGAGGGATTTATAGCCTACTTGCTTCTGGAATGCCGAAGTTAAACAGGGGTCATGAATAATAAAGATGATTATTATTGATCATGATCAATCAATAGCCTTTAGAAAGGAGGGAGGTTGGTTGAATGGCAGTCAATATGCTATGTTATAGCTCTCCATTGACTTTTATCACCTACTTGAATGGTTTTTTTATATGTGATTATAATTCTGTGTTAATATGTTCCCCCTGCAGGATGAACTTGACCTTACAGACAAACACCGAGAGGCCATGTTTGCACTTCCGGCAGAAAAGAAATGGCAAATCTACTGCAGTAAGAAAAAAGTAAGAGACTGGGGGGGGTGCGCATAAGAGAGAAGTGGATTTGGATTTGTCTTCCGTTTTCCTTATTTTATGGAAAAGTTCTCTAACATTTATTAGAAAGTGGTAACCTTGCTGAATCATCCTGTGGGGTTTGAATGGGAATGTATCTGTACTATGAAGTACTAGAGAGTACGACGTCAGGAAAAATATGTAAAAGGCTCTCCTTTGCCTGCTACATTCTTTACGATTTTAGAATACCCTTCTACAAAATTGTAATATATTTCTGTAGTACTCTAATGATTTTATCCCTTTTAAGTCCTAGGAGACTTCAGTGTAAAAGATTTTTAGCCTCCCAATTAGGGATGTAAGCGACTAGTCGACTTATAAGCAAATGCTTATCAGGTAGTCAAGTATGAACTTGACTAATCGTTTCCTTCCCCTTGCTGCCTCTATCAGAGAGAGGCTGCAAGGTAGGTGGAGGGGAGCATGAATAGGTGCTGGGGAGGGGAGAAATCTGCTTAAAAGCTGGTTTCCCCCCAGCACTGTCTCTGCAGGGGGAGCAGGATGGGGCAGTGGAGAAACTGCTGAGCGGGGATTGAAATAGTCCATCTCGTGCTGATCCAACTGCTGCGCCTCTTTCTCTTTGGAAATGTACAACAGCCACCTGCAGCTCGTGTACATTTCAAAGGGAGAGGCACAGAGGGGAACCTGCACTAGTGGAGACTGCTTTTGTCTTGCTGGTGCAGGTTCCGGCTGCCTCTCTCCCTTTGAAATACACAAGAGCTGCGGGTGACTGTACATTTCAAAGGGAGAGGGGCAATATCACTACCAACAGCACTCCTTATACAGATAAGAGGTTATGAGAACCAATCTCACCAAATCTGAACAGGTTCTTCCCATCCCCAAAGGACCAGTCACATTCCCAGGTCAATTTGTAACTTAGACTCTTACCCAAAAGGCACGCCAATTAACAGCTCCCGTCTGACACCCCATGCTGCTGCCTCTGTATCAGAGGCAGCAGCATGGAGTGGCAGCAGGCTCCTTGGGAGTGGGGCCAGAGTGCACTGGCTTCTGGCCCCACCCCTGGGAACTGTAGAATAGTTGACTAACCAATAAGAATCCGAGAGGTCAACTATTCAGTTAACCAATATTTAACATCCATAGCCCATGCCAGTTCTTTAGAATCTAAAATGTAAACATTTATTCATAAAAGGAAAAAAGTGAATTAAAATTAAAGGAATCCAATACAACAATTGCAGAGTTGTTGATTCAGGCTAGTAGCAGTGATGGAAGAAATTGCTGGCTTCAGTCAAGTCTCTTGAGTACATCCACAGCTTGGACGAGTCGTTCAGTCCTTTGTTTAGAGCAGGGGTCGGCAACCTATGATTGTAAGCCATATATGGCTCACTTAGGAGCCAAATGTGGCTCTCAGCTTGAGCTCAGCTCCCTTTTTACCCCCCCACGAGGGGGAACACGGGCTGGCAATCCAGTCTTGCGCCCCTTGCAAGATTGGAGCCAGCACCAGCTTCCTACCGGGGGGAAGGGTGGAGAAGGCCCCAAGCCTCACTGTGCGATCGGGGAAGAAGCCAGAGCCACAAACCGCTCCATGTGCATTCACGCTCCCCTTCCTCCTCTCCTGGCGGGGGAACAAAGCAGTGCACGGACACGCTGCCTGAGGCTTTTCCCGCTGCTCCATTGGCCAGAATCTGGCCAATGGAGCACAAGCCTGAGAGCAGCGCGGGGTGCAAAAGCAGACCCAGCCACCATCTTGTCCGTGGAGGACCCGCTGCTGCCATGGTCGTGTCCCTGCTGCTTCGTGCACTGCTCCACCCCCGCCTCTCACCGCTCACGCATGTCGTGCACTCACACCCGCCGGAGAGCCTCGTGGAGCCACTGGAGTCCATCGCTGGCATGAGCACCTTCTTCCTGGGGCCAGCGGGCTGGATCTGGGCCAGCCTGGAGCGCTACAAGAAGCACAACTCAATGGGCCAGTTCCCATCCACACCTGGACCCACTGGCCGGACTCCCTGCGCTCCTGGCAAGGCATGGCCTCCATGCCACACTCAGCCCTTGAGCCGCTGACTTATTCCGTGACCCATGTGGAGCAGCGGCTGGCTGGCTGCCATGTGGGAGTGACTTGCATCTGTTACAGTGAATAAACCCTGTTACAGACACTGGGGGAAAAAATGCCGCCCAGACCCTGCACCCCCAGCCCGCTCCTGCTCTTTCTCCCCTGGCCAGACACCCATCCACACTCTGCTCCTGCCCCCTCTCCCCTGGCCAAACACCCTACCCCCAGCCTGCTCCTGCACCCCCATCCTTATCCCACTCACTGGCAGCTCTGTCCCGCACACTGGACCCCTCATTTTTGGCCCCACCCTAGAGCCTAGGGGGTCCACAAAATCCATTAATCCTGGAACCCCAGAAGAGTTAATCTGCCCTGAGGCCTTGAACCTCAGTCCTCCCCTCTGCATGGGACCGGAGTGCCAGGGGAGTGAGGGGTCTCCGTTGAGGGCCACAGCGGTGAGGGTTGGGGATTTTTGGTAGGGTTGTTTTTTTTGCTTCTCACTTGTGTGGTCCCCAACTGATTTTTCTGTGGGTCAGTGGCCCCTGACCCCAAAAAAGTTCCCCACCCCTGCCATAAAGATATTGAAACCTTTTGCGTTGGACATAATATTTTACTTTATTTTAAAATGAAGCCTGGGCAACAAGCCCCCCCAGCGTCATAACACTCCTGCACCTTCCAGTACCCCAGTGCTGAGGCCATCATACACCTGAACCCCCTGCCCGGAGTCCTTCGTATCCCCACATCCCTAGTTCCCTGGCACAACACTCCTGCACTGCCCCAACACTGTGCCTTGAGCCCATCATCTATCTGAACCCCCTGCCCTGAGCCCCTCCTACACTCCAACCCAGACTCCTGCACCCCCACATCCCTAGTTCCCTGCCATAACACTTCTGCACCCCCACACCCCAATGCAGTACCGTGAGCCCATCCTATATCTGAGCCCCTTCTGCACCCCAACCCAGACTCCTGCACCCCCACATCCCTAGTTCCCTGCCATAAGGTTGACAGAAGACGGCTTGAATATGTGCATGAAGCGGGATTTAACTAGTTATGATGTAAACTTCAAAGAAATGTGTGAAAAGATGCAGCAGCTGAAGTCCCATTAAATAGTCTGAGTTCAGTAAGTGCCATTGATGCTCTTATTAATCATCATGTCAATTATCAATAATAGTAAGTGGTATTTTCAGTCATGCAAATGGGCATTCTTACACGGCTCTTTGTTGACCACTCGTTCTGAATGTTGATGTGGTTTGGCTCTTGGGTTTGAAAAGGTTGCCAACCCCTGGTTTAGAGCTTCAGTTTGTAGCAAAGATCTTCCAGAGTAAGGAGCATGACTGAAGACCAAATGGAGGAGTCCCCAGGGCCTTGTATATCCTTGGCCATGTGGAGGGAATCCCATTGTTCTCACTGGAAAAGTAGGCCACAACATAAAGTTTGTCAATGAGCCCGTCACTTGTCTGTACATGACTCAGTTCTCTTACAGATAGAAGCTGTTGTTCCCATGCTAGGCTGAGTGTTCACAGGAAAGCTCATCCTGTATGAATTGGCACCTCCCACGACCCATTGTCAGTCAAGTAGTTCTCTTCAGTCTCAGTACTCCCTTCACAAAAGGCTGGCCAAACCTCCTTTTGGTGTGTCCCAGAAGCAGACATTTGAAATGCAAGTACGTAGCCAAAACTCATAACTCCAAACACAAAAATGTGTGCATACAAATAGCCTAATCGTAACCAGCAAAACTATAAGCTTTACAGTGACACCTCGCTTGGCTCACTTTTATGCAAGATTGGTTGCAAATGTGTTTAAAATATGTTGTTGCAAACACAGTTAATTGGATAATGTCACACTCGGATCCTAACGCCACTGTACCTTCTTAGGGTGTGTCTACACAGCAGCAGGATCTGCAGATTGGATAGGTGTACTTATGCTAGCTCTGATCATGCTTAAAATATCAGCATAGCTATGGTGGCACCTTTGTACGCTCCCAGGAGAGACCCTAGTTGTGTACACAGATGGGTAGCCTGTGCCACCGCCCACATCACCATGGCTACCTTGCTCTTCTTAGCACTATAGCCCAATCAAAGCTAGCCCAGGAGCAGCTACTCATGCTGGAAGATCGCCCCTCTAACTGCAGTGTAGAGGTACCTCCAGTTGTAGCCAGAACCTGTTTTGCTGTGAAAGGCACTGGCATAGGGAGGGCTCCGCGATGCCGTGGGACCCTTAATACGGACTGTGGCCGCTGTTGAGGACATTCAGGGTTGCACTACAGTCTGAGGCACGTGATACCTGCTTCAAAGCCATGTCTGCACAAACCAGTGAAGCGTCAACAGGCATGCCAAGATTTTTTTTTTTTTAATGTTGTAGTGGTTGACAAAAGAGCCTGGAGCATGTCAGAGCCCTGAGCACGCTGGCTTTTCTGACAGGATGGGAAAATGGGTCACTGCAAGCTCGAGGGGAACAGCAACTGTATTATTTTAGGTTGGAAGCCAACGGGACTGCACGGTGGCCCGTTAGCTGATCTGGCTCTTACGACTGGCGTCCTGTTTCCTCTCTCATTGAACACAAGAGCAGCCATACAGGGTCAGACGCGTGGTCCATTTAGACCAGTATCCTGTCTTCCAGCAGTTGCCAGTGCTGGGTGCTTCAGAGGGAATGAATAGAACAGAGAGGTCCGCTGAGCATAGAGCAGGGGTGAGGAACCTTTTTTTGGGTTGGGGGCTGCTGACCCACAGAAAAATCAGTTGGAGGCCACACATAAGCAAGACGCAAACAAACCAAAAAAACCACCCCTCAAACCCGCACTGAGGTGGCCCTTGACTGAGAAGGAGAAAGATCCTCCCCACATTTCCCTCACACACCAGAGCCCCAGGCCAGTTGACTTCGTGTGCTCCAGTCCCATGGGTAGAATGCGGCAGGGGCTAGAACGCCAGTGTGGGCTCCCCAGTGCTGGGAGGGGGACCTGAGCCTTAGGTGCCGGATCCAGGCAAGCTGGGGGCTGTATCTGGCCCCTGGGCCTTAGGTTCCCCACCCCTGGCATAGAACGTTGAGCGGTTCATCCCCTGCTGTTCACTCCCAGATTCTGGCAAATGGAGACTTGGAACACTCGCAAAACCTTTAACTTTTATATTTGAAGGGCAGGGAGGGGAGAGAAGGGAGATGTAGACCAGCACAGATGGCCTCATTTGGTGTGGGGTTGCCTTTCAACTTACCAGACTTTTTGCATTCAGACCAGTCACTGTGTATGTAGTAAGTGCATGACCGGCTCATCTGAATGACATCACATACAACTGCTTAGCCCCCTCCCTGGAAAGCTGAAGTGTAACCCTTGGGAGCAAGGCTTTGCAAGATCCCATAGAGACCCACACAATCTTACTGCATGACAGTCCCCGCAACAGCAACTGTAGCCACCATCTTGGAATCGCAGGGTTTTTCTGGCTCTCACAACTGGCTGTTTTGACAGATTCTTAACCCGATGGAGCTGGAAGTATCACAAGATGGCAGCTGATGAGAAACAAAGCAACCTGACTTAGAGGGATTTGAATTGATTATTTAATGGGAGCCACGTAGAGGAAAAAAGCCCCGTGTAATGTACAATAGCAAGTCTGTGGGCAGTGACCCAAACAGCATACATTAAATAGAACAGTCATGCTGCACTTGGATGGATCAGGAAAGGGATTTAAGGATTATATTAGAAAGACCCTTTGAAGTTGTCACTCCACTGTATGGCTATAATAAAGGGAAATGAGGATACAGAGATGCGTCAGAGGGATAAAATACAAATTTGAAAGTAATATTACCTGACAAAGACTTGTTTTATAACTAATCTTCTCGATTCCCTTTCTCCTAGAAAGGATGTTGTTAGAAAGTGTGGAGAGGAAAGGGAGAGATTCTAGCTGTTGAGTTTTTTGGGTATGAGATCAGGGTAGAGGGAATGAGTTTATTTCCACTGAAAAGAGTGCTTCAAGATGACCTACAAACCCAGTTACAAAGTGAGTAAATAATTCTGCCTCACCTCTTAATTGCAAAGCATCATGGTTTATTTCAGCTGATGTACAAATTCAGCCTGTTAAAGAGCTCCCAAGTCAGATGGGAAGTACAAGGTTTGTGCAAAACCTGATCACATGTAGCCATGTGGCATGAGCTGCTCACAAGAATTTGCTGAAACAAATATAATAGCACTAAGACTTTTTTTAAAAATTAGCTCTCTGGTAATATAAAACGTTTGTAAAAGCAGGGTAGGAGTTGGGAGGGAACGAGACGTAAGCTGAGTAGATGATAGGATTCAGAACAGTATTAGTAATGTGATTTTATTTTTAAAGTGCAAAGACATATTAATATCAGGTGCAAATAAGTGAAATATTGGCCAGTGTGCAATTAAAGCCTATGTTTGATAGCTAACATCTCTTACGTTTGGCATGTAAAGTCAGGATTCTACTGCAGTATAAACTGGAAATAATTAAGTCCAGAGAAGATTTAGAAAAATGGGTTAAATAGAAATATAAGTGATTCTCAAAAGATTTTTTTTTTTTTACTCCCAGCCAAATGGCTCCCCACACACACATGCCTTTCACATGTATGTCTTGGGATCTTCATATTCCAGTTAACAGTTCGTTCATCTCTTTATTCAGTGGCTCATTTACGGAGTGTGGTTCAATAACTGTATCTCCTTCACTTGAAAACTATGTTCACTGCTTTACCGGAAACTGGCAAAAATGATATTTTTAAAAAATCACTTGGAATTTTGCCCCTTTTGGTCATCTGGGTTGAATGAAAAACATTTCACAGCCTGTTTGCATCTAAAATATGCCTGCAATTGTTGTTGCTGCAACAGGTTGAAATACTATGCCAGATGCAACATTCTGCAGATATTTTAACTTTTCTCACTGTAAGGAACAGAAAATGTTTACAGGCTCTTGGTATTTTTCAATAGGAAATGTTTGTAGTTCTTATCTTTAAAGGTAATTCCCTTTTTAGTTCCAATCACAACACACTCTTTTGTTTGAGAGGTTTTTCCTAGTCTCCAGCCAAAAACTGCATCTGTTAGCAATCTTTTGGATTTTAAACTCAAGCTTTTTAAACAATGAGCCATCTGACCATGAAAGGCATCTGGTCATGCTGTATTTTCTTATTGTTAGCATAATTTTTAAACCTTGGGAAAAGCAAGGAGAGTGGGTGTGGGAGGTGTTTAGTATTAGAGAAAATAGACTGATGTATAATGCAATGTGCTGATTTGGATGCTGAAGTTATCAGATCAAGGAGCAGTCCTATGAAATTTCAGTATTTCTCGGCAACATTTGTGCTAGCAGTACCATTTCACAAGCATTTGTCATGGGGGGCGGAGAACATTATTAGTTGCATTTTCGTTAAATGGACACCTTCTGAAACTAAGTGCCCGAGGTGAAGCTAAATATTTGAGGGCCAGTATGGTCAAAATTCTCTGCTAGTGCAAACCTGCCACAGTTCCACTAACTTCAGTGGAGCAATGCTGGATTTAAACCACTGGCAAATTTTGGTCCTGTTGGTTTAAAAATTATACATACTGCATTCTGAACACCGATTTTGTTGTTGTTGTTTGTTGTTGTTACAAATCTGAGTGGGCTCTCACTGAAAGATGGAGGAAAGAGGGGGTATATCTCAATTTTAGTTTGCTTAGTGACTTTGTCAGCATTTTGGTAGGCAGTCTGTGCTCGCTTGTTTTGTTTGGGTCTCTAAGATCAACAAGAGAGAAGGCAATTATGTGGCAATACCAGAATGTGATTGCAAAGCCCAAAGAGATGTGTGGAGAAACTCGCAGGCAGGTGATGTACCTGGAGCCACTTTTCGTTCGCTGAAATATTGGCCCTTTTTCTTAAACATCAGGAAGATCCTTCCAGACTTCTGTAGCTGGATTGCTCCATAGTGCTTTCATAGCACCATGAAGGAATCCATATAAGTACGTAATTACAGTCAGATTTTAGTATGTGAATGATGCCTCTGTCACAGTTGCAGGGCTAGCTGCACCTCTGTCCCCTTTTCTGGGCAGAGATCCAGTATCTTGGATCTGTGGACCTCATTATTCTGACAAAGGACACGTTCAGGTATGGCACAGAATTGTTCTGGTCTCTCTGCGTGGTCCCCCCCCAGCTGTTGAGCCTTGGGCCTTTCTCCTGTGGTGGAGCTGTGTAATTCTCCCACTTCTAGATCAGGCGCTGGTCTGCTGTGCCAACTTATCCTGCAGGTATGACAGAGTTTGGCCATGTACAGTTCTTTTCTTTGGGAGTCTGGCCAGTGGTGTATGCTGGCCAGACAGCCTTCTTAAAACAAAGCATTGTTTGAGTGGGGGGAACAAATGACTTGGTGAGAGAGTGCGGGTTTTTGTTTTTTTTAAAAACAGTCTGCATACATGCTTGGCTTATCTACAAGCTATGGTCCCCTGATGGCAACCCCCATGGGATTGATTGTTCCAGACAGTCCAGCAGATGCTGGTCTGTCTGGTTCCCCCTTTTCTCGTGAATCACTTTTTAAACCCTACTATGGCAGTGCTGTTCTTCCTGGACTTTGAACCCTTCCTGCTCTAAACCAGGTTGGCTGGAAATGGAAGAGAAATCCACAAAGTTAATAGTTCGGACAATGTCCTGTAACAGGCTCTCCAGTCTTAGCTATTTCGGAGCTATCCTGAGCCATTCTTTTCTTTCCTGCCTGTTGTTCCAGACAGCTGTCTACTGTATGAACTCACTGGGCTAACTCAATAAAGTCCCAATACCCAGGCCAATATATGATGATCATAAAATTGATACAGTGCAGCTCCAAATCCATCTCGACCACAGCACAGGCGATGTGTGCTGTACTTGTACAGGCAGCGTGCACTGTACTTGCACAGTCAGCCGCAGCTGTTCATTCACAGCCACACAGCTGCTTCTCTTCCCTTCTCCAGCTCTTGCTTTTGTTCTTTTTGGAGATGCTAATTTAGCCCTTGCCAGGAAACAAAGTGTCTTGGTTTCACAGCAAGTGCTGTGGCTAACGGGCAACAAAACACACTTTCGTCGTGTTGGGATTTGGGTGTGTGAAGGGAGTTGTCTAACGCATTGGATCGGAGAGCTAGGGGGGCAGCTGCAAAATATAAGGGAACTCCAGGTTCATTTTGCGAGGTTGCTGTATGGTAGTTTTCTGAATTATTTGCAGATTGGAGTGAGCTGTTTGTCTTAGAGCTGCTGCAAATATCAAAATGAAAGGCCCCATTAGGAAGAGCCCAGAAGATGATGGCTCAGATTTTGCACGTGTGTGTATCATGGCAAGCAAGACCACTTCTGAACAAGGCGGCTGAACAAGTTGTCTTGGGCTTGTCACTACGCTGTGGTGGTGAGTGATGGGTGCTTTCGGAAGGCCTAGAGAGAGCAGCGAGCCAGCAGTTGATGCAGCGTGGTTAGAAAGTGAGTGGAGAGACTTGCCCGGAGAGCGTTCTGGTCTTGCCGCAGAGTGAGTAAAAGGAATGCTGAATGCCCCAGGGGCTAATGGATGGGAGAGGAGGATGGCACCTATTGAGTAGGTCAAAGTTCAAGTCACATTTGTAGCAAAGTGGCACCTTTTTTCTAAGATGAGGTACATGATGATGACAAAACTGTAGCCCAGCCAGTGCACATCCACCAGAGCGTACGGGATTATTGACCTTTTCCTGGAAGTGCTAATGAGCCTCCAACTCTTATTGCTACTTCCCCTCAGGCGAGGAGCTTGACTAGGTTTGTTAATTAGGCTTGTACAGTAGCCATTACCAATTACTTTAGCAGCGGTGTGAGTTCATGGTATCTGTCAATGTCACACTGCAAAGAGAAGCAGGCGGACAGTGGCAGCATAGTGCAGGAGCTCATGGGGTTTATAATTAGTTTCATCTTAATTTGTGAGTCCGTAATTTGCTGGGAGTCGCAAATGGAAAGAAATTTGAAGGGAGAGACAGAGCAACAAGCATGTTGACCAGATAATTTTGGTAGAGTTTTATGTGCCATAATTTTCTGCAACTTAATACCACGTGGCAGGCAGATCAATTGCCTGAAATGCTTTACAGTAAACATTACAAATTTGAAACAAGCAACTGATTATGCTTCATAGTGTTGAATAGTCAGTAACTCACCTTTTGTTTGTCTTAAAACAGCAGTTCGTAGTAAGCCACAAAAGGACACAGGATTATGAGTGTCAGATTGGGATCTGGCCTCGCTTTTAAAAAGCACGAGAGAAGGAAACTTTTACTCAAGGAGTAAACAACCACTTCACGCTCATCCAGTGCAAAAGGAAAGGAGAGTGGAGGCTTTGTCCAAAGAGATTAAACTATTAAAGAAAAGGAACAAGTTGCGAGAACCGGACCGAATTCTGGAGCTGGCCAGCTGGCCGCTTTTAGACAGCAGAGCCCCTGCATTCACCAGAGCATATGCGCAACCTGCGTATTGAGATCACACAGTGAATAGGATCACTGGCTTTCTATGCCCTGAATGTCTTCTGTTCCTCCATCTGTTCTGTATAGTTACATGGACAATTAGCACCAGCGTGATTCATGTCTGCCATTCTTTCCTTCCATTAATCAGCAGCAACAGCAAGGTTGCTATTGCAGCCCAGGGGACAGACGAGGTAACCCCTCCTTTATCAGGTGCTGTGACTGCTGTCAGGCAACCATGGACTCCAGTTCTACAACGAGAGCTGGCCTCATGCCCATGCAGAACTTCATGGGGCTGGACAGTGGGGAGTTGTCATGTGTCGTCTCACTGAAGGTCCCATGTGTCCTGACCAGCATTTCCCTTCTCAGTCAGGTGGCATTGATGGGTGAAAAGCTGAACTAACTATAGCATCTATAGACAAGCCCTCAAACCCCTTTTTTACCTTGTTTCCTTCCCCCACCATAACCGATTCTTCTCTGCTCTTTGCACCCTGCATTATACAAGTAAGGTGGTTAGTCTGCAGGGTACATCCAGATGTCGTTGTCTTGGACTTTTTAGGGGTTTGTGATGGGAGGATACATAGGTGGCTCCCAGCCACCGCTTGCCAGGCACGGAGCCCGGCTGTTGGTTATTTTCAGCAACTTGCTGGCCTTGGTTCATCTCCCTTTCCATTTCCAAGGTGATCGTCCCAGGGACAAGGGCTAGGAACTTGCTACTATTCAGTGAATGCTGAGATGCAACTTCACGTGTCCAGTGCCTCCCAGTCTGGGGAATTGGGAGATCTGTGGCTGTGCAAAACCCGGAGGGCTTGTGAGTGGGTGCTGAGCAGATGCGCTGCATTTGTCCGAGTCACTGCTTTGCTGGTACCTATCTGGAGAAGCATTAAATGAAAAGTATTGCCTCAAAACCAAACAGTGCTTGGCAGTACGATCTCCCTGGCAGGCGCTTTTAATTCTCACACCCAAAAATTCTCTCACACGGTGAAGACTTACGAGCTGGCTCTGGTCTTTGCTGTGGGACTTCATCGCTGTTACAGAGTGCACCCGAGCCCCGGCGCTGGTGTACTGCAGGCTTTTGCCCTGAATAGTGACAGCCCAGCGACCCTCTGCAAACACCCAAAGGAAAAGTCCATGTTGTGGTGCATTGTCCTTGTTCTTCCATTGTGTGTTGCTCCTTTTTTTACTCCCCAACTTGCAGTGTTAAGTGCTCTCCAGTGAGGTTCACCCAGTCATTAGCATGAATTAATGAGGCTCTGCTGCACTTAATTGAGAGGGGTCTTTAAAGTGGGAGGTGGAAAGGAGAGTCCAGGGGGGAGCTGAGAAAAGGGAAATATAGTTTGGCAAGTTAATTATAAACAAAATGTTGTGCCTATTGTGGTGTCCGGCTTTCCTCCCTTTGGAGACCTTTCTCTCTCTTCTCCTCCCCCCCCCCGCCTCCCCCCAATTTCCTTTCCATCTGACACACACAGCGCTTCCACCTCTTTCAGCAATGCCTGCCTGCCAGCCTGGGACACAGGCATATGTCCTACCCTGTCTGCACATCAGCAGAATGCAGGAAGCTGGGCTGAGCCCTTCAGACACTTCCCACAGCTGTGACTGGGCTGCAGGTGCAGGGGGGAGGGGGGAGAAGCTGCAACATCTGTCCAAACAGCGTGTGGCTATTGCAAGAGGGGCTGCAATGACAATCACCTGCACCCTCCCTTGTTTATTTCTGTCTCCTAACTCCAGCTGTTACTTTGTATCTGACTTCTCTTCCCTCCTGCAAGGGAGTCCAGCAGGGGGAGGGAAGGAAGGGAGAATTCTTGCCATTACACTAGCCTAGCTGCCCATCTCAACGCCGAGGTTTGTGAGGCTAAGCAACTCTGGCACCTTTCCTGTCACCCTCCTCTTGGGAGTGTTGAATTCGTGCTAGGAACCAAGTGACGAACTGTAAAGGGGTTTGAAGTGCTTGTTGTGAGGGGCAATGATGGGGGCGACAGGCCAGGTGTCTGTTACCCCTGTGGGGCTGTGCGATAGTTCCATGCCCAGCTTCCTCGAGGCCAAATAAGACAGCCTCTGCTTTGTTTCTCTAGATGTCGTCGCTTTGCTGCGCTACACGACAAACCCCCCGGCTCTGCTTCAGCTTTTGGATCCTCTGAGGCTCCCAGGAAACCATCTCATTTAACCTCTGCTTGTTTTCCCTGCCGGCCTAGAATGCCAGATGGGGAATGGGGTCAAGCGAAGGGTAATTACTCGTTGCCATTCAGCAGGGGAGGGGGCCCCGTTAAAATCCGACGCCTCCAGATAGAAAGTGAAATGAGGCAAGCACAATGGGGACTGTGATAATATCTGAGGTCTGTATTATTATTCTTCACCCCTTCCCCCCAAATACCAGTGAATCCCCTGGAGTATTTGAGAGAGAAACAGATGCACATGCCTGCACTGGGCTCGCTTCACATGATCCTGAAATACAGTGGGTTGGAATGTGGAGACCCGCTGCAGGACAGGCGAGGGTAGAGAGCAAAGGAGGCTGCTGCATCTGAGAGAGAGTTAAGTCGGCAGGATTTCGTGATGCTTAGATTCAACCGGGATTCCAGGATTGGCTCCCCTGCTGGCAAGCAGGCAGAAAGCCCTGCGATCCTGACTGCAAGCATTCTGTGCCTTAGTATAATGCTTGATCACCCTCGTTCCTTCTGTGGTTCCAGTAGCGTAGAAGTCTTCCCCACACACACACACCATGCAAGGCAGTGATTCTGTTGGTTTATTTTTGGTCCTAAGCGAGGAGAATGGCAAGTATTGGCTTCCCAGCATCATGTCTCGAATATTACAGTCCCTCCTTGGGTTTGTTTGTTTTTCTCCTGAAGACATCCCTATGAACCCTGGTCAGGCCTCTGCCTGCCTTAACGGGGGTGGTGTCCTCAAGATGATGATGCTGTCTGTGTGGCATACTTCTGACATCACTCTCTAAATAGAGTTTACTCTCAAGGCCCCTGAACTTCTACGTTGGTATCCAGTGAATGTGGGAACATTATAGATACTGCGTCCTAAGATTAGCCTGAAGCATTGGCTCCTAGCCTTTTCCATACCATGATTCTGTGTGGCAACAAAGTTTCAGAGTTCCCTGGAAAGGGCTGGGTTTATGGCTCACATTGATAATCCCTGGTCTGCATACAGTTCCCCACCATTAACAAATCTTGTTCTGTTGTAGTGGTCCGTGCAAAGTCAAACTGTGTAGGACCCAGCATTTTGCTTCTGTTCTGAGCCAGTGAAAGCATGTTAGAAAATGGCTTTTGATCATCCTAAGACTTTAGTTAGCAAGATGTGGAGTTGGAGCTAAAAGGACCCAAGTGTAGAAATATACTCAATTTCCACATGCGCAAGAGTGCGTTTGTTTGCCTGAGTGTGTTAATCTGCCAACCAGCAGAACTGAATTGTAACCGATTCCATTGACTGACAAAGACTTGACTTGAGGGAGAAATTGTGTGCGTACGTACTGCTTCTTGGTCTTATAGATGGTCCTGCTTGTGAGGATGGAGCAGACAAGAAATGTCAGTCATTCCTGAATAAACATAGTGAAAATTGTCATGGAGAAATCTTCTTTTACTTCCAGTGAGTTTGATAATTTCTGAGTAGTCTGGCATTAGGCACTGCTTGAATCCTCTTGGCTCTTGTCAGCCACTTGTACATCACTAGTATTCTACTCCTAAATTCCATCTAGGGCTCATATAAACTACGCTAAAGTCTCAAAGAATATGCAAATTCTGTGAGAATTTGCATATCTTCAGATTCTACTTTTGAAAGTGGAGCTTTTGAAAGTGAAAGTAGTTTGGACGCGGCTCTTTCGGCGAGCACCCCCCTTTTTTGAAAAGCCGCGTAAACCTCATTTTTTGAGGAAGAGCGGCTTTTCGAAAAAGGAGGGGTTCGCCAAAAAAGCCCTGTCCAAACTACTTTCACTTTCGAAAGCAAGATTGGAAGAAGATATGCAAATTCCCGTGGAATTTGCATATCTTCTTTTGACACTTTAGCGTAGTCTAGATAAGCCCCTAGTGACCAGTTCAGCTCTCAAACTATGCTGTGAATGCTCTAATATAGCAATGACAAACGATAGCCCATGTTTCCTTGAGTAATTTTTTTTGCAAATAATTAGGGCTCTCAACAGTTAACTCAAGCAATTAACTCAAAACGAGCTCAAAATTAATCATGATTAATCCGTTTTAATTGCACTGTTAATAATAGAATGCCAGTTTAAATGTACTATAAATATTTTTGAATGTTTTCTACATTTTCAAATATTGATTTCAATTATAACCCAATATAAAATGTATGGTTCTCACTTTATTTTTATTACAGATATTTGCATTGTAAAGAAGATGACAAAATAGTATTTTTCAGTTCACCTCCAATAAGCACTGTAGTGTAATCTCTTTGTTTTGAAAGTGCAGTTTACAAATGTAGATTATTTTTTGGTTACATAACTGCACTCAAAACAGTGCCTACAACTCCATTCAGTTCTACTTCTTGTTCAGCCAATCACTAAGACAAGTTTGTTTACATTTGCAGAAGACAGTACTGCCAACTTCTTATTTACAATGTCACCTGAAAGGAAGAACCGGCATTCACACAACACTTTTGTAGCTGGCATTGCAAGGCATTTACATGCCAGATATGCTAAACATTTGTACGTCCCTTTGTGCCTCGACCACCAATCCAGCGGACATGCTTCTATGCCAATGATGCTTGTAAAATAACAGAGCATTAATTAAATTTTTGACTAAATTCTTGGGAGAGAATTGTATGTCTCCTGCTCTATGGTTTTACCTGCATTTTGCCATATATTTCATGTTATGGTTGTCTTGGATGATGACCCCGCACATGTGGTTCAATTTAAGAAGGCTTTAACTTCAGATTTGACAAAATGCAAAGAAGGTACCAGTGTGAGATTTCTAAAGATAGCTACAGCGCTTGACTCAAAGTTTAAGAATTTGAGGTGCCTTCCAAAATCTGACAGGGAAGAGGCCTGGCACATGCTGCCAGAAGTCTTAAAAGAGCAATGCTCCAGTTTGTAAACTACAGAATCCAAACCACCAGTAAAGAAAATGCACCTTCCGCTGGGGGTGTGCAGCTTGAATGATGAAAGTGAACGTGTTTCGGTCTGCACTGCTTATGCTTGTTATGAAGCAGAACCTGTCAGCATGGAAACGTCTTCTGGAATGGTGGTCGGAACATGAAGGGACGTGCAAATGTTTAGCACATCTGGCACATCAATACCTTGCAACGCTCCTACAACAGTGCCACGCAAATCCCTATTCTCGCTTTCAGGTCGCATTGTAAATAAGAAGCGAGCGCGTTATTTTTCTTAAATGTAAAGCAATTTGTTTGTCTTAGGGTGCATCTACACAGCCGGGCTTCACTTGAAATAAGCTACGCAAGTTGAGCTATGTCAATCGCTTCACTTATTTTGAAATTGGGAGAGTCTACACAGCACTTATTTCGAAATAGAGCACTTTTCCTCCGAGTTTCCCTACTCCTCATACAATGAGGGTTATGGGAGTCGGAGTAAGAAGTCCTCCAGCTTGGCAGTATTTCGACATTATTTCAAAATAACTGCCTGCTGTGTAGTCGCAGACTAAGTTATTTTGCAATAAAACCAGTTATTTCGAAATATTGCTGTGTAGACATACCCTTAGAGATTTGCTGAACAAGAACTGAGTGGATTGTAGGTTTTTAAACTTTTACTTTATTTGTTTTTGAGTGTGATTATTTACTACGACAAAGATATTGCACTACAGAGCTTGTAGGAAGTGAATTGAAAAATACTATTTATCCTCTTTATAGTGAAAATATTTGCAATACAAATAATATAAAGAGAGCACTACATACTTTGTATTTTGTTATAATTAAAATCAATATATATGAAAATAGAAAACATCTTAAAATATTTAAATAAATTGTATTTATTGTTTAACAGTGCAATTAAAACTTCAATTAATTACCATTATACTTTTGTTACAATTGTGGTTAATTTTAATTGACTGCATTGCAAATAAATTTTGCATATCAGATTTAATTGAGTAAGCAATAAAGCACTCCATGAAAAGATACCATCTATTTTGTTCCTCTCAGCTAAGTTCATAAATATATATTTTGCCTCTGTATTTTTTACAGAAGTGATTGTTTTTGCTGATTAGCACCCAAATATTTTCTCCATGAATCACAGCAGCTGCACAGCTCAAGACAGGCTTACGACGCTTTTGCAAACAACCTGCATTCCCATCTTAAGGCTGTGAGAGAGAATGGATGTGCTTATTATAGGGATTAGCGCTGGTATAGTCAAGTATTTGTGCAAAATTCTGAAGTAGAAGCATGAATGACAATGCAACCAGATGCAAAAGCATTTAGCATATGTCCAATGGGGAGCAATTTTCTTACTATTTAAACAATGATTTTGCTCATGAATAGCACATACCTGTTTAGCTCACTAACATCTTGCACTCCCTTAAAATGCTACTGTCACTTAGCTTATACAAATAAGAGGAAGCAGCTCTTTTATTATAGCAGAAATGTTTGCTCTATACTGTATTAAGCACATTCCTCAGGCTTGCCATAAGAATGCTGTGCTTGAGGTCATCAAATTGAACTCTAAACTGTATTGCTCAGTAAGTTGGCAATAAGATTCTAACTGTACCTCCAAGAAATCCATGGTTTTTGACTTAGTTGTGAGATTCTTGGCAAGGGGTACTTACTGATGACTGACCTGTTAGACACATGGTCTCTGAAAGAACTTTGTGCATAGGCCTGTATCCACAGACAGAGCATTGAGGGGGTGCCCAATCCATCATGCAAAACAGGGACTCTGCGTGTCTGAATGCCAGGTGTTCTGATGTGCTGCTAAATGGGGACGCTACAGCTCCTGTGGCCTCTGCAAATACATACTAGTGATCGCCTGCCCTACCTTAGGGTGGGTTTGTTCAGATGTTTTGCTGTGGCCCTCACAATTGTCTTACATGAGCGTCTCACTAACCACTATCAATGTAACCTCAAACATCTCTGTGAGCTAGGGAAGTACTGACCCCGGTTTACAGGTGATGGGAGGTGGGGGGAAGCAGAGAGAGCGATGTGGTCGAGGTAATGCAGCAAGTCAGTAGCAAACAGAACCAAGGTCTTCTGAATGCAAGTCGTTTGCCTGGAACATGAAGGGAAGGTCTCACTCTGATCCTACCTGATGCTGCTGTAAAGTGGTTGTAACTCTGCTGACTTCACTGGAATTACACCAGCACAGGTGAGAGCATCGTTCACCATGCGGTGATGAAGCAAGCCTGGGAAGATGACAAATTCAAGAGATTCCACAGTCCCAGAGCCCTCCCTGAGAGCACCCTGTCAGCTACCACCCTCCCTTTTACAAGACCAGGGAGCCAGCTTTGGGCATCCCAGCTGACTGCAGCTGGAGCAGTCTGGCGAGGAGAGAGAGGCCATCCCAGTGTTAGGCCGTTTAGGGTTTTTATGTCGTATCCAGCAACATAAAATCTACCCGCAGAGCAACGGGCAGCCAATGCGGATCCCAAAGCACCAGTGTCTCTCGCTCCCAGGGAGACTGCTACAGCCGCAGTCTCCGGACGGTTGCATGGTGTAGCCCCACGTAGAGCGTGTTGCAGCCGTCTGATCTGGAGGCACCACAAGCTGGGGGAATAGGAGCAGTCTGAGCCTGAAAGGGAAGGCTGCATCCACCTAGCCAGGTATGGATGGTAAATTGCTGTGTGGATCACTGCGGTCCTGTGCTTGTCCAACAGCAGCGGCTCTATGTTCAGCCTGAGGTGGTGCTACCTGGTACCTAGGGGCAGACGCACTCCCTCAGGCAAAAGGACTGATTCCCCCTCCAGTTGCTTCCCCAGCACAGCCCTCATCCCCTCAGTCTGATTTGGGCTGAGTTAGGTGGCTCAGTCTCATCCATGCCCCAGGATCAGCCCAGCACTGCCAGAGAGCTGCATTGCTTTGCCCAAGTTGGATGAGCAAGAGACCTACAAGTGGGTGCCACCAGGGTGCTGAAATCCCAGGACTCCTTACTAGTCCTCACCTACCCATTAAACAGGAGAGGTGGGGTTAGCAGAACGGTGCCCTGCAGGACCCCATGCATGAGAGCTCTCCAGGGGGAGGAGCAGGTATCCATGACTATCCTTTGAGACTTCTCTGAGAAGACACCAAAGAGCAACCCCGTGTCTGCTCCCACCAGGGTCCTATTCCAGACAGGCAGGGCCAGCCTAAAGGGTGGGAGTTCAGCGTGCCAACTTCCAGAGGGCACCAAAGCAACAACCAGAAGATGCCAAGATGGAGGGAGTTGGTGTTTTGCTCCACCGCATGTGGGGTCGGGCAGCACCAAAACGTTTTCTGCAATAGGCAGGCCCTATTCAAGGACCTTGGGTTACCCTTGACAGCAGTCAATTCAGCCAGCCTGGAAGTAGTAATCTGTCCCTTCCTTTCCCGCCTCTCCCTTGTCTGCTTTGAAAAAACGACTCAACCAAATTTGCTGTGTGAATAAACTCACACCTCTGCTTTAGCCCAGTCACATCACGAGCAGTGAACTTGGGCTAAGGTTTTCCGAAGTGGTGAGCCATTTTGCGTGTCGATCTTCTAGGTGTTCAGCTTGTGATGCCTTGAGAGGCCCTGCTGGCTCTGTCTAAACAAGCACTTTCTGAAAAATCAGGCTTCTTTAAAGTGTCCAGGTTGGGCCTAAAATAACTGTTACAAACCATTTCACTAGTCACCTTTGTTGATGGTGTGAAATTTTCTTGCATGCATAAGTTACAACTAATAAATTAGGAACATTGTGTGCTACAGGTTGTCTGGTCCAGTAACATCATGAAGCAGCATAATTTTAGTCACTTATCATGGGTGTGGCCAAGTTTCCTGCGGTCCCATAAAGTTTATTTACAGCCACCGGTCCTGTTCTGTGCTGCTACTTAGCTCTAATTTACCCCTAAATGTCCTCTAAGAGTCCAGTAAGTAATAGAAGTGTTGGTAATGCTGCTAGACAATATTGACCTCCTATGGTCTGGCAAACTCTGGTTCAGCACTGGTCAGGTCCCAAGGGTGCCGGACTAGAGAGGTTCAACCTGTTGTACTGATTTAACTTTCCAGCACTACCCACTGGGCGTTACCTCAGTACAATTTAAATCAGTGGTTCCCAACCTTTCTGAACCCATTCACAAACTTTTGGCGGTTTGGCAATATTTGATTCGCATATTCATTATGCAATCATGAACATGCAAATAAAATGTTGCTGGTCTGCCAAAAGCCCCAATTCCAGCCCTAACCCCTAGAGCCCTTTACAACACCCCAGCACCAGCCACTGACCCCAGAGTCCCTTGCACCCAATCCCCCAGTACCAGCCTCCAGCTCTGAACCCCCCCAGTGCCAGCCCCCACCTCAAATGCCTCCATGTGAGCCCCCACCAGACCCCTCCCAGTGCCAGTCTCCTGTTTCCAGAGCCACACACTTCACTCAACACCCCCCAGAGCTCCCTCCAATGACAGCCCCAGTCCCCAATATTAGCCCTGCCCCAGAGCCCCCCAGTGCCTCTTAGAGCCCCCTAGTTCCCTGCCTCTTAGAGCCCCCTAGCACTAGCCCTGCCCCCTTCCCTTACCTAGCCCTCTGCTGCCTCTCCATCGCAGCTCTGGGGAACCATGCCCAGTGCCTCCCCTCCCGCTGTGGCTGTTGGGAGAAGCATGTCCTGCTCCACCTCTTAGCCAACCAACACCAGGCAGCGGGGGGGGGTCCTCCTGGTGGCAGAAGAGCGGTTCGCTGTGCGGTGGCAGGGCCACACGGAGCCCGGCACGCTACATGCTGGGCTCTGCGTGGCCCTGTCACTGCGCAGCAAACCACCCTTCTGCAGCCGGGAGGAGACCCCGCCCCTCATGCCGGGCTCCATGTGGCCCTGCCACCGCACAGCCGAGGGGAGACTCCGTCCTTGAGTGCTGGGCTCCATGTGGCCCTGCCGGGCGCTGGTTGGCTGGAAGGCGGGGCAGGACACACCTCTCCCAACAGCTGCAGTGGGAGGGGAGGTGCTGGGCGGTGTTCCCCAGCCCTGGCCACAGCCGCTGTGGCCAGCAGCCACTGGTCTGCGGCCCGCCACTGGTCTGTGGACCGGTGGTTGGGAACAGCTGTTTTAAATAATTCATTAGTTCTTTTCATGGATGCTAAATTTGCAGGCCTGTTTCAGGGAGTGAGCTCCTTGATGTCCTCTGAAGTGTGTAAACTCTGCGCTTTCAAGAAATATTAAAAATACTAGGGCTATGTCTGCACTTGCAGAGTGTTTGCACTTTCAGCAATAGGGACCTGGTAAAAGAGAAGCGATGGCTTGTGTATTCACACTTCTGTTTATGTGTGCAGCTCTCTCCTTTTTGGTGATAGGCCTTGTGGGACGGGGGGAGGGAGAGTGATCGCGAGGCATCCTGAGTCCCTGAACAGCCTCTTATCCCAGACACTGGTCAGCTCCAGTAGCTCAGCATTGCTGCAAGTAGGGGATCATTTGCTTCTTGGCGCAGCCATTGTCACCTGGCCAGATAAGTGATAACCTGATATGAAACTAAGGGGAAATTCAAAGTTCTCAGGGCTTTACAGGGGCAGGGGTAGACATCTGTTTACCTGGCGTCAGAGCAGCGGAGGTGCTGACTAACGTGGTCTCCTAGGTACTCTGGGACAGTGGTTTCCAACCTTTTTTTATGCCAATGACTGGCAAGGCTGTTTTCAAATACTTGACGGACTGACAACATTTTATTTGCATGTTCGTTATGCAAATAATGAATGTGAATATGCAGATAAAATGCTGCCATCAGTCTACCCCCAATTCATCCCCTTGCTCCCCAGTGTCTAACACCCTTTGACCCCCCCACACCTATGCTGCATGCTCTTTGACCCTTAACCTCGGACCCCTACAACCCATGCCAACACCTTCTTCCCCATCACCCCACCACTCCCTCACCCATCCCCGCACTCCCTGAAATGATGCTCTCCCTGTTAGGGAGCGTGGCCATTACTGCCGTGTGGCCAGGGAAAGCAGCCCTTCTCCTTGCGCCCCCTCCCTCCCTCCCCAAGCATGTCTTGTGCCCCCATGGGTCGGGGGGGGAGAGCGCAGAGCCCTGCCAGCTGTCATTACAGGCAGAAGGAGGGACGTAGTGCCTCCTGCTCAGCAGCTTCCTGCTGCCAGCAAAAGCGGCCTCACGAGCCGGGGTGGGGGCAGAGCCCTGGGGAGGCGCCTCCTGCACCCACCTTTTTTTGCTGCCGCCGGCAAAAGTGGCCGCACGGGCAGAAGGAGCAGCCCTTGCTGGCGCGCGTCTCCCTCCTTCACGCTCCTTCCTCTCCATGCACGTCTTCCCAAGCGCGGGGGGCAGGAGGAGGAGGGAGGGAGGCGCCTCCTGCTCCTCCACCTCCTGCCACCGCCTGAGCCACCACAGTTGCCGGAGCTGAACAGCTGGCTTGATCTGTGGCTGCCACCCGCAGCCCGGCAGCCAGCGATTCACGGCCCGACGGTTGGGAACTGCTGTTCTGGGATATCCTGTGGAGGCTAACAGCTCTTAAACAGCAAGAATGTGTCTCTACTTTCACACCACCACAAAACCATCACTGGTCAGAGCTGTATGCCCATCACGGAGGAGGTCTCTTTATGGTGCAACTTCTGAATTTCACCGTGAAAAGTCATTGGCAAGTGTAGATGCTCCCACCGTTTTTGCACAAACAAGGGCCTTTTTCTGCTGTAAATGGCACGTGTCGACATGTCCTACTTTGCCACACTGTGAACTCCTGCAAAGTGCTCAGCAAATGGCCCATCTCCTCGTGACGGTACAACCTTGCTGGGCTCCCACTGGAAATGAATAATGTTCCTAGGCTAAAACAGTAGGTGTTGAATTTCCTGAAAGTTGTGGAAGCCTCTCCTCTGCCGTGATCATTTCAATCGGCCAAATCGGTTTTTGGCAGCCAGCAAGTTCTAATGTGCAGTGATGACTGCGGCCAAAGATGTAACAGACTGGCAGCTCGAAGAACCCTGGGATTATTTTGATATATTACATCACTGCACTTCTTTTCCAAAAGAGATGCTTTCTCTCTGTGTCCCTCCCTTCCCAATTTGCTGCTGTCACTCAAGAAGAACGTTTTTTTTTTTTTTTAAGTTAATTATAAGGCATAGTGGGGGGTTGGGTATTCAGAAAAGTTCTCTGTAGGACAGCGTGGCATAGTGGATAAGGTGCTAAACTCAGACTCCGGAGATCTGACCTGCTAGCTGTCCTTTGGCAAGTCATTTCTCTTTGGGATTCTGTTTCCTTTCCTGCCTTTGGGCTATTTCGTCTATTTAGCTTGCAAGTTTTGGGAGACAGGCACCGTCTCTTACCATGTATCTGTACAGCGCTGAGCATCTTATATAGGACCTCTCTGTGCTACTGTAATACAAATAAGGTGTAATAATAAGATATGAATGCTGCATTTAATGGAAAGGAAGAACCGCACAAAAGATTTGTATTTACCCTATGCCATGCTTCTTGGCTACTGGCGGTCTTTTACATCACTCTGTGGTTTTCAGTAGTGTTTTCAAGAATTGCGCTTGTATTTTGCTTATGCTGCACAGATACTAGAGCCTTGTGCTTTGCAGGCCTTACAATACTAATTGCTTTGTAAAGTTGGATTGTATCCTGTGTACCTGCCTTTATTTTCATATCCCATCATGTTGTAAAAACAGCTAGATTTGCATTTCTTTTTCAGCCTTATTGGTATAAGACCAAAGCAGTCCTGTTTTTCATGAAGACTAGTACAGGTTGAACCACTCTAATCCGGCACACTCTGGTCCGGCATGATTTTAGTTAACCAGATGTCCACTTATCATGGGCATGGCCATGTTTCCCGCTGTCCCATAAAGTTTGTTGACAGCCACCAGTCCTGGCTCTCAGTGTTCTGTGCTGTTATTTAGCTCTAATTTACCCCTAAATCTCTTCTAGGAGCCCAGTAAGCAGTGGCAGTGTTGGTAATGCTGCTAGACAATATTGACCTCCCCGTGGTCTTCAAAATTCTCTGGTTCAGCACCAGTCAGGTCCCAAGGGTGGTGGGGTAGAGAGGTTCATACTGTAGCTTCTTGCATATTACCGGGGCATTTTAAAAGAGTTGATCTAAGCAAAGCATACCTGCTTTCTCTTCCTGGAATTGTGTATGCCTGTCTTGAATGGAGCAGTGACACGGAGCTTGGCATTTCTGAGCTTTGGCAGCCAAGATAAGTTTATTGGACTAATGATGACTTTAGCGCCATCCATACAAAAGCAGGCTCTATGATGCACCACAGGTTGCTTGAGGTTCATTCTGTTTTGTACTAGTCTTGGCATGACAGGTTTTTTTGGGGGGCGCTCTAACTTACTAAAAAAATCCCGTCTGTTTATTCCTTAATGGGTATAAAAAGTGAGGGGGAGGTTTTTCATTCGGTGCTTGAATCACCTCTGGTACTTGTGGGTGAGGGGGTAGGAAAACATGCCACTAAAGCAGAGAATGGGGAGGGTCCCAGTAAGATTTCTTCAATCCGAAAGGTGGTTCTTTCTCTTAACCTTCCTGAAGTCTATGGGAGCTGAGGCTTGCGGACAGATTTATATCAATGGCAGGATTTCCCTAGGGTAGGGATTTAGCTAATGCAACCACTGAATAGAAAATTCAACTTGACCTCCTTACCACCAAGCCAGCTCATCAACTCCCATAGGAGGAGTGATGAGGGAAAACTACCTCTGTGAGTGTGTTCCAGGGGAGATCATTCACATGCAAACACTCAGTCCAGCTGGAGATGGAAGTTTATCTTCCCACCCTACCCCCCAAAGGAAAGGGCACAGGGCCTGCCCTAAAGAGGTGGCAGAATCCAAAACTCTGGCTTCTAGTGACGTCCTCTCCTCTCTTCCCCCTTCCCCTCCCCCACACCCTTCAGCAATCTCAGTCACATTCAACAGAGGCGTGCTTTGGCTGTAATTGTCCCTCAGTCCTTAGCTTATTGCTTTCACCAATGACCTATGGGGGAATAATATATACGGCAGGTCCAGCCAGGTTCCAGTCTTCCCCAGGTAAAGACACTCAAGGGATGGGGGGGTACAGATTTGTGGAAGCGGTTGAACTCTTCATTTGCACCTCACTCTGGGTGGAGGAGGGTGTCTGGGCTGCTGATTGTAAATCCATCCAGTTCAGCGTCTTTAAACTGAGCTGCAGAAGTGTGCGGCGCAGGGAGTGTCCTAAGGGTTAATGATTGGGTGGGAAGAGTTGATGGCCTGTGCAGAAATTTGCCAGGACACCTTTCATAGGAGAGAGGCTGCTGCAGCTCTGCACAGGAAGCGATTTTTATTATTGTGGGAGCATCTCTGGCCAATGGCCTTGAAAATGCTGAGAACTAAATTGCTAGAAAACTAGGGCAAGTTCTGGAAGTCATTGAAAGCGCGCTCTCTGCCTGGAGGCTAATCCTATAGCTTCAAGAATCAGAGCTGCATTTGCTGTGTACTGTTACAGGCTCTTAAATTGCCTTGTGCATCCAAATGGAGGAAAAACAGACTTACCCTGGTCATCTGGGCCATCTTCTCTTTGGGTCTCGAATCTGGAAAGTGTTGCCGGGGTGTTGGCCTAAACAACGCACATTCCATTTCCATCTGCGACTCTTGCAAAGAATTGGTCTCAAGTCTTTTCGCTGCCGAGGTCAGCTGGAGAGGTCCTTGGATGTAAATCATTGGTGGAACGTGGAGACGGCTGCCAGAGACGGAGAACTCTTCACTCTGGAATTTGCGCTCCTTGTGGGTCTGACCATTTTTGTTCTTTCAAATGTAATACAATTGGTGTTGCCACTTCTGGTAATATTTGATGCATTTCTTAAAGTGACAGTCCCTAGAGTCAGGTGACTTACAGAACATCTCAACTTTTTTTTTTTTTTTAATTAAAAGTCTTTGTCCTCACGGTTGCAGAGAGGAACCTGAAAATGTAACCCAAAGGCTCAGCCACCAAAAGGCAAATGAAAAGAAATCCTGCATTTACTGTTTTTTCCCAAAAAACTTTCAGGATTTTGATGACGAGGCTGATCCGTTTTTGATTGGAGATGGCAGTATGAGGAGTGTAGTAACTGATTGCACTGGGAGTAGTGATTTGGGGGGGTATTTAGTCAGAGCTGGCCCAAGGTACGGGCTGACTGGGCTACCGCCCGGGGTGCTCCATTGTAGGGGGCGGGACCGTGCATGCGCCGGGCGCCTGGGGCGCACAAATGGCTTGGGCCGGCCCTGTATTTAGTTGAGATGTCAATATTCAGAAGGGCCTTCTTTCATTGTCTAGGTCAGGGGTCAGTAACATACAGCATGCATGCCATAAGTGGCATGCGGGGCTGCGTGGCTGGCGGCTGTGCCGTGGCTGGAGCCGGGTTGTGGTGAGGCTGTCCCTGCTGGGGCAGCCTCCCCATGGCCCCAGTTCCTGCTCTGCAGCAGCCGCATGGCCTAGCGCTGTGTAGCGGGATCGGCCAGGCCGGAGAAGACTCCCCCCGTGGGATCACAGTTAACTGATGAACATTCTCTTTAACTGGCTAACTTTTTAACCAGATTTTACATCACTAGTCTTGACACAGTTTGAAATGCTGAGATGTTGCTGCTCATTGGAAGAGGTAACTAAAATGCAGGGACAATTTCTGGGGATAGGGTCAAAAGTAGGGCTGGTCTAAAGTTCCGTGAAAACGTTTTTTCAATTAAATTGAATTTGATACATCTTACAAAAAGTGAAGTCAGCGAGGGTAGTGAAATGATTCTCATGAGAGAACAACCCAGGATGTCCTGATGGTCTTTAAAGACTTGTTGGATGATCTCTTGAGGTGCTGAATTCCCTCTCCTTGACCTCAGTGTGAATCCAGCGCTCGCAGCACCTCAGGGAACACCAGTCAGTATGGCCGACTCACTAACAAAATAGAAACAATTGTTCTGAAGAGTCTGCTGCTACTTTAGTTCTCAAAGGCCCCTATAGTGTTTGTGCTGATTATTGACAGGCTGTGGTGTTGGCATTAAAGAATCCCATCAGAACCAGCGTGTTGACCAAGATGGTGAACTGGATCTCATGCAGATGTTACTCATTAACAACTGGGGAAAAGTTAGGGAGTTGCTTTATAACAAGCTGAAGTCCATGGAGCTGAGATGCTAATCGATATGTTTTGTGTTATAGAAGTCCTAAAAGAGATGCTCTAGCTCAAACCAAGTTATGGCCTTGAAAGAATAACTGGGTGAAATTATATGGCCTGTGCATTATGCAGAAGGTCCAACTAGATCAGTGTTTCTCAACCAGTGGTACGAGTACCCTTAGGGCTACTCAAGAGAAGCCTGAAGGGTACATCAACACAACTGATGTTTGGAGAAAACTGAATTTTTGTTTCAAGTTTGACAGCACTTTATTATTTTTGTACTTTTTACACCCAAAAATTTCATCGCCCACCCAGCTACGATTAAGTTGTTTAAACAAATGTGTTGCAATGGTAGAAAATAATTGTGTGTCTGAAAACTGTAGATACTGGGGATACTTGTAACTTTTTTTTAAAGGGGTACATTATAAAAAAAGGTTGGGAACCACTGGACTAGATGATCACAATGGACCCTTTGTGTCTTAAACTCAACCAGCCTATGAATGCAAACTGGTTTTTTCCTCTTGCTATTTATGCTCTGATTTAAAAAGTAAGTCTTTTTTTTTTTAAATGATGTACTATGACTTTTTTTGTCTTTGTATTTAGTTGTAACGTTGGGGTGGGGAGTTATACACAGCGTAATTGTTTTTCTGTGGATTCTAATACCAATTCTTGGCCATGAGCCATTAGCGCAAACTAACGGTTTTCTCTGGGACTGACCTAATTTTACTGTTGCATCATTTGGTAATATATGTTGCTTGTGTGAGACAGCTGGTGCTCCCCTTCCTCTCACGGGAGTAGAGGAATTGACCGTGAATTCACCAGCCGTGTAAGTGAGGGAAACGGGTTCATTTGCAGAACTGGCTCTCTTTCAAGGGAGTCTGGTATTTCTGATGCACCCAGCAGTAGGCTTGCTGTGTGCTGGCTATATCCACAGGGAAAGTTGCAATTAAAACTTGTATCCACCTGTTCATGTCAAGGGTCACTTGAACTGGCAAGAACTTTTAATTCATGTCTCTGTGTGATCCTAGACACTAACTCTTGGACAGATCATCTCAGTGCCATCCCTGCCTTCACTCCTCCATCCTCCCAAAAAAACCTCCCTCCAAACAATGTTCACATTCCTGTTATCAGTACGATTCTCATGGCTGGAATTAAAGCTGAATGGGGATTTCTGTTACAAATCCTTCTGTTAGGTTGAAACAGTTCAGTTAGGGGGAAAGGTTTGATTTTTTGTTTGTTTGGCTTTTTTGTTGCATCCAGATTTAAGCTCTGGAGCAAAAATAGGAATTTTGTCTCTTGAAATCTGGCTGGCAATGTGGAAAACTGCCTATAGAATTGAACAGTTCTGTCTGTGGGAGGGGAACAAAACATTTCTGAAGCCAGACACAAATGAAATGTTATCTTTGCAGTCCCAGAAACATCCTGGTTTTTGCAAGGATGGATGTGTGGGGGCTGAGGGAGTGTCTGGTAGTAGGCCAATATGGGTCTTTGTCCCCCTCTAGGGGCAGGCCCATATAAGAGGATAACATGTACTGCACTTGCCAGCTACGTGAATTAGCTATAGCACAAGTGATAGAGGCTAAGGGTGCTAAAATGTGTTTATTTTGGTAAACATGTAGCTGCTGAAATGTTCAGCGGTTACACATTTACATGCCGGGGGAGGCTCTGGGGGAGTCAGTGCTTGCAGGGAGCCAGCTTACCCTGTGCATAACGGCTCCTGCCTGCCTTCCTCCTCCCCCCCGGGTGCTGCTGCCTCTGATAGAGGCAGCAGCATGGGGGGCGGGGGGGGGGGGGGGGAGAAGAGGTAGGAGGACACTGTGTAACCCTGAAGGTTAACTGGTGAGCCCAGGATCATCGGTTAACTCTTTGCATGTTTACACTATCACATCCCTAATAGAGACTTGCGCTTTGAATGCAAGAGGCCTTGGGTTCAAATCCCTGCTGGCAGCTAAAGCAGGACCGATTACATGGGGACTAGCTAAATGTGTGTTGTAACTGGGCGCACCAGGATAAGTCAACAAAACTTAATGGTGCTACAGCATGAATTGCTTTTGTAAGTCTGAGCCACAGCCTAACGGTAGTGGAATATGTGTGGTTGTGTTAGAAACACTGCTGTAACTATTCCCAGGAGCATACAGGAATATGCTCGTACTGTAGCCTTGTTGCTTTAAGCGACTGACTGGTGTCAGGGAATCTAGCATGTTGCAAATGCTGTAAAAACAGGTTGTTCTTCTAGCAGTGTTCCAATGGCTACACTTCAGGTGCACATGCCTCTCCTGTCCTTGATCGGAGATTTTCAGTTGTCTGTCTGGCCTACATATGCATCCTGTGCCGCCTCATACCGTATAATTTCCTATAACCGAACGCTATCCAGACTGTTGCTTCACATTGCCTTGAGAATAAAGAGTGAACGTTCACATGTGTGGAGAGCATTTTGCAGGTCTCAAAAGAGAAAACAAATGTGGAAGCTTGTTTGAGGAAACATAGCGTGCGAGCTTGTTTCTGAACTTGTAAACAGCTTCATTTTCCTGCCTCGCACACTTCCTTGCTAGGCTGTGTCACCAATGTAAATTTGATCTCTTCCAAGTGACTCATGTACAAAGATACAGGAGAGCCTGAAAAGCTATCTGGTGTGTTCCACCCAGCATGTCGTAATCTCCAGCTGAGAGAGCTGGACTAAATTATGCAGCGTAGCTCAATGGTTTTCAGCCCCTCGAGAATGAACCAAAAGGCAGGAATCAGCAGTTGTTTAAAGGAGGATGTTAGGAGCCTTTTTCTACACATTCATTACTTCCATCCGAGCCGGGAGTGCCCTATACACCGTCTTTCCACACGGGACCGGAGGTGGCGGGCGAAGGTTCCTGCGGCATGTCTAAGGGTGACCGCTTGCAACTGATGGAGCCTGGTGTGAAAAAAGTCAAAAGCCCTTGAAAGAGTCTCTAGTTTGAACAGTCATTACCTCCTAATATCTGTTGACAGATTACTTACACAATTGTTAAGAGTCTTGCGTCTATGGCAAAGTGTCTAGTGGCCTGTTGTGGTCAGTGATCACTACTTCCTGAAAGAGCAAAATATGGTTTATATCGGATTGATTTACTCTGCGTCAGTTGTAGCAGACCACGTCAAAAGCAGCCTCAATGCATTCAACAAAGCTACACAGTCCAAAACTTTCAACAGAGGCAATTTGCCAGTTTTGCGGAACCTGGGTTTAGAGTTTCAAAGTTCCTCTCCGAGGACCTTGGAAGTGGAAGATTGCCACAGTTAAATGGGGCAACGTTTAGTTAAAAGCAGACATTGTAACGCAGATTGCATTTTGGCCCATAGAGTTTTTGGTTTAAAAAGATCACATAATAAACCTCAATTCGAATCTCATAGCTTGAAGACCAGAAAAGACCACCTTGACCATCTAGTCCTTTCTAAATCAAACTTGGACAACAATGGAATTATTGTGTGCTGTGTATTCAGTCTTCACACATGGCTGTTGTAAGAAAATGAGGAAAATAAACCTTATTTCTTCTAATGGCTTTTGTTTTGTTTTCAGGACCAGGAAGAAAATAAAGGAGCCACCAGCTGGCCTGAGTTTTACATTGATCAACTAAGTTCAATGGCTGCTGTAAGTATTTTTATAATTTCTTTCTCTGGCACATGCAGAATAAACAAGTGTTTGAAATGTAGTTATGATGTAATCAACTGTTAGGCTTCAGAATATGATTACTGTCCTCGAATCCATGCTAAATTCTGCCTCCTTTTCCACTCAGTACGTTTCCTGCCTCCGGCGTGTGTGCGTGTTGAACAAAGGCGTATGTATGCACACGCATGCACATAGAGAAAGTAGCCGAATGTCCTAGCACACTGTGCAACATGCAGTTTGATTTGTGTTCCCCCTTATGTCAGGTTACTCATAGAAATGTAAGGTTGGAAGGGACCTCAAGAAGCAGGTCCTGAAGCAGAGTATCTCTAAGATGTGTTTGTCCAACCTGTTCTTAAAAACCTCCAGCAACGGGAATTCTATGACCTTTCTTGGGAGCTTATTCCAGAGTTTAGCTACCCTTAAGGTATGTCTAGACTACATCCCTTTTTTCGATAAAGGGATGTAAATTAGACATATTGAAAGTGCAAATGAAGCCGGGATTTGAATTTTCTGCACTTCATTTGCGTAATGGCGGCTGCCGCTTTTTTTGAAACGGGGCTTTTTCGAAGAAGAAAAACCCGGCAGTTTAGATGGGGCATTTTTGACAGAAATGCCCCGTTTCAAAAGATCCTGTACTCCTCATTTTTTAGAAGTACAGGATCTTTCGAACGGGGCATTTCTTTCGAAAATGCCCCGTCTAAACTGCCGTTTTTTTTCAAAAAGCCCCATTTCGAAATAAAGCGACGGCCGCCATTAAGCAAATGAAGCACAGGATATTTAAATCCCCACTTCATTTGCACTTTCGATACGTCTAATTTACATCCCTTTATCGAAAAAGGGGTGTAGTTTAGACGTACCCTTATAGATAGATGTTCCTTAGATGTAATCTACGTTTCCCTTCCTGCCAACAAAGTCCCTTCTTGTCCTATGTTCGGTGGACGTGAAGAGCAATTGGGCACCGTCCTCTTTAACAGCCCTTAACTTATTTGAGGACTTATCAGGTCTCCCCTCAGTTTTCTTTTGTCAAAGCTAATCATGTCTGCCAGAGAACAGATTTTAAAAATCTTTATCGTTAATATTGTTTCCTCTGGAGACTCTCCAGTGTATCCACAACTTCTATAGCACCCAGAATTGGATGCAGGACTTGTACTGAAACCTACAGTTGCCAAGTAGAGTGAGACATTTCGCTCCCGTCTCTTACAGATGACACTCCTATTAAATCACCACAAATGATTTTAGCCTTTTTCACAACTGCCTCACATTGTCTCCTATTCAATCTGTGATCCGCTCTAATCTCCAGATCCTTTTCAGCAGTACTACCGCCAAGCCACTTGTTCCCATTTTGTTGTTGCTGTCATGTCAGGCTGAGCTGTGAGTCTGCTACAGTAATTCAACTGAAGATGAACAATGCTTCTGTGTAGTTTTGCTGCATTTTTCAAAGGAACCTGAGTGAATTCCAGTGAGCGCTAGATGCTTGACTCCTTTATTTTCCTTTGAAAATTCCAGCCCCCGTGTCAATTCAGTATCTATTTTTTTGCAACAAATCTGGATCCCTGCTAACCTTGTTACTGACACCTCCTATGTTTGGCCCTGACAGGCACTGTATTATGCTGTAGGGTGCTTGGTAGGTGAATCCTATCTACTATAGACGGAAACATTTTTCAAGGCTAAGGACTTTGCATTGTGATGCAATTAAGCATTTCTATGCATACACTGTAATTGCACCTCCGCAACGTGCATGCAGGCAGGAGAGTATTTCTGGATATGAAACTATTATTGCTACAGTCACTTAGCACAGCATTATGCAAGACAAAAATACAGACATGAACCTTGCCAGGAGCACTTGCAAACTGATCACGCAAGAACACTTTGAGACACCATCGTGCACTTGCTTTAAATGTTGCTTGGCATTTCAAAGTCTCTTGCCTTTTTTTTTTTTTTTCCTTTCTTCCAGTATCAAAATTCTTTCTTCAAGCACATTGTGTCCTTTAATTGCTGCTACACCTAGGGATGTTACGAAATGAGTAATCAGCTAATCGTGTCGTCGATAGAATTTCTATTGACCACACAATTGGTCAATAGGTTTGGAAGCCTCCGGGAGCTAACCCCACTGCAGCTCTGCAGTTTAAATGTAGTAGGAGCCGGGCATGCAAGTAGCCAGGATCCTACTGCATTTAAACTGCAGAGCCGCAGCAGGGGTAGCGCCTGGATCCGGCGCTAGCCGGTTCTGAGCTGGGTTGGCTCAGTCACCGCTCCAGCAGCCTGTGTCCGTGGCCAGCCCTGAGGGCAATGAAAAGTTCTTGGGAAGCCCGACAAGATGCAGCCCGCGGGTGAGTTTTGTGTGGGACACGGCTTCCCAGCGCATCTCATTTAACCCCATCTCTCTCCCCCCCCGCCCCCCCGTCTTCCCTCCAGTCTCTGGCGGCTTGGGGGACCCTTGGCAAGTGCCTGCCCACCACGCGCATCCTGAAGCTGGGAGAGGAAGCCAAAGGGCGGCGGCAACCCCGGGCGGCTGACCGGGCTCCAGGAAGGTGGCACTGGGTCAGCAGAGGGGCACTTGACCTGCTTATTGGCGCCTGCAGCCCCACAGAGCGAAGCCAAAGCCATTTTGGGGCAAGGGCTCCTCCCTGGTGGGGGCTGCGCATTGGGTGCCTGATGCGTCGGGTAGCAGCAGCCAGGCACTGCGCAGATGGTGCAGGGGACGGGCAGAGCCCAGCCAGGAATCACAGGGTCAGGGCGGGCGGACAATGGAGGCTGGGCCACAACGCAAGTGCTGCCTGTACCCGCAGAGCCCTTCTCGCCTTGCTCTGCCCATTTGGATTGTGGCATGCCCAGGCCAAGCCACACAGCGCCCACCTGGGAAAAAGCCCTGGCGACGGACAAGCTCCGGGCCTTGTCCCCGAGCCCAGTGGGTGCACAGCTTGGACTCACTCCAGCCGAGCAACGAGCCCAGCCACGCCAGCTCAGCTGCTGGAGCCTCCTCCCAGGTGCCCACAGGGCGCGGCTGGGCTTCCCAAGCACCTAGCCTGGCCAGAGGTGCTGCCCCCGCCTGCCCAGCCAACATGGAGCCCTGAGCACCGCCAGCCCAGCCTAGAGCTCCGCACAGCACCGCCGGCAGCATCGGCTCATCTCGCCACAGGAGACTCCGCCGCCAGGCCACCCAGTGCAGTGAGCTGGCATCTCCCTGAGCCTAGCCTGGGAGCATTGAGCTCACCTGGCTGCTGCGCTCTGCCCTCCCGGGCTTCAGTCCTCGGCTCCTGGCCCAGCCCCAGCAGCTCTGGCCCCTTCCCCATCTGCCGTGCGTGAGCTGGCCTCCTGGGAAAGCGGTGCCAGCCCGGTGCGTGGGATGGGCAGAGAGCGGAGCCGCCCCCAGAGCAGCTGGCTCAGCCCGTGTCCTTGCGGTGGGAGGGGGGCAGAATGGAAGTAGAGTAGTCGAGTACTCGACTGACTACCCAATAAACCTAGACTTATCGGGTAGTCGAGTACTCTCACATCCCTAGCTATACAGTGGGTAGGCGGTGCGACTAGCCAGAGGGGCAGCACTTAATTGCACACACTGCTCAGCAAATCACTTCACCCAAAAATCAGTATGGAATGGCAGAAGCAAAGATCTTGAAGAATTCAACGTTCAAGACGATTAGCAGTCAAAGGCCTGATTGGACACCCTTGGAAATCCTGCCTGTCTTAGCTTTGTAGCTCTTGCCGCATGATGACAGGGAAAGCTCTAGTTAACTTGGCATTCTGATCTTCTGCTGTTGTTTCATGCTCAAAAACTTTGGGGTTTTTTGAACTGACACTCTCTGGCGTGAGCTCAGAGGCAATATATTTTCTTCTGGTCAGTGGCTGTTCAATTATGGGAGTGTTTATAAGATCAGTCTCTGCTCCACTAACTCGGAATGAATGAAAATCCTCCCATTTGGTATGTAGCCATGGGACAGGCTGAGTACTGCAGCAATACCATGGGTAGCCAGTGGCTTGGGGGGCAACAGGATAGCCCAGGGTGTGGGAGCTGGAGAGGCAGGGAAACAGGTGGGCTGGAGGAGATGCACAGAAACTTGGGGTGTAGTTGGAGGGAAGGTCTTTGTGCAGAAGCTGGGAGAAGCGGGGAGAGCTGCCAGGGCAGGGAGTAGCCAAGTGTCGGCGCCGAGTTTTTGTGATCAAAGCTTGTCAGTGCTTTGGGAGCTCGGCAGTGCCTTTGATCTCCTGGCAGGGTGGACACATCATGAAAGGGCCATGCCGGAAGAAAGGAGTGAAAGTAGCTTTTTGCTTTTATTGGCATCTCAAAGCCCTGAATTTGTCTTTCCCTCTTTGGCGTCACCTCTGCTCTGTTGTCCCAGCCATGAGGCAAGCCTCCCGGGCAGCTTTCCCAAAGGGCAGCTAGCTACCCTATGGTACCGTCGGCAGAGATGCGTGGCAGAGACCATTATGATCGGTGGGGGCCTGATCCTGCCTCCTGTGCTCACCTCGAATGCCCCAGTCCCGGGCGACCAGCTCCACTGATTTCCAAGGGGCCACTCAGAGAAATGTTCACCTCTGGGAAGGGTGGCAGAGCTGGATTGCAACGGAGGAAGCGTCTGTTCAAGCAACAGGCTATTCGGATGGTCCAAGCGACTGCAGTGGCGCAGTGCCATGTATATGTGCTGCTTGTGCAGAGTATTGGTTTCTAGTCACTGTAACATGCCCTGCTTTCTGGGCAGCCAGCGTCTAACCCAGTGACTCCAGCAGGAGCAAATGCCCAACACAGGCAGCTGCCGTTAGTCCAGCCTGTAAAATTACCCAGTGGCTCAGGGCGATGTTCACACCCATCTCCACTCAGGCTGTGTAGGGGAGCTTGGTGAGGAACGTAGCGTATACACCCTCTAGGGCTGTCTGAGCCTTCTGTGGCACCTGCACAGTCACAGGATCATTGTGTGTGGATCTTCCTCTAAAGCAACCACCCACCATGCTGTAGAGTCCTCTTGGGCGCCCCCGGCCTTCTGTACAGGGACAGTGGAGGGGCTCATGCCAGGTCCCTCGGCGTCTAGATTAATGTCCTCCTAAATGCTTAAAGAATTGCTCTGCTCCTAATCCTGCCCAGGCAGCATGGCGCACATCCATCTCTCTGTGGAATGGAGATTGTCGGTCAGGGTGTTCTGTTACAAGATACTGGGATTGTGTTGTATTGTGTATTTATTTCGGCCTCTTGGAAAGCTGCTGACTCCCAAGGGCCAACCTGCTGATCGGTCCCTAAACTTTCATTAAGTTTCTTCTAGCCCTGACAGAGCTAACGTCCCAAGTGGGAATCAGCACCGCGAGGTCTGTATGAGTGTGCAGACCGGCAGCCTGAAACAATAGATCTGAGCTGCACAAACTGCTCCATTTGTCTCTCTGGTGTGTTGAGCCCAATGGTAACCCAAAAGACAGCATGCACTACTTCACTGCTGGACATTCATCTCACGTGTTCATAAAGATAAGGGCTGGAAGAGACCTCAGGAGGTCATCTAGCCAAACCCCTCTTGAGAGCAGCACCAATCCCATCTAAACCATCCCAGCCAGGGCTTTGTCAAGATGGGCCTTAAAAACCTCTAGGGATGGAGATTCCAGCCCTCCCTAGGTAACCCATCCCAGTGCTTCACCACCCTTCTAGTGAAATAGTTTTTCCTAATTTCCAACCTAAACCTCCCCCACTGTAACTTGAGACCATTGCTCCTTGTTCTGCCACCCGTCACTACTGAGAACAGCCTTTCTCCATCCTCTTTGGAACCTCCCTTCAGGAAGCTGAAGGCTGCTATCAAATCCCCCCTCACTCTTCTCTTCTGCAGACTAAACCCAAATCCCTCAGTCTCCCCTCATAGGTCATGTGCTCCAGCCCCGAATCATTTTGATTGTCCTCCTCTGGACTCTCTACAATTTGTCCACAACCTTTCTGTAGTAGGGAGCCCAAAACTGGACACAGTACTTCAGATATGTCCTCTCTAATGCCAAAGAGAGGGAAATAATCACTTCCCTAGATCTTCTGGCAATGCTTCTATTAATGCAGCCCAAGATGCTGTTAGCCTTCTTGGGAATAAGGGCACACTGACTTATATCCAGCTTCTCATCCGCTGTAATCCCCAGGGCTTTTTCTGCAGAACTGCCACTTAGCCAGTCGGTCTCCAGCCTGTAGCAATGCAGGGAGTCTCCTGTTCCAAGTGCAGGACTCGGCACTTGTCCTTGTTGAATCAGCAGGGCTCGACAAATTATAGAAAACCCTACTCGCCAGACAAAAAAAGGACTCGCCACCCCCACCGCGCAGGATGGCATGTTTGCTTCTGTGACTGGGTGGGTCCGCTCTGCAGCGGCGAGGACGACCCGCCCCCCACTTCAATGGCGCCGACCCCTGTGCTGCATGGGGAGCACGGCGTTCTGACAGTGGTCTGCGCCGCTTGCTCCCATGCTGCTGCCCAGCTGAGCAACGTGCAGGGGGACCGAGTCCTGGGACAGGAGCCGGAAGCGGGGGCGGGGCCGCACGCGGGCTTAGGGCGGGGCCAGAGTGTGCATGCGTCCCTGACATTGGGGGAGAGGCGCTGGTGCAAGAGAGCGCTGCATTCAAAAGGAGAGCGGAAGAGAGGAGGGAGGAGACGGAGGAGAGTAACGGAGAACAGAGAGTGAGCTAGAAGATGGCGGTGGGCGGAGGAGTGAAGGGTGAGAGCGGAGGGGGACGGGAGTCGGAGGAGGTCAGAGAAGGCAGGAGGGAGACGCGGAGTGGAGCAGAGAGCAGAGCTTGGGGGCAGAGGACGTGAAAGGGGAAGTAGAGATAGGAAGCAGCCCAGAGTGGAGACACTAAGGAGCCCCGTCCTGGGCTGCTTCCTACCTCCGCTTCTCCTTTCACACCCTCAGCCCCCACGCCTGCTCTCTGCTCCACTCCCCCCTCCTGCCTCCTCCAACTCCATCCTCCACTCTCACCCTTCACTCCTCCGCCCACCGCCATCTTCTAGCTCACTCCTCTGTTCTCCCCTCTCCCTCCGTTACTCTCCTCCGTCTCC
This sequence comes from Rafetus swinhoei, assembly GCA_019425775.1. Lineage (NCBI taxonomy): Eukaryota > Metazoa > Chordata > Testudines > Trionychidae > Rafetus > Rafetus swinhoei. The sequence continues at coordinate 123,483,362 of CM033446.1, read as the reverse complement.
TCTCCCCTCTGCCTTCCTCTGCTGCTCTCCTTTTGAATGCGGCGCGCTCTTGCGCCGGCACCTCTCCCCCTGACATCAGGGATGCATGCACACTCTGGCCCCACCCTATGCCCGCGTGCGGCCCCGCGTATGGCCCTGTCCCAGGACTCTGCCCCCCTGCACGCTGCTCAGCTGGGCGGCCGCACGGGATCAAGCGGCGCAGACCACTGTAAGAATGCCGCGCTGCCTGTGCAGCATGGGGGTCGGCGCTGTTGAAGTGCGGCGCGGGTCGCCCTCGCCACTGCGGGGCGGCTCTGCCCCGTCACAGCTCGCCAGCTGCCAAAATCTACTTGCCGTGGACGAGCAGATTTGTCGAGCCCTGCTCATCAGATTTCTTTTGGCCCAGTCCTCCCAATTTGTTTAGTTCACTCTAGATCCTGTCCCTACCTTTTAGTGTATCTACCTCTTCTTCCCCCCTTGGTGCCCCCCAGCAGTTTAATGTCATCCATGAACTTGCTGAGGGTGCCATTCATCCTCTCGTGCAGATCATTCGTGAAGATGCTGAACAAAACCAGTCCCAGGACTGACCCTTGGAGCACTCTGATGCCAGCTGCCATCTAGGCACGAGCCATTGATCGCTATCGATTGAGCCTGATGCTCTAGCCAGCTTTCTATCCACCTTACAGTCCATTCAACTGCCATACTTGTTTAAGTTGCTGGCAAAAATACTGTGGGAGACCGTATCAAAAGCTTTGCTCAAGTGAAGGTATATCTTATTCACTGCTTTCCCCATATCCACAGAGCCAGTTACCTCTTCATAGAAGGCAGTTACACTGATAAGGCATGACTTGCCCTGCGTGAATCCATATTGACTGCTCCTGATCACCTTCTTTCCTCCAAGCATTTCAAAATGGATTCCTTGAGGACCTGCTCCATGATTTTTTTTCTAGGGACTGAGGTGAGACTGACTGGTCTGTAGTTCCCTGGATTCTCCTCCTTCCCTTTTTTACAGAACACTTAGAGCACTACATCTGTCTTTTTGAATCGTCCCGGACTTCCCCGATGGACATGAATTTTCAAAGATAACGGCCAATGGCTCCCGCAGCACCTTTGGATGCATTAGATCTGACCCCACGGATTTCTTGTTCTTTTACTACTTCCCCTTATTGTGCTGCCCAGTGCAGCAGTCTGGGAGCTGACCTTGTCTGTGAAGACAAGACCAAAAAAGCATCGAGTACTTCAGCTTTTCCCACATCCCCTGTTACTAGGCTGCCTTCCCCATTCAGGAAGGGTGCCCCACTTTCCCTGACCTGTTTCTTGTTGCTATACACCCTTCTTGTTATCCTTAGCATCCTTTGCTAGCTGCAACTCCAGTTGCACGTTGGCCTTTCTGGTTACACCCCACCTGTTCGAGCCGTATTCTGATGTTGATCCATTGCTGTCGGAGGCACTGGAGCAGCTGCTGCTGTCAAGCCTGGCTGGAGTGGAGAGGTGAGGTCAAGTTACGTATGCACGTGTTCACCCAGATCTACTGGTGAAGGTCTACACTGATCCCCACACATTCACAGCTACCTAGAACTCCAGCTGTGTCTAGGGTTGCCAGGTGTCCCGGTATTGACCCGGACAGTCCGGTATTTTCGCCTCCTGTCCAGTAAAAATTTCAGAAAATACCGGACATCTAAAATGTCCAGTATTTTCTGGTTTTTTTACTGGACAGGAGGCGAAAATACCAGACACCTGGCAACCGTACGTCACACTCAGCAACCGGGCCCAGCCCCCGGCCTCACCCACCCACCCCCGGGTTCCCAACACCTCCCGCCCCTGGACCCTCTGCTTACCTGGTTCTGCAGGGAAGCTGCGTTCTGGCTTGATCAAGAAAACAAAATGGCCGTCGGCAAAAAGCCTAAAGACCAAGGGGAAGCAATGCCTTCCCTGGGTCTTAGTGCTCAACTGCTCCCCTGTTCCTATCCCTATTCTGACTCTGCACGCACTCTGAAAGGGGCCATGCTGTTTTATTTTTAAATTTTTTTTCTTAACACGGAGTCCTCTTTTTTTTCTTTTTCTCAACTTTGGTCTCCTTCCCTTTTTTCCCCCCTCAACAGAATTTTTTCCCTGGTGTGTGTGGTTTTTTTTTTTTTTTTTGTTTGGTTGGTTTTTTTGGGGTGGGGGGGGGCAGGAGGCGTGTTCGGTATTTTTGATTAAACCATCTGCCAACCCTAGCTGTGTCCTGCCCTGTTAGCTCACGCTCTGGCTTTGCCTGGCACAGAACAGCCAGGCAGGCTTAGTTCCCACCCCTGTGGCCTGGTGAAACGGGACAATGCGCTGGCTGTATTAATCTTCCCGAAAGTCTATGTGAACCTGCTGCAGAGTTCACGGGGTCTTGATTGTTTCTGTGTCTACTGACTAATGTACAAACTCCCTGCTGCATCAGCATTTCCTCCCCTCCGGCCTTATGAGTGTCCTCAGAAACGTTGGGAAATCAGTCTTTGTCGTTGCTCCGTGTTGGCCCTATTCAGCTTCTGATGTTGTAATCATGGGAGTTTTCCCATTGCCTCGCGTGAGGGCAGGGTGAAGGCTGCGTGCTCCAACCTAGATTGGAGAGAGGCAGGCCCCTCTCAGGCAGGACTTCCTTGATGTGCTCGCTTTAAAGCTACAACATGGTGGTGTCTGTGGTGTCCCTCTGGGTCTGAGGGAGCCTTTGGGCCCTGTTTTGGTGACAGCCTGGCTGAACAGTGGGCAGCTTGGGTGCTCTTTGAGAGTTAGCCAGGGCTGGTGCTCCTCAATATGTGGGATTTTCCCCCTTTCCCGGAGTAAATGAGAATTCTCAACAAGCCACAGTCTCCCCTGGATGAAAATCCCTTTCTCTCTCTGCTGAAAGGTTTTGCTCGACAGTTTTGTTCTGGAGGCGCTTTTTCCCCTTTGCGATTCTGGTGCGGTTCTTCGCAATTTTTCTGGTGCTGTTTTGGTGTGCTCTGTTAAATGGGCTGGCCACACCTGGTCTAGACCATCCCTGATAGATGTCTATCTAACCTGCTCTTAAATACCTCCACTGATGGAGATTCCACAACCTCCTTAGGTAATTTATTCCAGTGTTTAGCCACCCTGACAGTAAGTTTTTCCTAATGTCCAACCTAAACCTCCCTTGCTGCAATTTAAAACACCTCAGCTGTGTTGGAGGAGATCAAATGGACCCCACTGAATTTCAGTTGAATTTTACAGTGGATTGCTCTCATGGAGCGGTGACATCATCCGTTAGACATTTCTGCAGGGCAGCTTCCTCCTTTGTAGCATTGTGGTGACAGCTGTCTGATTGCATCACCAAGCAGCAGGGAACTTGAGCAGAAGCAATAACAATTAAAAAAAAAAATGCAACCGCCTGGGGTTTTTTTGTTCGCCTTTGCTTGGCGTCTCCTTGATCTCCATTTCCCTCTGGAAACACAATCCAGGGGTCCAACGATGGGGACAAGCCAGTGAGTCATGGTCTGGACCAGGGGATCGGCAACTTATGGCACATGGCACGCAAGCCGATTTTCACTGGCACGCGAGCCTCCCTGCCAGATCTATGCTGACCGTATGTCCCGGAAAGCCAAAGAAGTGACCAAGAAATGGCTCCATGCGCTGCTATTGCTCCTTACGCGGCATAGGAGGCCCCCCCCCTTTCCCTCCCAGAGCATGTAGGCGGCTCCATTGGAGCTTTGCCGCCAGGCATACAGGCTGGCTTCTGGTGGCATGCATTTTCTGGACACTCTGCCATCCACTGTCCCACCATTGAGTGCCACACAGCTCCCTCCCTCCCCCCGCGGGACTGCCTCCGTAAATTGCCAAGTTTGGAATGAAGTTCCTCCTGGCTATCAGAGAGGAAATCTGAGCTCTTTGGAGCCAAGGGCTGTCTTATTGCTCTGTGCCTGTAGAACACCTGGCACAATAGACTCCTGGTCCCTCCAGATAGAATGAACAGAACAGGTAAGTGCTCTGTCCCCCGTCGCCCATTCCTAGCTTCTGTCAAACAGGCTAGGGACGCTATCCCTGTCCATCCTGGCTAATAGCCATTGCTTAACCTATGCTCTATGTACTTATCTGGTTCCATTTTGAGCCCTGTTATAGTCTTGGCCTTCACAATATCCTCTGGCAAGGAATTCCACAGGTTGACTGTGTGTTACGTGAAGTACTTCCTTTTGTTGATTTTAAACCTGCTACCTATTAATTTCATTTGGTGCCCCCCCCCTTAGTTATTGAGTTATAGGAAGGCCAAGTCCTCAGTAACTCTTCTTTATTCACTTTCTCCACTCCAGTCATGATTTTATAGACCCTTATCATAGAATTCTAGGACTGGAAGGGACCTCGAGAGGTCATCGAGTCCAGTCCCCTGCCCTCATGGCAGGACCAAATACTGTCTAGACCATATCATGTCCTCCCTTAGTCATCTCTTTTTGCAAGCTGAAGAATTCCAGTCTTATTAACCCCTCCTCATTTGGCCTCCAAACCCCTAATCATTTCTGTTGCCCTTTCCTAAACTTTTTCCAATGCCAAGATATCTTTTTTGAGATGAGGAGCTCACATCTGTGCACAGCATTCAAGATGTGGGAATACCATGGATTTATATAGAAGCAATAAGATATTCTCTGTCTTATTCTCTATCCCTTTCTTAAGAATTCTTAGTATAAACAAATATTTCCTCTTGGAATATTCCTGCACACACAATTTGAAGATTGCTAGCTCTGTCTCTTCAATGACCTCTGTGATAGAAGTTGTAGAGTAAAACAAAGGTCAATTCTGCTATTGTCGTGCCCCTTACTGTAATTATGTATTTACTCTGCTGACAGAGAGCTGAACCCTGTTGTTTAAATCTGCCTTTCTCCATTTGCAGAGAAAATCACTGATAGCTTTGGAAAAAGAAGATGAGGAGGAGAGAAATAAAACAATAGAGAGTTTGAAGACGGCACTAAGGACAAAACCAATGAGGTTATTTTCTTTTTTCATGCTTTATTGCCATCATAGCTCTCAGCCAGGTTTTCCAACATGGGAATCTTAAAATAGAAATATCTGTTTATATTATTGGTAGACGAGACGCATCGTCAGTGCTGAACATGAGGCTTTTAGCTGTGAACCGCTGAACTGCGGTCTCAGCTCAAACACTGACTTACAGGGTCACCAGCTCCCCGGTTTCCTCAACTGTAAATTGGGGCATTTAATAGGAAATTCTGTTCGGCTGAAACTTACTGTCACTCCACTTTGGAATGGAACCCTGAAAATTGAAATTTCCCTTGAAAGTTTTGAGGAAAAACATTGTTTTGGGTCAATCAAAACCTTCTGTTTTGGTTTTGAGTCATTTTATATTTTGCTAAAATAGATAAATAGAAACCCTGAAAGTTATTTTTTGGGGGAAAGAATTGAAATGCTTCATGTTTTTGTTTTGTTTTTTTCTTTCTAAACAAAATTTTGCTGAAATCAGCCTGCCAGCCCTTTAGATTTCACGGAATCAGTATTTTATGGCAGAAAACTTTTTGTGTTGGAACATTTTAAACCGACTTCCATATCTACTTCCTGGAGTGTCCCTCTCATTATGAAAAGTGCTGCAAACATGTGGCTCCCTAAAGTATCCGCTTCACAGTTCAAAAAATAGGCCATGAAACAAACAGTGCGGGATGTATCACCAAGGGGGGTGGGGTGGGACTAAGGCATCCAATTCCCACTGAAATCCTGGGAGATTTAGGTACGTTTGAAAATCCTAGTCTCCGATTTTGGGCAAAATGCTTTCATGGTTGCCCAAGTGATTGACTGGGGAGACCCCTAAATGTGATGTACCCTTGGAGATGCTCTCTCTCCCACTGAAATGAGTGTTGCTTTTGCCACTGGCTTCAGCTGGAGAGTGAGGTGACCTGGGAGTATCAAATTGCCTTTTCCGGAGGACTGCGGGCAGTGTGAGGCAAGCCAGGTTGTAAATCTGCAGTACACTAGCTTGCCATGTGCGACCACGTGCTTTGCTCTGCTCTGCTTTGAACCACTCCTGCCTCAAAGTACATCTGGGCACTTTGAGTGCACTGTAGCAGAGTCCAAAGGGCCAACATGTGCGCAGCAAGCTAGTGTGTGGTGTAGATTCCTCCCCAGCTGCCCTGCACTAACCTGCCATCTAGATAAGCCCTGAGATTGTGATTAACCCTTTTGCTGCTGTGTCCCTACCACTGTCTGGTACCGTATGCTGGGATTGACAGCATTCTCCCACTCAGCAGGTGCCTTCTGCCAGGAGAACACACCTGCACACGCAGCATCAGCTGAACATATTAACAAATGTTATCAGGCAACATGGATCATAATGCAACCTCCGTAATCTACTGAATCCATGCAGGGTCCTGTTACATCTCACTTTTTTAGGCTATATTTGGAAGCGCCCTGAGTTGTCATAAATCTAACGGCGATTCTAAAGGGCCCAGGGCTCCTGGCAGCACCGGGGCCCAGAGCTCTGGGCCCTTTGTCGCTGTCAGAACACCGCGTGGCATATCCGGGCAACTAGAAAGGCTTGTGGGGGCCAGCATGGTGCGCTCTGGGTGGCATTGAGGGCTGGCTGCCCTGGCCCGGCCCCTCCTTCCCAAGGCTCCACCCCTTCCGGGAGCATGGCGGTGTCCCCCCTGTCCCCCACCTTGCCCAGGGGCCTGGCATGACTCTCAGCTCCCATGGGAGGCCAGATGTTACAGCAGTGTAGCACCACTGCAAACATGGGCAGTTTGTGAACCCAGGGCTGGGGGAACCAAGCCCCCAGCCCTGACGCTGCTGCTTGAGGTCCCACATGTGAGATAAGCGCCCCTCACTGTAGAGGCAGGCCCCAGCCTCCCCCAGCGGTTGGCATGTGGCCCCAGCCTCGGAGCACAGGGAGGGCAGGCAGCCCCAACCTTGGCGCAGCTGAAGCCCAGGCAGACCCGGGAGTCTGGAGGGAGCCATGCTGGAGGGTAGGTGGGCTGGGGGCAAAGTGTGGGTGGGGCCGGGTTGGCAGTTTGGGAAGGCATTGCCTTCCCCTGTCTGATACCTGCCACCCACTCTGACTGCAAGCCACCCCAGTACAGAGATACTATCTCGGAGTAAGATGGCTTAAACCAATGTGGCTAACTGGATACCATCCCTCCGTACGCATTTCCTGGCACACGACAAGCCCATTCCCAAATCGTTTCCAGTTGTTTGTGCTCCAGAAACTGGTACTATTTCAATGTATAGATCAGTTCTTTCTATTGGGTAGACTTTTTATGTCCCTCTAGGCTGTATTTCTAAAAAGCTTCGATCAGTCCTGCTTTTTAAAGTCTGTTCCAGAAAAATACTTACAATTCTCCTGTAATTTTGAAAAACGCACGTCAGTCTAGTGCACAACGCCAGGTTTTAATGTGCTCCTCTTTGTGGCAGGTTTGTAACCAGATTTATCGACCTGGACGGCTTGACCTGTATTCTGAACTTTCTGAAAACCATGGACTATGAGACCTCGGAGTCTCGGATACATACCTCTCTCATTGGGTGTATAAAAGCACTAATGAACAACTCTCAAGGACGGGCTCATGTCCTGGCCCATCCAGAGAGTATTAATGTCATTGCTCAGAGTCTGAGCACCGAGAACATAAAGACAAAGGTGGCAGTGCTGGAAATCCTGGGCGCTGTGTGCCTGGTTCCTGGAGGTCACAAAAAGGTATTGGAGGCCATGCTGCATTACCAGAAATACGCCAGCGAAAGGACTCGCTTTCAGGTACGTGGTCTTTGTTTCCTTCTCATGCTTCATGAACTCCTACACTCACGTTACCCAGCTTTCAAAACAGGAAGAGTGTCTGCCCTGCTCTGCCCCCTGTATGCTACTTGATTGGAAACCAGGTGCAAGCCCCAAGCAACTTAGAGACTGCACCTCCTTCTTCAGGGTCACAGAGAGAGTGGGTGAGGCCAGGGCCCAGTACACTCTGCCAGTCTTCAGCCAGGGAATAGCCCTTTGGGGACCATCGCCAGATAGAGCAGCCCTAAGCTGCTCTAGCATGAGTCGGAGCTGAGAAGAAAACCAGGGAATTGCAGCTGGAGCTCTCCCCAGCATCCCCTTGTCTTGCCTGGCAGAGGCTGGGTGTAGCTGTGGAGCCTGAAAATCCCCGCTGTCCTGCAAGCTAAATTCCACTGAATATCAGAGTTACTGGTTTATAAGGAAACTAACTAACTTGCTTTTGCAGAGCAACCGGAGTCTTAAAGCTCCCGGCCTGTAACACCCCTGGAAGATAGGTAGTAATTTGACAGTACATTGTAGCGTGTGTCGAGGCAGGGACTGTTAAGTGGCACTAGACAGCTGTGGAAGTGTTGAGCCCTATACATGGCTTACCACTATCAGAAGTGCACGAGGCTCATGAGATTTCTGGGAGCCCACAAACGAGTCATTTAGATCTCCGTGGCTTGTGGTTTCTGCGGTGCATTTGGTCACGCTGTGGCATACCTGTCATCTGTTTGGCAGATGCTGATTAACGACTTGGACAAAAGCACAGGAAGATACCGAGATGAAGTGAACCTAAAGACAGCCATCATGTCCTTCATTAACGCGGTCCTGAGCCAGGGCGCAGGCGTGGTAAGTTGTGTGCCGCTCTTTAGAGAGGCTCTTTGAACTAGCCTCTTTTTGTGAGGCCGCTCCTTGCAATGCTCACCCTTTGCCTTTTCTTGTCAGGAAAGTCTGGATTTCAGACTCCACCTTAGATATGAATTTCTAATGCTAGGAATTCAGCCCGTCATTGACAAACTAAGGGAACATGAAAATTCAACGTTAGACAGGTGAGGAAAACCATTCGATAACTTGCACTTGTCTGCTGTATTTATCCTAGTCTTGTGCGTCTGCTTCCTGTTTTTAAGGATTCCCCCACGATGCCCCGTGGCTTTAGAATCTTTGGCTCAAGCCATCTCTGAGCCAAATCCATGTAGTATGCATAACATTTGGCAAAAGTCGGCCACACCCACCTTGAAGCTAATGGGGGTTTACTCAACACCTGGACTGTTATGTCCATTGAAAACTTACACTTATCAGACATCTAGGGTAAAATTTACCCTTGTGCAGAGGGCAGGCACAAGGGCCTATCTTCACCCTATTCTTAATCCCACTTAATTTTACATTTTAAGTGGTATCCTAGACCTCATGAGTTTCACCCCCCTAGTTTGTCAGTGTCATTTTTCTTCTTCCAAAGGGCTGTCAGAGAGAGAGAGCATTACTCCCATGGTTCACCTTAGCCAGATTTTGATCTGGTTTTCTTAAGCACGTTAAAGTGTTTAGCTGACAGGCCTTACTCTGATAACCCTGACATTTTTGCGATTACTGCTTTAACAGTCCTATGGATTTGTAGATATTGCTGGTATTCTCTAGAAAATCATTGCCAGATATTGATTTTGAAACCCTTTCAAATCCGTTGATTACTCTTGTCTCCCATATAAGTGCTAGTTTAAATGTCTGCTTTCCAAATGTGTCTGTTTTTCTTCCCCTCCAGGCATTTAGACTTTTTTGAAATGCTTAGAAATGAAGATGAACTGGAATTTGCCAAACGATTTGAACTCGTATGTATGCTGCCTATTGCTGCAGATATTGATGTTAGCTTGAAATCAGCATATGGTGGTTTTGGTTAAAACTGGGAGGCGGGGAGCCTGAATTCTGCACTGATGCTGGGCAAGCCACTTGTCCCTTTTTTGCTTCTGTATCCTCTCTGTAAAATGGGGATAACACTCGCATCAGAGGTTTGCAGCCTACATTGACTGATGTTTGGAAAGTACTCTTGAATGGAAGAGGGTGGCTTAGCAGGTGGGGCAGTGGGTGGGGATTAAGAAGACCCTAGCTCAGCTACAAACTCCTGGTGCAACCCTTAGCAAGTCAGTTAATCTGCCCTGTGCCCTGGTTTCTTCCCCCATAATACACATTGGAATGATACTGTTTTCTTACCTAGCAGGAAGTGTGTTGAGGATGTTTGAGGCACTGAAATACTTAGATTGACCCATATAAGTACCTAGATAGATCATAGGGCAGCTTGTACTCTAAAAGTTCCTTCTCTTTGCTTATTCATTTATTTTCTAGATGTAGTCCTTGTAGTCTTCCTCAGTGGTCTTGCACTGAATGGCTTGGATCAAGTTCTCTTTGCCTTGTTGGTCTGCCATTGGGAGGGTTGTAAAAATGCGAAGTAGCATCATTGGTTTGGTGGGTTTGGTTTTTTTTACCTTCAAGTTCAATTTGTGCTGCAGGTTCACATAGACACAAAGAGTGCCACTCAGATGTTTGAGCTGACGAGGAAGAGGCTGACTCACACAGAAGCGTATCCGCACTTTATGTCTATTCTTCATCACTGTCTCCAAATGCCTTGTGAGTAGATAAATCCTTTGGTAGCCCTTCAAGAGGGCACACAGAATTGATGTTGCATGCGGCTTTGTATTTCAGCCCCGCCAGAAAAATTCTGATTTCTCCTGGAGCTGAAGCAGAGCAGTTACTGTGCACAATGCATAGCGCAATGTGGACACCTTTAATTTTTTTAATCTTCGGTAGCAAACTAAAGCTAGCATGGGGAGAGGCGGAGTGCTTTAGTCGGCAGCTCACTCGATTGGGAATTGGGAGGCGTGACCTCTAGTCCCCACTCTGCCACTGACCTACTTTGTGGCTTTGGTCAAGTCCCTTTCCCTGTCTGTCTTGTTTACACTTTTGGTGACACGTATTGGTTAGTGAAGCTACAGGCCACAGCGGAAGGCAGTCTGCATCCACACTCGGTGGTGCCTAGCTAGGTGCAGCCAAGGAAGGCTCCGATATGATGGGAGACTCCCAAGAGAGGTTCCAGAAGCAGGGAGTTGCCAGACCCTTTCCCTGCTGCCAGAGTCATTCGCTGCAGCTGGGAAAGGCTTTGGCAGCTCTCCCTCGCCAGAGCCTTCTCTCCTCTCTGCCACCCAAGTCTTTCCCAGCAGGCTGCGGCAGGGAAGGGCCCCAGCAACGGGACACCAGGCAGAGTACAGCAGAGTAGTCATGGGAGACCATGCTTGGCCATGTAGGTGGGCACATGCCTTCAGATTCAGGCATGTTTCTACTCACCTGACTGCCTGCTGCTGTTCGTACCCACGCTAGCATGGCGTGCAGTGTCTGCAGCCTGCTCACTGCCCTGCCCTTGGATTTTAAGCTGTTTGTGTCAGAAACTCTGTGTGTGTTTAATGCCTAACAGCAGCAGCCTGACCTCCGCTGGGGGCTCTGGAGACACAATAAATTAACTTTTATTTTTACAAATGCATGCATGTGTGGTTCTCTTGGATGCCGCTTCCAACCCTTTCCCCTTGTTTTTTTCCCCCTCCCACTGCTACTTATTCCCTTTCTCTTTGTAGTTAAAAGAAGTGGCAACACTGTCCAGTACTGGCTACTGCTCGATAGGATTGTACAGCAAATCGTCATCCAGAATGACAAAGGGCAGGACCCCGACTCCACTCCCTTGGAAAACTTTAATATTAAAAACGTCGTCCGGATGTAAGTGCATGCCCCTGTTTGTGACCCGTATGCTCAAATGACAAGTAGTTATCCTAATGCTGCGGGTTAACGTGGCTGTGATCTGTTAAAGCGATTGGGTTAATTCACACATAAGGCAGTTTTAACAATCTGCTCTTGGTTTCCCTATAAACAGCTTAGTGTTTAATAACTTGAGAGTAGACTTTGCTTTTTCAGCCTCCTGTTCTTAAACATCTGAAGTAGAGCAGGGTACGCCATTTGTGGGGAGTGATATTTAATATCATCCCTCTTCCTGTTTGTGACTTGTATCTGGTAGACTTAGGAATTTTTGTTTGAACTAACTCAATGAAATGTGCCTACGAACCAAGCTCAGCCTATGGATTGTAAATGAGCTATTTCCCATTACTATTCTTGCGAGTATTCCTTATTTATTTGTATGGAGATTGGCCTCAGGTAATTTCTGCTTCCCCATTGGGTGACTCCAGAACCCATAGAGCTTTCAAGATGGTCATGCAAAGACTTGACAAACAAAGTATCAAGTGTGAATGTTCATGGAAAGCAAATAGAAGGTGTTCTCAACACCAATGAAGTCAATGTGGGATTTGCAATCAACAAGTATTTGCTAATGTTGTTTTGCCCTCTATACCCAGCTTTACTTTAATCTTGTTTATTGCTTCTCATATTATTTTGTCTTAGATGATTTCCTAAACTTACTTTTCTGTTCTTTTTAGGTTAGTTAATGAGAATGAAGTTAAGCAGTGGAAAGAGCAAGCAGAAAAAATGCGAAAAGGTAAATGAGAGAAAGATAAAATATTATTTAAATCTAATACATACATACTTTAAGGCCGAGTGTGTGTTTGTGCTTGCATGTTTGTATACATACCCAAAGAGATGGAGTCTTCCCTGATCTTTGTCCATAGGAGTGGTGCATCTAACTAGGTTAAAACTATGCTATATCCATAGAGGTCAAAAATGCCAAATTATTTTTTACAGGAAGCTTTGAGGAGGAGTCTCTATTTCCAGTGAAAATGCATTGGTTTTATTACGAAAAATTGAAACCCATTTTTCCACTTTTTGTGAAAAAAATGGAATATTTAGACCAAAATAAAAATTGTCTGAAGAATTTTTAGTTTTGCTTGAATAGCGGTGTGTGTGTGTGTGTGTGTGTGTGTGTGTGTGTGGAGGGGGGGATGTTTAAGTGAACAAAAAAATTTGAATATGACACGTAAATTAAATACATTTTAAATGCTCTGCTAGTCAAGAGCAAGCCTGCTCTTAAGGTCCCTGAATTTCCTTGCCAGCTGTACTGTTTTGATGCCCTGGGACCTTAGTTCAGTGGAGGGCAGCAAAGGAGGCAGCTGTCTTGGGGCCCAGAAATTTAAAAGGGCAACAGAGTCCTGTTTGCCACTGACATTACTACAGCAGCAGCCAGAGCCCTGGACCTTTTAAATCACCACCAGAGCCCAGAGTGGCACACAGCTCCCAAACACCTTCTGCCCAAGGCCCTGCCCCTTCCCCCACGTTGTCCAGGGCCCAGCAAAACCCATTGGCAGCCCTGCCTGTGAGCCAGTGCTCAGTGCCTCCCATTCAGTTGTGCACAGTTGTTAACCTCTCGCTGGAACTTGGCCTGCTCCAAAGGCCCGGTCATGTGAACAGAGCTAGTTCTTGCTACAGTGTGGATTAGATGTGTACAACAGATTTAATAGGATGGGTGCCTGTGGGACGCCTGAGTCTAGCAGGGAGGCTTATCTTGATTCAACAAAGTACTTAACTTTAGCCACCTAAACACATTAAAATCTGTGGGACTTAAGCATATGCTTAAGTGCTTTGCTGAATTGGGGGTCTCAATTAAGGCAGGGCAGCCTAGACCACAATATCAGGCACAAAAGCTTGAAATGTCAGGGTTGATATGCACATTAGTGAGGGAGTCCGTGACGCTTGGCCTCCCCAAAGCTGCTGTTCTCAGAGAAACAAAGAATGAAATCTGCGCGCTATTGAAACCAGTTGGAGTTTTGCTATTGAGTTGAGTTGGCCTAGGATTTCACCCTGTTTGTATGCAACTTAAAAAGAAAAAGTGCATCGCGGGGCTCCTTGTTACTGCCTATGACCGGTCTTCAAGTCACACTAAGGGCACGTCTAGACTGGCTTTCACTTTTGAAAGATATTCAAATTTAGTGTGAATTTGCATATCTTCCGATTGCATTTTTGAAAGAAGATCTTTCGAAATGAAAGTAGTATGGACGTGGTTTTTTTGGGGGAAAAAACCAACCCTTTTCGGGGAAAAAAAACGCTCATCTTAAAAAAGGAGATTTCCATGGTTTTTTGAAAAAGGGTTTTTTCGGAACACCACCTTCCCCCCCTCCCCCCAGTCCAGACTACTTTCATTTTCAAAAGATCCTCTTTCGAAAATGCAATTGGAAGAAGATATGCAAATTCACACTAAATTTGCATATGCTTTTTTCGAAAGTGAAAGCAAGTCTAGACGTGCCCCCAATGAAGTGGCTAGTGGTGACTGTTGTGTTTGAGAAGGGGTTAATGTCCTTTGCAAGAGGTGGGAAGTAAGTGGTCCTACTTTGTCCTGTTGACTCAACAATCTTTCCTTTTCCTTGTTAATGAGGTTACTTTTTCTTTAGAAATCAAGGATTTTACTGTGCATGTGTGCGCGTGCATGCATGCATATGTTTCCATTAGGAAGAATGTGTAGTTCAAAGTGACTTAATGGAAACTTTTTCCACGGGGGTTAGAACACAACGAGCTTCAGCAGAAACTGGAGAAGAAGGAGCGGGAATGCGATGCCAAGGCTCAGGAGAAGGAGGAGATGATGCAGGCCTTAAGTAAGATGAAAGAGAAGCTCGAAAAGGAGTCTACAGAGCACAAGCAAGCCAAGCAGCAGGTGGCAGATCTCATAGCACAGCTCCATGAACTGAATCAGGTAAGGGCCGGCTACAGACTTCCCATTTACGGTGAAAGTCCCAATTCTCTCGCGCTGCAGTAAACAAGAGAACGCAGATGGAGAATTCTGGATACAAAACGGAGGTGGGTGTAAGAAAGGCCAACTAAGTTTGCAAGAAATCAGGGTTGTAGTTGGTGGTGGAAGGGACGGCTTTACGCTATTCATGAAAAGAGGCTTTTTAGGCTGATGGGTATTGCCTTGTTCCTTGGCTGCCTCCCGTGGGGGCTTGTTGGATGCGCTTTTACACAGAAACCCATTTTGGGTCAACTGCCACTCAGACAGGATGTGACTCTATTACAGCTGCCAGCTACTAGCCTGACTCCTTAGCTGAAGGTGTAGACTTGTGCTTTTAGCAGTGAAAGCCCCTCCTTTACGCCCATCCTCCTGATGGGACCCCGGGATTGAATAGGGACTCCTTGGGGATTCATGCTGCTAGGGGCCTCTGGTACTTAGGACGAGCATCAAAAGGTGATATGTAAGCCCTTGGCCACCCCAATGCTCTATACCAGCATTTCTTAAAGTGGGTTCCGCGGCACACGGGTGTGCCGCAAGGCACTTGGAGGTGTGCTGTGGAGAGAACAATTCAAAATGGCCACCCTTAAAGGGACAAGCCTCCTTTTTTTTGTGGGGGTTTTTTTGGCTCAACTTTTCCCTAGGGGCTCTTTTTTTTTTTTCGCAGCAAAAAAATCCTTGGCGTTGCCCATAAAAAAAAAATAAATTGTTTGGTGTTCCTCGGTCTTAAAAAGTTTAAGAAACACTGCTCTATACCGTCAGCTAGATATGACACATGGCAGTGGAGCCTGGCTCTTTAGCTTTAGAGACTCATGGTTTTTGTGAGGTCCCCAGTTCAATCTCCAGCATCTTCCATGATGGCAGCTATCCCAGTGGCCCGTCCTGGGCCTTTGGCAGGAAGTGCAGGACATCCTAAACTGGAACGTGTCCACTCTTGATGTACATCTTAGCTAGCAGAGCTCTCTGATCAGCACCTGGTCTAGGTTAATGTGCATAAGGGCTTCCTGTGTTGACCATAGCTCCATTTTGTAACTGCTCTCGCTCTCTCTTTCAGAGGGGCGATTTGTGCGTCCGTTCCAGGAGGGCCCCCACTGCCATCTGGAGCACCTGGTGGACCTTTACCGTCTCAGGCTCCAGGAGCCCTTCTTCCCCCTCCTCCGCCCCCTCTACCTGGTGGAGTTCCCCCTCCTCCGCCCCCTCCCCCTCCTGGTGGTCCACCCCCTCCGCCTGGGCCCCCTCCCCTTGGTGGGATAACTCCACCTCCTGGAGCACCGTTGGGCTTGGCCCTCAAAAAGAAAAACATCCCACAGCCGACGAATGCCCTCAAATCCTTCAACTGGTCTAAGCTGCCTGAGGTAAGCCCTGTGTTCTCACCGGCTATTTAACACACCTCTTGCTGCTTTTGAAGGGGATTGTGGATCAGACAGTTAAATGATTTTAGTGCTTTTCCTAGAAAGGAGAGAAGAGTCACGCTCCATCCCATGACCTTTGCATGGCCTGTGCAGCCTACTCATATAACTGAGGGCGCCACACGACCCACCATGTGCTAGCAGTGTTTGCAGTGACTGATTTTGCTGCAGTAAAGAAACCTACCATCTAACAATATTGGTCTGTTTCAGAACAAGCTGGCAGGCACCGTGTGGACTGACATCGATGATGCAAAAGTGTTTAAAATCCTAGATCTCGACGATCTTGAAAGAACATTCTCTGCTTACCAGAGACAACAGGTAATGTGCATTCTGTGTGCGTGCGTGTGTAAGGCGCTGATTAAATCGCTCCGTGTCAGACGTGATCCCGGAATATATTTTTTATCATTATTTTCGTGCCATTTTAACTGTCAGCTCAGTTGGTTCACGCTCTCATGCACACGCCTGTGTTTTGCATTTAAATGTTGGCTGCATGATATGGATCTAGTCACACCACATCCATGCCGGATAGCATGCTGTGCAGTGCAGGCTCAGGCATGTAATGAAGATGGATCACAGGAGAAATTACTGGGAATGTGGGTCCAATTCCGGAATATTTTCAGATCACTTCTGAGAGCAAATGCTTCTCTTCTACGTATTGGGTTGGAAATTCATGTCGGTCCGTGGATCTCTTTCCTTACTTTTTTAGCAATCCCAGAGTGAAGGGTAGTATTTTAAAAAAGACCCTGCAAACAAGACAGCTTTTAATTTCAATTTGTTTTAAGTCTTATGGCCCTGACTCAGAAAAACACCTTACTATGTACATAAGCTAGCCACTTTCCTGAATCGGAGCCCGGGATGGGCAAGAGAATGAGATTTTTAACATGGTGTGAGGGGCAACAGACTGACGTGGGACTGCAGGGGGATTTTAGCGCTAAGAACAGTGAACATTTTGCCTGATCAGTTGACCAGAATGAGCAATGGGCATTCTGCTAGTTGAAAGTGCAGAGGAACTTTGCCAGAAACCAATGGATTCAACAGATACCTGTAAGGAGATTTATCTTTTCCTGATGCTAATCAAGGTAGAAATCACTGCCAGATTAGAACAGGGCAGACAGATATCAAGAGTTCCTTCCTAAGAGAAGGAAGCTCAGTGAGCGTATAGTTTGCAAACAGGTCACAAACAAGAGTGATTTCCCCTTGCTTTGAGTTTGCTTAAGGTGCCGTTGGGTTTCTTTCTTGAATTTATAGACAAGCCTTCATAACGTGGCAGAAGTGAGTAAGAAATGGGAGTGCAGCAAGAACTAGAGAGAGTGGGTAGGTTGTGTCTGTTGTCCTAGCTATCCGCACGAATCAGTTAATCCACAGGTAGATAAGATAAAAGACTCTAACAAGGCGGAGGGTTAAAAATAACTCAGCTCACAGTACAGCTGGATGAAGTCTCAAATAGGTGCATAGTACAATGCCAGTAGGGCCAATATGAAGGAATATTTCAAATGCTCTGGAGAGGAGGACTCGGGAGGAACAAAACCTCCAAATTTGAGCAGCTGTTAGACTGTAACTACGGCCAATGGTCTGGCTGGGAGAGCAGCCAATAGCAACGAAAGATAAAGCCCGCAGCATGGACCAAAGATGTTTAAAAGGCTCTAAATACCTCCCAGCAGCAGAGTGCATAGAGGCTGGGAGACATGAGCAGAAAACCCTGTTCCCCAGCACTTCTTAACAGCAGTTGCTGCCAAATCTTTGGCCTAGAAATGTACCTCCTGGAATAACATCACAGCAAACTGCTCAGCCTGAGTAGATGGGTATGGGTGAGCGTTGAAATGTGTATAGCTCTAGAGAGGGGCTTTAAGAGAGCAAGTGAGAGAGAGGGTCAGGAATTCATCAAAGCAAACTTTGGGTGAATGAGGAATTTGTCCTAGTAAAGCCAAAAGGCATTTAAATAAGCACTGTTTGGGGAGCTCAGGAAAGCAGAACAGGGTGCATCTTTTCTTGAAGGAGAGAGATCTGTTGCTTGCGACTCACAAGTGCCAGGGTGTGTAAATGATCTCCAGTGATCTAGCATGGTGCATCCTTTGCATATTTCAGTTAAATTGTGTTCTCAACATTGTGAGCATTGTGTGCTCTCGTTCTGCATGTGTGTGTATATACACTTCTGCATGTATATGTGTTTGTCTTAAAACGTTTCAACAATATTTGGTGGGATTCTATCAAGTTTTTAAGGACACAAATCCTTATTACTGGTAACACAGCTTTGACTGTTACAGAGAAAAGGTTATTAAACCTCAATATTGCTTTTTGCCATTAGTCGAGCACTTCAGCTGTTTCTGGTACGTCACTCTGATCAGGCGGTGGAACCTACATGGATCAGCTGAACTTTCTGGTCTGCATCCACAGGGCTCTTATATTGGAGTCTCTGATCAAAGGAGTGCTGTGAACTGGGAAGGGACACATTTCAAGCCCCAGCTCTGACTACTTTTCAGGGCACATACTATTTTTTGTAAAATCATTTTTGTTACAGAACGCAGGTTTTGGACCTTCAGCTGTGTGGCAGTGTTGAATAATAATAGCACATGAGGTATTAAGCAGAGCTGCACAGCAGCATCAGGAAAGGCCAGGCCACGGGTGAGCGGTGGTTTGGCCAAACACAGGGCTAGGAGTCAGGAAATCAGCATTCTGTTCCCAACGTAACTAAAGTGGAGCAGTGCAGTTCAATATATTCTACTCCCAGCCAACCCGGCTACTCAAGGTGAAATCTTCTCCCAACAATTCCTCCCTATTTTCAACCTTCATCTTCCCCTGCCAAATTCTCTTCCCGTTCAAGTGCCTGGGGGGGGAAGATGAACTTTATAATGCAGCCTGAAGCTCGCCAGATCCTGGCTTTGTAAATACCCTGCTTCATACCTGGTACTGTATTTAAGCTGCGTTCTCTGAAATACACACAGGCAAGGCCATTCCATTTCGACACGGTGATGGTATATGGCTGTGTACCTCTAGGTGCGTTCTCCATCCCCATGAAAAAGAGTTATGAACAATATCTTCACACTTGCAGCATTTATCTGGCATTTTTGGTTTTTGACATGCTATGCATGGTCTTCTCTTTTCCCCCCCCTCTGCAATCCTGCTCAGTCAGATGGATACACAATATTTTGCCCCCAGACCATTCAAAATAGCACACCAGCCAAGCACTAGCCTCTCAGTGGCATTTTGCTGAAAATGTCATTTAAAATACAAGGGTGGAAAATACAAACTCTATTCCCATGCAAAGCCCTGATTCAGGAATATGCTAAGTTTGCCCCATTGAAATCAATAGGACATTATTATTTCACTATTGCTAATTTATTTATTTGTGATACCTGTCAGCCCAAGTCATGGACAAGGGCCTATTGTGTAAACTTCTCTGTGTGCATACAGCACCTATGTGCATCATTGTAGGAATCTAGGCCTTACGCAGTTGTTTTGTAGGCTGCAGCACTAACTTTACTGCCACGTGTAAAGGGTGCTCCCAAGTAAATGGTGCAGACATCCCGCTCGGATTCACAGTGTCCTTTTTGCACCATCAGGCTCTTCACTGTTACTGGCGGTAGAACTGCTGTCGTGTATTCCACTCCGCTCTTCTTGCTGGCCACCGAGCTATTTCCTCCTCTCCTTGGCATTGCTAACGGAAGGTTGTGCCCTGCATGTCTCATCTCCCAATGAAGGCAATTCAGCTGCCCTGCCCTGTAAGCAGCACTGTCATGCTGAGAGGCAAAAGCCGCATGTGCACATGGACTCCAGCCAGCAAAGCACTTTAGCGTGTGCTTCGCTGTAAGCACGTGCAGCGTCTCAGCTAAGTGAATGGGACAGAGCTTTCTTGGGGGCTGGCCCAGGCCTGTGGCATGAACTCTCTCAGGAGCCATGGAGAACTGCTGAGGTGTGCAATAAGGATGTTAAGGACTAGTCGACTATCCGATAAACATTTGCTTATCGGATAGTCTTTTGACTAGTCATTCCTCCCTCTTCCCCCCTGCTGCCTCTATCAAAGCGGCAGCACCTCACAGCTGAGCCAGAGATCAGCTGTGCGGCGGCTGCCCCTTTGAAATGGGGAATCCCCAGCTGACCCCGGGATCATCTGGGGAGTCTTGTACATTTCAAAGCAGGCACCCGCATGCAACCTGGAGTCAGCGGGACTTCCTGCTGGCACCAGGCTGCACACGGAGTTCCGCATTCCTCCTTTGAAAATGTACAAGTGCCTATCAACTAGTGAACCACTAGTCAACCACAATTTAACATCCCTAGTGTGCAAGGGCATAGATTCCTCCTCCCCCTGCCTGACCATCCTTGTCCCCTCTGACAGCCCCACGCTCACCAGGTTACAACGCCTCCCACTCGGATTTGGCCTGAGCGCCCTTTGGTCATGCTGTAGGGGTGGCCAGGGCCACATTTGAGTGAGTGGTGCTGTGGCCTGGTCCAAAAGCGGCCTGATTTTCTCCCCTCCCCTTTCTCCCTTCCACCCCACCCACCCCGAGTCTGTGGCTACCGCCATGATGGGAATGGCAGAAGAGCCTAGATAGGACTGAATGGAGCAGGTCCCCTAGTGCTTTGTTGGACTGGGAGTTTAGCCCTGAGCAGTGGCGTAGCTACGACAGGAAAAGTGGGTGGGCTTTGACTTTCGGCTGAGTGGGCAATGATGGGGGTGGGTCAGAGAGGGAGGCAGAAGGGATGGGGAATCTGCCTCCCACTACCCCCTCCTGTTGGCCCTTATCGCTCAGCTGGCCCCAGAAGATGAGGCTGCCTAGCGTGCCCAAGGTGCAGGGTGTGCCCACGGGGCAGAGGGAGACCCTGCGCGGGCTTTAGCTATGGCTGTCTCCTAGCCCCAGCTCTGTGTCCGTCCACTTGGCCATCTGCGTCCCGCTCCTGCTTGTGCTGTGCACTGCTGCCCTGGTCCCCAGCCCCAGTGCTAGCCCCCGCCCATATCCATGAGACATGCCCCCTGCCTGGAACAACCCAACCTCTCCCATTCTGGATTTGGGGGGCTCCGGACCCAGTTAGGGTGGGTGGACCTGGATGCTAAGTGACTGCCCCTGGCCCTGAAGCTAGGAAAAAGTTCCCCTTTAAAAAAGCAAAGGAGAGAAAAGGATCCTTTCTCCAGAGTACCAATGTAAGAGGACGGGACCCATGTTAAAAATTTTAAGATTAGAATTAAGCATTTGGGGAGGGGGGGGGGGGGGGAGAGACAGACAGGTTATCTAGGCAGTATTTGTAAAGAAATAAATCAGTTTCCCTTTCACCTGCATCTCTGCCATCAGTACCTCACTACAGGATGGAGTGAAGGTGGTTTGGGGACAGTAATTACATTTTCATGCCTTAACGTGTTTGGATTGGTTTAAAATGTCCTAGCATTGCAAATCTTCCTTGTAGATCATTACAACACTCGTAGGACTGCCTTTGTCCTTGCTGAGCTGTGCTCTCATTGAATTATGAGGGTTTTAAATCTAGGAATGTGGGTTTTTTTGTTTTTTTTTTTTGTTTTTTTGTTTTTTTTAAAGTTTTGGATGGGTTGGGCCTCTGTTGTGCCGACTCATTAGGGAAGCTGCTTGGGATCAGCTTGCTGGTGCAAAATGATGCTCCTGAGAAGCCCTTCCAGAGCTGGCAATGTCTTGGGGGAATCTATGGAGGGCTGGCTCTGCAAGGCAGAGCTGCGTAGGATCAATCTGAATTGGCCCATTTGAGTTTTCTAAGAATAATAATAATAATAATAAAAGGCACTAGAGCAGCTTGTGTATTAATTTCCACTTCCCCTTGCCTATGTTCTAGATGCCTCTGCAGACATGCATTTCAGATCTATATAAATGCATGCATGTGTCAGTAGGACCACTCCCAGTGGTAAGGTTAAGTATGTACAAATTCTATGCTGGATTGGGACCCGACTCCCCAGACTCCTTCTCACCAGTTCATCTCCTTGTGTACCAAGCAAACTTCCTGAGGCAGGTGCTAAATTTGGAGGGGGTGGAGGGAATACTGATCCCACCAAAGCTGAAAGCTCGACTCGGGGCAGCAGTTTTACTGGTGCCATTTCACTGCTACAAAAATGTGAAATCTGCAACAAGGGAACTATGACCCAGGGAATGAAGGATCTGGAAACAGAGGTCCTGTCCCCAATGGAAGCAGAAACATGCTAGTTCCAACAGTGTTTCAAGGTGGTATTAGAGCATCATAGCTCTGCTCCTGATAATAACAACTCTCGGTTCTTGGCAGCTGTTCCTTATAAAGCTTAGTGTGTTGCTGTTTGTGAAAGAGAACTCCGGCATATCAGCTGAGCGTGCTGTGACAGTGGAATTCAGGGAGCTGTTCAACTGATCTTCCTTTGTATTTTGGCTTTTTTTCCCCTTGTTGGATTAAATTTCTTTCAAAACTCCAGGAAGCTTTGAAAACTCATTTTGAATCTTTATTGAAGGTAAAAACCAGCAGTATTGAAAGAAAAGGCTAAAAATCAGATTCATTACAAGGTGTTTGGTTTAATCAATGGCCAAAACTGCCGGTATCGTTTATAAAGCCACTTCTCCTCATGGCCCCATTCATGAACTAAACTGATTGGCAGCCGGCCAGCCAGCAAGGACTTCCATAAAACAGGCTTCCTTTCGAATTGTTATAGGGATAGAAATCTGTTTAGAGATTAATAGCAAAGAATAACTCAAAGCTGTCAATTGCTTTGTCATGTAACGGCCAGAAAGGAAACACGATTGTCTAGTAACTTGATATGGAGTAAAACTGAGAGCTCATCTTAAGTCATTTTGATTAAAAAAGACACATTTCTGCACCGTTGAATGTTACTCCATGTTGCACATCTGTCTGCTGGGGTCTTTCGGGCTATGCACAGTGACCTTAGCATACAAATAAGGAAAACCCATGTTGGTGATTTCATTATAAAAGCCCAGCTGTGCAAATTTGCAAACTGGTGGAATGTGATTGATGCTACAGGGGCATGCCCAAACCCACCAGCTCTGTGGGGAACTGAACAATGGCAAAGTTTAGGCGGGGTATGGGAAGGGTATTTTTCTAGTCCTGCCAAGGCTGCCTAGTTCCCCTGTGGCTTTTCCCCATTCCCTGTAAGAAAGTTCATGGCAAATGATAAAGTTTTGCTATTACAAAATATGGAAGGAGAATGTCTTTCCTTTCAAAGCACTGTTTTCCCCCCGGGCTGATGTGTTATTTCACTCCTTGAAAGTCCCACAAACTCATTGGAATAGCAGGTCTCCTCCCCGGCCAAATGTTAGCTTAATGAGCACTGATGCTGTTGCGCAGCTCTGGTCGATTTCTTGGAAGAATTAGAGAGAGAATCCTTTCAAACTGTTTTGCTTTAACACCCTTTTTTAGAGGGAGTTTGTATGGTTCATTGATGAAATAGCAGACACCAACGCTTCCCCTGCCTGTCACTGATTTGCGTGCTTTTCCCATTCGGTGCCCTCTCATTTACATTCCTTTACTGCTTGGTGCATTTCCATTTGCATTATCCATTGTCTGAATTGGTACGCCCCAGGTGCTTCTCTTGCAGTAGATACCTCTGTATTATACGTTCTTTCTGACTATGCTTTGACTCTTTTTTTCTTTTGCTGTGGCCACTGAATTGCACGTGTTTTTACTGCCTTTTCCATGCTTCTGCTATGGCTGTAGGACTTCTTTGTGAACAATAACTGCAAACAGGTAAGTGAGCTTCTGCTGAAATCTGACATTCTTACTAGCGTGATGATTTTGCTAATGCTCAGCTTGAGCAATTAACGCAGGCTTAACACATTTATCAAGAAGTAGGCAATGCTAATGGATATTGCATTTTAATAATTGTAAAGGATTTGTTAATATTTTAATCAGAATTTTTAAAAATAGCTACGTAACAGAGCAATTCAAGAATCTGGGTAAAAAAAACCTAGCAAGTTGTTAGCTAACCTGAGGAAGAACAGCAATAATACCAAACCTCTGTGCTTTTTGATAGGTCCTTGCAGGCTTGCCTGGGGTGTAAGAGTTTGAGCTCAAGTGTAACTTTTAAAATGGGTCTTAAGCCATTTTTCCCTAAAAAGCACTTAGGTATTGATTTATCAATGGATGTTGGACTCCTAAGAGCTTACATCTCTTTGAAAATGGGACTTAGGTTTCCAAGTCACTAAGGTGTTTTTGAAAATGTGTTTTATTCCTAGGGATATGATTTTTCAAAAGCACTCAAAATTAGCCCACTGAGGAAGTTCCCAGATGCAGAGTTGGTTCAACACTGAAAGTTTTTAAAGAGCTGCCATAGGAGTGGTGCTGGGAGAGAGCTCTTACAGTACTCTAGTAAACCACCTCCACAAGGGGAGTAACTAAGGGTATGTCTAGACTGCATCCCTCTGTCGGCAGAGGGATGCAGATTAGGCAGGTCGACATTGCCTAATTTGCATAAAAATGGCCGCCTCATTTTGCCAACTCAGCACTTTGTCTGCAAAAAACCGCAGTCTAGAGGGGGATCTGTTGAGCGAGCCTTTTAATTGTTCTTAGATGGTAACCAGACCAAAAGGGTACTGAGTTATTTTGGACTGCCCAGTTATTCCAACCCTTCCTCATAAGTCAGGTTTACTAAATTTCTTATTTTCGTTCTGAGGCATGTGCAACTGCGATTTTTGTATGTAATCATTTGAGGGAGATTGCCAAACCACCCAAGGGATTTAGAAACAAGCCCTGTTGACTTGTGCTCTTAAATCCCTTAGATTCCATTAAAGTGGAATCTCCCCTAAAGTGTAATGCAGGTTGTGTTCATTAGCCTGGTAGGTTTTATTGTTTCCCCTTGTATTGAGGAGTATTGTGTGAGTAGATGCTGCAGATGTTTAGAATGGCAGTAGAAGAACTAAAGTGACCTTGAGTCTGTGTGTGTGACCATCCAGAACACAGTATCTTGAGAGGGATCTAATGAAGTATCTCAAATACATATGCTAGGAAAGGCTTGCTGTACTTACCCATCAGAGTGGGCATGTTTGTGGATACTCAAATTTTCCTGTGTGAAAACATATTTACATTTCTTCTCCCTAAGGGCTTTCAAAGCAAGCCGTGGTTTATAATTTTTTTTTTTTCATTTCAGTTACGGGCTCCGGGTTTTATTGCTAAGCCTTAATGACACTCATGATTAATGGAGACCTGTTGTATACGATACTGGTATGTGCTGAGGGCTCACATGTCGATATGCTATGCTTCTTCATACTTTCTCCTCATGCTTTTTGTAGAAAGAAGATGCCATTGATGACACACTGAGTTCCAGACATAAAGTTAAGGAGCTTTCGGTAATAGATGGCCGGAGAGCTCAGAACTGCAATATTCTTCTCTCAAGGTATTGTTAATATCTTTTTCCCTTCAAGGAAATTAGTTTATTGGGTGCTATTTATGCCCTGTTAGAGGATTGAGAGACTTTTCTAACTGTGTCATTCTTAGTTCTGATACTTGTGAGCTGTAAAGAATAACGTGCCCTGAACTGGAGTCCATGCTGTAATTCCCTCTCGAGGGATTCTAATAACAGAAACACTGGAAACACAACCAGAGTAGTTTCACTGACACCTGAACCCAGATATGGAATTACACCTTCCATGTATGTATAATTTTGCGGGGGCAAATGCATTTAATAGAACACATGAGAATGCATGAGGTCGGGGCTGGAATGCTACAAGAACCATTGTAGCTATTCAAAAAGGTTTGATTTTGATATCCTTTCCTGATTTTATCCCAGATTTTCTTTACTTTTTGGTGATACTTAGAAGGACTCTGC
The DNA here is from genome assembly GCA_019425775.1 of Rafetus swinhoei. NCBI lineage: Eukaryota > Metazoa > Chordata > Testudines > Trionychidae > Rafetus > Rafetus swinhoei. The sequence goes on along the minus strand of CM033446.1, from coordinate 123,457,800 downwards.
TAAAAACAGACAAGGAAATGGATCCTCACTGCTCAATAAGGCAGAACACCCATAAGTAACCGGCCTCTGAGAGGCAGTAATTATAATACCTAAGAGAGTGTTTGGAAAGTGATGTAATGAGGGTTCAGTGTATGACTTTTGGTTTTTGAAGTGTGAATGATTTTCACATCCAGGTTTATCCTGCTAGGATTAGGAAGCAATGAGGGAAGGGTTGGAAATAGATACTAAGGAGTAGCGAGAGAAGTATAAACCCTACTGCATTCACAAAGATCTTTATATTCAGCAGGGTTATAACTGATTTGAAGAGCTCTAGACTGTCCCTGACAGGTGTTTATCCAACCTGTTCTTAAATCTGTAATAATGGGGACTCCACAGCCCCATGGAAGCCTTTTCTAGTGCTTCACTGCCCTGATAGTCAGAAAGTTTTTCCTAATGTCTAACCTAAACTTCCCCTGCTGCAGATTAAGCCTATTACTACTGTTCCTTCTTCTAGCAGGCTTACACCAAGGCTGGCCAAAATACGGCCCGGGGGCCAGATCCGGCCCACCAAGCCACCGGATCTGGCCTGCGGACTACCCTGCCGGGACCCTCAGGCACACAGCTGCTGCGGTTTAAAGTGCAGTCCCTGTGTTTCTCTGCTCTGCAAGGAAGGGGAAAACTTTGTGTGATCTCCCAGCCCAGTGCTCAGCTCCTATTGGCCAGAAACGACCAGCCAATAAGAACTGACTTCAGCCAATTTCTCAGCTCCTATTGGCTGGAAACAGCAAGCCAATTGGAGTTGAGAGAGAGGCCGAGGAGGGGGCAGCACAAGCCTCTTTCCCCACCAGGAGCTGAGCCACATGGTGGGAACAGCCTGTGTTTTCAAGTGGTCTGGAGCTGCAGCAGGCAGGGAGCCCAGCCTGCCTCGGGGTGCCGCAGGTCGGGAGATGCCAGCCAGAGCCTGCCTCTGGCACTCCTGCCCCTCCCACACCCCAACTCCCTCCCCAGGGTCACCATCCAAACCTTCTGCACCCCTCTGGCCCAGGTCACAACTCCCTCCCAGGCTCTGTACCCAGCTCCTATGTCCCTTCCCCAGGCCAGTATCCTCCCCTGCACCCAAACAGCCTCCCAGACCCTGCACTCCATTCCCCTGACCCAGGTCACAACCCCCCTCTTCAACCACGCTCTGACCCCACACCGTCTCCTGCACCCCAGTGCCTTACCCCATGCGCCTCTGTACCCAGCCTCCATCCTAGACCCTGCATCCCCTCCACAGAAAAGTGCGTCCATTGACCACTTACCAAAATCTTGGAGCGGCCCCCCACCAAAAATTATTGTTCACCCCGGATTTACACAGTCCTCTTCATAACACTCCTTAAATTCTGAGGACTGTTACCAGGTTCTCACCTCCCCCCCCCCCCAAATCTTTTCTCAAAACTAAACATGCCTAGTTTTTTTTAACCTTTCCTCTTAGGTCTGTCCAGTCAACTCTTGACTCCTGTCCCCTGCATGGATTCTAGCTGTGGCGACTAGGTCTGTCTGCCCACGATCCAACTATGACAGCTCCCAGCTTGGTGTCATCTGCAAGTTTTTAAAAGTGTTCTCTCCCCCCTCCATTAGTCAAATCACTAATGAAAATATTGAATAGTACTGGACCCTGGACTGACTCCACAGAACTCCACCAGATACAGCATGTGACAGCGAATCATTGATAGCTATGCTTTGAATAGGATCTTCCGATTAGTTTTGCATCCACCATATGGCACTTCTGTCTAGATCATATTTCCCTTATTTGCTTACGCGCATGTCATGTAGAACTGTGTGAAAAACTTTCCTAAAATCCAGATAGGTCACATCTGCTTCCCCGCACCCTCTCCGCCAACCCATAGCCCTGTGAAAGAAGGAAATTAGGTTGGTTTGCTAGGATTTGTGGGTTATAATTCAATTATCCTCCAGGTATGGACAAATGGACTATTTAATAATTTGTTCCAGTGTCTTTTCAAGTATCACAGTTAGGCTGACTGGTCTGTAATTCTCTGGGCCTTCCTTTTTAAAGACAGGGACTACGTTTGCCCCTTAACAGTCATCTGTGACCTCACCCATTCTTAATGAGTTCCAGAAGATAATTCCTGGCAGTTCCAAGATTATCAGCTAATTCCTCAAGTACACTAGGATGAATTTTGTCGGGGCTTGCTGATCTGATCACATCACATCAGACTTATCTAAATATTCTTGAACCAGTTCTTTCCCTGTTTTGGCTTGCAGGGTACCTACATTTTCCTTTGTCTCTCTCTTGCACCTAATGTTTTTAATGAACTCTCTGGCTGCATCCCTAGCCAGTCAAGATCCAGGGCCTGACTGGAAGCCACCAGAATCTGCCTATCACATGCAGACAGGAGGAGAACTAACAGTGGGTTGGGTGTACCATTCTCTTCCCGTTGTGGGACCTTGCTTGTATAGTGCCTGCGAATTAAGGAGAGGAGGAAAAAACCTAGCCCTGATCACCTGCCTTCCTCTGCTGGTGAATCCACTGGCTAACTCCCTTAGGCTTCCAGCCTTCTTATCTCACCAAGTCCACGTCCTATAGATATAAAAAAAATAATGTCTCTCTGTAAAATCAATATCTCTTTAAAAACATACAGTACCTCTTGCAGGGGCCCGGGAGGCGGGGGGGGAGTGTGGTTAATTTTCACTGGCATACGTTTCTTCATTGTATTCTGGAGACAGTTAGCTCTGTTTACAGCAGTATGCAAAAGTTTGCATCTTAAATGTTGCGCGCCCCCCCCCCCCCTTTCTTTCCCACCCCATAGCTATTTAGACTCATAGAGTACTAGGACTGGAAGGGACCTCGAGAGGTCATTGAGTCCAGTCCCCTGCTCTCATGGCAGGACCAAATACTGTCTAGACCATCCCTGATAGACATTTATCTAATCTACTCTTAAATATCTCCAGAGATGGGGATTCCACAACCTCCCTGGGCAATTTATTCCAGTGTTTGACCACCCTGACAGGAACTTTTTCCTAATGTCCAACCTAAACCTCCCTTGCTGCAGTTTAAGCCCATTGCTTCTTGCTCTATCCTCAGAGGCCAAGATGAACAAGTTTTCTCCCTCCTCCTTATGACACCCTTTTAGATACCTGAAAATGGCTATCATAGCTGTTTTCAGGGATCTAAAAGGACATCATTTGCTGCCTTATCTCTAAAGATTTCCTTTAGAAGGGGGAGGGAAGGGGAATGGGGGGCACAGGGGAAAAGAGATGTTAACTCAGAATAAGCTTGTAAAAAGATGGGAAAACACTGGATGAAAAAATCTCATTGAGGAAATTTCCCCAAATAGTGCATTTTAAAGGAAAATAACATTTAAGAAGTTGGTTGCATCACCTCCTGACAAGTTACGGTGATTGTTTGCATAAGCTTTGACCCCCGTTCAGCTAAGCATTTAAGCACATGCTTATTTTAAGCACATGAATAGTCCTTTTGACTTTGGTTGGGGTCACTCGTGTAGTTAATTTTTAAAGCATATTTTAAGGGCCTTGCTAAATCAAGGCCTCTGTTTTTCTAACAAGTCTTCCCCCTGAAATAGGGGGGGGTGATGAAGAACCAGTAGGCCCTCTTCTTCATGTACCCACCCTCTCTTGAGACTTGCAATGAGGACAGTGCAGGAAGCCAGCTGATTCCCCTCTTCATGGGAAGTGACCTGAGCATAGGATGGGGAGCTGTGGTGTTCTCTGACCCTGGCTTCCTCTGTAGCCTTAGGGCAAGTCACATAATTTCCCTGCCTCAGTTTCTCCTTTTGTAATACTGGCTTAAATAAATATTTTTACCTCCCTAATAGGATGTGTTCTGTATTCGTTAATATTTGTAAGTTGGTTTGACACTGGAAAACACCAAATATGCTTCTTAATGGCAATGCTATGGTCTCTTGTGGGAGTTTTTAAAATATAAATTTTTATATATTCTTCTGAATGTAAGAAGTGAAATAAGCCAAAAATAGGCACTTGGCCAGTCCAACTAGAGCTTATTTGCTAAACTGTGCAGTCTGTTTCCTTAACTTTCAGCCTGCAGCTAAGCACAGCCTGGACTCTGTGGGATGGACAATAGTAGTTCTGTAGCAGAGAGGTAACTTGACTTGGTGTGAGCTTTTCCTGACCTTGAAGGACAGGCCTGTCTATAACTCACTGTGTGAGTTTGGTGGCTGTTGTCAATGTAATGACACTAGAGGACAAGCTGCTCTGTCATGCGGACAATGGATCGCATGTTCCACTCACAGCATGTTTGAAGAGGGCTTGTGGGTTTTGTACAATGGTAACTTTCAGAGCTTTGATAGGGTTGATCCTGCAAATCGCTGCTGCTGTGATAGTGAAGCCAGTAGAATTACAATAGCATGCGCTACACTCAACAGCAAAGGCTAGATCCTCAGCGATACAGAGGTGCCGAATTCTTGTTGAAATCGAGTTTAGGCCCCTCAGTATCTCTGAGGGTCTGGGCAGCATGAAGACCCATATTAAATTATTTGTGCTGTTCCATAAAGCTACATGCAGGCAAGAAATCAGGTCCCTGTCTCTTTAAGCTTACAGGCAGCTTACTTTGAACACAGTCCGGATGAGAGGAAGGAGGGCCTTGCAGAGCGATAGCCTTGCAGTGAAGGCACTGCTCAGGGTGTCCCAGTGTTTAGTGCGCTTGCCCAGACTTTGGAGCTCTAGGTTCAAGTCCTTGCCCTGCCCCCCAAGTGGGCTGACAGACTAGCTGGGTCCCTGGGCAAGATGAGAGAGTCTGGCTCTGCACTCCCAGAAGGGGCGGGGCCTCAGTGAGAGGGGGCAGGGCTGGGTGTAGCCAGCCCTGAACGCTGCCTGGAGCATGCCATGCGGCATTCCCCATCTCCCCCCTTCCCCCCCAAGGCAGCTGGGAGGGACCCTTTTGAATCTTCAGGCCTTGGGACAACTGCCCCCTTCCCCATCAGCAGGCCTGCCAGCCACAGTCGTCTTGGGTGATCTTGGGCAAGTCACTTTGCCTCTGTGCCTCAAGTCCCTATCTGTAAAATGGGGGGTAATAGCACTGCCCCGCCTCCTAGGCACTGAGAGGACAAATTCATGCACTTTGTTCTAGGCTGTATTGTGTGACCCCAGAGAGAGAGATGTGGTCTCACAGTGAATGCTTTATAGACAAACAAAACATATAGCTGGTGTCCTTGTCCCATATCCATGCAACACCAGTGGAAGTCTTATTGGTGTTTTGCACAAGAAGGGACTGCCCAGTCAGCTCTTTCTTCCACATAGACATTTGTAAGCTAAATAACCATTGTCTGGTTTGCAGCATGGAAAGATTATGGCTGGCTAGATACTTTATCTCTCTTTCTCAACATTTGCCTGCTTTTCTTGTTTTGGGAGAAATTGCTGCCTAGTGAGATCACTGGCTTTTCCTCAAACTAGTAATGTAATATAGAAATATTTTTGACATGGCTTTTTTTAGTCTAGCTCAAAGCACGCTGATGTCAATGCACTTTGGGCCTCATTCAGCAAATCACCACATCACAGTTTCTGCTCTGGTCAGGTTTTTCTAGCACAGGAGGTGTGTCGTGTGTTTTGTAAGATGCAAATAAATACTTTGTCTCTGTTTCTAAGTCTTGTGTAGGTGAATGATTGGTTTTGTTTTTCTCTTCTGGGGGCCTATGTTGAGCATATTTCTTAATTGAAAATGGCTTTTCAAGAGGGCTTGCCTCTTTCAGTGTGGAATTTTTTTCCTTTCAGACTGATTAGGTTCTCCATTCACCTCTGCAAAGCCGTCCCAAATGCCCTGCATTGGTCAAGCTTGTGAGCTGACTCTTTTCATCTCTAAGTTGCAAGATGTAAATCCCCATGACAGCAAATACTGTGACCCAATTCCTCTCAGACTGTTTGCATTCGACAGCTGCTGCCAACAGTAATAATTATTGTGGTTATAGATAAGCTTATAGCTTTCACTGGCCTCTTTCCCATCAAATGGTCTGAGATGTTGTTTAATTCCAGCACTGGGTGATTTCTCTCTCAAGATAGTAAGGAACATGCTAGTTCTAAGAAGAGTTACAATTCTTGGCACTCATTTTGGGTCACTTCTGGGAAAAGTTTTAAACTTGATATTTAACGGACAGTCTTTATGAGAAGTTTGTGGTAGGAGGCCAGTTCAGATAAGGGCATGGATGGCCATGATGAAAATATAATTATTGCTCATTAGCTGTACAGTGACTTACATGGCATCAGTTGGCTCCTATGCATGAGTATAAGACCGCGATGGGCAACCTAGTCTCGTGAGTGGGCCGCATGAGTGACCCTCCTTTGTCTCAGTGGAGCACAAGATTGTCATAACCAAGATGGTCCCCCAGGATAGGGTAGTTTTCCTAACTGCATTTGCGTACCTAGAATTTGTAGCGTGTGCCTATTGGATACAGAGGGAGTGCACGGCTCTCAGTCAATATTGTCTGCTATCAGCACGCACCTCACTTCATGTGCCCTTGCTTTCCGCGGGTGTCACATCAGTAATGCTGGTAGGAAAAAACTGTGGATAGAAACCAATGGAATCTGGTAATCCTACACATGGGCAACAGTAACACAGTGTTTCATGGGCCACACAGGTTGCAGGCTGCAGGTTGCCCATCGCTGGTGTAAAACTAACTCTCTGTAGTCACCTAGAAAATGCACTGTTACACCTGGCACTAACCATGATTCTTGTTGGTTGTCTGCACAGGAAAACCTGGGTCTAGGTGGGTAAGGAGGCTGAGTTGGGTGCTTCTCCCTCAAGGTGGTCCCTGATCCAAAACAGGGATGACTGGTGCAGGGCGAGGGAAGCTGGCGTTGCCTCTTTCTATACTATGCTTTTAGTTTAAATTCCGTCTTCAGGTGATCATAGTCCAGGCCAGACTGAGGCAGTTCCTGGCCAAGCAAGAGGCTTAGACATGTTAGAACATGAAACTGCACAGAAGACCACTGCAGTTCCCCAGCGTTTCTTGTCTATCGTTTGGAGGGCCCTACCAAATTCATGGTCCATTCTGGTCAATTTCCTGGCCATAGGATTTGAAAATTGGAAAACATTGTGTATTCAGATGTTTAAATCTGAAATTTCACAGTGTTGTGACCATGGGGGGGTCCCAGCCCAAAAAGGGAGTGTGGAGGGAGGGCAGATCACAAATCTGGTGTGTGTGTGGGGGGGGATGTCACAGGATTGCCACCCTCATTTCTGTGCTGCCTTCAGAGCTGGACTCTGAAGACAGCGACTGCGGAGCTTCCTACAGCTTCAGGAGGTTGGTGGAGGTGGGTCTGGTCTCCCTCCCAAGGTGGCTGTGCAAGGGATGGACAAGTCTATCCCTTCCCAGTCCAGCTAGAGCTAGGAGCCCCCTGTCTGGGGCAATCCTGGCAGCCAGGGGAGATCTGATTAAGCAGGCAAGGGTTTATTTCACAGGCTGGGATGCGTGTTACCTGGCTATGAAATGGATAGGTCCCTAGTCATCTGGTAGAATGTGGTCATTCGGTGGAGCTGGTTTCTGAGTGGGAGCAAAGCTTTCTGATGCGACACTAGTCTGCCTGGGGGCCGCTTACCCCTCTACAAAGCCAGAGGGACAATGCATCTCTCCGGTGGGGGTGAAGCTAATGTCATGGCCTTCAGGTTAAGCATCAGGAGGGGACAAGATCAGCAAACCCCATTTGCACGGATCAGGCAAAGTCAGGGAGCGGTTGCATTTCTCTGTCCTGCGGAGAAAACCATTCTGTACTTTTGTCATACGAAACCAATGATTTTGTGCCTGTTTCAGCCTTTGAATCATTTGCAGACCACAAGCCGCAGAAGCCTGATCTAACTGCAGTGAAATTTCATTGGTGCGGCAACTTCTGCAAGTGTGTCTGAAGTGCGTCATCCTAAATAAACATGCCGGACCCCGCAGGTCTCATTATGTCAGTCCTTGGCCCATATTGCCATAACATCGGAGTATCTTTCAGGCATTGGTGGGTCTGTCCTCACTGCAGCCCTGTGAGGACAGGCAAGTGTGAAGCCCATTTGACAGATGGAAAACTGAGGCCCAGGTGACTTGCTGATGGTCTCACAGGAAATAGGTGATGGAGCCAGTTTTCCTGAATCCCTGTCTGCTAGGCCTTCCTCTCACCCCCCCCCCCCCCCCCCCGCTCCCCCAGACATCTGTCAGACTGGGAGGATACACCTAGAATAAGGCTACATGTTGCAGTGGGTGTGATTTCCCCTGTGCCCATTTAACAGCAGTACCCATTGCTTCTCAGGTGACACGTATTGATGTGGGTACCACACTGTGCCCTCACTGCTTCTCCCCCCTTTATCCCCAGGTCAAACACTGGTTTTTCCCCCTCGTTTTTGGCTGAGATCTCTTTTGATGCCCTTGGAGTGTGGACATTAGTATAGAAATTAAAGGAGAACTGAATAGTGTTAGTGTAGCAAAAAAACTGGACTTAAAGTGAACTTTGAGCAAATACTTTCAGGACTCTCTCCCCGGCCCCAACTCTTCTTATGGTTACAAGAGAGAAATCTCCTGTGGAATCCCATCAAACGCTTTCGTTCAATCCTGTTCCATTGAGAAAAGGTACTACATGGTTATTCCCGATCCATGCACTCCAGTGATTAGTACTCCTCTTGAGCCTGTAATATTAAGCAGTCATAGATTTAGGCTGGAAGGGGCTGTTGTGATCATCTGCTCTCCACCTGCATAATCCCATCTAGACTCGCCAATTGCGCAATCCATGCTATAGGCTAGAGGAATTTTTTGAAAAGAGCATCCGGGGGCAATTCTGGCTCCTTTGTAGCTGAATGTTCCTTGACTGCAGTAGGGGGCAAGATTTCATCCCCAATCTTGGATTCAAAATAATGGAGAATCCATCACATCCCGTGATAGATTAGTCCAATGGGCCATTGCCCTTTCTGTTTAAATAACAGGCCTTCCTGTTTGCATGTCTGTAGCTTCATCTTCCAGTGATTAGATCTTGTTATGCCTCTGTTTGCCCCCTGCTATCACAAGTCTTCCCCCAGTGTATGTACTTTTCAACCACAATCCAGTCACCTCTACAGGACTATGTAGCACTAAGTCACCTCTAGGCCTTCTTTTATTAAGCTAAATAGACTGAACTTAAATCCCTTGAAAGCAGTGATAGTCAGACCTCAGTGCTTCAGAAGCCAAGTCAGTCATTAGCATTGCCCAAAAGAGCCACAGTCCTGTGAATTTGTTGTTTTGTTTACTAGGTATATTTTCTCAGCAGGATGACTGGCCAACTATTCTACAACTGATTGATAACCTAGCAAAAAACATCCTGATTGGTTAATAACTTTGGTTAAATCATGTTTTAATTAGGGGGTGTAAAGTCCTGTTTGTTTGGTTAAATGTTAAGTTTAAGGGGTTAACTGGTTAAATGGGGATAGGTGGGGGGGCCCTTTGTGCAGAGAGGGGGCGGAAGCAGCAGCAGCCCCTCTCCTTCCCCCGCTGGCTCTCAGCCCTCTTGGGCTTGGACCCAACACCCCTCCCACCCCTTGCCCCCACACCCATACCTCACTGCCACTTCTGCCCCCCTGCCACCACCCAAAGCTGCTGATTCCGAGGCTGCTCTGGGGTAAGGATTAACCATTACTGGTAGGCATCATCCGTTAAAAGTGATGCTTACCAGGTAACTGTTCACATCCCTACTTTTTTTAATATCCATTTAATATGCTGCCAGGAGCCTCAAGAGATACATTAAATAGCCACTTGGTCTTGTCTCGCTCTGAACTGTTTCCTAGGCCTTGAATCATTCTTGTGACTCTTCTCTGAAACTTGTTCAGTAGTGCAGCATCTTTTTTGAAGCCTGGGCACCAGAACTGGACAGTGTTTGCAGGAAAGATCTCAGCCGTGATTTTATACAGTCATAACATATAATATATCCCGTTAATAGATCTGGTTAATTAAACACGATTGGCTGTTTTCAAATGTTAACTGAGTTTTCTTTTAAAGACTTTCTGTGTATATTGAAATCGTTCTCTGCTTTTAACAGCCCTGAAAATTGGAGAATGAGCAAATTCTATTTCTGAAAAAGCATTGTAGTTATTTTTGCATAGGAATACCAAAGTGATTGTTTATGAAATTATTTCCTGTAACCGTTGTGCGGCTAACCCGCTGCCATACTTTGGTTAGGAGCTGATTTCGTGTGCAGCTGAATGTGGTTTTTATTCACTGAGTGTAATTCACTCAGTGTGCAGGGACCTCGCATGATGCCTATGCGCCACTCACATCCATTTAAGACCATAGGGTTGATGGTTAAAATTATTTTACAATTGGAAAAGTGTGTGTGTTCAGTGTTGCATGACTTGTAAATAAACAGCTGAACTGATTGTGCTCAAATTTTACCAAGGGCAGGGCTGGGAAATTGCTTTCAGGCAGAGAGAATGCATAGAAAAGAGAGTGAATTTGTTGGTAGATTGTTGTATGTGAAATTCAGGGAATTGCAGTGTTGACTTGAACCATCGTTATCAGCTTCTGATACTGTAACGTGCCCATTGAAGGTTTTGTTTCTTGCGCTCGTTCACCCTATAACACTGTCTCTTGCATGTGTGGTTTTAAAGAAAAACAGAGGCTGAGGTCTTCAAACCTGGGTTAAATGGGGTGGAATCCAGACAAAGCTTTGGAGGGTGCTCAGAGCACACAGATGGACACAGTATCAAAAACAAAACAGCCCGGCTTCCCAATAAAATGCAAACACCATGCTTGCTCATTGTTCTTGCTCCCTGGAATGAACAACGTTTCATTAACTCTGTGGAGGGGGTGTTTTCCAGGCACATTTCGATTATTTCATTCAATCTAATGCAAAATCGGAAGAGAAGCAAGCAAAGCCCTTCCAGCAAGCTGGGTAGGGGCATCTTTAGGTGCGTTTAGCCCTAATCAGTTGCAGATGGAACCAAGGAGGAGCTCAATGTGGTGTAGGGTTTTCTTTTGCTTCCCTTCCTGTCCCTGTCCCTCTCCCCCCCCCCCCCCCACCCCGACACACATTTTTTGACTAAAGGGGGAGGCAGGATTTCATCCAAAGTGCCTAGACTCTATATTGATTGGTGCTAAATCAATACCTGTCCTGGAAAATATAGTAAATGAACTTTTTTTTTTTTTTTTTTTTACTCAGTATTCGGTATTTGCTTAAATTTTCAGAAAGGATTAATGGCTTGTCTATATGAAGAGTTAGGCTGTGAATCTACAGAGCATCAGCTTGCACTAAAAGGGGAGTAGTGAGCTCTGATGTACAGCTGTTTGAAACAGGAGTGCTGCAGCAAGTTCCACATGGAGGCTTCATGTGCAGTAACCTGGTGCAGTAGAGTCCTCCCCTTCCACTAGCTGCCCATGAGCTTTCTGTGTGGACAAGTCCTACTCATTTTGGGTGCCCCGTAGTTTCGTTTCCATTACGAGATACTGCGAAAGGGGTAGATTTTCAAAAAGCGCTGAGCGCCGTTCACTGAAAATCAGGTGTCTCAAGTTGGCCATCCAAAATGATTGTTGCAGCTGAAAATTTCAGCTCTTGTTTTGGAGGGTCTTTCATTTTTAATAGACGACATTGCCTGCTATTGACGTTGTCTGGTGTCAGAGAACGTTGGAAAAAGGAAACTTAACCTCAAAGATAGTAAAGGGGCAGCAAAAATTTGCTAATTTACATAATAACTTGTCCAATAATAACGTGAAAATTATGAGTGATAGAGCCAAATCCAGAGGTCCTGACTTAGTCAAACTCCCATTAAATTTGATACAGAAATTGCCTGAGTCAGTGTAACCAACTGGTGAGTTGCAGGTTGCTTCTCTACCCGATCCGCAGAGGAGGTGAGTATATTACAGCACCATGTGTTGGCTCTTCAGCTCAAACTATAGCAGCTCATGCTATTGGCTCTGGAAGTCAGTCCCTAGTGTCAGCTAAGATAGCATCTGTCCCATCAGGACCTTACCATTTGGCTCCACAAAGAAGAAATGAATTTGTGACGCAGATATAACAGCCTGCGTAGCCTTTTTTTAATAAGAGTGGCTGATGAGAACACACCCGCAACTTCAGAAAACATTCCGGGCCACTTTGCAGTAGGAGGAAGAGTAAATATCCCCAGGTTTCCTCTTCAGCTGTGAAGAGCAATCTTCTGCAGCGTTATATGGGGCTCCCAAACTACCTTTACTCTGTGCAGTAACATTGCCCTGCCACAGACTGTGGAGGCACAGACGATGAAGTGACTGACCGAGGCCAGCCGGGTGGAATGGACTGCAAGGGAGGATTTTAACTACAGATTGGACCTCCCTGGTCCGGCTCCCTTGGGACCTGACTGATCCCGAACAAGGGGATTTGCCGGACCAGAGAAGGTCCCTTCCTTCATGGCCTGTGCTGCCACCCAGTTAGGGCTCCAGCCTGCCCCCGCCCCTCCAGAGCCTCTCTAGATGTCGCTGGCCCCTCTACTGCTGGGGTCAGAGCACCATGATCAGAGCGCCACAGCCGCCTGGCTCTGCAGCTAGGGTGGAGGCGGAGGGATGGGGCTGTGGTGGAGGTACAAGAGCTCTCTGGCTGCTGCAGGGCTCGGAGCTCCTTGGCCGCTGCCAGGCTGGAGCTCCCAAGCCACTGAAGCCAGGGAGCTCTGCTGGGGCCGGAACTCTCTTCTCCCCCCTCTCCCCCCCCCCCCGCACACCCCCTCCTGAATGAGTTGCTGGTGTCCCTACGGCATTCCTGCCCTGCTGCCAGACCTCCCTCTTCCTGGGCTCTGTGGTCCAGCATAGACCATGGATGTTCCTGGACCACGGAGGTTGCCAGACCAGGGAGTCCCAGTTAAGGGAGGTACAACCTGTATAAACACTTTCCGGAGTGAGATCACTCCTATCAGATTGGTATTTTTTAACATGGAAACTGGCCAAATAAGTGCTGGAAAAACCACCAGGTAGTAATAAGCCATTGGGCAGAAGGGATTAACCTCCGCTCTCCTCCTGTGTCACTCCTGCATGGAGTAGAAGAGCTGTCTGGCTACTCAGGTGTTGAATTATAGAGTGGGATGAAATGAGCTTTTCATTCTGTCGTGCATTGCTCTCCCCCCGACCTGGTAATCTGAGGAATTCCCCAGCAGTGAGTAGAACAGAAGAGAGGCCTGCGTGAGCCCCTGGAGCTGAGCTCTGGCGCACATGGAGAAGCTGCAGTACTGTCGAGGAGCGCACTTGCATTACACCCTGAGTCTTGCCCAGATTGTCCGGGCAAAATAGCATCATGAAGAACCAGTGTCCCTAGCGCAATTCCAAGGCGGCATTTCAGCAGTTGGTAGCGCTCTTCTGACCATCATTTATGTCGTTTCCCAGGCTGAAGTTGTCAAACGATGAAATCAAACGTGCAATTTTAACAATGGACGAGCAAGAAGACCTGCCAAAAGACATGCTAGAGCAGGTGGGTGACAGCCTTTTACTGTTGTGCTTATTGTTGCAGCCGGTTGTTAGTACTGGATGCCTTGCAAAATTAGGCAAAGACTTGGGACAGATTAATGAATGGCTCCCAGTGCATAGCTGGGGTTTGCGACACAGGTGAGCGTGTCCGCACAGCTTTTACAACACTTTGGCTCGCCAAAGTAGGGGAGGGACCCCTCAAAAAACATGCAAAAGGTGACTTACACAATAGTTACTCAACCCTTTTTCATAACCCCCAGCCCTTTTGCTCCGATTCCAGCAATGCATTTCCCAGTGTAAGGGCCTGCTCAGTCCAGTGGACAGTTGTTGTTAGACACAATCCCAATGTCTGGATGGAGATCAGATGAGCCCTTCTACCAGCACTACTGTGGTTTTACGTTTCTGCGGCTCCTTTTTAAAACCTGGTGCCACGCTGGAGTAGCACAGCCGTGAGTCTGGCCCCAGGTCCTCTCTTCACAGTGCTGTTTCCAGGGCTCACGTTGGTATGCCGAGCGTGAAGGTGACATTCTGCTAAAGCTGAACTGACAAGTGTAGATTCATTGTGACTTCTGTGCGCGCTGTGGTAGTTCAGCAGGACTCTGATGAGAGGCTGGGACTCCCAGCCCGCGAACGGTGTCAGGCAATGTTGCTGTGATCCTGATTTCTTTATTGATCGTGCTGCTAAAGGGAGCTTAGCCCTTCACAACCCAACCCAACGCTCCAGCTCCTTGGATTAAGTGCCCTCATTCAGATCAGTGACACACAGCTCCGAGGGTGCAGTGGAGGTAGGGTAGGAATTAGAAGTGAATCAAAAGGAAAGGCTTGTTATTTCCCAATCGGGGTGGGGCAGAGGCCTCTCCTTGGCGTGATGCTATTCAAAGAGCCCTTTGATAAACGCAGTAGGGACCAGAGTGCAGTAATGCTGCCTGACTAATATCACCACACCTAGGGCCAAGCTGTCCCTGAGGGAGGGAAGCGCCGCACCTCAGAGTGCCTCATTGCTTGAGCAATGTTGCCTCCAGGAGATTCTAGCTCTGCCCAGTTGATTCGCTCCAGGCAGAAATGTGACATTTGGGCCTTATTTCTCCATTTTAAAAGGAAGGGCCATTGGTTTAGCCAACTGTGCAGAATTCAGACGACAAGTCGGAGCTTTGCACGGCCACATTGGCTTCGCCAACCAGCGGGAGAATTGCCTGCTATGGAGATACCCCAGATGGCAGCCTCCTGCCCGCTTGGTTCTCTACGTAAGGCTAGAGCCAAGCAAAAGTGGGCACAGCTTTAGCATTCCTTACCAGTCCCAGGGAGCTGCAGGCAGCTGGGTGAAATTGAGAGCGGCCGTGTTGGTTTGTTCTCATTGGAGTTTCTGGAGGGCTGAAGGTTTTGTGCCGAGTTGATTGTATTGCTGGTGTCCATTTAAGAAGGCATGTTGCCCGCCAACGCAACACAGGGTCTCCTAGCCAGCCACAGATGGCAACGAGTCGCTTAGGGTTGCTGTTATATGGGAGTTTAGCACAGTGATGGTTTCAGGGCCTTCTAAGTTGAAGGCTGCTTTGACCAGTTGTGGGTGTGTAATTTCAAGCAGAGGCGACTATACCGGGGCTGCAAACCCCCTGTGTATGAGCATTGCCCTCCCCGACTCCAGTTCAGCTTCAACCAATTGTTCCTTATCCAGCTGCTGCTTGGCTGAAATCGCTAGGGATGGCAGTGGGTATTTTGAGAGCAGACTGAGGACTTCCTTCCTGGCAGTACCAAAGACACACAGATCAACATTCTAGCCAACTCAGTGTCTGAACTCTAATACCTGAGTTCTGATCCCAGCTCTGACATGAAATTGCTGAGAGACCTGACTAAACAAAGAGCTGTCTACAGCCTGTAAAACAGAGATAACACCCGCACCTCCAGAGTTGGGAGGTTTAATTAGTTGGAATATAATTTACAAGTAAAAACACCCTGATTGCAACTAGGGCTGGCTAGAAAACAAAAATTCCCATTTTCCAAAAAGTTTTGAGGCTTGTTTTCATGCCTCTGGGACCTTTTAAAAACTTTTCATGGAAAATGCACAAGAGGAGATACGTAGAAGCCCCCTGAATAGCTTAGTGAGGATGCCACTTGCCTGGGAAGTAGGAAGCCCAGGAATCCCTGCTCTGAATCAGGTAGAATCAGCTTGTGTACCTGAGTCATCCACCTCCTACTGTGAGCTGTTGAATAGTTTGGGATGGCTCCCTCTCTCTGTTGCACTCTAGACCAGAGAGAGGTTCCAATGAAATGTTCATGGACACCACTGTTACCGTGACTCATTTTGGTTTCAATACAACAGTGTGTGTAGGGAAAAGGGGAAAGGTCTAAATTTTTTCAACAAGCTTTAATTGTCACGAGTGTGTTCTTCTTTCTTTGACGTGACCTGTAGGAAATTTCAGAGCCACTGTGCTACAATCTAAAATAATTGTTTTATAACAGACTGGCTGAAGAATCAGCGTAGCTGGTGTAAAACCAAACCATATGTGAAAGGCCTGGTGGGAAGTATTGAACAGTAATGTGTGTGGGGAATGGCACAAGTCCAGTATTTCCTAGACAAACTGTAATAGCGCCGTATTGCACCTTCTGTGTGTGGGGCAAGTTTGGGGGTGGAAGTAGACACAGCTAGATTTCATTTTCTATTAATTTGTTATAGCCAAAGCTCCATAATAAGAAAGGGACTGCGTAAAAATAAACGTAGGTCTCGTGTCTAAACTGTGTTTCCTTTTAGCTCCTGAAATTTGTTCCTGAGAAGAGCGATATTGACCTCCTGGAGGAGCACAAACATGAATTAGATCGCATGGCCAAAGCGGACAGGTTCCTCTTTGAAATGAGCAGGTAGGCCTGACTTCACTGGCTGCTTCCACACTAGCCCTATTGGAATGGCAGCTGCGCAGATTAACCACAGAGTTTCTCTAGAATATTTGGCTAATGGAGCTAGATAATCTTGTGTAATGCAGCTGGAGCCTAATGAGGCCTGGCTTTAAAATCCACTTGGATATTTGTATTCATTTTGCAGTTCCCAGATACTTGTGCGAGCCTGTTGCCTTGCTGCCCTGGGGATAAATTAGGAATTTCCATCTGCAACCTTCATTTCCCAGTGCTGAATGTTTAGAGCTAGGCCGGGGGAATGTGTGGTAGAAAGCGCTGTCCAAATTATGCAAGACAGGAGTAATTTTCCTTTTCCAGTGCTGCCTCCCGGATTCTCAGCTGGTATAAAACAGTGTCGCTCTCACCGATGTTTAAACTAGTTGAGGGGAATTTTTACCATTTAACTGTAGAGTTTGCATTACCCAGAGGAGGGGAATTACAACGGGCCTTAAATACATGTCTACAACAAGTGGTGACATAATGTCCTGAAGAGGGATGGGCTTAAGCATGTGCCTGAATCAGGGCCTTACGAGACAGTAGTTTTAGGCATCATCTTTTCTGTCCCACTGCAGTTCAAAGAGAGAGGTGCTCTCAGGGTGAAATGGGCCTTTCCCATCTGCAGCTGTGAATAGTGGAGCAGCTGAGTCCTGCCTGCAGCAAACACATTTCAACTTGTGCCTCTCTTACAGGATAAATCACTATCAGCACAGGCTGCAATCCCTTTACTTCAAAAAGAAGTTTGCCGAGAGAGTTGCGGAAGTGAAGCCCAAGATTGAATGTAAGTTGAGGGGGATTTTGTTGTTGGTTTGCTAGAAAGCTTTTTGCTGATGTGTCAAGTATTCCCCCATTTTCCCATCACTCATAAAGCCCAGACGGGCTCAGCATATACACAAGAAAGCCAAACATCTTTGTCTAGCAATGCCTTAGAATCCAGAAACCGAAATCTATTTCTAAACAGAAATCTTTTCCCTCCTGATCCCCAGGTGTATTGATTCATTATTGTAGCGCTGCCCTTGTCTGTTTAAGTTGGGAGGAGCCCTTGTGTTTTTTATCTCAAAACTAAATAGACCCAAGCTGTGTGGAAGTAGCAAAAAGATAAAAGGAGGGAGAAGAGGGGAGGTCAGATTTTGGATGTATTGGTATCAACAGGATTGCTTTAAGGAAGCAAGAGGGGATTTTTAATACTTTCCAGTAGTTTAAGATATTATTCCGAAGAGCTTGAATTCATCTACCCCAGTAGGTGGTTGTCAAGCTAACTGGAGTGGCTCACACATGTGGGTGCCAACCACAGGACAAGTTGTTACAAACCAGGACTCAAATACCAAACCAGTTGTGTGATCTGTACTTAGATTTCCCCGGCCAAGTGTTGAGTGTGAACTCCTCAAGCAAGGAGCCACAGACAGTCCCCTTGGGCACTCCAGTCTATCTTGCCACTTAGGCAAGATTGCCTTTGTGGTAGATGGTCCCTTGCACCAAAAATTGCAGCAATGCTCTGGTTACTCCCAGTGCCAAAGGCCCAGTCCTTTGCCCCAGATCAGTTGTACTTTAGAACTCTCACCAAAGAGAACACTTGTAGCCTATTCACTCTCATTCCTTTTTCCTGGTTTTTATTTACAAGGTTGAAGCAGGTAACATACACACACGGAGATGAGTTACAGTCTTAGGTTTCAACAGCAATAGAGACTGCTGTAATGTCTAAAGCTCTGTATGTCCTTTAGGGCTCAGCAGTTTGGGGCTCCCTTGCTTTTGCTTCAAAAAGTTGCCCCCTCCAAATTCCAAGCAGCACAGTGATACAGACCTTTTGGTTGGGGATATTTAGTCCCTTCCCCTAGCGTTCAAACTGTGATAGGACAGGGGTTTATGTGCATCCCCCTTTCTTGGGCATGAGGGGCACAATCTTTTCTCCGTTGATGTTCCACAATGGTTTGTCTGATGTCTCTAGGCCTTCCATGGCTGGGCGGGAGATTAACACAGGGGGACCTCAATTAGTATTTCACGCTTGGTAATGCTTCTCTCCTGACTGGGGTTTCCAGTTTCATAGCAAATACTTAAATATCACCTTGTAACATAGGATACAGAGAGTACAAGCATGTGCAGCAACTTGCGTGCATTTCAGAAAGTCCAAGCACTAAACACATTATCAACACAGCATGTATTTTAACAATGCTCGCACACCAGCGAGCCAGTGTGCCTTTGTCAGAGCTCAGTGAGGCCAAGGGACCTTGGCATGGGCTGGCTGCTGGTCTGCCAGCCTCGCAGCAGCACTCTGCAGTTCCTAATAGCTTTTGTTACGGTGGCTTGGGATGTAAAGTAACACTCCGGCTAGTCTGTGTGCTGTGTGTTGCCAGAACCTAACTGCAGCAAAACCATTTTTCCCCCCTTTTAGCAATCCGTGCTGGCTCAAAGGAAGTGCTTCAGAGTAAGAGCCTGAAGCAGTTGTTGGAGGTGGTTCTGGCCTTTGGAAACTACATGAATAAAGGCCAGAGAGGCAACGCCTTTGGGTTCAAAATCGCCAGCCTCAACAAGATTGCAGACACGAAGTCCAGCATTGACAAGTGAGCAGCTCCTCCTGTCCCCTCTGGGAAAGCACTTGTGGATTCTGACTAACTCAGAGGATCCATAATTACTCCCTTCATAGGTGCGGGGTAGAGGCGGGGAGCAGCCAACAAAGCTTTTGTCCTTTCGATGTTTCATGGTGGCTAATTTTGGTTTCAACGGGCCTTCTTGCGTACAAGACCCAACAGTAGAAAGCCAGCATTTTACACCAGTTAATGCATCTTTCCCGTTTGAATTACGCAGCGAGAGGCTTACAACGCAAGCACTCAATTGAACTTTATACCGGGGTACTGATGGTATAAGTGAGATCAATACACGCAGCATCCTACAAGCATTTTCATCAAGTCTAAACATGCTCTTCTAACGCTGCTGCTTTAATAATAACACCAGTGAGCCAGGCTGGCTTCCAGCTATACATTTGTCAGTGTTTAGTGAGGCCTAGGAGCAGGGCTGGCCTTTCTTTCCATGAGGCAAACTGAGGCGCCAGCCTCAGGTGCCATACTCTGGGGGGGGAGGGCGCCACTAGGACCCAGAGTAGAAAATTGTCTGCTGCTGGTGCATTTGTATTCTCTCTGCTCTAGATGCACAGAGATGGTGGAGTGCTGTGCTGGAGGAAGGAGGGCACAAGAAACATAACAGGCAGACAGGACAAAAGGTGGCATGGGGGCATCATTTGAGCTCCCCGCCTCAGGTGCCAAAATGTTGTGGGTTGGCCCTGCCTAGGAGCCTTGACATGAGCTGGCATCTGGTTTTCCAGCATCACAGTTGCCTTTCCTGACATGCTGAAGGATACCTTAGCCATCACAGTGATAGACACCTTGGACAGACACTGTGTGTATTGTGTTGGGGAGCAGAGGAAATGCCACTGAAAATACTCCATGAAAAGTAGGGTACTTGCATGTCTCTAGTGGGCTCTGGGAAGGAATGTTAGTGGAGCCTGTGGTGGTGGGGCCATGTAAGTCTCTCACACACCCCATTGCACTCTACAGTGTGGAGAATGGGTGCGTGGTAGCTGGGTTTGCTTTGAGTTTGCGCTCGAGGCTTGGGGTGACTTTTGGTCCCTTTCTGTAGAGTTTATAGATCAGTTTATAAAATGCACCTGAACATATCGCAGGGTACCTCCCCCGGTGGGACCAACACAGGGCTGCTGGCAGAATTGCCAGACCCTGGCCAAGGTGGAGGGGCAAAAGGGGCGGAGCCTAGAGTAAAAGGGGTGGGGTTGCGGCCTGGCCCTCCCAAACAGCCCCTCAGTGCTACCTGGCCTGCATCACCCAATGCTCCAGTGGTGAGCTGCCCCTCTTCCCCTCCCTCCTTCCCTCCCCCCGCGCGTGCACACACACACACACACATACCTATTCCCTTGCATCAGCAGCCCTGGACCAACACACGTTATTTAGCTGCTGGTAGTGTCCTTCCAGTGCTGGGCCATGCAGGCTGGCCAGAGCTGTGTTGGTGGGGCATGTGGGTATCCAGCTGTGAAGGGAGAGGGATGGTGAGGAAACCTTAACAGAGAAAGCCCCACTTTCTGTCTCGCCCGCCACAGCCTGTCCTGGAGGAAGGGGGTGGCCAGACGGCAGTTGTACTGGCTCCCAGCTCCAGGCTCCTCATGCTGAATGAGGGCTGCTGCACACTGTAGGGGTGCCCTCAAAGGGTGCCTGGTAAAATTGCTTGGATTTAAGTGAGTTCAATGACAATCCATCAGATGTGTACGGTGCAAACGTTCAAAATAGCATTAAGTTGACTTGAGCACCCATTAAAAAGACACCCTGCATTATAACTAAAATAGGTAAAAATATTAAAATAATATATACTTACAATTAAGTGGTTACTGCTCTTTAGAAGTGCCTGCCTTGTCCCCAGCTTGCTGTCCTCCATGGGGTGGGCTGGTGGTGTGAGGGCTGGTAGAATGAGGGGGAGCTGCAGGAGTCAGGGCGGTGGGAGGCGGGGGTAGTTCCCCAGCCCACTCTTGAAACAGCCTCCCCCTGCTGTGCAACATATGGGACAATTTGCCCCCCCCCCCCCTTTTTTTTTTTTTTTTTTTTTTTAAAGCCTGCCTTCCAGAGAGCTAAAATAAGGAACTGTCCTGTTAAAAACGGGATGGATGGTCACCCTACTCAAAGGGGCAGGAGCTGCAGTGGTTCCCAGATGAAGCAGGGTGTCAGGGGGGAGAGGGCCAGGCTGGAGGTATCCGTACAGAACAGCACCGTAAAAAGGCACGTGGGCAGTCTGTGACTGACAGCACCATACAACGTGGAATAAAACACGCGGTGTTTCCTCTTTGCCAAGAAGCAGAGAGGGAAAGACACTTCTCCAGACAGTTTCCCTCCAGCCACCTTTTTCAGCAGATGCTTGAGACGTTCTGCGGGCCTTTGCCCTGTGTCCTAGCTGTCAACAGACTTGAATTGTGTTGGACCTGGGGGAGCAGCATTCTAGAATCCCACGCCCTCCACTGACAATCCTTGGTCACCAGCTCCAAGATTCCTGATTGTAAGGACTCCTGGCCTGAGCTTCCCCACTTCCCCCCATCTCGGGGACGGAGGTCGAGGCAATCTCGCGGCTAGCCAGACCCCAAAGCCTTGTAAAGCCCTTATTAACCAAAGTCAACACTTGGAACTGTGTAGGAAATGGG
Source organism: Rafetus swinhoei (assembly GCA_019425775.1). Taxonomy (NCBI): domain Eukaryota; kingdom Metazoa; phylum Chordata; order Testudines; family Trionychidae; genus Rafetus; species Rafetus swinhoei. The sequence goes on along the minus strand of CM033446.1, from coordinate 123,436,356 downwards.
TGCAGATCCCAGAACACCAAACTTCCATGTCCCGTGCAACTAATGATGCCCAGCATGTGTGCAGGCACCTTCTGCACCAGGCATGGATGGAGAACATCAGCACTGCTGGAATTCAGCCCCCTCGGGGGTAGAAGGGAGCTGCTGTTTGACAGCATCTCCAACCCTCACCAGACATTCAGGACAGGAAGTGAAGAAGGTTGTAACTAATTGGAGCTGCTGGAAGAGTTTAGGCACGTAGAATGTAATGACCCAAACCAAGTATATGGCCAGGATTAGAGAGCTCATACTCAACTTCTGCAGCTATTGACGATTTAACTGTAATGTCCCCTTTCTTTTATCGTAGGAACATCACCCTTTTGCACTATCTCATCACTATTGTGGAGAAGAAATATCCCAAAGTCCTCGGTCTTCATGAAGAGCTGTGCGACATCCCTCAAGCAGCCAAAGTAAAGTAAGTAGAAGCGCAGGTGGCAACTTTAAACAAACAGAATATTGCACATGCGATAATATTACTGGTTCCTTTCCTTCCGTTTCTTCAAAGGAGCTCCCTTCTCTACCAGTGTCTGGAATCCACCATTTAGAGAGAAGCAAAAGGCTGTTGGCAAATTACATGTCAACAGCAGAGGTTTTAAATCTTTGACCACACAGAAAAGAACTAAATCCCTAATAGCAAGAGTAAGAGCCTCTCGGGATAGTCGCGTCCCGTTGCATTTACCGCAAAATCATTTCAATTCCAAATACTCTGTCTGAGAACGTAGATGCAATTTTAGAATGAACGTGTTTTGTGCAAAGATGGGGCTGCAGATCAGGGTCAGTATTTAAATATGAATGCCACGACAGCATCGGCACAGAGGCGTGCTCCTTTTTCTGTGTGCCATCCAGGTGTAGGGCATGCAAATAGGGGAGCTGTTCTCTCAAGCACCTTTAAACCAATGTGCAAGCTTTGTGGCATCTGTTGCATTCTTCGAAAACGTGGCTTATGGCTTGCTGAATCCTGCTCACTTGTTTGTTTTTAAACTAGTTGCAAGACCAAGGTCCTGATTTAGTAAAGCCCTTAACACATGCTTAAGTTGCACTGAAATCAATGGCGAGGAGTCCTGTGGCACCTTATAGACTAACCGAAGTGTTGGAGCATAAGCTTTCGTGGGCAAAGACCCACTTCGTCAGATGAAGTGGGTCTTTGCCCACTTATGCTCCAAGACCCACTTCATCTGACGAAGTGGGTCTTTGCCCACGAAAGCTTATGCTCCAACACTTTGGTTAGTCTGTAAGGTGCCACAGGACTCCTCGCCGCTTTTGCAGATTCAGACTAACACGGCTACCCCTCTGATACTGAAATCAATGAGGTTCCAAAATGTGTGACTGTTTTGGGGCTTGAGTGTGTATTAATAAGTACAAGGTGCATGCATGTCTAAGGCTGAGCTGCTTGTGACTGAGGATGAATTGATATATATTAAAGGGGGCCGTGTTCATTTAATCCTAAATTCTAGGGCTAGGGTGAGGGGGTGTGTGTGTGTGTGGAATTTACAAAGCCTCCTAATTAGCTAGTGGTTCTTTGAGTTTCAAAGGGCCCTTTTAATGCAAAATCTAAGATAGGCTTATCAGTTAATCTGTCGACAACACGCATCCCCACCGTTGCTGCCTCTGTATCAGAGACAGCAGGACGGGTGGGAGAGGTGGGAGCCGGCACACACGGGGGCCAGCTTTTAAGCTAGCTCTCCGCACATGCCAGCTCTGCGGAGCTGCTCCCCACCCTCCTTGATACCTCCCGCAGAGGCAGCAGGGAGGGATAGGCAGGAGCCAGTACACCTGGGAAGCTGCTTTCAAGCCAGTTCCTGCACATGTTGGCTCCCGCGGAGCTGCCTGGCCCCCCGCACTGCTGCCTCTTTATCAGAGGCAGCGGGTGGGGGCAGGTGGGAGCTGGCTCCCCACGAGTGCTGGCTCCTGCCTGCCCTTCCCTGCGTGTAAACATGTAACTGCTAACATTTCTCGTGGTTACACGTTTACTCAACTATTTTTAATTTGATTTTTAATTTGAGACTGTCCCTTTTATAAGGCAGTGCACATAGCTTGAAATAAACACTAACCAGTGTCTGTCAACATAATTTGTCACCTGAGAGCTGCTAATCTGAAAAGAGGAAGCACAATGAGGGATTGTTTTAAATGGGGGAAAACACAGCTGATGCGAGCACAGAGTTCTGGAATTCATTGGCAAAGGCTTCAAATTAAAGCGCTGCCATTTTCAACAGCATGACGGAGCTGGAGAAGGAAATAAACACCTTGAGGAGTGGACTGAAGGCTGTGGAAACTGTAAGTATTTACCCACTTGATAGTCCACTCTGATTCCAAGTATCATAGCATCCATCCTTAGGGAGGTAGGACAGGAAGCCCTTAGCAAAGCTGCTTTTATCTTACTTCCTGGAGATCAGTTTGTCTTTCCTTCCTGCCATGCATGTGTCTCTGTTCTCTGAAGGCTGCTTCAGGATGGGAGTAGGCTGCTTATAAATCAGCCAAACACCTAAGAGATTCACAGAGAGTTGGGGTGAGTTTAGTTACTTGATGTTGACCAAAACCATGAAGAGGTAATAAATGAGGACTTGGTTTTGCCACAATAAAACAGCCCATCATGGAAACCACAGAGCAGACAGCAGTTCCTCATGAGGCCTGGGAAGGAAGTGGTGAACAAATGGACTGGAAGAGGTCTCCATGTATGTAGGAGAAGGGGATATATTGATGGTTTGGGTGGCTCGCTACAATTCCATGTGTGGCGGTAGGGAGAGGGGGAAAAGTCCACCTCATGGCCTGGTGACCTGACAGAACATTGAACCTGTAAGTGATGAGAGAGGGTTTGCACGGTAAAATATCTTAGGCAGCCTGCTGGGCTCTGTAAAGTGTGGTGCACAGCTCCAGTCAATGATAGAAGCTCCACATTGACCAGTACTGAGTGTGCATGCAAGTGTAATATGTAAAAGCAGTTTGGGGAATTAAGTGCTACAAGAAAAGTAACAGGCTTTCTATAAACGAGTAGTCCTGTGGCACCTTAAAGACTAACAAAAATATATAGTGTCATGAGCTTTTGTGGTAAAACCCATTTTATGTGATAGTCTGTAACTTTAAAAACGAGTAGTCTTAACACGGCTACCCTGTGAAGCTTTCTATAGTTTGTTTTCTTGTAACTCTCTTGCATTTGACAGTGCAAAGAGATGGTGGTGGAGTTTAAGCTTCAGTAGCCATAGATACAGTAAGATGAGTAAAGTGGGTATGTTGTGTCCTTTTTTCGTGGGAAAGCCATGTGTAAATAAGAGCAAGTTGTAGGTTTGTTACTGTTAGTTCATGCTTTGATTTCTGCAAAGGGTTGGGAAATTTTGTCAGCCTTAACATGAAGATTCAAGAGGAACCACTAGAAAATAGCCTACTAAATGTGGAGCGCACATGCTGTGTCCTGAAAGCAAAATGCTAATCTGGGAAGCTAGGTTTCTGCCAGCACCACTCATTCAGCAGACAAATTCAGAACAGTTTAGCTGGTTCCAAAGGGGAAATAGAATGGAAAGTTGGCCTGTCATTGCACAGTCACACCCGAGGAATTGGGTGGAATAGGAAGAGATGAGAACAAATTATTGCCATGGCAACATCATCAAGGCAGGTAGCCCTGGAATGAGGCCTGTCACTTCTGGGTATGTTTTACAAAGCCTCACCTCTGTTCAATGTACCCGCTCTGAGCAGAGAGGATGCGTTTCTCACAAGAGCAGAGGAGGCATGTGGAACAGAGTCGGTCACGTCTTCCCGATCAGACACCTTGATCCTAAGGTTTATTGTCAGGCTATCTAGTAAAATACTTGAAATCTTACCTGTGTTATAGCTGCTGCCTGAGGAAAGAGACTTTTCTGAGGATCAGGGAGCACTCTTTATAGTAAAGTGGTTTTTAAGATGAGATACATTTTGGGCTTTGTTAAATATGCAGAGTTGTCTCCCTTTTTAAACAGACACTGACAACAATTGAATTTATTTCCTTAAGGAACTGGAATACCAGAAATCGCAGCGCTCTCATCCTGGAGACAAGTTTGTGTCAGTCGTCAGCCAGTTCATCACCTTAGCCAGCTTTAGCTTCTCGGATGTTGAAGATCTTCTCACGGAAGCTAAAGATCTAGTAAGATCTCTGGTATCATCTGTGATCCTCTCTTGACAAAGAGGACTAATCCAGTGGTGATTGAAGCCTATCTCAAATCCTACCAAAAAACAGTTGAAGGGCTTGTCTCCTCCAGGCCACCTTGTCACTTTGTGTTTCAGTCAGGGCGTTGCAACCATTTGAATATGTTCACATGGCTGGTATGAGGCCTGCCCTTGCTGGGCTGACCTAAGCCCAGTTAAAGTGTGGACCATCATCTAGCTGCTGTCAAAGATGGTGAACATCCTTGGTCTCCTCTTTACCCTCCCCACCCCATAAACACCACAGGTCTTCAGCTCTCACCCCACTACCAGAGTCCTCTGACCTTGTCTCCCTACTGCACCGACCTGGCTGAGGGAATGGTCAAAGATGGCAGCTGGCAGCAGTCACAGCCCTGCTGAGATGCATCCATGGTGACATTCAGCAGCTTGAACTGCAGTGGGCATTTACCCAGACCAGCTACCAGGCTCACTTAATGCTGCCCTCCAGCCAATCAGCTGGTATGCTGTTATGTATGGATACGAGGTGCATTTCAGTGAAAGGAGATGCTACAAGTGATGGCTCGCTGTTCAAGTGTAGACAAGTCCTAAGTGTCACTCAAGGCCTGCTCTAAAATAGCTGAACTGTTGCTTCGACAGCTGTCAGCGCAGCAGCCATACGCTGGGGCCCGCGTCGTGCTCAGTTAATGTGAGGTTCACTGTTAAAAGGCTCGTCTGGGTTCGAGTCTCGTTCTTGTTATTCCTGGGGATGCCGGGCCACTCTTCTGGAATGTTCCAGGTGGTCTGAGGGTAACATTTTCAGAATTCCCTAAGACTGTCTCTGTGGCCCTTCAGTTTAGATGTAAGGGTGTGAATTGCAGCATGCGCTGCACTAAAGGCGGGAGGTACTTAGGTCACAGGAACGTTCTTTCGAACAGGATCACGTTAGCACGAGGTAGATACCTGATAGCTTGTGCCCTCAATGTCTGCAGAGTGGGGAGCTAGTCCAGCACAATAGTGTTGTTGCAATTCACACCCTTGTAGGCCCATCAATTCCTAAATCTCATTGAAAGTTGATGGGACATTACAAATCTGACCCTTAATACTTTAAGGGTCTAAAGGTACAGATAGGCACCTAATGAAATTTTCAAAAGCATCGCCTAGCTGTCATTGATTTCAATGGGAGTCTATCACCTGGGTGCTTTAGAAAATTTATTTAGGCACCCATCTGTATTTTTAGGCCCCTAAACGCATTTGAAATCTGGTCTAAGTCCTACTGAGTTTCACTGAGACCAAGGAAGTAGCTAAGTCTCTTTTGAAAATGGGACTTAGATACTTTAAAAAATCTTTATCTTTATTCTTTCTTACAGCAGAGTGGAAACAAAAGTAACTAGTTAAGGTGTTGTTTTTTTCATTTTTGTGTTTTTAAGTTGGATAATATCAAAAATGTACAATCACAATTTTTAACAACCTTCATCCTCTCACCCTCTCTATTCCCTGCCTTTCCTTTCCCCGAGTTGCAAATAAGCACAAGGCACTTCAGTCCAAAGGAGAACTTCTGTCATCCTCACAGAAGTCTTGCATCAACCTTAGCTACAGCATTGCTGTAATCACATTAATTATTTGTGAATGGTGCTGTAGGTTTTGCAAACTTCCTCCTCCTCCATCTGGGGTAATTTCTGAGCTGAATAATAAATGCCTTTTAAAAGCTTCACTAACACATTTGGTTTCAATATTGAACCATGTGGCAACAATAAATAATACCCCCAAAAATACTTCAAAGAAAAGTTAAAAGTGCAAGTTTCCTACCCCTGCCATGTCTACTATTAGTTTTATGTCTTCAGTCTTCGGCACCACAATATTTTGCTTCCTTGTTTTTACTACTGCTTAGTTAATAAAACTGAGTTAGGTAATAAAGGATGTTAAGCAGAAACAGGAGTGTAAAACTTCTTACATGATTTAAGAGGGGCCTTTAAAGGAACAGCCCATTGGAAAATCTTTGGTTAATTGCCACCACTTAATGAGCAGAAGACAAAGTATGATTTAAAAAAAAAAAAACCACCTCAGACTTGAATTACTAGCTAATCCATTTTCCATTTAATTCCATGCTCCATCAAACACCACTGTAAATATTACTCTGGTTTTCAAGAAAGGATTTTATGGGTTCACTGGATTCTCACTTGCTTACTCCTCCTTTCCCCAGTTTACCAAGGCAGTGAAGCGCTTTGGGGAAGACGCTGGCAAAATGCAGCCGGATGAGTTCTTTGGGATCTTTGATCAGTTTCTTCAAGCTGTGACAGAGGCCAAGCAGGAGAATGAGAATATGAGGAAAAGGAAGGAGGAAGAGGAGCGTCGGGCACGCATGGAAGCACAGGTGAGAGGAGAACCTGCTTGCTGTGATCTCTGGTGCTGGTTGGCTCTCGTGGTCGAGTCGGCGTCAGTGTGTGCTCCAGGAGGCTAGACAGGGAATGGAGATGGTGACTGTTTCATTAGCACATGCTTGAAAATGTCAGATTCATTTCAGGGCTAGCAAGGGGAGGGGCTTTGGAGGTTCTGCATCTTGACCTAAATCTTCTGCCATTGATGTGGATGGTGGCACTTCCAGTGACTTGAGTGAAAACAGTTAGGCTGAGAGCTTTTGGAAATCTCCATCCCCGAGGTGTCCCTCCTCCCCTGGAAAGGAAGAATGATCTTGTAGTTGGGGCATTGGACTGGGGTGCAGAAGACCCAGGCCCAGCCTATCCAGCTCTGCCCTGGACTTCACGTGACCTTGGACATGTCACTTCGTCTCTGAGGAAATGGGGATAATGCTGACTTGATTTCTCCCACCCCCGGGTGTCTGCAAGATCTCCAGGGCAGGCCCTCTGTGTATGTGCAGCCCATGATGCAACGGTGCCCTCCTCACTTTCCAAATTCTTGGAGTGGCCCCCCTTCCCCCAATCAAAAATTATTGCCCACCCCTGCCATAATACATACCACAGGTTGCACCTCCCAAATCCGTGATTCTCTCATCCGGCAACATCTGTGGTCCGGCATGACCATGGACAGGGCTCGCCAAGTGGCGGCGAGCCCCGGAGAGCCCAGGGGAAGGAGGGTCAGCAGATGGGAGCCCAGTGCACCCCTGCCAGTCTATCAGCAGCGGGGCCACAGCAGCCGGGGAGGAGAGGGATCGGGGCTGTCTGCCGCTGAGCAGTACAGCCCAGACCACAGCAGCCCAAGAGGGGAAGTCTGGCCAGGCCATGTCAGCTTGGGAAGCAGCGGGGCTGCAGAAGTGGCAGCGTGATTAGGGCTGCCTGCCACCGGGCATCGGGGCAGGGGTTGCAGCCATGGCAGCCCAGGAAAGGAAACAGGCCTCAGCAGCCTGGCAGAATCAGCATGGCTGGTGCCACATGCTGCGCAGCAGTGGGGCTAAGGCTGCGGCAGCCCGATCGGACAACCTGCCATTCGGCAGTGGGGCTATAGCTGTCTGGCCAGCAGGCAGCAGAGCCGGGGCTAGGGCTGACCTGCAGACAGCCCAGCTGCACTGAAGGAGCTGGCAGCGGGGAGGAGGAGCAGCAGGCTGAGGGGCTGGTATCACGGGACCTCCCCTCGTCCGGGATCGGTCAGATCCTGAGGGTGCTGCACGAGAAAGGTCCAGCCTGACTGATTGCTTCTCTTCAAAGCAGAATCAGTTTTGCTCCAAGAAGCAGCGTTGAAAGGCAGCCATAGAGTTCGATCTAACGCAGTTCCTCATGACTACAGACCCGCCACAACTTTTTTGCCTTTGGAAAGTGTATGAGCCTGGATGGAAGTGACGCCTTGCATTAAGCCAGATGTTTCATAGATTCCAAGGCTAGAAGGGGTCACTGTGATCCGCTAGTCTGACCCGCTGTATTACACAGGGCATAGAACGGCCCCGAAATAATGCCTAGAGCAGATCTCTTAGGGAACCCCTCCAAGCTTGATTTACAAGTTGCCGGTAATGGAGAATCCACGTAAGCGTCGGTAAATTGTTCAGTGGTAAGTTATTCCCGCTGTTAGAAAGTTGCACCTTATTTGCAGTTTGAATTTGTCTTGCTTCAACTTCAAGCCATTGGATTGTGTTAGACCTTTCTCTGCCAGAACAAAGAGCCCATTATTAAGTATTTGTTCCCCTTAGATGCTTATAGACTCTGACTAGATCTCCCTTTAGCCTTCTCTTAAGTTAAACAGTCTGAGCCCCTTGGGCCTTGCACTGTAAGGAATACAAGGAATCCAAATCTCTTCGAGTCTCACCATCAGGCAGGTTTTCTATTCCTTGAATCATTCTTGTGGCTCTTCTCTGAGCCCTCTCCGGCATATCCACATCCTTCCTCAATTGTGGGCACCAGAATTGGACACAGGATTCCAGCAGCAGTCACACTAGTCTCAAATACAGAGGTGAAAGAAACTCTCTGCTCCTCCTGGAGCTTCCCCTGTTTATGCATCTCAGAATCGCATTTGCTGTTTTGGTCACAGTGGAAGCTGGGGGCATGGATCAATGTTCATGTCACACTCCCCATCGGTACCTGGCCCGGGACGCTAATGATCCAGCCACCCAGCTAAATTCGGTCACCTGCCACCGGAGCCAGGTTTACACTAAGAAGTGGGAGTTCATGTTAGGCAGGGGTGGGCAAAAGGGCCTTTGCGGGCCGAATCCAGCCTGCCAAGCAGTTGGATCCAGCCCGCAGAGGCCCTGCTGCTTCCCCTAGGGCCTGGGGGCAGGGGAGTGCCTGAAGCCTTTTCCGCTCTGTCCCCTGATAGAGGCAGCAGCACAGAGGGTGAAGGGAATGGGAAGGAGCCAATACGCACAGGAGCCAGCTCCGCGGACCCACCTATCTCTCCTCCCCGTTGCTGCCTCCTACAGAGGCGGGGCTGGGGAGAGACGGTGCTTAGGGTGAGCTGACGTTTAAGCCGGCTCCCCTAGTTCTGGCTCCACGGAGCCACCTGCAGAGGCAGCAGGGATGGTGGTGGGTAGGGGAGGCTGCTGCAAAGCAACCTCTGTCCACAGCAGGCCTGTGCTCCCTGTGAACAGTCTGCTTCACAGTTCCCCACAGACAGAGGCTGTTCCAGCTTGGACCCCCCACGGACAGGGGCTGCCGCTGCCCTACACTACTGCCTCTATAGGAAGCCAGTTTTTAAACAGGCTCCCCTTGCAGACCAGCTCCCGCCGGCCACCCTACACTGTTGCCTCTGATAGGCAGCAGCACGGGATGACAAGGGGCTCCCTGGGCATGGGCCGGGAACACTCTGGTTGCCAGCCCCACCTCCGGGGACTATGGAATAGTCATGTACCTGCTACATTTTGACGCGGTTACGCGACTCTTCAATTACACGCCATCTGACATCCCTGCGGTAGGTGGAGATGCTGCAGACTTACAGTTCTCAGTACGGGGCCACCTCTTGTGGTCTGATGGAAAAAGGGAGGCAAATTCACTGGGGCGGCTCAACTCTGCAGACCTTGTCAAGCTTGTACCAAGCCTGAATTGGGCCCCACTGTGAGCTCTGATAACTGGGGTACGTTTTTTATAGTCACTGTGGAACGCCTGAATCTTTTTCACGGGAGAGGACAAAACTGGGATTGCTCTAGCCAAAGCTACACCGGGGGTGTGGTGTTGCGGCACTGTGCATAAAAAGCATGTTGCCTAGGGAATACAGATGCTCCCGGGGAGCTGGCTGCTGCCCTGCACTGCTGGCTCTCCAGAAGCAGGGCCGGAGCCGATGCGCCTCAGGAACTGGTTATAGTATAAGCTGGCTCCTGGCACACACCGGCTCCCAGCCCTGCTCCCAGGGAAATGGCTGAGCTGCAGGCTCTGTAGTATCAGCCTTATAGTGCAAAGCAGTGACAGAAATGGATCACGATGTCTACTGGCCAGCTGTTGAATGTCTACTGGCTCCAGGAAACGTAGGTCATACTTTTTAAATTAAAGGATCAGATTGGGTGGGGTTGGGGTTCACTCGCCCAGTGGCTGCTCCCTTGTAGTGCCCTAAGGGGCTTGTATCACCCCAGATAAGCTGGGGGAAGCAGAGGGGGCAGTGGCTTGGTCATCTGTCTCCTTCCTTGCTCCTTGCACCAGAAAACATTGCTGGCTAGTAGGCCTGGCTGACGACAAGGAAAGAATTTCTTCACTTTTCCTTTAATTTTTCTTCCACCCGCTGAAGTGTGCAAACATGCGCCGCTGACTAGCTTGATCGCGGATCAGACCCTGAGCAAATGTCTTTTAATTTTCAGTTTTTATGTGGCTTTTTACCACTATTGAAATCCAGAATTGTTCCTGTTTCCACCAGGCCAGGCACAGATGGAGGCATCTGCTGCCCCCTCCAAAGTCTGTGTAGTGTCAAGGGCCTGTTTCCCATGTATGCTTCCCGCTTCTGGGAGGCACAGCAAGGGGGCAGCACGAGCACACGACAAACCAGGGGGCTCCTGAAGATGCTGCTGGAGCAGCGTAGCTGGACCTGTGCGCTTGTTACACTAGCATTGTCCGGCTTTAACAGTGTTGGCCTAGTTAGTGATACAACCATGTACTCTGGTTTTGGGTGTATTGGAATGAAGGGTACAGCTATAGCCTTCCAGTATGAGAGGGGTATTAAGTGAACCAGTCAGTCACCATTGTTGATAAAGCTGTATCCATTCAAGGGGTTGTAGCAGTTTAACCATTTTGATTTAAAAAAAAAAAAAAAAAATCACGTTCCAATCCATCTTGCGATGGTGATAAATTACTTAAAGGTAGACCAGGCCAAAAAACCAAAACAAGGCCTTGAATTGTGTGTGTCCAGGCTCCTTTTAGGTCCGTGTGTTACAGAAAATGAGATGGATTATTTTTCTTCTTGTTTTCTGTCTAGCTAAAAGAACAGCGCGAGCGGGAACGCAAGGCCAGAAAGGCTAAAGAAAACAGCGAGGAAGGTGGGGAGTTTGATGACCTTGTTTCAGCTTTGCGGTCAGGCGAAGTCTTTGACAAAGACCTTTCCAAACTAAAACGGAATCGCAAGCGCATCGCCAACCAGCTGATGGACAGCAGCCGGGAGAGGCCAGTCACCAAACTCAACTTCTGATCCGTTGGTTTTGTAAACATTTTAGAAAACTGATTAGCAGTCTTTTTGAAGTGGCTAGGATTTTTCATTACACTGCCTTGTAATTCAAACCGAAACGGTGGCACACTTTCTCTCTGTGTGTGTGTGTGTGTGTGTGTGTGTGTGTGTGTGTTGTGTATATAAAAGTCTGGTTGTTGGTGTGTATGGAGAATACATGTGTGTCTGTATGTCAGGACAGTGTGCATATGTGTGCCATGCAAACACATATATAGACACTTGTCTGAGTGCAACTTCCATTTTCTTTCCTTCAGTCTCCTTGTTCAAAAAGTAGTTAACCTGGTGCATAAGCACAACATCGTGTCTACTGAGAAAGAGATAACAAAAACATTCCTTGTAGTAAACAAAGGCATTGAGAAATACTTTCTACTTGATCTCCCCTTGGAGTTCTTTACCTTGGGAGCATAGAGAGAAACAAAAACGGCACCTCCGTTTGACCCACTGGTGCTGAGGTGTCATTGCAAACTGCTGAGGATCAGCTTGGAATCTGTAGAATACAGCGTAAGAAAACAGTTTGTAAAAGTCTACTAGGAACGCCCTGCATACAGTCTGAAGTGTGTTTAAAAAAAGTCAAGTGGAAACAATCCATGTTGTTATTATTCAAGACTTGAACATCTGTGCTCTTGTGCTGGTTCCAATGAGTTTTGTACTGTAAATTCTCTTGATAATCCCTTTTCAATTGTTTTTGGGAAGCACGATCCTTCTCTTACCACAACCCATGCTCTTGCTGAAGACAGATTACCACAGTGTACTTACTGCTGTAACAATACATAGACATAGTTCTACTTTTTCAGTGTTTTCGTGCCCAAGACAAATGGGAGGTGGGGGGTGGGGGAGGGTTTCCTCTGCTGAGAAAAAGAGCATCAACTTTTCGTGTTCTAATTTTTTCCATTTTCGGTTCAGTGGGACAAACTGTATCCTCTAAGGCCAGGTCTGCAGTAAAAAAGTTAAGTCAACCAAACAATGTTGCTCAGGATGTGAAAAATTTCCTGAGTGATGTAGTTATGCCGACCTAACCCCTGGTGTGCTAGAATTGTTCTGTTGGTGTAGCAACCTCCTCTGGAGGAGACAGACTATCTACAGCGACAGTAGTGTAGGGAGTATCTACACTGCAGTAGCTTTTCTAGTGTAGGTGTAACCTAAATGTTGGTCAGAATGGATGGTCTTTTAAACCAATGCACAAAGGACTTTATCCAGAACCCATTGTGTCAATGGACAGGACTTCATTGATTTCAGTGGGCTTTGAACGAGGCCCTTTGTTTTTAATGGACAGACAGCAGCAATGATGCCAAGAAATATTTCTCTGAACAGACTTTTTCAAGTTGTTTGCTGTTTATATGGTCATTAAAATTTGTAAGCAAAGCTACCTGTAAAATGTCAGTCCAAAAAAAAAAATCCAAAGCTCTCAGGGAGTAAAATAGTAGCAAGTAATAAATACATTTAAAAAAAATTAAAAAAATTGGAAAATAAAACGTAAATGTCATTAACATAGTAACACTTAATATTCTTAAATTATACAGAATATATAGAAGACTGTTACTTTTGCTTTTATTTATTTGTGGTGTTTTTTTAAAAAAAACAACAAACTCTTTTATACCATCAATATTCTTGTGATCTTTTGTTTTTTTGTTGTTTTTTCCTGTGGAGAGATTAGTTTGTCCCTATTGCACTAGATATTAACACTATTCGAAATACGTTTTTTTTCATGTAATGGGTATTGGCGGGATTGGGATGTCATTTTTCCTATCTGTACTGTATAGCAAATATGCTGTTTAAACTAACTTGTAGAAAACTATGGTTCTTAGCACCTAGAGTCCCAGGATCTCTGTGCTTTCTGAAAGCTGTGAAGTATCACTCTTAAAAAGAGTTGTCAAGAGCTGTGGTCTTACAATTTTTATTTTTCCTCATTGCACCATTCACACTGTAAGTATAAAAAAGTGTATAAAGCAGTAATAAATACAAAGGGGATGGCTCAGTAAAGTCCTGCACCTCCTAGCAAAGCAACTGCAAAACCTGCAAATTTTCAAAGATTGGGCGTGAAGCACTTTGTTTTAAGAAGAAGAAGGAAGGAGGGAAAGTAGTGGTGATTCTTGTTCCTTAACTAAAGTGCCTCAATTTATATTTTTTTATTTATGGCTTAAGAAATTTGGGCGGACGCAATGTGATGAACGGACTCTGTCTGGTGAGCAGGGGAGTCGTGTCTGATGACCTGAGGAAAGGTCAGTTAATTGTTTTGCTAGAATAATGCCTTTTGAATTTGAAAAGGCTGAGGCCTCTAGTCTTGCATTGAGGTCCTTCTTCCACGGCACATGGTAGCCATGCAGAGCTCTCGGGCTTCACCTTATGGGATTCCAGTGGAGGATCCAAGGCTTAGTTACCTTTCCGGACTGTTCTTATTTTCCATCAGCCTGGTGATTGGGCTGCATTTGCCATTTAGTTTTCTTTCCAAACAAAAGGCTGTGTGCAGGTAAATCCATGTGCCATTGCTGAAAACTACTTTTCAACAGGTGCTGGTGTCAGTAGCCACTCTTTTTTTTTTTTTTTTCTCTTGGGTGTGTATTTTACAGGGTTTTTTTTTTTTAATAATGCCAAAAAGGAAAAAACTGCTTGTAAACTGAAGTATATGTCATGGACCTTCTTAGCTTAGTAGTGGACCAATTTAGGTGCCAGAATGTTAGTAGTTTAGCTGCCAGGAAATGCTGTGTATGGTATGAGATTGTACATTTTTTTTTTTTTAAGATGGCAATATGCAATAAAGCAAAAGGATTGAGTGTATGTCCACGGAGCCCACGAGTTATTTTTGAAGCCAATTTTCAGAGCAGCCACTCCTATGTCTCCTCAGAAGAAAATGCCACTGCCGATTTTGGATAGTTGTGGGTAGGCTGCTGATTGTAGAGACAGATTCAACCCAAAAAAATTTTTTAAATGAGTTCACAAAGGGCCAGATTCTAGTCTCTGTGACCGTCGCAAGCCTGAAGTCGTGACCTGTGTGCTTGTACAGTCTACATACTGAGCACCTCACAGCCAGTCATGCATTCACCATGGCAGCACCCCTGTAAGGGGCAGAATTACTGTCCCCATTTCACTGTGGGCAGCTCTATGCCGTGGGCATGAGTTGATCTAAGCTCCGCAATTTGAGTTACCATAGTAACGTCAAGTCGATGTAGCTTGACCTATTTACTGTGAGGTCCACACTGTGCTGGGTTGATGGGAGAAACTCTCCCATTGACTCCCCTTATTCTTCTCATTCCGGTAGAGTACTAGAGCCGACATCCAAGCAATTGGTGGTCAATTTAGCGGGTCTTCACTAGACCTGCTAAATCAATCCCAGGTAGAGCAACACTGTGGCAAGCGATCCACACAGGAGTAGAGACAAGCTCTGAGAAATAAGATTTAAAAGCAAAACTTTCCAAGAGCACTTACATTGACTGAAGTGTCTGTAAGTGCCACTGAAGGTCCATGGGAGTTAGGCTCCTGAGTCAGTTAAGCCCTTTTGCCCTCAGTGACTCGCCTCAGGTGGCTCAGGAAGTCTTTGGCAGACAGGAATGAAGCCCAGCCTGGAAGAGATGCTGCAGTTAAACAGAGCCTGGCCCAAGGCAGAGCAATGAAGCAGGTAGGGGGAGATTTAGTGTTAGCTGTGGAGCACAATGGGTTTGGGGAGGAGGGGGCGAGGACAAGCAATGAGAGTGGTCGACTGTGGTATCCGAAGGGCAGGGAGTATGGGTAGGGAACTGTGGGAGGGAGGCACAGGCATAAGGGGAGACCAGGGCTACTAAAGCAAGGAACAGCTAAATGAGGGGGCTGGCGTGGGAAATACTTTGCTTCATGTGCTTGCAGGATGGAAAGGGAGTTCAGCTAATGATTGCATCTCTGGGTGCAGTTCACCTGCATGCGGAGGCAGCATCCTGTGTCTGCATTGCTCCAGCCCAGTTTTGTGGGTGGAAGTAGGGCAGAAATACTGCCTTGGCCGCGTGCCGTTGCTCAGCACAGGGCTGGATTTCACCCGGCTTGACAGACCCAGATTCCAGCAAGCAGAGACCAATTTCAGACATTCCTGCAGGACAGACCGTGTGTATCCAGTCCACCCCTCCCGCACAGACGAAATTGGGGGCAGGGAGAGGGTGTCTCAGAGAAGGTTGCTGGATTGGTTAACGGAAGCCTGTGGCAAATGCATTACCACCAAAAAAGATGCGGCTTGTTTACTAATGCGCGTGGTGACCGTGAATGGAAAAGGTTATATTTGTTTGAGGCACATTTATTTACGTGTATCCTCTTGCTAACCTTTGAAATGGTCTTTTGTGATGCCACTCGGATCAGAGGGACTCTGCAGCCGCCCTTGGGTCTGGTGCAGCAGCCGGGCAATACCGAGGAGAAGTTGCTGGCTGGGGGGTACAGGTGGCAGCCACGCTGAACAAGGAGTAGTGGCACTTGTCGTGTTGCTGGCCACACTGGATGGAGCCCATCTGCTGCTCCTAGTGCTTTGGTTTCTGGAAATCTATAGAATGTAAGAATGGCCAGACCAATGGTCCATCTAGCCCAAGAGCCTGTCTTCCAACAGCCGCCGGTGCCAGTTGCTTCGGAGGGAATGAACAGAACAGCGCAACTTTGAGTAAGCCGTCACCGTCATTCAGTCCCAGTTTCTGGCAGTCAGAGGTTTAGGAATACCTGGAGCATGGTACCTGACCAATTGGGCCAATAGCTATTGCAGAGCTATCCTCCATGAACTTCTCTACTTTTCTTTTCTCAGGCAGCCACCCTGTGACCTACTTTGGCCAAACGGCTCGCTGGCCACATGGAACGAGAGTCGAGAGGGCTCAGGAATCCCCATCTCCCATCCCCTTGGTCTGACAGAATCCCAACTCAGTGGCGTTTTGAGTAATAGCCTAGGCCCAGGGGGGTGTGCCTGGAGGTGTTCCATGGCCTAGCAGGGGAAGGGCCGGGCTTCCCAGCATGCAGAGGGGCAGAGATTAATAATGATCCTGTTTGGAGCAGGGTCAGGAGCACGGCCGAGTGTGCTTCGCTAGATGACCCCCTGTGCTGGATTTAGGCACAGGGAGCATGGGCTTGTAGCTGGGGACCCAGCACCTGGAGTCATGTGACTGTCAGGAGCTCAGACTTGGAAAGAAAATCTCTGGCCCTCATGCCTGTAAAGAAAAGCGTGGCCATGCTAGCAGAGTGCAGCCATGTCCACCTGAGGCAGAGGCCAGCCGGTAGCAGCAGGTCCATCAACAGTACCCGGGTCCCATTCACTTGGCCAGGGTGTTATGGCTGAGCCCTGCTCCTTTGGGGGGGGGTGGCATAGCACCCCGACCCCAGCAGGGCCCACTCACTAGCAAGAGCTGGGGTATAGTGGGGGAGAGCCCTCTGAAAATGAGCTTAGAGGCCTTGCTGCTGCTTCCATCTTGGCCTCTCTGGGATGGGAATAGGTCCATGGGGCTGGGGGCAGGGCCGGCTGGTGTGGGGAGGAGTGGTACATGCAACACAGCGAGGGCCCTAGCCTGCCTCTGTGCAGCTTTGGCTTCAGGATATAGCCCTCGTGCCTGGAGCAGGCTGCAAATTCAGGCCCGGCCTGGGATCAGATTGCATTACCTGCTCAATGAGACAGGTTAACCGCCAGCTGCCAGAGCTCTTAGTTCCAGGCTGCTCTGCGCATCCATTTGCTCTTCCCTGCCTCGGGCTCCAGAACGGTGCTGTCTGCACGTGGCGTGGGACGCGGCTGGCCTCCCCAGCAGCCCCACCCGGAGCCTTTAATCCTGCCCTAGGGGAGTCTGCCCACCCCAAGCCGACACGCAGAAGCGGGCGTGACCAGGAGGGGCAGGGAGTGGAAGAAAGCCCTTGCCACGCTGGCTTCTGTTCAGATGCTCCCTGTGAAACGGATTCCTTCTCCATGGGGCATGATGTGAATATCCCCCCGTCTCTGAGGAAAGGCGAGCGGCAGGCAGGGGCCTTCGCTGCACAGCGGCACGACAACAGTGTGAAAAATGCCAGTCGGTCTTGGTGTTCTTTGGCCGCCTTCTCCTGGCTCTGTACAAGAACAAATGGTTACCATGGCAGCAAGTGACTGACACGAACCATCATGAACGATCATCCAGCCTTCTGACGGTCTTTCCTCTTAGCTCTGTTTTATGGAGGCAATCGTCTTTTTGTCCTTTCCCAACTCACCGGGCTCTGGGTTTGTTTATAAACCAGGGCCCAGACCGGCTTCCTCTTTCCCGGGGTTGGGGCTTCAGTTTGACGGGAAAATTCCCACTAAGCGTTCAAAGTGCCCACCGCAGAGGGGCAAGAGCTGTGCCCAGTGGATGGGGAAGGCTGGTGCTTGGGAGAAGCCTAATGCTTCACTGGAGTCACAGCTGTTTCAGGGCCTTAGAGAGAGCTAAAATCCAAGGCAAAATGTTTCTACAGCATATTTCCCCCAGGGGGTAGCAAATTCCATACTGGCACACAGTGGTTATTGGTATTTAGTGCTTCAAATACACATTTTATCAGATCCATTATTGAACAGCCTGGGGGTCAGGGAATTTTAAGCACCACGGCCTGGCTTCAGGGCAGCATGTAAGCACTTGCATAGAGTTGGACACACAATGGACACCTAGCTTTTCTCATCAGTTGATTTCCAAGCACTTGAGAGCGGTATCACTGTTCCTATTTTACAAAGGGGGAAACTGAGGCACAGGGCTTGCCTCTTGGATGAACTAGGCCTAGGGCCCCCTGTCTCATGAGTGCCAGGAGGGTGCACTATCCACTAGGAATAGGCTGTGCGTTTAAATACCCTAATGTGCTTTTCTCAATCAGGGTCTAAATAAGGGCTCCCTTTATAATACGTAATAGGTGGTCTCGCGCAAGTGAAGTCATTTGACTTCTTTCTAGTGCCGGCTAGAAGGTGCAGAATCCACTTTTCATATGGCTCTGGGCGGGCCTGGGTCCCGGCTTTCGGTTGGAATAGCCATGCCATAGCGCGTCGACGTGAGGGTGAGAGGGGGCCCTGGCGAAGCAGGGAAAGCAGAGGGCTGAGCTGGCTAGGCCAGCCTACGCTTTCCTGGTGATGTTTGCTGTGCTATTGCTATGCCCCTGCAAAGCAGTTCTATCTGCAGTGACCGTTTCAGCCACCAGCTAACTTGCTGGCCTGCGTGACGTTCATGTTGGATCACACTGTCCCAGGGAAGCCCATGTTTTCCTCTGAGGCCAAGCGACTGTGTGGGCATTAATCCAGGAACTGGACAAAATACCTGGTTCTTTAGAACTCTGCAGTAATTTCACTCTTCCGCTGCCAGGAAATGGCTCGGCCAGTAAAGGAAGGAAGCCTCTGAGGCATGCAGGGGAGAGTCAGGGGGGTGCAATATGGCTTAATGTGTGTCTGGCTTTGCAAGAGGGCACTGGCTCCCTGCTAGAAGCGTCTCGCCTCTTCCTCCTCCATAGCTAAATGCTCAGATTAGGGGAGCGCCATTGAGTGCTGCTGCTTGGATCCCTGGGCCAATTATCATTGCTGCTTCATGCGGTTGGCCTTGTCTCCGAACAGTCTATGCCGGAGCCGCACAACTCGTCAGCGCTCCTTCCTGCAGCGGACTGTGACGAGGCCGAAAATTTTCCTTGGCTAGTTTATGGTGTCGTGGGCCGAGGACCTTTAGGGCTTGTGCCTTTAGGGGGACAGGTCCCCTCCGGGATGGAGTGTTTCATTACAATGGAAGGACACAGCTAGAAGCAGGAGTGGCAGGACTCCCATTTAATTGCTAGGTGGCACAACATGCCAATTTCTGCTGGCATCCACAAACCGAAGCCAGTTGGGAGCAGCTGGTGGAACCACCCCCCGGCCCACACACTTACACCCATTATATCTGCAGTGAATAGGGTTGCCAGATGGCGGAAACAAAAATACCGAACCCCCAAAAAAAACAACACCAGGAAAAAATGTTGTTGAAGGGAAAAAGGGGCGAAGCAGAGCTGGTGGGGGTGCAGCGCTGGCCGGGAGATCAGAAAGAGGAACGGGCCGGCAGGAAGCAGAGCTAGGGTGTAGGGGCTGGCCGGGAAGATCAGGAGGGAAAGTGGGGGAGAACTGGCCAGCCGGGGGGGGGGGGGGGGGGAACTGACCTGGGCACTTGCTGCCTCCCAGCTGGGACTCCCAGCCGCTCCCCCTGCCCACACCAGGCGTCCGTCCGGTGCGCAGCCGGAAAAATCAGAAAATACCGGACATTGCACGTGTCCGGTATTTTCTGATTTTTTTTACCGGACAGAGAGCGCAAATACCGGACTGGCTGGTACAATACCGGACACCTGGCAACCCTAGCAGCGAGTGGGCATCACCATCCCTGGAAGAGTGCAGGGAGCCTTTGGAGACCTGCTCCCCCCCCATCATGGACCTATTCCCTCACTCCCGGGACAGCAGGAGTGCAGAGGTTTTCTGTGCTGCCGCAAGGACAGTGACGTATGGGTCTTGCAGGCCTCGGGTATGGGGAAGTGCTGGTAGGGGAGAGCAAAGACCACTTGACTGGGACAGAGAGGAGGATAAGACCCCCCAGCTAAATGGTTCTGTCCCCACGGCCAGGGCTTGTCCTCTACCTCCACTTTGCAGTCCTGGCTGTTTGGGTGGGGGTGCGGGCAGAAGGGGCGTCCTCTGCTCTGCCAGACCAGCACTGCAGCCTCCCAGGCACTTTGTGCCCTAGTAACACGCAGCCAGCCCCCGTCAGCCCTGTTATTGGTGCTTCCCGAACCTCCCTCCCTCCCCTTCATCGCCAGCAACCATAAACATAAAATTAGTAAAAAAATAAAATCTTTCAAATGAGAAGTGAAGTCTGCCCAGCCTTGCTATAAATGACATTTTTAAGAAGTCCTGCCAGCAATGCTGTCGCCTTGGGTAGGGACTGGCAACTTGACTTTGAGTCCTCGATCTGCCACTGCCTCACCTCCAAGAGCTTGGACAAGTTACTTAGAGCATCCTATTTCCCACGGGTCCTGGGCCGTAATCTCTCCGTGCCCGGTTCACCAGGTGGCGAATGCTGTGTACCTTTCTTTAGCGAGTGCTTTAAGATCTCCCACTGAAAAGCACTAAAAATTACCTTGAAATAGTTTGTTCTCAAGCCAGGAGGGTAAACCGTCTGACGTGCCCCAGGGCTCTCACAGCAAAATCTGGCTGTACTGTGGTTTTATGTTCCCAGCCTTTATTTTTCATTTTTGGAGCAGTTGTCTGAGCCACAGCACTAAGTTTGCATCTCAGCTCTCCTCTGGAATAAAACCAGGGAACCCAAAGCCATCTATGTGCTTCCTTTATGGGTAAACAAAGGATTTCCTGCAACCGAAATGACAGCAGACATAGATCTTCATGGAAGCCGTGCACACAGCTCCCTGCCTGACTGCTCTTCCATGCTCTAGCATGGTTTACTGCGGGGATGAAGCTAAGACTGCTGATTACTGAATTCAGATGAACTACTGAATTCACTAAGGAAAAGCAGGCAAGCTCTGCATATCCTTCAGCAGGCGCTTGCTCTGAGTTATACAGGCTCATGGTGTGGTTTTCCTGTTTCTGCAGCCATGTCCCCTCCTGCCTCCCAGAGAGATGATGTTGAAATGCTGCCTCTCCACTTTCCAATATTGTAGATAGCAAGGGAGAAGGGATGAGAAGTCAGAATGTGTTGGTGTAGCCAGGAACATGCACATCCAATGAGAAGTACCAGGGCAAGGCATGGATTTTTATTCCGGGTACTTTCTGGGTAGGCTAAGAGATGAAAGAAACATGTCAGAATCAAGACGGTCTCTTTTCCTTTGTTCTTGGTTCTAAGGAGTACTTGAGCTAAGTTGAGGTAAGCCCCTGTGGAAACACATGCATCGCTTTAAAACAAATTATACTGGTTTAGCTTGCCTTTGCAAATGTACAGGGGCAAGCTAAGTTGCTAGAAACCATATTTGAATTGATTTAGGAGTGTCCGTGCATGGTTGCTCCATTTTAATAACATGCCTCTGGATCTGGGTGGGCAAACTAAGGCCTGGGGGCCAGATGCAGCCCCTGGGTTGCCTGGATATGGACCCTGAAGTTTAGAGCTTCCCCCAGCATTGGAGAGTCCATGCTGGCACTCCAGCCCTCCCCCACCGCCGCCTTCCCGCAGCCCCCAGCCCCCAATTGAATTTTCTGTGGGTCAGCAGCCCTGACCCGAAAAAGGTTCCCACCCCTGCTCTAGATAAACTGGTGCAACTTTGTGCGGAAGCTTACGCCTACAGATCAGTTTGCAGGGACAGTGACTTACTCAGAGCCAGATCTTGAAACTGACAAGCATCTTGGTCGCTTTGTGTGAAATGTCATTTTCTGCTGGCCAGAAGGGATGGATGGAGAGAGACACGCACGAAAACAGGCTCAGAAAAAATGGTAAAGAAAAACATGAAATCAGATTTTTTTTTTAATGAAAAGTAAAAATAGGAAAGAAGAAAAAACAAGGGGAATGGCATAAGAGTCCAGAGAAGTGAGGCCCAAATGCAGAGGGGGAAAAATGGCCTCTCATTAGCCAGATTTCCATTGCTAAATTGGGTCCTATATGCTGACTTCTATGACAGACATCAATCTCTGAATAAGTATAGACGAGGTCTTAGAAGTAGTGACAGTTTATTTCTAAGTTGTTAGGCAGGGTTAGAGCAATTGTATCACATACCATTTGGCCTTTAAACATAAAGGAATCATAGAATATTAGAATTGGAAGGGACCTCAGGAGGTCATCAAGTCCAGTCCCCTGCCCTCATGGCAGGACCAAGCACCATCAAATCTTCCCCAATAGTAGGGATGTTAAATTTAGATTAATTGGCTAATCGAATAGTCGATGCAATTTGCATCGGCTATTGGATCAGTCAATAAGGGTACCTTCTCCTTTGAAGTGTAGCGACAGCCCCAGGGCTCTCGCTACATTTCAAAGGCAAAGGTGCTACAGGGAGCTCGGGGACAGCGGAGCACTCAAGCAGTCCCCCTCTGGCCCCGTGCTCCCGATGGCGTTTCAAAGCGGCAGCTTCAGAGTCCCCAGCTGACCCGGGCTCCATATGGTGCTGCCACTTTGAGACACCATGTGCAGCCCAGGGCCAGCTGGGGACTCCACCGCATGGAGCCCCGGCACTGCTGCTTTCAAACACTCGCTCCTCCTCCCCCCTCCTCCACTGCCTCCTTTCTGATAAAGGCAGGAAGTAGGGGGGAAGCGACTAGTCTACTAGTGTGTCGACTATCCAATATTGGATAGTTGACTAGTCGTCTACATCCCTAGCTGATAGATGTCTATTTAACCTGCTCTTAAATAGCTCCAGAGATGGAGATTCCACAACCTCCCTAGGCAACTTATTCCAGTGTTTAACCAACCAACCAGTTAGGAATTTTTTCCTAATGTCCAACCTAAACCTCCCCCACTGCAACTTAAGCCCATTGCTTCTTGTCCTATATTTAAGTTGCTGTTTGGGGATGGGGGTGTCCCATTCTTACATTTGTAGTTTCTAATGTTATTAATTCCAACAATAACCTTTTAGAGGTGTGGATATCAGAACTGGACACAATATTCCAATAAGGGTCTCACTATTACCATATAAAAGGTAATTCTACCATATAAAAGGTATTGCTTTACTCCTTTTTGATAATCTCCTGCTTAAGCATCCAAGGATTGTATTTGTCCTCTTAGTTAAAGCATTACACCAGAAGCTTATGTTTAAAAGGTTATCTACTGTTATGTCTAAGTCCTTTTCTATGTCACTGCATTTCAGGCTTCTAAGTGTGACTATACTCTTTTTTGCTAGACCTTGCATTCAGGCGTATTAAAGCATGTTACTTGAGCAATCCAACCTTATCAAGATGTCCAGGTTGACCTTCTCTCTTTCATTACTTATCACTCCATTTTAAATTGTTTCAGATGGCTCCTTGGCCAATTCTTTTAATATTCTTGGGTGCCAGTTATCTATTCCTGCCATTTTAAAAACATTTAATAGTTGCTGTCTCACATCCCCCTCAGTTATTGGCTGAGTAGAAAGTATTTAATTATCAGAGTGAGATATAAATACATAATTTCTGAATATGGAACAGAAATATTTATTTATTGAACACTTGTGCTTTTTCTACTTGATGATTTACAATTTTACCATTCTTATGCATTATCAGACTTATACCATTGCTGGGATTTTTGTATATCTTGCAGATATATTTAAATAACTCCTTATTTTCCTTACACCTAGCAGCCATAGATGGTTCACTAATAACTTTAGCTGCCCTTATCAATTTTCTAAATGCCATTTTGTGCTCCTGGTTATCAGCTTCCATATTTTTCCTGTGTGTGTGTAATAATTTGCATCGCTACTTTCATCTCTCTTTAATTGAGATGTTCTTTATCAAAAGAAGCTTTCTTTCCAGGTGGTGGCATTATGTGGTTTGGGGATATAATTCCCAATTATCATTCATATTCTTTTTCTGCCATTCAGTTTTTTCTTACAGTTGTCTTCTGCTTATGAACAGCAAATGAGATTAGGTCACGATCACTTGTACCTAGGCAACCATCAATATTTAGGTCCCCGGTCAGAACTGTCAGAACGAGGGCTAACATGGAATGACGCTGGGTTACGCTATATTTTGTGTTAGGTAGTCATCCTTTTAAGATTTTTAGGGACTCCAGAGCAGTGGTTTTCAAACTAGGAGTCGCGATCCAGTACTGGGTGGTGAATGTCAGGCACTAGGTCTCATTGTTGCAGGGTGATCAGGTGACCAATGGGGGTGCTAAGGCAGCTTCCTGCCCATCCTGGCACCGCAGACTGTGCTGTGCCCCAGAAGTGGCCGGCTGCAGACCCAGCTCCTGGGGTTCGAGGAGGAGGAGTGCATAGGGCTCTGTGTGCTGCCCCTGCCCTGAGCACTAGCTCTGCACTCCTATTGGCCGGGAACCTGCTGCTGGCTGCTGTTTTGGCACAGCATGGTCTGCAGTGCCAGGAGAGGCAGGAAGCCTGCCTCAGCACTCCCCTCTCCCCCTCCACACTGCATTGCTGACCAGGAGCCAAACAAGGTAATCCCCTCCTGTGGCAGCCCTGATTCTCTTCCCCCCCCCCCCCCCCCAAGCCTGAGTCATTGCCTACACCCCAAAACCCTCACCCTCAGTCCTACCCTGGAGCCCACACTTTAGACAAGTTACGTGGGGTTGCAGCATCAACAATTTTCTTCAGCTGGATCATAAGAAAAAAAGTTTGAAAACTGCTGTTCTAGCTTTACTTTACTAGTGGTAGAATGAGACATCTAGCATGTATCCCCTAGATTGAAATCTCCCCCCTCCCGCCCCTCCCACCCTCTTAATGCAAGTCTTTCTGTACAGATTCCATCAAGTTTCTTGAATTTTCACTGCTTTCTCATTTTTCCCCCCCCCAGGATTCTAGCTTAACAGAAGTGCCCGCATTTAAAATGTTTCGTTTCAAATGGGTGTTTAATACTGAAATTACACCTATTAAGCACAACACTGTACACTGGTGATCAATGTTCCCTCTAATTTTTTCCATGCATGTGTGGAATAACTTTTATGTGCATCAAGGCATGTGTGAATGTGCACCACCAGCAGAAAGAAAACCTCTCTAGGGACCCTCTGCTAATCAGCTGGGCAGCATCTCTTTTCTGAGAGGCTGCATAAGCGCACAGCTTACAGACAACACTGCTGAAAAGGTCTGTAATTCAGAACACCTCTGTGCGGTTCACCATTAGTCTTCATTTGTGGCAGCTTCCTTTTGGCGTGCTCACATGCGGGTGATGTCCCTCTTGGGACATAGGGGGTGGTAGGCTGTTCTATTTATAGCACCGTGCTTCCCACTGAAGAGCGTTCGTGTGACCTGATGTTTTGTCAAACTCCAGCTGCGCTGGCATGTGAAAGGGTGATTAACATCCCAGTTGTTTGTTACAGAACTGCACTGTGAGGTCTGATTGTTAACATTACAGGAAACCAGTGCAGGGCTTTATATAATTAAAAACCAAGGTGAAAGGAAGGGTTTAAAGAAGCATTTAGCATGTAAAATGCATCACACAAGAAACTTTTTCCTATCTAATCCTATGTCTAATGTCTACCACCTTTCTTTGGAGGAATCCAAGCTCTTTGGGAGGGGACATTTCTCGCCCCACAACTTCTTTCCAAAATAATGAGAACCAGAACTAAAAGCACAGCTTCCTGGTCTCATCCTTAGCAGGGGATCAGCCTAATCTAACACTCTCACTGGTCCATGTCTCCCTGCTGGGAGCTTTGTCTCAGGATTTCATAAACAGCCTGCTTCATATCATCAGTCTTCAGTCAGTGACCATCCAGTCTCCTTCTCTCAGCCAGGATACAGCACCCGGCCTGCTGTGGGGAAAGTAAATGGACCCCAATGATCCCTGAGGGAGTGCAGTAGCGGAGGCTTCCTGTAGAAATGTCTAAATTGAATTGATCTCTAATTTCAGAATAATCTCACCAAAAACCTCCCCGTCCGCAACAGCCAGCCAGTGGCAGCCAGGGCCTTTATTAAGCAGAGCTTTGCTCTTCACTTCATCACTGTGTGTAGCAGTTCCTATTTTAAGGATTGGGAATGAAGCAAATGCCACAGTGCAATCAGCATCCATTATTCTGACTAGGCCACTAGGTGAGTGTGGAGGATGGGGGCTGCTGCTGCACTCCTTGGGCTACCATCAGTATAGGGGACTGTCCTGTCCATGGGACAGTTGGAACAACCACTGCAGGGCCCCCCCCCCAAGTGTGGGCCCTGGGGCAGCCATCCCAAACCATCCTATGGCTCAGACAGGTCCAGGCAGCTGCTGGGGGTACTCCAGTCTGGTGAGACACAACATGGCCAGCCAGCATGGGTAAAGAAAGGGCACAGAAATCTGAGCCAGTCCCACTTTGCCAGGAGGACCCGCACTCAACTGGCCAAGGCACTAACCAAAGCAGCTCCAGCCATCCACCTTTGGAGAGTCTGGAACCCAAGGAGGGGTGTGGCTAGAGGAAGGGAGAGTAAAACAGAGAGAAGAGCGCTGGAGAAAGCTACGGCAGGAGATCGGGCCAGAGGGTAAAGAAGTTGCATGTCACTTGCCTTTGCACTTTTGCTGTTGGCTTTTGGACATCGAGTGAGAGCAGTGGTTCTCAAATTTTTTGGTCCGTGGCCCATGCTGCTTAACACAGACCTTCCCGCAGACCACCAGCCAACCACCCATGATGACAAAATGGGTGCAGGATTGTGGGGTTTGGGAGGGAGGTTGGGTGCAGGAGCGGGCGGAGGGGTCTGGGAGGGAGGTTGGGGGCAGGAGCGGGCTGGGGGCAGAGGGAGGGAGGGTGCAGGAGCGGGCGGAGGGGTCTGGGAGGGAGGTTGGGTGCAGGAGTGGGCTGAGGAGGAGGGTGCAGGAGCGGGGCGGAGGGGTCTGGGAGGAGGTTGGGTGCAGGAGCGGGCTGGGGGCAGAGGGAGGGAGGGTGCAGGAGCGGGCGGAGGGGTCTTGGCAGGAGGGGTTTGTGTGAAGAATATGAGGATGCGGGGTCTGGGCATGAGGGAAACGGGAGGCACTCACTTGGCTCCGTGCCTCCTGCTGCTCCCAAGCACCGCCCCCTCCCATTTCTCCCATTGGCCGTGATTCTGGCCAATGGGAGCAGTGGGGAAAGCATCCAGGCGAGCGGTTTCCTGCGCTGCCGTTCCCCCAGCTGGCGGATGCAATTAACTCATGCTAGAAAACCCAGGCGCTTCCCGACTATCTGAAACTGGGGCAGGTGGGCGAACGTCCGTGCGGAGGGCTTAGAAGGGATGAGGGTGGGGCTGCAGTGGAGGGATTTACGCCGGGCAAGGAGCTGCAGCTGAGCTGGCCTTTGTTACACCCGACCTACGCCCGCCTCTGTCTTCTGCTCTCCAAGGCAGTAGGAGTTCTGCACAATGAGCTGACGCCTCGGCACTTGGCCTGGAAGCAGCCCGAGCATGATAGTTCAAGAAACCTCCGCATGCGTGACCAGTTCTCCTTAGCGCCAAGCCTGGATCAGCACCTGCCGGCGTGGTGCCGTTTGTCCTTGGTACCTCTCAGCACTGCCTGGGAGCTAATTGGCATGTGATGTAACATGCTTCTTGCACCTAACTCCCGGGCTGCAAGCAGCTCCGATCTGAAAGCCAGAAAGCAAAACTGAGCCCAAACCCATTGCACCCAGCAGGACTGGATTACTGCCTCAGCCCAGATGCAGCAGCCAGATATGGATGGTGACATGCACCAGCCACGCCCACTCGCAGCATTCATTTCCTGGTGCATTGTAGGTATTTGACCAATGCCTTTGCTCTAGGTTTGTGCTCTGAATTCTGTGTGTGTCTCAGTGCTTGTAGGAGCTTCATGCGGCAGGAGAATGGCGGGGGCTGTTCTGAAGTAATGGACAAAAGTGAGTGTACACTTGGGTTATTTGTCACTAACCTCGCAAGCATGCTCTGGTTGACACAGACACAACACCGGCATAATCATGGTCAACCAAAGCCTGCTGACCCACTAGCTTTGCAGCTGAGGTCCTAAGTCCAGGAGTTCAGGGTCCCTGGCTCCTTGGAGAAGTGCGCCCATGCACATCTGGGGCCGGATCCTTGGCCGTTTTTCAGTGGCAGGATAGCAAGCCCTCAACTGCTGCAGAGCCAACCCCCTGCACAGCCATTGGCAATGGAGGTGATCAGCACTTGGGGGCGGGGACTGTGCTCATACGGTGCCTGGCACTGTAGGCCCCCTTCCCTGGCCAGAAGCACTACTGTCATTGCACGTAGTGGGTATGGGCGTAGGGCAGGGAGATGGCTGTGTGATTGGAGTGTGCTGCATGTGGTGCGGGGAGGCCCTGGCAGCCACAGCGGCAGCCGCAGGGACACTGTGCAGGAGACTAACCTGGCCCCTGGTGTCGGGGGGCACAGAGGTGATATAAAACTTTCTTGGACTTCTCCCCCTCCCCAGCACAGGTCCCCTTTCAATCTCCCTCCATGTTCTCTCCCTACACAGCTGGCTGCTCCTGCCTTGGGCAGATGGGACAGGGAGCAGCAAGGACCCGCTCCACTGGGCTTCCCCCTGCCCCACATCAGAGGAGCTGGAAGAGAACAGGAGGCCTGTGCCAGCAGCTCCTGTTGCTGGGACTGGCCTCCTCCCAAAAACAGTTCCAGTGTCATCTCTCAGCCAGCTCTGCAGGTGTCCATGTGCCGCATGGGCTGCTCCCTTGTGGCTGGGTGGGGGTGTCCTGTGGAAGGCCGTAGCCCTTTAGGGCCCTTCTGGCCTTGGAACCGATGATGCTATGGCCCTGTTCCCGCAGATGCTTGGCTTCATGCCCATGAGCAGGTCCAGGGGCATCACTCTGGTGCACACATGATTGCAGGGCTGGACCCTACGCTAGGCCTCTTTTGCGTGTGTCTTCAATCAGCATATCGCAGTGAGCGGATGGAGGGGGTTTTAATGCTGGGTAGCTGTTGGTTTGGAGACAAGTCGCTATTTTGTAATGTAGATTGCAAGCGTACAATGGAAAACAATTGCCTCTGTGCAGAAAAAGGGGGCTGTATTTGAACAGCCTGCCTGAAGCTGTAAAATAGGAGTCCTGGTTTCCAGGAGTGGTCACTCTTCCTTTCCCTTTCAGCAGAAAATGTAACTCACTGGGCCTCATTCTCCCCTCACATTAGTTTTACACTGATACAGTTCCATGGACAGCAAAACGTTACTCCTGATGTATAGTGGTGTGAGCGCAGCATGGGAGGCCTGTATGGTTAACGGGAGGCTGTGTGCTCTAATGGTGAGAGCATGGCATCAGAGGCTCGTGTGTCAACTTCAAAGCCCACCTGTGCCTAGGGTTACCAGATGCTTTCAAAAAAAAAATACCGGTCACACTTGATCTCAGATCGGGGGGGCAGCCAGGAGGGGGCCGGGGGAAGCAGAACTGGCCGGGGAGATCAGGAGGGGGGAGAACTGGTTGGCGGGAAGCAGGGCTGGCCGGGAGGGGGTTGGGGAAGTGGGGCTGGCCGGGGAGATCGGGGGTGGGGAGGAGAACCGGCTGGCGGAAGCAGGGCTGGCCAGGAGCGGTTTGGGGGGAGCGGGGCTGGCCAGGGGGAACCGGCTGGCGGAGAGCGGGGCTGGTGGGGTGGGGAGCGAGGGGGGGAAACTGGCCAGCGGGAAGTGGGGCTGGCCCGGGTGCACGCAGATCCTGGGGTGCTGCCCATCCCGCGCACGGTCCCGGTGGGGAGCACGGGCGAGTCCAGCCCCAGGGATTCCACCCCTTCCCCTTCTACTGTGTAGTTCTGTACTGCCTGGCTGGTAGACACGCTCACGCAGGGTGAGCGTGTCTACCAGCCAGGCAGTATGCAACTACATACTGATACTCATGATAATAATAAAACTTACTTAATTAGAAAATACCGGACATTTGTGTCTGGTATTTTCTCAATCTGTTTTCCGGACAGACAGCTCAAATACCGGACTATCCGGTTCAAAACCGGACACCTGGCAACCCTACCTGGGCCCCTGACTCTTGGGGTGGCCTTGTGTAAGTCACGTAGCCACTATAGCGTTGGCTGCACTGTGGAGCAGCCTGTTGCTGACAAAGTGTTGGGCCAAACTGCTGAAGGACGTGGGGCTGATGCAAGAGTAGCCAAGCACCAGGTTCAGAATTGTTTCAGAAACTGACTGGAACCTGTGAGGTGTGGTCAGAGAACTCTATAGTCTGGAACCCTTGGGTAACCCTGCATGGGGACTGGAGATCCAGGAAGACCAGGCTCGTGGGGGATAGGGATGTATACAATCCCCCAAGACATGCAGGGAAGCTAGCACGAAGCTGATCTACAGCAAGCTGGACTGCTGGGGAGGGAAGCAGGGGCACTCGGGGCCGGTGGGAGGGCAGAGAACATCTGCAGAGCTAGCTTTGGCTTTTGGTGCAACCCCTGGGACCTGTGGAGCGTGGGGCCAGAACCGCTGGTTGTTCTGCAGTTGGGAAAACCCCTCTGCAAGGAAAAATCTACCTGGAAAACCCACAGGATATCTCCCCACCGTACCCCACCCCATTTTTTCCATTGGAGTGGGTCAGTCTGGGCCATGGTACCGGACTGGTGACGGGTACTGTATATAAAAAAGGGTTGCCTCACATCACCTTCCCTTCCTTAGGAGGTGCCAATGCACTGGACAATTTCCAAACCTTTAAACAAGATTCCGGGTGTGAAGGGGAAATTATTCAGTTCAGCAGCAAGGGGCCATTCCTGAAAGCAATTCTGCCATCTGCTGGCACTTGTAAGCTAGTGACACTTTGCTAGCCATCCCCAATGAGCCATGCCCTTGCTTGTCTCGGCATTTAGCATGTTCCTGTTGCATATCTACAGGCCTGCAATTTTGCAGAACCTGGGACAGCCACAATGTCACATGTTATACCAGGGATGGGCAGTATATGGCCCGTGGGCTGGATCCAGCCTGCTGAGCCTTTCAATCCAGCCCACGGCCACTGCACCGGGACGCTCAGGCAGGGAGTAGCCCCAGGGGATCAGAGCAGCTGCTCCATCTGCCCCTCTGCACAGGGGACAGAGGGGACCTTTGCACGCTGCCCTGCCCCTGCACAATCTTTCAGCTCCCATTGGCTGGGGGGGCAGCGGCAGCCAATGGGAGCTGAAAGATTGTGCTGGGGGCGGGGCAGTGTGCAAAGCTCCCCCCCTCCCCTGCGCAGAGGGGCAGATGGAGCAGCCATTCCAAGCCCTGGGGCTGCTCCCCTGCCTGAGAGACCCAGCACAGTGGCCGTGGGCTGGAGCCAATGGGAGCTGAAAGATAGTGCTGGGGGCAGGGGCAGTGTATGAAGATCCACCACCTGCACAGCGCAGAGAGGCACATGGAGCAGCTGCTCTAAGCTTTGGGGCTGTGGCAGGCAGGCAGCCTGGCACAGGGTCCCATTGGGCTGTTTGTTACCAGGAGGCACCTAGGTAAACGCCTTCTAGCCAGAGCCTGCTTCTGTTACCCCCCCCCCCCCCCCCACACCTTCCTGCACCCCAAATCCCTGCTCCAGGTCACCACCCAAACCCTTTGCAACCCCTCTGCCCTGCATCACAATTCCCTCCCAAACCTTGCACACACACCCCTACACCCCTCCTCCAGGCCTGAGTCTTCTCCTGCTTCCATACTCTCTCCTGGACCCTGCATCCCAATCCCCGGCCCCAGGTCACAACCCCCCTCCTTCACACAATTACTTCTCAGACCCCACACCTTCTGCACCCCAGTCCACTGCCCTGAGCTTCCTTCTGCACCTAACTTCTGTCCCTGACCCCACACCCCTCCATAGAAAAGTGCTGCTCTTGACCAGTTACCAAAATCTTGGAGTGCCCCCCCATCAAAAATTATTGCCCACCCCTGTGTTATACTCAAACTCCCCTCAAACTCATATACAATTATTTTAAGCATGCCTGACAGGTTTAGCTACACCCAGTAATGCAAATAACTGAATATAAAATTTGGGGGTAGCAGTTCGTTGTGAATTTCTTCAGTATGTGATGATGTTGGCCTGTGAACTGTACGTTTTTTTTTTTAAAGGCTTATAGCTCACCCATGAATTAGAGTCCCATAAACTGCTGTGGTCATGCTAAGAAAGGGAAAAATACAAGCTTGCTAAACTTGTTAAGAAAGTTCTAGTGATACTTAACACAAGTGCCATGACCTTTTGACTGAGCAAGTAATGTTTTAATTGCAATCAGCAAGAATATATTATATATATATTCAGTTTAGAAAAGTGGAGACTGAGGGGGGATATGATAGAGGTATATAAAATCATGAGTGATGTGGAGAGGGCGAATAAAGAAAAGTTATTTATTAGTTCCCATAATAGAAGAACTAGAGGACACCAAATGAAGTTAATGGGTAGCAGGTTTAAAACTAATAAAAGAAAGTTCTTCTTCACACAGCGTGTAGTCAACCTGTGGAACTCCTTGCCAGAGGAGGCTGTGAAGGCTAGGAATATAACAGAGTTTAAAGAGAAGCTAGATAATTTCATGGAGGTTAGGTCCATAAAAGGCTATTAGCCAGGGGATAGAAATGGCGTCCCTAGCCTCTGTGTGTCAGAGGCTGGAGAGGGATGGCAGGAGACAAATTGCTTGATCATTGTCTTTGGTCCACCCCCTCTGAGGCACCTGGTGCTGGCCACTGTCGGCAGACAGGCTACTGGGCTAGATGGACCTTTGGTCTGACCCAGTATGGCTGTTCTTATGTTCTTATATCTAAAACAAATGAAACAATGAATAAGCAGTAGGTGGAATCAGGCAGGAAATGTATGACATATGACAAATTCTGGAACAATACCAAAACACAATATATTTAGGGGAGCAAAGAGGCACTCCTACGAGCTGAAACTCTGACCTTCCCCCCATACCCAACAGGTACAGGTGTGACCGGCTGAAAACTAACAAGCAGACCAAAGCAGGCTGATATCATTTGCTTGTAAAAGGCTGTAGGAATGGGTTTTCATGGACTGAATTTGATAATGTATATCTTCTGTTATGCACTAGCAATTGCTTAATCAACTCAGTCCAGCTGGGTTACCTGAAGCCTTTTTAATTATTGAACAAATTTGTGCCTGTAAATTGATTATTGTTTTTGATCAATTATTGGTTAAGGAACATGTACTAGGGTGATATTCAAATCATGGAGGGAAGAACCTCAAATTGTCATTTTAGTATGCGTTTGACAGGCAATCTCAGCTCAGAAAACTAAACTCTTGATGAACTAGGTGAATTCCCTTTTCCATTTGTTTTTAAAATGATGCAGATCCATCCTCCCCAGTGCAGAAAGTACGGTCAGCATTCAGCCCGTAGTTAGCCCCATAAATGAGGTCTAGATTTGTGTATGTGTTCCTGGCTCATGGGCCCATGTCCCAGTAGAAGGAGAGCTAGAAAATACACCAAAACGCCACTAGTACTCTTTCAACTCAGGCTATCAGATTGCAAAAGAAAGCAGTAGTGCCTGCTATGCAAACTAGGTGCCAGTTTTCCAACTCTGAGGCTACATCTACACTGCGGCTTTTGCCGTGAGAGCCTATGCAAATGAAGTGAGGATTAGCAGATCACTGCTTCATTTGCATAATTTATTCAGAGCCATTTTTGCGCAAAAACAAGCAGTGTGGACATTTTCTTTTTGTGCAAACTCCGTTTTTCCGCAAGATCAGTATACTTCCTTTTTTTGGGGCATAAGGATCTTGCAGAAAAAGGGGGTTTTGCGCAAAAAGAAAATGTCCACACTGCTTGTTTTTGCACAAAAAACTGCTCTGAATAAATTATGCAAATGAAGCATGGTGATATGCTAATCTGCACTTAATTTGCATAGGCTCTCTTGGCAAAAGCCGCAGTGTAGACGTAGCCTCATATTCCAGACTGCGGATTACCCGAAGCTGGCCTGGATTGCAGTGTATACAGTAGGTGTGGAAGGAAAGTGACCATGGATTCATGTCACTAAAATGAAAAGCATGTGATGGGATAAATGGGAGATGTGTCTGTGACTGCACTACTAGGCGTCACTAGGTCACAAATTAGCTAGGGTCCTGGGAAGGTAAGAGAGACAGCATGGGGCAGCTAAAATGTAGTTGTGCTCTTCTCCTTGCCATTTACTGACATGATGCATGCTCTATTGTTTTCCCAAGATATACACCAACATATCTGATTATACCGGCAGTCTGAAAATGGGTAGGTCAAGAGGCTGGAGAAGGTTGCAGTAAACCATTAAAAGCTGTGTGATTTCCAAGACCAGTTGGCATTTGTTCCCTATCTGGTTAAAATCGTCATCGGAATGATTCAGCAAACAGTGAATTATTGCATGTCTTGTCTATGAAGTCTCAGCATTGAAAGCCCTGTGAACACAGTAGACAAAGCTTTAATTTGGTGTCTGTTTCACTGCATTTCAGGCACCAAAAAGATTGGGTGGAGATTGCTTGCTGTGTAGTCAAGCCAAATGGGAACATCTGTGGAAAATAATTTTGTTTTTCAATGAAGTGTTCTATAATGGGCCACTCCAGCCAAAGAGAAGGGAGAGATTACAGCTTGAATCGTTTTCTGGAAATGTTCCACATTGAGATGCTTAATTCAAAACTTGACAGACCCCTGGGGCTAATATATTCTCAAATGTTCTGTAAAATTCACCAGATTAGACACAGCCGCCATAGGCAGAGTTCAGCGAGGAGAAGAAATGCTTTGGTGCATTAGATTTCACTAGAGAAATAAGTGACCTTTTTATTCAGAATATTTTTTCCTAACAGGGAGACTAGGTCAGTGTATGTTACTGGGTTGGATAATCAAATTAAATTTATTCTGTTGTAAGGGCATTGCTGGTTCAGTGATTCAAAATACATTTGTCTCACTGCTTTGCCCCTGTATATGACTCGGAGGTTCTTAGTCTACAGGAATTATTTATTTCTGTGCTTCGTGAAGCTGTAGCATGACCTTCTACACCGATCCCTTCAGCTACTCTCATATGGGGATACATACATACCTGGAGAGAGACTTATCAGAACAAATCAAAGTTTACTTTGACCAACATCCAAGTAAGTTTCTAAGGTGCACCTACCTTCTACTCTAGTCTTGAGAAAGGATGAATGTGACTGTGTGCGTCTGCAAGATGCCAAGGGACAAAACCAAAATGGCTTTAATACGATCAGCAAAGTACACGGTTTTTGTGTATTATATAGTATGAGCATTACATCTAAAGTACAGTCATTTAGTGCAAGTGGCTCTGCTTACGGATAATTGATAGATCTGGATTGCCTAGCATGGACAGGGTAGGACTGAAAATGTACATACGGATCATGGATGGGAATTTATTCATCAAATCAGGGGTCCCACCTGTTTGGAAAACATTGTTCCACACATCCAAAGCTAAGTTCAGTGGTCTTCTATAATGGCCTATTTTTGCTGAAGTTGCAAGATTTGGAGGCCACCAAGAAAATAAGTCCAGATCAAAGTGGAACCACATATAATCTGAGGCTGGAAGGGACATCAAGTCCAGCCCCCTGCACTGAGACAGGACCAAATTAACGGAGATCATCCCTGACAGCTGTCTAACTTGCTTATAAAAACTTTCCATAACCTACTTTGAAAGCCCATTTCAGTGCTTAACTATTATTATTGTTAGAAAGTTTTTCCTAATGTCTAATCTCCCATGCTGCACCTTGACCATTACTTATTGCCCCACCGCTAGTAGACATAGGGAATAATCAATTACAGTTATCTTTATAACAGCCCTTAACATATGTTAAGACCCCCCTCCTGCACCTAAACTGCGTGCCCCTCCTCCCAGAGCCAGCACCCCATACTTTCTCCTGCACTCCAAGCTAGGGTTGCCAGATGGTTTCGATAAAAATACCGGATACACTTGATCTCAAGTGTGTGTGGGGAAGAACCGGCCACTGGGGGAGCAGGGCTGGCAGGGGAGATCAGGGGGAACCAGCTGGTGGGGAGCAGGGCTGGCTGGGAGGAGGTCAGGGAGAGCGGGGCTGGCTGTGGGGGGGAACCGGCCGGCAGGGAACGGGGCTGGCTGGAAAGGGGTTGGGGGGAGCGGGCATGGCTGGGGGGAGGAAAGCGGGGGGGAACTGGCCAGTGGAAGCAGGGCTGGCCCAGGTGCACGCAGATCCTGGGGTGCTGCCCGTCCTGTGCATGGTCCCAGCAGAGCACACGCGCGAGTCCAGCCCTGGGATTCCATCCTGCTCCGCCCCCGCCCCGCCCCCGCCTTTGCCCCCGGCCCCTCTTCTCCTGTGTAGTTGCATACTGCCTGGCTGGTAGACACGCTCACGCTCAACTGCTCCCTTGTTCCTATCCCTGCACTAACTCTTAAAGGGGACATGCTGTTTTATTTTAATTTTGGCTTACTTGGAGTCCTTTTTTTTTTTTTTTTTGGCTCAACAACTTTGGTCTCCTCCCCCCCTCTTTTTTTTCCCCTCCAACAGAATTTTTTCCCATTTTTTGGGGGGGGGGGAGTATTCGGTATTTATGTTTCAACCATCTGGCAACCCCAGCCCCAGCCCAAACCTCCACCCCCCGATGGAGAGAGAAAGTGGGGCAGGGCTTCAGGGAAGGGGTAGAGTAGCTCTTGGGTAGCCCTTAAATTCAGAAAGTGACGTTGGGCACAAATAGGTTGGAGACCACTGATCGAGGGTGTATTTCCTAGTTTGTGTATGAATACAACCTTCAGGATTAGGACCTCTGGGTAAAACTTTCAAACTCTGATTTGGGTTTGTACTGGGAGTGGTTGCTCTGCACTGGCAAGGAAGGGGTTAAAAGCAGGCTGGCGTGAGCCTTTGCAAATCCCTCCAATCAGAGAGGGGCTTATCAAAGGGCAGCTTGCGGGGGCAGCCCTGTTATAATTTGCTGCTTAGCAGAGCAGAGGTTGGTTAGGTCCTGACCAGTGAAGGGGGAGGGCAGGTTTCCTGGGAGGAGCACCTTGGACAGAGCAGTGCTGAGCAGCCTCTGGGGAGCGGGAGAGAGGCTCCAGCCTGATACAAGGGCCAAGTTGGCGCAAGGGTCATGGGGAAGTGGCCCAGGGAATGGACACAGTCGGGGCATGAAGGCGGGCAGGAGAGGGTTGGGACCCACTGTAGTGGGTGGACCTGGGTCTGCCCCCGCTTGCCCCTTGCATTGCACCTGGCCACACTGGAGCATTCCCTATACAGACTGCAGCTTGCCCCGAGGCAAGGGGCTAGACTTTGGGGCTATGGTTGGTCATGGTGACAGGTGTGAGACTGAGGACTGCTGGCACTCCCAGATGGGGGGAGAGACCTGGAGTAGTGGGCAGTGCTGGAGGGCAGTGTTCTGACACCCTGCAGTCCAAGGAGTGACATGGGTCCATGGAGACACAGTGGAGAGTGGGACAATGGGCAAGAGCTGACCAGAAAGCAGCGCACTCCATAAACTGAGTTAATTCCCCGATGAACCAGCAGGAGGGGCCAGGCCTGTGAGTCAACCCTGCTACAGGATTCTCGACGGCATGATGACAATGAAGGTTAAGAAGGGTGTAATTGGAATCTATGGGAAGATGCTAAAATTATGCAATGATTACTGTGATATAAAGCCCCTAACGCGATCTAGGAATGAAAGCAGAGTCCATCCTTAATGCAGTGTGTGATCCCCATGCTCCTTAAATGCTGTCTGAAGTTGCATTTATGTGTTGGAACAGCTAAGCAATAAGTGAAGGTGAATTAAATATGCTATTTCCTATTTGCCTTGGTTAATGTCCTTGTTGTCAGGGAGGGTTAAAATCAGATTCTCCAAGCTATTTGAATATTGGAAGGCTGAGAGGTTTTTGCAGACTTATTTTAAATTCATATGTCACGGATTGTAATCCTGACAGGAAATGTAGTCTGTAATCAACGGAAGTGGTAAAAATAAAGGTGCTTCTCAGAATGCTTAATAAGCCTCCTCCAAAGCTCATTCAAGTCAGTGGAACAGCTGCCCTTCCATTCAATGAGCTTTGGATTGGGCTGTATATCCTAGCGCATTTCTGACTTCTGCAGTATTGCAGGCTTCTAGGCGCAGACTTGCTATGGGGGTAGAACAGGAAATTCAGACATGGACATGAGTCTTGTAGTATGGGAAACAAGGAGCACATGAGAAGGATTTTCCTGTGGAAAGCGTTAATGTGTGGCTGCTCCACTAGAAAATAGACTCCTTAATGCTGGATGAAGTGCTATAGTATTTGAGGAAGGTACCTTGCTAGTCATGCAAGATCCCATCTCCCATCAGGTGTCCCCCCGGGCTGAGGGATTCATCCATCAGAAGACACATCGGTTGCTTAAATGATAGAACTGTCTTAACTCCACCTCTGCTTAGGCTGTGCTGCAGTGTGTATTCAACATACTGTACTTCTGTGTCACTGAGTTTTACTTTGAAAACAAAGCATTTTAAAAATGTGCATATCCTACCATGTGTACCTGAACTGCCAAGCTGCAGTGTTGTTGCCAGGACTAGAGGGCAGAGATGTTTGCTTTAAAAGACTGGATTTCTAGCAGATATTCATGCCGTTCTTCTTCAGAAGAGAGCAAGTGAAGACTTCTCTCCAGAGACTCCTGAAAAAGCTGGTGTTTCACACAAAGGGCCTAATTTGCATGCACGCAACTTTGCACATACCGATCAGTTGCATACTTCAGTTGGTATGTACTAGCACTTGTTTGTAAACATTACACTCGTACTGCATTTGCCCTTGATTTATGTAACCCACATGCCTGTTGGGTGTGGTACTGAGACCACTTGCAGAGTGAATGAGTCTACTCTATAGCCTCAGCTACCAGCCATCTGGCTTTTAGCTCAAGCTGTAGCAGCTCATGTACTAAGCTCCAGAGATCCCAGGTTCTGTTCTGCTTGTGGGTAGTTCATAGACATGTGCAAATACAGTTGAAGATGTAAGAAGACAGGAATCTTGTGGGTCAGATGTGGACTGGGATTCAAGCAATAGGAATTTAATTTGCAGCTCTGTCTGTGACTTTGGGCAAGTCAGTTCATCTTTCTGGGTATGTCTACACTACAGAGGTTTTTTTTCCGGAAAAACGGCCGTTTTTCTGAAAAACTTCAATTATGTCCACACTGCAATCGCGTTCTTTTTAAAGACAATCGAAAGAACAGAGGGGGTTTTTCCAACATTGGTAAACCTCTTTCTACGAGGAAGAAGCCTTTTTCTGAAAGAGCTCTTTCAGAAAAAGGCATGTGTGGATGGGGAAGAAGGAGTTCTTTCGAAAGAAGAGGAAAGAGGAAAAAGCACAGGTGCTCTGGTGGCCATTCTGCCCAGAGTAAGCACAGCTTACATGCAAGATAGCGTCCAGTCTGAATGGATGCTATCTTTACAATCTGCTTTTTCGATGCGCTTTCGCAGTGTGGATGCTCTCTTTTGGAAGAAGTTTTTTCGGACGATCTCTTCCAGAAAAGCATCTTCAGAAAGAAGCCTGCAGTCTAGACATAGCCTCTGTGTCACTATCCCACCTCTGAAATGGAGCTAGGAGTCTACCTTACAAGGATGCTATCATAATAAGCCCATTGGCTGTGTCTACATTGGCATTTTGAAAGGATGCTAATGAGACCAGTCGCACTGGGATTTAAATATCCCCGCGTATTTATTACAGCTGCGCTTTTTTCGGCTCGGGGCTTTGCCGAAAGCGCCAGTCAGACGAGGATCTTGCGAAAATAAACCCTTTTCCGCAAGATCTCTTATGCCTACTTGCAAGTAGGAATAAGAGATCTTGCGGAAAAGGGTTTATTTTCCGCAAGATCCTCGTTTAGACTGGCGCTTTTTCCGCAAAGCCCGAGCCGGAAAAAGCGGCAGTTATGTAATAAATACCGCTGGGGATATTTAAATCCCGCCGGATTTGCAATTGCGACTGGTCTCATTAGCATCCCTTTTTCGAAAAAGGGTGCCAATGTAGACACAGCCATTATGTTTAGGCCCAGCTCAAATACTAGAGTAATAAGAGCCATCAAAGGCTATTACTTAGAGAGATGGTCTGTCTTCGTGCACACAAGAACTATGCAAGCAATTGCATACCACCTGATTAGTCCTAAGATATAGCACGTAAAATAGTTGTGTATCTGCCAAACGGTTGGTTTCAAAATGGCATGCCAGGTCCTCACATATTAAATACAGAAAAATAGTGTCAGGCAATACAAAGTACATTAAGCCAACCCATCAAATTTAGAGCCCTGTTTACACTGTGGTTAAATCTCACAATGATTTGGTTTATTTCTCTAAACAGTGCAGTAGACATTTAAAACCATTCCTTTATCACATTGTGGTTTTCATTTGTTCTCTAATTTTTGTTAATTTATTATTATTGTTTGTTGTTATAGTTAAGACCTATTGTCAGACAGATTATAACCCAAAGAAAAATACAGTCAATTCCTTGGTTACTCTGTTTAGGCCAAGTTAATTCCATCCAGCACAGATATGTATCAATAGTACACCTGTCAAAAACCAGCACTGGAATGTCTCCATGTTTCCTCAGCAGTTTACCACATAGAGGATATGTAAAGATGCCAGAAACAATCCAGCTCGAGGGAAAACTGTAATAATAATAAAAGTTACACATTAAAAACTGACTTTTTGGAGTCTTTTAGCTGCATATTAAGATCACACATGGCAAAATGAATTCACAAACGTGATGGCATATTGTGATGAAGAGTTATGAAGATTATTTGAAATTTGGGTGGACTCAGTTAAACAAGAAGCAATTTATAGACACTGATCTTAAATTTATAGATCGTGCCACTTAACTGAATTACTAAATATCTTTGATCATGTTCAGCACCCTCTCTCTCCCAACTGAAGCTTTTTCATATACTGTAGTTCATCCTGGTTTACAAAATTTAAGGACCTGCTTCTATAATCCTGAGTCATACAGGTGCTTCTCCTTGAAGTGAGATTGTGTGTGGAAGGATTACAGGATTGTGACCTTAAACAGATAGGAAAAGAGCACTGAGATCAAGCCATCTGTGTTTGAAATGGTTTAATAGCGTTCAATAACAAGAATTAAGACAGAAAAGTAAGGAATATTATATCTAGTTGAAAATGTAGGGGATGTTTTAAGACTATGGAAGGTAATTTCTTGATAGAATTTGATCAGGTTACTAGAGTTAACTCCCTTACGCTTGCACAGGAGAGTGTCAATATCCTCCTGCCATGAGGACAGGAGACTGGACTTGATCTCTCGAGGTCCCTTCCAGCTCTAGTATTCTATGAAGAGTAGATGTAACTAGAACCAGTAGTGAACCAGTGCCCGACTACATGCTAGAGATGCATCTGTTGGAGGACGCACAAAGCCTGCTTATATGTTTACAATTTTAATAAATTAAATGGAGGAAAAATTTATAAATAGCACTTTGAAATCATTTACCTTATACTCTATTAACTCCATAGTTTTATTGCATATAGATGCTTTTATAATAAAGCAATATAGCTAGAGTGCACAAATAGGTGCCCTTTTAGCAGGTATAAATCCAAATAAATAAAATTATATAAAACAGTACAAAAACTAAAATAAAGATTGAAATCTTAGCAAAGACTTTTCAAAGTCAAAGAACAGGCACTTAATGCCAGTTAATTCTGTAGCAATCTGCAGCTGGGTACACCAGAGAAGTAAAACTACAGGCAGTAAATACCTTTTCTATCTCTATGAAAAGCTGTTACCATGCGCTAGCTGTTTACTGCCCTTTGTGAAATGAGGTGGTGGGCTCAGTCCAGGTCCTTGGGGGCATTTTTCATCATAGACATTGTGTGGTATTGGTTGCACGGTCAGGCCATATATGCAAATGTTCCTATTGAGAATGTCTTTAAGGATCAAAACTTCCCACTGATTTACACTGGCATGATGAAGCCCTGAGTAGAAAAGTATAGTATAAAAGCATGATGTCAACACGAGTTTAAAATTTTTATCCAACATGAAATCTTTCCTCATTAGCATAGCACTTGTCACCCCTTTGTCCTTTCATATTTAGCTTGTGGATCATAAAAGGCAGAAACATTTAAATCTCTTGCATAAAAGGCAATTTATTTCATGTCTCATTTACAAAATAATATGTACATCCACTTGAGTCACAGTTGAAAAATTTGATAAAACATTATAATTTTAATACTGGACAAGAAAAATACTGGCTATTTCTTCACATTTAAATTCGGTGCAGGTAACAGAAGACCTGAATCCCATTTCCAATTAAAATTTAAGGCTTTGAGATCCTGAACCTCTGAGGAAAAATTAATTCATAAATCCCAAGATTAGCTTGGCTGTGCAGCAGCATTTCACATGAATTGTTCTCAACACAATGAGTTGTGCTCTCTCTTTTCAGTGGATACCCATATTGGCAATCAAAGCTGTGATGTTTAACAAACATCATTAAATTCTAATGGATCAAGTATGTTATGCAGTCATCAGGATAACATCTGCTATTCCAATCATACAGTTGCGCACCCAGAAATACAAACTAGACTCATCACATTGCTTTCGCTCTCCTTCAACAGAATACCTGCCTCTCCCCAGTGGCTCTTATAACTATGTTCAAAGGTTGTTAGAGTAAATTCGGTATTTTTGTCCACCTCAACCAGGAAATCTACAAGTCTGCAAACTGAATGATGCCACATATATTCCTAACCCACATTTTATCCTTTCTTCAGTTTGCTCTGGCTCAGAATACAGTACTGCACTCCCATTTCTGGGAATTTCCTGGTTGTAATCCTTCACGCTGAATGTACGTACTGAAAGGAAACTATCACAAATTTCATGGAGCTTTAAGCTTCGTTCTTCTCCTCTGTAACGTTGCCTATTTTCTTTAAATCTGCAGAGCTCTGCAAGGGATTTTTCTTACGTTTGAAATTTTAAAATGCACTTCTAATGCTTTTGGTGCTATCAGAATTCCAATATGTCCTACAATCTCACACATGGGCTGTGTCTAGACTGGCAAGTTTTTCCGCAAAATCAGCCGCTTTTGCGGGAAAACTTGCCAGCTGTCTACACTGGCCGCTTGAATTTCCGCAAAAGCACTGACTTCCTACTGCAAGAAAGCAGTGCTTTTTGCGGAAATACTATGCTGCTCCCGTTCGGGCAAAAGTCCCTTTTGCGCAAAACTTTGCGCAAAAGGGCCAGTGTAGACAGCTGAGATTTGTTTTCCGCAAAAAAGCCCCGATCACGAAACTGGCGATCAGGGCTTTTTTTGCGGAAAAGCGCATCTAGATTGGCATGGACGCTTTTCCACAAAAAGTGCTTTTGCGGAAAAGCGTCCGTGCCAATCTAGACGCTCTTTACCGAAAATGCTTTTAACGGAAAACTTTTCCGTTAAAAGCATTTCCGGAAACTCATGCCAGTGTAGACACAACCATGGTGTATTTCCACATACAATGGGTTAAAACAACTGTCTTTTGCAAAACTGCAATTTGCACAGTGTGGTAAGTTGTATTGAGATGGTAATACTCAGCTTCCAGTCACCCTTTTTTTTTGTGTGGCACTTAGCTCCCAGTGGTCAGTTGGCTTGTGTTGTGGTGTTCTTAACTTCCTATTGGCACCCTTTTTGCTCAGTTGAGATACTGCTCACCTGGAGTTAGTGATTATG
This sequence comes from Rafetus swinhoei, assembly GCA_019425775.1. Classification (NCBI taxonomy): domain Eukaryota; kingdom Metazoa; phylum Chordata; order Testudines; family Trionychidae; genus Rafetus; species Rafetus swinhoei. Next base: position 123,393,129 of record CM033446.1, on the reverse strand, counting down.
AGCAGGGTTCCTCTTTTCAGCTCTGTGCTGAGCTCATTCCAGCAGCTCTCCCTGATCTCTTTGCAGTTGGAAGAGGAAGAGCCAGCACCCCTGTCCCTGGATCCTGCCTGTACTTCCCCCCACCTGTGCATAACCCACACCCCTAGTGGCATTAAGAAGTGGAGTGCTGGACAAAGTCCCACTAGCGCCTCCAGTGGGGCCCCCTGGATACTGCAGGTTGCTTCCCAGTCGGGAGCGCTTTGCTCAGCCTAGTTTAAACGGCCAAAGCCACAGGTCTCCCGGTTCTTCCCACAGGCAGAGCGCCTGTTCCACAGCCTCAGAGGCTGGTATCGGCGGTGTCGGATTTGGGCGGCAGCGCAGCCGTGTCAGGCTGGGCGTCCCGGCAGAAGAGCACGGCCGGGTTCTTGCAAGCCCACATGGCCACCTCGCCGCCGTTGGCCGGGCTGGAGGAGGAGCGGGTGCTGGCGGCGGGGCCGCTGGGCCGCTGCTGGGCGTAGCGCTCCCGGCTTGGCTCGGGCCGCCCGCGGGCCTCCAGGCGCTGGCCCCGGGCGGCCAGGTAGGCGGCCACGTTGTTCCTAGTCCGGTAGCCGCCCTCGCGGCTGCGGCCCAGCAGCATGGCGATGTTGGGGTTGCGGGCGGCGTAGATGAGCGGGTTGATGGCGCCGTTGGCCCAGGCCAGCCAGCTGGCCACGGCGTCCACGCTGGGCGAGAAGGGCAGGTGGCCGGCGGCGCGCCGCCAGCCCCAGGACGCAGTAGGGCCCCCAGCAGCAGATGATGGAGACGATCATGATGAGCACGGTGGTGGCGGTGCGCATCTCGCCGTAGCAGCGCAGCAGGTGGCCGTAGGTGGTGAGCGGCCGCACCCGGCTCTCGGAGCGGCGCACGGCGCGGCAGATGTTGTAGTGGCAGAAGCACATGAGGGCGAAGGGCAGCAGGTAGCAGAGCACGATGAGCGCCGCGCTGTAGGGCGGGCCCAGCCGCGACGAGCCCCCGGCCAGCAGCACGTAGGTGCAGCGGGCCCCGCCCGCCCGCTCGCCCCCCGCCGCCTGGGCCAGCAGGTACCAGGGGGCGGCGAAGCCCAGCGCCGCCAGCCAGACGGCGGCCAGCAGCTGGGCGGCGCGGCGGCGGCCCATCTTGCGGCGGGGCTGGCGCACGATGGCGCAGTAGCGGTCGAAGGAGAGCAGCGCCATGGTGAGGGTGGCGGCGATGCCCAGGCCGGCGTGCAGGGCGGCGCTGGCCAGGCAGAGGCGCTGGCCGGCCAGCCAGGCGCCGCGCGGGTGGCTCAGCAGGCGCAGGAAGGCGAGCGGCAGGCAGAGCAGCGCGCCCAGCAGCTCGGAGAGGGACAGCGACAGCACGAAGGCGTTGGTGACGGTGCGCAGCTGCCGGTGCCGGGCGATCACCAGCACCACGGCCCCGTTGCCCAGCGCCGACAGGGCGAAGATCAGCGCCAGCAGCAGCGCCTGCGAGGCCAGCGCCGCGCCCGACCAGCCCGGCTCCTCCGCCTGGCCGCCGCTCTCATTGCGCCCCGCGCTCGCCAGCGCCGACGGCGGCTCCATGGGGCAGCGAGCATCGCCTTGCCCGCCGCCCCCGGCCGGCGGGAGAGGCTGGGCGGCCGCGGAGCCGCTGCCCGTGTCCGGGGAGCCGCGGCGCCGCCTGCTGCTCCCCGCCCGGCCGGGCAGGCTCTGAGCGCCTCCGCGCCCCCTGCTGCGTGCGGCCTTCGGGGGCTCCGCGAGCCGCTGACGTCGCCAGCCCGTTGCCCAGGGAACCGCGTCCGGCCTCACCGATTGCGCACACGGGGCCCGGCCGGAGCCAGGGGCGACCCCCGCGTTGCTGAGACCCCCCCCCCCTCCGGCCGCGCAGACGCTCTGACAGAGTGACACCTACCCCCCCACACACACCCCAGAGTGACACCCCACTCCAACACAGTGACCCACACCAACAGAATCTCACACACACCCCAGAGTGACACCCCACTCCAACACAGTGACCCACACCAACAGAATCTCACACACACACACCAGAGTGACACACCCCACGCCAACAGAATCTCACACCCCTGACACACACCCCACTCCAACAGTGACACACCCACTCCAACAGAATCTCACACACACACACAGAGTGACACACCCCCCCACTCCAACACAGTGACCCACACACACCCACTCCACCAGAATCTCACACACACCCCCAGAGTGACACCCCCCCCACTCCAACACAGTGACCCACACCAACAGAATCTCACACACACACACCCAGAGTGACACCCCCCCCACTCCAACAGAATCTCACACCCCTGACACACACCCCACTCCAACAGTGACACACCCACTCCAACAGAATCTCTCACACACACACACACACACACACACACACACACAGAGAGTGACACACACCCCCACTCCAACACAGTGACCCACACACACCCACTCCACCAGAATCTCACACACACACCCACCCAGAGTGAGACACACCCCCACTCCAACAGTGACACACCCACTCCAACAGAATCTCTCTCACACACACACACACACCCAGTGACACCCCACTCCAACACAGTGACCACACACACCCACTCCAACAGAATCTCACACCCCCAAATGACACCCCCACTCCAACAGTGACACACCCACTCCAACAGAATCTCACACACACCCAGTGACACACCCCTGACACCCCCCCACTCCAACAGTGACACACCCACTCCAACAGAATCTCACACACACACACAGAGTGACACACACCCCCACTCCAACACAGTGACCCACACACACCCACTCCACCAGAATCTCACACACACACACACACACCCAGAGTGAGACACACCCCACTCCAACAGTGACACACCCACTCCAACAGAATCTCTCTCTCTCACACACACACACACACACCCAGTGACACCCCCCCCCCACTCCAACACACTGACCCACACACACTCCAACAGAATCTCACACACACCCCCAAGTGACACCCCCACTCCAACAGTGACACACCCACTCCAACAGAATCTCACACACACCCAGTGACACACCCCTGACACCCCCCCACTCCAACAGTGACACACCCACTCCAACAGAATCTCACACACACACACACACACACACCCAGAGTGACATCCCCACTCCAACAGTGACATGCACCCACTCACCTGACACCGCGCCCCACTCCAACAGCCTGACACCCCCACCCCAAGAGTGACACCCTCCATCCCAACAGTGACACGCACCCACACACACCCCAGATACACTCCACCCCAACAGTGTGAAACATCCCTGACCTGACAACCCCCACCCCAACAGTGACACACATACCCCTGACACATCCCACCCCCACAGAGTGACACACACCATGAAACCCCCTCACCCCACCCCAACAGAGTGATCAGTTCTTGCCCCCTTTCTCAGCAGTCCAGTTTTTTTAACCCATTTAGCATTTTTTGTCATTCTTCTCTGGCCTTTCTCCAATTAGTTGACATTATTCTTGATATACAGCCCCCCTAAGCTGACCACAGTAGTCCAGCTGGGGCTTCCCCCATGTCACATGTAGCAGAAAAATCATTGCCCCGTCTTAGATATGACACCTGATAACATCCCTGTAATCCTATCACCCAGTGGATGGAGCATTCATATTCAAGTTCTTGCTCTCGGTCTGCCAGTGCTCTAAAAACTGGCCTCGTGTGTATAGGAGAAGGCTTGGACACCAGGGCTATGTCTACACTGGCAGGTTCTTGTGCAAGAACGGCCATTCTTGCGCACGAACCCATAGAGCATCCACACTAGCTGCCTGCTCTTGCACAAGAATATTTACAGTACAGCATCGGAAGACAGGGCTTCTTGTGCAAGAGCTACGCTCTTTTCTAACAAGTGTAAGCCCTCTTGCACAAGAGGGCAGTGTGGACACCCAGCAGGGGTTTCTTGTGCAAGAAAGCCTTATGGCTAAAACAGTCATCAGAGCTTTCTTGCACAAAAGAGCATCCACACTGCCATGGATGCTCTTGCGCAAAAGCAGAGGGCAGTGTGGACGAGTTCTTGCACAAGAACTCTTGTGCAAGAACCCACTAGTGTAGACATAGCCCAGCAGTGTTTGTAGAAAAGGGCTGACCTGCCTATCTTTGAGGGGCCCCCACTCTCCTCACCATTTCGTAGGCTGGGGCTAGCTTGAATAGCTGCCTGCTTTGCTTACTGGCTTTTGTGCATCCGTCTTCAGGCACCTCTCTTTCCCCATGCATTATATAGGGAGCCTGAGCACCCATTAGACTCAATGTGGGGCTGGAAGAGACCTTGGGACAGGCTAATGCTACCATCTATGCAGAGGAAGGACCCAAAACACCTCATCCATCCCTGACAGGTGCAAGTTATGGCTGTGGCTTCCCCTAGGTGGCAGGGTGCCTACATATTAGGTATTCCAGTTCTGAGCCTAACTCCCTTTGGTGGATCTAGCCCAAAACATTTTGAAAATAAACCGTTAAGACACTGGTTCTCAAACTTTTTGGCCCACGGCCCACCCCGCTCAATTGCAGACCTTTCCGCAGACCAACAGCCACCCACCCAATATGACAAAATGGCTCCAGGAGGCAGCTGGGGTGGCAGGTAGGGTGCAAGATTGGGCTGGGAGTGGGGTCTGGCTGAGAGGTTGGGTGCAGGTGTGGGATAAGGGTAGGATTGGGTCTGGGTGGAAGGGAGGGTGCAGGAGCAGGGTGGGACTGCGGGGTCTTGGCAGGAGGGGTGTTCATGATGCTGGTGCAGAGTCAGGGCATGAGAGGAGTTCAGGGGCACTTACCTCAGGATGCTCCCAGGCACCACCCTCTGCTTCTCCCATTGGTCGTGATTCAAGCCAATGGGAACAGCAGGGAAAACCTCTAGACAAGTAGTTTCCTGCACTGCCGTTCTCCCCCTTACTTATTTGTGATCTGAAACAAAAGCTACGTCTACACTGCAGAGTTTTTGCCCAAAACCAGTCGTTTTTGTGCAAAAACTCGTGCAGCGTCCATACCTCAAGTGAGTTTTTGCAAAAGAAATTTAGTGAATCAAAAGAACAGCAGGTTTTTGCGGTGTAGGTATTCCTCTTTCTACGAGGAATAACTCCTTTTTGCTCCAGAGTTACTGCGCAAAAAGGTGTGGAGGGACAGGCAGCAGGGTTTTTTTGGTGGAAAAAAAAAAAAAAAAAAAAAAAAAGCACAGGTGCCCTGGTGGCCATTCTGTTAATGGCAATCAGCTTTCTTGTGAGAGAGCATCCATGCAGTCTGGACGCTCTCTTGCACAAAAGCACATCGCTTTTCCGATGTGCTTTTGCAGTGTGGATGCTCTCTTGCGCAAGAAGTTTTTGCAGAAGATCTCTTCCCAAAGGATTCTCATGCAAGAAGCCTGCAGTGTAGACGTAGTGAAAGATGACACTGGATTACATATCTGGAGCCAGTGGGGGGGCAATTATTGAGAAGTCAGGAGGGATTATATTTGAAGGGAAAGAGGCTAAAGGAAGGATCTGAAGGACAAAAGTATTGGCAAACTGTGACCCGGCCTTCTTCAGGGGCCGAGGGCAGATTAGAAGGCACAATGAGAAGAACAGGGAGAGGCAGATGAATAGCTGGCAGGGACATGGTAGCCCCTTATTGGTCATGATTAGCCTAAATAGTAAGTGCTCAGACAGGATGTCAGTGGAAGTGCCCAATGACAGGGGCAATGTTTGTAGAGCAAGAAAGTACTTCAGTTCTGCTATTTTTTGAGAGATCTGAACCAGGAAGCAGAGTGGCTAGATGGTTATAGTAGTCAAAGATTATCAAGTCATGGCAAAGGAGCCAAAACAATGGCTGTGAAAGTTAAGATCAATGACTCAGGCTGTTACAAGAATTAAGACAAGAAAAATGTGAGGTTAAACCACTGCATTTTAATAGAATTCTTCCACTAAAGCAGAACGTAAAATATAATGTCTTTACAAGAGGCACTTACATTTGAAATAACCCCTTCAAGCTTAGCATTGTTTACCATCTAGCATTTGGAATGTAATGGTAAATTCAGTTTCAAACAGACATGGACTTGTATAATACATACTAATCACTACAGAATAATGTGACTTGTGATCTGTACTTGTAATACAATCATGATACCACAAGTTTTTAGCCCTGCTCTAGGATATTTAAATGAACTTGTTTTAAACCATCCAAAGACACGGCAGTCAATCAGGAAAATAGGAGCTAAGTAAATCTGGTGTGTTTATATTTTCCTCCCTCACAGACTGTAAAGATAATCTTTTCAATATTGGGTACTATTTAAAAGCTGGCAGTTGAATGATGGCAAATTTCACTTTACAGAAAATCCATATTTCAGTGGATCCTCTTCTTCAACAACGAAGGTTGCTGTTCCAGTATAAAAGGCTTCTCCTGAGACTTCTACTACAACAGCATTATAGTCACCACACTTTGCTTCCTGAAAAGAGAAAAAGGTTTAAATTTAAGTTGAGCTGGCATTAAAGGGGATTCTTCCCTGTTTACAAAGCGTATTTCTGCACAGTAAGTAAAGTACAATAAAGTCCATGTCACAAATCGCATCACTTCCCTGTGTCCCCCTCAGTTCTGACCAACTGCAATTGCAGCAAGAGGGTGTGTATTTACAGTCACTCAGGGTACGTCTAGACTACATGCCTCTGGTGACAGAGGCATGTAGATTAGGCTACCCGGCATAGGAAAATGAAGCAGCGATTTAAATAATCGCCGCTTCATTTAAATTTAAATGGCTGCCGCGCTGAGCTGATCAGCTGTTTGTCGGCTCAGTGTGGTAGTCTGGACGCTCCGCGGTCAACATCAAAGGCATTTGTTGACCTCCCAGGTATGCCTCCTGAGATGAGGTTTACCAGGGAGGTCGACAAATGCCTTTGATGTCGACCGCAGAGCGTCCAGACTACCGCGCTGAGCCGACAAACAGCTGATCAGCTCAGCGCGGCAGCCATTTAAATTTAAATGAAGCGGCGATTATTTAAATCGCCGCTTCATTTTCCTATGCTGGGTAGCCTAATCTACATGCCTCTGTCGCCAGAGGCATGTAGTCTAGATGTGCCCTCAGATATAACTCTCCTATACTGGGGGTTAAGTCAGCATAGCAGACCAGGCCTTCGTGAGCCACACTTTGACAATGGCTTGGACTGAGCGATCAGCCAACAAGCAAGTAGGGTTAGGCTGCTATATAACAGACCTGAACTAGTAGCTTATGAGGACTTCTGCGGAGAGCTCGAGGAAGGCAAGACAACCCTACTGCCACAAGAACACACATCAGTTTAAGGCTATGTCTACATAGCCCTCCAGTGGCACAGCTGTACCAGTGCAACTACACTGCTGTAAGATCTCTCATTTAGCTGCTCTATGTTAACTGGAGGGAGCTTTCCTGTCAACAATTAAGCTACCTCCAACAAATGGCAGTAGCTATGTCAGTGGAAGCAGGTCTCCCGCCAACATAACAGTCCACACCATCACTTATACCTGTGAAACTTACGTTGCTCAGAGTTGTGTTTTGCTCAAATCCTAGAACTACCCAAGTTTTCCCGACATAACCTGTAGCATTGACATGGCCTCAACTTATGGGATTTGCTTATTAGTTTTGTTAATAGTTTTGCATTGAAAGTAGAACCGCAGTCACCTTTGACAAGTCTGCCATTGAGGCTTGGCTCCTTCCCTTTCCCAGTCCAACAGCTCTGTTGGCAAGATTTTTCTGACATTCACAAACATTCCCATCCCAATTTCACCCCATTTGCCTCAGCCCAATGCATATTGCAGGGCTATATAATTTTCGATGGGAGGGCCACTCCAAGAATTTGGTAAGTGGTCAGGGGCTGCACTTTTCTATGGTATTACTGGAGGGGGTGCAAGGTTTGGGTTCATGAGGGGGTTCTCACTAGGGGAATGGGTGCAGAGTCATGGAGGAAGTTTGGGTGCAGGAGGGGGTTGTGACCTGGGGCAGGGGCTGGGATGTGGGAAGGGGTGCCAGGTCCAGGCTCTGACCAGAAGATTTTTACCATAGACAGCTCTCGGCTGGCAGCCTAGCAGGACCTTTAGGCAGGCTCCTTGGCTGCCGCACATGTTGCTCAAGGCATCTGGAAACCGGCCAATAGAAGTTGCAAGAGCAGTGCTTGTGGGTGTGTGAAGCAGGTGGAGAGCTGCCGCTCCAAGAAGCCAGATGCTTTGAGTGGTATGTGTGACCATGGCCCCACAGGCTGTATTTTGCCTGCTCCGGTATAAAACCTCTTATTTTTCTCTTTAATTGTCACGTAACTTGACCCAGTCTGTGTCTTTTTTGGAAATCAGTCTCACTAGCCCGCATTGCTGGTGCTCTTCACTCAACTTCTTCTAAGCTGGAAATCTTTCTTTAGTGAAAAAGTGCCCAGAGAAGAAGGCAAGATTCCAGCTCTAACCATATTAAAGCCATACAAACACCACTGTCCTCTGATGAGATGTCTTTATATACAGAGCACAAAACTGCACAGAATTTTTTTTCCTGACTCATCACTTCAAGTGCATCTCTGATCTGGTGTTGGCCAACACCCAAAGTCTCTTTCAGCAGCTCTACTTCTTTGCTTTGTCGCACTTAATATGGCTGGTTTGGATTATTTCCCCCATCTGCCTCTCCCCTCTCCCATTTTAAATCTAATTGTTCTTATTTTCTATATTCCTAATTATAAGTCTCTGAATTATTCCTCCATCCATAGCTTCTTCCAATTTTGTATCTGTGAATTTCCTTCTTGCACATCCTATGATCACAATGGAAAGATCACTTGTCTCATGTGAACCTCATCCCTATTTATCCATGACAAATTGTGTTCAGAGAGCAGCGTGTTAAGACTTGGCATCTCTGCTGAAAATAGGCCCAGGGCTGAAAAGGTAGGGTTGCTACAGATCAGAAGTGACTACAGTGGCAGAGTTCTTTGTAGATAGTTGTATTATGCCTGTCCTATTAGTTCCTCACTGACACAAGCAGCAAATTCACAAAAACACCATAAAGAGAGACAGGGGAAAAAAAAAAAAAAAAAAAAAGGCGTTTACTCCTTGCCTTCACTGCTTTTCCAGTGAACAAGGAACCAGTTGAGCTGCTTCTAAAGGTTCTGGTCTGATTCAGCTGGATGAGTCCCTTATGGTATTGTAAGGCAATGCGGGCAGTCACACCTGAGCCTGTAGGACTTCGGTCGACCTAATTAAAAAAAATAAAACATTACAGTACTTTTTTTATTTTCATCTTTTATTAAAAATATGACACGTACACCCTCCCTAGCAAACCATACTCCATATTATTACAGGCATGGACATTTCCTGCTTCTGTAAACAGGCTGAGAAGCACTAAAGGAACTAAGTGGGTTCTGGCACTTTTAGACTATATTTCTGTTCAGCAAAATACTACCAATGAGTGGTCCTAGTTTGACAATATTCATAATTACTGAAAGTATTATAGGTTCATGTTATATTCAGGCCTATAGCGCTTGCAGATAATCACGAACATTCAGAATTTAGTTGCTCTAGATTCTAACAATATTCTCTAGATAATTCCCTTGTGACAATTGGGAGAGTTTTACCTACTAAACACATGTTAAATCCTTAGAGAAAGCATCTCATGTTTGCAGAAGTATTTACCCACTTCCGGTCTGTACTGAAATAGTTTACTGTTAAGGAACAGATGACACTTCAAAAACAATGACAATGCCTTTGGAGAACAGTAATTAATTCTGCTCTCTCTTAATGGACACACAAAACCGGGAATTACTTATCTTGTGTCTCTTAAAGTAGCATATTTTCATACCTGTGCATCTGCAAACACACAGATGTTGGTTGTTGGCTCCTCATTAAATGCATCTTTTCCATCTGTTAAAATAGTGCCATAAAGGAAAGCAAGCTCTTCGTTGTCAGGGTGATGAAGTTTAAACTAGGAATAACACACAGAATGGATATACATACATAGATGGCAATCAAATATTTTCAGTTAAATTGCAGTAAGATTTTTACAAGATGACTGAGGTGGGCATACACACAAGTATAAATGTACCATTTTAACCACTCCATAGAGGAGACTTGGGGACAGTTATCTCTATCCCACAGATAAACTGATGCTCATTAGTGAGAATAGTAACTTCTTTATCTTCTTGTGCCCACAAAAGCTCATGATGCCATCCACATTTTTGTTAGTCTCTAAGGTGCTGCAAGACTATTTGTTGTTCTTTATCTTGTGTTCACTTCAGACTACAGACATTGTGGAACTATGGAATTTCCTCTGTGGACTTCAAACACTGGCATTTCTTCAGGATTTGACTTCACTGATTTCTTGATCTGTTCAAGATGCATTTGTCAGGTCTACTATCTGCTTGATAAGAAACCATCAGTGTGTTGTTGATGGCTGAGGCAATACAGAGATGTAGGAGGTGGGAGATGCAAACATTGCAGGCACTCAGGGGGTCAATGTAGAGCTTAATTCTAAATATGGACACTCCTGAAGCCTTTATGAATATCTAAATACAAAATTCAAATGAATAATATGCTAATATTACACACTTTTCAGTGAGATCAATCATTCAGAAGGCAGTATAGTAGATTGATACTAGCAACTCCAGATTCTCAGCTAGCGCTCTGATTCTGGATTAGGGCTAGTCTACACCAGAATTACTACAGCAGCACAGTTGTACAATGCAGCAGTAGCTGCTAGCACAGGAACTTTATCCGGACAGGAGAACTCTCCCACTGGCACAATTATTACACCTCCCACAGTGGCAGTAGCTGTGGCAGTGGCTTTTCCATACCCCCAAGAGACTTAAGTTATATCGAAGGAAGTGCAAACGTGCACAAGCCCTTATTTGAAGCACACTGAGATGAAGAGGTTTCCTTATCCTCATTTTACTGATATCTGCCCACCTTCTATGGATATTGTAAAGTCTACTATATGTAGAGAGTTTTGAAAATGTAAATTGCTACAGAGATGATAAATATTATCCAAGTATTGTAATAGTTATGTTCTGTAAACAGAGCATCTGCAATTCAGTAATGCAGTAAGACAACTGAAGCATGGGAAATATAGAATATGGCTAAAACTTTGTGTTTTTTCCCCCCCCCTTAAAGAGGGATACAGAAAGTGTGTCAAAACAAAAAAAGAATACTGATCAGATGGAGACTATAACATCTTCTACAGTGAAGAAAACATTAAATTAAGCTCCTATAAGTAATGCCCAATTCCACAAACTATTTGCATTCAACACCTGATGTGATGTGTGCGTGTGATAGCTACGTGGCTTACACATTGCCTAATATTGCTAGATACATCCCAAAACACAGCAATGCACTCGCTTCACAGTACAGTGTATGCCAAGACCTAATATGGAAAGCAGATTATCCCACATCTGCCTACTGAAGGATTCTCACACTGTCCTCTGAAGCAGCTAGGGCTGGCTACTGAGGCACACAAGATACTGGACTGTCTGATCTAGTGGGGAAGTGCCTAAGTTCCTGAAGCAAGTTGTGCTGTGTAGTTTCCTGTAGTTGTAAAAAGTTTTTATTTGCAGCTGGACACACCACACCACACCATACTCCCCCACTTCCCAGCACCTCTGTTTATCTGTGTGGATTATTCCGCCTGTTTCTAGCAACCAAAATCAACAGTTTAACTTAAACTTAACAAAGGCAAGGTGATCACACCCACAAATGCCTGAGGAAAATCTACTTTGATATTTACTCTTCGTTGGAATTCTATACATGGAATTTAAAATGTCATCAATAGTCTCTTCTGTGAGAAAAAACTTCATTTGCAGTATTACTACTTTATTAGAAAAGTATTTGGGGTATAGTGACATCCTGCTATACCTGACTCTTTACTGCTTCTGTTACTGCACTTGCCGCATCTACAAGATCCTTAGTCGCTGAAGAGCAAACATCTAAGCCCAATCTCTCAGCACTGAGAAAGGCATAGAAAGCACCACCATATCCAATATCGACCACCACTTTCCCATGGCCAGGAACATCAACTATCACATCTAAACAGAACAGGAAAGGAAAAAAGGCAGAAAGTGTGCATGAACACATACGGGTAACATTATCTCTGCCGCTTAACACAGGGAACCAAACTCTGCCTAGTTCTCACACCAGTGTAATGGTGCAGATTTTAATACAAATATTAGCAGTATAACACAGATAATTTTGTGAAGCATTTTGACATCAAAGGATAAAGAGAGATTATGTTAAGTCTTTTAAAAGCCTGATCCAACATCCACTAAAGTCAATGGAAAGACTCACGTGGATTTTAATAAGGAGTCAGATTGGGTCTTAAATCAGGGAACAATTTGGCCCTTGTCCTTGCTGAGTGAATTTAGTCAGCTATACAGACTGTGCTCTTTCCAAGCTAGAAGTATTAGTTTATTTTTATTTTTCAATTTATCCCATGCTTCTTCATGTAGGATAATACAAACAGATTCAATCCATACAGCAGGATTCTAACACACACAGTTAATTTAATTAGTGTCAGATTTACTTTGAAGTGAGAAGTTCTAAAGCAAAAGAATGACATAGAACTCTTCAGGAATGTCAAAGAAAACAATGCTAGAAATCATGTCATCAGAGCTGATCACTAGAAAAATTAAACCCCCCAAAAAAGCAAATGACAGCAAGTAGATCAGATCATTAGATGCAGGATATTAGGTGCAAGGAATCTGGGAAAGGGAAAGATGCAGCCAAGCAGAATGGATAAAGGAATTAATGCAGTAGTATAATGAAATAGCAAAATGCAGGAGACCATCTCACTGAAGAATGTGGATGACTCCTATTAGTGTACTTACAAAAGCTGAATATGGTCATGCAACAGGGAAGGCACAAATTGGGGATAGGATACGATCCTACAATATCGCTGATATTGTGACGTCTGTAATCTATCCAAAGTTCTGCTCTTTTGTAACTGAATGAAGAGTCTCAGAAACATTAGGTAGCCCACTTGCAGAGAGCCCTACAAAGTATTGTTCTTCATCCTTTCAACCTGGTCACCAATTTCATCATCAGGCAGATCCAAACTTAGGTCTATTCTTCTGTGAAGTCAAAAGCAGGTACAGACTTTATTAAATCCCCTCTTGCCCCACCAAAACATTCCCGCTCTTTAATGGGTTGATTTAATTGGGATTGGTCCTGCCTTGGGCAGGAGGCTGGACTTGTGGGCCTTCTAAGGTCTCTTCCAGCTCTGTGGTTCTATGAAGGGGTGGAGCATACACAGTTAAAAACAAACCAGCCCTCTGCTTTCTGGGATGATTCCATAAATGGTAGCTCCTTAATTACCCTGCAGTTCAAAATCAACTGCAATCTTGGACAACATTCCTCCTTCCAACAAACTATTGATCTTTACAGTCTTAAGTTACCCAGTCTAATTCCCACAAACAAGGATGCATTGTGTTTTGCTGAATTGAAGGCTGCCAGCCCAATATAGGCTTGAGGTAGCAGTATCAGTATCATAAAGGGCACCAATCAGGATCCTTTCTGCAGAAAGTCCACCGGCTGCCAGAGCAGTGCCACACCCTATGACACTGTCACCTGCTTTGAAAGTCAAGCAGGCCACTTCACGTGCCTGTAACTGGCTGCAGCATCAGGATTAACACACCCTTAACACCTCTCCAAACAGGAAACTCCACATATGATGGAAACCTCTCCTCGCCACCATGAAGAGGTTTCCATCATGTGTAGGGTTTCCAGTTTGGTTCAACGTCTCTCAGCACCCCCACTACACAAATTGTTCCTGCTCTCTCCACCTAGGGTGTGGAAAGGGACGTGGTGAGGCCTCATAGGTGCCAACACCACAGCACAAAGGGGTCACATCACTGGCCAAGCTGCGGATCTAGGACACAAATTCAAACCTACAGTGTAGGGTCAAAACAGGGGGAAAAGCAAGAGCAGGTTTAGTGGCGCTAGTCATGCACAAAGCCAGCACTTTCACCAGCGTGCGTGCATGTGTGTGGGGAGAACAGACGGCTCCTGAATACTGAGGTCACGGGGGAGGCAATCACCCAGGCCAGGAGCACCCCCACATCGCTATGGGGGGGCCTGGCTCTCAGGAGTGCCGCGCAGAGAGGGGATCGCCCCTCCCCCGGCTCTGAGGGGGCAGGCGCCAGGGCGGCCCGCGGTACCTGTGGCGGCGGCGAAGGCGGGCACGCTGTGGAAGCGGACGCGGCTGCCGCTGCGCTGCCCGTCCCAGGGCACGAAGGCGGTGACGGGCCCGCAGGGGCAGTGGATGGTGACCGCCGTCTCGGGGCGGCGCGGGGCCGGCACCAGCCCGCCGTCCAGCGCGAAGCGGCCCAGCGCCAGCACGGCGTGGCCGCACATGGTGCTGTAGCCCTGGCCGTGCAGGAAGAGCGCGCCCAGCGGCGCGGCCGGCAGCTCGCTGGGCACCAGCACCGCCGCGTACATGTCGCGGTGCCCGCGCGGCTCGAGCACCAGCAGCCGCCGCACGTGGTCCAGCTCCGCGGCCATGTGGCGCCGCCGGGCCAGCAGCGTGGGGCCCGCGGGCGCCGGCTCCAGCCCGCCCGGCACGATGCGCAGCGGCTCCCCGCCCGTGTGCATGTCCACCACGCGCACCGCCGGCCGCGCCTGCGGCGGGAGCCAGCCCGGAGCCGCCATGGCCGCCCGCAGCGCAGCGAGCACGGACGCCACGCCCACACGGGCGGTGACCACGCCCTCAAAGGGGCGGGTCTGGGACACAGCTGGCGCTCATTGGGCAGCGCCGGGGGGAACCCCGCCCAACCGGGCCAAGAGTCGGCGGCAGCTCCGCCTCCAGGGGGATGTGAAATCCCGCCCCTAAAGGGGGCGGAGTTAGTTAGCGGCTGCCACGTTGTGGCGGGGCAAGAGGGAAGTGACGCACGCTGCCGGGGTGGAGTCGCGCCTTTCCCCGCCCCGCCATCCCGGAAGTGGTTGTTGCTGCGAGACGAGAGCGGTCGCGGGGCCGTACCCCGCTGTGGCAGGATGGGTGAGCGGAGCCTCCCGGGGCGCCGTGACTGGCCCGGGCCCCTCGCCTGCGCTGGGAGGGCGCGTCCCGCCCCGGGCCTCTACGGGCGAGCGCTGCCTGTCGGGCTCCTTCCGCTGTCCCCTCGTGGGGCCCGGGCTGAGGCCTGAATTCCCTGGGGTCCTGCAGCGGGGGAGGCACGAGGGCCCCCGGGACTGGGGGGGCAGGGCGGGAGGGGGGAGTAGGGGAGGAAAGCTGCTCTCAGCCCAGCCTCGTCAGAGGGAAGCTGCCGCAGGGCTCTGATGCGTGTGGACACCCCCCTGCAGAGCCCCGAGGTCGCGGTCTAGCTGCGGCGCTGTGCAAACCCCCCCCCCGCGTTGCTGTTGCCTGCGCAGTAACGTGCGGTACCTACAGGGCTGCAACCTTTGTCTTTTTAAAAGCTGTAGCTATCCAACCAGCCTGCCTGGGACTGTATTGTGGGAGGACGGTGCAATATGTAAATGAGTCAACCGAAATCTATGGCACCTGTGGGGTAAGTGGTGAATTTTGACAATTTGTGGGAGCTTTCAGGTGCGATTTGGGCCTGGAAGGTGTTTTCTTCTGTGCCCTATGCAAAGGAACAAAAAACAGGACGATGTAGCACTTTAAAGACTAACAAGATGGTTTATTAGGTGATGAGCTTTCGTGGGCCAGACCCACTTCCTCAGATCAAATAGTGGAAGAAAATTGTCACAACCATATATACCAAAAGGATACAATTTTAAAAAAATGAACACATATGAAAAGGACAAATCAAATTTCAGAACAGAAGGGGAAGTAAATGTCTGTGAGCTAATGATATTAGAGGTGATAATTGGGGAAGCTATCTTTGTAATGGGTAAGATAATTAGAGTCTTTATTGCACTCAAATTTGAATAAAGACTCTAATTATCTTACCCATTACAAAGATAGCTTCCCCAATTATCACCTCTAATATCATTAGCTCACAGACATTTACTTCCCCCTCCTCCCCCTTCTGTTCTGAAATTTGATTTGTCCTTTTCATATGTGTTCATTTTTTTTAATTGTATCCTTTTGGTATATATGGTTGTGACAATTTTCTTCCACTATTTGATCTGAGGAAGTGGGTCTGGCCCACGAAAGCTCATCACCTAATAAACCATCTTGTTAGTCTTTAAAGTGCTACATAGTCCTGTTTTTTGTTTCAGCTACACCAGACTGACATGGCTACATTTCTATCACTATATGCAAAGAAAGATTGCCTCAGCAATCTAGGGGGAATTCCCAGCTGGTAAAGCAGTACTATACCTTTCCTGCCCCTTCCTTATTCCCCTTGAGGTGAGGGGGTGCTGAGTAAGGATGTTAAAAAAAACATGTAAATGTGTAATTGCTGAAATTTTACTGCTGGTGCTTGGGGGAGCTGGCTTAAAAAAGAGGCAGCAGCGTGGGTGGGGGGGAGGCAAGGCGACAGACTGGTACGCACAGGGAACCTTGGTTCTGACAGCACCGTTTGAGGAATGGTTTGGAAATATATTACACCATGGCGGTGGGGAAACGGCAGCCCTGCCATGGAATCTCTGTGAGAAAATGAATAAGTACAGCAAGAAAACCTTTGACAGCATCTCCCAGCAAGGTGCTATTAATATCTCTGTGTACACATTGATACTCTGGACATAACACAGACCCAGGCAAGGCTTAGCCCATTAGGATGTAAGCAACTAACTGACTAGTTGCTTCCCCTCCTTCCCCTTGCTTCCTCTTTCTGATAGAGGCAGCAAGGGAAGAGGAGGAGGCGGTGCTGGGGGGAGCTGGCTTAAAAGCCGGTTCCCCCAGTTCCAGTTCTGTGGGAGGGGGCAGGGGCACAGCCACAGCGTTCCACCTTTGAAATGTACAAGAGTTCCCGCTGTGGTATCGTACATTTCAAAGTGGAAGTGCTGCATGGATCCTGGGGCCAGCGGGGGACTCAGAGGCCTCTGCTGGCCCCAGACTTCATGTAATGTTTCAATCTTTGAAATGTACAAGAGCCTCTGAAATATACAAGAGCTGGGCAGGCTCTTGGTACATTTCAAAGTGGAAGCGCTCTTATTGACTAATTGATGGAAATTACATTGACTATTTGATTAGTTGATTAATCTAATTTTAACATCCCTGTTAGCCAGCTGACAGAAATACAATCTCCGGTCACCCTGTGCCACGCCCCCCCCACCTCTGGCTGGAAGAGTAACTCCCCACATTGCCACCCACCCACCCAACCTCCCCCCGGGCAATACACAGCAACTTGCCGTCCCTCTCGTGTCCCCTCCCTCTCCCCAGCTGCACCAAAGCAGCTTATCACCCCAAATGCCTGCTGCCCGCCATCCTCTCCCCTCTCACCCCCACAATACACAGCAACTTACCCTGCTTCTCATGCTCCATATTTAGTTGAGAGCCCTCATAAACTTCGGGACTTGAGAACAATTTCTCACTGCCTGGTACATAGGTTGTCACCGGATTGCGCCCCTTCTCCTTGTCTGCTTCCACTTCTTCATCAGTAACTTCTGCCTG
Organism: Rafetus swinhoei; assembly: GCA_019425775.1. Classification (NCBI taxonomy): domain Eukaryota; kingdom Metazoa; phylum Chordata; order Testudines; family Trionychidae; genus Rafetus; species Rafetus swinhoei. The sequence goes on along the minus strand of CM033446.1, from coordinate 123,375,658 downwards.
CGTGTTAACTCCTGTTTCTGACTCTGTGCTATGAAAAGTGTCCACCGTCTCCTTGGCTGTGGACCTACTGTCATCACCCAGGATTGTGTCCAGTTCTTTATTGTGACGTAGTGGGGGTATCTGGCTAGTTCCTATGCTGGCTCTGTGGTAATCCCCAATGGCTGCCATCGATACCACAGCCCAGAAGGATGAGTCATTATGCAAAGAGGGTCTCTCAACCTGTCTGACCAGCTACCCCCCAAGGAGAGAGACAAAGAAAGGGGGAATGCTGCCCTGGCTGGGGGCAGGGCTGGAAGAGGGTTAGTTGCTGTCTGGGATCATGGAGGAACCAGCCTAAGCCAGGGGCTGGGATTTAGGGGCCCAGTCTCCCCCATCTCAAGGGGGGCTGAGGCATCCTAGACCTGCCCTGTAACCAGATTACATCGGTGCTGTGCTGTGCTGTATCCTGGAGAAACAATAAACTCCCTCCATTCTACGGGCTGGTGGAGTCTGTTCGTGCCATTACGGGGGTGCAGGAGTCAGGGGACCCCAACGCGTCGTCACATTTATAAAAACAGCATGATTTGGGTGCAGCACCAGACTGGCTGTTTGCCTTCACTGGCCAGGGATTGAACTTTCTTTAATATGGTAAATTTGTCAGCCCGAGCACTCTTTAACTGGGCTTCAAACAAACCAAAACTATCAATTATTTGGTTTTCAGGCATTTGTAAATACAGATTTGTGGTGCTGTTTTGTAGGTGTGCCCTAGAGGACAGCGAACGGATGATCATAAAATCTGTCGGGAGTGTACAGGATCTCCAGGACATTATGACTGGCTGTACCTTGGCTTTATGGCCATGCTTCCTCTGATTTTGCACTGGTTCTTCATTGAATGGTATTCAGGGAAAAAGAGGTTAGTAATCTTTATGTAATTAAACAAAAAGGCCCATCATAAATGTGTAATTCATATGAGAAGATAAATGGAGGTGTGTGAGAGGAGTTGTACTATAGAGCAAGCAGATACACAGGCTGCTAATTTTCTGAGCACACTATGTACTTATGGATTTATTCAATCTTCATCTTATAGCTGCAGTAATTATTGGAGCACAGTTCCTCCCAGGTGGTCACAGTACCCAGGAAATGTCCTGTACTCATTTCCTTGTTTACATGCTCATTGGTGTCAGATGGAATGCTCATGTATGTCATGTTTTGGCCTAGAGCAGCAGTTCTCAAACTTTAGCAATCCCAGAATCTACAAAAAATGTAAATCAAAATGGGGATCCCCAAGCCTTATATATTTGATGTTAGTTTTTGCTAGACTGTGTTATGTGAATGTTAGTTTCAGAAGTTCAGATGAAATACAACTGCACTTGTGCGCTACATAGTGTGTCAGATAAATAAGAGAAGACTACTTGTCATGCTTGCTTTAAACTTAATTTTGTAATAATTGGCTTTGTTTCTTTCCTAGTGAATTTAAACACAATAGACAGTTTAAAGACTTTCAGTTCTATATTTTACATTGCCAATGGGGAGAAAAATGCTATCCGGTGGTATTAAATAACCTTTTTTCCCTCTTGCTACAGTTCCAGTGCATTGTTTCAGCATCTTACTGCCTTATTTGAATGCAGCGTAGCAGCAATTGTTACCCTACTTGTGAGTGATCCAGTAGGTTTTCTGTATATCCGTTCCTGCAAGGTAGTGATGCTTTCTGACTGGTATACAATGCTTTACAATCCAAGTCCTGATTACATAACTACTATACACTGTACTCATGAAGCTGTCTATCCTCTGTGAGTATAAAGACTGTTTGAGAGTAAATTTTTATGTTTGCTATTTTACCATATGTATATTTCAGGAATTTATAAAATGTTGGGTTAGGGAACATTTAACCCTGAAATGTGGCCTTACTCTGCTAAGTTGGTAATTTTTGTAAGAAGGGAAATCTGCTGTTTGCCAAAATGTACTAAATGTGGCCTGGATTCAGCAAAGCATCCCTTCCAGAGAAGCATTTTAAGCGCATGCTTATACTATAAACGTGAGCTCAAGTGTGGGATGTTTGTATGATACTTAAAAATGGAGAGCTGCTAGTGCTTATTAATTTTTTTTGGACCCTTGTGTGAGAAATGGAGGTCTTAGTAGTAGTCTAGACTTCAGTTTATTTGTGAGTTTTTGTCTATAACCGCAGCTTGTAATAATTATGGATGAACAGTAATTTTGCCAGGCATTAGCAGAAATACAAACTTTAGCATTTAAAGTGTGTAGCAAGTTTGTGTACTTTTCAAACCGAGGTAAAGATATAAAAGCTTTATACTGAGCACTGTTCTAGGAGATGAGGATAGACCAAGCAGGGTGGCTTAAACTAACTTTAGTCTGAGGCTCCGTCTATATTTACCCAGAAGTTCAAATTAGATATACAACTCCAGCTATGTTAATTGCGTAGCTAGAATCAACATACTTTAATCTGATCTTTCATGCTGGCTTCACAGCAGGAGGTGGATGGGAGTAAATGCTCCTGTTGACTTCCCTTATTCCTTGCAAATAGAGGAGTGCCCGTCAATGGGGGTGCCCTCCTAAATGGATTTAGTGGGTTGACCGTCAGAAGATCGACTGCCACAGCATTGATCTTCTCGCTGGTATAGATGTGGCCTAAAATATAGCCACATGCTATATTTGTTTGAAGAAAAAAATCAGAACATTCATAATACATCACAAACACTAAGTTGGTCTTTCACCTGGTACGATGCATTACATTTCCTTTCTTCTACTAATGATGTTGATTTTCACAATTGTTTGAGTGTGACTTCTTTAGAAATTCCTCTTTGAAGGTGCAGAATGTTAAAAGGCTCATTTAATCCAGAATAGTGGTTCTATCACAATCCCTTTGAAGTCTTGTGGTTCACTGAGTTTTCTTTTTTGTGGTGCTTCCTTCAGGCATCAGTATAGTCAATAAAAATAAATCGCCAAGCCGACCATCTGTCTGCAGCTTTATTGGTAGGGAGTTTGCACAATGCTGCATGTTGGCTGTTTCAAGGAAATTCTGCAAATGTCCAGGTAGTTTTCCAAAGTAATGGTAATTATTGTAGTCTTATGATGGAGTGTACCAACCTGTACCTTTTAACATCTCCTAAATGGGTGTCACAATGAACAGTCACATAAGGAAGCCTGTTACGTGACGTTTTAGAAATACTGAGACTCTGTAACAGTGAATTTCAATACAGATCCATTACACTTCAGGATACAGAATTAAGAAACACCTGTAGACCTGGGCAGCTTTTCAGAACTAACCTGTATGTTGCTTTTACTGCCTTTGGAAGGCAGGGTCATCTGGAGAAGAGTGCAGGACACCTGCAGTTTGCACCCACCTCAGTCACTGTCTTGCCCTAGGTCACACCGCAAGTCAGCTCTCTTCTCTATGCCTCCATTTTCTCCTCCCATCCTCTCTAGACTGTAAGTTTTTCAGGGCACAGACTGTAGGTTTGTGTGTTTACAGTGCCTAGCACAAAGCATCCTAGGTCAGTTAGAGCCTCTAGTTGCTACTGTAATGCAAATAGTATTAATTTTTTTTTTTTTTTTTTTTTTTTTTTTTTTACGGGTACACCATTGTATTTATATACTATGCCTTCTGTCTGGTGTTAATGATGCTACTTCGACCTCTTCTGGTTAAGAAGATTGCCTGTGGATTAGGAAAATCAGATCGATTTAAAAGTATTTATGCAGCACTTTACTTCTTCCCTATTCTGACAGTAATTCAAGCAGTTGGAGGAGGCTTGCTCTGTAAGTTTTTTATGTACAACATTAACAAAAACAACACTTTGCTCAGTGGTCAAAGTGCGTCCTTTTTGCTTTGCTGTGGGTAATGTTATTGCCTTAAATGCATAAAGAAACATTCATCAATGACCCTTATTGTTCAAATATCCATCCCCAGTGCTATTTTAAAATAGATTATTCCTTGGCCCCTCCACCTCTTGGGATAACATTGACAAATTATGGTGCTAATGTTCTAAATCAAAAGTAGTTTTCTTAGCCAATTAACTCAGTGTTGCCTTAGCAGAGGATGACAGGGTTTTTGTGCAAAATATTCAATGTACTGTCTGTCTAGCTAAGGCATTTGTTGCCAGGGATGGGGCAAAGGGCAAAACTAACTAGCTTTAAAAAAGAATTAGATAAGTTCAGGGAGGATAAGTCCATCATTTGGTCTGAACTGACATGGTAAGGGATGCATCCCCATGCTCTTGGGTGTCTATTAGCCTCACTGCCAGAATTGCTAGGACTAAACAACACAGGATGGATCATTAAATAAAATGCCCTATTCTGTTCATTCCCTTAAAAGCCTCTGGCATTGTTGGAAGACAGGATACTGGTCTAGATGGACAATTGGTTCTGACCCAGTATGGCTGTTCTTATGTAGAAATATGATCCTTTGGGCCTCTAAAGAGAGAGATTTTTGAAACTTCTAGAACAGTGACATATTTGTCCAAGAGAGCTCATGACACCATCTATTTGTTTTGTTAGTCTCTAAGGTGCTACAAGACTATTCGTTGTTTAGGTTTTTTAGTTACAGACAAACTCGGCTCCCCTTCTGAAACTCAATTGGAGTGATTCCGGAGCCAAATTATCAATATTTTCCAAAAGTGTCACAGTTGTGACTGATGGGAACTATTTAATTTTTAAATATAAACTATTCTCACAACAAATAACATTGTAAGAACATGCTGATTGGTTACTAGTTAAATCACGGTATTTTAATATCATGTGCTGCAAAGAGACACATTAAAGAGTCAATCTGAGTAGCACTGCTTCAGAAGATCAAAAAGTAAACTGCCATGCTTGTCTATCACTTATTTGTAGTGTAATGCATATTTGTTAATTTCAAACATGTGGGCTCAAGTAGGCTGTAGTTAATGTCTTTCACTGAAATGTACTTCATGTGGTGGTGGTTTCTCCCTCCTCCTAATACATGCAATGTTTTCCTCTAGATTATGCTTTCCCATATATCATATTGGTATTATCTTTGGTTACCCTGGCTGTGTACATGTCTGCTTCTGAAGTAGAGGTAAGTAGAAATATTTGTTCTGTTACAGCTGTTAAAACTTAATTTTACCAGCAGAACCTTGAGATGAGGAACACTGTTTAATGCATGACCAGAGATCTCTGGCATATACTATGATCCCTTCTGGAATACTGACTTGAATGGAGAGTGCTGGCTTACCTTTCCTCATGTATTTGCCTGTACTTTTACCTTCCTGGGTGCTTATGCTAGGAATAAGCCTTTTTCATTTTTGGCACATGGGTCTAACCCAAGGAAACGAGTGTGAATTGGTAGTCCTTCATGCAACACCCTTTCCCGAGGGGGACTAGAGAGAGATCACATTGTGACTAGAATCAAATCGTAGTTCTCAAGACTAGTCGACTTCATATACAGTGCCTCTCTCTGAATTGCACACAACCTCTCGCTTAAGTGTCCTATACAATGTAGGTGTGAAAATATTAATATTTTTTATTTTACAAGTCTCTCAAGGATCTTCTTGTCAGGAAGAAAAGGCTTGTCGTTCTCTTTAGCCACTGGTTACTTCACGCCTATGGAATCATCTCTATTTCCAAACTGGAAAGACTTGGCCAGGATTTACCACTGTTGGCTCTGGTACCTGCACCTGCCCTCTTTTACTTAATGACTGCAAAGTACACTGAACCGTCACGCATCCTTTCAGAAGGAGCAAATGGACATTAAATGCAACATGTGCCAACACCTCCATGAAAATGTCCCAGTAACATGGATCAAAGAATTTCATTGTCACGTTTTTCAGCTCTCCTTAGACTAAAGCTGTCATTTCGGTACAAGTTATTTCCAGGTAAAACACCATACAGAATCTAAGAGTAAGACTATGTAATCTTAGAAAGAGCTGTACTTTAATTTCATGAAGGGATTGTAAAAAATCGAAGTGGATAATGTCTTGATCTGTATATTTTTTTCACTGTGTGTATATATAAGTGCTCATCGGCGATACCTTGTCACAAGTTTTGTTTTGTACCTTATTTATTTCACAACACAGTATTATTAGAATCTCCTTGAATAAAGTAGCAAAATAGAGCTGTGGCTTTCTGGTGCAGTACCTGGCTTCTGTCACCCCCTTACTTGGAATTACCATCTCCCTGAAAATAAGAGGTTTGTGGAGAAGACTCAGTACATAAATACATCTGCAATTTCAGACACTAGCATTTTACTCTTATTTGCACTCCCTCCCTTCCTTCACCTGCTAAAGCCTTCTGCAGACCAATACAATTTAGATCTTAAAGCACCAGAGAGGAAATGAACAATCCTGCTCTAACCCTTCTTCTGCTTCATTTCCTACTGCATCCTTCAGTCTAGTTTGAGATGTTCTGACTTTTTCAGTCGGCCATGCGGAGACTAGAGAAGAGTACTATCCCTTCTGCTCAGGCAGTTTCCCTAATACACTGCCTGCAACACTTCTCTACTGGACTTGCTCCCTCTTCTAGCCAAGGACTATGGTTAATAAACTGACTGTAGTAAATCATGTGATGCAAATGTTAATCACCAAGCACTGAGGGAGCCTCTAAGCGGGAGACTGCTACTGGCCTTTCATACATATTCAGAATTGACGGATTTTGGTGCAATTACACAATTGTCTGTTTCATCATTGGGTGCTTCATGTCCATTTGTTGGTTTTGTTTGACATACAGACAATCCCATTGATAATCTTGGGCCAACACTAGTGTGGTAAAAGGTGAGAAATATGCTGGGCAGCACCTAACCAGCCACTGATTTGGAGCAGTTAGACTGTGGGCAGTGATAGGAAGCTTGATAGTGTAAGTCTCCTTCCCCACGAAAGGCGGTGAGAAAAATGGGGTTGCTGTTATTAAGGAGCAGTTCTTGGCTTATTAAGTGGATGTGATGTGCTCATTGCTTCTCTAATGCTCTCCGGCTGTGTCTACACTGGCGCGATTTTGCGCAAAAGCGGCTGCTCTTGCACAAAAACTTACTGCCTGTCTACAGTGGCTGCGTGTTCTTGCGCAAGTAAACTGACGTTCTAATGTATAAAATCAGGGCTTCTTGCGCGAGAACTATGACGCTCCCGCTCAGGAATAAGCCCTCTTGCGCAAGAGCTCTTCCAGAAGAGGCCAGTGTAGACAGGCAACATGAATTTCTTGTGCAAGAAAGCCCTATGGTTAAAATGGCCATCAGAGCTTTCTTGCGCAAGAGAGCATCTACACGGGCATGGATGCTCTTGCGCAAAAGCACATGCCAGTGTAGACGTGCTCTTCTGGAAGAGTTTTTGCAGAAGAACTCTTCCGCAAAAGAGTTTTTGCGTGAGAACGCGCCAGTGTAGATGTAGCCTCCTAGTATTACTTCTACAAGGAACACCACAATCTACATGCTAGAAATGAGATGTACTCAAGGGCTGCGTCTAGACTGGCAAGTTTTTTGCGCAAAAGCAGTTGCTTTTGCGCAAAAACTTGCCAGCTGTCTACACTGTCCGCTTGAATTTGCGCAAGAGCACTGACTTTGTAATGTACAAAATCAGTGCTTCTTGCGCAAATACAATGACGCGCCCGCTTGGGCAAAAGCCCTCTTGCGCAAATGCTTTTGCACAAGAGGGCCAGTGTAGACAACCCAGAACTGTTTTGAGCAAAAAAAGCCCCAATGGCTAAAATGGCGATCGGGGCTTTTTTGCGCAAAACCGCGTCTAGATTGGCCACGGATGCTTTTGCGCAAAAGCATCCGTGCCAATCTAGACGCTCTTTTCCGCAAATGCTTTTAACGGAAAAACTTTTCCGTTAAAAGCATTTGCGGAAAATCGTGCCAGTCTAGACGTAGCCAAGAGGTATGCCTCACATAAGGATCATTAATTCACCGAGGGAAGGTACATGGTAACCAATATAACCTTTAATGGCTTCAGATCTAAAAATGGAAGCAGCCATTTTTTTAAGGATATTTTGACCAGCTAGCTCTTTTGGGACAAGATAATCAGTGACTTGGTTTTAAATTTTGAGCATGTGGAAGTAATTATGAAGAAGGTAGAATGGATAAAAATGTACACAACATGGTTATATCCTAGTATAACAGCATGTTTAATAAAGAGTAGTATGTGGTTTGTTCTACCACCCCATTAGGCTATAGGAATAGGGCAGCAGCTTGAGAGCTTACCTCACAGAGCAAAGCTTATGCAGCTCTAATTGCAGGGGACAAACACTGGAACATGCACTTAACTCATGGTATTTGCTTTGGGCTGAACACCAGCTTACCTGCCACCAGATGTCACTGCTCCTTGTTCAGATGCAAACTATGTAGTATCCTTTCACTACAAGATTTATGATTTTTGCACTGATAACTTTACTGTCTGACTAGAAAATTAGATCCATTATTTCAAACAGGAAGTCTACAATGTTACATATGAAAATGCATTTGGATGTGAAAATAATTATTTGCTCATGATCAGGCACACATACCTGTTTGCCTACAAGCATTTCCATTGTTATGTAACCAGATCCATACGGCCAAACATGGCACTCAGTCAGGTGCATTAAAATACCTACTCCCATGGCTAGTATTTTAATGGACTTTAAAAAAAAAAAAAAAAGTGTTCTGTGCCCAGTCTTGTACCGGCACTTTCAAACTCAATTACTGGGCTTGCACACGCTAGTTGGGTGACTGGGTTTCTGAACCAACTGTATGCAGAACTGGTCAACTGCAATATACATTTGCATGCATAGCTATGGGAATGGCAGCAGGGCAATCGCATATACATTTCTATACATGGACAGGTTTAAAAGTTTGGCCCTAAGCTGTCTCAGAAATGTGAAAACAAAACCAACGTAGTACTAGTGATAAGCATGTCACTGGATAAGACTGGGGAATCTTTAATAGAAATTTGAGGATTAATATACGTCAATTGACTGTTAAGAGCAGCTTATACTACAGGAGTTCTCAAACTTTGTGATACCGCAACCCCCCTCTCAGTTGCTCGTGAGCCCCTGGGGGGTCGGGATCCACAGTTTGAGAAACGCGGCTGTACTAGGTAAATGTAGTCTTGGGATCATATCTGGATACTTACCTTTTCCTTTTTTACTCCAATATTCTATCCTTCAGAAACATCTGGAATTTAAATATAAAATACATATTTTAGCAAGCTTTTCTCAGTGTCTGCTTTCATTTGCACAAAAAGAAGTTAATTGTAGATACTCAATTTAAGATTGCTGGAATTAAAGAGACCCATTTTTGCCTGACTCTTGCAGTCCTTTTATGCAGTGACGTGCTATTGGCCTCTGTGAATGTTCCATACATGAAATAATGACAGTGTTAGCCGTCAAGTTGAAGCAGAAATTTTCTTTATCTATTTAACCCTTCCCCTTTTCCAGTTTGCTGTCCAAGTACCCACATCCCAATAATAACCTTTCAGCTTAAAAATCCTGTAATCAAAAGCCAAATGTACTTCTGCTACAAGGTTCTAGCCACACACATGCACATACCACAAATGTTGCAAGAGATAGAACTTAGGACTTTTAGTATCAAAAAACACAAACTTGTATCACTGCAGCTAAAAATGAGTAGGTAGGAAACAAGGTTGGGGGGGGAGGGGGAAGGAAATGGCCATAAGGGGGAAACGTGCTCACACTCAGCCCCAGAATATTAATATTTATGTAACATTTAAACAATAGAAGTTGCCCATACAAAAAAAATTCTGGTCACTTGAACGATCAATTAAATTTACCATTCCATAGTACTAACCATACAGTGGCAGGCCAGGCAGCAGCTCTGGACAGTTAGCCTTCACGTGTCCAGAATAACAAAGCTAAAGTGTGGTTTTGAAGAGAACAGGGACGCTCTAAATATTTTCCACAGCTTCTTCACTGAGTGGTGAGCCTTTAGGATCAGCAGAAAATTAAATCATCCTCCTGGTTGTGCCATAATGCTTTTCCTATGAATGCATAGTTTGTATATGCATATGTTTCCTAATGAACACAATAGCTTTTCCACTGTGAATGTAAGTCCAGAACCTCACTGGTGGAAAGTGATATAGCTCCGTAGGGCTGCATCTGTTTCTACCAGCTGAGGAGCCTATAGAGTTTACTTCTGAAGTATTATCACTGTTTATTTCTAATGAACAAATTCACCATAATTCCAGGAGGATTCAAAATAAAGAAAAAGGATTGGTGTATCTTACTGGCTTCCATGCTGGATTTACTTTCTAACAAAGAATCCAGTCCATCAAAGTTATTTTGCAGCCTGTTGTTAATACAGTTAATCTTTTTCTCTCTCTGATGAAGTTTCTTTATAAGGTCAGCTATGGCAGACAGGATTTCCTTCTCATTCTCCACAAATTCCTATAATGAGACAATGTAGAAAAATCATTTTCTTGTAAAGAAAAAGAACACACAAAACAATAGGACTCTTCATAGACTGTGCAAACACCACTGTGTGGCTCTGCTGGGTTGGTAGACCCACTCGTGAGATCCAGAGCCAGCCCGTATGCAGATTTTTCATGAGCTGCTCACTGCTGGTTCACTTTTAAAGACATTTAAAGAAAGATGACAACCTTTGAACCTAGGATGAGGAAAATGGAATCAGAACCAACATTGAGCAAAGAAATTTGCAATCACTGTTTTATCCAGAGTTAGAAAATTCAAATTTTTCTGCATTTTACACTGTGGCAGACCAGATGCTTTTTGACTATAGAAACAATAGTGTTTACAGTACCAAATATTTTATGATTCTTTATGCACGATAGCCAAATTATTTTCAGTGCTAAAAGTACCTTGTCAAACAATGTTGAAACCCACCTTTTGAATGCAGCTGTCCTCTGTCCATCCCTCCAGAAGAAGCTCTAAAATAAATTCAGCAATTTTAAAATGTTAGCTGACTGTCGGAGAAACATACACATTCTAAAACAGTCTTTCTTTTAAAATACTGAGAATATGGTAGTTTGGTTTTAAATAGCTGAACATTTCCTTTGATGACATGTTACTCACGATGAAGGACTGTCAGATCACTTAGAATTTTTACTGTTGTTGATTTGTAGGTTTTGGCTTCATGGCTCATTGTCAAAATATCCGCTTTCATCTGTGCATTGCACTGTGGAGAAAATCATTGCAGCTAGGTAAATATTTGTGTTTGGTCTTTCCTTTCTGATCTCTTTAGCGATTTTTGTGACCTACACGTGTATTCCCCAGGACAAAACTTGCCATCGTTATGCTTTTCTTCGACATCAGGCATCCATTTCATTTTCCTACACAACCACAATGATAACCAAAATAAATAAAATCTCAGGATCAAATTCTCAGCTCTAAACCAGGCGATCAATTCAGCTGTGCTGATATACCACCTGAGAATCTGACACTCACTCTTCACTCAAAGTTTAGTTTCCATTTAGAATCATAGAACACTAGAACTGGAAGGGACCTTGAGAGGTCATCAAGTCCAGTCCCCCGCCCTCATGGCAGGACCAAGCACTATTTAGATCATTCCTGATAGATGTTTGTCTAACCTGCTCTTAAATATCTCCAGTGATTGAGATTCCAAAACCTCCCTAGTAAATATGTCTCTTTACTATATCTAACTGTCCCAAGGCATAGTGAAGTGCAAAAGCAGGTTCCAAACTAGTACCTTTGTTGTACTTTAGGTACCAATAGCTCTGGCTTTGGGAGTTGAAACTGATTTTCTTTCTGTAATTCCTTTGCTACATCATCAACAGAAAAGGACACAGAGCAACCAGCATTTGGGTGTCAGAATGAACAGAGCATCCTGAAATCATTCCTATACTAAGCATCAAGGGGAGGGATAACTCTACTGTAGAAAAGGGGCTTTTGGAAGAAGGCTTATATCAGGAAAAATAAATTATAAGGTCACATTTTCAAAGCACCTCCTAAGAAACATCTGTAATATTAGTGCGTGCAAATACAGGCAACTGCACTTGTAAAAGCAGGCTTCTTTGCATTCAAACGGGTACATGCAGATACTACACCCAATTCAGCAATTCAGCGCCTTATGTCTAATAAAGCTGTAGTTTCAGCTTTGAGTTGTACCTTGATATAGTCCAATAAACAAGACTTTGCTTTCACAATAGTCTATTGTGCTCAGATCTCTTCTGGAGAAGGAAAGCCTTTGCTCTTGTAGGCTAGTTTGGCACATGGCACAGGACCTAACAATGGAAGATTTAGGGCAAATTTTCCAAAAATATCTAAGAGCCTCAGGAGCCTAAGTCCCATTTTCAGAAATGATTCAGGCACTTACAAGCCTAAATCTACTGACTTGCAATGAAAACGGGGCTCTTAAATGCCTAAAGCTATGTCTAGAGTTGGAAGACGTAAATACTAGCTTGAGGAAACGCAAGTCACTCTGTGATCAAGCTAGTGTACTAAAAACAGAAGTGTAGCCATGGCCAACACAATTCCATCTGAGACCATTGGTAGGCATGCGGAATGGCTCGCTCCTCCCATTGCTTGCACCACAGCAGCTACCCTGCTATTTTAGTGTGCCAGCGTGATCAGAGCTAGTGTGGCAAGTCTCTTCAAGCTAGAATTCACAGCTCCAATTCAAAGTCGCTTCTAAAACGGGGTGAGGCACTTATGAAAACTGCTCCAAACCCTGAAAAACAATAAGGCAGCAACATATGCTCAGCCAAGACAGAAACGAGAATCACGGCATCACCAGAGTCCAGAGCTAGACTCATCAGGGAGAATGTAGGGGTTCCTACAGTCATTGAAAGGAAAAACACTGGGAAAGCTGAACATCAGCAAGGCAGCAGGAATTTCTGTACAGCAGTCAAAACAAGTTAGCTTTTCTGTGACAACTGTTGTTGAGTGGCTGTGGAGAGAGGCACTGTTAATCTTCTCTGGGCAGTAACCACATTGAACCCCAGTGTTTCTCTCCTCTCATCACAAAAGTGGTTCATTCTAAGCGGAGTGGGGCTAGCCCACCATCTAGTTTCAATTTGAGATAGTTTCCTATTACTTTGGGCACTATTGCTCCGGTCATAAACTCTGCTCCAGAATTAAAGAATGAACTAAAATTGCTGTGTAAGTCAACAGGGAGGAATGTGGGACTGTCTCCCTTGCTGCAATACTAAACAGCGCAGGCCTCTTTTATGCCTCAGTTTTCACCCAGTCTTTCACAGCTAGCAGGGAAACCTTTCCCCCATATACGTGACCGGTTGCACTAGAGTGCTTTTCTACACAGTGATGAAAGATCACAGACAAAATGCCAAAGGGATAAATCCTGCCCTTTGGTATTCCCACACGTCCCCCACTGAAGCTACCAGGAACCCCACAGATGCATTGGAAGGCAAAATTTGTCTCCTATTTTGTATGCTGGAGCATTTACAGAGTTTATTCGGTTTCATCGTGCTCCAATTCCATTTTATCCTGTGCAAAGAAAATGGAAGAGACATCTGCATGTTGACAAGCTGTGCTGTAAACATCAGTCTACTCACTAATTTCAATCTGCAGTTTTCTGTGTTCAAAATGTCGAGCTTCCTGTCAACCTCATAGATGTCCCTCTCCAGCAACTTCAGCACTTCCGTATGATCGCTCAACTGCTCATATGCCAACTCACGCTTTTGTTTTAATTCATTCTTCAGATCAGCCTATGAATAAACAAACCCTTCATTATTTTCTTTCATTGTATCTGATCTTGTATTTGGACTATAATTGTTGTAACCTAATAAATTAATAATCATTCTTTTCACACCTGTGGCACCTTTTGCTGAAAGATTTCAAAGGGCTTTAAAAAATGAATCTCATCTCCATCTGACACCTTGGGAAAAGCACAGCAGTGTGAAGTGGAATTGGTCAAGGGCAACAAGCAAGTGGCAGAGCTGGGAATAGAACCTAGATCTCCTGACCCATAGACTAACCACTGAACCTAATTTCCTGTCTATTTAAAATCAGACACAAGGTCACATAGCTTAGTGACCCTCCCCATATTTCTGTTGATGAAGGTTTTGATGGTATACAAATGTTCTGCACATGCTTTCTGGGTAAGCTACTGCCTATTTAAATATGCTTGGAGAAGGAGCTCTTCCTTCTCAAATAAGGATAGCATCTGTGTCTGTGGGGCTTTTGTGGGCCAGCAGCCACAATGCTCCATTCTTGCAGTATCAGGACACTCAAGCACAAACCTTGCAGTTTTGTATGCGACTCATACACTTTTCTTTAGTACCGTGTCTTTCACACAAACCATCTGTGACTCTGAATCTCTCCTTATGCTGTTATTTGTTGATATGATCAAGATATGCAATGAGCGGGAGAGATCGGGAGACAAAGATACAGGAAGGTTTTATAGAGAAGCAGGAAAGGTTCTTGCACCAGTTGTGATCAGCTTGTGTATAGGGACAGCGTTCACGTGGGGCCCAATACTGAAACCCCTTCCTCATTGAAGAAATCCTTTTAATTCTATTGGGACAGCTCATGTGACTAAGGGTTATAAGATCAAGATCAGTTTTTTTGCATGACAAATGACAATGTGTCTCTGGGGTCTGAATTGAACTATGCAAGCCTCTTCTAGCCAGAATTGGTTTGCATGACAGGTTCCACAGCAGCTACTGAGAGATTATACTGGAAGGGCAGAGGGAAAGCCTTGAAAGGCACAAGAACAGAAAAAAAGAAAACTAATTTATAAAACTTTACAAATAGCATTAAAGCAAGGTCTGAACATTACCATGATCTTCTTTAGTTTACCAGTCATCTTGACTGACTGTTCAATGGATTTTATCAGTCTTGTCTCTTCATCTTTTAGTTCTATAAATCAGGAAAAGGAGTTTTAGACAACGGAACTAGATGGTCTATCAACAATTGATCAATCGTATAGGGACATTATTATTCATTACACTGCTCTACAGCCAAAATGCTTCTGAAATAAATGTAGTCAAACTTTACTAATTCTGGGTCACTGAGAACGAAAATGATGCTTAAAATTGTTGATTGGCTCTAGTTTTCAAGATATGCTATTGGGTCAGTATATACCCTTGACTTGGGAATGGCGGAGGATAAGTGAGTTATAAAGGAAGGGATCTCAATTTAAACCAGAAATGACTAAAATACATCTTTGACTGGATCTGTGAATAAATCTATGACTGGGTTTGGACAGTACTTGCTTTTTAGGCAAAACAATGAATGATGCAATCTGAAGCTGGTATTGTGTCATACATGATATGAATTGCATCATGTTATTCCTAGAAGTCATGGATGATGCAATCATAACGAAGCTTACATCACTCTGCTGAACAAATTGCCCTATATCAGCTCTAGAAATCATACAGTGTCGTGCTCTCTTATTTGTCAGTGTTTGATTTTGCAAAGGGACACATTTCTGTTTAGCCAAAGTGAGCAGAGATGCCTCGTACTTGTGTGAACAGTGCAGATAACTTCTGCTATGTTTGTGGTGAAGTGACTTTTGCATCACAAAAGCGCAGTATAACCACTATGGTTAAGAAAGCCTATCACCTTTATTTTGGAGATCAGGACAAGAGGTGGGCCCCACACATATGCTGCAACACTTGCGCAACAAATCTTTGCCAGTGGTTGAACAGGAAAAGGAAATCTATGCCTTTTGCAGTGCCAATGATTTGGAGAGAGCCAACAGATCATTCCAGCAATTGTTACTTCTGCATGGTGCCTCCAGTTGGGAAAGGTGTGTCAAAGAAGAAAAAGTGGACTGTGCATTATCCAAACATTCCATCAGCTATACGCCCAGTACCCCACGGAGAAGGACTGCCGGTTCCTGATGCACCAGAATCATTCTCACTTGAGTCAGACGAGGAAGAGGAAGAGGATGAAACTTCTGGTCCTGAACCATCAATGTCACAGGACCCACATTTTCTCCCATCCTCCTCCTCTGAACCACCTCATAACACAAGGTGAACTGAATGACCTTGTCAGGGATTTGGAACTACCCAAGAGTAAGGCAGAGCTGTTGGGCTCCAGACTACAGCAGTGGAATCTCCTGGCAGGTGATGTTAGGGTTTCCATGTTCCATGACCGTCAAAAGGATCTTGTCCCATTCTTCTTCATGGAAGGTGATCTTGTAGCCTGCAACAACATCGATGGTGTGATGGCAGCCCTCAATATCGTTCACGATCCAGATGAGTGGAGACTGTTCATTGATTCATCGAAGACGAGTCTTAAAGCTGTTTTGCTGCATAATGGCAATGTTTTGCCATCAATTCCAGTTGGTCATGCAGTCCATATGAAGGAAACCTATGACAACATGAAACAACTTTTGAGGTGCATAAACTATGACCAACATCAGTGGCAGCTTTGTGGCAATTTGAAGGTTGTTGCTCTCTTGCTTGGTCTGCAGACTGGATACACAAAGTACTGCTGTTTTCTCTGCGAATGGGATAGTCGCAAGAGATTCCCACTACATCAAGATAGATTGGCCACTCCGACAGTCATTGGAGCCTGGGAGGAAAAGTGTTCAGCATCCACCGCTTGTTGAATCAAGGAAGATTTTGTTACCACCCTTACACATCAAGCTGGGTCTGATGAAGAACTTTGTCAAGGCCATGGACAAAACACAAGCAGCTTTCAAGTACCTCCGTGGAAAATTTCCAAGGTTAAGTGAAGCTAAGATAAAGGAAGGTGTCTTTGTTGGTCCTCAGATTCGTGAACTTCTTCGAGATGATGCATTTGACCATGCACTGCGTGGCAAGGAAAAGACGGCATGGAAAGCCTTCCAGTTAGTGGCAATAAATTGTCTCAGAAACAACAAGGCGGACAACTACAGGTTGTTGGTGGAAAACCTCCTCAAGGCATACAAAAGCCTTGGTTGCAACATGTCACTAAAGATACATTTTCTGCACTCTCATCTAGATTTTTTTCCACCGAACTGCGGAGCAGTGAGCGACGAGCACGACGAGCGATTTCACCAGGACATTGCAACAATGGAGAAACGCTATCAGGGCAAATGGAGCCCATCAATGCTTGCAGACTATTGCTGGACAGTGACAAGAGATGCTCCATTTAATGAATACAAGAGACAAGCCAAGAAGCGCCGAGTAGACACTGAATAGGACTAAACTATGTACATAATAGTTTTTGCCTTTTGTTTCATAATAAATTTTATTTATATAACCCTTTGCTGATTTTTAAAGTGTTACATAAACAGGACAGGTGAAATATTATCATGTAAATCAACCATAAACACATGAAAAGACTTAGGTTTACAATTTATGATTAAAACTCTACTATCTACACAATATACATAGACGTAAAATGTAAAAACTTAAATATCTTGGAAACAGTAGCCAATCAGTTGTTTTAATTGTCATATTTGAATTCAGCACATCAAAATACATAATAAATAGCACATTTTATCTCTGAAGCAGACGACTTCTAAAAAATTGTAGACCAGTGTTATTTATGTACCAATATGTTCAGATATCATAATCCAGCTGCTGCATGAAGCCCTCAGAGCTTCACTGAACTTTACAGTTCATCTGAACTATGGTAGACAGCTCTGGTACAGTCAGACCTCTCCTTATTTATTTTATTTTTTTCTAAATACAACAAATACATCAAAATACCAGATTCACCATCACACATGACTTAAGTAAAGAGGATTAGGATAAAGATGGGGAGGAGAAGAGACAAATCTAAGCTCAGAATCTATTTTCTTCTTAGACCTCTACAAAGTCAACTCAAATTCTTTGATTTTTTCAGGCATTCCCTTTCTAATGAGCCAATCACCCATTAGCTTTGAGGTCACCCATATCACCAAGTCAGAGCTCTTTCTAAGACAGAAGCAGAAAGTTTCACAATATATCGAAATTACTTAATATTTACCTGAGATGATTTTTTTCAGCTCTTCATATTTTTCATGTTTCTCTTCTAATTCATTACGTTTTTCTTCTATGAGAGGGAGGCTCAGCAGTAGTTGTTGTTCTTTTTTATATATTTCATCAGTCGTACCTTTGACATCATCCTTTAGTGAAAATAAATGTTAACGATCCATTAAACTGGGTTTGGGCTGTATAATCATGGTAGCAGAGGAAAACGAAATGAATAGATTAACTGGAAAGGACAGAGCTCAGAGACACAGACTTGATAGTTAAGAGTGGCAAAAGGAAGACAATTTGAATATCCAGAGTGAGGAGACAACCCAAGTAATTATTTTGACATTACACATCATGAATCTCTAGCCTTATTACAAAATTATTGAACTAGAAGCAGTGGGGGAGGTCTAGGTTGGATATTAGGAAAAACTATTTCACTGGGAGGGTGGTGAAGCACTGGGATGGGTTACCTAGGGAGGTGGTGGAATCTCCATCCCTAGATGTTTTTAAGTCTCAGCTTGACAAAGCCCTGGCTGGGTTGATTTAGTTGGGATTGGTCCTGCCTTGGGCAGGGGGCTGGACTTGATGACCTTCTGAGGTCTCTTTCAGCCCTATGATTCTATGAATTCAGGCAATACTCGTATTGACACCGAATGCACTCTGTACTCGGGATGTTCAGAGCGCTGCAATACAACAGCCAGCAGATAGTGCCACAGGTGTTCACATTGTGTTGCAAACAAATAAGACTGTAATAAAATAAATAAGTGAACAGAGACTGCAGCAAGTATGACTGGGGTGTGCACAACCGGAGGAGGATATAAAAGAGTAAAAGCCTTGGGAAGAAGTACAAGTTGATGTAACATCAAAACGATAAAAAGTGAAGACACAGGAAGAAAGAGACAAAGAAGAGAAAAAACAGAGAGGACCACCTGAGGAGAAATAATAGTTATAATTATTTTTCTACCCCAAAAGGTATGTCATTATCCTTGACTTGATTCAATCATTAGAGTAGGAGTAAAAGAGCATTTACCATACGTTATGTATGTTTCTGAACAGCATAGCTGCTAGGAAGTGCACATAAGAGATCCAATTATTTTAGATCCATACATACGGAGGCATTGAAAGAGAGGGAGAAGAGGCTTGGGATATTTCATACATTAAGAATTTCTGATTTATCCTATTCTGGACCATCAGACGGATGGCTGAGAATCACAGAACCAGGAAAGGTTACCAAGAGTCAGAGGAAATACTATACACATCAGATGGGAGAAGTGCCTAGTGTTACTGGAAATACCAGTCAGTTCTCATTCAGAGTCTCACACTGTCCTCCTTTCTCTTTGAAGGAGGGTGACTGGATAGCATAGTAGAGCACTCAGAGGACTAGCACACATCAGACCAAACTGCCCTGCATTCCCCCTCATACAAAACCACTCATTTCAATGGATTTACAGCTCTGTAACAGAGCAGAATTGGGCCCAACATATCGGCAGCGAGAATAATATTTTCATAGAGCTGGTGCTGTTTATCTAAATATAGTGGGACAAATTTCATACTGACAAATGCCAAGCAATTGCTTCAAAGCTAATGGGGCTGCAAACCATGAAATAATATGGTCCTATATATTTTATTTTACTTCTTATTGCAGATTTGACATTTTATGGGTACATTCTCTGTATGGAATTCAAATTTGATAGCTATGAACACACACATGTGGATGGCAATCCCATGCCACAATCCCAAGCAGAATGAGTTGTACAGTCAATTTCCTGTACTAGATGACATATCAACCACAAAACTTGGACTGACGCTTTTGTTGTTGGTTTGTCTGAAAGACTAGTGAGCAGAACATACTTCTTTTTATTTCTCATTTAGTTCTCATCTAGCAGTTCAGAGAACTGATGGGATAAAGGCAGTTTCAATCAAACAATAATCTGACCTCTTTGCCTTTGGCATCTAGCAATCAAGTAACTGTTAGAACTCTTCCTGCATAGAATCCACCACTTCATTTCTCTTACTTACAATGCACACAAAGCCAGTTGCAAAGGAAAACTTTATCCACTGCTAGTAAGTGCTAAGGGCCTGAGTCAAAGCCCAGAGAAATCAGTGGGCTTTGGGTCAGTCACAACTGCTTAGCAAAACAAACAAACAAACAAAACAAAAAATCCAATCAGAACTCTCCTGTTCTAGGAGCATCAGCACAACATTCAAAGAGCTAAGATGACACTGAATCATTTTTTCCAGAAACTGTTAGGAATCCTGGGCCAAATTATTTGCTGGGGTCAATTGGTGTAGGACCAATGAAATCAACAGTGATATCAATTTATGTCAACAAAGAAAGTTTTCCCATTTCAGCTACTCTTTTTAAGAATGTTTTAAAAATGACACTTACCTCAAACCATTGCATGTCTTCTGTTAAGATACTTTCATACTGTTCGCATTCAGTTTCTGTTTTATTTATATTATCACTAAGGTGTTTGACCTTTTCTTCAGCCTGCAAAATTTCTTTTTGGAAATACTCATTCTGGTTGCGGAAAACAAAAAGTAAGAGGGGCAATCATTTTTGCAGCATACACTGGCAATATTAAACAAAAACCAGGCTGAGTAAAATGGGTGCAGCTGTCATTTGAAATACAGTCCTGTGATAACTGCTTTACAGTTTTATTAATGATCTGTTGAGTCCGGATTCTCAGTTAGTGTAAATTGACAATGCACCTTTAAAATCATACTATACACTAACTGAGGATATGTCCTTTAAAGTTTAACTATTTTGCCAAGAACAGTGTGAAAGATAGGGGATCACAGTGAATAGGCTTTGTTATAATGCCAACTGATTAATATACCTCTGTAGTTAGCTTAGCATGTCGTTTTTTACCAATCTCAAATCTTGCATTCATTTCATTCAAGAATTTCTCTTCTGTTGAGCACAAGAGTTCTTTCTTCTTTGCTAGGTGAAGTTGTTTCCACTGGAGCAAAGCTCTAATGGTAAGTACACAAATAAATGATAGTACATGACATTGTGTTAACAATGAACTTGATTAAGTGGGTTTTACCCATGAAAGCTCATGACCTAAATACATTTGGTAATCTTTAGGCTGCCACAGGACTGCTGGTTGTTTTTACAGTTACAAACTAACACTATGACACTGTACTGTAATTGAGTGGAAAATTAGAGCTGCATAGCATGTGTAAAATAACAAAGCAGATAGTGAGCTTGATTTGGAGTTGGTGATTCTCCAGCTTGGAATCCCCAATTTCAAGGCCAGAAGAGACCACTGTGATCAACTAGTCTGACCTCCTGCATAACACAGGCCATAGAGTTTCCCTCAAATAATTCCTAGAGCACACTTACAAAGACTCTGACTTGTAATTTTACCTCATCTCACTTTCTCTCTTTAAACATTGTTCTAGATTCTCTAGTTCTCTTGCATAGGCTTCCTTAGTATTTCTGAAACAAGAATAAAGGTTCAGAGTAAGGCTAACTTTTGCATACCACTTTATTTTTAAGTCAATTTTTGAATATGCAATTTTAAAAAGTTGTTTCCAAAGCAGCAAACTAAACATTCCTGCCAGCTGGGGACTTACTTCTCAAAAATATACCTATTATGGTGTATAGTCAAATGCTTCATATGGTTTGTTGTCTCTCAGGTAAGAGACACGATTGCAAAGATAAACAGGCACTTGGTAGAGGTTATGGCAAAGCCAAGAGTCCTGACTTATGCCAGAACCAATAGCATTGCGAGAGAAGGCATCCTATTAATGAAGCCCAAAACACTAGGGCAAAAGTTTAAGAACAGAACTGTTACATTTGTATGATATAGGTGCTGTAACTAATACAGAAAAGCCTGCACAGAGGTGGAGCCTCAAGGCAGATGGATGCACACATTCATTTGCTCACATTACATATATGTGCTAATGTAGACGTTCCAAGGCTTGCAACAATATTTTGTGGACTCAACACATTTGAGAGGGTTTTAGTTTAATACAATAAGACGACTGGTAGTTGGCAGCAGATGTAATTCTGCTCCCATGCTGGCTGGGTTTTCAAGAGACTCTCTTTTGAGATCCAAGATGGAGGTGGAGAAATTGGCCACCTAACCCCCTACGCTGAAGATTTGGCAGTAGGTGGTATCAGACTCTCTCCCAAGGGCAACCCTCAGGCTGCCCATGAAGACTTCAAATGTACAAGCTGAACATGCCCCGATATCCTGGCCATGTTTGGTTAATATTGGACTTTTTCCTATTCAGAAATTTATAACATTCTCTTTGCTCTGCCCTCATCAATGGATTTTTCCCCCTGGATTTTTAGAACTGTTCTCTGAAAGAACCCTTATAGATACGAGTATTGTGTGCAGGTGACTATTAAAAAAAACAGGCCAAAAGGAACACTTTGCAGAGACAGAGAAGGGATTCTGATTCTGAGGATGCGGCATACTTTTTAAAGAAGGTGCTAATTAACCCTTGAAACTTGGGTTCTGATTTTGATCAGTTTGTGATGTTGTGGAGATAAAATAATTAAGTTAATATAAAGCTTTCTGTTCTCTTTTACCCTTCTCCTCCTTTGTGTGTATGTTTGTAAATGATCCTGTGTAATATATATGTCTATGGAATTGCTAATAATAACACATTATGCAGCAGTTTTCAGAGCAGATCTCAAAGTGCTTTACAAAGGAGATCATTATCATTACTCCCATTTTACAGATGAAAAAACTAAGGCAAAGGTAGATGCAGTGGCCTGCTCAGGGTTAGCCAGCATTGCAGGGTTTAGAACAGAATCCAGGTGTCTTGAACCCCTGTGCAGTGGTCCACCCATTGCACCACGCTGCTTCCCAGTAACACTGCACATAACATGGGCTGAATTTGAGAAATATTAAGTGCCAACTAGGTCAGTGGGAATTCAGACTCTTACGGTAAAGTGTAAGGCATCAGAGATGGAAGAGACTTTCCAATCAGCTCTCTGAGGCTATGTCTACACTACACTGTTCTTCCAGAAAAAGCTACGCAAATTACAAACAGCTTTTTCCGCTTCTTTTTTCGGAAAAAGCTTTTCTGAGATCTGGCCCGTCTACACTGGGCCAAATGTTGGGAAAAAAACCCTTTTTCCGAACATCCCTTCTTCCTGGTAAAACGAGGTTTACAGGGATGCTGAATAAGCGCATCTGCTGTTCCGAGAAAAATTTCGGAAGAGCAGACGTGTTCCCTGGACACAGCAGAGTTTGTATCCCGGAAAAACTCTGTAGACATAGCCTCAGTGTAAAATTGTTCCTTAAGAAATGCTCCTACCGCTATGTCCAGGCCAGTTTTAAGTCTTAACCAACAGGGCTTCTCCCACTTCTGAAGGAGAGATTACCTGGCAGGGTGCAGTCCATTCTGAGCATTATTTTGGGTAACCCAAAAATACGGAGACAGTGATAATTAGTTCACCTCCTATTCTTGTTAATGTATTTCTCATATTTTTAAACTGCTGACTTTGCTGCGTGTCAAAATGAGATTTTTCTTTTTACTGTCCTCACATCAGGGTGGGGTTATTTCTTATCCGGTATTTCTCAATGTCATGTATACTCAGAAGGGCTATCGTGTTGGGTCAGTTCAAATTAAATATCAAGATAGACATCTGACTGTATCGACTGGGTTTTTTTCCTTCATCATCACAGAAAGTGAGAAGAACAATTATTTGCCTACATTGTATTCACAACCAGGACACTTGCCTGTTAATGATGTGGCAGGGAATGCTCCTGAGAAGGATTCAGGGGGATAACAGGAGGCAGAGAGAGGCTGGCGGCACAGCTCTGCCAGAACCATGCTATCAAGAGGCAGGAAGATAGGCAAGGCACGCCTGCGCAGATACTCATTATTACAGCACATTACTCAGTCACTTCTTCACACTGATTCAAGGATTAGGGCTCAAATATTCTGACTGCGACAGCAGCTGACCTCCAGGCATACCAGGAGCCAGTAGAGGTATGTCTACACTGCAGCTGGGAGTGAGCCTCCCAACTTGGGTACCCAGACTTATGCTAACAGGACTCAGGCTAGCACACAGATGATAACTTTTATTTTTCTCTATGGATGCTTGCAACAGGGCGGCACTCATCACTCACAAGTGCCCCCTCTGGCCAAGTGCATGTGCCTGCACACTCTTGTATTCAAAAGCCTCTTCAGCAACTCAGCCCTCTGGCCAAATCACACACCCTGTGTGCAAATCAATCAAAACCCCTTTCTGGATACACATCTACCAGGTTCCATCTTGGTGCCCCCTGTATAATGTCTTGTTCTTCTCTGTGGGTACTTGAGTCCCAGAGCACCTATGGAAACAACACCTACAGGCAATTGTGCTAAAAATAGTAGTGTGGTCGTTGCAATTTAGGCTGGAGCTCAGGGTCACAAATTTAAGGGGTTGGGTGTGCTTGAGAGCCGAAGTTGCACCATTCACACTATTTTTAGCACTTTAGATGAGTTGCTCTAATTTGTACCAGCCAATAGCCCTTTGGAGCCTGTTGCTCTAATAGCCACAGATCACCAGAGTGCAGCAATGCTCTGCTAACACTTGCCCCAAACACATCCTCTATACCAGGGAGCAAGATGCAGGCTATATCAAGTTTACACAACCCAGGGGCAGCGCTACAGCAGGGGAAACCTCAGCTGCCCAGTTAGGGCAGCTTTACAGCTCGTTTGCCCCCACCAAAATGGGGTTGTAGCCTAGACCAGGATCTGAGTCATCACACTTGTTTGATTTTGAAGTTATGCATTCAATATTATTTTTATATGTCTCTGAATCAGTGTCTTGTTCTTAATCTTCTTGTTTGTGTGTACTTTGCCAGGCAAAAATAAATTGTTATCAGTAACTAAACAATCTAGACTTGTCTGTACGGTTTATAAACTCATTTGGCTTTCTCTTTAAAGTAACTTTGAATGCTTAAGTTTTAGTCTTTCCCAAATTCACATGGACCCATGCAGCTAAGTCATTAATACACTCAGCATTGAAAAAGTGACATACAGAAAGATTTCGTCAAGTTGCTCAATTTCTTCCTCCAAATTTTGTTCCTCCAACACATGCTTTGCCAGAATGTCGAGTCTTTCATCCAGACATTTGGATAATCTTTCAAGTCTGCCAAGAGAGAAAACAGAAGTGATTTTACTTTTCAAAAGAGAGAAGCTTCAGAAATAAAACTGCATTCTCTAAAAATCAGTACATAAGAACACGAGGACAGCCATACTGGGTCAGACTAGTGATCCATCTAATACAGTGGCCAATGCCAGGTGCTTCAGAGGCAATGACCAAAAAAATGGTAATTATCAAGTGATCCATTCCCTGTTGCTCATTCCCTGCTTCTGACAAACAGATGGTAGGGACAATTCAGAGAATGGTGATAAAAAGAAATGTAGCCGTGTTAGTCTGGTGTAGCTGAAACAAAAAACAGGACTATGTAGCACTTTATCATGTGCCGAAAGCGTCCGTCTGCTATGTACATTGGACAAACGTCTCAGACACTTCACCAAAGGATCAATGCCCACAAAACAGATATTAGACAGGATCACAAAGAAAAAACAGTTTCTTGCCATTTCAACCAGAAAGGACATTGTCTCAACGACTTGATTACCTGCATCCTGCTTCAAAGGCCTTTTAAGACTACACTTGAAAGAGAATCCTCTGAACTGTCATTCATGCTTAAATTCGACACTTTACACCTGAGTTTGAATAAAGACTCTAATTATCTTACCCATTACAAAGATAGCTTCCCCAATTATCACCTCTAATATCATTAGCTCACAGACATTTACCTCCCCCCATCCCCCTTCTGTTCTGAAATTTGATTTGTCCTTTTCATATGTGTTCATTTTTTTAAAATTGTATCCTTTGGTATATATGGTTGTGACAATTTTCTTCCACTATTTGATCTAAGGAAGTGGGTCTGGCCCACGAAAGCTCATCACCTAATAAACCATCTTGTTAGTCTTTAAAGTGCTACATAGTCCTGTTTTTAATTCAGAGAATGGTTTTGCAACCCTGTCCAATCTGGCTAATAGTCATTTGTGGACCTATCCTCCATGAACTTATCTAGTTCTTTTTGAACCCCTGTTATAGTCTTGGCCTTCACCACATCTTCTGGCAAAGAGTTCTATTGGTTGACTATGTATTATGTGAAGAAATACTTTCTTTTGTTTGTTTTAAACCTACTGCCTATTAATTTCATTTGGTGACCTCTAGTTCTTGTATTATGAATAGGAGTAAATAACACTTCCATATTTACCCTCTCCACATCAGATAAGATTTAATAGACCTCTATCATATTCATCCTTAGTCATCTCTTTGCTAAGTGGAAAAGTCCCAGCCTCATTAATCTCTCCTGATATGGAAGATGTGCCATACCCCTAATAATTTTTGTTGCCCTTTTCTGAACCTGTTCCTAATTCAATATATCTTTGAGAGGGGGCAACCAGATCTGCATGTAGTATTCAAGATATGGGCATACTATAGATTTATATAGAGGCAATATGATATTTTCTGTCTTATTATGTACACTTTCTTAATGATGCCCTTCTGATAGTTGTTTTTTTTTTTGACTGCCACTGCACATTTAGCGCATGATTTCAGAGAACTATCCACAATGACTCCAAGATCTCTTTCTTGAGTGGTAACAGCTAATTCAGACCCCATAATTATATGCAGGGCTCGACAAACTATAGAATCTACTCGCCTGTGGCGAGTAGATTCAGCCGCGCGCCCCGTTTACCGGCGGCGCACGCATCTGCAATGCAGCTCTTGCACATGAGCAGTGCGGGGCTGGCGAGCGGCTTTCGCCGCTGTTTGTCAAGCCCTGATTATATGTATAATTAAGTTTGTGTTTTCCAATGGGCATTACTTTGTATTTTTCAACATTGAATTTCATCTGCCATTTTGTGGCCCAATCACCCAATTTCTGATATCTATTTGTAACTCTTGGCAGTCTGCTTTGGACTTAATTATCTCGAGTAGTTTTATATCACCTGCAAATTTTGCCACTTCACTGTTTACCCTTTTTTCCAGATAATATGTTGAATAGGACTGGTCCCAGTACAGACCCCTGCGGGACACCACTATTTACCTCCCTTTAATAAACAGACCATTAATTCTTACCCATTGTTTCCTATCTTTTAATCCATGAGAGGACCTTCCCCTCTTATCCCATGACAACTTACTTTGCTTAAGAGCCTTTGATGAAGGACTTTGTCAAAGGCTTTCTGAAAATCGAAGTACATTGTGTCCACTAGATCACCCTTGTCCACATGTCTGTTAACCCCCTCAAAGAATTCTAGTAAATGTGTGTCATGATTTCTCTTTATAAAAACCATGCTGACTTTTCCACAACATATTATATTAATCTATGTGTCTGACAATTCTGATCTTTACTAGAGTTTCAACCAATTTGTGTGGCAGTGAAGATAATTTTACCAGCCTGTAATTGCTGGGATCACCTTTGGAACATTTAAAAAAAAATTGGCATCATATTAGCTATCCTCCAGTCATTTGATACCAAAGCTGATTTAAATGATAGGCTACAAACCACACTTAGTAGTTCTACAGTTTCCAATTTGTGTTCCTTCAGAACTCTTGGGTGAATGCCATCCGGTCCTGGCAACTTATTACTGTTTAATTTATCAATTTGTTCCAAAACCTTTTCTAATGACACCTCAACCTGAGACTGTTCTCAGATTCGTTACCTAAAAAGAGTGGCTCAAATTTAGGACTCTCCCTCACACCTTCATCTGTGGACTGATGCTAAGAATTTAGTTTCTCCACAACAGTCTTATCTTCTTGGTGTGTTCCTTTAGCATCTCAACCACCCAGCGGCCCTACTAGTTGTTCAGCAGGCTTCCTGCTTCTGATATACTTCATTTTTTGCTGTTCTTTACATTCTTTTTTGGCCTTCATAATTATATTTTTATATTTCACTTGCCAGAATTAGCTTATATGCCTTTCCATTTTCCTCACTAGGATTTAACTTCCACTTTTTACAGGATGCTTTTTTTGTCTCTCATTGCTTCTTTTACTTGTTTATCTACAGTGGCATTTTTTTTTGGTCCCCTATTTTTTTTTTAAATTTAGGTATTCATTTAAATTGAGCCTCCATTATGGTGTCTTTAAAAGGTTTCCATGCAGCTTGCTGGGATTTCACTTTTGGCACAGTACCTTTCAAATTCTATTAACTAACTTCATTTTTTAGTGGTTACCCTTTCTGAAATTAAATATGGCTTTGGTGTCCCCCCCTGCACACAGATGTTAAATTTTATTAGATTATGGTCACTATAGTGGTTCAGCTATAGTCATCTCTTGGACCAGAACCTGTGTTCTACTTAGTAACTACAGGTTGAACCTCCCAAATCCGGGACTCTCTGGTCTGGCAACATCCGCGGTCCGGCAGGGCCAGAGATGTTGCTGGACCAAAGAGCTCCAGAGCAACACGGGGGCTGGGGAGCTCTTGCTGGGCCAGGTGGCATCGGGGGAGCCCCCAACCTGGCCCAGATCCTCCAGCATTAAGAGGGCCAGACAGTAGCCGAGGAGCACCAGCCTGGGAACCCCAGACGTCAGCAGGGCCAGGCATCAGCTGGGGAGCTCCTGCCTGGGCCAGGGAGCCCTCAGCATTAGCTGGGCCATGTGGCCGGGGAATTCCCGGCTGCAGCTGGGCTGCCTGCAGCCAGGCAGCCCTGGTGGAACCCCAACAAACCACCCGGTGGCAGCAGGTCGGGGTGACCAGGCAGCCTCTGCCGGGTACCCCACCGCTGAAGCGAGGCCAGTGGAGGTGGCTGGCCGGAATCCCCAGCAGAAACAGGGCGGTGCTAGCAATGGGGCAGGGTGGCCGGGCAGCTCTCGCTGGGGAACCCCCAGCAGCAGCAGGGCCAGCGGCATCTGGGTAGCTCCAGCCGGGAACCCTGGAGAATACTCTGCAACAGTGGGACCGGAAGCAACCAAGTGTCCCTGCTGGAGACCCCAGGAAACCCTGGGGCAGCGGGTGGGCAGCAAGGTGGAGCTGTGGCACACCAGCTTTAGCAGGGCCAGCGCCAGGGAAGGGAGCCCTAGGGAGAGGAGCCCGGGAGTGGGGCAGCCAACAGGGGAGCACTGACCTCCCCTGGTCCAGCAAACTCTCTGGATGGGACAGCTCAGGTCCCGAGGGTGCTGGACCAGGGAGGTCCAACCTGTACAATCAAGAATTTTCTCTCCTCTTGTGAGATCCGGGACTAGTTGCTCCAAGGTGTCAAGGATTTGTATCTCTGCATCCCATCCTGAGGTAACTGACATCAGTACCCTAAAGCAATGCCTTGACACACACCTATTACCATGATATGATTATGATAAGCTTTGTACAAAGTATGCCTTGTGAGGTATCGTCAACTGCACAGAAAAGAAAGGAAACACGGCAAGAGCCCACTCTGGCTTAACTAGGAGATTTTCAATGATCTTTATAAAAAAAAAAAAAAAAAAAAAAGTCCTACCGAAAGTGGAAACTAGGTCAAATTACAAAGGATGTATATATAAAAAAAACCACCACAAGTATGTAGAGACAAAATTAGAACGGCCAACACATGAAACGAGATTAAACTAGCCAGAAACAAAGTATTTCTAGAATGTTTTCTTGTTATCCATTAGAAGCAAGAGAAAGACCAAGAGCAGGGTAGGACCATTACCCAGTGGGGGTGGGGAATAACAACAGAAAAAATGTGGAAATGGCAGAAGTGCTTGATTCTTTGTTTTAGTTTTCACCAAGAAGGTTGGTGATGACTGGATGTCTAACATAGTGAATGCCAGTGAAAATGGGATAGGCTCAGAGGCTAAAATAGGAAAAGTTAAAAATCACTTGGACAAATTATATGTCTTCAAGTCATCAGACCTCATAAAATGCATCCTAGATTACTCCATTAGCCAACTGAGGAGATATCTGAGCCATTAGTGATTATCTTTGAAAAGTTATTGACTATGGAAGAGGTTCCAGAAGACTGGAAATGGGCAAATACAGTGCCAATCTATAAAAAGGGAAATAAGGACAACCCAGGGAATTAGAGACGATCAGCTCAACTTCTGTATCAGGAAAGATAAAGGAACAAATAATTAAGCAATTAATTAGCAGACATCTAGAAGAGAACAAG
Source organism: Rafetus swinhoei (assembly GCA_019425775.1). Lineage (NCBI taxonomy): Eukaryota > Metazoa > Chordata > Testudines > Trionychidae > Rafetus > Rafetus swinhoei. The sequence goes on along the minus strand of CM033446.1, from coordinate 123,345,773 downwards.
GTGATATGTAACAGTCAGTGTGGATTTGTCAAGAACAAATCATACCAAATCAACCTAATAGCTTTTTTTTGACAGGGCAAAAAGCATTGTGGCATGGGGGGAAGCAATAGACGTAGACATGGTATATCTTGACTTCAGTAAAACTTCTGACACTGTTTCACATAACCATCTCATTAACAAACTAGGGAAATACAACGAAGGTGGAACTACAAGGAGGTGGGTGCAAAACTGGTTGGATAACCATTCTGAGAGAGTAGTTATCAATGCTTCACAGTCATGTTGGAAGGGCATAATGAGTGGGATCAGTTTGGGGACTGGCTCTGTTCAATATCTTCATCAATGATTTAGATAATGGCATAGGGTATGTCTACACAGCAAAGTTATTTCGAAATAACAGCTGTTATTTCGAAATAGCTTTCCTAGCATCTACACTGCCAAACCGCTATTTTGAAATAGCAGAGGGCTTATTTCGAATTTGGTAAACCTCATTCCATGAGGAATAACGCCAAATTCGAAATAGCTATTTCAAAATAAGTGCTGTGTAGACACTTATATCGAAATAGGGGGCCTTCAGCCTTCCCAGGGTGCCCTGGTGGCCACTCCAGCCTCAACCAAGAACACTCCTCTCCCTCCCCCATCCCCGGAGCCCTTAAAGGGGTTAACTCTGGCCACAGTGCCTGTGCCAGCTCCAACCCTGCCAGCCCAGAGCCAGCAGTCACTGCCCCTCACACAGTGGCCCCAAAACATGAGCCAGCAAGCCATTGGCAGCCAGCCCTCCACTGCTCCCCAGGAGCAGTCTGCCAGCTCCCAGGAGCCTGCCAGGACCCGGAGAAGGCAGGCACCTTCCTGGTCCAGGGTGGAGATCATGGACCTTATTCAGGTTTGGGGGGATGCCCCCAACGTCCATGATCTCCGCGCTAGACGGAGGAACGTGACTGTCTATGGCAGGATAGCTGCCAGCCTGGCCACCGAAGGCCACATGCGAACCCAGGAGCAGGTTTGCATGAAAATCAAGTTGGTCCGGCGAGACCTCCGACCCTGAGCTCTGAGTTTCCCCTCCCCTTCTTTCCCTTGCTTCCCCCTTCCAGCTTGCTCCTCCCAGGTTTCCCCCTCCCCTCTTCCACCCTCTCGTCTCCCCTCTCCCGCCTCCTTTCCCCAGTCTCACCAGAGTTTCATTCCCTCCCCTCCAGTTTTGTTCAATAAAGAGAGTTTGTGTTCATGAAAATATGTGTATTATATTTGACATCAGGAAGGGGGTTAGGGAGGGGTAAGTGGAAGGACGTGAGGGAGGAATGAGGCACAAGCCCTCAGTGGGGCAGACCAGGGAGGCTCTTAGTGCTCCTCAAGGTGGAAGCTCTCCCGCAGGGCCTTCTGGATACTGACAGCCCCCCGATGGACCTCCCGGATGGCAGCCTGCAGAAAGTGCAGCCAGGCTCACAGCAACGCATCCAAGAAAAGCACCAGAGTGCCCAGGGGCAGCTCTGGCTCCATGTTGCAGAGTGCTGTGGTGTCCCGAGTGAGGGCAACCAGAGCATGCAGAGACAAAATGCTTTGCTGTCCCTCATCGAGGTAGACAAGCAAGCAGGGAAACCTGAGAACTGGCTGTCTGGGGGGGGTTCCTTTAAGCACAGACTTCAGATAGCCTCAGGCAGCAGCCCCGCACAGTAAGTCCTGACCTGGTACCCTGCCAGAACTGGTTCCGGCCAGCCTTAAATGCGATTCAGAGTCCACTCAGTGTGGATGCACTATTTCGAAATAGCAAAATGCCTATTTCGAAATGCATTTTGTGTGTAGACGCGTTATTTCGAAAAATCTTATTTTGAAATAACTATTTTGAAATAACACTGTAGTGTAGACATACCCATAGAGAGTACACTTATAAAGTTTGCAGATGATATCAAGCTGGGAGAGGTAGCACATGCTTTGGAGGATAAGATTATAATTCAAAATGATCTGGAAAAACTGGAGAAATGGCCTGGAGTATCTAGTATGAAATTCAATAAGGACAAATGTGAATGAGTTGCACATAAAAACAAAATGGGAAATGACTGTCTAGGAAGGAGCACTGTGGAAAGGAATCTGGGGATCATAATGGACCACAAGCTAAATATGAGTCAACAGTGTAACACTGTTGCGAAAAAAAAAAGCAAGCAAACATCATTCTTGGATGTATTAGCAGGAGTGTTGTAAGCAAGAGATGAGTAATGCAGCTCTACCCTGTGCTGATTAGGTCTCATCTGGAGTATTGTGTCCAGTTCTGGGTGACACATTTCAAGAATGATATGGATAAATTGGAAAAAGTCCAGAAAGGAGCAACAAAAAACGATTAAAGGTCTAGAAAATATGACCTGTGAGGGAAGATTGAAATAAGTGGGTTTGGTTAGCCTGAAAAAGAGAAGACTGAGAGGGGACATGATAACAATTTAAGGACATAAAAGGTTGTTACAAGGAGGTGGGAGAAAAATTGTTCTTAACCTCTGAGAATAGGACAAAAAGCAATGGGCTTACATTGTAGCAAGGGAGGTTTAGGCTGGAAATTAGGAAAAAACTTCCTGTCAGGGTAGTTAAGCACTTAACTAAACTGCAAAGGGGAGGGGACAGGAATTGGGGAAATCCCCACTCTCAAGTCTTCTCTGACTATATACAACTATGCGCTAGAAACTACAACTACAAACTAGAGGAGATGCTAAAAGAAGCACTTGCTATGCAAGCAAACACAATCCCAACAACCATCACTGGTGATAAGAAGGAACTGAGTAGGGGCTGGGTTGGCAGGAGCATATATTCAACGCTAAGAAGGTGCCATTCCAGGGAGCTCCTCACCCGAATCATCAGGACCTGCCAAGGGAAAAGCTTTCTGACGACTGTGCAGCGTGCGCCCACCTAATTGGAATCGACATCAGCAATCCCTCAAAGAAGAATCTATGTTTCTGTAGTTAATGCATCTTTTAACGTTTTACCTAACCAGTGTGTTTTGCTTGAACAGCTTGGAGAATATGCTCTGTGTACAAAAGCTGATGCACATCCACTTTCCTTTGTAGAAGTGGCAAACTGTGTAATAAATGTATACTGGTCAGGTGTCTGACCAGGGCACAACGGTACAGCACTGGGGTCCTAGGCTGGGGAGCTGTGGGGAATTGGCTGGAGCCTCTGTATTGTTGGGTCAGGTGAGAGTAGGAGAAGCATTCATGTACCTCAACTGCATGCGTCCCTGCCTGTGAATGTCTATGTAAGTGCAGCACCTGCAGAAGTTTGTAGCTTGTCATAGTACCACTGTATGAGCTCAGGTTTTTTAGACAGAGCGCTCAGTGGGACCCCAGTTCCAGGTTGCACCCCAGGGAGCCCATCACAGTGACATGTACACAGTTAGTATGGGGATAGTCGAAATACTCCATTATTACTGAGGTTTTTTATGGTACACTTTGGTTCATTTAAGATTTTTACTTCATTTGACTACACTCTTGTCCACTCCCCCACCAGTATGGCCTATTCTATTCTTCTGATACATTTTGTACTCCTGATACTACTATGTCCCATTAACTATCCTCATTCCACAAAGTTTCTGTGATTCCTATTGTATCAATATCCTCATTTAATATGAGGCACTCAAGTTCACCCATCTTAGTATTTAGACTTCTAGCACTTGTAGATAAGCACTTGAAATTGTCACCTTTTAGCTATCAGCCACCATATGATGTAATGAATAGGACTCTTTATTCATTTGACTGTTTCTCATCAGATCCTACCCATATTTTATCATATTCCATTCTCTCCTCCTTACTAAGATATAAACAATCTCCATTAATAGAGTCTCGCCTATGGGATAGCTATGTCCAAGACACATGCTTCTCCCCACCTGTCGGCTTTCCTTCAGCCCTTAGTTTAAAAACCACCTTATAGCCTCTTTAATTCTCAGAATTAAAAAGTTGACAGTTTAAACCTACTCTGCTGCCGCCTCATCCTTTTTAGCATGTAAGTGTTCCTCTTCTGCCAGTAACTGCCGATACTGGCTACTTATAAATGTATTTTCATGTTTAAATTTTCTATTCACGCTTTCAGCTACACTTAATTCTTCCTTAGCCTAGAAATAAAGACCAAAGATAGTAACTTTTCATTGTAATTTCCTGTCTATTTTACATGTATCTAATAGTTATAGTAATAATACTTTGTACTGCTACAGCATCTTCCATTAGAAAATCTGAAAGACATTTAAAATAATTAAACTTCATGGTACCACTGTGGGACCCTAAGAACTCCTCAATACCAACTAGCAAAATTTACCACACTGATCTTTATAATCGTCAAGGCTATGTCTACACAGCAGTATTATTTTGGATTAATGATGTTATTCAGAAATAACAAAGAGCGTGTCTACACACTGTAAGCCATTATTTCAAAATAATGGCGAGCTAGAGGACTTCTTACTCCGACTCCTGGTAACCCTCATTTTACGAGGAGTAAGGGAAGTTGAAGGAAGAGTTATACGCCCTGCTGTACAGACATATTCTAAGATGTACATACAGATACTATTCAAGGAGCTGTGTATATGTCCCCAAACTGGTGACCAAGGTAGAGCTGACAGACAGGTTTGCATCAAAGGATGTTGATCCACCTGTCTCTCTGTTGGCTATTTAGACTATGCACGATAAGCCAACACAATGGAAGCCAAATCTGTCTGCACACTAAGCAAGAATATGTAAAGACATGGAGCCAGCATCCTAGGAAAAGAACCACAGGGGTCATCCTGACTCTGGGGAGAAAAACACTGACCTTTCACGTTTAAGAGGAAGGCAAAAGGACACCTTTTATATCCTTCACTGGAGATGCACAAAGAACTGCCCTTTTTGCATTTGCGAATGCTGGATCCTAGCTATATTGGTTAGCGACACTGGAAGAAAGCTTTGGGTGAGATACAACTGCTTTCAGACAGATGTTTAATTAAGTTCCAACTATCAGAAGTGTGTTATACTTGGTTTTTATGTAACTATTTGTTTCCATAATCTTTACTCAGGATCTCTTAAATCAGGGGTGGGGAACCTTTTTTGGGTCGCTCACCCTCAGAAAAATCAGTTGGTGGCCGCACAAGTGAAAAACCAAAAAAACCCCTCCACCTCTCACTGATCTGGCCCCCAAATGAAAAGAACGACACTCCCCACATTCCCCTCACAGACCACAGCTTGTAGGGGAAGGGGGTAGCCTAGTAGATTTTGTATGCTCCAGCCCTGTGGTGGGCAGCAGGGGGACTGGAGCAACAGCGCAGACTCCTCAATGCTGTGGGGGGGAGGGGCCTCGAGGGGCCAGATACAGGCAAGCCGGGGGCCTCATCCGGCCCCTGGGCTGGAGGTTCCCCACCCCTGTCTTAAATCTTAATCTTTGATAATACATTTAGGATTTTTCCCTTACAAATATAGCTCAGCACAGGAAAGTTATAAAGGCCCTCCTCCTGATTTGTACCCATCAAGCTGGGTGTACACTGTTCCCTTTCTTATCAGAATGGAATGAACAGAGATATTGGCTGGCTCGCACACTACCTTCCCCAACCAAACAACAATGGAGATGCTAATTGTTCTTATCAGCCTCTTGTAATTGCTTGAACAATCTATTCACTGCCTTTTTTCTCCTTTTTTTCCTCCTTCCCCCTGCCCTTCCCGTATTTATTCTTGAATCTGGACTTTTAATACTCCAGTCATCTGAAGAAGTGGGTTGCGCCCACAAAAGCTCATGATACTATTACGTGTTTTGTTAGTCTTTAAGGTGCTACTAGACTATTCGTTGTTTTTTAAGTTTTTCTAGTTACAGACTAACTCAGCTACCCCTCGGAAGCTTTTGTTCCTTTTGGGACAGCTTACCTGGTAATTTCTATGAGCATCCCATGACAGAAGCCAGATACTACTGGGGGACACCTCAGAGAAGCTCAGGGACTGGGCTGCACCTAGTACTGAACTGCAAGGCGAAGTTAGTGCTAGCTTAAGCCCAGAGGAGAATGTTTGCATAGATGACAGTCTCAGGGAGCTGACACTCTGTTATTACAACTAGACTCCCTCTCATGGGAAGCAGTGGGTAGCAAGGTGATTCAGTCATGGGCACCCCAGGAAAATCTCACATTCTGCAAGATACAGAGGATGAGGGCTATTGCTTCATCCAATCTTCAGCTCCACTGTAGCATGGCTTCTTTGGAACAGACCCGAGGAAATATTCGCTAGTCCACTCTGCTTTGTGCTGCTCCAGCCACAGACAAAAGCCATGAAACCCAGCTTAGCTGTCTGGTTAAGTCAGATTTATGCCTGCTTTGCATTATGGGAGTAATTAAAAAAAAAAAGAAACTGCCAGAGCTGTACTAGGCTATGTCTACACAGCAGCGTTATTTCAGAATAACTGACTTATTCTGAAATAACATAGTCCACGTCTACACACAAGCAGTTATTTTGACATAATGTCAAAATAATGTTGAGCTGGAGGACTGCTTACTCCAACTCCCATAACCCTCACTGTACGAGGAGTAAGGGAAGTCAGGCGAAGAGTGCTCCACCTCAAAATAACTGTGTAGGCAGTGCCAAAAGCCGAAAAAAATTATTTCGACTTAAGCTACGCAAGTAGCGTAGCTCAAGTTGCGTAGCTTATTTCAAGTTTAGCCCTGCTGTATAGACCTGTCCCTAGTTAATTTGGGTCTTCAATTTTACCTGATGAGAGCTACTAGAGAAATAAAATCATTTGCTGTTTTAAGGAAATGGCGTGTATTGAAAATTAGGGGATCAAACAGCAGTAAGATCCAAACAGTGAAAAACACACTCAGTTTATAGTAGGGATGTTAATGTAGATTAATGGACTAATCGAATAGTAGATGCAATTAGCATTGTCTAGTCGACAAGGGCGCCTTCAGGAGTGCTGCGGGAGGACAGGGCCAGTGGGGGACTCAAGCAACGCTGGCCTCGTGCTCCCCGCAGCGTTGCAAAGTCCCCAGCTCAACCTGGGTTGCACGTGGCATTTCAAAGTGGTAGACCCCAGGCTCCATGTGGCGCTGCCGCTTTGAAATGCCATGTGCAGCTCAGGGCCAGCTGCATGTGGCATTTCAAAGTGGCAGCGCGCGTGTAGAGCTTCCACGCTTCACTGCTGCTTTGAAGCACCCCCTCTTCTCTCCCCGCTTGCTGCCTCTTTCTGATAAGAGGCAGTGGGAGGGAGGGGGGGAAGAAAGGGGGGGGAAGGCGGGGGCAGGGGAAGTGACCAGACGACTATTGTGTCGACTATCTCATAAGCATTTGCTTATCAGATAGTCAACTAGCCGATCACATCTCTAGTTTATAGATCATGATCAGTTACACTATTTCACCTTTTGTCATTGATTCTTGATTCTTGTGCACTGAGACCCATTTATTTAGAGTTGATTACTTAATGTCTATGTAAACAACTCAAACCCAGCGCTATAACAGGGCACATCAAAAATAATAGTTGTTATAAAAACGGTCTGATTCTAAAGGCATATTTTAGTGCACTAAAACAAACATCTCAAAATAAAACAAAATGCTAATTAAGCCCTAAAACACAAAAATGGACTGTGTCAAGCTCCAGTTTTGCAAGTAATTGCAGTTAATGAGCCTCTATGCAGGTCTGGTGGCTCATCCACTTGCAGCCTCTGGGACCAAGTAATTATTTGATAACAAAAAAGTCTAACTGAAGAATATTAACCTAGAACGGACACACAAATACAGGGGTGGAAAAATTCCTGCCCATGGGACAGATCTGATCCTCCAGAGTTAGTCTCTGATAGGCCCCCACTTCTATATTTACTTGCACCTCCACAGGTATGGGCAATCGCAGCTCTCATTGGTCATGGATCACCATTTGTGGCCAGTGAGAGCAGCAGGAAGGGGTGTCTTGTTCTGTGCCACTTCCTGCCACTCCCATTGGCTGTGAATGGCCATCTGTGGCCAATGAGCGCTTCAACTGCCTGATACCTGAGGAGGTGCAGGTAAATATAGCAGCAGCAGCAACCCGCCAGGGACTAACCCAGGCGGACCACATTTTTTTTTATTGCCCACAAATATAACACAATAAAATTGTGACAAAAAGTAACTTCGTTCAAGAAATATCCTTCCTGCATACAAACTATAATATTAAATAATGTGCTTATATAAATTATACATATAACACATCAGATCATGTGTATTCAGCAGTTATTTATGGCTACTAGATTTGCTCTGTATTTATAGTCCTACAAACCAGAATTGTTTATATCCAAATGCTAATTACAAATGCATGCCATCTTGTGAATTTGTAAAAGAAGGGAAATAGTTGTTTAGAAGGGTCCTCAGGACAAATTTTTTGGTGGCCTCAGAATGTGGCCACTCACTCTTGCCAGTGACCGCTCTCACTTTTTCCTAAAATACTTAATTAGCTTTAGGAAAAACAAATCCATGTGCTCATATGCACCTCCAAACCATTGTCAGTTATTTATTGCTAGCTAGTATATCTGGTGTAAAAAGTGATATTAAGCAAAAAAAAGTATCATTTTTTCACAGAAGAGTTACTCAGCCCTGGCAACTCTGGGAACAAATTAAGCCATGGACACAGGGTTGAGGGAGGCAGTAAGGGCTGGGGTGATGGAGTTGTGGGGCTGAGAGAGAAAGTGGGATGCCAAAGGCTGAAGCCCCATTGCCACAGTCCAAAGCCCTGTGGCCAAGGATGCGGATGGAGCCTGAAGCCCTAAGTCTGGAGACTGCCACCCCACCATCCCAGGGGTGAAGCCTGAGCCCCTCACCTCTGGAAAGGTGGGGAAATCATCAGCTGCCTGCTCCTCCAGCATTGTGACCCAGAAGTTTGCAACCCAAGCAGGCAACACCAAAGCAGTGCATCCAGCAGCAACAGGGAGGGGGAGGGACCACTGCTCCCTCGCCCCCCAATAATAACCCACGAGCTCGTGGCTGCAAGAAAAGCCACTAGTGGCCACATATAGCCTTGATGGCCACATTTGAAAAACACTTCCATGTTGATGTAGTTTTTCAGGCATTTTCATAAATTCAGGTCCAAGGCCTCATATATACAGTCATATCTTCTAAAACCAATAAAGTAGTTAAAAATATCTTCTGCTTCTTACCTTTTCTATCTGAATATTTAGTCTCTCTCTTTCTTGGGCAATTTTTGATTGCAAAAGGAATAGGTCAGAATCCATGTTACGTCTATGAAACAAAGCCAGTGCACACATATTAAGGAGTGAACATGAACAAAAAACTATAATCAATAGCCCGTTAAATGTCCTTATTCTCATACCTTTAGTGGAAACACAGCGCACAATTTTCTGAACACACCTTGAACTTTTATCAGAAACGAGATTTTTACTCAGCAATCAGCAGTGGGTGCTTCCCAGGTACACACCTGACGAACATACAACTTGTAAAGCAGACATAGCCAGCCAGTGACAGTGGCTATATCCTGCAACCTAGTTCGCTTGCTAAAATAGCAGTGAAAACATGGCAGCACCAATTTTGGTGTGAGCTGTACAGGCACTGCCTGAGTTACAAACATCTGCACTTACAAACAAAAGCTTACCTGCAGCCTCAGGCAGGGACATCCTTAGGATTTATGGGGCCCTACACAGTACTATTAAACAGGTGCCCCTATGCCCAATGGCAGCCCCGGGAACAGAGGGGAAGAGGACAATTTTTAGAGATGTGATTTTATAATCTTCAGCAAGGCACTAAAGAAATATTTTAAAAGCATATTTTAAACTAAGGTCCTGTCGACTAACACAGTAAATTCAGAAACTGACAGTATATACCGGGGGGTTGCAAATGCCTGTTAAATGGCTTCATTACTGCTTGAATGGCTCTCTCTCAGGTTCAGTGCATATGGGTAAGGACGGCCCTGGCCTAAGGGGAACAGGCAAGAGGCACAAGTGGCGGAGGTAAGCAGTGCAAGTGCGGACTGAAGGACTCTGAAGGAGCAGGGGGCACAGCCAGCGGCTGGAGAGAAGCATTACTTTGAAGGGGAAACAGCTGCCTCCCTCCAGCCGCTGGCTGCCCCCTGCTTCTCCAGAGTCTTCCGGCCCACGCTTGTGCTACTCGTTGCCTCCTGGAGAGCAGGGGCTGGATGCAGCCTAAGGGGGGTGGGAGACTCAGGGGCTGGGGCTAGCCTCAAGAGCCAGCACAGAGCTGGTGGTCAAGCAAGAAATTAGCTGACCCCTTCTCCTAACTAGAGGAAAAATGTAAGAAGGAAGAAATCTGATAAAGGAAGAAAGAATTTAAGAAAGTAAGAGAGGAGAAAAACTGGTGGCTTCAAGAGAAAGAAACATAAAAAACTGAGAACCCCACATGGCTTGAGCTTTGGGATCTGTGCCAAACACAGAGAAAGAAGGAACATATTGTGGCAGTTCTTCAGTTTAACTTCACTGATTAAGGCCCTGGCCCATTATATAATATGAAGTGACTCTAGAGATACTGTAACAGCAAAAAAGTAGAGCAAGAAAGGAACCTTACACACTTAAAACTTTCTTTTAAGTTCCCAAAAAGTCACACAAAGGGAAAAAGTCATACCAGCCAATGACACTCACTGCAGCAAGTCACAAGCTCCTGAGCCTGTGAACATGTACACCTGCTTCAATTTATTGCCATGAAGAGTCCCACTGAAGTCTATGTTCATGGTACTAAAGTGAAGCATGTGCATAATTGTTGGTGGATCAGGGCCATGTGTTGGGACTGGACTGCAGCTGGATTTTGAAAAGAACTGGATAGTTTTATTACTAATAATGGACATAAAATTTGCTATTTTGGTTATGCCAGCTAGGAAAAGGGTAGTCACACTTCAGGATGCAAGGCAATAAGCTCATTTACACAGGGATCCCAGGATTAATATTTTCTGCATGGTTAGGTGCTCTTAGCTTCCTCCAAAACATAAAATATTGGCTACTGGTGGAGGCAAGATCTTGAATTTGCAAAGAAAATTCCCATGTTGTATTTTTCCATCAGATGAAAAAACACTGAATTTCAAAATTGTTAAAAAGCTCAGAGAAGTGCAGACACATCAGCATAGCCCTTCAGTCAGGGTAATCTGGGAGACAAATGATGAATCAGTAATGCCATTTCATAGAATCATAGAACACTAGAATTGGAAGGGACCTCGAGAGGTCATCGAGTTCAGTCCCCTGCCCTCACGACAGGACCCAGTACCCTCTAGACCATCCCTGATAGATGTCTATCTAACCCGCTCTTAAATATCCCCAGTGATGGAGATTCCACAACCTCCCTAGGCAACTTATTCCAGTGTTTAACCACCCTGACAATTAGGAACTTTTTCCTAATGTCCAACCTAAACCTCACTTGCTGCAGTTTAAGCCCATTGATTCTTTTCCTATCCTCAGAGGCTAAGGAGAACAATTTTTTTCCATCTTCCTTGTGACACCCTTTTAGATACATGAAAACTGCTATCATGTTCCCTCTCAGTCTTCTCCTTTCCAAACTAAACAAGCCCAATTTTTTCATTCTTCCTTCATAGGTCATGTTCTCTAGACCTTTAATCATTCTTGTTGCTCTTCTCTAGACCTTCTCCAATTTCTCCACAACTTTCTTGAAATGTGGCGCCCAGAACTGGACACAATACTCCAATTGAGGCCTAACTAGTGCAGAGTAGAGCGGAAGAATGACTTCTTGTGTCTTGCTCACAACACTCCTGTTAATGCATCCCAGAATCATGTTTGCTTTTTTTGCCACAGTGTCACACTGTTGACTCATATTTAGCTTGTGGTCCACTATGACTCTTAGATCCCTTTCTGCAGTACTCCTTTCTAAACAGTTGCTTCCCATTCTGTATGTGTGAAACTGATTGTTCCTTCCTAAGTGGAGCACTTTGCATTTGTCCTTATTTAACTTCATCCTATTTACCTCCCGTTTGTCCAGATCATATTGAATTATGACCCTATCCTCCACAGCAGTTGCAACCCCTCCCAGCTTGGTATCATCTGCAAACTTAATAAGTGTACTCTCTACGCCAATATCTAAATCGTTGATGAACAGAACCAGACCCAAAACAGACCCCTGCGGAAACCCACTTGTTATGCCCTTCCAGCATGATTGTGAACTGTTAATAATTACTCCACTCTCTCAGAACGGTTATCCAGCCAGTTATACACCCACCTTACAGTAGCCCCATCTATTGATAAGAATATCATGCGAGATCGTATCAAATGCCTTACTAGAGTCTAGGTATACATCGTCCACTGCTTCTCCCTATCCACAAGATTTGTTAACCTATCAAAGAAGGATATCAGATTGGTTTGACATGATTTGTTCTTTACAAATCCATGCTGGCTGTTACCTATCACCTGATTATCTTCCAGGTGTTTGCAGATGAATTCCTTAATTACTTGCTCCATTATCTTTCCTGGCACAGAAGTTAAACTGACTGGTCTGTAGTTTCCTGGGTTGTTCTCATTTCCCTTTTTATAGATGGACACTATATTTGCCCTTTTCCAGTCTTCTGGAATCTCTCCCGTCTTCCATGGTTTTTCAAAGATGATAGCTAAAAACTCAGATACCTCCTCTATCAGCTCCTTGAGTATTCTAGGATGCATTTCATCAGGCCCTGGTGACTTGCAGACATCTAACTTTTCTAAGTGATGTTTAACTTGTTCCTTTTTTATTTTATCTCCTAAACCTACCCCATTCCCACTAGTATTCACTATGTTAGGTATTCCTTCGTCATCAGACTTCTTGATGAAGACTGAAACAAAGAAGTCATTAAGCACCTCTGCCATTTCCAAGTTTCCTGTTACTGTTTCTCCCTCCTCACTAAGCAACCGGCCTACCCTCCCGTTGGTCTTCCTCTTGCTTCTAATATATTTATAGAATGTCTTCTTGTTTCCCTTTATGTCTGTAGCAACTTTGAGCTCATTTTGTGCCTTTGCCTTTCTAATCTTGGCCCTGCATACCTGTATTATTTGCTTATATTCATCCTTTGTAATTTGACCTAGTTTCCACTTTTTATATAACTCCTTTTTGATTTTTAGATCATACAAAATCTCCTGATTAAGCCAAGGCGGTCTTTTGCCATACTTTCTATCTTTCCTACGCAGCGGAATAGCTTGCTTTTGATGTCCATTAATAATGTCCATTTGAAAAACTGCCAACTCTCTTCAGTTGTTTTTACCCTTAGTCTTGCTTCCCATGGGATCTTACCTACTAGCTCTCTGAAGCAATCCATTGCTCAACTTCCTCCCTGTCCTTTTTGGGGTGTCCTGAGCCTTTGGGAGCACATGTACAGAACACAGGGTTTGTAGCTGTGCAGGAATGCAACTGAGTACACTGGTCTTATGTACACTGTATGAATATTTATTTCACAGCAACTACCTCAAATTCACCAACATATCATCTGAGTTATTTTTTGTGTGTTCCCCTACTGAAGTTAATGGAAAGAATCACATTGACTTCAAGAGTACTGAACTGGGCTCTAAGATACTGCTATTTTGAGTTAAGTCAGCCATTCTGTGTATGCATAAACAATCACACAAACAGAAAGACCGACATGTGACTTGCAAAATCCTTAGAAAAAGAGGTAGCTTGATTCCCAGAAATAGCACTGGCTTAAGCTACATTAATAGATACAATAGATGATCTGAAGAGATTTATTCTATATTATTTAATTATTCAAATATTGTATTGAATCTGGCTGACTGCAAATCAACATTGTTGTTAACTCCTTAAAGATGATAGAAACATTAAGTGCTGATACATATTTAGCAAAAAGAACAAAGAATCTAATCACTTACTTCCTTTCAGCGAGTTTCAGCTTTTCCGCCATTTTAAGTTCTAATTCTACTAGCAGTTTTTCGTTTTTTTCTTTTAGCTGCGCTATCTGAACCTTCTCATTAAAAATAGTCTATTAAAAATAAAATTAAACAGTATTCACATAGTTAATTTACTGCTACTTTTCTTTTTTAAAGACTGTAATTTTTGCATATGATTTTAGTGTAACTTTTTAATATTTATTCTGAAATGTCACAGCAAAACCATTAGCCAATATGCAAAAATGATATTTAAAGTACTAGTCAAACCAGTGTTTTGCTATATTTACTCTATTTGATCACTAAGAATGTTAATAAACCGAGTCACAGCAGTAGCCAGAAGAGATTTAAAGATTTTTGAGCTACACATTCTCTCCTTTAACTTGTCTTTCCTGCAGTTAACCTGAATTTTAATTTGAGCTTTGCCCCTAATTCAACTCCTGTCCAGGCACAAAGTGCAGTAGTGCTTTTGACTCATGTTGGCAGACCCATCAGGAGGTATGGGCCAACTCAGCAGCTGCTAATCCAATTGATTTGTGCTGCTCATGTGTTATTTCACCATATATATTCTATGGGGACTGTGGCGGCATAGCGGCGGCACCATAGCCATGCCAGCACCACCCTAGAGGATATCTGCAGCCTACAGCATTGGAAGGAGTTTTTCTGTCATTGCAGAAACATCACCTCCTCAAGTGACAGTAGCCAAGTCCATGTCTATGCTACAAAATAATGTCGACCTAATTTACATCACCATACTGCCACTGCTGTTATTAAATCACTTATATGTGTGGGCACACTTGCTGCCATGGGTCGACAGGGCGCAGTCCTCTCAGGAGCACTTATATGAATTGCACTGCCACCGTGGGGCATCATGGGATGGCTCCTGAAAGCAAGAGGTGGTTCACATAAGCAACCCAGTGTCTACACTGATACTGTGTTGATCTAATTGCATTGACCAGGGCTGGCCTTACCATGAGGCAAACTGAGGCAGCCGCCTCAGGTGCCAGACTGTGAGGGGGAGGGGGGCGCCACTAGGACCCAGAGTGTAGAAAATTGTGTCTGCTGCTGGTGCAGTGAGGGGCCATGGGGGTGTCATTTGAGCTCCCCGCCTCAGGTGCCAAAATGTTGTGGGACGGCCCTGGCATTGACCATAGCTCTGTGCTGCTGGGGGAGGAGATGGTGTTAGTAAAGTGGCATAGAGAGACACTAATGTTGGCAGAAGCCAAATTCAAGTGAAGACACTTCCACAGCTAAGTCGATGCAAAGCAGCTTACATTGACTTAACTACACAGCACAGATCAGGCCTGACAGAAGCTTTCCCAGCTGCAGCTACACTGTGAGATAGGTTGACACAGCTACAGCACTTAGGGCTGTTGATTTTTCACATCACTGAGGGCTGTACCTACATTGACCTAAATTTTAAGTTGCAGACAGGCCTAACTCCAGAGGAATTAACTAAAGTACAGATAACTCAAGTTAGCTCTGCAGTGAAAACATAGGCTAATAGGACAGATGAAGACACTGATCTCTCCCAACATTTCAGAGAAGCTATTTATTTGAAAAAACAAGGGGAAATTGTCTTTGGACTACATGAGGTAAAAATGGTAGCCAGTATTGTGTGGAAGGCATAGACATCATGATGACTAAGGCCTCCTAATTTCACAGCCTAAAATATGATGTTCCCTTTTCCCTAAGGGTGCTCCAGCAAACGGTTGTAGGGGAGTCATGGTCTTAGCGGGTAGGCTGGGGAGGGACAGGACTTGTCCAGCCTCTGCACAGCTGCTGGGAACGGGAGGGAGACTAGACCCACCTCCAGGCGCCTAACCCTGCTACAAGACATCCTGTGCTGCTGGGAGTGCCCCCAGCAAATGGGGCTTCTAGTTCTGGCTGGGCTGGGGAGGGACAGGGCTTGTCCATCCCCTGCACAGCTGCTTGTGGGGGGAAGGGAGAATCAGACCTACTTCAACCTCTGGGAACCTCCTGTGGCTGCAGGAAGCTCTGTGGTTGCTGCCTTCAGAGTCCAGTTCTGAAGGCAGCACAGAAATGAGGGTCGTAATCCCATGACCCCCCTACAAGAGGTTTGTGACCCCTTCCTCCACAATCCGGACCCTCACAGTTATGACACCATGATTTTTCAGATTTAAACCTCTGAAAATGTGACATTTGCCAATTTTCAAATCCTATGACCATGACATTGTACATAAGGGACAAAGATGAGGTAAACAGGATGATGTTTAATAAAGACAAATGCAAGTGCTTCACTTAGGAAGGAACAATCAGTTTCACACATACAGAATGGGAAGTGACTGTCTAGGAAGGAGTACAGCAGAAAGGGATCTAGGGGTTATAGTGGACCACAAGTTGAATATGAGTCAGCAGTGTGATGCTGTTGCAAAAAAAAAGCAAACATGATTCTGGGATGCATTAACAGGAGTGTTGTGAGCAAGACACAAGAAGTCATTCTTCCGCTCTACTCTGCACTAGTTAGGCCTCAGTTGGAGTATTGTGTCCAGTTCTGGGCACCGCATTTCAAGAAGGATGTGGAGAAATTGGAGAGGGTCCAGAGAAGAGCAACAAGAATGATTAAAGGTCTAGAGAACATGACCTATGAAGGAAGGCTGAAAGAATTGGGTTTGTTTAGTTTAGAAAAGAGAAGATTGAGGGGGGACATGATAGCAGTTTTCAAGTATCTAAAAGGGTGTCATAAGGAGAAGGGAGAAAACTTGTTCATCTTGGCCTCTGAGGATAGAACAAGAAGCAATGGGCTTAAACTGCAGCAAGGGAGGTTTAGGTTGGACATTAGGAAAAAGTTCCTAACTGTCAGGGTAGTCAAACACTGGAATAAATTGCCCAGGGGAGGTTGTGGAATCTCCATCTCTGGAGATATTTAAGAGTAGGTTAGATAAATGTCTATCAGGGATGGTCTAGACATTATTTGGTCCTGCCATGAGGGCAGGGGACTGGACTCGATGACCTCTCGAGGTCCCTTCCAGTCCTAGTATTCTATGATTCTAAGATAAGTGGTAGGGCCCTGACAATTCTCTCTCTCACCCTATTAGCTCTGACTTCCCAGATCCTGAGATGCTCTACATCAGGGCTACTCCACTTTGGAAGACCTGGGGGCCACATCGATACTCACAGGACATGCCGAGGGCTGCAACTTAAGTGTGATTGAATATGAATGCAAATATATATGCAAATAGCTTTTCACACAATGCCCTGGCATTTCCAGCATCTCCTCCCTGGGGACTAGAAATGCCAACACCCTGTACCCGTCTGTTCCAGCCAGCCCATCCACCTGCGTCTTTCAATGCTCACCCCACCTGGGACACGCCTCGCCATTGTGGAGCATGTTCCCAGTGGAGGCCATGTTCAAAGGATTCCACCCGTGGCCCATATGTTGAGCCCCACGTAAACCCAAACTGCACCGTGGGCTGCAAATAAATGGGCTGTGGGCCACATGCGGCCCACAGGCCACATGTTGAGTAGCCCTGCTCTATATTGTTTTTACTCATGCATCAATAGAAGCTGCATTAGTTTGTCCAGCTTACTTCTGAGAGTCCTATGCAAATGGGGCTTCTATCACTTCCTTTGGTTAATTATTCCATATTCTAATATGCCAGGATATCTTTGCTGATAATCAGATTAAGTGTTCTCCTTTCTCTTTATTCATACTGCTACTAGATACGCCACCCTGGACCACACTGAGTAATCATTTTAGCCATCAAGTATTTCCAAATGTTCATATCTTCTCTTTAACTTTGATCCTGGAAGTGGCTCTGGCTGGGCAATCATCTGGAGCCAATTACAGAACTGAGGTCTGTGTCCTCATCTAGCTGAGCTATTGCATGTATATAAAGTACATGTCTGCATAGGGAAACTGACTACCAAAGCTACTGCAACACTGGTATAATTCCCCCATGTGGGCCCACTATTCCAGAACAAAAGCGACTTTATTATGGAAGAATTACTGGCCAGTAATGCTTGATAATTTCTTCATGTAGCCAAGTCCTTAGCTTGTTTATTCTTTCTTCATACAAGTTGGTCCCTCCAGCCCTCTCAACTCCCTCCAGTTTGTCCAGCTATTAAATTAAAAGATGCGGCTCTTCACAGTAAAAATTTGCATTGAAATAAGAACTCTATTAAGAGAAGCTAATTGTTTTCTCCTTACCGCTGTATTTTGTGCTATCTCACGTTGGATATCTGATAGCTTTGTGGATAATTTTTCAAATTCATCCTTTTTCCCTGAAGTGTTTGCCTTCTGAAGATCAAGTTTTGTTTTCATGTCTGCATTCTACATTTAAAAATACTAGTTTAATGAGCTACTACGTATTGCTTAATTAAAGAAGAAAGTCTCTATATTTGTAAATAGAGCAACCTTTTGAGCTTTTCAGTAAAAAGTGTTACACTGATGGGAAAATACTAAAAAAATAACTTTCTACAGGGATTCCCTCTATTTTGAATACCCAAACTCTACAGGAAAATTATATTAATAACAATTCATTAAAATGCAGTATTAATTTAGGTTCTGACCTAGCAAAGACTTATGCCCATGCTTAGTGTTACATGCTAAAAACAGCACCACTGATTTACATGGGACTACAAAGAGTGCATAACATTAGGTATGTGATTAGGTCTTGGTGGTATTGGGCTATCATTTGTTCTACAGAAAAATATTTTTGTCAAACTAAAAGAAAATAACATCTTTTAAGGGGTGTTTTTATGGCATTTTTCAAAACAGAAATCAAATAAGTAAGAAAAATATAAAAGCAATACAATAAAGATATTTTTCTTCTCTCTCTTCTCCTATTAAATAATTAAACAGAAGGAGTCAGAATTCAATACGCAATTTAAGAGAATATAAGATCTTTATATACACAAACACACACGCATGGACTGGATCTCCCCACTCCAATATAAAAAGCTCATTAGGAAGTCCCTTTTCTGTTTCACTGGTATGAGGCATAATTTGACTCTATGATAGCAAACTGTGTAAAATGTTTAACATAAATATTATGATATTATTTGTTTAATCATTGTAGTCAGGAGCTCCATGCACAGACCAGGATCCCATTTTGTTAGGCATGAACAAACATCAAAATCGCAGTATATTTCCTAAAACCATTTCAATTGGAACTGCATTAACCTGTATACTTTTATGAGTACAGAGTAAGTCCGGCTTGTAATATTTACCTTTCGAGCCCACATTTTTTTTTCAGCAACAAATGTTTTTCTTTCTTTAGCTAGAACATCTTTCATTTCTTGCACTGCTTTCTTTAGACTGATTATTTGTTGTTCTGCATCCCTTCTTTTGTTGCAAAACTCATTTAAAAGTATATTTGTGTTAGCTTTCTGTGCCATCTGCTGGTTCAGTAAGTCTACAGCTTCTTCATGCTTGACCCACAACCGCTCTTGCTCTGTACTGGTGAAAACAAAGCAGAGACTACTGTACCCCAATGTTCCCTCTAATTTTTTCATCTATGCACAGAATAAATTTTGTTATGTGCACCAAGGCATATGTGAATGTGCACCACCAAGAGAAACACATGCTGCCAGCTGTAGGCCACTCTGGGTGCTCTGCTAATCACCTGGGCAACATATGAATCTCCTCTGGGTGGCCACCCAAGTCAGGAAACACTGGTGTATACCAGGATTAAAGTGCAACAAGGATTAAAGTCCTGGTCCAAAGCCTGCTGAAATCAGTCTAATCATGACACTATAGCTCTAGACCTGAATCTTTATTTTCTACCTTTCAGTAAAGCACACGTTAATGACGCTTATATAATACACATTAATGACACTATATATAATATAGGCACAGTAGTGCATGAAGAATTGCCTGTAATTAAGACTACCTAAGCCTGCCCATTTTAAGGATTCGCTTTCAGTTGCTTATAACATTCACAAAGTATTATTTCTTCAGGTGCAAATATTTTCTGAAAGTTTAATTTAAAAAATGGATGAATTATTTTCAAACACAGAGGAAATTTAAAAAAAAATCAGCTTTCTTACTGTAAGAAAACATGTTGTCATCTCTTTGAACTTCGGTTCCTTGGCAGAAAGTGACAGGAACATGAAATTTGGCAAGAACAAAGCAAATGCCCCCACATCCCAGTGGGACAATGTGGAAGAAGAACCTCTATGAGGGGATACTTACAGAGATTCTGGCCTGGTCTACAGTGAAAGTTTATACCAATATAGTTGTGTCATTCAGGGAGTGAAAAATCCATATCCCCTAGTCAGCATAGCTGTTGACAAAATCCCCAGTGTAGACGCAGCTGTGCTGGCAGACAAGGGTATCTGCTGGCAGCACTAATGCCATTTGTAGAAGTGGTGTTCTCATACTGGCAGAACTCCCCCCTCTGTCAATGTATGCTGTGTCTATACTAGGGATGTAATAGTGTAGTTGATTAACTGATTAACCGGTAAGCAAAAGCTTATAGGTTAATGCCATAGACTACACGCATTCCCCTGCCCCCCGCCAATAATTTTTTTAGTGGGATGGCCAGCAGCCCAGCTCAGTCCTGGCTCGTGCTGGGTCCGGGATCTACCCCCACTGTGGCTCTGCATTTAAAGTGTATTATGAGCCAGGCGAGAAGGCAGCATGGCTTAGTTCCGGCTTGTGCCGGGTCCAGGAGCTCAGGTCCTGCCCCTCCCTTGACAGGGGCTGCTGCCACCTGGCACTGCTGCCTCTGTATCAGAGGCAGCCATGCAGGATGACAGGCAGCTGGTCCGCAAGGGGAGCTGGTTTTTAAACCGTCTCCCCTTGCGGACCAGCTCCCACTTGGCACGCCTCTGATACAGAGGCAGCAGTGTGGAGTGGCAAGGGGCTCCTCAGGAGTGGGGCGGGAGCACACTGGCTGTCAGCCCCACCCCTGGAGACTATAGAATAGTCGACTAACCGATAATAATTCATGAGGTTAATCAACTATTCAATTAACCATTCTTTAACATCCCAAGTCTATACCAGGAGGTTACGTTGATGTAGCTATGCCTGGCATAGCCTCCTAATAATCTGGGGAACAAACACAGTGCTCTCTTCCATAGTTGATCTGGGGCTGCAAACTTAAAACTATCTATCATAAGCATCCAGGAACTCAGCCCTGCAACCAAAAATGATGCCAACTCTGCCCACATATCTATATTAGTGAATTCATGACTGGAGTCAACAACATAAGCTACCAAATCAAAAGATCATTTGACTGCACATCCAGTAATTTGATTTATGCCATCAAATGCCAGCAATGCCCCACTGCTATATATATTGGACAAACTGGACAGTCTCAGTGGGAAAGAATCAGTGGACACAAATCAGATATACGTAAGGGAAACATACAGAAACCTATTAGGGAACACTTCAATCTTCCTAATCACTGTTTAAAAGATCTTCAAGTAGCTGTCTTGTCACAAACCAGTTGTACTAGCCAGATACACAGAGAAACACTGGAATTAGAGTTCATCTGCAAATTCAATTTACATGCTAATGGACTCAATCGTGATGAAAGTTGGTTGGGGCACTACCAACTTAACAGCCGTTGAAGGTGTAAACAGCTCTTTGTGTAGACTCCTATGTCAGGAAGGATACTATCAATTGACTTTGACTCATATCTGCTTCGTTTTAACTACCCAATCTTCAGATACTTACTGATTCCCTCTAGCTCCCCTGTCTCCTACCTCCTCCTTTTTCCCCCTCCCCCCTCCCCTTCCCCTATTTATTTTGGGTCTGCACATCCTAAACTCATAACTCCGGTCATCTGAAGAAGTGGGCTGTGCCCACGAAAGCTCATGATACCATCGACATGTTTTGTTAGTCTATAAAGTGCTACCAGACCATTTGTTGTTTTTTTCTGTAACAGACTAACTCGGCTACCCCCCTGAAGCTGATGGTCCTTTGACATTCATTGTTGCAGGCAGAGGGCTCTGTCTGTCATCAAAGCCTGATCTGCAGTCACTTTCCTGTAAGCCAGTCTATCATTACATCAGACATCAACAGCTGCTCAAGAAAGAAGATCTTCAAAACCAGGGCAGCTACTGCAGCAGGGAGCTGGCTAGGAAGGTTTGCAGCTTGCTGCAGAAGCAAGGGACAAGCACTGTTCCCTCGGCTTTGATTCCACTTCGTTTCTCCTTAATCCTCTATCAATATGATTTCCCGAGGCAAAAACATACCACCGAGCAGCATTCTGAGTTTCACAAAGGATTTGCTTCTGATTCAGTGATTCGATTTCACATGCGATGTTTTTCAGTGCTGTCTGCAATTGATTTATCTGAGCAGCACTCGATTCATGAGCAGCAGCAACCAGAGCTAGAAAAATAATATGTGCAGTTGTTGGGGAAAAAAAATGCAAAACAACCTTTATGTGGCTTATTTTCTCTTATCTTCAATGCAGTATTGTAGGAACTGTCAGCTCTAGGTCCCCAGCTGTGATTCTCCTACTCTAGGAATACATTTAAAACTACACTGAACAAATCCCCATAATATTGTATATAGGGCTGCCAACTTTCTAATTACAGAAAACAACATCATTGTCCTACTCCTTCCCTGAGGTCCTATGTCAGGGCTGGGCAAACTATGGCCTTCGGGCCACACCCAGCCGGTCCATACAGTACTGAGACGTGGCCCTCAGGCCAAAATGTTTGCCACCCTTGCCCTGCATCTTCCCTGATGCCCCACCCCCATCCCCACTTATTCTATCTCCCTCCCTTTGTTGCTCGCTCTACTCACTCTTGCTCACGTGTTCATTTTCACCAAGCTGAGACATGGGGTTGGGGTGCTGGCTCCGGCTGGGAATGTGGGCTCTTGGGAGGGGGAGCTGAGAATGAGAGATTTGAAGTGCAAGAGAGGGCTCTAGGCTGGGGGATGGAGCTGAGGGATTCAGTGTGTGGGAGGGGGTATGGGCTTTGGACAGGTGTTGGGCTGTGGGAGGGGTATGGGCTTTGGACTCCAGGATGGGGCCAGTAATGAGGTTCAGGGTGCAGGAGGGGCTCCAAACTGGGACAAAGGGGGGGGGAGTGAAAACTCTGGATGACAGTGCAGGCTCTGGGGTGGGACTGGGGAGGAGGGGTTTGGGTACAGGAGGGGGCTCCAGGTTGGGGTCAAGGGGTTCAGAATGCAGGAGGAGGTTCAGGGCTAGGGGTTGAGTGTGGGAAGGAATGTGGGATGCAAGCTCTGGGAGGGATTTTGGGTGTGGGAGGGGGTTCCAAGCTGGGGCAGGGGGCTGGGGAGCGGGAGGCAACTTCGGGTGTGGTCTCTGAGAGGTGCTGACTTCAGACAGCTCCCGGTAAGCAGTGGCAGGTTTTTGGACAATGGGAGCTGTGGAGCTGGTGCTCAGAGTGGCACATGCAGGTGGTGAGAGCACACAGAATCCCCCGGCCACCTCTCCGCTTAGGAGTCACAGGGACATGCCACTACTTCCTGGGAACTGTGTGAAGCTGTGCACAGAGCCGTCTGTCTGCCATGCTGGCACTGCAGCCAACCATACTTTAAGCAGCGTGGTTAGCTGTGCTGACCACAGCCACTGGGTCCCTTTTGACCAGGCATTCTGGTTGAAAATGGTATGCTAGCAACCCTAACTGTCTGTTATTTCAGCAGTTTAGATCCCGTGACACATTTTCTCTTCCATCTTATATTCTCAGAGTTGGTTAACTTGACACTACCTTCCATCTCCTTGATAAGCATTTCTGGAATATTCTGGAATTTTAAACGGAGATTACTATTTTTGATGGTCTCCTCTTCTAGAAGTTCAAAGGTATGTCTTCTTAATTTTTCCTGACAATTAACAAATAGATGATCACACAAAGGGCAGATTCCACCTAAATCACTTAAGAAAACAATCTATGGAAAAAGTGCTTTGGGGCTTCTAAATTCTCTGCCCTTTTACACATGGCTACCCTAGGTACTCCCATCCTCCAGCCGCCTTCCAAAAAATCCTGTCCCATGCAGGGTTGGCCATTCTGGTGTGCCATGAAAAGGACAGACCCCGCTCTCCACTCCAAAAGCTGTGTTGTGGGAGCAACAGGGCTAGAGGGCAAATTGTTGGGGAAGCTGTTGGTTCTCAGCTTTTGTTTTGGGGGGAATCATTTAAATGTCAAACCCCCAACCCCAAGGCTGGCACACTGGTAGCCCAGTTCCTCACTGGTGGCCACTGAGCTGTGCATGTCGAGGACACCCTTACATAAACACCCATAGGCTGGAGTCACTGTTAAGAGGAGCCCTTAAAGGGCAGCCCCCTGGAACTGTACAGGGGGTGGGGGGTGAAACTGGGTCCGTATTGTGTTTATACAGCTCCCAGCTGGAGGTGAGTGGGGAAGAGTGGCTGGTCCATAAATAGATGGTGACCTAGACTGTTGCCCACATGACCTATGGCTAAAACCTGACCTCCATTTGTGTGTCTTGCCTTCAATTCACTATCCCCACCAGTACAACAGTAAAATATTAATTTCTCTCATTTCACACTGTAAATCTCATATACAAGTGACTGAATACTTTATACTTCTTGACTGTAGGTTACCAGTTTCTTAATAGCTTCAATAGCATCTTCTAGGTGCTGCACAGCTTCCTCATTGAATGCACACTCTTCATTTTTCAGCTGTATTTCTAAATTAAAAACATTTAAAGTTAAAAGCTTGCATTTCCCCCTTAACTTTACAATGATATATGCCTATTGCTACATTATAAATGTTATTTTAAAAGAGAAGGCTTTATTCCAAAACTATT
Source organism: Rafetus swinhoei (assembly GCA_019425775.1). Taxonomy (NCBI): domain Eukaryota; kingdom Metazoa; phylum Chordata; order Testudines; family Trionychidae; genus Rafetus; species Rafetus swinhoei. The sequence continues at coordinate 123,321,291 of CM033446.1, read as the reverse complement.
TGTAAATTGTTTATAGTCATGGTGCAGCACCTTTTACATTCCTCAAATTAAAGACATCAGAAACTAAGTATAAAGTTCGGGGGAACACAATATGACAGACAAGACTAAATACCACATAAACCCTGTTGTACTAAAATAAACCCTATTGAATTAGGCTTAACAAGTTTAGGAGTTCATTGTAGTAAAATACAACGGTTTATGTATTATTGTGGGACTGTATTGAAGTTTTTTAGGAAGAAGACACAATTAATGCAATATTTGAGTGTCCCCTGTGACTTTGGGCTCCAGACCACTTCCCTGTTTGCTACCCCTTAATGCTGGCCCTGGTTTTTATGTGCAGAAAAAGAAGTGATGTCACAGCTGGGCCATGGAGTTTTTATAGTATATTGGGAGGGGAGAGGGGGATCTCAAAGAAAAAGGTTGAGAACTCCTGTCCTAAGAGTTGAAGCTATTCCCTGAAGAGGTTCATATAATGTAGTTCAAACTGGATTCTCTGACTCCAGAGACCAATGAGCAAAGAACGATAACTTGGCAATAACCTGATTCTTAACCTTCTTTTTGATTAAGATACTCTGGTCCATAGGGGTGCGTCTAGATTGCAGGGTTTTTTCGGAAAAATGGCCGTTTTTGTGAAAGGGCTTCATTTACGTCCACGCTGCTATTGCATTCTTTCGAAAGAACGCAGGGGTTTTTCCAACATTGGTAAACCTCATTCTACAAGGAAGAATGCCTTTTCCGAAAGAGCTCTTTCGGAAAAAGGCGTGTGTGAACGCGGAAGAGGGAGTTCTTTCGGAAGAAGAGAAAAGAGGAAAAAGCACAGGTGCCTTGGTGGCCACTCTGTCCATAGTAATCACAGCTTAAATGCGAAATAATGTCCACACTGAATGGATGCTATCTTTTGAAAAAACAGATCGCTTTTTCGATGTGCTTTGGCAGTGTGGACACTCTCTTTCAGAAGAGATTTTCCGAAAAAGCTTCTTTCGAAAGAAGCCTGCAGTCTAGACATACCCCAGAAGGCCCCACTCCTTAAGGAAAGGTTGGAAAGTAGCCCATTGAGGTTTATAAAACAGGCGGACTAATTCTGAGCAGGAGTGATCATGAACTCGTGACCATAAAATGGAGGCTGTGTCTTCACAAGGAAAAAAAAGGCATGTTCTTAACTCATAATATTGAGCTCTAAATAAAACCCTAGGCTCCCCCGTATTCTTTATTTGATCTGCTAACTTGGGTGAAAACTACAAACTGCTTTGTCTTCACTGGACTTTTACCTCAAGTTAGTGGCCTTCATGCCAAGTTCTAACTTATGCCCTGTGTACCCCATTGCTGTCTCTAGGTCTGATTCTGATGAGTTACCACTTTTATGCTAGTGTAACTCCTTTGACTTAAATTGAGTTATTCATGATTCAAGCAGCAGAACTGAGATCAGAAGGGAGGTCTATCCAATATAGTTGACTTGCATGGGGGTAAATCACAGCAGAATTTGGTCCAGCAGTAAGCAGCAATTAGAAACAAATCCTTTCAACACCAACATTCTGTCATCACAATCTCTCTACCACTTGCAGATCAACAGAGCCGTGAGCCACTTTCCCAGAAACATGATAGATATAGGGCATAGTTTGCACAAATAAAAAAATCAATGTCACTAATCACATTGCTGCTTGTCAAGTCTCTTCTTGATTTCTCTTTACCTTTTCCCATTGCTTTAATTCTGTCCTCTGTCAGATTTCCCCTTGATTCCTTTTATCTATTAGCTCTTCTCTCTCTTCCCCATTTTTACTTAAAAAGGTAACACTGTGCCCTATATGTGCCATTATCAAATAACCTTTCAATTTTGTGTTACCCTCCTCCTCCTTCGTTGGCTACGTCTATACTGCTTCCTTCTTGCGCAAAAGCCTATGCAAATAAAGTGTGGATTAGCATATTGTCATGCTTCATTTGCATAATTAATTAGGGCCCATTTTTGCGCAAGAGGCTTTTGCGCAAAAAGGAGCTGTGTAGATGGCTTCTTTTTGCGCAAAACCCCCCTCTTGTGCAAGAGCCCTGAGTCCTCCTCATACTCCCAAACCTGACTCTTGCAACCCCCTACATATACCCCAACCCTCTGTCCACAGCCTTTCCTCACAGGAGGAGGCGTGCCATACTCACAGCTGGGCTCCTGGGGCTTCCTGCAGGCTGCTGCACCCTAATCCTGACTCCTGCACTCTACCTTCCCCATCCCTCTGCACTGAGTCCCCCACACCCTCAAACCCCTAAAATTTGTTTGGAATTTTCCACCACACATCCCATCTAATTTTTTCTTTGCTCTAGTTAATTCCATTGCTCTTGGTTACACTTCCTTGCTTACCCTACTCTAAAACAATTCCTCTCCCTAGATGGTGGTTAATCTTCTTCCCTCATGAATCAATTTCTTCCATTCTTAGTTACTGCTAAAGCTTCTTTCACAAAGGCTTTAGCAGCAAACTACTTATTGTGGAAGTTTCCCAATGTTTATCTTCTAGACCTTTCTGTTGTCCTGAGAGCACGTTTTATTTCTTGTGACAGATACAGTGATAAATGTGCTTTCAGATGGCAGATTTATTTTCTAAGAAAGGCCTTTCGGGAGCACCACAACCTGCTTCTTGTCAGATACCACCTGAACAAAATGAATACTAAAGTAAATTCAAGGACTTTCCAACCTCTCAAGACCTAAAAGAAAAGATTCTGTATTTTGAGTGTTTGTCAGAGTCCCTTCTTCCTTCAGACACCATGCCATGTGCTCATTTCAAAAGCTCATAGGCATCTGTCTCACACCACCTGTTTCTGCACCTGAATGCAATGTTTGCCCATTGTGTGAAAAGTGTTCACCTCTCCACTGTATCAGCAGAAATGGAGGTCAAAGAAGGATTCTTTGCCATGTATGGTTTCCTCAGCATAACAGCACTATGTATAGGTAGAGGGGATTTTACATGTGTGGAAATACTGACTACTCAAGATAATTTTAAAATGATTTGCAAATATAAGAAACAGTGGAACAACATGAGAACCCAGAGAACCTAAACAGATCATTGCTTGCCAAAAAGTCTGAGTCCCACAGAGAAACCAGATGGCTGTGTAGGTGACAATCAAACAAAAAATATTGTCTACACATATTATCAATCCCCCAGTTCCAACAAAATGCAGATTTATATGCATATGGCAGCCAAAATAATAAGATAGACTGTGACATCTCCTGGGCCAAGTAGGAATAAGACAACCCAGAGCAATTACTATAGACATAAGTAATATTTTAGCCTTATTTAATAGATGTATCTAAAATAACGTGTAACTGATCAGTTTGGATAATACCTATTTTCAAAATCAAGCCCTGATATCTCAACAAGTTCTGCATGGATACAGGGATCTGCCTTAAGGAAGCACATTGCAGGTTTAGGGTCTCACTGGCTATGTCTACACTGCAGGCTTCTTGCGCAAGAACTGTTTTGTGCAAGAGTTTCTGTGCAAAAATGATTGCGCAAGAGTGCGTCCACACTGCCATGTGCTTTTGCGCAAGAGTGTCCATGGCAGAATAGATGCTCTCTTGCGCAAGAAAGCTCTGATGGCCATTTTAGTATAGGGGTTTCTTGCGCAAGAAACCCCTGCTGCCTGTCCACACTGCCTTCTTGTGCAAGAGCTCTTGCGCAAGAGGGCTTATTCCTCGTGGGGAGAGGAATAACTTTTGCACAAGAAGCCCTCTGTTCCAACGCTTTACTGTAAATTTACTTGTGCAAGAACGCGCGTGCAGTGTAGATGCTCTGCAAGTTTTTGCACAAGAACGGCTGTTCTTGCGCAAGAAGCCTGCAGTGTAGATGTAGCCAATATGTCTTTGTTGAGAGAAACTCACGTTATGGCAGGCATAGTGTAAAATACAAACAAAGCATCCCCAAGTATATGCCTCCCAAGGTAGCATTTCCCACACATGAATAAAACTGCAAAGATTGTCCTGTACATAACACTGGCCCAGGGCATACACTCCTATGGAAATACCCAGGGGACAGGAATGGAGGGCAGTTGGGGATTGAATCCTCATGGAATTTCTCTCAAATCCACCTGAGTGGTGAAGGGAACCCCAGAGGGACGAACAGGCCTGGACAAAGAGTTTGCGGGGCCCAAGGCAAGAATGCTGACAGTAGGGCCTGGCTGGTGGATGCCCTAGTTTAAGTCAAACCCATTTGAGGGGTTACCGAGTCCAGCCTGGGCAGCACAGGTCGCTCGCTGGATATATTCCACAATACACTGGCCAGGTCAGATTCTCTGCTGACCAGTGTGACTCTCCCCTCCTGTACAGATAAAACACAATCTTGCAGCATCCCAGCTCACTAGGACCAAACACAGCCCAGAGCCGTCAACACACACGCAGGCCGGGCCAGCTCCTGCAGCCTTGCCAATACAGCCAGGCTGGGGCCCAGACACCTGCAGGGCAAGGCAGGGCAAGGCAGGGGAACACTGGCTGTGCCAGTGGCAGGGTGCCGGGCTGCAGGGCTGGCCGGGTGGGTACCTATGGAGATCTCCTGCATGAAGGCCAGTGAGATGAGCCGCAGCGGCAGCCCCCATGGCAACGCAGGTGCGCAGCTTCTCCAGCGCCAGCCACAGCCCCTTAGGCTTGGCGCAGGGTCCAGGGCAAGGGCCTTGCCCTACCAACAGGCCTGGGGATGAACCATGGCTCCACCCCTCCCCCCTGGATCCAGAGGAGGCAAGAGACGGGAAGAGCTGGTCCCCTGCTGCTTTTGGGACTGGACAGGGAGCAGCTCACCCCCCCCCCAATCGCACTCCCCTCCCCCTCCCCCGGCAGCTGGGCTGCTCCTGTCTGGATCCCGCAGGGGGGCTGGAAAGGGGCCGGTGTCACTGACCCCCTCGGCCCTTCAGGACCAGTGGGGGGGGGGGCAAATGGCACCCGAGTGTCGCCACCTTTGCTCTGGGCCCCGCCCCGCCCCGCCCCGCTCACCCACTCCGTGCAGGTGGCTCAGGGCAGCGAGCGCGACCTGGCCCGGCCCCCCCAGGCAGCGCGTCTCCATCGCGCGGCCGCGCAGGGAGCTGGGCCCTCGGTTGCCCGGGGAGCCGACGCTCCGAGCCCTCGGGCGGCCCCTAGCGGAGGCGGGGCGCTGGAACTCGAGGGCGGGCGTCAGTCAGCGGCCGGGGGTGCCAGGACAGGCAGACCGACCGGTTACACAGGCTGTGCCGCCAGCCTGGACAGACAGACCTACAGGTTACACAGACTGTGCGGCTAACTTAGGACAGACAGACCTACAGGTTACACAGACTGTGCGGCTAACTTAGGACAGGCAGACCTACAGGTTACACAGACTGTGCCGCCAGCCTGGACAGGCAGACCTACAGGAATGTACACTATGTTACCAGCCAGGACAGATGGACAAGCCTACAGATTATATACACTATGCTGCCAGCCCTCAGACAGACCGACCTACAGGTTGTACAGACTATGCTGCCAGCTCTGAGGCAGAGACCAACAGACTGAGCCACCCACCCACCTGGCATGTACACACTATGCTGCCAGCCCTGAGACAGACTGTCCGACAGGGCTTACAGACAGAGCTGCTGGTCATGGGCTAGACTAAACCAGTGTTTCTCAACCTTTTTTTTTTTTTTTTTTTTAAATAAAATACCCCTTTAAAAAAAAAAAATTACCCCCAGTACCTACAGTTTTCAGACATACCAATTTTTTTCTACCACTGCAACACAGTTGTTTAAACAACTTAATCATAGCCGGGCAGGTGATGAAATTGTTGTGTGTAAAAAGTACAAAAATAATAAAGCGCTGTAAAAGTTAAAAATTCAGTTTTCTCCAAATTTCAGTTGTGTTGGCATACCCCCCAGACTTCTCTCAAGTACGCCTAAGGGTACTCGAACTACTGGTTGAGAAACACTGGACTAGACCAACAGACTGTGCTGCCAACTCTCGCCCAGACCTGCAGTGTATACAGATTGCCATGCTAGCTCTGGCACATATGACAGACTTATGCTACAGGGCAGACAGACCTTTTTGCCAGCTCTTACATGGCATTATTCCTGTAGGGAAAAACTGAATGAGAGATCTGCATGGTTTGCTTCTATACATGTTGCCTCATTCCTATATCTCAGTGAGGAAACATTATTGCAAATATAGATCCCCATTTTCTGTATCAAGATTGTGCAAGACCCCAGCTGTTGGCTTGGAGTCTCTTGTCTTCCCCCGAGGCTGCTTGAGGCATTGTTGGAAACAGGGTACTTGAATTAAGTCCAGTTCAAAGAAAAAATAATGCAATGAGTGTAGGTGAGCTAGAGTTCTTAATCCTCACCTTCTCAAATTGTAGCACACATCAAGACATACATTATTTTTATGTATAGTCTGGTATGCTTGATAATTGCTGCCCAGAAGAATAGTAACACCAACCTCCACGTTTCAAAAATCATACATCAGATCTCAAAGTACTATGAGATTGGTTTCATATGAAGAGATTTTTATTATTTAGTAGATAACATGTTTTGGATTAGTTTAATTGGCCTTTTGATGTTTATGCCTTTATCACCTTCGGGTCATATTTTCAAGATTTTCTGCACAACCATATGGGCTAGAAACTTGCCTGTCAGAGCTGTGGCATTAAGAAAAAACATCCAATATCATGAGACTTATAATAAAATCATGAGTTGGCACCACTGGGTCAACTAAGAAAGAGAGGCAGGGAAAAATAATCAGGGTGATCACTGATCACCCATTTTAATTATATAAAAAAAAGAATCAGAGGGGTAGCCATATTAGTCTGTAATGAGTAGTCATGTGGCACCTTAGTGACTAACCAAAAATATATATAGTATCATGAGCTTTTGTGGGCAAAACCATGGGCGATACCAAAGAGTGTATTTATTGTTCACCTGCTTTGGTCAAAATTAGTGCCAATGTGTCACCCAGTGAAAGACATTCAATGAGGATGGCATCCGTTTTCATCACCAGTATTTTGACAAATTGCATCTGAAATTGCATTATGCTGACACACCGCTGCATACTAAAACTGAGCACATGCTATCCGTGCTGCTCTTCCCACATATCGGTTGATCTCACTGGGCTTGATCCTGAGCATCCTACTGAAGTCAGTGGCAGCTGTGGGGAACTCAGGCAGGTGTCTTCAAAGCTATTTATGAGCATTCAGTTGCTGTGAAAATCCTGCACCCAAAAATTATAGGTTGCCCTGCAATCATTGACTATAACATGAAATTATGACAACAAAGAGGCCACTGGTTTCTTTTATGCACAAAAGAGCTAGCATTATATGAGGACAATTTCTTTTCTGAAGTGACAATGCTCTTAGCTTGTTTATATTGGGCTACGTATGAGCTGCTGTTAATTTGCCTCATTCTTAATTGTATATTTCCAGATCAAACTCACATTCTTAAGATCATGAAGGTTGAAAATACATATACATTGTTTTGAAACAGTAGCATTGCATATTGTAATTTGGAAATAATAGTCAAAAGTGAGGAAATTTGGAATTAAGGTTCTACATGCAACCTTAATGCCAATGCTGTTCTTTATTTTTATAATGCATGTGTTAAGAACCAACATTCACGTGCTTCTTTATGCACATTATTCTTTTTAAAGATGCCTGAGAAAGTTTAAATAATGATGGGCTATTTGCAAGAAACACAAGGGATGAAGAGATTTTAACTGTCTTTGAATTAGGTTCTCAATTAGCAGTTCAAATAAAAAAAGAAACAGTGGTAGTGATTGCAGCTAGAGATATACAAATAAATGGATGACAGATTAGTTAAAAAGGCAGATTAAATAGGGCTAGTGAAGTAACTGAGGGCTTAATAACAGATCTGTATTTGCCCCAGGATGAAAAATAAACTAATAACAAACCAAAAACTACATTTAGCACCAGATAAAGCTGCATCAGGATATACTCCATCCATCCTAAGATTTAAAATCATAACAATAAGAAGTTAAGAAGAAAAACTTCTACATTACTGTATAGCTAAGGCCCTTTGTTGATTTAATTTCCCTGAAAGGTATTGGTGTTTATTCAAAAATGTTAAAAAGGGTGACAACTGTTAAAAGCTAAAATGAAGGGCAGACAGCAGTAGGATGCCGGATACTCCAGGAGATGGGGTCAGGAGGAGATACCACACAGTAGTTGAGAAAATCTACATCCTGCAGTAGTCAGGCAGTGTTGACTGTGGACCCATCTTCCTGCTCTTCTCACTCTTCAGCTGCATAGAGGAAGTAAAGGGGGCCATGCTGAAGGGCCAGGACAGACGAAGAATAAAAGGCTGCACCCTGTAAATACTGACCTCCCAGACAAAGCCCTTTCCTCTGTCTGGTAGTCTCTAGAACCATGCGTAAGAGCCAGGTTCAGGAGTGATCTCTGCTCTTTGAAACCTTGAAGTACTTTTTTCCACCCACTTTCACTGGCACATTGAACTCCATTGCCTCAAGACAGGAGCTACTAAACTCTGTAGGATATATAGCCAGGGAAGAAGAGGAATGAAGGAGCAGATGTTTCAGCCCTGAAAATCCTACTCCTGCCAGATACAAAACAGGGAGTGGTAGAAGTAGCACCTCTTCGCTCTAGCCATTTTGTCAATATTGCAGTGTCACCTCTCTCTGCAGTCTATCTACTTAAGTATCTAAATTTGCCGATTAGAGACAAATTAAGCTGTTGCTCTGCTGGCAACCCGTTCTGTAATTATGTTTATTTTATGCCTGGAGTGGTATTTTATTGTTCAGTGTAATATCATTATCAATTATGTAGCTCATGCTTCTTCCAAATTAGCATCTGAGAAATAATCAAGAATCAAACTGGGTCTGAAACAGCAGACGTCTAATATGGCAAGTGTAGTTTTTTTTATGTAAAGAAATCTGATGTTAAAGTTACTTCTACTAGCTAGAAGAGAAGGTGTCTCTTTACAGTCACATCTATACAGAGCTATGGATGTTTGGGGCCTGATTCTCTATTACTCTAAGGCTCCTTTACACCAGTGTGGCAGTGTTAAAAGTGTATAAAGTGGATGTAAATGTAACGTACATCCACTTTACAAACCCTTTACACTGCCAGAGTGGTGCAGATCAGCTATAACATAGAAGGGAGTGGCGCCTATTAGACCAAATTATTCTGTGACTTAAATGGTGATGTGAATTGGAAAAGTGTCATTCGTAGGGGGGTGAAAGTTATCACATTGGACCTGTTTGGTATTGACTGATTATGAGAAATGAATGTGACTTGCCAGCCCCAGAGCTAAAAGGAGGCTGCATCAGGAACAGCAACTAGCGGGAACCTGCAAATTGAAACATGGCTATTTTATATTACACTTTTAAATGCTTTTTCTGCCATGCAGGCCTCTTCCATCCTCTTAGCATGTTGGTTATGCCCACTTTGCACTCTCCCTGAATGCCATATTGGAGCAAGTTACATCACATACTTGTCCAATCCCCTTGGGACCTCTGGGCAATTTACAGTAATGCAGGAACAACTATTGACTCTGGCTCATGGACCCTGCATCTGTTTTAATCACGTTAACCAGTTCTGAATTTGGTCCGTTTGCTATAACACAGGACTCCTCTGGTTTTGTTAGCAAGTCTCTCACTCCTGCAGTGGAACGAGACCACGGGTGAATTTGATCCTTGGCATCTCTACTGATCTATCACCCTTATTTTTCCTCTCTGTTCTGTGGCATCTGAGATGCCTTATTTCTTTCTGCCAGGCCTGTGGCTACAGCACAGTGCGTGCCCTGTGCTAGATTTTCTTGTGCGTCTAAACCCCTTCCAATGGACAGGTCATGTGCAAGATTTTTGTGCACATGCTATTGCAGATTCTTGGGCCCTAAATCTTGCTTGCATTTTTGCAGAGGAGGAATGGCAGTGTGTCAACTATTTCTGCTTCTATAATGGGAGAGCAGACTGGAAAATGAGCTGGAAGAAATTCATAGGAGAAAGGGAGGAAAATCAATTGGATGTAACAAGGACATTGTTGAAAAAGGACTACATCGAGAGTGGTGTTGGTAGAGCACAGGGGTCGGCAACCTTTCTGAAGTAGTGTGACAAAATTTAACCCTCCTGCCCTAGGCCGCCCCACTTTCGTGGAAGGGGTAGGGGCTCTCTCCACCGCGAGCCCCACTTGGTCTCCTGTCCTGGGCTCTGCTCTGGCTTTTTCTGTGGTGAGGGGAGGAGCAGCGTGCACATGCTTCCCTGCAAGCCAGATCTGGCATGGAGCCTCAGGGTTTCCCAGGCCAGCCTGAGCTGTCAGACTTTGGCCTTAAGTGCATGTGCACACACACACCTCCATCTCCGCCTCCCTCCCCCCTCTGGCTGCAATTGGCTCCCGTCCTGGGGGCTGTGACAGAGCCAGGAACACACAGTGAAGTCGCCACCCCAGGTAGAGAAAGGGACGGGGCCAAACTGTCATAAGGGGCAGCTCAGCTGACGTACGTAATTTCCGCTTCTGCAAGTGGAGACGACACACACGTAACGCCACGTTACGCACCCTGCAGCGCTGTGCGAATGTGCCTAGACTTTTCCCCCCTCACCTCCAAGCTCAGTCTCACGTCTGCAGTGCATATTCAGTGAACAGGCGTCTTCCCCCTCCCCTTCAGGAAGCAGGCACTGGCTCCAATCTTGCTGGGGGCAGGATGCTGGATCCCCAGCATGGGCTCCCCGTTGCAGGTGGGGAAGAGCGAGGGGAGCCCGTTCATTGCGTGTGCCACTGAAAATCATCTTGCGTGCCACTTAGGGCATGTGCGCCGGACATTGCCAACCGCTGGTATAGTGACTAGGCTGAAGATGGCCATGCAGGCAGTAATTTCACTTCACTTCCTCTGCAAAACCTTGGGAAAGCTGCTCAGATCATAGATTTGGGGCATAGGTGGAGCTGCTAGTCCCCTAGATGGATGAAGAAGGGACAGACCAATGGCTACTAGTGGGCTGAGCTGGGTCTACAGCAGGAAGTGAGCTGGGCCCACACAGTAAAAACTCTCCCTCCTGGAACAAGGGGGCAGCAGTTGTTATCCTGGTAAATCACAGTTGTCTCCTGGGGTTCACACACTCCTTTGCAGAGGGCTATGCGCTAGCTCCCAATGTCAGCAGTTGCTATAAGGCAGGACTGGGCCTCTGAATGGGAGATGTCTGATCTGTACATGTGGCACCTCATAGGCATGTTTGCAAACCAGCAGAGGTGCTAAATCGCCAGTTCTTGTAGTTGTCCAGCTAGAAGAGTCCTGGCGGCAATACCTGAAGAAATGCTAAGGGAGGTTTCATTTACAGTCTGCTCAAACAGAAATGTCAAAGACTAGGAATGGAAAGTTAAACTATAAGGAAATAACAAGCAAACTGCAGCACATACAGGAATAATCAGGGCTCACTTTCCAGAGAGGTTTATGAAGAAGCATCACCCGCTCTAAGCTATTTTACCCACTCTGCTTGATGAAACAAAGCTCTTGGCACAATCTCCACCTGCATCAGAGAGCGTTTCCTTTGCCCCTTGAGATTGTAATGGATAGTGTAAAGTATTACAATACACCAGCCCTCTCTGGGACTTTAATGGCACTTGTATAAACAGTACTTGGATCCCCTTCCTGGTCCATTTAAGTTGGAAGGGAAACCCCAGAAGGATATTGCACATTGGAAACAACTAACAAATCCTGACCCTTCAGAGGGGAACCTCTCTCTCTCTGCTTCGCTAAAATGGCACGTCCAGCAATAGCTGGACACCTGCCAGTCTTAGCCCTGTTGGAGCTTGCAGCATCACTCTCCATTGCTTCTGTGCATCACAGGCCATTAAAACATAAGCTCCTTGAAAGATCATTTTTCTGTAGTAGGGAAAATAAAATATTAAAACCAGCTGAGCTGAGAAAAGGGGCCCTTGGGAACTTGAAGTTACACTGGGCTGATGTCTGGCACTTGCTCTATTCAGTCTACTGGGCTTGGGCCAAGAGGAAAGGCTGATAGTGTGAAAATTTGAAATCTTGTGTCCCACAAGAGCCAAAATTGTAAAGCTCCACACCATCTGAAAATGGGAGCGGAAGAAGGATGATAGACTAGCTGGTAAAAGACTGTTGCAGCATGATAATTCCCTCCAAATTCAGGGGCTTTCCTGAATCAAATGTGTTTATATTCCTCTATCATGAGATTAAAATATTGGAAAAAATGAGGAGTAGTAAAAGGGATCAGTAATAGCTCTGAGGCAAATAAATCTGCAGGTAACAGAAAAGCAAATTGTGAGTACAGAAAGAGAGAGGAAAATCAGGGATATTTTTAATTTTGGAAGGAAAAACATTAGAAAGCATTCACTGTTCTTTTTAAGTGGCCTATTTCAGGGATAAAGGACTATATCTTTAGCTGGTGTAAAGCAGTGTGACTCCACTGGTGTAAATTGATTGAGTTCCACTCATGAAGCACCCCCATTCACCAGCTTACAACTTGGCCCAAGTCATTAAATGTTACATACACTCAGCTACTTTAGGCAATTAAACTAGATACATTTTCATGAAAACAGCTCTGCACTGTTTTTTGCACTACAATGATTTTTTCACTCAAAACCCCCCAAAAACATACAAAATACGCAAAATAATGCACCATAAACTTGATAGGACAGACCCGCCACCTCTTAGACTTTTATGGACTTCAACAGTAAGATGCTATGGTGATAATTGTGGTACAAGATATAGAACAGGGCTCCCCAAGGACACCCAGCTTCTGTGTGAATAGATCCATTGAAGGGCTCAGCTCTGTTTGTAGAGTTTTTCACCATGGAGGACTTTTGATACAGCTGGTTCTCATGATCACAGGGTAGCATGGAAGGAACTGGTGTTACTGCAGTGGGTAACAATGTAAAAGGGAGATGATGGTTTCATAGGTGAAGAATTAACACTTAAGTATTTCTTAAAGGCAAACCTTTTAACATGTGATTTTACTTGAGTCCATAACAATGGCATTTGGGAGTTCCACCCTCATGAGAAGTGAGATGATGTCACATTTGCTTATTTTCCTAGTCAAACTAACCACCAGTATGACAACTCATCCTAGAAGTTATCCAGGGATCTGCCCCCACACTCCATCACCGGTAGTAAGAATGCTGAAGATCAATCTGTGCACTCATCTACACCTGGGCAATCCACACGGTCTTCTTAGGAGATGCGGCATAGAACCTGTCCCCCTAGGAATCTATGAATATAGAAGCGAGAAACACAGTTACAGCTCTGGATGGCTGTTCTGTGAAATTTTAACTAGTGGCTTCAAAATTAAACACTCTCATAAGTACACCAATTAAAAGAAACCTACTCCATTGAATGAAAAGAAAAATATATCAAACTGGAGTTTTCAGCTTTTGATCAAGAAAGATGTTTATAATATATATGCAGCTGAGGTTTATAAAATGTTATCATAAAAACTTAAAACACGAATATTTAAATACAAATGTCAAATAAAAAGGGTAATTTAGAAAAGGCTTTGTAAACTAGCTTTGAGCTGAAGCAAGCGTTCATTTTGGCTCCCAGCACCTGTGATCAATATGGACTCCTTCAGCTTAGTACAAATTTCAAGGGATAAAGTAGGCTAAGAAAGTAGAAATACTGGGCATGGAGCAACTGAACAATGACCAGTGCTGTTTTGACTACTTTCCAAGTTGTGGGTCAAATCAGATGCAACACCTTTAACTAGGTAATCAGGCAACTTTCGAAAGAATTAATTGACCATTACATGTGCCTGAAATGTGGCAATGACACCAACAAAATAAACAACTTTTGGCAGTAGGGAGTTTGCTTTATTTCCATTCTTTGTTCACCAGGATGTGAAACTGCTAAATGAACTAAGTACAGACAAACTTTGGGAAGGAACCATTTTGTAGTGGCAAAACTGTGCATGGAAAAGCCATAAATAGCTCTCAGAGACCAATGAACAAGCCTTCCATGCTTTTTGCAGATTGGGTATTGATTTTACAAATTCTAATGTAACCCCAATGGCAACAAGAGGGAGGGAGAACTTTGTATGTTTAGTAACATTTATTTCTGCATTCGGTATCAAGTACATAAGTGCAAATATTCAGAGTCCATAATTAAGTCCATTAGGAACTACAGAGAATGTAATACAAAGTGTAATAAATTTAACAAGCTGGAACTTTCCAGTTACCGTACATGTAAATCAGCCCATCCATCCCTTACAACAAAAGTACTGGATTTTTGTTTTGTTTCTTAGTTATACAAAACTGATTACTATAAGTACCAATTACTGTTTATTCAATTTGTGCTGGAAATCACTAAAACATCAGCCCACAATTCTATATAGTTAATAAAGATGAACCCAACCAGCAATCCAGTGACATAGAAGCAATTTTAACTATTGCATCAGTGCACTAAGCAGGAAAGCCCTAGCCACATGTAACATTAAAGTTATAGAAGCAATGCCAATAGAAGAAAAACACTTAAAAATCAATATTGTTTAGGCTCTCGCCATCATGCACTTTATAAGCAACACAAAAACCACATCTAGTACACTTTTCTCTTTACTATACTTTAGTGCTTGACACAAGTGATTGCAAATATTCTAAGAGCACACAAGCAGCAAGGAAAAAGAGCTGCTTCTGTGTTTTATGTTCTAAGATCATGGTGTTGAGAAAAAAAAAGGAACAATAAATTTGCAATGAAGTGTAAGAGCAGAGCTGTTTGCATTCCAGGCTCCCCCATTATTCACTACTGTAGTTGATGGATTCTTGACGTCTGCTTTACTCTGCCTTTCTCTTAGCGCCTGGGATTTTTGCCTGAATCCTAGGTGTAGAAAAAAAGGGATTACACTGTCAAATCGCAATTGATCAAAATCTTTCTATAGCAGCATGACTTTTCTTAGCTAGAAGGTGACCTTTGCTTTAGCCTTCATTCCAGATATCTTGGTAAGAGGTGTGTGTAACAATTATAAACAAAGAGGGCTAGATTGTGAGTTAGATCACATACCTGCCCAGGAAAGAAACGGGGAGGGGGTAAGAGAGCCTGCCCACGTGGGCCATCTGGACGTTGCTTCCAGGAGCAAAGGAATAAGCAGTTGGGTTCTTAACAATTCATATATACCAGAGTTATGGTCAGTGAACTTGCTGGTCTTTAAATTTTCCACCATATGTCTGTAACAAAGCTAAGGATACGGTTAAGATACAAAATTTGGACCCAGATTTTTAACATCACCAGAATCCAGTGGTGCTCAGAGCCCAGGGTTCAGTTTGTTTGGCCAATCTCTCTAATACTGCAGACCTCACATGCTCAGGAGATGTGGCTCAGAGTGGCTCTGTTGCCAGTGGGCTTGCAGTCCTGAGGAAACATGGTCAGAGACTGGGAAAGAAAGGTGACTGCTGGGCAGATCAGCAACCCGGAGCTTTCCAACTATGTAGGTCACAGCAAACACTGACTGTTTCTATGAGTAAAGGCTACAACTGTTTTTCTCTGTGAGGTGAGTCCTAAGCCCAGTGCCCAAATTAAATCTTGGGGTGAAAGCTTCTCTGTGCAGAGGGCCAGCACCAGGTCCATATACCAATAAAGTCCCACTGTTTGGGGAACTTAAAATGGGGCCAAAACCTTGGGCCATCTTTCTGCACCTGGATGAATTTTAATTCATCAGTGCATGAAGTGTAAGAGTGCGGGCACATATGGGCTTCACGCTTACTTGTATAGAAGGCAAAGCTTCTTTACCACGAGATTGCTCATGACAACAACACTGCTATTCTGCAGAAGCACCTCAGCCATCCATGTCAATATCAGGTTAGCTCATTATGAGTGGCGACATCCACAAAGAGTGGATGAAATATGCCCAGGGTTCCCAAGGATCAGATTGCCTCCAGCTCTTTTGGGGATGGGCAGTAAGGAAAGGGAGCAAAGAGCATTTTCTCCCTGTGCAGTCTGTGCAAGTCGTGCAAGGAACGGTCAGGGCTGCTCCCTCCATAGCTCCCCAAATGGGAAGAAGAGAGGAAAGGAGGATGCAAAGCCATGATTCTGACCCAGATCTCCACCTGCCTCAGACACACTCCCCCTGTGCACTGGGGAGCTCTGGTAGACATTCTCTCAGTAGCAGAATTCCTGCTGGGGCTATAACCTTCTATGCCACCCCTACTATCCCAATGTGCCATGAGAACACAAGTGAACCTAAGATTTGCTTCTTATAAAAATCTGCTGCTTAACTTACTTTGCCATGACAGTGTTTATGTGGGTCCTCACAAGTCCTAAGTATTGATCAATCTGTGCCTGCAAAGAGCAAAAACATACATCCAACGATCAATAGGATGTTGGAAAGCAAGAACCATTAAAACAGCTAATCTGAATGATAATTACTGTACCATCTTTTGACTTACCTGATACTTGTCATATACAACAGGTAGAGTAAACATAGAGACCACAGCTGGGGGAGAAATGCACAGTATTAAGTTTCTGCGGTTGAGATTGATATCCACAAAAAACAAGATGCATGATCTAGTTTCCTCTTGAAAGAAAAGGCAAAAGCACATGATGTAATTTCCTTCAAGAGATAATTCAAGAATCCGTATGAAAACTGAACCCTGACATAATCTTACAAATGAAAAATGTATCATCACTATGTACCCAGCAGCTGAGAAGCCACTAAAAACAGCAAGCGGCTTCTAGATATCAGGGGACAACACAGTAAGAAATAAAGATGAATATATATTAGTGAGGGAAACAAAGATAATTGTGAAAAAAGCACATTTCAAAGGTGAGACAAGGAGGGGGGGGGGCGCTATGCTGGTTTTTCAAACAAGAAATTGCCATGATTAATACACATTTAAGATCGGATCTTAAAATAAATGAACATCTTTACCCATGATCAGAAGAGTCAGGCCATTGAAGAGAGCTCCAACATAAGTCAGCAGCCACATTAGTACTGCAAACTAAATTAAAAACAAATCATTAGATCCCCCAACATCACTGAAACTGTCAGCACCAGAACAAATGGCTTCATTTAACTAGCCAGCATATGGGCATATTATTATTCCATTAGTTTCACTTAACTAGCTAGAATACAGCATGCTTAGCAACTAGGGACATCTGCTGTAGGTTACTTTAATTTTTCATAAACTTTCAGAATCATTGGGGGAAAAAAGCCCACACCACCACATCAAAACCTTGCAATCTTTTCAGAAGGGCTCAGAACAGAGGGAAACCACCTCACTTTTTTCTGCATAATCCCATCCTTCCTTCCATTACCATCCCCTCTGCAGTTCTCCTTGTTATCTTCCTCGTTGGGTTTTTGCCTTGTGTCTAGGGCCTGATCCTGCAATGACTGAACACAGGCAGACCTCTGCACCAGTGTTCCCTGTAAGCTGAGCGCTTGGGCAGCCACCCAGGAGAAATTCAAAGCCACCCAACTGATTAGCAGAGTGCCGGCAGCATATGTTTCTACTGATGCTGCATATCCACACATGCCTCAGTGCACATCACAAAATTTATTCCACACTTGGATGGAAAAAATTAGAGGGAACATTGCAAGCATGGAGCCTGACTGAAGAGAGGAGTCTTCCTGCACAGAGAACTCTGCACGATTGACACCTTAGATTGTAAACCTGTTGAGGCAGGAATTATGGGTAAAATTTTCAAAAGAGCCAAAGGCCCAATGACCCTCTTCTGGACAGTCTTCTTTGTTCTGAGGTGTTTGGAGACACCTAGCAAGCTTTTGGACACTCCTAAAACAATAGATAATAAATAACCACAATGGCTGATCAGTAACAGGGGCATTCTTCTGCAGCAGGAAGTGATGGAGTGGAGGGGTGGGATGGGTTGGTGGGCAAGGAAGAGGTGGGGAATCACATTCCGGTGCCATGTAGCGTTCCAGCCTAGGTTCCCAAGTACCTTTCAGGAGTGGAAAACAAAGCCCTCTGTGAGCCAGCTTTGAGAGAGAGTAACTCAGAGAAGCTCCATTGACTTCAGTGGAGCTATGCCATCTGACATCCACTAGGATCTGGGCCAACATCTTCAATAACTCATGTTATGGATCAGTTCCAAGGTGGAATATTAAATCACTAATGCTCAGAAAATTATTAGTTAAAAATAGAGAGAGAATGAGAGCAGAACCTTTATACCAGACAGCAACCCACATCTAGGTTTTGTCAAGGCACTATCCTCATGGAAACTAAGGAAAGCAATTCTCTGCTCTGCAAAACGTCTCCTCTCCAATGGCATTTGAAATGGTTAAGGGAAATCGTACTTTTAAAGAATCCACCAGGTCCTGGACAAGAAAGAGTCTCCTCAGCTCTCTGACTGTGTTGTTCACGTACAACTGGAGACAGTCTGTGTATTTCTGAATCTGGTCCTGTGAGAGAGACATTTCCATCTCCAGGTAGGCTCTGCCAGAAACACAGATCCAGTTACAAAACACAGGCAACCTTGCAGTTCATTTACTCTTGTGCTTTACTTCTCCTGCTGTTCCCTATAACCCTCTAGCTCATTTTCTTTGTGGCTGGAGCAGTCACAGCACTGCCAATACTCACCGTTACCCCCCTGCACTGACATTTCACCCTTGGATAATTATGGGCTGTGCTGCCTCATCCAATGGTAAAACCCAAGGGAGGAGGCCAAGGGGAAGAAGCTTGATAAGGCTCCTTCTGTGGCTCTTCCCGCTACATCTTGCTGTTGGGATATGGATCCAACTTCCCCCCCCCCCCCAACACTGCAGATTCCAGGAAAATGCAAGGAGACCAGAGCCATCTGCTCACAGGTCTTGTGTCTCTCCATCATCTGTGGAACACCAGTACCTCGTACTCCCCTCCTTGACAGCACAGCTCCAAATTCAGCACTGCGGTAGTTCAAGTGGAAAAGATACTGCAACGTCAGGCCACATTAACTCTGAAACTCAGTGGGAAGGAAGGGGAGAATAATATATGTCCCCTGGGACCTACCCTGGTCTACTCCATCCAACAACGTGCTGTGCTGTTCTCACCCAATTCTTCATCGCTTTCCCATGCCCCATGGAAGGCTCTCTTTAGAATCCTTTGGAAACTGGAGATTCCCTGCCCCCATTGCCACACATGAGAAAGAAAATCTGTTTGCAGGGTTCCCATCTCAGACTTCTGTCATCTCCTCCAGCTGACAATCTCTTGAGATCCTAACCTTGCTGAGGTAAAGCTACAACTTTCCCTCTGAAAACAACAGCCACATTTAACATTTGTTTTGTGCTATCCATGCCCAAGGTGCTTTATGGAAAGCTTTAGGCATTCTGTAAAACAAGTGTCGGATGGTATTTTTGCCGCTATGAGAGAATGCATTTTATAGCTGGAACACAAGGGATAGCTATTGCTTTGACTACAGTTGTTCCCTTTTCCTAGTCGCTTCTAATGTTCTAAATCTTTCAGCCTTCAGGCTAAAATTTTCAAGGTCTGAGGGGTGAATTAAAAAAAAAAATCGAGCAAAGACAGTTCATGGGCTTTTAAGACCATGAACAGTGGAAAATAATATGTTCCCTCCCCCCTTGTGCAAAAGAAACCTGCTATGTCTGGGGTCTAAAAATGTTTATGGCAGCTACAGAACTCTGATTGTCAATGAATCTTTTGCAGGATATACAACACTCTTCAGCAATGATTGCAAAGCACTCACTTGAATGGGTGGCCTTCATCCGTCTTCTGCACCGCCTGTAAAACTGACTTGTAGATTCTGAAGCTAATGGTGGCCGAGAGAGCAGCGAGTGCCAGGTAGGCAATAACACTGACCACACTGAACTGGGTCAGAGAGAAGAGCAGTAGCAGGATGCTTCCGAACAATATCCCTGTCTGCTTGATGTCACGCCAGTACAACAGGTCAATAGCTGGGAAGAGAAAAATCAATCAATCAAACTTTAGCACAGTGATGATTTCAAAGCAAGCTATGGTTGCAGGTTCAGGTGAGCAAGGACTTTTGCAAAGAAACACAGGCTGCGTCCACCCTGCAAGTTAGGGTGTGATGCCCAGTTTGCATACACATACGCTGGCTCAAAGAAGCTACTTGCATATAAATAGTTCCCTGGTTCGGCACTGGTCAGGTCCCATGGAGTAAGAGAGGTTTAACCTGTACTTCCTTTTGTTTGTTTTAAACCTTCTACCTATTAATTTCATTTGGTGACCATTCTTAGGTATTTCTTCTTCCAATATCCTTCAAAGGGGCAAATGACTGTCTCTCTCTCTCTCTCTCTCTCTCTCTCAATTCTGTTGAGATCAGTGGAGTTATTCCAGAAATACACAATTGCAAACAAGATCAAAACCTGGCCTTGCAGTGTTACTATGGCTTAGTGGGCAGCATTTTTGTCTTTAAATCAGAATGTCATATATTTGAGTCTCTTACCAGCCTCATTACTTATTCCATCATGAGCCTTCCATGCAGGACTATGAGTTATTACTAGGGCTAATCCAAATTTGCCATCAAATTTGTTTTCAAAGGAGGCTGAATTTTCAACTAAATGAAAGTTTGTCCAAAATGTGTCTGCTTTCCTTGAACATTTTAGATTTTTCATTTAAAATCCCAAATATTTTTCTATTTTTGGTGTAACAAGAAAAAAAATCAAAATTTTCCATTGAAAATTTTAATGAGAACTATTTTTCCATTTTCATTTATTCTCTCAGCAGGAAAAAAAATCCTTATTTTCTGACCAGCTCTATTTTTTACATTGTTAGGGAGCCATCTTTCAGATGAGACATTTTTTTAAAAGGTCCTACTTAGTCTGGTGACTGTTCAGCTGGAAAATAAGCACGACACTTTAAAAAAAAAAAAACTTAGCCAACTTTCTCTTACTATTCAACTAATAGATTTAATCTTAGCAGGGTAAAACATTTTGTGTAAATACATCATCACCTTTTAAAGTTCACGTCACCTGGCTTGGGCCCATTTTGTGTTCATGTACCACAAATACTGTAGCAAAATGATTTTACTAACACAAGAATTCACCATAAAAGAAAAAATTAAGTGAACATTGTTGAACATTCCTGGAAAATTCATGATCTCAAACATTTACATCTGAAATCTGCTTCTAAAAGTGGCCTTCATCCAATCAGGAAACGGAACCATGCCATGTGACATAATGTCCAATCAAAAACAGCTCTAATTTCAAACTTTTATTATTCATGATGAACTACTTGAGTATGGACCAGAATAAGTCTTACTTATACATGTTAACTGTGGAATAATGCTAAATAAAGAACAAATTCAGGAAAATTATGATCTGTTCAAAGAAAATTCACAAACAGAAAAAGAAACAAAATTCATAAAATAAAACTAATTGCAAATTATTTTGACCAGCAATAATTATAATCTCCACAGAGATGTGTCATTGCTGAATGAGCTATTACTCATTACTATTACAGTTCTCACTCAATATTGTAAAGTACATTGGGACAGAGTTCAAAAATTGCTACTTAAAGTAAAGTTCTATTTCATTTATGAAGCCTAAATAAAGAGAATCCTTTCATATTTCTAAATGTATGGATTCAGTTTGGATCCTTCACACCTTGATGCCCAGGAATAGCCCTGTTGAATTCAGTGTGGCTATTCACATGTCAGAGTACATGCAGGATTGGGGCCTAAATGGGATAGATTAGAGGACCTTCTTTACACAGTGGCTGTGTCTACATTGGCACCCTTTTCCGGAAAAGGGATACTAATGAGACAAGTCGGAATTGCAAATGCAGTGGGGATTTAAATTTTCCCCGCGGCATTTGCATGAACATGGCTGCCGCTTTTTTCCGGCTCGGGGCTTTGACGGAAAAAAGTGCCAGTCTAGACACGGCTCTTGCGGAAAATAAAGCCTTTTCCGGAAGATCCCTTATTCCTCTTAAAATCAGGAATAAGGGATCTTCCGGAAAAGGCTTTATTTTCCGCAAGAGCCGCTAGACTGGCGCTTTCGTCAAAGCCCGAGCCGAAAAAGCATGTTATGCAAATGCCGGAAAATTTAAATCCCCGCTGCATTTGCAATTCCGACTTGTCTCATTAGCATCCCCTTTCCGGAAAAGGGTGCCAATGTAGACACAGCCAGTGTGTCCAGATAAAGAAATGGTGGATTTCCATGGTACAAATAGGTGAGATGTCTATAGAAGTAATGCAATTCGCTACTACAGGTTGAACCTCTCTAGTCTGACACTCTTTGGTCTGGCAATATCTATGGTCCGGCATGGTTTTAGTTAGTCAGATGTCCACTTATCATGGGAATGATCAAGTTTCTCGTGGTCCCATAAAGTTTGTTTTCAGCTACCAGTCCTGGCGCTCAGTGTTCTGTGCTGTTATTTAGCTCTAATATACCCCTAAGTGTCCTCTAACAGCCCAGTAAGCAGTGGAAGTGTTGGTAATGCTGCTAGACAATACTGTCCTCTCATGGTGTGGCAAATTCCCTGGTTTAGCACCAGTCAGGTCCTGAGGATGCTGGACTAGAGAGGTTCAACTTGTACACGTGTTTTGCTGAGCATGAGCTATAGGAGTCTGCAACTGCATGGCTCTGATTAGACTTCAACAACATGGACTTGGGAAAGGAGATAATATTTGAAGCCCACTGTTCATTTTTATACCTACAAATTTCTAAAATTACGTTTTGGGGATGCCATTAGAGATTTAATGCAAACCCACTGTGCAATACCGTTGATTATAGTCCTTCTCGTGTCCTATTTTAATTCATATTCTGCAGAGCAGTGAAGTGAGTGCAAGTATTAGCTGCTTAGTTCATGGCATTGTGCATGTACACTCATCTGCTGATGGAACTGTATGCCAACCCACCAAGAGAAAACACTGCTAAGTGAATACGGAACGGAGAGTTATACGAATGTCAGTTGGGCAAAACCAAACACATCTGAATCACTTTATACCAGCTGAGGACCAGTCTCAAATTCAGCAACTAATTCCTTAATTAGCCAATATGACATCATAGTTAGAATTTGTGCTGTCATGTGGCGTGTATTAGCATGGGCTAGAAATGGATTAGATTCTCACCTGGATACACAGGGCTTTCCAGGAGTGCTACTCCTTTCAGGGAGAAAAAAAAGGCGTTGAATGGCTAAAGTAATGAGAATCTATTCCAAAGTGTGCATCATACTGACATAACCTGACTTACAGATGGATTTTTTGCTAAAATATATTAAAGACTTGGCTAATAAAAGAATTAGTTATTAGTATTTTGCCTTAGCAACTGCAGGCTGTCCGGATTAAAGCAGCTCACAGATCAGTCACCTGTTTTTTCCTGCAGATCATTCTGCATGTCTTTTTTTAAGGAAAAACCCCCCCTGTATTTTAGAGAAGAATGAGGTGCTTCTTAATGAGGACATATTGCTGCAAACTCAACACAGAAAGTTTAAGTCTCAGAGGGGTAGCAGTGTTAGTCTATAACTGAAAAAACTAAAAAACAATGAATGGTCCTGCAACACCTTAGAGACTAACAAAAATGTAGATAGTATCACGAGCTTTTGTGGGCATAACCCACTTCTTCAGATGAACTCTGAAGTAGTGGGCTGTGCCCACGAAAGCTCATGATACTATCTACATTTTTTGTTAGTCTCTAAGGTGTTGCAGGACCATTCGTTGTTTTTTTTAGTTTTTTCACCACAGAATGGACATTTGTCAAAGGATATCTGCAGTGGCATAACTATGTCGGTCCCAGGCTGTTAGAGAGACAAGGTGGCTGAGGTAATACCTTTTATCGGACCAACTTGTGAGAGAGACATGCTTCTGCGCTCCACAGAGCCCTTCCTCAGAACTCAAAGAACTCTGTGGAGTCAAAGAACTCTGTGGAGCTCTCGCCATCAGAATCTGGTCCAATAAAACATACTACCTCACCCACTTTGTCTCTCAAATATGTAAAAAAAAAAACCAACCAAAAAAACAACCACTCATAGCGACCTATATGGATGCAAGAGACAAGAAGAGAAATACAGCTGATTTCATTCACTAGTTGAATGAAAATTATAAGGGGGTTGGCATCTCCAAGGTAGTATGCATCCATAAGTATGTGCTGCTAGCATTGTTGTGGTAATTTGCATTGCTAGAGAAACCACATATCAAATACAAGCTTAAACATCACACTGAAGCCCAGGGAGAGGGCAGCAGAATATGTTTTAAAGGTCATTTTCCACATCATTGGGCGTCCTGTGGAACACCAGGAAATTCTTCCCAGAAGGCACAGACTAATGGTCTGGGATAGTATAGTTAAGGGATTCTTTAGGAGAAAGAAATCTTCCTCTCCAAGCTATGGAGCAGCAGCCAAGTCTCTCTGTAACCCTGAGGCAATGACTTATGGACATGTGTAGTGATGGATCTGTTGGGCCTGGTTTCACGGATGCCCCAAACTCTGAAGGACCCACAGCTGTGCTGCACAGTCTCCCCAAATCTTATCCCTCCCCTGTGCAATGGAACAATGCTGGGTCAGTCTGCACGGTCTCTGAGTCTATGGGATGCAGCAGGATTTGTCATAAGGATCAGATCCTCAAAGATATTTAGGCTCCTACTTTACACCAATTTCAATGGAAGTTAGCAGCTTAGCTACCTTTGAGGATCTAGATGTAAGTGAATAAACCAGGACACAGACTACACCTATAATCAGGACAGCTGATGTCGCTCAGTCTCATGCCCCTGACATGTGTCATGGAGTGAACAAGAAGTCCCTTGACTGCTCCTTGGACAGGCATGGGGGAGAGAGAGAGTATAAGAGGCTGTAACATAGATCCCTTTTCGGCACAGGACACAAAGGATGTAGCTCATCAGCAGGAGCCCTTGCCTCCCTCAAGCAACTCCATAGCTCCAGGGTGGAAAGCTAAATGGAGACTGAGTATTTTTGGTTCCCTTATGTGGCAATCCAGCCCTTCCCCTGGGCAGGTGGGCCAGCTGGGAAGTCAGCATGTAGCTTTCACGTTGGCAGGACTTGGCTGTTTTGAGCTAGGTCCACCATAACGAAGGATATTCAAATGCTGCTTGAAAGACCAGCTGTAAATCAGAGCTGCCTCTGTATGCATGTCACATAGAAGGCCTTTTCCAATATTTACATCTCACTTTTTCTTAACAAGGGAAATCTCATTGCAAGCAGGCAGGTTTCCGTTTTTGTCAGAGCCTGGCTCCCATCTGCAGAGATACCGAGTCTGACTGGGACGGATACAGGGGGGAACTCGAGGAGGGTTTGTGCTGCATGTTCCAGTGGCATCACGCAGAATGCACTTACAGTGACGCTGCCTGTTCTAGGACAAATGGATGTCCTAGCTTTCCCATGGGTATGCCCGCTATTCGTGGCATGGTCCTGGAGTCACTGCAGTGGCTGCACAAGGGGAATCCTCAGGGGCGTGGGGAGAGAAGGAGGCATTTCTGCCTGGTTTATGACTGCTTTGCATCACCAGAACAGTGCAAAGCAGCCATAACAGAAGCCACAATCTGGCCCCAGATATTTAGCCAGTGCCTCTTTTACAAAGAGCAAAAGTTCTCACATATGTGGCAGCCATGACACGGGGGTTGGTACATGGATGTTCCTCTAGACAACAAAACTAGCTACAAGCATGGAACACAAGGGAAATCTGAGGCTGTGAAAATATCTGTAGCCAGAATCTGTGGACGCAGTTCATAACTGCTCATGACTTTTGTGTAGCCATTTCCCCCAGCCACTGCAGAGGAGGTGTAAATCATTACTGCCTCAAGTAAAAGCCTTTACACCCCCTTCGGGTGTAAACGACACACATCGGACACTGCAATGGCAAATCAGCTGCCTTGTCACCAAATGAGCAAAGAATGGCTGCCTCCTCTCTTCTTCAAATGCCCTTTTCATTCTTAAGTGTAGTAAAGGTGCAGTTCAAAGGTGAGGATACCAGCCCAGGGCACACACACTATTTTGCATCTCCAAGCGTCATATCAAGTCAGTGCACCAATATGCACACCGTTGGCTGGCCCAATGGGTTTTCGCTCCTTCATCTTTGAAGTCTTAAGTTCAAATCTGAACTTGAGTCACCAGCAAAAGGGCATTTGTTGGCCTCACTCTAGTCCCTTTTTGTGCACAACCCAGGACCCCAGAGAAGCTGTCATAATGAGCAGCCTCTATTCTTGAAAGCCTCAGTCAGTACTAACTCAGCCGATTTTGTGGGCCAGGATTCAGGCGCATGCAGAGCTGTGCAGACAAATTGGCATAGGCCATACTGTACCAGCACTGTACCTGATCTAAGGCCACATGTACACTACAGCTTATGTTGATGGAACTTTCGTCGCTTAGGGGTGTGAATAACCCCCCTTCCCCCAGCAACACAAGTTACACTGACACAAGCACCGGCATGGACAGCTGTCCATAGGAGAGATTCTCCCACCGCCACAGCTTCTACCACGTGTGGTGGCGGTTTTATTATGCTGATGGAGAGCTCTGATGCATCGGCATAAGGAGTCTCCACCAGATGCAGTGCAGCTGCACCGCTGCAAAGCTGTGCATGGAAACAGGTCCTAAGACAGTGTTTAGGTTTCTTCCATGAGCACAAAATTCACTTGTAAATTAGAGAGAGAAAGAGAGGAACAATGCAGAATATGAATTAAGAACAAAACATTAATTAGATCCCTAGTCATATTTCTGGGGAGGAAGTCACCTGCAGAAAGAGAATGAATGACTTTACTCCAGTCCATGTAACCTGTCTTAAATGAATTGCCATGCTGTGAATAATGAGCTTCCTGCACAATTTTTAGGAAGGAGCATTCAATTACGCAAAGCCCATTACAGCTGCAGGATTCTGAAAGCTCCCTATGGAATGTACATGAAGTGAGATGCTCCTGGCATGCTAGACCACTGATACGTGATTTGATAACAGAGCCACATGCCCAGCTCAACTTGATAGATCTTAAACAGACTAAGGGACAAGCCTCATATTTGAAGATGGTATTTTCAAAGGAGTTTAAGAGCATAGGCACCAAAATCATGTTCAATTTCAATGGATTTGGAGACCTAATTCACTCCCTAACACTTCTTTGGAAACTCCAGTCTAAAATTCTAACCTTGGCTGTTAACATGCAAAAGCTGTTTAGTGGTAGCTCCTCATTATTACTTTTTAATTTGTTGTAACAAGGGTGATATTACTTTCACTCAAGTATCTTTGCACAGGTCTAACCTCTCTAGTCTGGCACTCTGGTCTGGCAACATCCGTGATCCGGCATGATCTTAGCCGGATGTCCACTTTTCATGGATGTGGCCAAGTTCCGCATGGTGCCATAAAGTTTGTTTACAGCCACCAGTCCTGGCTCTTAGTGTTCTGTGCTGTTAATTAGCTCTAATTTACCCTTAACTGTCTTCTAAGAGCCCAGTAAGCAGTGGAAGTGTTGGTAATGCTGCTAGACAATATTGACCTCCCATGGTTCAGCAAATACTCTAGTGTCAGACTAGAGAGGTTCAACCTGTATTAAGTCCAGTCAAATCCACTGCAGGTCTCATTTGCTTGTAGAGATATAAAGGCCTCTATGATTTATAAAAACAACCTCAAGTTCAGCACCATTTCTCTCTCCTCATTAGAGGCCAGATCCAGCAACACCAAATTTAAGGGGAGTTTTATCACCGACTTTAAAGTGAGCAGGATCAGGGTCTCAGGCTATGGCAAATCAGTGTTGTCACTTGCTTTAAAGTGTTTTCAATGGAGAAACACACTTACTATCTGTTTACTTTTATAGTCCAGCTTGTTCATTATTTTGTTAGAAATAAAGCAGAACTCTGCAAAACATAACACAACACAAACCTTCGGGCTGAAAGAAGAAACTCTCAAGAGTATTAATCAGATTCTCAGCCCTCATTTTAAATATCACTTCATCCCATTAAGCTAACCTGAATTCTCCATTCTCTGCCACACAGCTGCACTAGTGATCCAACTAGGTGAACGTAGTAGCAACAATTCCAGATGGGTATAGTTAGAAACTAAACATTTTGCTTGCAGAGCAAGTTAGACCTATGTTCTCAAAAATAAATGCTGTCAGTAGCCCGCGAGGAACTTTTGCGGGTACAATGCCTGAAACTTCTCCTGGCATTGCTTCTTTTGGAAAACGTTTCTTGTTATTGGGCATTTAGCATCCCAAAAGTTGGAAGATAGCCCATATACAGCATGGATGCACTAGACAGTGCATAGTTACAGGGACAGATGACAGGGACAAAGGGCATGAGAGAGCTGTTGTGAGCTGTATTACTGGTATGCACATTCATCAAGCGTTGTGATGACCTCATGGTAACCATGAGAACTGAGCTTTAATGGTTTGTGTGGTCACCTACACACTTGCATAGCTATATCCCCAGTTTGTCTTGTTATCTTTTATATTTGAAGGACATCCCAAAATCGTATCTGGAGTATGCATGATTGTTAGTCAAACAATATCTCAAATGTCCCTGCACCTTCAAAGTCATGCATATTTCTTCTTTGTAAAAATATTGTTTTAAAGACAGGAGTGGGGAGACATGTATAAATATGTTAGAGTAAATTCTGCAGTGACTGGGTGAATTATTTTAGACCCACTAGGTGTTGTTCTGCTCAAGTCTTGAAAATCATCTCTGAGAAAAGATCAGAGGGGAATGTGGTTGGATGGGCGAGCTCAAACACAGCGTTATGTACAAAGTTTACATCTGAATGTTTGTCACAGAAACAAAAGGGGGGAGGAAGTCTGCATAAGGACTACTGGAGCTTTATTGTTCAGTAGCTTTGTATGAAAGTCATTCCTCGTATAGGTTGAACCTCTCTAGTCCAAAACTCTCTGGTCCGGAAACATTTGTCATCTGGAATGATTTAAGTTAGCCGGATGTCCACTTTTCATGGGTATGACCAAGTTTCCTGCAGTCCCATAAAGTTTGTTTACAGCCATCAGTCCTGGCTTTGTGTTCTGTGCTGTTATTTAGCTCTAATTTACCCCAAAATGTCCTCTACCAGCCCAGTAAGCAGTGGAAGTGTTGGTAATGCTGCTAGACAATATTGACCTCCCGTGGTCCGGAAAATTCTCTGGTTCAGGACCGGTCAGGTCCCGAGGGTGCCGGACTAGAGAGGTTCAACCTGTATTCCAAACACTGTTTACTATACCTCATGCTATTTACAATGTCAATGTAAATGTCAATGTGAATGTTTGTCAATGTAAATGCAGGTTTTATTAGAAAAAGCATGCAGTACTCTCTCTTTCAAACTGACTATGAATTATCATCCCTTTATCAAGGGTTTACACACAATAGCTCTGAGGTTTAACTCTGGGCAATGTTTTCAGCCACCAGTCCTAACTCTGTGTTCTGTGCTGTTATTTAGCTCTAATTTATCCCTAAATGTCCTCTAACAGCTCAGTAAACAGCAAAAGTGTTGGTAATGGTCTCTGCTTCGGCAAAGAGTTAAGCAGAGGTGTAGGAAGGTGTGTACCATTACATACAACACAAAAGGTGTGTATCATTACATACAACATTGCCTGAGCATTCCTGCCCTGTCCCCATTGCGTAGTAAACATGCAGGAGGGTCGCACTTTATCTGGGATTTTAATAAAACTGTGATGTTGTAAAAATCCTGGGTTAACTTGCAAGCATAAGGAATAAGCCCAAAATAGAGGATGACCACGTATAAATCTACACAGTTCAACTTGCAGATGGCATCATAAGACACATTTTCTCAGATGTGAGCATCTTAACCATTGGCTCCTTCCTGTATGTGTGTGGGGCAGCACCATTCCCTGGATAGCACTTTTGTGGATGGGAAATTAGGAAAAGAATTTCAGTACACATATTCAAACTGATTGTTCACAGGCTTTAGTGACACTGGAAAGCTAGGGAAACAGAATGTTATAATGAAGGTCTTGTTAATTAACTGCCTTTATTGGACAACTCTGATTTATTACTAGGGTGCAGCCAAATTTCTCACATGGTGGGAAATTTTAGCATATTGGGTTGGGGGGGTTCATTATAGACCAAGGGCCAGCTGTGGAGCTTGGATCCAGGTGTGAACTATGGAAGCTTTGGAGTCTTTGGATCCAGGGTTTTGATTTGACTCCACCTCTACTTTTTATCATATGAATTTTTAAACCTCTGAAAAATGGATGCCTTGGCACTATTGTGATAAGAACATTAGAAACAGAATCAGTGTCAGACAGACCTTGATGTAACTACAGTATTTAAAGTCCCTCCTATGCTGCAGGAAAACAGACTAATTTAAAACTCCAGAAATTATTTCTATAGTTTAACAATATATGCTTTATAGGGTCAGAATCTCGCCTCGGAGAAATGAGATTACAGCCTGGCCCAAAGGGCATCATGAGGGGTTTTGCCACTGACTTCAATGGGGTCAGGATTTCAGCATGGAGGGCACTGCAAGAGGTCCACTTGCATGTTTGTGTATGTTGGCAAAGTAGTGGATTCTTTACATAATGTAGGGAGATTAAAATCTGGCCAAGAGCATGCAGCTATTTATGCACTGATTAGCAGAGGAGTTTCCCACTAACAAAGCCTATCCAAAGGATACCAGCTCAGTGTTTTCTCTCATCACATCTTTTTATGCCAATATGTCATCTCCCCTCCTATTTCTCCTTCCCCCCCAATGGTATTTACATGGAATACATAGGGATACCACTTCTGGAGAATGGCTGGCACATCACAGCTTTCGAAAACTGCTGCCCGGCTACACCTGCTTCCCTGAACTGCAGAGTCTTTGCTACTTTTACAAGGGTCTTTTTCTATCCTTGTTGGGATTTGTTGGAGCCCTCTGGATCCCATTATTTTCTCTTCCTTTACAGCCCTTCATCCTATAAACTCATATCACAGAAACCATCCTTCTTCCTGATGAAAGAACACTCTTGAGAATCCACCTGTGCCAGCTCTCAATAAGTCAGAGAGGTCACCCTTGCTCTCCAAACACAGGGACGAGAGGACAGGAGTGGGAGTTGACCCTGGGAATACTGTGAATTACCCCATTTGAAAGGAGCTACCTTCCCTTTAAGAACAATCTGCAATCTTAAACCCTCAGGGTGTGTCTAGACCACAGGGTTTTGTCGACAAAAGTGGACTTTTGTTGACAAAACTATACCTGCATCTAAACTGCCGCTGAGTTCTGTCGACATAATGTCAACAGAACTCAGCAGTTTTGTCGACGGCTGTAAACCTCATTCTAGGAGGAATAACGCCTTTTGCCGACAGAGTTCTGTCGACAGAAGGCGTTATTGCATCTACACTGTCCTTTGAGTCTACACTGTTATGTTGACAAAGCGGCTCCTCCCACCCTGCGTGTAAACGTGTATCCACTGAAAATTTCAGCGGGTATGCGTTTACCAAAATACACAAATTTTAACATCCCTATTCTGCACCTGGTAATACAGTACCAGACAGCTGACAATAATTAAGGAACCAGTCCTGCCCCTCATGCAGAACTCTCATTGATGCTAATGGGATTTCTTCAGACCGGGAACACTGCAGGATTAGGAATTAAAACCATAGTTTAGGCAAGATGGCCCATCCCATGCCTTATTTGCTAATAAAATAAAAATGCTGCCTGCACCTTGCAGACATGTGTATAGGATTTATTAATAGGAACCTGCCCGATCTGCAATGGAAATGAAGGAAAACAGGCAGAATTCCTGAATGCACAACGAGTGGCGATGTTAATTTTAAATCGAGATGAGCACAATCCAGATCCAGCCTCCTCCTTCTACCTACCAGACTTTCAGAGGTTGAGATATTTACCCTCCTCCAGACTTCAAATGTCAGGGCTTGGGCCCATCTTTAATTGTAAGGAAAAATCAACATCAGATTGGCACAGCAACCCGTTCAACTTAAAAGGGCCCAACTGTGCTGTCACTGAAGTCAAAATCACAGCTCTCCCCAACATCAACTCACCAGCTCCTAAAAACTTGTGCATGCACAGCTAGCTAGGGCCCCCAGCGTAGCTGGAATGACTCCTCTGCAGATCATTCCCAAGGAGATGTATTTGAAAAGTCATTCTCATTCTGACAATGAAGGAGGCTGAAATATATTTTTTAAATTGACTTATTTTCAGACAGGAGCCAGCAAACGCAAAGCCCTTAAAATCTCATGCACTTGTTTGAAGGCTCAGAGGTTTAGATGACCACAGTGGCCTTGGTCAACCTGGAAGCAATAAAACATCAAAGAATTACCCATCTTACTGGGTCCACTCTCCAAGCCTGGCTTTTAATCCCACAGTCCCATTGGGATCAGTTTTGGTATGGGAGGTGCTGCAGGACATCTGGAGGGTCCTGTCCTTGTTGTTAGTGGCTTTCATCACAGCAGTCAACATTCTTGTTTTTTTTAGTGTCAATTTCTTAATCAAAGAATTTAATCATTCGGACAGGAAATTGTGTTCTAGTACAGTGGTTTTCAAACTACGGGTCATGACCGGTTGTGGAATGTCAGGCACTGGGTCTCGTTGCTGCAGGAGGGTCAGGTGATCAGTGGGAGCACTAAGGCAGCTACCTGCCTGTCCTGGCACCACAGCCAATGCCGCACCCCAGAAGCTGCCAGCAACAGGACTGGTTCCTAGTGGGAGAGGGCTCTGCGCACTGCTCCTGCCCTGAGCATTAGCTCTGCACTCCCATTGGCTGGGAACCTGCTGCTGGCTGCTTCTGGGGTGCAGCATGGTCTATAGTGCCAAGAGAGGCAGGAAGCTTGCTATAGCATCCCCGATGCACCACTGACTCGGAGCTGCTCAAGGTAAGCTCCTCCTGCCACAGCCTTGACCTCCCAAACCACAGCCCCCTCCTACAACCCAAAGCTCTCATCCTCAGCCCTACCCCAGAGCCCACACTCTAGTCAAATTATGTTGGATCACAGCATCAACAATTTTCTTCAACTGGGTCATGAGAAAAAAAAGTTTGAAAACCGCTGCTCTAGTGGTAGAGGGATTCTGTGGTTTCACTCCTGAGTATAAATGCGTCTGGGCTCACATCAATGAAAATCCATGTGAAACTCAGATCTCCTACTTCCGCAGAGAGAGTTTTCTGAAGATAGTTTTAAGCTGGGTCTTTTTGGTGAGATTTAAGCTCTGGGTATCCTCTTTCTTCCCCACTCAGGACATTGCCTGTTCTCTGTCCTTTCTCCTGGATCTTAGCTCAGCAAGTTGATGCTGCTGTAAGCCAAGAAAGCCACCATTGCTGGGTATCTTGTCAAGATTCTGCATGCCCACAAAATGGGCAATAGTGATTAGATTTACCCTACACAGAAATATGTACCTCTCCAGCTTTTCTAAAAGCCAGGCTGAGATCTTGGGCCATGCTCAGGGATTCCCTCCCCGGCACTCTGGTCCCTTACCTGATATGGAAAAATTCAAGAAAGATGTGGAGAAATTGGAGAAGGTCCAGAGAAGCACAACTAAAATGATTAAAGGTCTAGAAGAAATGGCCTACCAGAGAAGACTGAAAGAATTGGGTTTGTTTAGTTTGGAAAAAAGAAGACTGAGAGGGGACATGATGGCAGTTTTCAAGTACCTAAAAGGTGTTACAAGGAAGAAAAAATGTTTTCCTTGACCTCTTAGGACAGGACAAGAAAAAATGGGCTTAAATTGCAGCAAGGGAGGTTTAGGTTGGACTTTAGGAAAAACTTCCTAACTATCAGGGTGGTTAAACACTGGAATAAATTGGCTAGGAAAGTTGTGGAATCTTTATCATGGGAGATATTTAAGAGCAGGTTGGATAGACATCTATCAGAGATGATCTAGAAAGTGCTTGGTCCTGCCATGAGGGCAGAGGACTAGACGATGATCTCTCGAGGTCCCTTTCAGTTCTAGTATTCTATGAATCTATGATTCTATGTTCTTCTGGTTGGCAAGTGCCTGGCTCTGCTGAATGAACCCCACAACAAGTCCCAGCCTCAAATGTGCAGATGCAGTCTGTACTGAAATCTGGGGGAGTTGCACATTCACATCAGTGTGCTTATTATCCAAACTCATTGAATCTCTGTCTTCAAATCTGTTTGAAAATCTCATGACAAAAGACTTTTAAACAAGGCAGAACAATAATAAATACCCGCCCCCTAGATTTCTGCATTTCATCCATGGTGCTCAAAGTTATTCATGAACACTAATTCCCGCCGCACTCCTCCAAGGTGGCGTCTACTGTTATCACCATTTTAAAGCTGGGCAAACTGAGGGTCAGAGAATGCGACTCAGCCAAGGTTCTCAAGACAGCCAGAAGCAATGATGTGACTACACCCCAGGAGCCCTGGCTTGCAGCACAGCACCCCTAAGCGAATAGGGAAGCTCCACCCACCTTCCCCAGTGCACCCACTTCCAGAACTGCCAGGGACATAGTGGGAATGTGAGCACTGAATGATCTCTTAGGATGGTGCAATGAGCTCCCTGCCCCACACTCGGCTAGCTCTGCTAGCTAGCGATACACAGAGGTTGATGCGGCCTGCAAGTGTAACCCACACACCTAGTGTGGTTCATTGTCCCATGTAGTGGCTCTTAGACCACGTACAGTAAGAGATAAGAATGAGTGAGCTCTACAGCCTAAGCTGAGAGCCAGCTGGCATTTAGCTCAAGCAGTAGAGGCCCCTACACTAAGCTCCAGAGATCCCAGATTCAAATCCACCCAGTGGCAGTTACACAAGGAGGAGCGACAGTCACGCCTGGGCCCTGCTGAAGTGAGGGGCCACAAAATAGGGCAGTTGGTTTGTTTCCTCTCCCCACTGCAAATGTGTGTGTGTGGGGGGAGATGTCCAGGCACAGTCTGGCCCTTAGTGCTAATATGTACTTTGTCTGTTCCCAAGTTGGTCCCACACCTAGGCCTGCGGACAAAAGGAGCAGATGCCTCAGGGCCCGCCCATTGTAAGGGATCCAGGGCTCCGCTACTGCAGCAGCAGCCATAACTCCAGCCCCTTTGAATTGCCACTGGAGCATCCCTCTGGGGAAGGCAGAGGCTCAGCACTGCAGCCCAGGTAGGGCTGACTGCCCTGGCCCTGCCCCTTCCACCTGAGGCCCTGCCCCTTTCAGGGACATGGAGCTGGCCCCAGGGCCCACGATGACTGTTCCACTGTCCCGTGAGCTCGGCCCCCCTCCAACTTCCCTGCCCCACTAGCTGTAGGCTCTGGGGCCCCACAGGCCCCAATGGCCAGCTCCACTCTGAGCCACAGGCTGCCTCTTGGGCTCTCTAGTCTCACAACATCCATGGTCCTTCTGAACCACGGATGTTGCCGGACCAGAGAGTCCTGGACCACAGAGGTTCAACCTGTTTCTCTTGAAAATGTTTTCGATTTTTGACAAGCCCCGTTATTCCGAACGCATACAAAGGCAGCTTTCCGGAATGCCACAGCGAAGAGGAGAGGAAACGCTCCTAGGAGATCAGGACCAGTACTGGATTTATAATGGTGTCATGGCGCTGGGCCCACACTCAAAAGGGGTGCCAGCCCAGCCTATTAACTTGTGCTGCGCCCGGAGCAGCTGGCTCTGTTCTGCTCCTCTCCTCTCCTTCTCCACCCCCACGATTTGCTCGTCTCACCCGGCTGGCCAGGGCTTCTCTCCACCCCCCAGTCCTGCCTGCCATCACGTTCTCACCCGCTATCTTCTTCCTTAGCCCACTGCTTGCTGCTTTCGGCTGGTGGCTAGCTGAGGGCTCCTCTCTGCCCTTGACATCAGCAGGCAGTTGGGAATGCAAAGGAGCCCTCAGCTGCTGCTGCTTTGGGCCAGTGATCATCTGGCTTCTCTTGTCCTGCTCCCTGGGAGAGGGGATCCCTGCTCTGTGGCTTGGGTGCAGGGGAAGGGAGGGTCTGTGTGAGGCATGCTGGGATGTGAGGGGGTGGGAGGTGCTGCAGTTGTGGCGGTGGGGAAGGGTGCAGGACAGTGGGTGTGAGGAAGATCTGTGCATGTTGGGCAGTGGGAGGGTGCGTGTGGGGTACTGGGCAGTTTTGGTGGGACTGAGGGAGGAGGGGCGCTGGGCAGGGGTAGTGGTGTTCAAGGCACTGTGCGTTTGTGTGTGTGGGCATAGCAGTCCCAGGGGGTGCTGGGTGGGGAGGCTGTGTGATGCAGCATGGATCCACCCCCATGCGGAAGGGGTACACCGACAGCGTGGGGCTGGGTGGGCCAGTGTACACCTGGTGACTGCCGGTTTGAGAGAGGCTGACCCCGCCGTGCCATCCCCTATTGCCACTGCCTTGCCCCTCGCTCCAAGGACTGACCTCCTCGTGCCATAGTCCACTCTCCCCTTAGGGGCCCACAAGTGTGTGTGGAGCTGGGCCCACAAAAAATTAACCCAGCCTTCATCAGGGCAGACAGGTTGAGAGCTCCTGGCTCTGGGAGAGCATTGCCCCAGCCATGGACTAGGGATGGAGTAATCAGCATAACTTGCGAGAGTGCCAATGAGGTGGACTTTGTGGACACATGACAGGGCAGATTCCAAGTTGAAGGGGGGAAACAAATTGAGGAGAGGTAATAATAGCGACCATGTTTTTTTTAATGACTTGGATGATCAAATGGTTAAGACCCTTTATTTGATTTTGCATCTGATCCCAATAGAAGTCTTTGTCGAGCCTTTAAGGTGTAATTTTCAAATGGGACCCTAAATAATACCTCACAAAATGTGCTCATATAACAACATTTACGCTCACCATTCGGGTGACTGTGCACCTAATCGCCCAGTTTGCAGGTGAAATGTTACGGACAGGTTTGAAAGTTTGGCCTTTAATCTGTTGTCATATAAATGGAGTAACCAGGTGTATTTGTTTCAGTCTGCTTCCCATGCAAACTACACAAACTTCATACACTTTATTTTGTGCTAACCCTCAGAAGGCAGCAGCCCAGGTTAGGGACTAAAATACATCCGCAGTACTGTTTATAAGTTTGCTCTCATAATTTCCACAAAAAATAAGAACAGCTGAAACTGGAAGACTTTTCTTCCCTTAAGCTGCAATTTAAAACACTTTTGTTCAGTTTTTATAGGAAACCCTCTGAAAGAGAAAAGGGATTAAATTCCCAAGGGGTCAGCATTATTATAGCTTCATAGAACTCTTGGCAGCTTAAGCCAGCACCCTGGCTTCAAGGATCTGTGTCTATCAAGGTTCAGCAAAAGACAGATTCCCAGGGACAGATCTCGACTGGTGTAAACTGGCTTAGCTCATTTGGAGCCACACCAGGTTGCACCAGCTGAGGATCTAATCCATAATGCCTGCTGAAACAATCCACTTCTGAAAATGTGGAAAGCACTGAAGTAACAATAGGCAGAAATTACTATTTTATGGCCAGGCGGCTAATGAGAATGGTTTCAAAGCTGCTAACAAGATTACACTTTAAATGAAAACATTAATATTATTACCACCGAACACAGCTCTCAGTACTGAAAACAGAGAAGGCCGCCATGGGGTAATGCTTGGTCTAGCTTTTCAGTACAATTTTAAAGCCAGCTCCTACTTTAATTGAATGATACTCAGAGAACAGGTGCCAGTAAAAGTCCTGTTCACAACATTGTTCCAATGAATCTAAGTAAAATTGACTTAAAAGAAACCAGCATTCCTTATTCAACTTGACATTTGGGTACTGCAAAGATGAATGCTAGAGCTGGCATTTAGTGGCATTTCTGTAAAGAATCCACAGGTTCTTTTATTTGGAATCTTTTATATTTGTTTTAAATTGAGACTTGTAGGTCAACAGAGAAGCAGATAGAAACATATCACTCACGGATATTGTAGAAGGGGAAATGAAAGCAGAAATGATGGCCTGGGCCAGGCTAGAGCAGTATTTCTCAACCAGTGGTACGAGTACCCTTAGGGGTACTTGAGAGACGTCTAGGGGGTACTTTAACCCAACTGGAATTTGGAGAAAACTGAATATTTGTATTCATTTTTACAACACTTTATTATTTTTGTACTTTTTAAACCCAAAAATGTCATTGCCCACCCAGCTACAATTAAGTTGTTTAAACAAATGTGTTGCAATGGTAGAAAAAAAAATGTGTGTGTCTGAAAACTGTAGGTACTGGGGGTACTTATAATATATTTTTTTAAAAGGGGGTACTTAATTTTTTTTTTTTTGAAAAGGGGTACTTGATAAAAAAAAAGGTTGAGAAACACTGGGCTAGAGTACTGAAAATAACTAGCTGTGCAATGCACAGGTCTTTTCTAATATAATTGGTACATACCAAAAGTATTGATTACAGGGGATGCTAGAACAGTGGTGCTGAACTAGGGGTATGTGAATCCTGGGGATATGCAGAGATCTTGCAGGGGGCACATCAAGTCATCTAGATAGTTGCCTAGTTTTACAA
Source organism: Rafetus swinhoei (assembly GCA_019425775.1). Taxonomy (NCBI): domain Eukaryota; kingdom Metazoa; phylum Chordata; order Testudines; family Trionychidae; genus Rafetus; species Rafetus swinhoei. The sequence continues at coordinate 123,283,152 of CM033446.1, read as the reverse complement.
CAGGCTACATAAAAAAGCACTTGCGAAATCAGTTCAAACTACAATTTCATGCAGATAAAGACTTGACACAGCTCTGTACACTGAAATGTAAGTGCAATATTTATATTCCACTTGATTTATTTTATAACTGAGTGGTAAAATGAGAAAATCAGCAATTTTCCCCCCAGTAATAGTGTGCTGCGACACTGATTTTGTACGCAAGTAGTTTTTAAGTGAGCTGAAGCTTGGGGTGGGGGTGGGTATGCAGTACAAATCAGACTTCTAAAAGGGATACAGTTGTCTGAAGAGATTGAGAGCCACTGTCCTAGAAGATCATGCCACATCTTCATGGAAGGTCAAGATGCCTGGTCTAGCAGCTCATATCTGAAGTGGAAGATGCTACCATCTTGTGCTCTTAAGGCACTCTCAGAAACACAGCTTCCAACTGTCATGCTTTGGGAATGACCTCAGAGCACTGCACAATGGTGACTGACTACCTGGTATTGTGACATCATGTCTGAAGTACGACCTTCTGGAGACAGCTCATCTGACCGTTAGTGTACGGAGGCCCACATCAGGTAGCATATACAGTGGTACATGTACTTCTGCACCTTATACATACTGGATAGCTCAACCCCAGTCTACTTCAAATATATCATCTTCTAACTGTGAAAGATGGAAGCAAAATAACAGTCTGCTGCAATTCACCTTAGTCTGAAGTAATATTTTAATGGGCTATACACCCAGCAGGGAGAATGACTTTGGTTCTCCCTTAGGATTGTATCATCACCTGTCATTGACAACAATCACGTCATTCTTCTAGTATGGAGGGATAATAATACATTGCAATATATTTTGATATTACATACCAATAGCAAATACATTTCCATTACCACCAAGAGTATTTACAAAAAAAAAAAAAAGGCAAAATGAACAAAACCAAACCACTACCTAGTTTTCCTGCTGCTTTTCAGAAGAAACACCAGCTAGCTTTTCTCTAACCCACCCCAAAACAGTATTGAGATATTACATTGCCTAGTCTTTCATTTTAGTTAATTGCATACCTGGTTTTCTAGTAAATTAAAAGTTGTGCTAACCATCACTCCAATACAAATTCATTGTATTATTTGCAGTGGCATTGATCTTTGTCTGTTATGTACATAGACAGCCCTATGAAGGGAAAAGAGTTACCTGACATGAAGCACTAATTTATGAAGATGGAAAATTTGTACAACTTACATTTTTTCAGAAAACAGATATGGAGTGTCAGCATAGTCTATTATTGAACATACATGTTTATACTTCTTGTGGCTATTTTTGAGGGGGTTACAGTTCTGCAGTGTGCATTTGTGTTTGATAAATAGATCCTGTGTCTATTTTAGTATTTTCATCACAAAAGTCTCTATCTCCCATGCCCTGCACATAAAAAAGTGACCTCAAGGGAAAGGAAAAGATAAGTAAAGCATGGTAATCATTTATTCCCATTAGGTCCTCTCTGACCAACATGGACTATGTTGTGCCATTCAGTTATAAACCAAACTGCCTATTGATTTCAAAGGGGAGACTGTACAAAGACAGATGGCACAAGAGTATTTTTATTTGTTCAGCAAAGATGGCATGTCCTGTGCCCCTACATTTTGCAATGTATTCATATATTTTTGGTTTTGGTAAAGATGGGCAAAAAAAAAAAAAAATCCAATCTTGCATTAAGTCAAGATGAACATGACAACCTGACTCAGCAATTTTATCTTTTTCACAAAAATAGGCAGCAGTTTATTCTTTAGCCTTGTTTAAAATATCTTATTGGATTTAGTGCGCAGAATTCAGGTTATTATAGTAAATCTTGGTGGTGAATCTTTCAAATGAAGGTTGTTGAAAATCCTCAGTCTTTATGAACATAACTGTGATCTGCTGAGGGCTTATATTAGCAGGTGCATGTGTTTATTTTGTAGCTGTCTGACTGTAGGACAAATCCCTCAGAATGTGGTGATGAGCACGTGCAGAGCCAAGGTTTAAAAGATCTCAAACGGCAATCAGATGGATCCAGTTAACCTCCCCTGCTTCACAAATACATTCAGAAGGCTTTCTAGATTGCATTACAATTGCCATGATTTATATTCTTTTCAGGAGGAGAAATTACATCTGAAAAGAAGCACAGCCCCTTTAAGCAGATGCCGCTATAGTGTAATTCACTCTTAAAGACCCACTAGAGATCATTAATACTATACACGATATGGTCAAAGCAAAAAAAAAAAAAAAAAAAAAAGTATACCTTGCTGTCATAAAACATGTTATAAAATAACATAAAACAAAGCCTGCCAATGCATACAAAAGATTACAAGACTGGATCCATCTTTCCATCTATTTTTCTGGAATCTGTTCCCCAAGCAGTGTCACAGACAGTCTTCTAACAAAACAAAGAAAGGATGCTTGCTATTAAGTGTGAAGCTGAATAAAAATGGCTGAAAAGCTGTCTAAGGCAAGCTGGAAGGTAGCCAGCCACACCCAGGGCTAATATGGACTGTCTCAAAAATAAATATGTTGTAACAGAACGTAGCGTCTATTGTTACACAACAGATGATCCAAACATCGCAATATTTTCCAGCAGGTGGTTTAGGGGTGTGCTAAATAATAATCAGAATAATTTTAAAGCAAACTGACACATGTGTAGCAATGCCACAGTATTCTCAGTATTACTACAGTAATTGCCAGGGCTATATTTTCTTTGTGTTGATAGTGGACACAGATCTCAAAATGGGTGTGTCCCAGCCAAAATGATGCACTGAAGCTCCAAAATAGGAGTATCAGTAAACCCCAGGAGCCTAACCAGACTCAAATTCACAATTACAACCCTCTTCTAAAAGTCTACAGCATATGAAATCATGCTGGGCACAGACTGACAACGATCCACAAGGAGGAGGAAAAAGCTACATCATCAGGGATGGTTTGGATAGGAGCTGCAGTATGGGAGGAAAACCTCCTTATATATTTTTAAGACTTAACAATCGGGGACTGAAAAAAGAAAAGAAATAAGGGGTATAATTAGGGTGGTTTTTTTAAATTATGCCAGAGAAAATCTTCTGGGGAAAATAAAAAGCATGCAAAGGTCCACAGGTGAACAATGCAAAATGGATGGATGCTGCTTTTGCCTTCTCACACATGCAGTCTTTCTAGGCATGCAACACTAGAATAGATATAATACCCTGACATTTCCAGTTGCTCCACAGACAGTCCATCTTGGTAGAATCGGCACTGGCTTGCATCTTGAGGGGTTAGGAATCACGGCTCCCTTCCTGGATTCTCACTGAGGCATTCCAAAGCATGAATAGGCTAGTGGGTATCCCGGCTGCTTCCTTCCACTGGCTACAGACTGATGCTGTAAGCAGAACAGGGAGGGGGGGGAGGGCATATTGTATGCGCTGCGGTCTCCACTGCAGCAAATCAGCACTGTGATGTGGTTGCCCTAGGGAGCAGGCTCCTTTGAACAGGGGATGCAGTTGCCTATCAAATCAAAAGCATTCGCTTGGCGGCTTAGCCTTGTTAAGCCGTCGAAATGGTTAACTGAACCTGACAGCCCAGATACAAAAACAAATTGGGCTGGGGGTGGGGGTGTGCGCGTGGGACACAGCTTCCTATGTATTTATTCCCTGTGACTATTAATGTTCCAGAACTTTCTGGAGAACATTAAGAAATCCACTGTTTTCTTCAGCTGGATGGAGGCCCAAATTCCCCCTCATTTGCACCCATCCAAATAGTCCAGAGACACAAGGAAATGACAGAATAAATAAACCTCCAAAACGTTCGCAGCTTTCCAAGGCTGGACCTAGGACAAAGCACAAGTGAGCAGAGACTAGAATCAAGGTACCACACCCAGCTCCCCCAGTCTGTGCATCACACAAAAAAGGAAGCGTAGACAGGGGAATGTGTAAAAGGGGAGTTTAGTGAGAGGGGCTTAGGAGCCAGCAACAACATGGCCTATGTTACTAGGGAGATCCTCTAGACAGTTCTTAAATAAACGCTATTTAAAAGGTGGTCCCACATGATACACATACTGTAGGGGTATATTTACATTTAAAGAGGGCATGGTCTGGACATAAAGCATGGAAGCCATGAACTCCTGAGTTTCTAATCCAATCCCAGCTCCACCCTAGTCTCCCCCTCAGTGAAGCCACTTAGTTTCTTCGCCTCAGTTTCCCCATCAGTAAAAAGAACAGAATAGTGCTTCCCCTAGCAGAGGTATGGTGAGTGTTAATTAACAAAATCTTTGCCTAGCATCCTAAATCTGAACAGCACTGGCCATAAGCCTACTCAGTATTTATGCAGTGCCTGGCCTTTTCAACACTCAGTTCATATTGTAATCAGTCCTCAAAACACTCCCCAATAAGTATTATTATCCCCATTTCACTGATGGGAAAACCACAACATGGAAACCCATCATCATACAAGTCACTGTCCACATTAGGATGAGCCTTTAGGAACACCCAGCTGCAAAAGACTGGTATTTAATCTTCTAACCCATGCCATAGCATTAAATGTTGTACTGATACATTAAACTCAAAGTAAATATCGGTTTTCATCCTAGATACATGCAACTCCCACTGAATCCAATGTGTTGTAAAAAATATCTGTGTTGCAGACACAGCTACACAAGTTATACACACAGCCTAAGAGCTAGGACTGGGCTGCTGTTCCTTATGGCCTCTAGCACTTAAGCTAACAGTGGTCCTATACAGCTAGCATTATCAGGTCACTTCTGGTGGGCAATATCTCCCACAACTAAAGCTAATATCTAGGGTGAATCTTAATATGTAATAGGTTCACCTTTACACAGTAAAATCTGGTAGTACTGCTATAGTCAAAGGCCTAATGATCTCATTGTTTAGCTTTTAAAAGTATTTTCACAGGTCTTAAAGGCAGCACTGATCCCTCTCATGCAGGAGTCACTGTAGGAATGAGAGTCATGAACTAAAGGAGAAGATGACCTAAGGCAAGGGGAAGTGAGGACTAAGGAATACATAAAAGAAGGTCACATGGTTGCATTTCCCTCATGTTAGCCCCTGATTTACAGGATTCATAGAATACTAGAACTGGAAGGAATTTTAAGAGGTCATCAAGTCCAGTCCCCTGCACTCACGGCAGGACCAAGCACCATTTAGATCATCCCTGACAGGTGTTTGTCTAACTTGCTCTTTAAAATCTCCAGTGATAAGATTCCACAAGGCTATTTATTCCAGTGGTTAACTACCCTGGCAGTTAGGAAGCCTTTCCTAATGTCCAATCTAAACTTCCCTTGCTGCAATTTAAGCCTATTGCTTCTTCTCCTATCATCAGAAGTTAAGGAGAATAATTTTTCTCCCTTCTCCTTGTAACAACCTTTTAGGTACTTGAAAACGTATGTCCCCTCCCAGTCTTCTCTTTCCCAGACTAAACAAACCCAATTCTGTCAATCTTTCCTTATAGGTCATGTTTTCTAGATCTTTAATAATTTTTTTTGTTTTTCTCTGGACTTTTTCCAATTTGTTCACATCTTTCCTGAAATGTGTCACTCAGAACTTGACCAATATTCCAGTTGAGGCCTCATCAATGCGGAGTAGAGGGGAAGAATTATTCCTCGTGTCTTGCTTACAACACTCCTGCTATTCCATTTGCCTTTTTTTGTGCAACAGTGTCACACGGTGGACTCATATCTAGCTTGTGGTCCACTATGACCCCTAGATCCCTTTCTGAAGTACTCCTTCCTAGACAGTCACTTCCCATTATGTATGTGTGAAACTGATTGTCCCTTCCTAAGTGGAGTACTTTACATTTGTCCTTACTGAATTTCATCCTATTTACCTCAGACCATTTCTTCAGTTTGTCCAGATCAATTAGAAATTTAATCCTATTTTCCAAAATACTTGCAACCCCTCCCAGGTTGGTACAATCTGCAAACTCTGCTCCAGCTAGACTAGAGATTCCCAAGACAGGGAATGGAACCAGACTGCAGAGCAGCTGAGGATTTCATGCTACTGAAAAATGTTGCCCTAAGAATGTCCTTGTTGATGTGGAAAATATGACCATTTTAGGATGGGTCCACCATTCATTCCCAATTGCCCCATGGACTATGCAAATTGTGGCTTATTACCAAATTATTTTGTTTTGAAACACACATTAACACGGTGTAACCCACATACCTAGTGTGGTTCACTGTCCCATGTAGTGGTACTTAGACCACTTACAGTGAGTGATAAGAATAAGGGGAGCTCTACAGCCTAAGCTGAGAGCCAGCTGGCTTTTAGCTCAACCGGTAGAGGCTCAAATTTGCCCGGTGGCGGTTACAACAGCACCACAAACCACCCCTTGTGGTGGCGCGTCGGGGTTCCCCCGCCTCCTGCACCCCCATAATGGCACGAACAGACTCCACCAGCCAGTAGAATAGAGGGAGTTTATTGCTTCTCCAGGATACAGCACAGTCTAGATGTAATCTGATTACAGGGCAGGCCTAGGATGCCTCAGCCCCCCTTGAGATGCGGGAGACTGGGCCCCTAAATCCCACCCCGTTGCTTAGGCTGCTTCCTCCATGATGCCAGACAAACTAAAACCTCTCTTCCAGCCCTGCCCCCCCAGCCAGGTGTTGGTCTCCGCCCTCCTTCCTTTGTCTCCCTCCCTGGGAGGCTGAGCCTGGGTGTCTGGGTTAATACACATTTGGGAGAGTCAGTGAGAATCTCCCATCACAGCACAGGGGGACCCCGGGTCATAGAGCAGTCAGCACCCCCACTACGTCACACCCCTGTAACACTGAATATTTAAGCAAAACAAAAACCCAAACCAAAAAACTCCCCCAGGATCAGTAATGGGGTCAAGGTTACCAGATCATTACTGTTAAGCAAGTGGCTAGGGCCCCAGTCCTGCACTAAACTCAATGGAGTCTATGAGGTCCCAGGCACCCACTCACATGGATCCCACTGTAGGATCGGGGTGCTTGTTTTGAAACCCTGTCACTCACAGAAGAAAGCCAGGGTTCAGTACTTTGTATTTGGGGAAAACCCTGCGGCTTGGTGACCCACGATTAATATTTATAGCCAGTGTTCTATTCAAACTACACTATAACCCAGGGGTGGGCAATAAAAAACCCACAGCCCGCAAGGTTAGTCCCTGGTGGGCCACTGCCACTATGTTTACCTGCGCCGCAGCAGGTATCGGATGCTCGCAGCTTTGCTTGGCTGCAAATCGCTGTTCATGGCCAATGCGAGTGGCAGGAAGCGCCACGGACCAGGACACCGCGAACAGTGATTCATGGACAACCAGAACTGCGATCCTCTGCTACCTGCGGAGGCGAAGGTAAACATGGAGGTGGGGGCCCACCAGGAACTAACCTGCAGACTGGATCTGCAGGGCTGGCCTTACCAGGAGGCGAACTGAAGCAGCTGCCTCAGGTGCCAGACTGTGGGGGAGGCGCCACTAGGACCCAGAGAATTGAGACCTTTCAAAGTTTTGGCCCAAGCGTAGAGTTACCAGGTAGGTTTAGAAAAAATACCGGACACACTTGATGCTGGGGAACACCGGCCAGGAGGCGGGGCTGGCGGGTGGGGTTGGGGCAGTGCGGCTGGCCCAGGAAATGGGAGAGGAGATGCGGGGCGGGGAGGGGTCAGGGGTAGCGCGGCTGGCCCAGGGAGATGGCAGAGGGGTCGGGGGCAGCACGGCTGGCCAGGGGAGATCGAAAGGAGAAGAACCGGCCAGCAGGAAGCAGGGGTGGCCGGGAGGAGGTCGGGGGCAGCGGAGATGGTCGGGAAGGGCCAGGGGAAGCGGGGGGGGCGGGACTGACCCGGGCACATGCAGATCCCGAGGTGCTGTCAGTCCCATGCACGGTCCGGAAAAGCGCGAGTGAGTCCGGCTGCGGCTCCACCACGTGCTCAGGAGCACCGACAGGGCTTCTCCTCCTCTTCCCCAAGGCGTCAGACGCAGCCAGGGCTCCCAGCGCCGATCGCGCCCTGCGTCCCAGCCACTTCCCTGCCCCCGCCAGGCTTCCGTCCAGCGCCCAGCCAGAAATCCAGGAAATACCGGACATTGCACATGTCCAGTATTTTCTGGATTTTTTTACCGGACAGAGGGCCCAAAAACCAGACTGTCCGGTAGAATACCGGTCACCGGGCAACCCTACCCAAGCAAGGGTGCATGGGGGTGTCATTTGAGCTCTGCGCCTCAGGTGCCAAAATGTTGTGGGCCAGCCCTGCAGATCTGGCCTGTGGGCCGGAATTTGCCCACCCCTGCTATAACCTCTGTACTCTGGGTGTCCCTAATTTGGGAACACCTATTGTACAGACCCTGGCATCACTGAGCACCCTGGCATCACTGAGCACCTCCACATGCTGCCACTCTCTCCCCCACCCCCAGCTGGGGGAATGGCAGCTCAGTGATGGCGAGGGAAGGCTTTGCTTTCCCAACCTGCCAAGCAAGGCCTCACCCACACTCCGCTCCAAGAATGCCTGCTGTAGGCATTCTGGGGGCGGAGTGTTGCTGCCTTCAGTGACTGCCCTCCCTGTGCTCCAGGGCCAGGGAGGTTTGGGTCACGTGCGCACTCGCTCGCCCCCTCTGCTTCCTGTGGTGGTGAGTGGCGTGCTTGCCTCAGCAGAGGGGGCGGGGGTGTAGGTGGGTCTGGGGTCCTGCCTCCCCCAGCCCTAGCTGCACCAATGACCCCCTGGCCAGAGGCTTTTCCCCACCGCTTTCATATCAGGTGAACACCCCACCCCTACTGCCCTCCCTTGCCTGGCAAAATCTTTAATCCAGCAAACCCTGTTTCCCAAGGTTCAAGTGTATGGACTTTTGCTACACAGTATGAGGCACATCAGTGCTTAATTCATCCTCATACTTTAAAGAAACCATTTTTTCCCCTGTTAGCCTAACAAAGATCTACTTCACTGAGCATCCTACAGCCCCACTGTGCTTCTAAACACCCAGTTTAGCTCAGATTTTAGCCCATGGACTGGAACAGGTAATATGGGTCAAATACATAAGACTAATCAGGATGTACTCCTGGCTGCTCAGTAGCAGGTAATTTTCCTTGGCTTTTTAATGTACAGACTGCACCAATAGGTGAATAAAGAAAGGTAAACCTCCCACTGACTAGAAAAATTTCAAGTGCTCAGGAACCTTCTAATCAGGGGTTTCTTTTCACAGCTGGGTGTGGATTGTTATGTTATTATTTCTCCTTTGGAAGCTTGATCCTAGAGGGTGATAAATTCCTGTTCCTCCCAAGGACACACCGATTTGCCTAGTAGGAATGGGATTTTTATGAAGGAGCCTGCATTAGGGCTCTCCATGTTCTCCACATTCTCACAGGCTACTGCATACATGCCTCTTGCCACTACATTTATATCAACTATGCCACTGCCAGGCACTGCAGCTGGCACTGTGGATAATGTTTCATGAATCGATCTCTTAATGCACTGGTAATCAAGAGGAAGGATGGCTAAGGGGACCTCACTGATAATTCCCTGTTCTGCCACAAGCTTCCTGTGTGACCTTGGGCATCATTTAGCCTCTCAGTACCCTCCCCTTGACCGTCTGTAGTCTATTTAACTCACAAATACGCTGGGACATCAGCTGCCTCTTATTATATATTTGCACGGCCCCTAGCACAGCGGCTAGAGACTTCTAGACTTCTAGCCAGAGACTTCTAGCCACTATAATGATTTGTGCTAATAATGACACATCGGGGTTTTATATTCATCTTCCTCACAGCTGTCTGAGCTCATGCAAACTTTTAAAGAAGTCCTGGGATTGCCTGGCAGTTGGTCAAACTCCTCTTCCCACTTGAGCAGGGCTAAGTGCTGCACTGGGAAGGGGTAGGGGTGGAGAAAGGAAGAGAGTTAAGGAACCGCTTCGTTCCCCCAGCATACCTACCCATGCCTGGTAGAACACATTGCTAGCAAGCTCCGATGACACACCAGGACCCTAGACACAATCCACATTTGGCAGCAGTTGTTAAAGGGAGTTTTTGGTGCAGTGGTGATGACTGCTACCAAGTGCATCCCTCCCACATGGTCCTGAGCCATCCTCCTTCTGGGTTAGCAGCTGAGCTGGCCTAGTGCAGAACCACTAACCCTCTATCACCATTTTCCACTCACAGAGCCACGAGGCGGAAGGGAACACCTTGGTTCATTAACTGTCCCCAAATTCCAACCCACATGCTTTGGGGAGTCAGGGTGGAGAAACTTACTTGCCTCCCAATACATCCCCCAGCCTCAGATTTTCTTCCACAACTTTTGGAAAGGCAGAAATGGCCCCAGGAGTAACTGCTGTGCTTGGACAGAAAGCCGGTGACTTTATATACCCCCCAGTACTCTGGAACACAGCCACAATCAACAAAAGGTGTCAGTAAGGAACAACTGAGGACGTCCCAAACCTAGCCCCCAGTATTTAAAGGGTTCCTAATATAACCAACAAACTGTCCAAATGGCCCTCTCACCCCAGCTTCTGAGTCCCCAGACAAGGCCGTTGGTGCCTCTTGCGGTGGCCACATACACTCAGGAGGAGTGTGAGCTCAGAGTGGTGAGTTCTGGTCTCTGCTGCATTGCCAGGTGTCTGTCCCTGTGGTCACCATGCTGGCCAGACCTTCCTCTGCAGGTCTGGACCACTCTTGAAGCACTGTGCCTGGCCTCATCTCCCAGCCCTGGGTCTAGGCTGTGTTTGGGCCTGCTCCTTCCACCAGCAAGTGCTCATCTCCCACCCAACTGCGCCAAAGCCAACTAGGTAGCCTGACCAAATCGCCTTTCTCCAAGTTGGTTTGAACTCCCTCTCCCGAGTGGCATGCCCCTCTTCCAATGGGAGGCCAGGAAGTCATGGGTGGGATTTCTTCCCAGTCTTCTAGCCAACCAGACAGAGCTCTGCGGGTCGAGGTATCAGCTCTCTGCCCACCATGTGTGCTCAGCAGGTGTATAGTCCGGCCTCAAGGGATGAAGCGAGCAGCAGAAGTTGCCTCTCCTACTACACCTCCTTACACTTCTGGTAGATGAAAACCCAAGTTTTAAAGCTCCTAGTGCTAGTTTATATTCTCATGCAAAGAGTTAGGATAGTTTGACCATAATGTGCAACAACAGAGCCATAAGTGGATCTAATTAAGCAGTGCACAAGTACAAGGTGCACAGGGAAGGACAGAGAAAGTAGACTGATGGGCCGGTGGTTAAGGCTTTGGGCTGGGACTCAGAAGATCAGGCTTCACTTTCCAGCCCTGTTACCTTGGGCAAGTCACAAGGGCCAGCACCCTCAAATAGGTACTAACCTCCTATAGAAATTCAAGGGGACTGAGGCATCCATTATCTTTGAAAAACTCAGCCTTAGTCTTTCTATGTCAAGTTCTTGCCGTGTTTATAACCCGGGCTAAGAATATTCTCCTACGTCACAGGGAGGTTGGAGGCCATATAGGTACCTAGGTAAATAAATTGCCAAAATTGCTAGAGTAGTTTCAGCTATTTCAGGCAAATGGCAACACAATACTCATATTAAATTGAATTTAGATAGCAGTAAAATGCCTTGTGTCATAGCCCAGTCATTGGCTTCTTTAGGAATGAGATGTTTGGAAACAGAAAATTCTCTATGACTCACAAAGGGAAGGAACAAGCATGAATGTTCATGCTGTGATGAAGGGACGGTAGGAAGATATCCTTTTCTGGACATTTTGGACATTCAGTTAAATAAAGTCTCTCGGTAGTTAACTCTTGGGACCTAGCCCTAACTGTCTTGCCTGCAAGGGTTACAACCATAGACAGTGAGTTCTAAAGAGTCCCGCAGAATGCTTGGGAATCAGGAAGTGAGTTGGCAGGAGGCCAGGAGAAGCAATGGAAACTGAGTATGGGCTTTTGAACTGAAATGAGTGGCCTTCCTACTCCTGCTGTTGTGTAACCAGAACAGAGCTGGAAGGACATGCATTAAGCCAGGCATGGAGTATCCAGGGGTATCCATGTCTAGGGAAGGATTAAAACTTGAAACAGATACACGAACAGAACAGGGAATGTTTAGTGAGATGTGATCAGGTTATTTTCAGGGATGCTGGACTTCTCTGTGCTACCCCCTTATACAGTAACTTTCCAAACTGAATCCCAGGGAAGCAAGTCTCTGTATTTTAATTCTTTCTCCCCCACCCCCGATTGCTCTGTAACACCTAGCAACCAAGCAATGTTTCACCAAATGTGTTTTCCCATGGGCGGCTGGTATGTAAGGCAGGGGAAGACATTGCCTTCCCAAACTGCCAGCCTGACCCCGGCCACACTCCACCCCCAGAATGCCTATTGTAGGCATATGGGAGGGCAGAGTGTTGCTGCCCGAGTGCCTGCCTTTCCCCCATGCTCTGGGGCTGAGGAAACTGGGCCCATGCGCTGCTTGCCCTCCCTTTGCTCGCGAGAGGGGGGAGGATGTGGCATGCTGCCTTCCTCTCTGTGGGGGGCGGGGCTTTGGCAGAAGGGGCAGGATTGGGGGTAGAACTGGGGGCTTGCCTTCCCCAGCCCTACCTTCCCCCACTGCCCATGGTGTTTGCTTCGTTTTGTTAATTTTAAAAAAATCAGTCTTTTAAGACCGTGATCTGATTCCTGTGTCCTAGAAGGCGGGAGGTTCTGTGTGCATGTGCCTAAGACTGCACAGCCAAAACTACTAAGAAACTAAAGCTCGGCAGCAGCCCCTGTCTGTGGGGACTCCCTGTGAACAGCCCCGCTGGGACTCCCTGTGAACAGGGGCTGCTGGACTGAGCCAAAACTGAGCAAGCCTGGCTCAGTCCTGGCTCGCACCGGATCCGGGACCTACCCCTGCTGCGCCTGCATCCCCAGCTCTTGCTACATTTAAACTCAGAGCCACAGCAATCTTCTCCATTGACTAATAGTGTAGTTAAAATTTTTATTGACTACATGATTAGTGGATTACTCGCCTCTTCACATACTTAGCTGAAAGATGCTACAGACAGTGAAGATACCTGGGTTAATTCTTAGATGATGTTATGGATCCCAAGGGAATTAGAAAGATTAGCTGAGGAAACAATCTGACCGAGACTGTAAAATGGTCAGAATTGCATATCCTGGTGAAAACAAGCAAGGACGCTTTTGTATTACTTTCTGAAATGGTACCTGGGAGAAGAGCTATGAAAAAAAATGCAAGGGCATATCCTTCCAGCAGCAATATTCTGTCCCTATAACCTTGGAGGTATCCATTCCAGGGGGCCCCTGGCATGAAGTATGGAGGGTAGGGAAGAGGGTGTGCCCAGAAAAGAGCATGAGCAAAGCAAAAAAGAAATCCCATTATTGATTCAGCAAAAACACATACTGAATTTCCACACCAATGACATGGACCCTTAAGGGCTTCCCTGGCCCAGCACTGAAGTTGCATTTTGCATGTGTATGTGAGAGCTAAATCTGGCACTAAATTTAAACTGAAAAGAGGAAGGAGAGAAAAGAGAACAAAGAGATACTAAGGCAGGCAGTAGAATTTGTAGAAGTACAGAGACCTTCATCGTGGAGAGAGGTAACCAGGGATCTCCCATTTAGGAGGAGAGGAAGGGAACTGATCTAATCTTAGGTATTTGAATAAAAGGGGGCATTACTACCCCCTCTGTAATACAGTGACAAAAAAAAAAAAGACTTCCAAATCTGGCACCCCTTAATCTGATTAGAGGAGAAGAATATTTTATTTTCTTTCTGAAGGCAAAAGGGTTAGGATTACATCAGCAAAACCATGTAAAGTATAGAGAACAAAGCAATAGTCATTAGGGAATTCAGAGCTGCATGAGAATACAGTAAACACTAGTAATTAGGCATCCTATTAAACCCACAAAGGAAGGAAGGTCCAATGGTTAGGGCAGTAGGCTACAATATGGAAGACTAGGTTCAATTCCCTACCTAACCACAGACTTGTGACCTGGGACAAGCGCCTCAGTTTCCCATCTGTGAAACAGGGAAATGCAGCATTCAGAGCTGGGCGTCCAGCTAGCAGCTGCCACTCTCCAGCAGCCCAGCTCTACTTCCACAGATCTTTTGTGATCAGCAATGTAAAGACTGAGGCACTCAGACACTGCTACAACGGGGGCCATATATGGACCAGAGATAGATAGCATTGAAATCAACAGGACAACTAGAGAAGCAGCTGTTACTAATCTTGAGTAAGGGTAGCAGAATCTCACCCTGAAAATATGTTCAGTTAGATTCTCTGTCCGTAAGTGCTGGCTACGGCCAGGATGACCGTAATAAGTGAGGAATGCTGTACTACTTCTGTTACCTTTTCCCAGGTAAGGTTCATTATAGTGTGCTGATGCAGCCTGAGTGCATGCTCCTCTGGAAGTTGATGGGTGTGACTCATCTATCCTTCACTCAGAATAAAGGCAAGAAACAGTTTGGCTCCTTTTTGTAGGAAGATGAGGTTTGAAACAGGGGTCACTACCCACCACAGAGACGGCATGGAAGTCCAGTGGAGGGTGTGTGTGTGTGTGAGTGTGTGAGAGAGAGAGAGCGAGAGAGAGCGCGAGAGAGAGAGAGAGAGAATTGTGTGTGTGTGTGTGTGTGTGTGTGTGTGTGTGTGTGAGAGAGGGGAATTGTGTGTGTGTGTGTGTGTGTGTGTGTGTGTGTGTGTGTGTGTGTGTGTGAGAGAGAGAGAGAGAGAGAGAGAATTGTGTGTGTGTGTGTGTGAGTGAGAGAGAGAGAATTGGAATTGTGTGTGTGTGTGTGTGAGTGAGAGAGAGAGAATTGGAATTGTGATTGTGAGCAGAGCAATTGCCTCCTGTTTGAATCCTACTGTCCTCAGGGACATGGGACCTTGTACACTCTTTGTAAATAAACAGGATTGCACCAAAAGAGAAAAAAAGACCATCTCGTCTTCCATTGTCCTCCTAATGGAAACAATCCTCAAGACCCTGCATCTTGGCTAACTGATCAGGCCAAAGGCAGTAACAATACACATAGAAGCTTCCTAGAGTCGCTGCCATTTGTATGGAGTTACAAGTACCCAAATAGAGGATATTGCTGGAGAGGAAGGTGGAGGGAGGCAGAGTTTGAGGAAAAGCAGGAGGAGGGAGTACAAAGTTTCCACTTTAAATATTTAACATTTATAAATAACTAGCATAATGGCCTAAAAATAAATGTAAATGTGCCTTTTTGCATGCAGTCAGTCCTTTCCTACTGCACTTTTTCCTGTAGTGCCCATGCGACTCTCTCAGCAGTGGCTGATGTGTTCATTGGGTAGCCATGAAAGTCTTTACAAGATGTGTGTCTGAAGCTGTATTGTACAAGCAGGATCCTTTTCAGAGACTCGTCAATGCCAATGTCACCCTTTTTTCTGCACCGCTGCTGGCAGCAGTGCTGCCTTCAGAACTGGGTGCCCAGCTGTGTTCCCTCTAAGCTGTGCTCTTGTGCAGCTACTCAGAAGAGATTCAAACACTACCCAGCTGATTAGCAGAGTGCCCACAGCTAGGTTTTTTGTTTCAACTGGTGATGCACATTTGCACATAAAAAGAATTATTGTGCACATGGATGGAAAGAAAATTAGAGGGAGCATTAATGCCTAGCTAGTAGCTGCCACTGTCTGCTCTTAAGACAGTGCCACTGCCAGCAACAGTGCAGAAAAAAGGGAGACAACCCAGTACACATGCATGCCACTCTTAGGGCACAGTGTAAATTGCAGTTCTCCTAGAATTAATGTTGGAAAAAACAAGCAAGGAAAACGCATGGATATTTGTTCATGTTTCAAAGTAGTAGTTATTAATGGTTCACAAACCTGCTGGAAAGGTATAACAAGTGGGGTTCAGCAGGGGTCTGTTTTGGGACCGGCTCTGTTCAATATCTTCGTCAACGATTTAGATATTGGCATAGAAAGTACGCTTATTAAGTTTGCAGATGATACCAACCTGGGAGGGGTTGCGACTGATCTGGAGAATAGGGTCATAATTCAAAATGATCTGGACAAATTGGAGAAATGGTCTGATGTAAATAGGATGAAGTTTAATAAGGACAAATGTAAAGTGCTCCACTTAGGAAGGAACAATCAGTTTCACACATACAGAATAGGAAGCGATTGTCTAGGAAGGAGTACGGCAGAAAGGGATCTAGGAGTTATAGTGGACCACAAGCTGAATATGAGTCAGCAGTGTGATGCTGTTGCAAAAAAAGCAAACATGATTCTGGGATGCATTAACAGGTGTGTTGTGAGCAAGACATGAGAAGTCACTCTTCCGCTCTACTCAGCGCTGGTTAGGCCTCAGTTGGAGTATTGTGTCCAGTTCTGGGCACCGCATTTCAAGAAAGACGTGGAGAAATTGGAGAGGGTCCAGAGAAGAGCAACAAGAATGATTAAAGGTCTAGAGAACATGACCTATGAAGGAAGGCTGAAAGAATTGGGTTTGTTTAGTTTAGAAAAGAGAAGATTGAGGGGGGACATGATAGCCGTTTTCAGGTATCTAAAAGGGTATCATAAGGAGGAGGGAGAAAACTTGTTCATCTTGGCCTCTGAGGATAGAAGAAGCAATGGGCTTAAACTGCAGCAAGGGAGGTTTAGGTTGGACATTAGGAAAAAGTTCCTAACTGTCAGGGTAGTTAAACACTGGAATAAATTGCCCAGGGAGGTTGTGGAATCCCCATCTCTGGAGATATTTAAGAGTAGGTTAGATAAATGTCTATCAGGGATGGTCTAGACATTATTTGGTCCTGCCATAGGGGTAGGGGACTGGACACGATGACCTCTTGAGGTCCCTTCCAGTCCTAGGATTCTATGATTCTATGATTCAAAAATCTGCCCAGATGGAGATCAGAGGACGAAAATAATAGGTCATGTCCAGGAAAACCCAGACATGTGATAACCTTACATTTTAGGTAATATAGCTGAGGGAACCTTAAACTGCAGCAATGCTAACTGGGTATTCAACATTTTGACATTGGCTACTGTACATCAATAAGCTGTCCATTTAAGTTCAGAATGAAGTGACCTGTGTGTCTGGAGCATGAGTGAACTTAACAGCACTAGTGAGTGGCTGAGGGGTGTTCAGGCTAAAAACATTTGTATCTGCAGCACTGGGGAAGTAAAAACAAGTAAAGAATCTATAGCAGAAACAGGCAGTTTAGTGTCAGGTAATAACAATGATTAAAGGCATGAGAAGACTTTCCTAGACCTGTTTAGTTTGGAGAGGAAAGGAAAAAGAGGACTGAATTATTTAGGGAAAGTAGATCAGATGCTCCAGTTTAGTATCTCCCATACAGAAAAACAAGAGACTGCTTGTGACAGGATGGAATAGGCCCCAAGGCAGTAGAGAAGTCCTCCAAGCAGGCTAGAGTGGCTGCAAGGGAAGCAACCAATAAGGGGCCAGGAAGGCCATATAAAAGATGCTGTAGTGCAGAGCAGAGCAGCAGTTAGTTGCTGTATGAAGCTCAAGGAGTGAAGACTGGGTGGTTGGTGGGAAGAGCAGCACTGTGGAGAGCTCACAACAAACAAGACAGAGGCTAGAGTGGTTTGTTTTGTTTGGCACACAGACTGTATGACTCAGCCAGAGGACTGAGTCACCAAAGAGCCACCATCAACAAAGAGAGAACAGGCACACACACTTGGCCGGGGGATACTTGTTTGAGGTGAGAGCAACCCCGTTACACTACTCAATTAAATTAAAAGGCAATACATTTAAAAGTGATCTAAGAAAATGTTCTTTGCACAATGCCTAATGAATCTGACACTCCTTGGCACAAAATGTCCTCAGGACTATTAAAAAAAAATCCAGTGACACTAAATAGAGTAAAAGACATTTTTAGACGTCATAAATTCTCATTCTCCAGGGCATAATAAAACCAATAACCAATGGGGGTTAGGAAGAAACTTCCTTTATGGGCAGGTCATTTCCATTTTGTGCACCAGGGGTTTTCTAGCACCTTCCTCTGAAGCAACGGATAGTCTCCCACTGTCAGAGGAAGTGGGCTGAACTCGGTCTGACTTCTAGTAACAATTCATATCCTCCCAAATGCTTTTATAACTGGAGTACAAGAAGAAGAAAATATCCTTCACCCCAGGAAAATGTCAATGCAGCAATGTCTGAGAACGTTTTACCGCCTCAGAAGGAAGAATTCTACTCAGTACACTGTTCTGTTCAGCATAAAGGTACAAAATCAATAAAACACTAATTTAAATGTTTGATGTTGTTAACCAATTAAAAAGCAACAAGTATTTACATTGAACTAGGGAACAGTTTTATCACATCATAGTATATTCAGCCTTGTAAGCTTCACTCGTGATTGGTATATGAATACAATAGGAGCTGCACTAATTGAGGAAGGCAAGTGAATGAACAAAATATGGGATTATAACAGGTCATACAGGAGCAGGGAGAGAACAGTTAGACTTGATCATTGTGCATAAATGGAGCAAAGTAGCAGATGGAAAATATAATGAATCCATATCATTACCCTTGAGAATTCCCTAGGTACAGTCAGTTTGGGTATGTCTACACAGCAAAGTTATTTCAAAATAACAGCCATTATTTCGAAGCCAACTGCTATTTTGAAATTAATTCGAAATAGTGGAGGGCTTATTTCGAAATTGGTAAACCTCATTCCACGAGGAATAGCGCCAATTTCGAAATTGCTATTTTGAAATAAGCACTGTGTAGACGCTTATTTCGAAATAGGGGGCCTCCAGCCCTTCCCAGGGTGCCCTGCTGGCCGCCCTGGCCACAAGGTAACTTCTGACCTGATGCCTTGCCAGAACCAGTTCCGGCTGGCCTTAAATGTGATTCAGAGTCCAATCAGTGTGGACGCGCTATTTCGAAATAGCAAAAAGCTATTTCGAAATGCATTTTGTGTGTAGACGCATTATTTCGAAATAAGATATTTCAAAATAACTATTTCAAAATTAGATATTTCGAAATAATGCTGTAGTGTAGACATACCCTTTGTGTGTTTGCAGGAGCTGATTGTACCATGGAGGGCTTTCAAATGTAATCCAAATCTCACTTTTTAAAATTTGCACACTGAAAACTGTTGGACTCTGAATAGAAATTTTATCACCGATGGAGTATAAATCTACAAAATGCAGGTTTGCTAAATGGCAAGTCACATTTGTGTTGTAAGAAGACTAACTTATTTCTGAAAGAACAAAACAGTGAAATCCAACAAAGCTATGAAGATATGAATCTAGCATTTCAGCAAGCACAGCAGTGGACAAAATCACAGCCAGACAATAATAAAAAGTATGTTGGAATTTTTAACAAATTTCCTCCACCTGTTTCCACTTTCTGAAAATATCCCAGCATATGGTGGTTTGCTGAAACTGCCAATCCTAAACAAATACTGCAAAATATTCCTGGAAAGAGAGTTTTGAATTCCTCAAACCATGTAATTGTATGATATAAACCCCTGATTTTAAGAAAGAGTCATGCAACCAGGAGATTAAAAACTATTACGGGCCAATGTCCATATTCCAAATTCCTTGCCGCCAAGCTAAAGACCAAGAATTAATTTATAAACATTTTTAGTTCCTTTGGAGTTTATAAATATATTTGAGAAAAAAAGCATGATCTCATTGTAGACAGTCAGGAATAGGAAAAGAGGAGAAACACCATCGGAAAAATGATTTAGCTTGAACTATTTGCCTTGCTCTGGCTCAATGGTTCTCATGCTTTCCCAAACTATGGTGCCAGAGGAAAGGGTTCCAGGATCCTCCTGCCATCATGCTCCCTAGAAAGAGAAGATAGGTATGACCTCTAGGTCTGTATGTCCCTTCCAGGTTGAGAGCCTGTGCTCTAGACACATTGAGTGAAGGAGTCTTAAGATCTGCTGCATTAGACCACGTGCTCTTGCAGCCAGTGTGAAGTAATACGTAGAACATGGCACTATGCATTTCTGCTCTTTACCGTATACAGCAGTAAATTGCACTAATCTTTCCCGGTCCACTCAGAATGAAGTAAACATTGCACTCAATTGTGACTCCGAGGAGCTGGAGAGGGGTAGAAACTCAGGGAGGTGTGGTGCATGGAGGTATTAGTGCTTGGGAGAGCACCTCTTATTGCATACATATGGTAAGTGTAGCTAGTGCTCCGCACAGCACAACCATCCTGGTGCAATTGAGAAGAATCACCCTGCTCCCCACATGGCCCTCCAGGGAGGTTAGCATTGCAGGTAATGCCTGGAATACAGCTTGCCCCAGGCTCCTGCGCCAATGCATGTGAGGGGACAGAGCTCCTTGCTGTCCCAAATGCCCTGGCATAGGGAGAGGCAGGACTCAGCCCTGCATGGCTTATTTTTGACGTCCAATTGGCTGGATAGCAAATGTGACGATTACTTTGCGTGTTTGAAGTGTCAGAAATGACTCTGCAGATTTCCCAAAAGCTGAATAATTAATGTAGGTCTCTGATTTAGCATGAATCAAGCAGTGCCGACAGACAGCTGGAGGTGGCATTTCTCACCAGCTCCAAAGAAATAACTTTGTTAAAAATGTTTAAAAAAGGACTGTGTTTTGCTTCTGCTAACTCAGAAAAGCAGGACGTTCTGCTGCAGGTTAATACTGATGACTTTTAGGATGTTTCTATCCCCATTTTATTGTTACATTGAGTCTTACTGTTGCTGGCAGGACCAGAATCTCTAGGACTTGCATGTTGGCAAGAATCTGACCTTTTAGCGTCTTGTTCAGAGACTATACTGCAGGGATAAATTCCTCTCCATTTAAATGACTTTGTTACTATTAATATGTGCTAGCTCCCAAATGGACAAGCAGCACTTTTCAGAGTTTGAAAAGCCCTTTAATGAATTAGTGTGGAGGAGGAAATTATTTTTATTAAAAAACCCCCACAAAACATACACACCTTCTGCCTGTTGCAGTGATTAATTTATCTGGTGCTACACTCAAACCAAAGCCATATGATAAGATGTTCTCTTACAGCAGGATAATGAACAATACCCTGAAGATAGATGGAAAAACAGTGGGCCTGACTTTGCTCTCAATTACATCAGTGTGAAACAGGAGTCACTCTACCCAAGGCAAGCTCATCTGACGTAAATCTGTGAAGCTTCACTGAAGTCAGTGGAACTATGCCAATTTACTCCAAATGAGGACATGGCCTAATGAAGTTCCTCTGTCTGAGCTCTGAATATGGTCCAGTAACCTAGTAAATACAAAGAGGTGGTGATATGATAGAGGTCTATAAAATCATGACTGATGTGGAAAAAGTGAATAAGGAAAAGTTATTTACTTATTTGCACAATATAAGAACTAGGGGTCACCAAATGAAATTAATAGGCAGCAGGTTTAAAACAAACAAAAGGAAATTTTTCTTCACTCAGCGCACAGTCAACCTGTGGAACTCCTTGCCAGAGGATGCGGTGAAGGCTAGAACTTTAACAGGGTTCAAAAAAGAGCTAGATAGATTCATGGAGGTTAGGTCTATGAATGGCTATTAGCCAGGATGGGTAGGAATTGTGTTCCTCTGTTTCTCTGGAAGTGAGAGACAGGGGAAGGATCACATGAGGATTACCTGTTGTGTTCCCTCCCACTGGGGCATCTGGTATTGGCTACTGTTGGCAGACAGGATACTGGGCTAGATGGACCTTTGGTCTGACCCAGTATGGCCGTTCTTATGTTCTAAACCAGATAGTTGGGTGGGAAAGGCCTATGCCTACTCAGGGCTCTGGCTTAAATGCCTTAACTAGTGTAAACAAAACAAGCTGGTCAGTTGTAAGAGAGATCCACTTGCCATAGGGAATAGTACTCAGCATTCACACAGGGCTTACTCTGCAACCTTTTCTAGCACATACAGCCCTCTGAGGCACTGCAGGGAAGAAAGTTCAATACGTTCCATCTTGCGAATGAGGAAAGCGAGGCAGAGAGATAAGGTGATTTCGAGAAGATTGGTATCAAAGCTGTGAGGAAGGCTCAGGAATTCCTGGTTCTCAGTCCCTCATTCAAACCACAGCCTCCCTCTCCCTGGATGCTCCATGAAACATCTGGGTGTGATGGGCATGCAGTTCATCCAAGGCAGGGCATCCATGGGAGACTGCCTGGGTTCTGGGAAGGCTGCTGTAGACTCTAGCACTTTCTGGGTCTGTGGCTGAGGAGCAGAGACTTGCCACACCAAGGCTTCCAGGCTCGCTGCCGTGGGAGCCAAGAGGTCCTGGAACGGGCTTTCAGAGTGCAGCTCCAATACTGGCTTGGAGATTGGAAGCCCTAGTGTCCCTGTCCCTAGGGCAGTCTGCTTGGCCAGACTGCCTGGGAGCTGCAGACCCTGGGAGCTGTGTGGCATTCTTGTCTGCTATTGCAAGTATGTCTGCTCTGCAGTATGTCTAGGTATCCCAGAAAAGCTCTGCCGCGTCCAAGGAATGCATCCGCTTTTTCGGAACAGTTTCCGAAAAAGTGGACGTGTTCTTTCAACACCCCTGTATTCCTTTCAGTAAGAGGAATAAGGGATGTTCCAAAAGAGGAGCTGTTTCCGAAATTTGGCCCCATTCAGGCTGTGTCTACACTACAAAGAAAAGTCGGAAAAAGATACGCAAATTGCAAACCACAATTTGTGTATGTTTTTCTGCTTTTCATCCCAAAGAGGCTTTTCCAACATTTGGCCCATCTACACGGGGCCAAATGTCAGAAAGAAACCCTTTTTCAGAAGATCCCTTCTTCCTTGTAAAACGAGGTTTACAGAGATACCGACAAAACGCATCCGCAGCGGACGCGTTCCTTGGACGCAACAGAGCTTTTCCAGGATGGTATCCTGGAAAAGCTCTGTAGTCTAGACATACCTGTAGACGGGCCAAATTTCGGAAAAGCCTCTTTCGGAAAAAAAGCAGAAAAAGATGTGCAAGTTGCAGTTTGCAATTTGCGTCTCTTTTTCCGACTTTTCTCGGCAGTGTAGACATAGCAATGAGAGCATCCACTGCATTCAGCAGCTACCACTCCAGGTTAGATTCTCTGCATGGAAATGTTTCTCCTACCCCCACTTTGTAAATGGGTGGAGGATTGTTCAAGACAAATATTTTAGACGTCATTCTGTTAAGCCCCTGCCCCCTTTTCCCCTCATCCTGCCTTTATTTCCATGGATACAGAAGAGGGGATTGAGAGCCAGAGGCAAATCAGAATTACTTTCAATGGCGCTTCTGGCTGCTCATTCCTGCTTCAGAAACCAAAGAAACAGATGTATTGTTTTTTTTTTTTTAAATAAAAAATAAAGATTGGAGTGTTTTTTGATGATAGGTGGTTAACTCAGCCTTTTCTGCTGCCAGCGTTGGGCACAGGGGACTGCAGTGTGTTGCCTCTGAATGACACTGAATTTATCTTTGTTCTCCCTGAAAATGGAGCATGCTCTGAACAAAACTATTTTCTTTTCTTTTGGTGTTGCAACAGCCTAAACAAAGAGAACAGAGTGCAGCACACAAAAGGAAAGTCACAGAAAGGGGTAAAAATATATGGTCTCCACAGAGCTTGGAGGAGCGTGCTGCTTACAGAGAGCAGAGAAGGATTCACATTGTTTGTGAAAAGGGAAGCTTTGCCTTTAGACACCTCTGATTCTGACCTGAAGTTATACTACTGGAAATTAGGAGTTATTCCAGCCAAGTCAGTGCAGCTACTTTGGGGTAAAACTGGTGCCAATAAATACAGAATCACATCCAAAGTCTTTGTTTGATATACTGGAAAGGACAGGACAAAGCTGGTACAGAGTGAGGCTACCCATAGATAGAGCTTCCCTACAACTGGGAATACATCCACCTGAAGTGAAAGATTGCACATCTCCAGGACAAACAACAAATGGCCATGGACCATTTGCTCCCTCAGGGAAGGGAATGATTCCTTGCTAGCATGGTCCCACCTACACAAGGAAAATGCCAATATGCCCTCGACTGGTTTCCGAGAGCCAAGTTTGGAAATGACTCCAGGGACCATCAGGCAACACAAATGGAGCAGATTTTTTTTAAATAGCAGCTTTTTTTAAGACGATAAAGGATGATCCTAAGGCTGGAATTAGGCTGGGAGTCTGGAGATCTGCGTTCTTCTCCCACCTTGCATGCAAGTCACCCAGTCTTTTGGTGCCTTAGTTCCCCACCTGTAAAATGGGGATTGTAATATTTTCCTTCCCTACCTTCTATTTTTTCTATTTAAACTGCCTCTTTGGCAAAGGGAGGGTGCGTCGACACAGCACCATAGCTCGAAATGAGATAAGCAATTTGAGCTATGCAAATTGTGTATCTTATTTCGATGCTATTTCAAAATAGCTTATTTTGTCATTTTGAAATAAAGCGCTATTCTGAAACGTCCCTGACTCCTCATAGAATGAGATTCACAGAGACGTCGTAATAGTGATTCTAAAATAACGGGCTTGCGGTGAGGACGCAGGATAGCTATTTCGGGATACTCTGGAATCCTGAAATAGTGTTGCAGTGTAGACATAGCCGAATGGATTCTCCCCTGTGTGCAAGTACAGCACCTAACACATGGGAACTTTGATGTTTGCTAGAGGTTCCAGGCTCTGCTGTCAAACAAACAGAATGATGAAAGCAATAATAATGAATGTTCCTGACAATTTGCAGGTATGGCTTTCTGCTAACAATATGGTGAAAATCCTGTGCTCTCCTGAACATGCCCCAGGGAAAATTTTTCCAGTTTTGCAGCAAATACCCTTGTTAGGGTGAGACAAATTGCTCTATCATCTGCTAAGATAGATGTGTTTTGGGTACCTTCCATCCAGCAGCCTGCAAAATAAATACATGAATAAAATGAAATTTAAAAAGTAGTATTTGGTTAAAACTTTTTTGTCCTGGTGGCTTGATTGCTTTCATTTAGCCTATAATGGATGTAATGTAGCTCTCTAATGATTTGTAAATACTGTTGATGTGATTACTGGAATGTTTACAGTATGAATATGCTGATTTATTTTAATAAGGATTTTAAGAGCTAAGAAGCAGAAAGGTAAGGCTCCAGATAAGCTCCAGATAAGCTACACATGAGGGTTTTTAAGAGACACCGCCAGGGAAAAAGCCCCAGAATGAAGGAGATCAAAAGAACTATAAACATGATTTTTAAAAGGGTTCTCTCTCTCTCTTAGGGATAGTAGCATGGGAAAATCAGACTGTGACAGACATCCAGAGTGTCTGAAGAAGTTAGACTCACCTCGGTACCCTCAGAGAACGGGGATGGCAAGTCATGAGGTAACAAACATGTGAGTAGATGGTTTTAAAATCCTCCCTCTCTAAATACTTTGTTCCCATGGCAAGCCCAAAGTATTGTGTGTCTTAAGAATGCTCTTTGTACACCAGTGGTCATAGACTCCCAATGAGAAGAACTGTAAGTGCCCAAACTCAGTCAGACCTGCTATGCATGTAGGTCAGTACACAGCATACTGTAATCCAGGGCCTGCTCTGAGTGTGGGAGAACTGCAGAATTCTACCACTGATCAAGTAATGGCACAATGCCTAGGACCTGAGGAGGGGCACTCAGACAGGAAAGGGACCGGGCAGAGGCTAGCTCTGTAATCAAAACAAGCCCCACTTGGAGTTCACAGAGGCACCAAAAGAAGTAGTACGTGTACATCTGGACAGACAGGTGGAAATGTCAACAAGAGGCAAGATTGTCTGTCTTCTCAGGTAAACAGAATGCTGGTGAGACAGCCTCAGATGGTGCACAGAAGTGATACAACTACACTGCACACTTTTAGCTGCTGCTCTGCAAACGTGCCTCTACACAGTCTGGAGGGACCCTCTTCAGTGGTGCTCACATACCCCGGCGCCAGGCGCCATTAGAAGAACTGAGACAGACACACAGTGGTGAAAAAGTTGCTTTGTGATCCATGCCCTCTCAGTGCTTGACTTTTCTGTCGAGGCTGCCAGAGGAGATACCAGTTGGTACCAAGTGTGATGGGGCAGCCTTTTGAAGGTGGACACTTTTTCACTTGGAACTAGACAGCCTACCAATTAATTTCACATATGCCACTGAACACAGACAGCTGGACTCAAGGCAGTGACCAGAAGGCAGAAGGCTCTGTATCCCATTACCAATCCTGTGAGCCATTAAGCCTCTAACAGAACAAGGTTCTTGAAGATTTACAGATGCGTAATTTAGTGAAGGACAAATCAGTGCCTTCGTATCCTTGGGCTACGGGGCTGAAATGCAAGGCAAGCAGGAAAACAGTGCAGATAAGGGCTGAGGATTTCAGAAAAGCGTTTGCTGCTGTACATCACAGGAGATTGATTTATAAAGTCATAAAGCTGGGTATGTTGGGCAGGAGGTGACTGAAATGCATTACAAAGTGGCTTAGGGAAAGGAACCAGAAGCTGTCAATAAAATCAAACAGTCCACTGGAAAGACATATAACCAGGAGGGTACCCCCATAGTTAATGAGAGCTAGGATTGTTTACCTTGTACTGTGTATAAATGACCTTGAGAGGGATGCCTTTATCTAATGATACCACATTGTAGGAGGCAGCAGGGGACCAGGACACAAATTAAAATCACAAATGATAGATTAGGTTTGTGGCCTGATAAGCAGCTCCTAGAGTTCAATGAAGAGAAGTTTTAATGAGATTAAGTGACAAAACCATCACTTAAAAAAGAAGGGTTAATACAGGCTAGGCAGGAGATATGGGGAGGGGAAGCATAGATGCGCCACTGAAACCATCTGTGTTATTAAAAAATGGCAGAGTCTGTCCCCAGAGGAAAGGAGAAGTGAATCATGGTTTAACTCCAGTAGTCTGCAATGCTACCACATGTAGCGTTCTGGGCAGACTCACCAACCGGGGGGGAGGGGAGGCCGGGAGAGAAAGGGGGAGAAAGGGAGCAGTTGTCCCAGGGTTTAGCAATTTAAGAGGGCCCTGGGTCCTTTTGAATTGTCGCCGGAGCACTGCACAGCTCACTCCGTGTGGCTCTGAGGCCTCAGAGGGGTGCACTGCAGTTCAGGTGACACTGAAGGCTGGCTGCCCAGGCCCCGCCCCTTCCATTTGAGGCTCCACTCCTTTGGGGTGTGAAGAGGTGGATCCCACACACGCCTCGTCCACGTGTCAGCTCCCCTGGCTCTGGGTCATGTTGTAGGCAGGCAATTGCTATGATCAGCCAAAATGCAGTGAGTGGCACTGAACATCACACTCCCAAGGCATATGACGAATGATCAGTCAGGCCTGTTTTGCACAACTAACATACAACACGCCCAAGGGAAGAAGTGATTGACTGCGATCTTGGCAAGGGTAACAAATTGGAACAACCAGAGATCACCCAAGCAGGGGATCATACACATACAAATACCCAAGCCTATGAGAGAGGGCGCTGAGCTATGGGAGCAGCTGACAAGGGGTCTGTTCCAGCTCCTGCTGGAGTCAGTGGAATGGCTCCCTTTTTCCCAATGGGAGATGGATTGGACCCAGAGCTGGCTGCAGCAATGAACAGTGTACAGGAATGCAAACATTGGCCAAAGCAGGAGAGAGCTACCACCTCGACGGCTGTGATAATAACGGTGACAAGATACAGGCTCCTATGTAATACTTATGTCTGTTAGAAAAGATCAGGTTACCCAGAGGTGGATGGGGTAGGGGGGCCCCATCCTTAGGATCGGAGTGAGCAGCAAATTAACCACAGGTTCACCTTTTTATCTCAGTATGTAAATACACTTGTCAATTACATCTCCCTTTAAGCCCTGATTTAGTAACGTGAACAACCATATCATAACCATGTGATGAATATAATTATATCTGCCCCCATTTCCTGCTTCTTAGTTGATATAAGCAGTTTTCACATCACAAAACTCCTTGAATCAGCAGCTTACAAGGGGGAAAAGGATGTGTGACCCTGAATGTATACTTCAGAGCAAATGGGAGTGGATAAGGGGGTTAAAAGGCTAGCATGGTTAATACATAGATCAGAGGTGGGGAACCTGACACCCAGGGACCAGATGCAGTACTTGGCTTGCCTGGATCCGGCCCCCAGGCCTCAGGCCTCCCCCCACCCAGCATTGGGGAGCCCACACTGGCATTCCAGCACCTGCTGTCCCCCGCCCGATTTATTTTTCGGGGGGTCAGTGGCCCCCAACCCAAGAAGGGTTCCTCACCTGTGACAGACTTTCATGAAAAGATACATCCTGGGTACAGCTGTAACTTATCTATCCTGAGCAAGCAGGAAAGGAGGAATCAAAGTATGTTTATAAATCAGTAGAAGCAGTGTCTGCCCAGGCGGTACCCCCATCACCATGGCAGCAATTACTCAGCCCCCTTATTTAACCCTTACACACCCCAACAATATCAACAAAGGCAGGCTTCATAATAATCAAAAGCTCACGTTGGACTACAATGTCCCCCCAGCCATTACTGAACTTAAGTTTCTATAATACATAGTTCTAAGTCCTGATAGTGTAACCCACACACCTAGGCTATGTCTATATTGGCGGCATCTTGCGCAAGTGTTCTTGTGCAAGAAGTCTTGTGCAAGAAAACGTCCACACTGCCATGTGCAAGCTGTGCTTTTGCGCAAGAGCGCCCATGGCAGTGTGGACGCTCTCTTGCGCAAGAAAGCTCTGATGGCCATTTTAGCCATCTTGCGGAAGAAACCCCTGCCGAGCATCCACACTGCCCTCTTGCACAAGAGCCCCTGCACAAGAGGGCTTACACCTGTTAAAAAAGAGCATAGCTCTTGCGCAAGAAGCCTCTCTTACCACGCCGTACTGTAAATCTTCTTCCGCAAGAGAGGGTGGGCAGTGTGGATGCTCTGCGGATTCTTGCGCAAGAACAACCGTTCTTGCGCAAGAACCCACCAGTGTAGACATAGCCCTAGTGTGGTTACTGAGCAATCCAAGTGGTACCTAGCCCACAGCAACAGTTAAGAGCAAGAGACCTCTATAGCATGGGCTAGGAGCCAGCTGGCTTTTAGCTCAGAGGGTAGAGGTGCCTATACTCTACTCCAGAAGTCTCAGGTTCAAATCCGCCTGGTGGTGGTTACAAGAGCACACCTTTCCCCCTCCTACGAAGCTGGAAAAGGCACAAGGTTTCATGACTGGTGAGTCTGCCATCTCCCAGAAAGGGGTGCTCTGGATACAGAACGTCTGCATGTATCATTAAGTCAAATGCAAATGTAATGGATGAAATGCAGCAACTCAGGATTAAGTTGATCTGGGACCTCAGGTGCACAAGCAAGCCCCTGGCCCAGTGTAACAAACAGCCTGGCAGCTGGTAATGATTTTGGTGGGTGGGTGGGAGAGAATATAACACCCTCTTGTTTACACAATAACCACTAACACATCTCCCACAAAGGGTTACGAAGCACAAATCGAACGTCTCCTAAAGACAGTGCCTAGTGCTTCTTTCTGGTGTTTTATATAGTAAATGTTACTTGAGTTTTCTCAGGCATCCTATTCTTTACAAAAGGGAGACAGTCAGGTTACACAAGACCGTATAAAGTAATTGGTCAGGATCATCATATTTGTATTAACTTGTAGGAAGAACCTGCGGCATTTGTGAATTTTCCCCTGACCATTTCTCATATCAATCTAATTAAGCAAGATATTTTTGGAACTAAACTGTGGTTCAGAGCAGACTGTAAAACACTCCTCCTACCTCCCAACAAAAGCACAGTGCACATCTGCCTAGATGTATCCAGTATCTTTCGACTGACATTTTTCAAGCTGTCTACAATATCAAGAGCACCATGCCTAGGAGACGTCTTCTAGCTGGCATGTTCTGATGTGACATTCATTTCAAAGGATGCAAAGCTGGTGCTGAAACATGTGCATAGTTCCTGGCAGCAGTCAAGGACTGAAACAAAAATGGGGCACGATATGTGAAAACAATGACAGATGATAAAAGCACTGTGTGCAGAGCTGTTAACTGCCTTGGGCTGAAATACATTGCCTCAGCATGGCTCCTGAAGAGCAGGGATACCGATTGGATGGCTGGTAATCTATTCTGGCCGGCATGCGTGACCTAGGATGGATTCAAGAGATGGGAAGAGGCACCATTTCTTGAAGAGGCAAAGCTTCAGCCCCTGCCTAGGTCTTGATCTCCTTGGGACTCTTTATGGAAGAGCAGTGAGGTTGGGGACAATTAATAAAAGATTCATGTGAGTCCACGCAGATCATTTGCCAGGGAGATGTGTTTAGTATCCCAGAGATGTTGCAGCAATCTTTTCCCTTACTTAAAGGGAAAAGTAGTGGGGAAGGATGGATCTGCATGAAAAGGACACTTGCTGACACTTTCCCAGCTGATGAAATGACAGCTGGTCCAGAACAGGAGAGAGGTGAAGCCTACGGTTTAGGAGAGGACTCTGCTCAAGGAACCAGCTGACGTAAATTCACACACAACGTGCTTTTCTTCCCCAGATTGCAAACCTATAGTTTAGTTACTAATCATTATCTAACTCAGAAAGCCTCAGATTTCATGGTAAGGGCTGATTAAACAGCTTTGACAACAAACAAACATTCACCACCACTGCCACATCAAGTATCCAATTGCATTGCAGTGTGTGGGGGGAAGGGGGGGGGGAAGGGGGGGGGAGCTTGTTCCAATCAACACTGACATTTGCAGTTAGTTGTCATACTTGAGAAGAGCCATGCTGGTGCCTTGCATGCATTTCTTTTTGCTTGTTTGTTTTTAGTGATTTTAATAGCATCCAAGTGGTATTTGAGGACAAACACCACATTCACTACTAGTCATTCGGAATAGGTGGTGGGGAGGAAATAGAATCTAAGTTGATGTACAACTGGTCTACCTCAAATCTGTGATCCATGTTTGAGGACTGAACATCCTGAAGGGCCTCACTGTAGTTATGATAGACATACTACAGCTCCGGGTGTATCTGGAAGTAAAGAGACTCAGGGAACGAGCCATAACCCAAAGGCTAAAAACCAAACAAGGCAAAACAATATTCAAAGCACAAGATTCAGGGTGGTGACAGTCCCTTTTTGGATGGTGGTTGGGGGCAATCACACTCTAATGGATTTGGGGGTTTATTGTCTGGAGATTGGGGTTCTCTTTATAGAGACTTCAGAATTTACATGAACATAGCATGTGTCTGGGGGAGGGAAAAAAACACCCTCATCTTAATTAAGATTGTGTTAGGAAGGATTGGCATTCATGCAATCCCACAAAATAAAGGAAGTCTCCAATTAAGCCAACATGCACTTCCATACCAAATGAGAACCACACTACAGAAATTCACTCTCAGGCTTCATAATTACACAATTGACTCGTTGTCACTCATAACATGAAGCAGTGCACTAACCACTCTGAAAAAATCATTAAATGTCTTTAAATCAGGGCCTTGGCCAAATTGTGGCACAAACAAATTATGAGAGCCAGCTGAAACTGGAATCTCTGTTCTGTGGGAATTTCCAGCATTTTGACATTTGTTTTCATTGAGATTTGGAATTAAAAAACCCCATCATAAAAAGCTTCCCTTGAAACAAAATATGTAAAAAAAAAAAAAAAAAAAAAAAAAAAGGTCAAAAAGGTCCATTTCCAAAATGATCAAAATGGAGCAACCTTATCAAAAAAATTTTTTCTGCATCTAAATGAAATTGTCAAAGTCAACATGTTCTCACAGAAAGTTTCAATTTTGACAGAATGAAATTTTGACTTAAAATGCCCGAGTTATGCCACTGTGAAGTTTTCAGCCAGCTCGATTAGTTAAATAAAACTTTTAAAAACCCCAACCCAAAACAAACAAACAAAAACAAAACAAAAAATAAAAGCCACCCACAACAACAACAAAGGTTCAGAGACGTTATGAAATCTTTCCATTACTTTGCCAGAATGGCTGAGCCCAAACACAAAAGAAAAGAGGCTGATAGAATGTAATTCTGAGGTCCTTCCTTTTCTTTTAGCATTTAAAAGAGAAGATGATGTCTACCTAAACCCATTTGTGAATATGGCAAGACTACAGTTCATTGTATTAAAGTGGAGAAAAATTGAGGAAATAAGAATATGGGAGAAAACACAGATGAATTTAGAACTTTGTCAAAGAAGAGGCCTGTACTCCAGTCCAGCATCATCCATGTGGGGTTTTCGCACATTCCGTTTTGCTTAGCTAAAGCTAACAGTTCTGGTTGATTAAGAGTTTGGAGTATGGGAAGGGACTCTGGCTGAGGTATGGGCTTTGAGTTAGGGCCAGAAATGAGGGGTTCAGAGTGAGGGAGGAGGAAATTGGGCTGAGGATGATGGATTTAGGGTGGAGTATGGGAGAAGGTGTGGGGTTTGGGCAGGAAATTTGAGTGTGTGTGTGGGGGGGGAGGCTTGGGGAAAGGGGTTAGGGTGTAGGAGGTGTTTCTGAGTGCCAGATCTGGTCAGTCCTCACCTTGGGCAGCTCCCCAAAAGTGGCAACACATCTCTGCTGCTCCTAGCTCTGCACGTTTTTTTCAAAATGTCTGTGTGGGGAGGAGGGGGAGGTTCCTAGTGGTGCTCTTTTTAATGAAAATGAAGGGTGGAGTCATTTGGGTGGACGATAGTATGTCTGTCCTTGGGCAACTGGAAGGACTATCACTCACACAGAAACAGCAACTCACTTCTAAGGGATTTACTTCTAAACTCTCCGAGTACATCTATCCGGCAAGAGAAAACCCACAGCACCGCTGCAGCTGGCCTGAGACAGCTGATTTGAGCTTGCCAGGTCTGGAGGCAGGGCTACATATTGCAGTGCAGATATTGGCTGGGCCTGGAGCTGGGGCTCTGAGATCCACCACCTTCACTGGATTAGAGAGTCCAGGCCTGGACATCTCCACTGTCATTTTTACCTCTGCAGCCTGAAACAATGGAAAGGGACTCTGAAATTTGGTGTCATAGGTCTGTTATTGCAGCATAGACATAGCCTCCCAATTTTTCATCTCCTCCCCCCCTTGTGTCTGACTGGAATACCTGTGCCTAACACAGGCATATATTATAGCAATCATGCAAATACTGACAGGCCAACACCATCAATAAGTGTTAGGTGTCTGCTTGTCAGTAGTGACTTTGTTCTTGGGTTTCTCTGGGCTACTTGAACTCCAGGCAGCTGGAGACAATGTTTGTTTTAGTGGTAAAGTTGCAATGACACCGTGGTTAATGTTTGTTTTGGCTGTGACAAGCAACGTGGCCGTCAGAGAATCACCTTGAATGAAGAAAAAGCTGAGTCACAGACCACCAGGACAAAATTAACAGGATGCAAGTTCCAAAATGCATTTAATTTAATTTAAGAGCAATGTCTCGCCGCAGATACACCGCAAGACAGAATTTCCCCCATGTCCTTCTCTAAGTGATTACTGCAATGCAGAGTTATCAGAAAAACAGCCCCCCACCCCCAAGAGCATTTAAACAGAGAGGCTCAAATACTGGCTTAAAGCCACGGCCTGAACTGGGTAATGCAGAGGGGGGTCACTCTGCAGTCGGGACACTGTCTGACTCAGCTGGAATGCCTCCTGCCAGAGTACGTGCCGCACAGGAAGCTCGCCCCCATGGAAGAAGGCTCAGCATGCGTCTTCCTCATGCCAGCCAACCAGGGAGATGAGGTGACACTGCAATCTTCACCCATTTCCTCCCACCTTCTTTTGAGGAGGTGAACACCTGTGCTGGAGACAGCAGGGCACAGTACACTGATTGCAGCTCCCCAATTATATGCAGTCTAATGGGGTCTAAAGGCCGAGAAAAGCCTCCTACCACTCTCTGCCCCCTCCAACTTTTGCTCTTGCGTTAGGTCAACAAATGGAACGGAAACTGGGATCTCTGGAGCTTAGCGCATGAGCCTTTACTGTATGACCTGAAAGCCAGCTAAGGCCAGAGGCAACATGTGTGGGGTATACGCAGGGCATGGCGGTGCATGTGGCAACCCACAGGGTATGTCTAGACTACATGGCTCCGTCGACGTAAGCAAAGAAGCGGGGATTTAACTAATCCCTGCTTCATTAAAATAAACATGGCCGCGCGCTGTGCCGACGATCAGCTGATCCGGCACAGCGCGGCAGTCTAGACGCGGGGCCTGTTGGCTGGGGAAGCCTTTGCCGACCGATCCCTTATGCCTCGTGAAATGAGGTTTACAGGATCGGTCGGCAAAGGCTTCCCAGCCGACAGATCGCGTCTGAACTGCCGCGCTATGCGGATCAGCTGATCGTCGGCACAGCGTGGCGGCCATGTTTATTTTAATGAAGCGGGGATTAGTTAAATCCCCGCTTCTTTGCCTATGCCGGGTAAACTAGTTTACATGACTCCGTCGACGGAGCCATGTAGTCTAGACATACTCCCAAGGTGGGAGGGTCCAGCCAGAAGGAGTCTTCTTGCCGTGGTGCTGCTCCCTTCCTCCCTTCCCCGGACATGGTGGCGAAGAAGGTGCAGACTTGATGGCTCTGGTTCTTTTGGAGACTCATCAGCCTGAAGTTAACTGGGAATGAAGAATGACAAGGGCACTTCTCTCCCGGGGCAAAGGCATTTAAGATAAGGGAGTGTGTGGGACTAAAATGTGACAGTGTCTTCCAAACACCAGAGGTAGACCCACTTTGGATTGAATGCATTAAATCGAGTGATGCTTTTCTACCAGAGGGTCCAATCTTTCCCCGTGGCCAACTAGGTGACGTGGCACCTCAACAGCTGATGGCTATCACAAAGGTTGAACTGCACAGCTGGTGGATGTACCAGCTTTACCGTCAGCCCCTATCTTAAACTCCACTGTGGAGAAAGCACTAGAGTGTCAACTAACAGAGGGGGTAGCCGTGTTAGTCTGAAACTGCATAAACAATGAGAAATCCTGTGGCACCTTATAGACTAACAGATTTATTGGAGCATAAGCTTTTGTGGGCAAAGACCACAAAAGACCACATGCATCCAACGAAGTGGGTCTTTGTTGTTCATGCACTAGAGTGTGTATTCCCTGCCAAGTTTCCCTAAAAGCCCTATACTAGACCTGTGTACCAATGCAGGCAGGGCTCTCCATGATCGTGGAAGAAGGGAAAAGATTTGCCTTGGTATCTGCCCTATATGGGTGCAGTCTATTGGGAGTGGTGAGTAGTAGATACCAAAGAGCCAGGCTATGTACCAAGCCAGAGAGATGCCATTAAGAAACATAGCATAAAATTTAGCTGCATGAGCCCCAGACCACAGGGCACCATCCTTTTTAGCAGAGAAAAGTGGCAACTGTGGGAAAATCATTTTCTGCTCAGACAGGATTCCAATTTGGACCAGTTTCTCCACTCTCCCCCCCTTTTAATGATGCACTACATATACTTTTGCTAACAGATGCTTACCAATTTCTTGAACAAACCCTCGGGATTTGCTCTGTTGGTGTATTACATTTCACAACTTCCTAGGTCTTGTTATCTGAATGTCTGACAAACAGCTGGCTACCTGTTTGATCATACAAATTGCTGTGGCTTTTAAAAAGGTCCCCCTCTCAATTGGATGGAATTATTTATAAAAAACACAGCCCATTCTAGTGGGCAGTTCTCCCCACTGGTCTGTGGGTGACCTGGCCTTAAGACAAACCTTGCGAGCGCTTTGCTCTTCAAGGCGATTCTTCCTGCCCATCATGCGTGTTTTCATAGTAGTGCCACCCCTAACTCCAACACTGGTAGGGAAACTGGTGGCAGCCCTGAGAGAAGGAGCATGTTCTGCCCTGTCAAGTCTAACTACTGTTCAGTGCCTTTGAAGTCTCACCACCTTAGGTGAAAGCATTTCCACCCGGGGGCTTAAATCCAGTGAGTCTAGCTGTGACCCGCACCGGTAGCTCCTTTCGACTCCACTGGGATTTGCAAGTGCTCGGGCCAACTGCAAATAGGTGCCTAATTGGATTTAAATGGCCTGACTTCAGGCACCTATGTTTGAAAACGCAGTACCTGCGCGTACGACCTATTTGTCTGACCTTGGCTTCTCCAATACAGAAATACATAGCAACAGGTATCGTTAAATGAAAACCAACAAAGGAAAAACCCTACCCAAACAAGACCCGCGCTTCTTCCCCTGGGAGAGGAGGAGAGAACAGAAGCCACCACAGAGGTTAGCGACACTGCTTAACACAGTGCTGGAAGGTGCTGAGATACTATTCTGAGGAGCATGGTATAAAAACCTGACTGGAATAGTGTAAGCACAATGGAGACCAAGTATCATGCCTACCTCCAGGTATCAGGCGAGTGGTTTGGATGGGATAAAGAACAACCTGTGGCCCAAGATGTTGCAGTTTTGAAGGCTACAGACCAAACTAGAGTTTTACAGCAGCAGTGAGGAGTGACCCTGTGAAGGGGTGAAGGAGGAACTCTACTGGTTGGAAGGGACCGTGCAGACTGTGAGCACTGCTCTCTAACATGATCCCCAAACCCCCTGGTTCATTTTCCTCACACTGGGGACTGACTGGTGGGACCACAGCCCTTCAGTTCCCTGTCCATATTTGGGAAACATCCTCCCTTGGGGAGCTTGGAGGGAGCACATTCCCTTGGTCACACTTTCTGCATCTATCTGTGGTCTCTTAGGGAGGGGGACAACTCCATAAGCCTCCTCATGCCCTGCTCTCTCTGCATCTGGGAGGGCGATGCATTAAAACAGAATGAAACCATAAGATCTTGGCTGAACACCCAGCCGTCTTCCTGACACTACCCCACACTGTCCTTCCAGGCTTTACTGTAAATATTATGGGCCAGATTCCAACATCTTTATTCACATTCAGTAGGATCTTACTCCATAAGTAAGTCCCACTGGCTTCAGTGGGACATCCCAGAATATGCTGCTACTAAACCACAGTAAAGGTAACCAGATCTGGGCTTAGTTTAGCCAAGTAAAAGGACACAAGGATCCAGGTGACCCTTCTTCAAATACTCCAGTTAAACAGTAGAGACAAGGGACTGTCAGCAAAGTAACACTGTTTAACTGGGATTAACAGTTAGTTCCATCAGTGAGGCAGCTTTAAGGCCAAAAGTGTTTCATAATTAAGGAGTCTATTCCCGAGCTGTGTGCCTGTAACCCTAGTACGCTGGATATGGCTAGAGATCTCTTCCCACCCACCCCACTCCCTGCCTAGGACACCCATTAGCTTCATTACCCCGAGAATGGGTCTTCACAGATTCAATGGTCTGCTAAGAGGTCTGGCAGGCTTTTTCACTTTTAAGTTAAATAGATCCCTTCTGAAGGGGGAGAAGCCATGGAACAGGGATAGGAAAAGGAAGGTGGGGTGGACATTAAGACCCAGTAGTACTCCAAATTTTCAGGTGCCCTATGCAGCCGTGTATTCTGTGTAACGGTAAGGACAGCCCTGCTCCAAGTCTCTCCTCCCTCTAAGTTACAGGATCCCGCTTATTTCCTGTTTCCCCTTCCCTGCTGGCTGTGTTGAAGCTTTTCAACTAGGTAACTACAAGTCCCAGAACTCCCTTAGACTGGGAGGAAACTAGTCACAGGTCAGAGCTGGAGCCCTGTTTAAAGGCTGGCTTACCCTGTAATAATTACCCTGGCTGAATGACTATTCCAGTGTGTAACCACTTTGAAGACTCACCTCTGCTTTTTATCCTTGTAGACACTGCCTATGGATGTGCAATGTCTGGGGGTCAAATTCTGCCTTTGGTTATGTGCATGCAACCTTCGGTGACAATGCACGCAGATGGAGGACAGAATTTGGCCCTGAACTCACATTATTGAGAACAGAGCCCAGATCTCCTACTCCAGTGACTTAACCCCACATACCCCCACCCTCCACATAGAGCTGTAAGTACTTTCTGTAAGATGTGTGAAGATAAACAATAGTGCCTATAGGAAATTAAACAGTGCACAGTAACAAATGGATTGCTTCCACTCACTGCATCCCAGTGTCACACAGATCAAGGCCAGGAAAGACCCCTTCATTTACACCCTTTACGAATGGGGGAATTCTGAATGATGCAAAGCTATCAGAGCACTGTAAAAAAGTAAAGTGAAAGTAAACCAGATGGGGCAGGACATGGGAGAACTTACAGCAGATGGCACTAAAATATTAAACTAACATTTCCTTATGTTCAAAGCTCAGCCACAGATTACTGCTGATTACAGACTGTCTATGTAGAAAATGGCGATGAAAAATGAGTCCCAGAGTGTAAAATCATTCTACCAAACAGCTCCCTTCCTTCAATACAACCACGCTAGCAAATAATGTCAACACAAGAGCTATGTTACTGTTATTCTAGCAAGGTTACGTGTAACAAAAGCACTCCTCATAAAGGTAACTCCCAAGCATCTATTGAAAAACAAATTCATTGTGAAGCTGCCAAAAAAAAATCTGACTCGCCATGGCAACAGCCCTAGGTAGACACAGACATTAAAATAATAATTTAAAAACCAACCCAGACAAGGTTTGTTTCCAATCTTTTCAAATGCCTCCACATGATATTTCTGGGAAACGTATGGCTGTAAGTGAAATTTCACTTGGGTGGAAACAGTCACTATTGCTCTATTGAGTACAGGCATCCGAGGGGTCTTTCAGAATGCTATCACTGAAACAAATTATTTTGATAGGCTGGTTTGAGGCTCATAATGCAGCACCAGGGAGTCTGGGGTTCCCTTGCAAAGATGAATGGAGGAGTTCCTTGCTTCTGTTATCTCTGAAAGAAAGCATGTGACAGGGTGTCTTTTGCCACTGATCCTCATGAGGGATGGCTCAAGAGAGGGGTTTGCAGGGCAGAGAGCAATTCATTGTTCAGTGCACACAGATGCCATATCATGAGCTCTGTGAGCAATTTATGGCTGCTACTATATAACTGTTTGCAAGGAAATTAAGGGTGATTAGATAGAAATTGTACAGAGATGGGTGATGGGCTTAACATATACTCATCAGCTGATCCACTCCCTAAAAGTCAGGTGTTTTGAAGAAGAAATGTGCTCTGGTTTATTCTCCACTGCTCTGGTGCCTCCATCTGCCAAAATCTACACAAGGAATTTCATTGGATGAAGCCAATTGAGCCTGGGAGGGGGTCTGTTCCACAGGAGGGGACCCAGCACAACAGAGCAAAGGCCAAACTGCTTGGGCGGGGGGAGAGGGGGAGGCCATATCTCTGGAAATAACACACAAGAAGGCTATGAAGCCCATCCAAGGCTGACTGAAGCCTGTCTATGGTAATTATATGGCAAGCACCTCATAGTCCATAATAGATTCATCCCTGTTAGGCCCCCCCATGCGGAAGGGAATTGCTATCACTCCATTTTGCAGACAGAAATGAAGCCAAAGAGACTGACTTATCTACGGTGTCACAAATAGCCTGCATCTGACAAAGTGGTTTTACCCATGAACGCTGATGCCCAAATAAATCTAGTGGTCTTTAAAGGTGCCATAGGACTCTTTGTTGTTTTTGCAGATACGGACTAAACACAGTAACACTAACAACAAGGAATTAAACCCAGGTCTCCCACCCTGCAGGCACTCAATCTTGTCCCTGCACCATCCCTCCTCTGTACAGACGAGAATCCTTCCATAGACTGAATCAACACATTGCTACAATCAATCTGGAGTGGCCAGGTAGGAACTGCGAGGACCCAGGCGCTGGAGTCTAGGATCAGATATAGAGACTAAGGAGAAGTTATATACATAGGTCTGAAAACATTCTTTTTTTAGAATGAGCAAGTAAACCTCAGTTTTGTTTGTCCTTAGTATAAAAGACAAGGGTGTGTAACTGACTTTGTAATATGAACAGCCATAGCGAGCGGGATTAAGAGAAGTTGAGGTGTTTTCTAACAACTGGGCAAATGGGGAGGATTCACTTTTCAGCTGAAGTTACATAGGGGTCAGATTCTGCCCTCAGTTACAACCACACAACCCATGGAGTAACTGAGGTTAGAATTTGACCAAAGGTCCATACACATGATCATTCAGAACTTGCTCAGATTTACAAGCACTCACCACAGATCTCACCAGTGACAGATTTCTTGACAACAGCATTGTGCGTTTTCTATGGGCTTGTGTATATGGTGGCAAGGTGAAGTGTACAGGGGTCTGAACTATAGAGCATGGTAACACTCTGCCCTGTAACTGTTCAAAAGGTGCTTTGTGCGAGGTTCCTACTTGAAATGTACTCCTGTGGGAGTTCGGTGCTACTGCGCAATGTGGAATTTTGCAGAAATTGGTGTGGTGCACGCAGAATTTCCTTCCCTCCGTGAAAGGGGCTGCAATGCTGCTAGGTGTCACTAGGGTTGCCAGGTGTCCGGTTTTGAACTGGACAGTCCAGTATTTGAGCTTTCTGTTCGGGAAACAAATTGAGAAAATAGAAATGTCCGGTATTTTCTAAATAAGATGGAATGTAGATTGTGATGTAATATCAAGTGTGTCCGGTATTTCTGTTGAAGTCATCTGGTAACCCTAGGTGCCACTAAACTTGGTAGAGCCCAGCTCCCACATAGCAGACACTGCTGAGGGGAGGGGGAGGGAGCTAGAGGGTTCCTGGCAGTTCAGTTCCCAGGAAAGGAGGGGAGGGCAGCTTGCAGGAAACTCTGTGCACGCCTGGGACTGAGCATCATGCTGTTTCTCCCTCTGGATCCCTGGGGAGGGAGCGGTGCGGGGAAAGGAATGGGAATCTTGGCAAGGGAGGGCAGGCAAATGGGCTCTATTGGGAAGAGAGTTCAGGTGTATGGGACTCTGAGGAGGGACATGGGCGCTCTCCCATCCGGGATAGCGAGAAGGGCCAGTGGCAGCAGATGCCTCCATCTGGCCGCGGCAGCCCAGCTCCAACCCTCATCTGACTGCCGTGGTCTGTTCTCAGCTGCCATGCTCCTGGGGCAGATCCCACGGCCTAGCCATGGTGGCCCTGTGACTGCTGCAAAGAGCCCGGCCGCGGTGGCCCAGCTTGGGCTCCAGGCGCAGCAGCCTGGCCAATAAGGCCCCAATCAGGGTCCAGCCACCATCTGGCTGCAACGTCCTGTCTCCAGCCCTGATCCTGGAGCAGGCCCATTGGTCTGGCCTGTATCAGGCTACAGGAAGGGCTGGCAGTGGCCCCCCTCCGGCTGCGGCATGTGTAGCAGGGGAGGCCGTGATCTGGCTGCAGTGATCCTGGCCCGGCCCCTCATCCAGCCACTGCTGCCTGGGTGCAGCAGCCCAGCCCTGGCCAGGTAAGGTTATCCAGCCCCAGTGGCCCCCGCACATACTCTACTTCTCACCCCCAGCACTCAGCCACACGCCTCAACCCCCCTGCCCTAAGTCCCTCATACAGCCCAAACTTGACTCCTGCAACCCCACAGCCGCAAACTGCACCTCCGGGAGCAGCAGAAGTCCCATTAAATAAAGTCTGAGTACAATGTTTCATTGATGCTCTTATTCATCAACATGTCAATTATCAATAATGTTAAGTGGTGTATTTTCAGTCATGCAACTGGGCATTCTTACACGGCTCTTTGTTGACCACTCGTTCTGAATGTTGATGTGGTTTGGCTCTTTGGTTTGAAAACGTTGCCGACCCCGTCCTAGTTCATGCCAGCAGGGTCTCCGTGGGACAGTCAGAACACTCCATTCTGGCATGCTCTGCAATTCGCAACCCCGTCAGCTGCCTCAGACCATCCCATAGACAAATCCTACATTAAAAGCCCAGTAGGGACTGTAGTAAGTTGAGGGTCAGTAACATGGAGTCAGCAGGCCCAAGGACTGTAACATGAAAACAGCAACAGGCCTGCAATTTAGTGAGCAAGACTTTGGTTCAGTAACTCAGATATTCATAACTGTGTAAGTTAGGACACAGGGAGGCACGGAGAACAGACTGTAAGCCGAAAGGGAGTAACGGAACATCTTAAGGAATGTCCTGGTACAAAAACTCCCTAAACACGAATGCACATACCGACCTAGGTTCAGGGCCAGGTCGGAATTGACAGCATGAAGGATAGTAAGTAAGCCCCCCTTCCGTAAGGTGAGGGGTGGTATCTAGGCAACAGAGGGTGGCAACCCAGTACGTAAGGAAATGATGTAAGTTGTTTGTATCTGTCTATAAAAGGACACCACAAAAGGTGCTCTCCGGCCGACCATAGGAGGGGCGCACTAGGCACCTGAACGGCAGGTGTCATTGCTTGAATTTACAGAACGCACAGTAGCTTAACTTTGACTAACTGCTGTTAATATCTGTTATATGGCAATAGGCCTGCCTGGTGTTGGTACCTTGTCAACGCAGGCCATAGTGCCCAGTGGTGTAACACTGTACTGATCTCTGTTACCAACTGGTAGAGCTTCGCATTTGACAATAAACCTGCTCGATTGATTTCAAACCTTGCCCGCATCTGTCATTTCTGGGGCCTCTCAGAGATCTCTTGTGTTGACCCAAGTGCACGGAGTCTAATACTCTAGATCAAGGGAGCACCAATTGTTACGCATGCAGCCGAAAGTTTATTATCACCGACGGAGCAGAGGTCCTGTCAGGAGTGCGCCAGGACGACCCTGACCAGACGACGCTGACACTGACAGTCCAGACCACCGAAGGTACCGAGGTACGAAAACACCAAGGTACGACACTGGTGACCCCGACGTGATTCAGTAACAACTCTGCACAACCGCCCCGAGAGCTAGGTGAATAAATATAGTGTCCCCATTTTACAGATGAAGAAAACAGAGAAAGGCAAAGTGATTTACCCAAATGAGGCAATGGTAGAGCCCAGACCAGCACTCTGGACCTCTGGACTCTTGGAAGGCATGAGACCGACTTCAGAGCACTCCAAGTCAACATTGAGGGGAAAAAGAGAAACGCAGAGAAGAACCACAATTTGTTTTCCAGAGACCGATGGCTTCCCAGTTGTGCCACCCCAGCTATGATCCAGATTAATGGATAATGTTCAAGGGAACAGTACATGACACACTTACAGGGGACACAAAAGTGCTTCACTGGTGGTACAGGCCTTGATTTAGGAAGCCACTTAACTTGGGGGTAACATGCTAGAAACCAGGCTGTCAAGTCATTTGTGTTCTCAAGACAGATGACTATGCTCCACTCGGAGTATAAGGGTTTAAGAAGTAAGAAGAACAATGTAAGACCTAGGCACAAAGCCACCGATCTGACTGTCCTTTCAGACCTGCTTCGGTTCACCTTCCTTTGGCTTGACTGTACACGCACAGAGTGCTCACACAGGCCTTTTTTCATAGCCAATAGGAGTTTTCTTGATTGACATAGAGAATCTATTTAAATTAGAAAAACTTAAAAAACAATGAATAGTACAATATTACCAGGGCTCGACAATTTAGGTAATCTACTCGACACGGGCGAGTAGATTATAGCCCAGCACGGCACCGCAGCGCGATCAGCACAATAAAATAATGGACAAATTTCCACCACCCTTTACCGGAAATCTACCGACCACTACACTTACCTTCATGCCTCAAGCTTCCTTCCATCCCAGACACATTTCTCAATCTACTGTATACAGCCAGCCCTTAAGATACAACCGGATTTGCTCCAATCCCACAGACAGAGACAAACACCTACAGGATCTATATAG
Organism: Rafetus swinhoei; assembly: GCA_019425775.1. Classification (NCBI taxonomy): domain Eukaryota; kingdom Metazoa; phylum Chordata; order Testudines; family Trionychidae; genus Rafetus; species Rafetus swinhoei. The sequence continues at coordinate 123,239,869 of CM033446.1, read as the reverse complement.
AGCATTCTTAAAACTGAAATGCCCACCCTGAGAAGTGAAAAAACAGATTGACAGAGCCAGAAGAGTACCCAGACATGAACTACTTCAAGACAGGCCAAAAAGAGAAAACAACAGAATTCCACTTGTCATCACCTACAGCCCACAACTTAAACCACTCCAACACATTATCAACAATCTTCAACCTATCCTGGAAAATGAACCCTCACTCTCACAGGCCGTGGGGGAAAGGCCAATCCTTGCCTACAGACAACACCCTAACCTCAAACAAATTATTTCCAGTAACCACGCAACACACCTCCATCATAATCATCCAGGAACCCACCCCTGCAATCAGCCCCGGTGCCAACTCTGCCCACACATCTACACAAATGATTTCATCACTGGACCCAACCACAACAGCAACTACACCAGGATTTAATTTAACTGCACATCCACTAATGTGATCTATTCCATCAAATGCCAGCAATGCCCCACTGCCATGTATATTGGACAAACTGGACAGTCTCTACGGGAAAGAATTAATGGGCACAAATCAGATATCTGAAATGGCAACACACTAAAACCTGTTGGAGAACACTTTAACTTGCCTGGGCACTCATTAATGGAGCTCCAAGTCACTGTGTTTCAGGCCGATTCTACAAGCCAAATACACAGGGAAGGGTTGAAACTTAACTTCATTTACAGGTTTAATTCTTATCAGAATGGAATGAACAGGAATATCGGCTGGCTCGCACACTACCTTTCACATCCTAATGACTTAACCAACCAACCAACCAATGGAGGTGCTAATGCTTATTAAGTTTGCAGATGATACCAAGCTGGGAGGGGTTGCGACTGCTCTGGAGGATAGGGTTATAATTCAAAATGATCTGGACAAATTGGAGAAATGGTCTGAGGTAAACAGGATGAAGTTTAATAAAGACAAATGCAAAGTGCTCCACTTAGGAAGGAACAATCAGTTTCACACATACAGAATGGGAAGCGACTATCTAGGAAGGAGTATGGCAGAAAGGGATCTAGGGGTTATAGTGGACCACAAGCTGAATATGAGTCAGCAGTGTGATGCTGTGGCAAAAAAAGCAAACATGATTCTGGGATGCTGTGACGGGGTGATGCAACCCCGCACTTACCTGACCCCCTCCCGGGGTCGGAGGGCCCCGGAGCGGCTTTCCCCCGCCGTAGGGGAAGCGGCGGCTGCGGCTGCCGGCGTACGCCGCCCGCTTGGCGGCAGGGCCTCCGATCCCCCGGAGACGCCGGGGCGTTCCCCGCCGCGGGAGAAGCGGCGGCAGAGGCGTGCCGACTGGGAGGAGGCGGGGCCAGCGGCCCCGCTGACGTCCCAGCGGAAACCCCTGTGCCCGCGGAGGGCGGGGAGGGGGAGGACGTGGAGAGCGGGGCCAGCAGGAAAGAGGGTGGGGCGGCCACCCTGCAGGACGCAGGCACGGGCGTCCTTGAGGGGAGGGGCTACCCCCCCCCCCTTGATAAAGACGGCAAGGGCGGAGGCAGGGGAAGCCCGGAGGAGAGCCCCAATGAAAGGGCTCAGGGCTTCACGGAAGCAGCACGCAAGGGCTCCGGGTAAGCGGGGTGGGTGAGAAGCAGCCCAGGGCCATAGAGAAGGCCCACGGGCTGATGAGTTGCGGCACCTTGCCCCATCAGCCAGGCGAGGAGAGGATATTCTCCCCGCCTTAGGGCCCTGGGCTGGGGTCTGGAGAGAGGGTGGGCCCGGACCCCCCTCACCCCCCCACGGAGTGGGGACGCACAAGCCGAGCAGCCTGGGAGTGGCCAGGTGGCCCGCCCAGAGGCCGGAAGGGAGTCGAAACCTGGGTTAAGGGACAGGACCAGGGTGGACCTGTGACACTGGGGTTAAGAGACAGGACCAGGGTGGACCTGTGACACTTGGTGGAGAATGTGGGTACGCAGAAAGCCCCGAGTGTAAGGGGGCGCTGGGAGGGTCTAGAGTTGAGGTGAGAGGACAAGTTTGTATTTTTGTCGTAAGGAGATCGCCAAATGGAGCCAGCGAAGGTGTTAGAATGGGTGATGGAAAACCAACGCCAGCAGCAGCACCAGCAGACGCAGATTGTGCAGCAGCTGGCGTCCCAGTTTCAGGAACAACAGCGGCAGCTGATCCTAGAGCTTACAGAGCATCAGCGGGCTGCGGAGACTAGGCGAGCAGGAGGGGAAGCCTCCCTCCCAAGGGAAGACAGCGGAACACAGTTGCTGGTTCGACTGGCCAAGTTGGGCCCAGAAGATGACGTAGAGGCCTTCCTAGTGACATTCGAAAGGGTGGCCATGGCAGCGCGATGGCCGGAAGAGCACTGGGCGACCATAGTGGCCCCCTATTTATCTGGACCAGCCCAACTGGCGTACCGTGGGCAGCCCGCGAAGGAGGCCCTACATTACTTTAAACTGAAAGAGGCAATCCTGGACCAGGTGGGGATAACCCCAGAAACGTACCGCCAGCGGTTCCGGCAGGGAGAGAGACCCCGGGCAGTGGCCCAGCGCCTGAAGGAAACGGGGACGAGGTGGCTGGAGCCGGAGGCCAAGACCGGGGTGCAGGTAGCCGAAGCCATTATCCTGGAGCAGTTTATCCAGGTATTGCCAGCGGAGGGGCAAAGGTGGGTCCGACGCCACCACCCCTCGATGCTAGGAGAAGCAGTGACTTTGATGGAAGACTTCATGGCCGCCGAAGGGGCGGAGGAACAGGGGAAGACGCCAGGAGGGGGTCTACCCGCAAGGGCGCCACCGCCGGGTAAGACCCCAGGCGGAAGAGGCGGGGGCGAATGGAGGCAGCGTATGGAGCCGGGGCCCGCCTGGGGAAGGAGACTAGCCCCCGTGTGGTGTAATCCCGTGGGGGAGCCCAAGAGCGAACCGGGAGCGCCCGCCGACGAGAAGGAGAGCGGGCAGAAGAGCACCCCCCCGAATAAGCTGATATGCTTCCAGTGTGGACAGGAGGGCCATTTTCGGCGGGAATGCCCCATGATGGATTGCACGTTCGGGAGGGTGATGGCCTCCGAAGCCCAGACCTTGGGGAAACTTCCAAGTAAGGTAATGGCCAGGATAAAGGTCGGAGAAAGGACAGTGGAGGCGCTGGTGGACTCGGGCTGTGGACAGACAATGGTACGGGCCGATCTGGTGGAAGGGGGAACACCCACCGGGGGGCCCATTTGGATGCAATGTGTCCACGGGGACATCCGCCCCTACCCGACGGCCTGGGTTCGGATTGAGGATGGGCGGTGTACCGAGACCTGGCGGGTGGCTCTAGCCCCAAACCTGGCATACCTCGGCCCGTTGCTCCAGCAGTGGGGGCAGGCGGTGGCTACCCCGGAGGACGTCCGTGCAGGGGCGGTACCAGTGGTGGCCCAGGCGGAAGAAGCTGGGACCTCGGCCAGCCAAGCAGCGGCAGCGAGCCCTGACCAGACCCCCTCCGGGGAAGGGGGCCCACCATTCAACCTGGATATAGAGGAAGGAGATTTCCTCCAACTTCAGCGGGAGGACCCTTCCCTCCAACGAGCCTGGGAGCAAGCAGCGGCACCAGCGGACGGGAACGAGACGCCTGGGCACTATGGGCAGACGCCGCGATTTGAGGTACAGGGGGACCGACTATATCGGGTAACAAGTGGAGGGGAGGGACACGAGACTGTGCACCAGTTACTAGTCCCCACTCGCTATAGGTGGCAAGTACTGGAATTGGCACACGCCCATCCATGGGCAGGACACCTGGGGCGGGAGAAGACCCAGCAACGGGTGCTACAAAGGTTCTTTTGGCCTGGGGTGTACCGGGGGGTCCGGGACTTTTGTGACTCTTGCCCCCAGTGTCAGCAAACAGCACCGGCGGGAGTCCCCAAGGCCCCACTCGTCCCCCTCCCCGTGGTAGGGGTCCCCTTTGAGCGAATAGCCTTCGACCTGGTGGGGCCGGTGGAGAGATCCGGCCGGGGACACCAGTTTATACTGGTGGTAATAGACTACGTGACCCGGTACCCCGAGGCGGTCCCGTTACGGTCCACTACAGCCCCCACGATTGCCGGGGAGCTGGTGAGGATTTTCGCTAGAGTGGGCCTCCCCCGGGAGATATTAACAGACCAAGGCACGAATGTGACATCCCAGGTGATAACGGAGTTGTGTCAGATGTTGCGGATTAAGACTTTGCGCACCTCCGTATATCACCTCCAGACCAACGGATTGGTCGAACGATTTAATAAGACATTAAAGATGATGTTAAGGCGGGTGATACAGGAGGACCCCCGGGACTGGGACAAATGGGTGCCAGCCCTGTTATTCGCCGTCCGGGAAGTGCCACAGGCCTCCTCGGGATATTCTCCCTTTGAGTTGTTATATGGCCGGCGGCCATGGGGGATACTAGACTTAGTGAAGGAGCACTGGGAAGGACAGGAGTCGAAGGCCCAGGGGACGGTCCAATACGTGCTGCACCTGCAGGAAAAGTTGCAGATCCTGGGGGAGCTAGCAAGACACAATTTAGGAAAGGCCCAGGAGCGCCAGGCAGTCCGGTACAACCAGGGAGCCCGCCTGAGGGAGTTTGTACCAGGGGACCGGGTCTTATTGTTGCTGCCGGATCGAGACTCTAAGCTGCTAGCAAAGTGGCAGGGGCCGTTTGAAGTTCTGAGGAGAGTCGGGAAGGTGGATTACGAGATAAGACTTTATGGGAAAAGAAAGGAGACCCAGATATATCACGTGAACCTGTTAAAGAAGTGGAAACTGCAAGAAGGCCTCTTCATCGACCCGCGCCCCCCCGAATTAGACCTAGGCCCGTGGTGCGAACCAGAAGAAGAGCCTCGCATAGAGGGGGAACTGACACCCGCGCAGAAGGAGGAGGTGGAGCAGTTGCTGCAAACATTCCCTCAGGTATTGACCAGCCGCCTGGGCAGGACGACCCTTGCGAGCCACGAGATACACACAGAACCTGGGAAAAGAGTACGTAACGCGCTCCGGCCCCTACCAAAGAAATTGTGGGAACCGGTGAGACAGGAGCTGCAGATGATGTTGCAATGGGGGGTGGTGGAGGAGTCGTGGAGCGACTGGCGAAGCCCAATAGTGTTAGTACCAAAAGCAGACAAAACGTTGCGATTTTGTATCGACTTCCGTGGAGTGAATGCCATCTCCCGATTCGACGCCTACCCCATGCCACGGGTCGACGAGCTCTTAGAGCGAATTGGTGAGGCCCAGTACCTCTCCACGATCGACCTTACGAAGGGGTACTGGCAAATCCCGCTCAGCCCCGAAGCCAGAGAGAAGATGGCTTTTGCGACTCCGTTTGGGCTGTACCAGTTCACAACCATGCCCTTCGAACTCCATGGGGCAGCCGCGACGTTCCAGCGACTGATGGATCGCATATTGCGGAAGCATCAGCCCTATGCAGTGGCATATATCGATGATATCATCATCTTCAGTACGACATGGAACCAATACCTGCAGCATGTCCGTGCGATATTGGAGACTCTGGCAGAAGCCGGTTTAACCACGAATCCCAAGAAGTGCCGGTTCGGGTGCCGGGAAGTATCATACCTAGGCTATACAGTGGGAGGAGGGCGACTGAAACCCTTAGTAGATAAAGTAAGTACCGTGCGAGACTACCTGCTGCCGGCAACCAAAAGACAAATACGACAATTTCTGGGGCTAGCGGGGTATTATAGGCGATTCATAGCCGATTTCGCGACCCTAGCAGCTCTCTTAACGGACATGACTCAGAATAACCGACCCCAAAAAGTGCAGTGGACCGAAAGGGGTAGGCAGGCGTTTGACGCCATTAAGTGGCGGCTAGTATCCGCCCCTGTGTTAAGACAACCGGACTTCGCGAAACCATTCATTTTGCAGACAGACGTGTCCGAGGTGGGATTGGGGGAGGTGCTAGCACAGGAGGTAGGGGGAGAGGAGCACCCCGTGTTGTATGTGAGCCGTAAACTGTTCCCCCGGGAGAAGAGCTATGCGACCATCGAAAAAGAGGCTTTGGCGGTCAAGTGGGCTATTGAAGCTTTACGCTATTATCTTTTAGGGGACCGGTTCCTGCTGGTTACGGACCACGCCCCATTAAAGTGGATGCACTCGATGAAAGGGACGAACGCCCGAATAATGCGGTGGTATCTGGCGCTCCAGCCGTACTGTTTCCAGGTGATACACCGCCCGGGAACGGCCCATCAGAACGCAGACTTCCTTTCGCGGAGTGCAGAAAGGACAAACGAACGGGACGAAACACCCGAACCCAATTTAGAGGGGGAGGTGTGTGACGGGGTGATGCAAGCCCGCACTTACCCGACCCCCTCCCGGGGTCGGAGGGCCCTGGAGCGGCTTTCCCCCGCCAAAGGGGAAGTGGCGGCTGCGGCCGCCGGCATACACCGCCCGCTTGGCGGCAGGGCCTCGATCCCCCGGAGACGCCGGGGGGGGTGTTCCCCGCCGCGGGAGAAGCGGTGGCAGCGGCAGAGGCGTGCCGACCGGGAGGAGGCGGGGCCAGCGGCCCCGCTGATGTCCCAGCGGAAACCCCTGTGCCCGCAGAGGGCGGGGAGGGGGAGGACGTGGAGGGCGGGGCCAGCAGGAAAGAGGGTGGGGCGGCCGCCCTGCAGGACGCAGGCGCGGGCGTCCTTGAGGGGAAGGGCTACCCCCTTGATAAAGACGGCAAGGGCGGAGGCAGGGGAAGCCCGGAGGAGAGCCCCGATGAAAGGGCTCAGGGCTTCACGGAAGCAGCACGCAAGGGCTCCCGGTAAGCGGGGGTGGGTGAGGAAGCAGCCCAGGGCAGGCGCCATAGAGAAGGCCCGCGGGCTGATGAGTTGCAGCACCTTGCCCCATCAGCCAGGCGAGGGGAGAGAGGATATTCTCCCCCCGCCTTAGGGCCCTGGGCTGGGGTCTGGAGAGAGGGTGGGCCCGGACCCCCCTCACCCCCCCGAGTGGGGACGCACAGCCGAGCAGCCTGGGAGTGGCCAGGTGGCCCCGCCCAGAGGCCGGAAGGGACGGAGTCGAAACCTGGGTTAAGGGACAGGACCAGGGTGGACCTGTGACACTGGGGTTAAGAGACAGGACCAGGGTGGACCTGTGACAGATGCATTAACAGGTGTGTTGTGAGCAAGACACGAGAAGTCATTCTTCCGCTCTACTCTGCGCTGGTTAGGCCTCAGTTGGAGTATTGTGTCCAGTTCTGGGCACCGCATTTCAAGAAAGATGTGGAGAAATTGGAGAGGGTCCAGAAAAGAGCAACAAGAATGATTAAAGGTCTAGAGAACATGACCTATGAAGGAAGGCTGAAAGAATTGGGTTTGTTTAGTTTAGAAAAGAGAAGATTGAGGGGGGACATGACAGCAGTTTGGGGGGAGGGAGAAGAGTTTTCCTGGTTTGGCCCAGAGTGGCCACCAGGGGAAACTGGGAAGGCTGGAGGCCCCCTATTTCAGAATAAGCGTCTACACAGCACTTATTCCGAATTAGCTAATTCGAGTTAGTTAAACCTCATTCTACAAGGAATAATGCCTAACTCGAATTAAGCGCTCCGCTATTTCAAATGTAATTCGAAATAGTGGTTTGCTTGTGTAGACACTATGGAAGTTAATTCGGAATAACAGCTGTTATTCCGAATTAACTTTGATGTGTAGACATACCCTTTCTGTTTGGCTTGCTATAAAGCAGTGGTCTCCAACCTTTTTAGCAACAAGATCAATTTTTCAATTTAAGTGCAATGTAAGATCTACCTCAAACCCAAATACTCTTGCCTGGCTACCTTCCCGCCCCTTCTTTGAGGCCCCACCTCTTCTCCAAGGCCTCACCCTACTCACTCCATCCCCCTTCTTTCCAATCATCATTCACTTTCACCAGGCTGAGGCAAGGGTGCAGACTCTAGTCTTGAGCCAAAGAATTTGGAGTGTGGAAGTGGCTCTGGGAAGGAGTTTGGGTGCAGGGGGACTCACGTCTGGGGCAGGAGGTTGGGTGCAGGAGGTGTTCAGGACTGGGATGGGTTCAGGAAGCAGGCTCTGGCTGGGTATGGTCTAACTGAGACGGTTTCCGGGTGGTGGAGCAGTGGGGTTAAGGCAGGCTTACTCCTGCCCTGGCCCAAGCACCACTCCTGAAAGCAGCTGGCATGTACAGCGATGGCTCCATGGTGCCAAGTGCTGCCCCTCATCTACAGGCACTGAGCCCACAGCTTCTACTGACCATGGTTCCCCATTATTGATCAGTGGGAACTGCAGAAGTGGTGTCTGCAGGCAAGGACAGCATGTGGAGACCCCCTGCTCTGCCTTTCTCAAGGGCTGTAGGGACATGCCAGCCACATCCAGGAGCAGCAGTGATCGCAGGGACAATTACTCCAGCCACGACAGGTTAGCCATTTTAGAACTCACTACTCAAAGAATTAAATTTAAGCGTAAGAGAGAAATGAAAATTAATAAATGCACAGACCAGTCCAAAACCAAAACTAAGCCACTTTGCAAGCAGTAAAAGAAGTAACAACAACCCCACCTATGCACTAGGTCGGGAGATGAGAGTGAAGGACAGTGTGTGTTTGTGAGAATGACAGAGACACACACGGTGTGTGAGTGTGACAGATTTGCACTGCTATGCTCCCTCCATCCCCATTTCTCTGTGTGGAGACAGGGTACAGAAGCTGGGGGAGGAGGGACACGCTGACATTAGTGCCCCTCCTCTTCTCCCTCCCACACTCTGTACAAGAAGCAGGAGGCTCCCAGGGGGGCAGCTCCAAGGCAGAGGGCAGTAGCAGCAGGGCAGTGTGGGGAGGGGCAACTGACATGCCAGCGCTTGATAGCCTCCCTGTCAGGATCCCAGTCAGGATCACCTGTCAGAGGCTCTAAGATCTACTGGTAGATCCTGATCGACTGGATGGTGACCACTGCTATAAAGGTTTGGTATGAATGAGCAGGTTGCAGTTTCAGTATAAAACGGGCAAAGTTACTGCCATCATCTGTGTGTCCTGCAAAAGGAAAGGGAGGAAAATAATAATGTAGCCAGTGATGGTATGACCAGAGCCCATGTGAACAGATAAGAGTGTGCCACTATCACAGGGTAACTCTCTGCTCATGTTGCCTCCTGCTGAGCATCCTGGGAATTAGCTCTGCCAGCTCACACTCTCCCTCTGGTGGCATCTTCCCACATGCTGTCTCAGTCTGCAGCCCTACTCACTCCTGGGTCTGCAGATTTCTCTTCATGGCCTCAAAGTCCTCCCCTTCTAGGCAATTCACAGTCTTCCCAGTTTTGCTGAATGACTGGAGTCTCCAGTGTTCTTTGCCACTCCCCGGTGGCTAGTAGGGGAACTCCAGCCCACCCTCTACACAGGGTTCCAGCCCAGGACTTAAAATAAGCAGCCTCAGGCCCCATGCAATCCTGCTTCTTGATGCTGTTTCCTACATCGCTAGCACCAACTCTGTGGCTATGTCTACACTGCCCATTTTTTTTTTTAAAGATACGCAAATTGCGAACCTTTTTCCGCTTGTTTTTTTGAAAGAGGCTTTTCCGACATTTGGCCCGTCTACACGGGGCCAAATGCCGGAAAAACCTTCTCTTTCGGAACATCCCTCATAAAATGAGGAATACAGGGATGCCGAAAGAACGCGCCTGCTTTTTCGGAAACTGTTCCAAAAAAGCAGACACGTTCTCTGGACGCGCAAAAACTCTGCCGTCTAGACATAGCCTGTCTGGGTTTGCCAGACTCCAGCTCTCTCCATGGGAAGAATGGTTACTTCCCTAAGGCCTTTCCTAGGCAGCAGCCCAGCTTTCTACAGGCCCCATCTGTTCCCACACAGGTGAGCCTGTTCCTCTAATTAGGGCTTTCTCCTCAGCCTCCAGTCTAGGTTATTTGGCTCATCTGGCCTCCATTAACCCTCTCCACTCCTGTGTGGAGTGCATACTCCATCACAGCCACACAGAGAAATTAGATCTTTGATCAAATCTTTATGATTTTGTCAAAAGCTAACAGAGCTTCTCCATGGGGAATGAAATGGGAAATATCTCCTCTCTCACAAAAGATGATTGATAGGGATGGTAAAATGGAAGTGAGAAATGGCTGGCCACTTTCATTATTACCACTGGATGGCAATAGACATTAAAGAGAGACTTTGAATAGCGCCATATAAACTGCACCTTTATCTGCTGCTGCGTTACACAGCACTTTTTTTTTTTTTTTTTTTTTTTTTGCATTGCAGGGAGGAGAGGAAGATGGAGTGAGTGATTATAGGGTGCCGGGCAAATGCACACAGCTATGAAAAACAGCAAACTCACGGTGATGTAGCCAGTCAGTGAGACTGTGAGCTCATTTCAAGTAAAATGCTGTGATTTCACATTGACTCACTCCAGAAATGACACAGTCTGTGCATTTATTCCATGGAACAGGAATTCAGATTCAATTCTGCATGTCTATGTTCAGCCCTAGCACTAATCCAGTCTGATCAATGTGGCAGGATGCCCATTTAATCCTGTAAACAGATACCATTGTGCACATTGGTACTTTGTATACACTACAAAATAAGGATATTGAGTTGCAAACTACATGCATGTTTACAGAAGAAGCTATATGGTTTGATGAATGACAATTCTTGACTCCATCTACCCTGACAGTAACTAACTAAAGCTGTGGTCCCCAATCAGTAGATTGGAATCTACTGGTAGATCCTGGAGCCTCTGACGGATGATCCTGACTGGTTTGGCTAAGAGACTATAAACTGCTGGCACTTCAGCTGCCCCCGCATCATGTTGCTCCAGCCCTCTGCCTTGGAGCTGCCCCCTGGGAACCTCCTGTTTGCTGTGCAGGGTAGTGGAGGCAGAAGAGGGAGGATGCTGATGTCAGGGTGTCCCCTTACCCCTAAACCTGTTCCCCATCTCCACAGAGTGAGCCAGGTGGGGCTTCAGAGAAGGGGTAGGGAGGGGCCTCGAAGAAGGAGGAGGGGCAAGTATATTTGGGTTTGAGGTAGATCCTGGACTGACTAAATTCAAAAAGTGATCTTGTGCTTAAAAAGTTGGAGGCCACAGAGCAAGAGTCACTGAACTCTCTTCCGGACTTAAATGTGTGCTCTTATAGCTCAATGCCATCTCTGACCCACAAGGATGAACTTTGCCTTATAACTTTGTCTACAATTGATAAAGTTCCAATACTGTAGACTTTTGAGTATGAAAAGCAATAGTTCTGGCTGCATGGTGCTTTTTATTGCAGCTTCTTGTTCACTACAAATTATTTTGCAGAATAAATCCTTTGAGGATGAAATTTTGTAGGCTTAGCCTCCCAGCTCAAAGCTAAATTGTGTAGAATGATTTAGGTTAACCCATTTAGCCCCTTGTGAATTCTCCAGAAGAGGAACAAGTGTACTGTTCACAAGCTGGAACAACAGAGATTTACAGCACTTCTTAAGGGACCATTTAATTAGAGATAGTGATGGGTGCATTAATCCCTCGGACAGAAAAGCATTTTTGGCCAGATTCCAGTGCTGCCAATCCTAAGAGTTTGAAAATCATGAGTCAGCCTCTCAAAAATCTTAAGATTGGCTTAAAAATAAAGAGATTTAAGAAAAAACAATAACTTTCTTATTTAGTTTTCTCATAGTTTTGGGGGTTCCCATGTTAAAGCATCACTCTACAACGCTGGGGGCTAAAAGCTTATTTTATGATGCTGAGATTCTCAGCTAATCACATGCCTCCTGTCACTGGGGCTTTAAGAAGAACACCAAACATTGCAAGACACTAAGCCCTAGTCTACACTAGGGAGTTATTTCTAAATAGCAGCAGTGGAGTACCCACACTACCAACCCGTTGTTTTGAAATAAGGGGTGGTTATTTCAAAAGAACCACTCCTGCTTTCCACGAGGAATAACACTTATTTTGAAATAGTTATTTCGACACAGCAGCAGTGGAGCGTCCACACTACCGCTATTTCAAAATATCTACTGCCCGGAGTCACTCAAAGTAATTACTCCCCAGTGCTTCCTGGGGCTCTAAGTTGAGGTAGCGCATCCACATTCAGGGGCCCTGCTTCGGACTAATTTTGAAGCTTCCCTACAGTGTGGACAAGCTATTTTGAAATAGTTATTTCAGGAGTTATTATTTCGAAATAAGTTATTTTGAAATAATTTTCTAGTGTAGACATGCCCTTACAGACATTGTGGCTACGTCTACATTAGCAAGATTTTGTGCAAATACTTTTAACGCAAGAGTTTTTGCGTTAAAGTATTTGCGCAAGAGAGCGTCTACACTGGCATGTGCTTTTGAGCAAGATATGTGCTTTTGCGCAAAAGCATCCGTGCCAGTGTAGATGCTTTCTTAAGAAGAAAGCTCCGATGGCCATTTTAGCCATCGGGCTTTCTTGCGCAAGAAATTCATGTTGCCTGTCTACACTGGCCTCTTGCACAAAAACAGTTGCGCAAGAGGGCTTTTTCCTGAGCGGGAGCATCATAGTTCTTGCGCAAGAAGCACTGATTTCACACATTAGAATGTCAGTGTTCTTGCACAAGAACTCCCCGCCAGTGTAGACAGGCAGCATATTTTTGCTCAAAAGCGGGCGCTTTTGCCCAAAATCATGCCAATGTAGACACAGCCTGTGAGTTAGCAACACTGGGATCCTCAGCTGGTAGAAACTGTGAGAGCTTTACTGAAGTCAATGGTGTTGCAGTGATTTACACCTGGTGAGGATCTGGCTTATATTTCTACATAAAGTTTCCTGATTCTGTGAGGTACTGACCACCTTCTGCTCCCTCAGCGGGCTGCATAAGTTTACTGGCACCCTTGTAGATATATCAGAGAGATTTCTGGAGTCTCTGCCCAGGGAAATAGCAACTACTGAAGTACAGTGCTCAGCACATATGTATTGTCTGCAAAGCACTGACATATGAGAAAAAACAAGTTAGTAACTGTCGCAGGTAGGGAAAATTCCCACCACCAAAGATGAAGGGAATGTAAGTGGCAAATGCTGACTAAATGGGAAACTCCACTGGTGTCCATTGGAATCCCCTTTGTAAATCAAAAGGGATATAGCCAATGTTCTCTCTAATTTTTTTCCATCCACTTGTGGAATAAATTTTGTTATGTGCACCAAGGTATGTGTGGCTGTGCACCACCAATAGAAACACATGCTGCTGGCTGCGGACACTCTGCTAATCAGCTGGATTTTGAATCTCTCCTGGATGGCTGCCAAAGAGCTCAACTTACAGGGAACACTGAGTATAGCTTTTGGTAGTGAACTGGCATCAGTTTAAGCAATGAAATGGTAAAAGGAATTCATGAAGGGAAAATACACACTGGTCATCAAGAAAAACACATTGGGCCAAATTCATCCTGGGTGTAAGTCCACTAAGCTCAGTGGGTTTACAAGAGGGATGAGCTTGACTTGTGGCGTCACCTGCTCAAAGACACGCATGTGCAATTTCTATGGAACTCGGTGGAGATTTGTCACTCTTTCTGATAAGAGAAACTGGCCCCATATCAAAAGGGACTGCTGAAAAACTACAGTAGGAACAGCTCAGCAAAGCACAAGTAAGTAATGAATAAAACCCTCTGGAAAAAACTATCACCACTAATGAATATTTTTTTAAAAAGCTCTCAGTGTTCACAGGGAAGAGATCTATCCAGCTCTTTAATTCCATCCCTGGCAAATCCTGGATTTGAACAAGTGTGGGAGGGTGCCAGAGGGAGGGGGAAATGAACAGAATTTATCTCAACCGTTCTTCCACTGGTGCAGAAATTCATTTGCCAGTTCCTCAGTCCAGTACCCCCCCCAGCACAGAGGACCTAAAGTTTTATCAAAGAGGCTCCTGGGTACCTCAGTATCATAGCTCCCCAATCTCAGAAGGGCCCATCCCTGGTCAGAACATCTTGCACCAGTGGAAGAATATTCTAGCTAGCATAAGTCCAAACAGCCCTGTGACTGCTCTGATTTGCACTAGAGCTTGGTGTGGCCCCAGGATTAGAGAAGGCAGAAAAGTGGCCCAGAGTCATTTTTGTGTCCCCTCTTCTCAGCTGGCCTGGGAATGAGCTCACTCTGAAGTATTAAAATACAAAATTAGGTGCTTCTTAGATCCTGAATTTTGTTAATTTGTCATCCCCCCAATTAACAGTATCTCACATTGTGGGCACTAGATCCGATCCTGCAGCCCTTCACTCATCAGCGTCAGTTTGCTGCTTTTGGTTCACTGTAAAATAATAGGTTAATTTTTAAAGCATTTCCCACACATTACCATACAGATCTGTGGTTAAGTCATGTAGCTAAAGCCCCTGCCTGTTTATTTCACAACATGCAGTTGTACCCTAAAAAGCTGCTTGGTAACAATGGTACTGTGGAGTTTCCATGTCTGTTGTGTAACAGTGATTTCCACATCAAATTGCTCCATGTGTAAATACAAAGCTGGTCTTTAACTGCCAGTCCCACAACTTAGTCTGAGTTCTCTCAGTCAGGACAGGTATCTTCCCCTTCATATATCACCAACAGTAGTACAAACAGTTGGAAAAGGGGACATGTCAAAGCACAGTGAGGTCCTGCCATAGAAACCCAGGCCATAAATTTGGCCCTGCTATCGGTTTGGTGCTTCCAAGCTAGTCTCTCCTGGACCTTTGTTCATAGCACAAAAGGCACCACCGTGTCTGGTTGTCTCTGTTTTAATGGGAGCTTACTAGCTCGAGCAGCTGCAGGTCTGGATTCAAGTGCATTTGGCTGACCCAAGTAATGGGAAGCCACTTTGCCCCACATGCAGATACCTGGTTGTGCAAAACCCATTTTTAAGCAAAGCCTCCGTTTTACAAAACACTAGGATTAGATGCCCATTTCAGTATGGGTTTTACTTCAGTAATCTGCTCTCTCCACCCCTGGGTTAACTGAGGAAGCAGCAGTGCACGGATCTCTCCTTAATATAGGAAAGGTCACCCTAACATCAGATCTTTGAGTGCCCGGAATAGCAGGTGAAGTGGAAGGTAGGCTGGAGGCCAAACCTCCAAATCTGAAGGTACGTCTACAAAGCAGTGTTATTTTGGACTTCTGACTCCTGTAACCCTCATTTCACGAGGAGTAAGGGAAGTCGAAGGAAGAATGTTCGTCCTTCGACTTCCTGCTGTGTAGACAGCACCAAAAGCCGAGTTAAGCTATTTCAACTTCAGCTATGCAATTGACGTAGCTTAACTCGACTTTAGCCCTGCTGAGTAGACGTACCCTGGATGATTAATTAACAGAGAATTCCTTTTTGAGAATTACTGGCCACGTCCTGAGGTTCTTGCTGAAGTTTTTACTCAGTCCTTAGTTAAATCTGTCCCATCTGTTGACATCAGCTGTAGCTTTGTCAACTTGACTAAAACTCTCATTTGGCCCAACAGTAGCAGCAGGTGCATTTTCCAGGAGCTGAGCATTAGGAAAATGAAGTTGTACTTGCTCCATTCATAAGCCTGCTCATTATTATGGATGGAAGGGGTTCTAACAGCACCATGGGATTCTTTCAGGGAGACAGTTCCAGCCATCAACAAGCTTTTTGGTAATCTGAACTATTTATTTCTAATCTGGATGTCCCTCCATCCACATTCCTGTGACCAACACAACTCATGGGAGAGCCTGACTTCTTGGCTACATCTACACTGGCAGCTTCTTGCACAAGAACTCTTTTGTGGAAGAGTTCTTGTGCAAAAACTCTTCCAGAAGAGTGTGTCTACACTGGCATGTGCTTTTACGCAAGAGATGTGCTTTTGCGCAAGAGCATCCATGCCAGTGTAGACGCTCTCTTGCGCAAGAAAGCTCTGATGGCCATTTTAACCATAGGGCTTTCTTGCACAAGAAATTCATGTTGCCTGTCTACATTGGCCTCTTGCGCAAGAATAGTTGCGCAAGAGGACTTATTCCTGAGCGGGAGCATCATAGTTCTTGTGCAAGAAGCCCTGATTTTATACAGTAGAATGGCAGTTTACTTGCGCAAGAACACGTGGCCAGTGTAGACAGGCAGCAAGTTTTTGCGCAAGAGCAGCCGCTTTGGCGCAAGATCACGCCAGTGTAGACACAGCCCTTGTTTCCACTGCTGATGTAACACTGACAGACCCCAGGTGTGGGTGGGCAGGATGGAACCTGGGACTTCTTGAGCTAAATGCATGAGCCTCTACTCCATGACCTAAAAGCCCTGGGGCCTTTAGTGAAGGCTGTAGAGCAGACTCATTAATCACTCTAAATGTTCTCAGGGCCATTAGATGGGGCAGCACATCATATCCAGGAGGTGTGTACAGGTTATATAAGTAGTCCCCTTACTAAAGGTGCCTCTGCTTATTCTCTGGGAAGATCCTGTGTGCTGCAGTCTAGCCCCAGAGACTACAATTCCCATGACTCCTGGAGGAAACCAGGAAGGAAGTGACTCCTGTTTGGTGAGCTGAGGCTCTCCACATGTGTGGAGGAAGACTCAGCAGTCTGTGGACTCTTCCCTCTGTTTTTGGAGCAGAAAGAGAGCTAGGCTGCTATGGAGGAGTTTGATTCAGTTCAGGAGCTGTTATGTTGCAGTTACAGACTGGGACAGCGAGCCTTTGGAACTGGGATCTAGCAGGCTGCTTCTGATTGCCCTAGAGGGGAGGCCCTGGCTAGAAGTTACTCTGCATCCAGCACACAGAAGGAGACTGAGTAACTGGGCATCTTTGGGAAAATGCTGCCTGGGACACACCTCAGAGATACAGACTAACTCTGGGTTCAAAGAGAGGCCAGCCCAGTGAACCGGAGCTGCTGCATAGCTTGGACCTACATACACACTACCTACAGCTGCAGTTCTTCAAGCGCGCCCACGCAAGCAAGAGTCTGGGACTCTGAGTCCAGGGGTGTGCATACTCTGGGGTGGGATAGATATTGGCAGTGCAAATGGCAGCTAGATATGTTCCTTTTACTTCTGTGTACTTTGTTAATTGATGTTATTCACTGTTAATTTGTTAAATCCTGTTTAAGTTAAGAAAAGGTTGTTCATTCTAATGCAATCTATTAGATGTATATTATTTATGATTTGTAATTGTTGTTCTGGAGTTAGATCCAGTTTATTCCTGGAGGCTTCCAAGGCACACCAGTAAGTGTGCTACAGGGCCAGCCAGGTGGAGGCACTGCCACTGTACATTCTTTATGAGCAAGGGACTGCAGCAAGGGGGTGGATAGGTTTTCCCCAACCAAACAACATCACCACTGGGGTACTCAGGATCTCCTTTTATGTCAAGACCATCAGGCACCCAGGCACACCTGTGAGTGTGACCTGCACCCAAGTAACCCGGGGAGGAAAAAGGGGGTTACATATACTTTTATGATTTCAGAGACTATGGTACAATCTCAGAGTAATGAACTGACCAGTCAACCACATATCTCATTTGGAGCCAGAAGTACTCAATCAGGTAGCAGTAGGATCAAAAAATAAAGCAAATACAAGGAAGTACTGTGTTAAATATAAACTACTAAAAATAAAAGGAAAGTTTAAAAAAATATGACAAGGTAAGGGGACTGTTTCTGTGCTGGCTTCATTTAAATTAAGAGCCTTAAAGGTAGCATGTTTCTTCTAAATAGTAAAGTTTCAAAACTGTCTGAAGTCAGCATTCAGCTGTAAACTTCTGAAAGAAGCACCATAATGTTTTGTTCAAAGCTATGACCAACCTCCCTTCCTAAGGTGTCTGTAGCTCTGAGGTTCCAGTGTATGATCGTTAATGGTTATGTATTTCTTCACCAGATCCCTGACATAGACAGTCCTATGCTCTTGGAGGTTATGCCAACGGGGCTGGCCCTATAAACATCTTGGAATCTGAGTGAGGTCATTCACATGTGTATAAGTGTTGCAGAACCTAGCTCGTTGTTTGTATTAGTATGTTTTAGGTTGTCAATAATGAGGTCAGAAACCAAACAAATATTAAATTAAATTAAGACTAACCTATAACAGGGTCTGATCTTATTGTCCTAATTTAGGGTAAATACTCAATGGATTCTGTGGATGTAAAGGCTCTAGAACCACCTCTAGCCCCACTGCTTTCTGTTTAAGGTTCAAGGTGTGTTTCTCCGACCTGCCTTGGCTATTAGCCAACAGTGAGTACTTCAGACCTAATTGTGTTTTCAAAACTTCTCTCAGAGGAGAGGAAAGGAGAAAGAAGAGAAGAACCCTCAATAGGTCTTAGTCATACTGCTATCATGTCCATCACCCACATGCCAGGGTGACAGGCACAATGTATGAAACAAAACAGAATGGCAACTTGACTACAGTCAGAACTGCAGGAATACAATACAAAGGCAGAAGGGCCCCGCCATGTCTATATTACAAAATCAAGTTGACAATTTATATCTGCATACAGCCACCATAGCAATTACATCGCTTTTGCATATCTACAATTCACTCCTTGTGTAGGCAGTGCATGTCCTCACCAGGAGTGCTTGTATCAATGGTACTGTCAGCATGGGGCATTGTGGGATGGCTCCTGAAAGCCAGGAACAGTTGACGTAAGCAATGCAGTGTGTACACTGATACTGTATTGACCAACTACATTGACCTTGACTCTATGCCGCTCATGGAAGTGGGGTTATTAAGTTGGCATAGGGGGACAGGAATGTCAGCAGGAGCAAAATTTAAGTGTAGTGTGACAAAGCTCCTACTTAAACTCGGTGGGTCTTGCACTTCCTGGAGGATTAGCTTGCCTCAGAGGCTCACAGCAGCCCCCAATTTTAAGCACCTCACCTAGGGCTTTAGTTTGCTGTTTACTGAGCTCTTTTCATCATTGGCCAGCATATGATATAAGGGAAAAAACAGTCTCCACAGACTTTTCTCTGAGTGGAAATGGGGAGGTGGGTGTTGGGGGGAACCTGGGCCCATCCTCTACTCCAGGGTCCAGCAGAGGGCCCTGTAATAGCAGATGCCTATGTGAGTCCCTGACACCTGCTACACAACAGCTCCAAGACCCGTGGGCTACTTCCCCACACCATCCCCAGCACCTTCCTTCTCTTTGGCTTGTCTTCTTAGTTTCCACTTGTCTCTTTTCCTCCTGCTCCCAGTGGCGCTTTCCTCCATCCTCTCAGCTACACACACACACACCACCAAGTGTAGGCAAGTTCCTTTTATAACCAGTTTCAACTGTTTTTTCCTTAATTAACCCCCACCAGCCCAGGCTGGCCTGACTCTGCAGGCCTGGTCAATTAGCCCCAGGTGTTCAACTGCACCAATTGCCTCTGTTGGTTCTAGACCAGCCCCTGCCTGTTACCCTGGCAACAGAGTGCTCCTCAGTCTGAGGCTAATTGTCCCCTACACTACTTTTTTATAGCCTTCTGTTCTGACCCTGTCATAGCAGACACTCCCATAGCTGAGGTAAACAGCCTTGTGTCAACTGAACTCTGCAGTGTACAGCCAACCTCAGTCTTCCTACTAATTGTATAAACAGAGTCTTAAGAGCAGAAGGGACCACTGTGATCATCTACTCCAACCTCATGCACAGCCCAGGCCATGGGACTCCACCCACAGATTCTGACTTCGACCCAGTAACTTGTGCCTGGGCTAGCACAGTTCTTTTAGAAATACATTCCACCTGGACTTAATGCCATGAAGCAGTCACATTGCACGCATTAGACCTCATCTTTGGTGAGCAGTTCCAGTGGTTAATTACCCTGCATTGTTTGTGCCTTGTTTGAAGCTTGACCAGTTCCAACTGGAATCTCCAGCCATTGATCTTCTTATGGCTTTGCCTGCTAGATTAAAAAGCTCTCCTGCATTAACCACACACATCTTCCATTAGCTGCATTCAAAGAAAAAAACATGTTACTTAGACAACAAAAATTTCTGCATTTACCTTTTTGCTTATTTAAAAAGGGCAGTGAGGGGGATGCCAAGGGACTTCTTTTCCCAGCGTCCTTGGAAGACAGTTTACTTTGGTTAACAACTGTTGCTTCAAGTGGCTCCTTCTGAGTTATTTTTTCTTTCCGTTCTTCGGCACCGATGGTAGAGGTTGGTGGCTCAACATTGACTTTGGGTGCAACAAAAGAGCATTTCAGATAGGAAGCTGACTCAGCGAGATTTTCCCTGTTCATCCTACTCTCTGTTGTCTTACTTAGTTCAAAGTCTGAAGCATCATTTCTCGAACTATTCTCTTCCTGGATTATGTCCATGATTATTGGTTTCATGAGGGGAGAATCTTGCTCCCTCTTAGGACTTTCTTCAGACGCTGAAGAGGCATCGCATGACTCAATAATCAGTTCGCTGTCGAGTTCAGCTTCACGCTCCTCCCTCAGGATGCTGTACTGTATTGACGGAGAAGCAGGCGAAGGGGGAGGCCCTCCGATATGACTGAAGGTCATGTAGCTGGAGTGTAGCACCTCTTCAGCAGCAAGTGGGTCTTCTGAGACCAGCTCTATCTCAGAGTCACCAGATTCTGCACTGCTGGCTTCGTTATCTAAGGGGGATGGAGCAGAAGGACGCCCCGGCTTGCTTTTCTGATCATGCTTTTCTGAATAAAGGCCTGGTGATCGCTGGGCTTCAGATGTTTCCAAGGAAAAGCCCTTGGCTTCTTTAATGGCCCCGATAAGCTCGTCCTCTGATAGGCTGCATTTCCCTTGAGATTCTGAGCCAGATGGTTCTGTTATGCCATGCGGAGATAGAAAGAGAGAGAAAAAACACACCGTGTTGTTAAAGATAACTTCTGATTGCTTTAAATCACTCTCTGTTGCCTAAGCAAATACAGATTCAGCCAGCCGGACTGCTCACACAAGCAGGCAATGTTACCAATGTTACCTTTAATAATAAACAATTATCCATGGATGGAAAAAGTGCTACATAAATGTGCTTTACAAGAGGTCAGGATAATCATATGACCAAGGTCTCTCAGCAACCTAAGATTAGCTGTTTTTTAAATGGGAGCATTTTAACATAAAAATTACACACATAAGCATACACCCGGAGGTGTGCACGGGCAAGGGCATGCACACGCAGACAGAGTTAGTATTTTGGAAACATTCTCTTGAATGTATAGAGGAAAAATTCTTAGCAACCTCTTGGCAACAGACATTCATCTGCGTGGTTGGTATGCAGCATGCAATATGCTTTTTAGTAAGGCACTATTCTCACTCGCACTGTGATTCGCACTTGGGATGGAATTTTCAGTGCCAGGGATTAGAAAGACTCAGAACCAATGTGAGCTGCTTGTTAAATAAGATGTGTGCATCATGAACTGTGTAACAATGGAAAATAACCTTATTCAGTTTTTATTCCAGCAAACACCCACTGAAGCCACTGAGGACTGTTTTGGGTAAAGGCTCAGTGAAATATGAAGGAAGATCTCATGATTTGGACGACATCATTTGACCTTTCAAATTTAAATCCTTTTTAAAATTTGTATTGGTCACTCACCATCTGGATACAAAAGAACAAACTCCCCCTTTTACCACACTGGGAATACGGGGGGCATGAGGAATACAGAATCAGATCCCTCCCAAAATACTAAACGTGGATAATTAATAATCATCTATTCTGGAGTCACAGATGAAGGACCATATTCTATACCAGCTACTTAGATTTTTGTAATTATACAACTTCTTTAAAATTTATATATATGGGATATCCTTGTTTGAATTATAGGAATGGCTGGTAGCATCCCCTTATTATTAAGGTTGCCTGACACTTCCCATGATAAGACCCTGTTTTCAGTTGCCTATAAGTTTGCCTAACTGAAACCATTTGGGTTAAAATATTCCGTGCTAGGTGTCTGCTTCAAGCGGATTACTTTTAAAGTTTCAGCTAAAAGGGGTTAGCCATTTCCAAGAACAAGTCTAGGGGAAAATGTTGTTTTGACTATGTTAAAAAAATTCTGTCAATCTTTTCTTTGAGAAGTTCTAATGCCTCCATGCTTTGGAGCACAGATTCCAATTTTGACTAGGGCTGTCAAGCGATTAAAAAAATTAATCACAATTAATTGTGCAAGGGTGCCAGGTCTGCCCATCTTCAAGCTGGTGGTGGCTGTCCTGGGGGGGAAAGTGGGGGGTTGGGGCCTGAGCCCTTGACCTCTGGCTCTGGGTACCTTATCCCCTATACCACTGGGGGAGCCCCCCAATTGCCCTACATTCTGGGCCCCCCTCATCCTTCCTGTGTCCCAAAGGTGCCAGGTCTATCCATCACCAAGCTGGTGGTGGCTCCCGGGGGTGGGGTGGGGGGGGAGCAGGGCTCGGACCCTCGACCTCTGGCTCCGGAGGTGATTAATTGTGTGTGCTGCCCCTTTGAAATGCTACAGAGACATTCAAAGGGGCAGCGCTGAGGAAGCCCGGGATCAGCTGGAGTCCCCAGCTGATCCCTGACTCTGCTAGCACTGCCCCTTTGAAACATAGCGCTGGCATTTCCAAGGAGCAGTGCCATGGGAACCCGGGGTCAACTGGAGTTCCTAGCTGACCCCAGCTCCATGCAGCGCTGCCCCTTGGAAACGCTGCCGCGGCACCTCAAAAGGGCAGTGCATTAGGAGCCTGGGATCAGCCAGAGTCCCCAACTGATTCCCAGCTCCGCATTGTGCTGCCCCTTTGAAGTGCTGCTGTAGCCTTCCAAGGGGCAGCGCTGCATGGAGCCTGGGGTCAACTGGGGATTCCAGCTAATCCCAGGCTTCTAATGCGCTGCTTCTAATGGGCAGTGCAACATTAACACCTGTGATTAACACGTTAAAAAAATTAATGCATTAATCCTGCCCTGTTTTAATCACAGGCGCTAACACACATCAATTGACAGCCCTAATTTTGACAGAGCCTTTGTGCCAGGGATGTGGCCTTTGCTGTCTTAGAAACTTCTCATCGCTGCATAAACCACACCACCCAGTGCTGCAGAATCAGCAGGTTTAGGTTCATGTGTTGTTTTGGGGGCTTTTCCAGGATTGATTTCCAAGCCTTTAGAAATTGACCCATCACTACTGACACTGAGCCAGATTCTCTGACTCACTCTATCCAGGGACCAAACTCGGGACACATTTCCCCACTGGGTACAGAGAGAACTCACCAGGCTTCTATAATAACCTTAAAGCCACCAGGGTTTCAGGCATGGAAGGTGTGTGGTCAGCTCTGTGCTCCTGCAAACCTCTGCTGGTGGATGACATCTTGGAGATCGCTGAGGGCTGCTCTAATCTATTCAAGGCCTGTATAAAATAGCCACGGTATCATGCTTCCCCACCTTGCTGTGCCCATTAAGCACAGTGGAGAATCTACCCCAGTATTTTGCTCCTAATTACCTACATAAAATTTAATGTGATGGCTGCTCATGTAGGAATATACATTCCTCTTCCTCCACAGACAAAACACAGAGGCGCGTTTGTTCTGTGGAACCTATAGCGCTGTAAACTGGCAGTGGGGATAGGGACTCACAGGGCCAAACTCGTTCTCGGAATCAGGCCCGCGTTGGGCTCAGCGAAGAAGAGGTTATTGTTATATCAGTCATAACTGGTGGCCTGCCTAGGGATTGGGATGAGCTTTGCTGCTCTGCTCTGCTCATTTTATAAGCTAACGCGTGTGGAGCTTTAAAAACAGTGAGCAGTCTCAAGGCACTTTGGAGATTAATATATGAGGTGATAAGCTTTCGTGGGTAAAACCCACTTCATCAGATGAGTGGAAATGACAGAATCCAGGGTGGGATTCTTGTGGGACTGTGAGATCAATCCCCTGCTAATTTCCTTCCCCGCTCCCAGTGGCAGACCAACAGAAGTGGAGCGTAATCTCTTGACCCCACCATGTTGGCTGGTGGGATATGGACAATAACGTATTACTCTTCCGTTTTCTAGGTGCCAAACCTGCTTTAGTTAGGAAGCCCAAAGCCTCTCTGCATACCTTCTTTTAGAGATGCCTGGCTTTTAGAGAGCACCCTCCTTTGCAAAACAGACAGAGAAACAACAGAAGCTCTCACTGGGAATTCAGACAGGCTAAGGTAAATTAGGCTTGGGTCATTTTGATTTTAATCACTATATGTCAATCATCTATTTTCTCCTCCACCCATAGAAACAAGGTCTCTCACTCCTCCACCCCTCTTTTTCATGACTTGACAGAAGTGAGTTGCTCCTTCGCTCCTGTACCCACACTTTGCTGTTACTTTGCAAGCCACCCAATCAGTGCGCACCTGACCCCCCAGGAGTCTCCTGCTCACCCCCTTATGGTTCTCCATCATGCGGTTGGGCAGCAATGCACTAAATTGCCACTGAAAGGTCAGAGCAGAGCTGAGCAGCAGATAAATGGCTCCTGCTTCCAGCCTCACCTGCAAATTAATCGCAGTTTCCTCTCTTCTGTTTGTTTTAGAGAGCCATGCTTCCCTCAGGAGTCCAGGCGGCCTGGGCGGGGCCATCTGACTACTGGGGCAAGAGGGGCTGGGAAACAAGCCATGATATGTCTGGTTGAATAGTCTCTGCCACCCATCCCTCCTGAGCCATAAAGCCTACAGAACAAGTCTGAGCACCTCCTTTTTTCCACTCCCATCATGCACCGCCATATCCTGCCTACCCTCTGCAGTGTGAACAGATGCAAGTACACTATGAGATAAGGTCGAATCTATTAAGGTTGATTTCTGGTTACCTGATTTCACAAAGTCGAAGGTCTGTATCCCCATTGCAGGGAAGAATTCAAAGTAGGCCAAAGGTCAAGAACCTCGACTTTTGCAACACTGCAGCTACGCTGCCATAAATTTGACCAGACAAGGTTGAAAATTGTATTACTCCTTGTGAGAAGCAGGAGCCCTTAACTTCAGTGGCCCTTAAGGTCGATGGAACTGGCTTGGTACTGTGGACACATCGTTTAGAAAATTGACCTTATGTGGCTAAATTTGATCTAAACTCCTAGTATAGACCAGGTCTGTGGTGCTGAGTACCTGACATAGTTCAGTGAACTTCAGTGGAAGCTGCAGGTGCTCATCGCCTTTGGAAATCAGACCATTAGTTTAGGTAATGGTGAGTCTCTGAACACACACAAAGTAACACGGTGCTATTTTTACACAGTGGGTGAAATAATGGCCCTGCTGAAGGCAATGGGAAATTTACCATTAACTTTGATGGGGTCAGGATCTCATCTGGTCATTTTCTAGCATAGGCAGATACTGGTTGTCGGACATCTTACCTGTGCCAGAAGATGGAGGTGTGACAGAACCTGGACTGTCATCTTCTGGCTCTGACACAGTCACTGTTGGAACCACTTCATGGCTTGGTTTCAGCCCTGTTTCTTGCTTATTTGGAATTGTCTCTTTGTTTGTAGGTTCCCCTACACTTTCTATCTCAGTGAGCGTAATCTTGACAGGTGCTGTAATCAATGAGGCACTGTGCTGGCCACCAAATATTTCTTCCGCATAGGATGGAGAAGTTGATTCTTCAAAAAGGTTTTGTCCTCGAGCCACTTTTGTCTCCTCAAAAGTGGTTTTCTTGGCTGCTGTTTCAGGGCACTTATCGATAACTGTATTCTTGTCTTCTAAGCTGCTTTCTTGGTATTTTACCTCTTCTGACCTACTTATGTCCATGTACTTATAAGCTTCTACTTTCATGGGCTCAGGTAGGGTTTTACTGACATCAGTGGATTCTGCAGGAGTCATCTCTATTCCTGAATCTGAGCTGAACAAGCCATGGGAGTCGTAGGCCATCACATTTTGAATGGAATGCCTTAGTGTGTTAAATCCTTCTGTGCTGTCTGAACAACTCACGGGGCTGTTCTCTTTCTGCAGTATTCCCGTGAAGTATGTGGAATCCGGCGGAGGTGTGTAATTGTCGTCTGAGATCAGAGATGTGTAAAAGGACCGGTCGCCTCCTTTAGTAGAACTGTAATCAAAGACGCGAGAAGCCTCGGCATCACCTAAAGAAAACACACAGAAAGCATACACAGTGAAACGGCAAGCCACTCCTTTAACTGCTCTTTCCGTAAAGCTTCACTTCATCAGAGATTTTTGAGGAAAATAATCTTCAATCAGATTAATGTATAGAAAAAATAAAGGTAAACAAGCTCCTGGTCTCCCATACCTGTGTGAACGCATACTCCAAGCACTGGGGGGGGATGGCCCAGTTTGAATGAAACAGCAAAAGGGTAAAATAGACACACAGACACCAATCATCAGTGAAAAATGTGCCTGGAACCTTCAGCAGCATCTGCACCAGCCCCGTCACTTGAGCTAACTGAGTAACATATGTAGATGTGACAGTTACTTCATGTGCACAGACAATATGGTACAGTGAATAAGTCAAAAGACTTGGGTTCTATTCTTGGCTGTGCCACTGACCTGCTTTGTGTCTTGAGGGAAATCACTTTGCCTCCTTCTCTCTCTCATCATTTGTCTTGTCTACTTAGACCAGGTTTACACTAGACTTGGAAGTTCGGGTTAAGGTACTCAACTCCAGCTACGTCAAATACGTAGCTGGAGTCAGCTTGCCTTAAGCTGAGTTTGGTACTGTCTTCACAAAGGAAGGCCAATGGGAGTAAATGCTCCCATCGGCTTCCCTTACTCCTCGCAACTGCAAGGAGTACTGGCACCGACCAGAGCTTCACTCAGCATTCGATTTAGCGGGTTTTAACTAGACCCACTAAATCAAACACCAGAAGATTGATCTCCAGTGCGGCAAGCAAAGACATGGCCTTAGACTCAAAAGGCTACACTTTAAAATGCACTGATTTACTTACGTGCTTTTGAAAAGCCTACTAGAAGCCTACACAAATCTTTAGGCACCTAAATATCTTTGAAAATCTGGCCCCAAGCTCAGTGGGACAGTCCGTCTTCTACTGTACATTTGTACAGCACAATGGAATAATTGATCTCAGTGGGGGCCTGTACATGCTTCTGTTTCATAAATACTACTACTACTACTACTATTAATAACAATTAATAATTGCTGGGGCCAGTCACTAGAAGAAGCACTGATTACATGTGCTAAATTAGTGTGTGAAATGAGCACCGCCTGGAAATCAGCAATTCCTGTATTCCAGTTCCGTCTCTGAGGCCAATTCTCTCTATGGCCCTAGATAAGTTTTGACCCCTAACTTTTACATGTGACCTCTAATTATAGGCATCTCTATTTTTTGGTGCCTGGCTTTTAAATGTGGCTTGTCATTTCCAGAGATGCTGAGCACCCATGATGACAAGTGAAGCTGGGGGAATCTGTGGTCCTCCAGCATCTGACAAATCGGGTCCTAACAGCCCGATTTTTGAAATAGAATGTTGTGTGCCTGCACCCAAAATTTGAGGTCATTTTTTAAATGTCTCTGCCTCTGTTTCTCCTTCTGTGAAAGAGAATTTTGGGTGCTCAAAATTCATAATTCTTACCTATCTCAGGAGAATGTGATGTACATCACTTAGTTAACTTCTCTAAGAGCTACAAAGTATGAGTATTGATAATTGTTAATATCATCTTAGAGGGTTGCATGAATTAATTATTATTTTTGGATTTTAACTCATTGTTAAGGGAGATGCAGTAGTACAGCACAAGTTATATGGAATTTACCCATCTCTCATTTGGGGAATATGTATTTTCCTCCTCTAATTTAAAGGAATAAAACAATCACTCCTACTCTCCGGTGCTAAATAAATCCTGACTGCATGACCACCGCAACTGATGGGCATGTTATCAACAGCTCATTATGCTCAGCCAAAAATGCATTTTAATCACACACCCAGTTTGCACCCCAATGTCATTCTAGCCCAAGCCCATGACAAAATAAGGGCATCTCTTCATACCTTTAGTGCCTACCATGCCACTGCTTGGCCTGGCATACTAGAAAGGTCAGCGTACCCACTTCTTGTTTTACCCCCACAGGGGGAGATCTTAGCAATGCAATGATGGGACAATACTATATGCTCATGCATCCCCTAAAACAACACTGTCAAAACATAACCGCTGCCATCACTAAGTGCCAGAAGAAAGCCGTTAAAAAAGCAACCAAGTGCAGTAAATAATTGCTCAGTGGCTTTGTGCTGAGGAGAAATATAAATATTCATTACTATGCCTTCCGTAATTCATTTTATTTTCCAGGAACAATTTGTGAACCCAATTCCCAGAAAAAAAATTGTGTACATTAAAGTCCCTTGTGCCCAATCATAGATTCATAGATTTTCCTAGAGTTTAAACCCAGAAGGGGCCATTAAAATCACCAAGTCTGGCTTCCTGTATATTATAGGCCAAAGATTTTTCATCCAGTTAGCTGTGAATGGAGCCCAATAACTTTTCTCTAACACGTATCTTCCAGACATCAAATCTGCAATCCTTCAACATAAATCCCACTGTGCACCCAAAATGAATGAAGAGTTAGGTTTTATTTAGCCTATAGAAATATTTTTTACAGGGGTAGCAATGTTAGTCTGTATCTGCAAAAACAATGAGTACCTCTGTGGCACCTTAAAGACCAGGGGTACATCTACACCGCAACATTATTTCAAAACCACCAGCATTATTTCGAAATAACTTAGTCCGCGTCTACACAGCAGGCAGTTAATTTGAAATAATGTCAAAATATTGTCAAGCTGAAGGACTTCTTACTCCGACTCCTGTAACCCTCATTGCACCAGGAGCAAGGGAAGTCGGAGGAAGAGTGCTCTATTTCAAAATAAGTGCTGTGTAGACGCTCCCAATTTTGAAATAAGCTAATTCAAAATAAGCTACGCGATTGACATAGCTCAATTTGCATAGCTTATTTCGAGTTAAGCCCTGGTGTGTAGACGCACCTTAACAAATTTATTTGGGCATAAGCTTTCATGGGTAAAAACCACTTCATCAGGATTCTGTCTAAATGTTTTTTATCCACGAAAGCTTATGCCCAAATAAATCTGTTAGTCTTTAAGGTGCCACAGAACTCCTCGTTGTTTGTTTAGAAATATTGTGAGAGGTGTAATGATTCTTGGGGTACCTAGAACAGCGAGTCACCTTGTTATCCCTTCCTTCCAACGAGATTCTTGCTTGTGCTTAACTGCGTTTCAGCTTCCTAACATCACCAGCCTGTTAGTCACTCATATTCTCCTCTGGGCTAAGCCAGTCCCTACTTTGCCTTGCAGGGTAACAGTTAGGTGCACCCCAATCCCACAGTCCCTTGAAATGTTTCCCTGTCATGTTCAGCCCCTGGTCCACTGAATGCTCACAGAAATACCAGCTCTGTTGTCCCTGGTGGAACAGAATATGCGACAGTTTGTAGGATTCTGCTCAAGAGTGGTACCGAGCTTCGTACCACAGCACTGAGATATACTTATAGTGAAAACAACGGTAAATTTATGATCAAAGATTCATGATTCCAATGACAGTAAGAATACTGGAAACTAATGGTTGCGTATAGAACAAAATCATATCATGGTTTCTAGAGACTAAACTTGACAGGTTAACCAGTGGCGATTTAAGGGGACTCCACTGCCACTGCTAGAGGTGAATTAGGACAGGGCTGATGACTGGGGTTCGGTGCAGGAAGGCGGCAGTAGTTAGCAGGCAGGGTGGATATTCATTCAGCTCCTGCAGACAGTTCTGGGCTCTGGAAAGGAGCAGAGCAGAAAGGGAAGATGACAAACTGGTTGTGGTGGGGCATGCGCCAAGGAGCAGCAGTTGGGTCAGAGCAGAAGAGCTCTGGCATCGGTGTTAAAAGGGGTAAATGCCCTTTCACTGACCGTACATCATTCATAATGCGTGTCTCTAATATGCCTCCGTAACCTTAAGTTCCCAGGCATGGCTCTAATTGAATTATAGAGAATGCTCATAAATTTAAGTGATCCATTAATATCAGGCAGTGTCCTTGAGAACAGGAAGAGAGGGCTCTCCTTTGGGAGTGCATGTGATACCAGGGCAGATTTGTAGAGGAGCCGGTGGAACTGGGACATACAGGAACAAAGCTGGTTAAGTGAAGTTGCTGTCTGAAGGAGAGTTAACCACTTGAGTGCCACTCCACGCCATGCCTCAGACCCTGGCTGGCGTTAGCTGTGATACCTGCACAGCACAGAGCTACACACTGCCAGGGATTCAGAGCTCCTTGGGTACGGAACGTCCGCTGTGGCCTGGGATATGGAATGTCCGTACAATTGCACAGAAAAAGCTACATTGCAAGAATATTCTTTAGGTCGTTTTTTTTCCCGGTGTAACTTCTTAAGTTAAAAACCTACCAAACTGAAAATAAAAACAGAAATTCTATCACGTGACTTAACATTCACAACCACACAGTCCTTCAGCAGGGTCGGACAGTTTCACAAACATTAATTAATCTTCACAATACCACTGTGAGGCGAGGGAGGATGATTAGCCCCCTTTTACAGAGAACCAGAAACTCTGTCTTGTGGCATCTTCACATCCCCCTGCCTCTTCAGCAGCGTTGGCCCCTTCAGATCCACCGCACAGACCTCTGCCACTGGAACTAAGGGAGTCACTGATAGCAATAGTAAGCTGTCACCCTCTATGTGGACGGGCACTAATGAGAGATGAGACAGACACTCTTCCAGTGGTTTTCACAGCCACCTGCTGACAGCAAAGGGTGAGACTCAGGATTCTTGGGTCCCAATGCAGGTTCTGGAGGGTGGACGGTGCAAACCCTTCTGTTCCATCCCCTCCAACCTGTCCCCGTCCTGTCTCCCCTCCACCTCTGGCTCCTCATTCTAATCCCATTCTCTTCATTTGCCAGTCCTAGGCTCCACTCCTGAAGCTTCTCATCACAGTCCCAGCATTTCTGCCCAGCCAGTCTGGGAGTTGGAGGTGCACTGCATCAATTTCCACAAAAATGAGCCGTGGCCATCTGCATCTACCTCCATGGATGCGTATGCCCATGGATATCTGCAGACTTGCAGGGTTCTAACTATGGAGATTACTGTGGCCATTAATTTATGCAAACACACCCGTCTCTCTTCTTACTGTGTCTTCATTTGCTCATGTGCATGTTTGGTCACCTGTATCCCATCTAATATGTGATTCTGGGACTGATCACTTGCAGGCAGGCTGCTGCACCGATGAAATCAATGGCCTTGTGGGGTGTGGGAGAGAGAGTGTTATAAAACAGAGAATCTCCAGGACAGTTTATCAGCTTCCAAAGCACCTTAAAACGTGATGAGCGGAAAGGCAGCTTAAAGTATCCTCACTTTCTCAGGGCAATGTCTTTTGTGCGGCGCCCTCTAGAGGGGCAGCAGAGAATTCCAGCCTTACTCTTCACAAGTACAGACTGGGGCACATTACATCAGTACAGTGGAAGAAGCAAAACAAAAAATGGCTGCATTGAATTGATGAGTATCCAAGTACAAATGCTGTACCAGTTCCACAAGGGTGTTAAAAAACAGCTACTATACAGTAGCGATGCCAAAAGAGATCCACTCCCCAGAGATGGGCCTAGCTCTTCACAGCAAACGGCTTTCTTGCTCAGTTTGTCTTTTTCTCTTTGTTGAATTACCTGCTGTGGCTCTTCACATAGTGTTTGTTCACTGAAATTATTTGAGGAATTGTTTATGCCAACATATTCCAGCCTGTGGACAGCTGACTGTTCATGAGGGTTGCTGCCAATTTGTGCTGGGTGAGTGCTTGTCTGAGTCACATGGCATCACATCTGTTCTCTTATTAGACGATTACCAAGGGTACATGTGCCTGATCCATGGGGAACCAATTGAAGTCAACAGAAAGAAACCCACTGGTTTCATCTGGCTTTGGTTCATAACTAGAGAACATTCAGAATGGCTGTGACATATAATCACACAAGTATTCACAACACTTTCGCTTTCTGCATCTGAAGAAGCAGGTTTTGCCCATGAAAGCTCAGGATACTATATATTTGTTAGTCTCCAAAGTGCCACAGGACTACTTGTTGTTTTTAAAGTTACAGACCAACACGGCTACACCTCTAAAATAATTGTTCCTGTGAATGTTTATGGAATGCTGGGGGTGCGCATCCAGGCAAAGTGAATTCAAAACTTATCCAAACCAACGTTCACAAATGTTTGTAGTATTCCTTTTCTGGGCACCACGTTTCAAGAAAGATGTGGAGAAATTTGAGAGGGTCTAGAGAAGAGCAAAAAAAATGATGAAAGGTCTAGAAAACATGAGCTAGAGGGAAGGCTGAAAGAATTGGGCTTGTTTAGTTTGGAAAAGAGAAGACTGAGAGGGGACATGATAGCAGCTTTCAAGTACCTAAAAGGTTGTTACAAGGAGGAGGGAGAAAAACTGTTCTCCTTGGCCTCTGATAATAGGACAAGAAGCAATGGGCTTAAACTGCAGAAAGAGAGGTTTAGGTTGGACATTAGGAAAACTTCCTAACTGTCAGGGCAGTTAAACACTGGAATAAATTGCCTAGGGGGGCTGTGGAATCTCCATCACTAGAGATTTTTCAGAGCAGATTAGCTAAACATCTAACAAGGACGATCTAGATGGTGCTTGGTCCTGCTGTGGGGGCAAGGGACTGGACTTGATGATCTCTCAAGGTCCCTTCCAGGTCTAGTATTCTATGATTCAACCAGCTCTGCCCACAGTTTACATATGTCAGATGGCCATCCCTTAGAACAGGGGTTCTCAAACTTTTGTATCAGTGGCCTATTTCACATGGCCTGCCTCTGAGTGCTACTTCCTTAACCAATTAAAAACACAGGTTTTTAATATTAATTATTATAAACATTGGAGGTGAAGTGGGGTTTGGGGTGGAACCTGAGAGCTTGTGACCTCACATTATAACCTCATGACCCGCAGTTTGAGAACCCTGCCTTAGAAGCTCTTAGTTGGCTTAGTATCAGGGGCTTGGCAGCATGTCACTTAGGGGTACGGCTACACTGGGGGGCGGAGGGGTTCAGATGAGGTATGCAAATAGCGCTCGCATTTGCATACCTTCTTCTGGTTTTTTTTCCCGGAAGAGGCTTTTCCGCCATTTGGCCCCATCTACACATAGCCAAATGTTGGAAAAAAACCCTCTTTTGAAAGCCCCCCCCCCCCCCACACACACACAGTGTAGCCATACCTTTAGATACTTAGTGGCTATAGCATAGCAAACCAGATGATTGCTAATATTTTTGTTGGAGGCTGGTGGAATGGAGTGTAACAGGTATGACTTTCTACTTTGACTTACAACAAAGCCTTCAATACAGGCAGTCCCCAACTTATGAATGGGTTACATTCCGAACACCTGGTTGTAACTCGATTTGGTCGTAAGTCGGAAATACCCTTAAACGCGCTGCCCGCGCTGTTCAAAAAACTTGATGTACATGGTTCTCAACTCGAAAATATTATATTGGGGTTAATGGGAGGTTGGTCGTAAATACAGATGGTCGTAAGTCGGGGTGTTCATAAGTCGGGGGAGAGTGGCTGTACTAGATTTCTGCTTGTCCTAATGTCAAGAAAAATAAATCACTCGCATTCTGTTTTGTTTTACAGTAAAATATAAAATAACAAGTAATAGTAACTGTTAATAAATATTATTTATAGTTTTCAAAAATAAATAATAGTGTAGTTGAAGGCATCAAACATAACTGTTGCTTTTTACTAGACTCCCTGCGGCTCCTGGATCATTTTCCAATGCCAGCTAAAAAACCAGACTCGTAGCTGATGTTACAAGGATGAAATTAGAGCTGTTTCTAAGTGCCAATAGTGTTTTGAATTAGCATATGTAAGCAGGGGAATGATTCTGCTATTGTGGGGAACTTTCCTGACTTCTATAGTACCCCAATGAAATGGGCTAACAAAAGGATCTGAGTCCTTGCTCCCACTTCCTTTTACCCAGAAGCCTCCCTGAACTTGAGGGCCCCCCTTCCACTCTCCTCTGTGGCAGAGTCCTTGTAACCTCAACAAGGCTGGGCCAATGTTCCCTCTAATTTTTTCCATCCATTTGCAGAATAAATTTTGTTATGTGTACTGGAGCATGTGAAATGGGCACCACCAATAGAAACACATGCTGCCAGCTGTGAGGGTGGCTATAGGCACTCTGCTAATCAGCTGGGTGGCCTTTAAATTTTTCCTGGGCAGCCACACAAGCGCTCAGCTTATAGGGAACACTGGACTGGGCACAGGGTTCCTGGGTGTCTTGATCCTCAAGCTTGTTGTCACTTTGGACAGGGGCTAGGGCATCCCTACTCCAGGGGGCTCTCTCCACACTGGATGCTTCTCTGACTCCACTGGTCATTACACAGAGTTCAAAGCAAATACAATTTGTTAAACAGCAACCCAATTTAAAATCAGGACAAATGGGAAAGGTTAAAGGAAAACACATCTCCCCAGTCTGCGGCCCGGGGACATCACAAGCAGCGTCTCTGGAACACAAGGGCAATTCACCATCCGCTTCTCAGGCCCTGGCTGTGCTGCAGGGAGGTGCAGGTTGGACACTTGCTCTGGCAGCAGCAACACACCTTCAGGCTTGCATCACCTTACCCCCCCACCCAGCATTAAAATCCCCCTCCAAGTCTGGCCTGGACCCTCAATCTCTGGGCTGGGCTCTGTGCCCAGGGTCCCCCCTCCCCTCGCTGGTCCCAGTTGCTCACCTCACCCAGCTCCAGAATGTTCCAGCGCCACTTGTTTAATTTGGAAAAGAGAAGACTGAGCGGTGACATGATGGTGGTATTAGGTATCTAAAAGGGTATCACGGGGAGGAGGGGGGGAAATTGTTCTCCTTGGCCTCTGAGGATAGGACAAGAAGCAATGGGCTTAAAATACACCAAGGGTGGTTTAGGTTGGACATTAGGAAAAACTTCCTAAATGTCAGGGTGGATAAAGACTGGAATAAATTGCCTAGGGAGGTTGTGGAATCTCCATCACTGGAGATATTTAAGAGCAGGTTAGAGAGACATCTATCAGGGATGATCTAGATGGTGCTTGCTCCTGCTGTGAGGGCAGGGGACTGGACTTGAAGATCTCTCGAGGTCCCTTCCAGTTCTAGTGTTCTACGATTCTATGAAATGACGTTGAATGATCTTGTGACACAATGTTGCAAAATTATCAGATCTGTAGCACAATGCATTGCTCTGTGGATTTTACAGTCATAGCGGCAGCAACATCACCTTACTCTTCTCCTTATCAGCCAATTAACTATCAGGTGAATCCTAAGTATAATTGCAGTATACAACAAAATGGCTGTTATTTTAGAATGAAGTACCATGAATTTCTCACCCGTGCACCACTTTAATTTTTGCTCTTGAAAATGGGTGATATTAGGTGTATAAGTGATGGGGCATTTCTCCTTTCTGTATTTCTATATAATTGAATTTAAGGGCTTACAATTATGAGAGTGCCTAGGCCTACAAGGAGCTTAATCCGGCCCCGTAAGGAGACAGCCAGTCCTCTTTCACATAGAGCACTGAGAAATCCCAGTTCCCAGGATTGCTGCAGGGTTAATAAGATTGTGCAATGATGAAATCAACTAATTATAAGAACTCGATGCCAATCTGCATTATGTAGGAGATAGGGATGTAATAGTGTAGTCAATTAACTGATAAGCAAAAGCTTATCAGTGAATGCTATAGACCACATGCATTTCCCCCCCACCAGTAAATTTTTTAGCAGGCTAGCCAGCAGCCCAGCTCAAGTCCTGGCTTACAATGGGTCCAGGGCCTACCTTTGCTGCAGCTCTGCATTTAAAGTGTATTAGGAGCTAGGCAGGCAGGCAGCCTGGCTTGCACCAGGTCCAGGAGCTCAGACCTTCCCTGGACAGGGGCTGCTGCCACCCCGCACGGCTGCCTCTGTATCAGAGGCAGCAATACAGGGCGAAAGGCAGGCAGTCTGCAAAGTGAACTGTTTTTTTAACTGGCTCCCCTCATAGACCAGCTCCCGCCTGGCACACCACGCTGCTGCCTCTGATACAGAGGCAGCAGCACTGAGTGGTAGGGGGCTTCTCGGGATTGAAGCCAGAGTGCACTGGCTGCTGGGTACTAAAGAATAGTCAAGTAACCGATAAGAATTCATGCGGCTATTCAATTAACCAATATTTAACATCCCTTGTAGGAGATGATTTTAGAAACATTACCTCCAACTGTAAAAGTGCCTCTTAAGAAAATATTAACACATAGGCTACTGGTCTGGCTATTAAAGATCTGGAAATCTATAACTGCTGGTTAGATGTTGTATCTAGCTAGCTGCAGATAGCTGCCCTTTTATCAGAGTGGTGTATTCAGAGTCCAGTGATAAAGCAGACTCCTTCTAACTTGAAATTTATTCAGATTCCGTTCAATATCCGTGGGAAAGGGATGGATGAATAGCTGCGGTAATTGGTGGCAGAATCAGCACTGAATTTAATCTTGTTTCAAATGTTCCCCCAAAACCTTGTCTGCCAATTCAGGAAAAGCAAAGCTATTCATTGACAGAAAGAGGCAGTCATGAGGTACTGTAATGTGAGCCTGGGAGAAATAATATATCCGAGTGTTGATGCAGCACATGTGTGTGGAGATGGCTGATGGAGATTAAAATTTGTCTGTCTAGTGTAATGGTTTACTCCCCGAACTGTAGGGAAATCAGTTGATTTTTAAATCTCTCCAGAAAACTCTAGGAAGTTGCGCATTATCTAAAATAAGGCTGGGGAACCTTTTTTGGGTCGGGGGCCACTGACCCACAGAAAAGTCAGTCAGGGGCTGCACACAAGTGACAAGGAAAAAAACCACCCAACTGAGAAGGAGAAAGATACTCCCCACATTCCCCTTGCACACCAGAGCCGGGGAGGGGGGGTGGGGGGGAAGGGAGGCTAGGCTAGTAGATTTTGTGTGCCCCATCCCCATGGGGATGTGATGAAGGGGCTGGACCACGAGTGCAGGCTCCCCAATGCTGGGGGGGGGGAGGGTGCCCCAAGCCTCAAGGGCTGGATCCAGGCAAACTGGGGGCCACATCCAGATTCCCCACCCCTGATCTAAAGGTTCATTGTTTGTATGTGAATTTCACTCCTTTTGCAAAAGATCAGCCCAAAGAGCATGACTCAGGCAAGTCCAACTTAACCTTTATTTTGAGGACTGACTTAAATGGGCCTTAAGTGGTACACAGGCCTTGGCTTTCTGCACAGACTGAATTTCGCTCCTTGGGCAAAATAATGGTCAACTTAAATTAATGGTACAAGCTCCATTAATTTCACTACCGGTGTATAGCTAAGAGGCTCCCCCCCCCGATTAAATGGCCATGGAATTCAATGGGAGTTCTACATTTATGCTAAATTAACATTTATTAAATGTGCTTTCAGGGACTGAAAAGAATACGAGATTTTGAAAATAGCTATTGTGTGTCATCAGGGCTAAGTTACCGACTGACCAAAATGGTCTCCATTAAACGCTAAACTCTGAAGCTATTAAATAACTGATGCTGAAAATAATTTAGAGATCATTGGTTCCATATGAAGTAACTATCTTAATTTAACAGAAAAGGCAATTGGTGTCCAGTTTGGATCAATGAAAGATTAAGTGCTTCATGATAATGGAACAGGAACTAAAAATTAGCTGAGGATAACAGTTAATTCAAGTGGGTGATTATTGTAGTTTCTGCAGAGTGGGGTATATTAAATCTCAGTCAGTGAACAGTTTAGAATCTTTGGCATGTGCCAAGAAAATTATCAGTCGCATGGATAAAATAACCAGGATCCATGTTAACAAGTCTGTATCAAGGTGTGAAGAAGGTAGGCGATTGGAATATAGATAAGTCTCAGAGGGCAAGCCATGGTAGGGTACATCTAGACTACATCCCTCTTTCGAAAGAGGGACGTAAATTAGATGCATCGAAATTGCAAATGAATCCAGGATTTGAATTTCCCGTGCTTCATTTGCATAATTGCATCATGGCGTTCTTTCGAAAAACGCTATTTCGAAAGTGAAACCGTGGTCTAGACACGGTTCTTTCGAAAAGGAAAGCTTTTTTTGAAAGATCCTGTACTCCTTAAAAGATGAGGTTTACAGGATCTTTCAAAAAAAGCTTTTCTTTTTGAAAGAACCGCGTCTAGACCGTGGTTTCACTTTCGAAATAGTGTTTTTCGAAAGAACGCCGTGATGCAATTATGCAAATGAGGCGGGGGAAATTCAAATCCCAGCTTCAGTCGCAATTTCGATGTGTCTAATTTACATCCCTCTTTCGAAAGAGGGATGTAGTCTAGACATAGCCTTAGTCTGCATCTGTAAAAAACAACAAGGAGTCCGGTAGCACCTTAAAAACTAACATCTATTTGGGCATAAGCTGTCATGGTCAAAAACCCACTTCATCAGACGCATCTGATGATGCAGGTTTTTGCTCACAAAAGCTTATGCCCAAATAAATCTGTTAGGGCTTGTCTAGACTACATTCCTTTTTCGAAAGAGGAATGTAAATTAGGCAGATCGAAAGTGCAAATGAAGTGCAGATTTAAATAGCCCGTGCTTCATTTGCATATTTGCGTCCGATCGCTGTTTCGAAAAAGGGTATTTCGAAAGTGAAATCGCAGTCTAGACGCGGTTCTTTCGGAAAAAAAACCCCTTTTTCGAAAGAACCTGTACTCCTGATCTTTAATTTTTAAGGTGTCACAAGACTCCTTGTTTTGGGATGGTTTGGTTGTTTTTTTTAAAGAAATATATCTAGGCACTCAGATACCACTGTGATGGGCAATACCAGGTTCAATACTGATTGTACCTCAGTTAATTTTCTTTCCCAGAACAAATCTACTAAATTTTCAGAGGGGGAGGAAATTTTGAACTAGACAACACTATTTTTACAAAGTTTCCAGTCTAGCAGCAGAGCCAACAGCCACCGTGGGCCTGGGGGCAAGGAGTAAGAGGCCCCAGTTATGCACCTCCAGAAGGGGTGGAGCCTCAGGTGGAAGGGGCGGGGCCTCAGGCAGTCAGTCCTTAGCACCATTTGGAGCACAGAGCTGGGCCCACCCTCCGTGTGGCGCCTGGCACTCTCACAGCAATTCACAGGGGCCAAGAACTCTGGGCCCCTTTGAAACATCTGACCCTAGGGTAATTGCCCCCTATGCCCGCCCCCCCAGTCGGCAGACCTGTGGGCTAGAGCTGTGCTTAGACACAGACTGATTTTTGCTACACTGAGATACCAAGAAAGGTCTCAATAAACTCTTTAGAAAAGACAAAATTGGATGAATCCAGCCCCCAAGCAAACCCTGCCGACCTATTGCCTCATTTCCACATACCTGGCTCAATTGTTATTGCCAGCTGTAGTAAATTAAATTCTCAGCCCTTAGCTCTGATGATTCATGGTCACTTCCTGAGCTCCCAATGCAAATTTGCCTTGGTTTTCTGTAGACAAACAGTCATTGGCATGCACAACTTGAGCAATCGAGTGGTCAGTTTCCCAATCCAGACACTCAGAACAGGGGCTCACTCACATGTGTGGGCACAAACAGTTGCATATGCCAAACTTTGAACTTGACTGAATCAATGGGTTCCATTCACCTCTTACCTCAGCAGCAAGAGTGAGCATATGGTGTAAAGACAGGAGAAGCATATAAGGTAGGTAGTACACTAGAGTGGGAATTAGGAGTCCTGGATTCTAGTCTTCCCTCTGACATTAACTTCTTCTTTGTGACCTTGGTCAAGTTCCTTCACCTTCCTGTTTCTCCACACCCTCTGTCTGTTTTGTCTATACCAATTGCAAGCTCTTTGGGGCAAAGACTCTCTTTTGATGTATGTTTGCACAGTGCCTAGTACAAGACAGTAGGTGGTGCTATAATTCTACTCCCAGTAAAAAGCCGGCAAAAAGTATGTGATCAAAAACTTGGAAGCATTCAACATTGGAGATAGGAAAATCTGATCAATGGAGAAACTCCTCAGCCAAAACCCATGCATAGAACTGAATTCACAGGAAGTTCAGATGTATTCAGACACTTGGGTGCATTTTCAAACGGAAGCTGGAATCCAAGCTTTGTGAGGCTTGTCTCTCTCTGAATGAAATACAGGTATCAGTGGTGCTGTTGAGATATGAGGCGACAGAATAAACTCCCAGGAGTTTCCCCTTGCTTTGTCACTCTCCAGAGAGCCGTGAGCATGATGGCCGGGGCTAGGTATTGGCCTCGAGGCCCTCTTCAACAATACTTGTATCTACAGCTGTCACCTATTCTATGCAGACCAGCAAGCCTTTTCCAATGCAACAACTTTATTGCTCTTATATCCTTACAAGGATGCTAGATACTCCTACCTGTCAGCAGATGGTGCTCTTTGTATTAACTTACTGTATGCAAGCTTATACATTCATACTTCCCTACAGAGCTTTCATGCGCTTGTCTATATGAAAGATTTAACTCAGCCACATACAGTATGGTCAAGTATGGACAGAATCAATTGCAACTGGCAGGCAAGCACTTTGGGATAGTATGTGAGGGACCTTATCAGTTCTCTTGGGTTTCATGAGACTGTCTGTCCCCCTTTGACCTTTAAACAATGGTTGCTTGGTGTCCTGTTTTCGACCAGAATGTCTGGTAGAAAAACAAAACTGGCAGCTTCCAGTCACCTGCAGTAACTAGCCTCCAGCGCCAGGGGGTAGAAAGAGCAGCAGCTGCTGGAGGAGCCTGGAGGAGCAGCTCTGGTTATCACAGGAGCCGGCAATAAGCCAAACGCGGTTCAGCGGGGTTAGTCTTTGGTGGGTCGCCGGCACTTTAGTTACCTGCGCCTCCACAGGTATGATCGCTTGCAGCTCCTGTTGGCCACGTAGCACCATTCCCAGCCAATGGGGACTGTGGGAAGCGGTGTCCCAGTAGGACACCAGCTCCCATAGGCTGGGAACAGCGATCCGTGGCATACAGGAGTTGCAAGCAGCCTTACCTGCAGAGACGCAGTAAATAAACCACTGGCGGCCTGCCAAGGGCTAACCCTGGTGAATCGCATCTGGCCAGAGAGCCGGTTATTGTCCATCACTGGGTTATCAGCTGCTGCTCCTCCTGCCTCCCAGCCTGATGGACAGAACCCGCTGGCTCTGGGACCAGGCTCCAAAGTAGGTACCAGTGCCATCTGGAGGAGTGGTGGTGGTGGTGTAAACTGTCTCCCCCACCTACCCTGCTGTGCCGAAATTCCCCACCTCAGCCCCTCAGTTCAGGGACTGACACCCCCCTCTACCTC
This sequence comes from Rafetus swinhoei, assembly GCA_019425775.1. Taxonomy (NCBI): domain Eukaryota; kingdom Metazoa; phylum Chordata; order Testudines; family Trionychidae; genus Rafetus; species Rafetus swinhoei. The sequence continues at coordinate 123,199,031 of CM033446.1, read as the reverse complement.
AGCCACTTGCTCCAGGGACCCCTCCCCCTGCTCCTCTGTGCTCTAATTTCTCCACCCCAGCCCCTTGCTCTGGGAACTGACCCTTGCAGTGGCCAGCTGTGGTCCAGTTGGTCAGCTCTTCTGAGCCCAGCTTTGTGGGCAGCAGGTGAGTCCTACGGGATGGGGGAGCAGGCAAGAGGGGTAGGGGTGGAGAGTGAGCAATGGAGGAGGGGTAAGATGGGGTACAGGACAAGGCCTCAGAGGAAGAGGTGGGGCAAGGGACAGAGCTTCAGAGGAAGAGGTGGGGTAAGTGACAGGGCCTCAGGGCAAGGGGTGGGGCAGGGGTGTTCAGTTTTCACGAATTAGAAAGTTGGCAACCCAGCTATAAACCTCCAGCCCCATTGATGGGTAGTTTTCCCTACGCCCTGTTTGAGGGGAGCCCCAAAATTGTGACCTGGCACATGGGGCCACAGCGCCACTCGGGTATAGCTCAGCTGTCCCTCTGTAGATGGAGGCAGAAGGGTGGACAGGCCAAATTTGAGTGGCAGTGAGACTCTGTGCTCTCGGTTGCCACACTGCTCAAATTTGGCGTGTCTGCCCCCTTTGTCTCCAGCTCCAAAGGGCAAAACTGAATGGCGTCGTGTACTACTTTAGCCACTGGAAATGGTGGGAGGTTTGGGATACTAGGAAGGTGTAGCAGAGTCACACTGTGTTCACCACCTGGGCATTCTGTTCCCCAGCTCTCCGTGTGAGTCCTGGCTGCAGGAAGGAGACTGACAGGGCAGATGGGAGGGGTGGGGATGCTTCCTGCTGACTCAGCCCAGCTGGCGAGACCTTGCTTTAGTCCCGGAGACAGGAGAGAGACGAGAGAGGGTGCGTCTGATACGAATGAGTGAAGCTGCGTCAAGTTATCCTTCTCAAGGGGTTTCCCCCTGGAGGAAAGCTGCAGTTTGCAGATACAGGGACGCCGGGGATCATAGTCCAAGTGATGAAGGGGCTCCCAGGCAAAAGACTAGGGGATGAAATAGCAGACCCCATTCTGTCCTCTCCCTTATATGGGTTTTACATCTGGGCAACACCATGGGCTTCAGGGGCGTGTCGCCTGATTTACACCTACACGGTAGGGGAAGCGAGCCCTGGACAATTAATATCGTGCACTCGACTACGGGGGTGTCATGTGCATGTCGTCTTTCCCATCTGAAGGTCCAAAGGAGACGGCCCAGAGGCTCTGGCAGGGTCTTTTCCTCCCCTTGATGTCAACTGACTGTCTCAGGCAGACTCTTGAGCAATGCAGAAAACCAACCGGGGGTCAGTCCTCTCATAGCACTGGCTAAACTGCTGAGCCCAAGAGCATGTGCTGTGGGTGGGTTGTGAAGGGCACAATGAGGAACACAAGGGGCTAAGTCCTAAGCAGAGCTGAGTTCCCAGCTCCCATTGTCTTCAATACAAGTTGTGAGCGCTCGGGATGTTTTCCTGAGGAAGTAGTGTACTGCAGCCACAATTCCTATGCTAGATTGTCAGTTTCAGGCCCAATCACTGGCACTTTTGAGCACCCTCAGCTTCCTGACATCAACCAGTGGTAAGGGTGTTTAGCTCCTGCCCGGTGGCACTCAGAGATCCCAGGATGAGGGCAAAGTTAGCAGCCAGCAAAGTGAGTGGATAATAAATGATTCAGCATTTCCCCCTCGTTGGAGAAACTCTACATGCCCAGCCTGCAGGCTTTCCACCTCAGCAAACAGGCTGAGAGAAATAGAACTTGTCCTGGCAGTAAAGAGCTGGGAAGTGTCTTTGACAGCTCTCTCACTGGTGAATTAGAAAGCATATAAATCATCAAAAAGTGTCCCCAGCCCCAGCAAAAAATCTCCCAGCGTTGTAAGGGTGATTTTTAAGAGATGATGACATCTTCTAAATAGGAATCAATAGTGCTTCTGAGGTTAGATCGCCATGGTAATTTTCTGACGATGACACTAATATCACTTTTCATTTCTGAGGATGGTTGGCTTTCTGTTGAAATGGCAGAGACAGGTACAGGCAGTATAATGGATTTGTTATAGCAATAATATTGTCAGTAATAATCTGATGTGTAAGGCATGGTTCAGGGATACTAAAATTCTTCCTAAAAAACTATCCAGTGTACTTCTCTGGAGACGATTAAACTCCAGTTAAGAGAGAGAATGTATTCTTATTTCATTTTTCTCACACAGTACTACTGGAGTGATCAAACTTTGGCCAAAGGATAACATTTTCAGAAGCACCGTAGATGCCTTTGTCTGTAGGGGATACTCAGGAAAATTAATCTGAATTGGCTAAAGATGTGAATTTAAAGTGGATTAGTTAAAGTGCATCATATCCCTGTGTGGACATGCTCATTCAGAATTAAAGTGCCTGGCTTTAATTCAGCTTATTTCAATTCACTGAACTAATGCCAATTTAATTCTGAATGAAAATGTGCACACAAGGGTTTAATGCAAACATCCACTTTCAATTTACATCTTCAGTTATTTTGGATTAACTTCCATGAGTGTCCCTGTGTAGACAAATTTGAAGTCCTATTTTTAAAATTTGCTCATAGGCTTTCGAGGCTCCTAAGAGAGTGCCTGCTTGTAGAGGTGGGTTTCACCATAGAAGGAAAATTTGGATACTGTTTAAATAAGCATCCAGAGAAATTTGAACTGAAACTCTGAACTTCTGGCTATGTCTACATTGCAAATTTTTTGTGGCAGAAAATATGCGATATCATTAGTATACTTTCTGCCATTTCTTTTTGGGCAAGGGGTTTTTGCACAAAAAGAATCATAGAATCATAGAACACTAGAAACCGCTTCTGTTTTGCCGCTTCCAGAGAGGCATAAGGATCTTGCGCAAAATGGGGGGTTTGCGCAAAACAAAAACCCCTTGTGCAAAAAGAAATGGCAGAAAATATGCTAATGATATTGCAACTTATGCTAATGAGTCCCTTATTAGCATATTTTCTGGCCGCAAAAACTTGCAGTGTAGACATAGCCTCTGAGGGTCAGCCATGGCTGACTGGAGCCCTGCACAAAATGAAACCCATTTATTTTAAAATACTCGGAGGAAAGGGCACCCTTCTGCTCTAGGCTTAGTTTAAACTCCAGTGAGGTCTAAGCTGCTTCAGGAACAGAGATTTTTTAAAGAGACAGAGGAGACATTTACACAGAAAAAAAAACAAACAAAAACCCCAACCCATGGCAGTGAGTTCCAGAGCCTGGGACAACTGACTTGGGCATATGGGGCTCACACTGTGGGACTAAAAATAGCCGTGCGGTTCTTCAGAATCGGGCTGGAGAGGAGGCTCTGATATGTTCTCCTTTTACTGGGTTTCAGAGCTTGGACTCCAGCCCCGTAGAATCACTGAACACCCTCGAGAGAAAAATTAATTTTCTAACCACGTGTAACACCTATAGCAAAATGTTTGCTGTAACATCACAGAAAGAGCCACCAGCCAAGAACTTAGGGCTGAGGTAAATTAGCAGTGATTTCATTGAAGCTAGCGGAGTTACACCTGTGGAAAGCTGTCATAAGAGGGAGAGATGTCTCAGACTCCTAGAGCAAACAGAGGCCTTGTCTACACTTACCAGTAGATTGGCACGGTCAGGATCGAACCTTTGGGGGTCAATTTAACGGGTTTTATTAGACCCACTCAATTGACCCCTGGGTCTATTAAAACAAGCTAATTTGACCATTGATTGTGCTTTCTTCAACTCTGGCACTTCACCAGATTGAGAGGCGTAAGAGGAGTTGATGGGAGAGTTTATCCCATCAGCCCTCTGCAGTGGAGATGCCACAGTAACTCAATCTAAGGTACGTCGACTCCAGCTATGCTACTCAGGTACCTTAGTTCGACATTGTTCCTTAGTGTAGACCAGGCCAGAATCTGAAGATCTGAAATCACCCACTGCAAATCAGGATCAAATCTAACACGCCAGGGAAAGCAGCCAAAACTAGGTCAGAGAGAACATGGCTATGTGAGCCTGAGTTCAAAATCGAGAGCAAAAAAGAGTGTTTTTTTTCTTATAGCTTCCCCCCATTGATCCAGCAATAAAGCACTGCTAATGAGAACAAGTAAGTAAAGCATTGCACCAGACTAACCACTGGTGGCTGCTGTTATTTTGTCTATGATAGTGCTACTCACTGGTAGCACCGGTGAGAAATTTGGAGAGAAAGTATGTAGTATAAATACAGCCTATATAAGACCCAGGGGAAGAGTGAGGTAGAGGTATCAGGGCACAGTGAAAGAAACAAGGCACCACCAGCAATTAAGCTCAAGGAACATTAAAAGCAGAGACAGTTGGATGCAGACAACTTGTCACCAGGCCACTCAGACAGGGATCTAAAATGCTGCATTGTTTGTTCCTGTGCTAAGTGATTTATTTCTATTTTTAGGAGAGGGAGGAGGTGGGCAGAGGATACGTCTAAAATGGCAGCAGACCGTTTTTTGCAAGTACATTAAAAGAAGAGTTTAATCTGCAAGGCAGTGGCAGAACAGGGGTCTGATTTACAGCCAGAGTAATTGGCGTCGCTCCACTGGCTTTGTTTTACACCTGCTTCAGATCTGGCCCAGTATGTTTGGACACAGATGCTACAGAAAAACTCTTACTGTACTTTTACAGTTAGATATAGGAAAACCAGTTCCTCTTTTCCTTAGCTGCCAAGCTGGGGATTTTGAGTTCTGTTTGTGAAGGAGATGAAGCGCCAAGCAGGGATCGGAAAACCTTAGCCATACACATTTCTGATGAACGTGCCCAGCCCCTGTGCTATTTCAGGAACAAAACAATGCGGCAGTGAGACACGCCGCATCTTTTGTTTCAGAACAGCATTTCAAAATGCAGGAAAATGAGGGAGTAGAACCACGAATCCCCCAGATTCTGAGGGGACTCCAGAAAGAGGCAGATAATTGGCAAGGCAGCCCAGTGAGCTTTGGAATCCGTGCTCTGGACCAGCGGGCAATGAAGATTTCAAAGCCAGCTGGGCTGAGTGACTTCCCCACTTATTGAAAGGTTTCAAGGCTTTCCAAAGACCATTAGGTATCCAGGGTTTTATTGGGCTGTTTGCCTTCATTTGTAACTACTGTTTCTTAAAATGGCATGACATGGGGGCTAGATTGTCCTTTCGCCTTGTATCTATATGATGGTCACCACCTTGACTGACACGCTGGGGAATGAACCTTGCCAGCTAACATCCTGAGCTGCTACAGCTTGACTTAAAAACCCCACTGGGGCTGTAGCAGACTCTTATCCTCCATGGTTTGGCACAGAGGGTGGGGAAGGGGAAGACACTTGAAACACATACTCAGCAGGGGCTAACAATACGGCTGTGTCTAGACTGGCAAGCTTTTCCGGAAAATCAGCCGCTTTTCCGGAAAAACTTGCCAGCTGTCTACACTGGCCACTTGAATTTCCGCAAGAACACTGACGATCTCATGTAAGATTGTCAGTGTTCTTGGCGAAATACTCTATGCTGCTCGTTCAGAACGTCCTTTTGCGCAAAGCTTTTTGCGCAAAAGGGCCAGTGTAGACAGCTCAGATTTGTTTTGCGCAAAAAAAGCCCCATCGCGAAAATGGCGATCGGGGCTTTTTATGCTAAAGATCTAGATTAGCGGACGCTTTTCCGCAAAAAGTGCTTTTGCAGAAAAGCGTATGTGCCAATCTAGACGCTCTTTTCCGCAAATGCTTTTAACGGAAAACTTTTCCGTTAAAAGCATTTGTGGAAAATCATGCCAGTGTAGACGTAGCCTACTAGTACAAGGGACATAAGTCATCACACACATATCCCTACATCCCTCTGACTACCCAGGCCTTGGGACTAGCAGTGCAGAAGCAAGGAAGTGATGCATACTGGCTACTCCTGCTTTGGAAAATGTGGACATGGATTGGATAGAGCCTTGTCTGTTTGGGGGTGGGTGGGGTAGACTGGCTGGCACAGCAAGGACACCGCAGATATCATCCTTTATTTCTAGTACAGGAGAGCAGCAAATTGTGATGACTCTAGAATCATAGAATCCCAAGACTGGAAGAGACCTCAGGAGGTCATCAAGTCCAGCCCGCAGCTAAAAGAAGGGTCAATCTCAACTAAATCAGCCCAGCCAGGGCTTTGTCAAGCCAGGACTTAAAAACCTCTAGGGATGGACATTCCACCACCTCCCTAGATAACCCATTCCAGTACTTCACCAACCTTCTAGTGAAATAGTTTACACTGATATCCAACCTAACCTTCCCCCAGTGCAACTTGAGAACATTGCTTCTCATTCTGTCATCTGTCACTGGTGAGAACAGCCTCTCTCCATCCTCTTTGGAACCCCCTGCAGATAGTTGAAGGTTGCTATCAAATCCCCCCTCTCTTCGGTAGACTGAATAAGCCCCCGCTCCTTGTAAGTCATGTGCTCCAGCCCCCTAATCATTTTTGTTGCCCTATGCTGGACTTTCTCCAGTGCGTCCACATCCTTTCTGTAACGGGGGCGCCAGAATTGGACACAGTACTCCAGATCTGTCCTCACCAGTGCTGAATAAAGAGGAATAATCACTTCCCTAGACCTGCTGGCCATGCTCCTACTAATGCACCCTCATATGCCGTTAGCCTTCTTGGCTACAAGGGTACCCTGTTGACTCCTATCCAGCTTCTCATCCACTGTAATCCCCACGTTCTTTTCTGTCACAAGGAGGAAGCAGGGTGGGAACTGTGTCTTCATGGCATGCTTGGGGCGGGGTGGCACCACAGTGCCTCAGAAATAGGGTTTGTGACACAGCCGCGGTCCCTCCCTGAGGGATCTAAGGCAGTGTAACTGGGATTCAGTAACGCTTCCCTGTTCGCTTCAAGAAGAAACCGAACGTCAGGTCTATAATTTGTTGGACTGTACATTATTCAAACAGGCGGGGGTGAGTAGCTCGATCTCACCACTGCACAAACCGGGATTGGTTATTCGGACGTACCACCCTCTGCACAGCCCTTTGTTTGCCTTTGCAAGCACACAGAAGCACCTGGGCCATGCTCCCTACTGTCATTTTAATAAATTCCCTCCATGAGCCGGGAAAGCATTGCACAAGGTAAAAAGGGTTAGTAGCCCCACTGTGCAGCGCATTCATTTTCTTGCTGTGTCTGATTTGTGGGCTAACCGGTCCTGTGATGTGAAAACAGAACAGCAGCCCACCCTGCTAATATGCTAACCGTAGGCCAGCGTGATCTCTGTGACTGGGAACTGACATTTGAGCAGAAGGCAACAGCACTTTTTTGCCTCAGAAACCCAAACAGATGCTGGGAGGCCACCGGGCTCAGGAAGAACAGTGCCCGGAGGGATGCAAAACATGCATAATTGATAATCCTGCCGCACCAGTTCAGCCCACAGCATGTTGCAAGGAGCCAGTTAAAATCTGCAGAAGCTGGCAATAATATCTGACCTAGATACTAACTTCTGTTCAGCCAGGGAATTCTATTCTTAGACCGCTCAGCGTACCGAACCGTGCTTGCCGGGTGAGCGTGGAACGCAAGTTCCTGCATCTGTTGTCTCTGTGCTGTCACGATGTACACGCCCTGTGTCGTCATGTTCCCAGAACACAGGGCCTGGTCTGAGTAAGAGGTGACGGAGCAGAGAACCTTGCCTCAGGGTGCCAGAGTCCCTTCCCTGCTCTCTCTTTCCACTGGGGAGGAAGTAAGAGCCAGATTTTTAAAGGCCCCGTAAGATGCAGATAGGTTACAGCCGGAGTCTCAGTCTGAGCAGGGGGCTCATTCCCCACTATAAGCCTGCACTGCCAAGTAAGGACTGTGGCAGTCTAGCCCCAAGTAAAGGGTCATGGGTACGGTGACCTTTTTAGGCCTGATCTGATGTTAGTGCGGATTGCCGCCAATGAGTTGATGAGGGGCATTGAGACAGCCCAGCAAATTGCCGGGGGTGCTTTGCTCTTTACAGAATGTGTCTCTTTGACGGTTGCTACAGGTACCAAATTTTGCAAGGCCTTGCTTGTTGTAAGGGATGTTCCCCATGACACGAGAGCCTTGCAGGCAGGATAACAGTCCCAAAAGATCATTTTGAATGACAGCTGTCAATGCACCCACATGAGCTTGTTCTTCAGGACAAAAGGAAATAGGAGCGTAATGGGCTGGCACCCACCTTTCTCAGGCACCTGCTGGCCGAGCGTGTGCACATGTGGTCTCTCTGTTTGTGGTGACCATTCTCTCTGGTTTCTCAGTTGAGTTTTGGGTGACTCAGGCCCCTGGCCAAGTCATGCACATTGTAAAACAGAACAGACTCCTGGGATATATAATCTACCAGGGGTCCATCCCATTACCTCTCCTGCGGTTTCTTTGAAGCCTTCCCTGGGCTCAGTCCTTAACTAATCCCAGCCTAGGACTTCCTGCCTGGGGACACAGTCTTCTTACAGCCAGCCAGGCGTTCCCTCTTGCTCCCCCAATCCCTGCCAGCAACTGATATGTTCATGGTCCTGCTGTTCCTTCAGTTAACCAGGAAAACAGCCCTCACTGCTCCAGCTCCTGGCATCAATTGACTCACTGTGGCCCTGAAGCTCCTTTTACAGGAGTCTGCTGGGACCTGATTGGTTGCCCCCTGCAACCTCTCTCATGGGCTGCTTCACCCCAACCACTCGAAACCATGTGGAGGACTTGTCTTCTGCTCCCCTTTGGGATGGGATGTGGCAGGACCCTGAGGCCTCCATCCAACAGGAAGCCTTGGGCCTAGTCCACCCCATCACAAGGTGGCAATCCTAATAGAATGCTTACAGGAAAATATTGTTCACTAGTAGAACTGCGGGGCTTCCAAGACCTCCATCCATCACTGCTAGATTTTTCTAAGGACTGAGAATCCCCACCTCTGTTTTTCTCTAAGTTGTTTATGGAACATATGCTTTAACAGACCTGCAAATTCTGAGCTTAACATTATGAAGACGCCAATTGCTCTGCAACAAGGTGGATCTAACAAATCCATTCCATCTGTTGTACTTGCAAGACACCCATCACCATGCTATCTGTGATAACACTTTTCGTTCACACTCCTGAGGAAAAGGAATCAGGAAGACCTTTCCCAGCCTGTTCAGCATTGGCCTAATTCTGCTCCTGCTGATGTCAACTAAGCACAGTTAGGGGGTGTGTGTACACAGCAATTCCATATTTCAAAATAATTTTGAAATAACGGTCGGCTTATTCCGACTTCTGTAAACCTCATTCTACGAAGAATAATGCCTATTCCGAAATAGCTATTTCAAAATAAGGCGTGTGTAGATGCTCCACTTCTATTTCAAAATGGCTCTTCACCAGGACCATTCTACGTTATTCCTCCTGGGGCTCTGAATCGAGATAGCACTTCTACATTAGGGAAGCCTGCCTCGGACTAATTTTGAGGCTTCCCTGCAGTGTAGATGTGCTATTTCGAAATAACTATTCTGGAAATAACTGTGCAGTGTAGACATAGCCCTGATCAACATGTGTGTTTTGAATGTCCCACCCATACTGTTTGTAGCAACTCTTGGGGAGATCAGTTAGTGAGGCTCTAATTGCCTGTATAACCAGGCAAAATACATATGGCTGGTCAAAATATTTGTTACAACTTTTGACAAAAATTGGGTAAGGCAGGAGTCCTTTGTTTCAAATTGGACCGCCTCTCAGCTTCTCATGGAAAACTACAGAGATCAAGATGGGTTCCAGTATCAGGTGACATGGTCACATGTCTCTGTAGCCATTCCTCATGAGCTGACCCACGTATTCTCAGGAAGGTTAAGCCCTTTTACAGCTCATTGTCTCTTGTTGATGGGCCATCAGCATTGTAGCCTCTTTCATTTTTTTCCTGAAGGTTCCGCAACTGGGTTTTTGACTATTCATGGAAACGGTCTGCTTCCTCAAAGTCTTTAATTTCAGTTTTTCACTGTAAGATCAAACACTCCAAAAGCCAAACATTTTGGTTTTTGACAAGTCAAAATTTCCTGAAAAAAAAAATCCAAAATCCTACCAGATCCAAAAGTAATTACTTACACTGGGTTTATTACTATCTGGGGAGCAAAGAACCTGTGCATCTTTCTCTTTACATTGAGAAAAAGGGAGAATTTCATGAACTTACGCTGTATAGATAGATCCAGACAGCAGAAGATGGATTTATCAAGGGTTCCACTCCCAAAGGGGCTGTGTACTTGAGTGCCAGGAAAAGGTCCCACATGGTATTGCTTTCAGTCTATGCCTGGAGCCTTGCGGGTGTGGTCCTGTCCCTGTGTCTATGCTGAAGCAGGCTGGAGAGCTAAGCTCAACGAGACAGTGTTACAGGGTGCCCAGGCTGTTGGGTCGCTGCAAGGGGGTCCTGATCCATCATGGTGACTGGTCGCTGCAAGTAGCATAAAAGAAGTCAGGCTACAGCATTTCCATTGTCTTGCCTTTTTTCCAGTGGTGTTGTTCATCAGACTGTGTTCAGAATGGCTGCATTGACCTGTGGCAGCCTAAGTCTACAGGCAGACTCTAGAGCAGTATTTCGCAACCTTTTCGATACCAGGGACTGGCTTATTGTTTTCCTAAACTGTGTCAGGGAGACCTCAGGGACTGGTGCTGGTCCCTGGACCAGTCGTTGAGAAACACTGGCCTAAAGCACCTACCGAATGCAAGAGGCTAAGGAAAGGTGAGGAAAAGTCAGATGAAGGTGTGAAATCCTAAAATGGAGGTCAACTGATTTTGGTTGATTCACACCCGAAGGACCCATCAGTCTGCGCTGCTGACAACCACACCATGGAACGCAGAAGTGTGCCGCAGGTCTTCTCATCACAAGCTAGACTGAATACCTGTATTTTGATTGTTCTTGCTCTGCTAGGTTTTGCTGTGGAAGTCCCTCCATATCATCTGTTAATACCATCCATGTTTCCATTGTTAACACCATCCTTGCTATCACAATCCAAACGTTTGTGGAATTCAGGAGATGATTAGCACACTGCTACAAGATGGCAGATGGCTACAAGATAGCCACAGTGGCATGTAGGAGCCACTCACTTCCATCTTAGCCTGAAAAATTGTGACACAAGGAATAAAGAGAATATGTATGTCATGCCTGATCCCATATGAAAAACAATGACTAATGGGGACATTTGATATGTGTTTATGACAAACATTTATCTACAAATAACATTATGAGAAATGACCTTTTATCATCACCAGATGCAGCAACCAACACATAAATAACGTCCCATTGTGTTTTGTACCACTCTGTAGGCGGCGTTAAAGCACCTACACATGGATGCATACATGATAAATGCAGATGACCAGAAAAGGTCACTGTCTTTAAGGAAACTAGCAGGAAGGATCTGAAGAGTGAGGGGCCAATTAGCACGATGCATATTCGGGGAAATATTTGAGAGTGTTCCATAATGAGTGAGTCAGAAGGAGAGTTGGAAGAAATGTGTCTAATAACTAACAAAGATTCATCAAAAATAGGTGATGCTAACCAAATTTAACACCATTCTTGAACATAGCAACTGATTTAGGAGGGAAAATGAATGCAATGGATGTAGTTATATTTGGGTTTCAATCATACATAAGATATAGTATCATCTACAGTCAAATATCTAACGTGTTTCAGAAACTTAATTGAACAGGCATAGAGAGGAGGAATGAATGGCAAGATCTCCAAGTGGGGGATGTCTGAGAGATTGGAATCAGAGACTCATAATAATAAATAAGTGCTTAATGACTTCTTTGTTTTGGTTTTTGTCAAGAAGATTGATGGTGACAGGATGCCTAACATAGGGAATGCTAGTGGAAATGGGGTAGGTTTAGAAGTTAAAATTAAAAAAAGAACAAGTTAAAAATATAAAAATTACTTAGAAAAGTTAGACATCTTCAAGTCACTAGGGCCTGATGAAATGCATCCTAGAATACTCAAGGAGTTGATAGAGGAGGCATCTAAGCCTTTAGCTATCATGTTTGAAAAGTCATGGAAATCGGGAGAGATTCCAGAAGACTGGAAAAAAGCAAATATAGTGCCCATCTATAAAAAGGGAAATAAGAACAACCCAGGAAATTACAGACCAGTCAGTTTAACTTCTGTGCTAGGGAAGATAATGGAGCAAGTAATTTAAAAATTCATCTGCAAACAACTGGAAGATAATAAGGTGATAGGTAACAGCCAGCATGGATTTGTAAAGAACAAATCATGTCAAACCAATCTGATAGCTTTCTTTGATAGGATAACAAGTCTTCTGCATAAGGGAGAAGCGGTAGACGTAGTGTACTTAGACTTTAGTAAAGTATTTGATATGGTCTCATATGACCTTCTTGTCAATAAACTAGTGAAATACAACCTAGATGGGGCTACTATAAGGTGGGTGCATAACTGGCTGGATAACTGTTCTCAGAGAGTAGTTGTTAACAGTTCACAATCATGCTGGAAGTGCCTAACAAGTGGGGTCTGTTTTGGGACCGGTTCGGTTCAATATCTTCATCAACGATTTAGATATTGGCATTGAGAGAGCACTTATTAAGTTTGCAGATGATACTAAGCTGGGAGGGGTTACAAGTGCTTTGGAGGATAGGGTCATAATTCAAAATGATCTGGGCAAATTGAGAAATGCTCTGAGGTAAATAGGATGAAGTTTAATAAGGACAAATGCAAAGTTCTCTGTTCAGGAAGGAACAATCCATTTCACACATACAGAATGGGAAGTGACTGTCTAAGAAGGAGTACTGCTGAAAGGGATTTAGGGGTCATAGTGGACCACAAACTAAATATGAGTCAACAGTGTGACACTGTTGAAAAAAAGCAAACGTGATTCTGGGATGCATTAACAGGAGTGTTGTGAGCAAGACACGAGAAGTCATTCTTCCGCTCTACTCTGCACTGATTAGGCCCCAATTGGAGTATTGTGTCCAGTTCTGGGCACCACGTTTCACGAAAGATGTGGAAAAATTGGAGAAGGTCCAGAGAAGGGCAACAAAAATGATTAAAGGCCTGGACAACATGACCTATGAGGGAAGACTGAAAGAATTGGGTTTGTTTAGTTTAGAAAAGAGAAGACTGAGAGGAGACATAATAGCAGTTTTCAATTAGAGTATCTAAAAGGGTATTACAAGGAGGAGGGAGAAGAATTGTTCTCCTTGGCCTCTGACAATAGGACAAGAAACAATGGACTTAAATTGCAGCAAGGGAGGTTTAGGTTGAACATTAGGAAAAACTTCCAAACTGTCAGGGTGGTTAAACACTGGAATAAATTGCCTAGGGAGGTTGTGGGATCTCAATCACTGGAGATATTTAAAAGCAGGTTACATAGACATCTATCAGGGATGGTCTAGACGGTGCTTGGTCCTGCCGTGAGGGCAGAGGATGAGACTTGATGATCTCTCGAGGTCCCTTCCAGTTCTAGTATTCTGTGATTCTATAATTGCATTAACTATCTACAGGGTGGGAGACGTCAATTACCCAAGATGATTATCTGCAGAAAACACCACATTCAGAGAAGCAGCAATGCACATCAGCTCAGAACCCAACTGCAAAGAATGGGCTGCATGCAGTGTGCTGAGATACAGCAGGGCTGGCCTTACCATAATGCGAACTGAGGCGGCCGCCTTAGGTGCCAGACCGGGGAGGGGTGGTGGTAGGGGGCACTAGGACCCAGAGTGTTGAAAATTGTGTCTGCTGCTGGTGCATATGTATTCTCTCTGCTCTAGATGCACAGAGATGGGGGAGTGCTGTGCTGGAGGAAGGAGGGCACAAGAGACGTAACAGGCAGGCAGGAGAAAAGGGTGCATGGGGGCGTCTTTTGAGCTCCCTGCCTCAGGTGCCAAAATGTCGTGGGCCGGCCCTGAGATGCAGTATGACAAAACGTAGAGGGCTGCACCTAAGAAGTGGCACTAGACAGCACAGATATGGGGCTAACTAATAGGGACGCTTGAGAAAGACATGTGAGGTGACAGCCAATGAAAGAAGAGCTCCTAAACCAAAGCAACATTGAAAAAAAGCTAATTGTAGCCCATAGAGCTCACTTACACTGTTTTACATAGTTGTAATGCAAGAAACTACAGGCCCTGTAAGACTTTTGCTTAAGTGATTATCAGTAGTTAGTATAAGGCTTTGAGGTCTGTGAGCCTTACGATAAGTGAGTTATCCAAGAGTGACCCTAAGTTATTGGGGCCAGGGAATATTACATTTTTGGAGACTTTTATATAAAATGATATTGGGTCACTGCAGGAATATGAACTGATACGAGCCTTTGGATAGGTTAGGATAGGAATGCCTGCAAAGGTACAAACCTCCGTGGCAATGATTGAGGTGTTTGATAATAAGCTGAGGAGAAGGGCACTCCAACATTATTATAGTCAGGAAGTTAGGTATGCACAAAGTGGCCATACAAATATTCATTGCAGTCATGAATCAGCCAAACCACCTGTAAGCACTGAGGTCATGACCACTGGATTTGATTGGCATGCCTGAGACAGGGTAAGATCTTTGTAGAACACCATCTGGGGGTTTCTAAGAGAAGGCTGTGACTATGTGAGGACACAGTGTAGGACACTACCCCTTTAATGTTTCACTACAGCTATATTCACATTTGGCTTGGAACATGTGTGTATTTACTAATTATGCTAAGAACAGTATTAAATTTTAAAGCTTTGCTTTGCTCTCAGTTGTCGTTGCTGTGCATATTGAGGATCCCAACCAGAAACTGAACTATATTCTGTTCTGCCTGCTTCTGGGTTTGGTTTCCCACAGTTTAGGAAAGTCACAGAACCCCTCCCCCCACAAAGAATCAACAAAAGTAGGCACTAAAACGATATGAGTGCTGGAGGATATAGCACATAATACAAATAGAGAGGGTAAGGCACTGAGGCAGCTAAACTGATGCATCATGAAAAGGGAAGGACTCTCGGGGACGTGATCACAGTCTATATATACTTCTCAAGGTATTAGTCTAAATGAAGGAAGGGAATTAGTCACAGTCTCAGAAGATGGAGCAGTGGTTTGAACTTAAGGAAGAAAAAATTAGGATCAATGTTATGAATTTCTTCCTACCAGAGCAAGAGACGTGATCATTGAACTGAACTAGAACAGAACAGGGCTGAGGGGCTCCAAATAGTGTAGACGTTCCCACTCATGCTTCTGGAGTCCAGGAACCAAGACCTTCCCCCTCACCTGGTTTCAGAGTCTGGACAGCAGCCCAAGTGTGAATGTTTACACTACGATTTTTGACCCTTCAGCCTAAACCCCCTCATGCATGAGTCACGTTATTTGGGCTCTGACACTCAGCTGTGTGGGGTTTTCTTTGCAGTGTAGACATGCCCTTCAGTGGCTGCATGATGGGCCTGATTCACATTCACAGATCTGATGATTCGGACAGGTGCCAGGATCCTACTCTTCAGGAGGCATGTGACAAAGAGGGGGGTGCTGCTGTCCCTGATGGGTTAAGCTCAGAAAGAGGAGGGGGAAGCTATGTGTGAGAAAAGGCGGTATCCTCTCGCCACTGGTTGGCTGTTGCAAGCTGATGGAAATTGTTGCCCAGTGTTTCTCAATTGATTTTTTTTTGGCGGGGGGGGGGCACTAAAACAAGCCATGAGCAAAGGGCCTAAAAAGAGTCATGTCTGGACTCCTTCTGCCAGCTCACTCTAACTGCAGAGGGGGGAACTCCCAGCATTGTTATCTAGGCCCTGCCTCAGAAGGATCTTTCTGTCTTATGTGGGAGGGTTTCCACAAGCTGGGGAGGGCCTGGCCAAAGAGAATCTGCAGAAGGGGTGTCAGGAAGTATGGAGAGAGAAGCATTTGTAATGGCAATTTAGGGATGGACGTTGATGAGGGGTTAGGAGGGAGAGGAGAAAACAGGATGAGGGCCAGAGGCTAACAACTGGGGAGAGGGAAACTTCCCATGGTGGGATGTAGGTGGAAGGGAATGAGCATGTGCGGGAAGTGGATGGAAAGAAAAGGAGGCAAAAAGATACGGTGGAAGAAAGAGAACATGACCTTGCAGAGGGGAAAGAGAATTGGCTGAGGGAGAGAAGAGAAAGAGACACAGAAGAAGAGGAAAGTGAATTAAAGTGACAATGAAAATGGACCAGAAAGAAAGAAAATGGAAAAGAGGAAGAAAATAAAGTAGGAGATAGGAGGAAAAAAAGAGAAGGAGCTAAAGAAATGGAAAATAAAAATAAAATGTACATACCTCCATATCCATACAACTTTAAGGTTAGTTAATTTAATTTCCACTTTCCTATTCATGTTCATTCCAGACAAAGTTGTAAGGAGGATTTTTAACTATATATAAAAATATACTAGGAGACTTTCTCACTTTCATCGTGGAGGAAAGGGGCAAAGCCAATCTTGGCCTCAGGGAACCCAAGGACATAAAGGGCTCTGTCTATCCTCTTTTCAGAGGAAATTCAGTAAGCCCATCAGACTATCAGAATAAATCCAGTGCCTATGAATAAATAACTAGGTTCCTGCGGAAGAAGCTGCCGCAAAGAGCTATTTTCAGAGGCATGCAAGACCCAAAGCAAAATGGTGTTCTGAAAAGAATGCAGCTAGAGTTTGTACCATAAATAATTAAGCGAAAACACTGCATCATCATCAGAGTTTTACCCCTTCAAAGGGGCCAGATCTTTTCCCCTGCATCTATACTAAGTAGTGGCACTTGGCATGGATTGGGGATAAGGGATTCCATGAACATGAGGGCAAAGGAGGGAGTTAGGGCACCCACAGAGCTGGGGCAGGGTCGTGCTGCAAATGCGTCTCAGAGCAAGGAGGCTGTCATAGCGCCACTGCTCTTCAGGAGGCAATGGCTGGGGAACTGGCATAAAGATGGATCCACTCCAACCAAATACCTGTGTGGCTGACCTCAGACCAGCCCCAAGCTCTATTCTGCTTTACTGCATGAGGAGGCTTGTTGGAGCACGAGCTCCAGAAAAGCTGTCTCCACCCCGCACAGTGGAACCCACCCAATGGATGCACAGAGGGGAATGAAAGGGGCCATGCCCCTTGACACATGGTAATACTGTGGTGCTGTCCTCACCAGGAGAGCGGAAAGACTTGCACACTTGCACTCCAGCTCTCCCTAGCATGTCCCTGAGCAGATCACCAGCTGTGCCATGGCCACTCCAAGGGGAGGGGGTCCGGTTTTGAGAGATATCCCCGATAGCCTGTCTAGAGTACTTCTGACTAACCTCGCTGTGCTAAGCAAACCCTGGGCCAGGAGGGGTCGAATCAGCAGGACCCCACCTCGCTGGATAACAGTGTTTACATTCAGCAGAGTCTTGGAACAGCTTCTCCCATGCGCTGCGGCTGCTTTGGGCCTCACGGCAGGTGCAGTTCAACCCTAAAACTGGCTTATCCAGCCTCAGGAGGATCACCCCAATAGAAGCACCGGTGGCCTAGAGCCAGTGTAGCGGCTCCTACACCACCCTCCTCCAAGCTGTCTTGTGGGTGTGGTCAATAGAAAGAGGATGTGGCAGGATGCCCTGACGATGGCATCGCAGTCCTGAAGGGCAGTCTCCACCCCGTCGGGACTGGCAGCTGGTTGAAATTAGAACAGCCTCCAGGCCGCTCTAATTCAGTGCAGAGGGACTGGCCTTGCCCTCAGTAGTAGCAGTTGGGCTGTAGCTGAGGATCTGTCTCACCTACGTGATTTGAAATCAAATTCCTCCTCGCATCTAGAAAGGGGACAGGTAGAGTCATCCACTGAGACTCCTGAGAACTAAAACAAGGCTTAGCTACTCTTTGCTCATTTACATCTCTCTTTGAATGTATCCACCTCTCTTCCTTCCCCTAAGCTGCAATATTTCATTGTTGCCCTGTATTTGTAGGTTTAGGGCATGTCTACACCAGGAAATTATTTCAAAATTAACTAAATTTGAAATAACTCCCAAAATAACTATTTCAAAACAAGCTTATTCCCCAAGGAAAGCAGGAGTACAGATTTCGAAATAACCAGCCCGTTATTTCAAAATAACAGGCTTGGTAGGATGGACACTCCACTTATTATTTTGAAATAACTCCCTAGTGTAAACCAGGACTTAGATACTTGGTAATGCATACAGTAGTTCACTGATACATTTTGCAAAGCCGCTGCAGCAGCTTAGCTTTCAAAACTAGCTACCAACAACCTTGTCTACCTGCCTTGGCTCAACCAACTTTCACTAGAGCTGAATTGACATAATGAAGATGCGTCCTCTTGGCATTTCTTATGCTAAAAAGGCCTATAATTGCACCAGGGACTGAGTACCTGCATAGTTTATACCCATCAAAATGTAAGATTTACAGCAGTCCTTAAATTGCCTTTTAAAGAATGCAGGATCTGAAGAAGTGAAGTTGCCAAATCTGCCCTGTGCCATCCATACTTGATAGCGTTTTGAATCAAGTGCCAAGAAAAATGGGAGTTTCAGATCTGCTGGAGAATTGTTTAACACAGATATCTGATCAGAAAGCAGAACTGCCTGGATTAGAATGGCAAAGAAAGCACCACACTGAATTGGGAACACATTCTGAGAGCCGAGGAGGACAAAAAGACTCTCACAACAGCATTGCTGCCTCACCTGAATAGTGTATTTGAGAACTGTGTTAAAATAAATTTTCAGGGAGTTGCCTGGTCTCCCTATGAGGCTGGGAGGCTCTGTTGGGATGTGTGTGATGTGAATCTTGAGCAATTAGTCTACAAAGAGCCAGCAGCAAGGTGGGGTGAGCTGAGCTTCACTGCCATAGGGTACGGCTAGGCTACAGGTTGTCGTCGGAAAACAAAAACTTTTTCTGATTCTTTTGTCGGAAGAGGCTTTTTGGACATTTGGCCCATCTAGACTGGGCCAAATGTCGGGAAAAACCCCTCTTTTGGAAGTCTCAAAGGAAGCTGCAAAGGATGAAACGGAGCCAATGGGAGTCGCGAGGCTCCATGGCCACGGCGCCAGTACATAAACAAACCAGGGTGGCCAGTTAAAGTGTTTCTGAAAGTGTTTCCCCGGTACACTTTCAGAAACACTGCCATAGGGGGCCACCCAAACCCTACAAGTAAATGAATGAGGCCTTAACAAAAGCATTTAAGAAACACTGCTTGAGGCCAAGACTAATTAATTTGTGGAATGGGTTTTGCAGCAGAGGTCTCTTGTGACTTCATCCCAGACAAAACTGACTTCCATTAGAAGAGTCCCAGAAGTGGCTGAGGGGTATAGGGTGAGCCCCATGCCAAAACACACATATGAAATTGCTAGTGGAGCTCCTCTCCTCTCCTCTCCTCTCCTTTGTCTTTGCTATTAAAATAAATACATAGCTGCAACAATGCTGAGCTCCAGAGTATCCTGAGGAGAAAGGCACTTGCCTGCTTAGGCAAAGGTTAGCCAAGCTGCTGAAAGGGGGCCTATCCTGGCACATAGGTCTAAGTCACATAGCACCTCTGCATTTCACCTGCTGTGGCTGCTGAACGAGATGTCCAGACTCTCATCTCCCTAAACCAGTGTTTCTTAAACTGTGTTCCGCGGCACACCTTAAAGGAGCAGGATTTTTTTTTCCCTCAATAACTTTCCCCTGACTGTCTGCTCAACAAAAAAATCTTTGGTGTTCCGCATTAAAAAAAATTATTGTTTGGTGTTCCTCGGTCTGGAAAAGTTTAAGAAACACTGCCCAACAGTGAGCGGAATGAAGAACTCAAGGGCAGTCCAGTCGCTCCTAGTAGTGGGGTAGCCGCGGCAGCAGTCTGCTCTCCTCTTCTGAGCACGGGTTTTGGGATCAATGCATCACCGAAAAAGCTGTCTTTCAGAAGAGATGTAAAACAAAAGGTCCTGACCACTTATGATTTTAGAGGAGCTGGATAGTGGCATGCTGGCAGCTTGCGTCCCCTTCACTGTTGCAAGTAGATACAACATTCTTCACTTTCTGTCCCAAATGACTGTGTAGTGCTCCTGTGTAACATTCAAAAGTTGCCACAAAACACTCCATAAAGGGCTGCTTTTCACTGCTGGTGAAGCCAGGCCTGTAAAGGGCCAAATCTTGACACTACTGGAGTCAAGGGGAGTTTGCCATTGGCTTCAAAGAGACCATGATTTGGAAGGAGCAGGTCCCCTCAGGATCCCTCCAGGTAAAAGATTTTATATGCCCATAAAAGTATTATTTTCCCCTCCCAAAGTCTGGCTCCTCATCTACAATCAGGAAGTCCCTCGTCCCCAAGAACACTCTCTGCTAGCAGTGTGTGCGTACACTGTATAGAATAACATGAGGCACTTGTCCAAGGAAATGTATCTAGAGTGTGTATTTATCAACAATAGGGAACCTCTGCAGTGTTAAATGGAGATGTAGGTCCAATAAAAATGAGGGAGGAGGGGGAAGAGCAAGAAAAAAAAAAAAAGAATACACATTCTCTTTTTTTGCTTCTTTTTTAAAGGATATTTATGGATCTGTCCGTCTGTTCCACACTTAGGGTACGGCTACATTGCATGGCTATGTTGGGATACTGGAGATATCCTGAAATAGCTATCCAATGTCTTCACAAGCCGCCCGTTATTTCAAAATATTTTTCAAAATAATGGGGTGCGCTATTTCGGCATCCCGGTAACCCTTGTTTCACGACAGTTAAGGGATGTCTCAAAATAGTGCATTATTTCAAAATCTGGCACTGTGTAGACACACCAAATTTTGAAATACTTCTATTGAGTTTTGAAATGAAATAAGATACTCAATTTGCGCTATGCAAATTGTGTATCTTAGCCTAAGTTTAGGGGTGCTGTGTAGATACACCCTTACATAACAAATATAAAAGTTGTATCTGAATCTAATCATCCGATGGTAGTTATATTTTGCTGTCTAAAATTCCCCTCATTGTTTTAGTCATTATGTTGGGAATCATGCTGGAATACAACTTAACATGTAAGATACTGTGGGAATGACAGGAAGTATTCCATTTCTGATCAGGGAGAAGGACATTTCACAAATACAGGTTGAACCTCTCTAGTTTGGCACACTCTGGTCTGGCAATATCCATGGTCTGGCATGATTTTAGTTACCTGGATGTCCACTTATCATGGGTGTGGCCAAATTTCCTACAGTCCCATAAAGTTTGTTTGCAGCCATCAGTCCTGGCTCTCAGTGTTCTATGCTGTTGTTTAGCTCTAATTTCTCCCTAAATGTCTTGTAAGAGCCCAGTAATCAGTGGAAGTGCTGGTAATGCTGCTAAACAATATTGATCTCCCATGGTCTGGCAAATTCTCTGGTTTGGCACTGGTCAGGTCCCAAGGATACCAGACTAGAGAGGTTCGACCTGTAGTGAATAGCAACGACACTGAAAATGCTTGTTATCCGACAAGGAAGTACCCTTTAAAAGAACCTAAGTCAAGCTCTATTCCAAATGAAAGAAAAACATTTGCCCTAGGAGTTCGCAGAGGGATTCATTCTTCATGTTCCAGAATTCTGGAATAATTGATGATAATCAGGCTCTATTCTCGGCCTCATTGCGGATGCTGTGTCATTGCTGTGCTGCCCTTAAAATGGGAAGCTCTGAGAAATCATTGCACTCTTGCTGAAATTTAGCCAACCCACCCTTGGCCATCTGTTTGGGATTAAGACGACAATAGAACAGAGCAGTAATAAATGAACTGCAGTTCTCTTTGCAGCACTACAAACATCCCAGCATTGAACTACACTTGGCACTGGTAAATAATTAGGAGGGTTAAACAGCATTAATCTTTAACATCAAAGTCCAGGGACATCTCCTGTTGTAGGGATAGTGCATGAACTAGAAAAATATAGATAACTGTATCTTTTAAAGATGAATTCTATTCTTCATTTGCTTCAGCTGCTTAGATTGCCTCAGCACATCCTTTCTGAATTAAGGTCAACTTCTGATACCAACAGCTACACTTACGATGGACGGTCTCTCCAATATCCCACTATGAAAATCATTATTAAGTCCATTTGTCATAAAACAAAACATGATGAGGTGGAGGCTGAACAAACAAAACCTACTGCAGAGAGTGGAAACACAGGTTCTGGTTTTCACTTGGATCTGGTTTTTCTAGGTTGTTTGTGTCTGAAGGGAGGCAGATTTCTTTGGAAGTTTTCTAATGAACGACGTAGTTCCTGGCAAATCCAAAACTCTAATCTGCATGGAAAGGGTTTAGCGTCTCTAATATCACTTCCCACGGGAAAGCCTGCAGGAAAGACGAATAATCCACACGTGGAAGCTCATGGAGTGCATGTTCAATTTCATCTGTAACTACACACGGAAGAGCTACTGTGCTTAGCATAGCAGTTTTGTTCCCCATCCTGGAAGCCATTTTGGAGACATGGGACCCCTTCCCTGGGGAGCTGCACATGTACGATGTGGGGTGGGGTGGGGTAAAATCAACCTACACAGATAAGCAGGATTGCTAGGTTTGTGGCAAGGCACTCTCAGACTGTGGAATGGATCCAGACACAGATGTCTCCAAACCCACGGTCTATTAACTTGCATTGCTTGGTTTAGGCATTTTCACTCGACTTTCATTTCAATTCACATTCAATGAGCACAGTTTACCATTGCCGCATTTTAACCAGTGATGGGTGAAACTCAGACACTCGAGAGCAGTGCCTCTCTACCTATAGGGGAGCCTGGACGGCCCTGCCTTGACAAATAATAACGTCTGCCTTGTCTAAAGAATGGATCTCTAACAAGCAAAACCCAAGCCTGTCTCAAATCTGGTGCACATAAGCACGCAGGCAAAGCTGGGGAGGAGCTTTGGGAGGCAGGAATGTTTTGCAGAGTCATGCAGATTCAGCAGTACAGCAAAACCACATCAAGAACACAAGACAAGCAACCTAGTACTGGTACTTCTGTTTCTGATAAGCAAACAATACAAGATACAGCCATAAAATTGTTAACTACGCATATAGTTTTTGCAACATCCTGAGTAGCAGGATGTACTCCAAAAACGAGCATAATAGGTGCCTTACACAATATGTAATTAATTGGTAGATATGATTTGAACGACCACATTGAGTATACATATGGGTGTAGAAAACATAATCAGTGGAAGGCATTGGGTAAGGGGTCCCCACTACCTTACTGCAATTAAGAAGCTGGTGCCTATTCCTACCAGCAAATTCATCGTGGACGCCTCTGCACGTGGGGAAAGAAAGAGGCCACGACCTTCCGTCCAACAACTGTAAGTTGCTAACGGTGGAACTGTGTGTGATTTATAGAAATAAGTACATGTATGTTTATATCCTTAAAATTAAATATCTTGGGTCTTATCCTAGGTGTAGGTGTTGTTATAGTGCCTGTGCTACCTATCCCATTTATTGGAATGGATTTATGTAATGCTGCATTGCTTTCCTTTATTATACACAGAATAGTAAAGTTAGAGACATAGTTTATCCTTGGTGTTTACTGGCTCCTTTCGTATCTAATATCCTGAACACATGACAATACCTTTCAGAAGTCTGGTTTGTCTTGCATCCCTCTCCCCCCCAGTCACACTTACAAAATCAAACACAAATATATCAGTGTCCTCATACTTTTCACTATTACTGAAAAATGGCTCTTTCTGTGTGAGGGAGTGGTGAAAGGAGGGCCCGGTGTCCCAGGGATTAAAGGAAGCCTCGGACCCACCTAGCCCCGCCCCTTTTTACCTGCAACCAATGCCAGGTCTGGAGGGAAGAGAAAAGGAAGGAGCCTGGATCAGTTTGGGGCTGACCAGCAGGGAGGCTGGAGTTGAAGGACATGAACCAGAGCCTGTCTGTTCAGTTGCCAGGGGAGCAAGTAAGCTCCATCCCTACACCTGTGAGAAAAGGGAGGAACCTACTAAGAAGCCCGAACAAGGGGAGTCTGTATTCTTGGGGCCATGCCCCAAACTTAAGGACTTGAATAGGGAATGGCTTGGAATTCCTGGGTCAGGAACACCGGGGGAGGGGGCCAGCTACTTTCCCTTTTTTCTGCCCACTTACTAAGTAACCTAGCCCCTAGGTTGCACAGTTGCCAGGGACTCGGCCACATTCTTCTTTTATTATTAAATACTGTACTTACATTTCAGTGTACTGTATACGGAGCAGTATGAACAAATCATTGACTATATGAAATTTTAGTTTGTACTAACGTTGCTAGTGCTTTTTTAAGTAGCTTGTTGTAAAATTAGGCAAATAATTAGATGACAAGACTTCTGGTTGAGAACCACTGCTCTAAAGGCTTGATAGTGAAGAACCCCAGAAAATATGGCTGGAGGTCTGGGCTGGGAGTCCCAGCTCTGGCATTGGCTTGCCATTGCTTCCTCACTTTGTGCCCAAGTTTATAAAATGGGTATGAGAGGAGTCCACCCACTTTAGCCCTGATTCAGCAAAGCATTTAAGCATGTGAGTAGCTCCACTGAAACCAGTGAAACTCAGCATAAGAACATGACTCAAACTTTTTTTTTTATTTGCAGAATCAGGGTCTTTGAGAAATACACGGAGAAACCCCATTAGTGGAAAGTATAAATTGCTGAAGTCTGTGAGGTTTTCCTTTCCTTCCCAAGTGTACTAAAGCTTTTCCCTTTCTCTCTCCTAGCCTCTCCATTTAAATCAACTCTAGTATGGCTATTCTCCCACCCGATGCTTCTTTCCTCCCCTGGCCCCAATGAGCCCATCTATCAACAATCGCTTGCCAAATCCATTGCAAGGCCTGGCATTTTGCGGTCTCAACTCTGTCCTGCTCTCAGGCTGCCCTGGGCCAGTGCATTCAGAGATCCCTCTGTCCCAGGCGAGACCCCAGAACATGAGGTCTGAAGAACGCATCCAACCAAACAGAGATTTCTAGACCTGCTGAGATGGCATACGGTGAGTAGGACAGATTTGCAGGCCTGCTGGATATTAGGCCATGTATCAATCTGAACCCATCAAAACCTTAAAGGTTTGTCTCAGTGCATGGGCCAGGTCTTATTTTCCTGAATGAATATACCCACGACTCTTCATTTACAATTTTTATGCAAATAATTTGAAGTAGTTAATCAATAGTTTTCTGCAGCTTCCTCAATGGCTCAAGTATGAGCATATTCCACTATTAAACTGAGTGCTGACCAGACAGCAATGAGCCCAGAAAGTTCACTGCTGAATTTAGCTGACATGGGGCATGTCTTCACTACAGAAAAGATCGACCTTCCGGAGGTCCATCTTCTAGCGTTCGATTTAAAGTCTAATGTAGACCCATGAATCGAATGCTGAGGGCACCTCCCTCAGTGTCCAATACTCCTTGTTCTGTGCGGAGTAAGGGAAGCCGACAGGAGCATGTGCTCCTGTCGGCCTCCCTCAGTGTGGACACTGGCTGCTCGGCTTAAGGCAAGCTAACTCCAGTTATGCATTTTGTGGAGCTAGATGTCACACCTTAAGCCGACCTGCCTGGTCTAGTGTAGGCCTAGGCTTGAGGACTTAGCATCATAACTCCCATTGAAGTTCATGAGTTTTGTAGCTAAATCCACTTGTCCGCTTCCAAAGTCTCAGCCCAAGTGTATGAACTGAGTTAGGTAAAACCGAGTCTTGGTCCCCACCTGCTTTCTGATCTCCTAAAGGAGAATCAAGAAAAGGGTGAATCAAGAACCAACGCCTTACAGCTGCCCAAACCACCACTGAAATGCTCCTTCTATGTAGGAGAACAGAATTGGCAGAGATGGGACTCCAGTGCACAAGCATAATATATCAAGTTACTTTTATCAGCTAAACTTGTGACCTCATAAAAATAAGTTGTCTGATAATATGCTACCAGCCTTTAATTCTTTATTGATTTTTGTCCCATATCATCCTTTCTATTATTTTATTTGGAAATGATTTCAGGATACCACCAGCCTATAATTATCTGGGTCATCCTGCTTCATATCTTTATAAATATTGCAATGATATTAGTTTTTCACCAGTCCTCTGCATATTCCCCAATTGGTTCAAAGAACTCCATGGCCAATTCTTTTAATACTCTTGTGTGCAAGATATCCATTATTTTAAAGTAGAACTATTAACTTTAAACAGTGAAATATTTTTAACCTGCTCCCTAGTTATTGAGGGAACAAACAGTATTTCATTAGTGCTGATTAACGTCTTGCTTCTTTCCAAATACAGAACAGAAATATTTATCAAATTCTTCTGGCTTTTCTAGATTAGAATAGAGATAAAGGTGGCAAAATCGTCAAACAGAGCCAGCTGCCCTGGTTACATGTAGTCCTCTGTGTGCTATGTCTTCAGAAACTAACTAATAAAGATGATGTTATGGTTGCTTATTTGGACCTTCCACACAAACCACAGTATTTCATGCTTATTACAAACTCACCTCAATTTAATGGGATGCCGGGAGCACATTTGGAGCTGAGCTAAGAAAGTGGGTTTTGAAGCAAATTTTTTCACCCTATGGGATTTTCATGCAAAACACCCCTGGATTGGTAGATGTCTGTTTGTGACTACCCTGAAAGGCCATTTAAATTAGTGTGAGTCTTTCCTTTTATTTCATGGAGCTTTGGATCCAGACTTGTTCCCTTATGGCAAAATCTTATAGAATTTGTGCGGGATAATACTAAAAGGATTCTATAGCAATTACTGTAACAATGTAATAAGAGAATTATATTCCTTTTACCAAAGTCCACGGGCTGGTCTGAAAATTCTATAGACAGAAAATAGAAGATAGAAAATTCTATAGCCATCTCTAGTCAGTTTGTGTAGGATTTTTTTCCTACAGGTTATTAAGCCAGAGCAGATAAATAACGGTGTAAGACAGTCACATCTGCCTGAGTCACAAACTGGTTGTTGATTTAATTGAGCATCAGGAAGGCCTGCAGTGAATCAATGCTACTTTCTATGCTAAGTGCAGCACAGACACTCCATCTGCAAATCCAATTAGCCAATAACAGGACTCGCCAGAAGAATTCATTGGGAAAATGCATCTTCAGGGGCCACCAAAGTCAGTGGCAGTATTATAAGGAAAAAGGGGGGAGAGAAAGGATAATTGAATAATCACAGAGTAAAAGAAATTAGAAACAAATGTGTTTTACAAAGCAGTGCACAGGCTGCAATGAATTATAATGCAGCATGAGGCCAGCAGCAAGGGCTGTATATCTTTCCAAAGAACTTACAGTCTAAGAAGATAAGGCAGACAAAGCTAGTGTTGTTATCCCCACATTACAGATGGGAAACTGAGGCATGGAACAATTAAAAGACTTGCCCAAGATCACATAGTGATTCTGTGGCACAGCTGAAAAAATAAGCTCAGATCTCCTAAATCCTAGTTCCGTGCCTTAACCTTGCAACCATCCTTGCTCATTGATGCTCATAGGTTAGACCAGTGTTTAAAGTACCCCTTTTTCAAAAAAAAATTATAAGTACCTCCAGTACCTACAGTTTTCAGACACACAAATTTTTTTTCTACCATTGCAACACATTTGTTTAAACAACTTAATCGTAGCCAGGCAGGCGGTGAAATTTTTGGATATAAAAGTACAAAAATAATAAAGCACTATAAAACTTTAAAGAAAAATTCAGTTTTCTCCAAATTTCAGTTTGTTGATGTACCCCAGACTTCTCGAATACCCCTGAGAGTACTAAGACCACTGGTTGAGAAACACTGGGTTAGACAAACACCTGTCAGGAATGGTCTAGATAATGCTTACCTCTGCCATGAGTGCAGGGGACTGGACTAGATGATCTCTTCAGGTTCCTTCCAGTCCTATGATTCTGTGCACCTTCACTGGTATGTGCAAATGGTTGCATTCAGTGTGAAAACTCTATTTGCAGGTATAAGTTCAATACATGGAGAATTTGTCCACATACACTCCAGCACCTGCCTGTGTAAACAGTAGCGCTCAAAGATTGTGCGCATACAAGAAAGGACTAAGGACCCTTCAAAAACAGAATCAAAGAATTTAAGGCCAGATGAGACCATAGGTCATCTCGTCTGACCTTTTGAATATCACAGGCCATGAAATATCACCCAGCCATTCCTGCAACAAGCCCAACTACCTTATCTGAACCATTTCAGCCCTCAGAAGTCTAAACTGTTGTGTCTCACAGACAGAACAGGATGGACCAAGGTGGACCAATGCAATATAGTGTTGGCCTTAAAATTAAAACATCAGGTAAGACATAAGAGCAGCATACTAAAATACTAACATAAAGCAGCATCAGTAGAAAGGGGCGTCTCACACAGGGTCCGACAGGGATTAAAACAGATACCTCTTCTGAAAAAGAAAGATCTTCAGTCACTGCTTAACCAGAGAGAGGAAGGGGCTCATGAAAACATGCAACATGGCAAGGACAAGCAGGCTTCACCACCTATTAATCTGTCACAGGGGAGAATAACAGTTTCTTGCTCTTACGTAACACTTCCATCAGCAGGCCAAAATCCCTGAAGTGTTGGTAGCATCAAAGAGTAGATACCTGCCAGGAAAAGAGGGGCAGGGATGTGTCTGGAACATAGCTAGGTGCTGCACTGTTTTGATCAGTGCAATGTCTATGTGTTTTACAATCAAGGACTTGAGCCAAAGTCCACCGAAATCAATAGGCTTTGGATCAGGTCCCTAGGGACCATTTTCCCTTCTCCTGGAGAAATTGTGTAATGCAGGTAAAAGCAACGGATACCAAGTTATGGACACAAACTGAAAACATCATTCTTAAAAATGTGTTTGCCATCCAAGCAGGAGTTACCCCACCCTACACAAAGGAATGTAGTTTTCCCCACCTGGGAGTTACTTCCAAAGTACTTTGAAAGACAGTGAGAACATATTTAAATTGATTAAACCAGTGTTTCTCAACATGGACCATGAAACGACTTTGAGAAACCTGCTAACTGGCCACTGCGGGTTATTTATTTATGTAGTTATGTAGCCTCATGGCTCCCATTGGCCCTGGTTCGTTGTTTGCAGCCAAGGGGGGGCTACAGGAAGCGGCGTGGACCTGGCTGTTGCTTCCCACTGCTCCCATTGGCTGCAAACAGCGAATGGGAGCCACAAGGTTCTGTGGCCATGGTGCTGATAAATAAACACACCAGCGCGGCCAGTTAGCAGGATTCTCAAAGTGGTTTTGCAGACCACTTTGAGAAACACTGGCTTAAACAGACCCATCAAGCTAACAAGGGGTGGAGGCAAACACCACACTATCATGGCAAGGGGAGGATATCAATAGTGGCATACCTACTGTTCATTCAAATGCATGGGAGGAGGCAGGAACGAAATAGTTTGTATGTTAGCAGACAACTCCTGCGGGGAAAGAAGGAGCAGAACATTTCCTTCACAACAGGCTCCATGTGGCTTACCTCATAGCTAGAAGAATCCTCCCTCAGAAGAATCCATTTCAGTGGTTCATTGGACTATAAAAAAGAGGGGCAAAAGAAACCCAAGTGGTCTGTCTTTCACCTTAAAAGACAATGGTACCAGCCCTTTGACTTTGGAGGATTGATCCTGACTCAATGGTTTGGTCAGCCATCTTGTGAAAACATGGGTTGAGGATTTTACCTTGAACTAAGTCTAGACTGTTAAATTGTAGTTGCTAAAAAGTATTTTCTATTTCTCTTGTAACCATTTCTGACTTTAATCCTTATACTTGTATTCATTTGCAATCTCTTTGGAATTAAATAAACTTGCTTTATTTCTAAATCTAAACCGATCCAGTGCTGTGTTTGTTATTGTAACAAACAATTCAGTTCAAACAGTAGGATATCGACCCTTTAGAGGAGTGATGAATCTTAACATTCCTCTGATTGTTCTAGGACTGGGTTGGACATTTCAGACCACATGAGTCTGGGGAAATTCAGGGCTGGGGAGAGTGTGGAGTTGGCTGAAGAACAGCTCCCTGTAATCTCATAAGCTTATCTCTTTCTCATCAACAGAAACTGGTCCACTAAAAGATATTACCTCACTCACCTTCTCTCTCTAATATCCTGGAATCGACATGGCTACCACACTGCATAAGTACAAATGTCTATTTGAGTAGACACGGGCCAATCTCATCTCTGTTAATATGCCTCTTAGTGATGAGAAGCTAAAAGTAACATGCAGAGAAAGAGACCGTTTATGGTGTGGCTTTTCTGTTGAATTATGAGCACTGCATCCAAAGAGAAATTGAACAAAATGAATTCTATGATTGTTGCTTATTACTAAAGTAAACTTCTTCTGTCATTCTAGCATGTCAGCTCTAGATACTGTAGAGAAGATGCTTTCCTTCCTACTTGGGACACACAGGTGAAGCAGAATGTCTGATCTGGGATCCAACAACACAGAACCGAGACACCCTTCCCGTATGTAAATCTAAATTTTGTCCTGTCTTTATTCTCTACCCTGCTTCCTTGCCATTGCTCCTCTATCACCAGAGGCCAAGCAAGCTACTGAGAAGACAGTTTTAGCCAGTTGCCAAAGGAACATCACTTGCTTAAAACATCAAATGTAAAAAGAGTAGGGGAAAACCCTTACAATATTTGAGTAATTCTTACTCAGAGGAGTAGCCCATTCATTTTAATGAAACTGTGTAAATCCTGATCTTGCACCCCTGGAATGTAATAGATGGCTTATTCCAACTGAGGTCAGTGGCAAGACCAGGAGTTAATGAAGGACTGCTCATGTGAGAGATATGGACTGGTTCTTAGGTTAGTGACAGATTCTCTGAAGAAAGCCACCATAATTGGTAACCACAGAAGCAGAGAGACCAAGGATTAAATCAAGGTTCTCAGAAATCACAGGAACTACAGCCATCACTACCTAGATACGTAGTGCTGCATATAGGCATAGAGACTGAATTACACGCTCATCACTAGAGTTAGTTCTAGCTTTGGACAGAGCAGAGTGGAGAAAGGTTGCACTATTTCTGTCTACAGGATAGCATTTTTATGGATAAATACAGGACTTCAGTATCCAGGGATGAGACTTTAGCATTTTTCATCAGCATTCAATTAACACCCACTGGGCCAGATGTCCTGTTGGTGGAAATCAGGGTAGGCTCACAGATTTCAAGGCCAGAAGAGACCATCTAGTCTGACTTCCTGTGTTCAAACAGGCCAGAGAATTTCACCAAGCCATTCCTGCATCAAACTCGTCACTTCTGGTGAAACTAGAACAGAGCTTTGAGAAAGACTCAAGTTTAAAGTCAATGGAAGAGTGTTGACTGACACCAGATGAAGATCTGGGTCAATTATTATTATTTAAAGAATTCTTTTTTACAAAATGAGAAAGAATTTACTTAGGACTTGACTAATTGACTCCCAAAGGGAATTCTGTGA
Source organism: Rafetus swinhoei (assembly GCA_019425775.1). NCBI lineage: Eukaryota > Metazoa > Chordata > Testudines > Trionychidae > Rafetus > Rafetus swinhoei. The sequence continues at coordinate 123,167,913 of CM033446.1, read as the reverse complement.
CTAAGCAGCACAAGATTGGGAACTCAGCTACATTTGAAAATCACTTTGTTCTCTTTCCATTTTATCATTGAGTAAAACTATTCACTATTGAAATTTCAAAGCAAAGACAGGCTAAACACAGCGTTGAATTAAGTGCTTTACCGGTATGGTGCCAAGAATGAATTAATGAACATAGTACCAGGGCCAGCCTTAGGGAAAATGGTGCCCTGTATGATCCTGCTTTGACATCATCTCCCCCTGCCTCCTGGGGGAGGGCACGGCCCTTCTTCAGCTTCTTGACCAAGATTCCCTCTACCCCAAGCACCTCACCCACCCATAAGGCCAATCTGGCATAGTCCTGAGAATGAGTCATACCACAATGACAATGAAGATAAAAGCCATTTTCTGATGAATAAAACAGTAGGTCACAGATGGTTAATTTTTTAATCAATACAAACATCCACTCTACTGTACTGTAGCATAAATTCTAACATTTATGCCAGGCTTTAAATATTACATGGAAGCAGATTTTTTTCATCTTGTTACTTTTCAACTGAGAAAGTCATTAGTTGGAGCTTAATGTTGCAAGTATTTTTCTTTCGAGAGGATAGAAATTGACCTCACCAAAAATAAATAATTCACTGATCACAATAGAGGATAATTTGGATGTCATTTTACCTATCAATAAATATGAATGCCACTCAGAGCAGCTATTAACTGCAGATAGTCTGTTTCCGCTCAGTATAATGTACCACCATTTCCAAATGGGTGTCTATGTCTCTTCTGATTCTTCTTTTATTTCCATAATTATTCCAAATCTCGTCAGCACCTCTCTCTCAAAAAAAAATTAACAATCCTCTGCTGCCACTTGCTAGGAACAGCTCACTAGAGCCAATGTAGATCATCCTGAATTATTCCCAGTGTACTGGCTCAAATCCCGGAGGAATGTCTGCTTGTCAGTGCTGACATGGTAGAGACAAAGGGCTGTTTGTTTGAGACAAGATACGTTACTTAGTGCCCTGGGCATGCATTGAAGAGGTAATGAATGCACGCTCTGGGAAGACGAATCTACTTATGGCTGGCAGGGCTCACTCTTTCCAGTTGCGGAGGTTCAGTAAGCAGTTGTCTGCCTTGCTTCGCTGCAGAGGCCAATCAAGCCATAAGCACTTTGGTTGAAGAAAATTAAATTCTGATTTATCTTTTTCTAGCAGTTAAGTAATTTTTTTTAAAACTAAAAAGCTTCAACATAATGTGCAAATACATACATTCTACCTCCACCTCTTTACCCATCCACTAGCAATTCACCTCCATTTGCATTTATGAGACAGACACTCATTTCCAACCTGAAAGATTTGAGGCCAGATCCTCTGGTGACATAGATCAGCCTAGAGCCATTGAAGTTCACGGAGTGACATGGACTAACACCAGATAAGGATCTGGCCTGGTGACCTCTTTAATACTAAAAGCTGGAATAACTTTATATGCCTGATCTCTTGCTCTGTGGAACATCCTTAGTTATCTGTAAGGCTGAGCTTGTATGTTCAGTGACCACTGAAAAGCCAGCCATGGTAGTTATGCTTACCATGTTAGTTCTCATTCCAAGTACAGAAAACACCACCGCCATGACAGAGGTAAATACCACTGTGTGGCAGATGTTCATTGTATAGCAGTAGACACTGTTTTTTTGTTGTGTCTTTGCTCTCTACACAGCATTAAGAATGTGAGATCCTTTCCCCTGCCTGTAGTTGTTTCTAAAGAACACATGGAGCATCTGACAAAGTGGGGTTTTCCCGACGAAAGCTTATGCCCGAATAACACAGCTAACCCTTTGCTATTTACTAATGAATACACAAGGCCCACATGTGTGCGTGTTAGGCTTTGGTGGCTTGTGCAATAGAAGTAAAGGAATCTACAAGAAAGCGTCCAATCTAGTTAAAGGGATAATGTCCAAATCCTTTATTGTAGAACACACTAAGCAGCATCAGAATCCTGCCCCCCAGTTAAAACACCATGGTGGTCTATTGCCCTGCAAAAACATATAACACTCTCGTTAGTACTAATGGGAGTTACTTAGTCATCACAAGGGAAGAGTATGGACCTGAGGAATGAACATTGGGCAACTTGATGTTGTGAATTCTTCAGGGCAGGCACTGGCTCACACCCACACAGGGTGTTACACCTCCTGGGTGTGGTGTTCTGTCCCAACTAGTGGCACTGAGACCACTTAGAGATTAGTGAGTCTGCTCTACAGTTTAGTTAAGCCCCACATGGCAGTAGAGGCTCATGCATTTAGCTCCACTGGCTGCCTGCCAACGACCAGAGTCTGTCGGTATTACATGCGCATGGTGCCTATTGCCAGGGATCACCAACCTCAGTTGCATCCTGCAGGATCCATTTAATATAAATACTAAGAAGAAAAAATCGTAAGGTAGATGTGGGGCCCTGCCCGTACTACAGCTTTTACCATAGCTACCACTGTTGGAGTAGCACTAGTGTAGAACAAGTTCTCCCAGGCTATGTCTATACTGCACCCTTCTTCTGCAAAAGCTTATGCAAATGAAGTGTGAATTAGCATATTGCCACGCTTCATTTGCATAATTAATTAGGGGCCTTTTTGCACAAGAGGCTTTTGCGCAAACAGGAGCTGTGTAGACAGCTCCTTTTTGTGCAAAAACCCCCTCTTGCACAAAAGCCGTTCTTCCTGAAAAAATGCATAATAAGCTTTTGCAGAAGAAGGGTGCAGTATAGACGTAGCCTCAGTGTAGATATGAGTGACAGGGTGTAATGGTCTTTTAGCACCCCTTGGAGATGGCCCTAAAGCCCTGCCACTTCCTGTCCCAATGATGTCTCCAGGAAGGGACTTTGCCAAACCAGACAACTGCCTGAGTTCTCACAGGCTTAATTCCCAGCTGGAGCTGAGACATAGCAGAGGGAGGCACTCCCATAATTAGATGATGCAAAGCTTATTCAGGTTCAGCATCTTAAAAGAAGAGTGTGAGTGTCAGAGAAGAGACATGGAGATGGTGCTGACCAGAAGCCCCATCAGGGAACTCTGGGGAAACCCAGGAGCTCTACTGTCTGGTCAGAGCAGACTGTCTTTCTGATTTTACTGCTTGTAAAACTGCATGGAAGGCATGTGCAGCTGGAGGCTTCTGCCAAATCAATGTCAGTTTGGGTTAAAGAAGAAGCCTGGACATACAACTCCATTTTATGTCCAAACGTGAGCTTCTGGTGAATTGCCTTAGTCTGCAGTGCATTGTAGTAGGGCCAGGGTAGAATGACAAGACAATCTCAGCAAATACACAGTCAGCATTTTTAACAGTGTGCTCAAATTTTGACTCTTATTGGCAACGCTCAGCACTGTATTTCTCATCTGTACCCACAAAGCAGAGTGTCTGTGTTCTGAAAAATGCCCCATGTGTCACTAACTCAACAGAATTGGCCCAGCTGGATTCAACTTCAAACATACTCACCTGTTTGTACAATGCCATCGGACTGGACAGTTGTGCCGGTGGCTGGTTTATTATGACAGCAAAGCCAGATAGAACATAAAACAACATGGTTAGAAGTTACATGTTTAATAATTGCTCCTAAAATCCTTATCCCAGTAAAAAATTTCCAATGAAGTCAATGGCACTGCTTGGCTGTGTCTAGACTGCACCCCTTTTGCGGAAAAGGGATGCAGATTAGACACAGCGCAATTGCAAATGAAGCGGGGATTTAAATCTTCCCGCTTCATTTGCATGAACAAACTGCGCTTTTTCGGCTCGGGGCTTTGCGGCAAAAGCGCCAGTCTAGACGAGGATCTTGCGGAAAATAAAGCCTTTTCCGAAAGATCCCTTATTCCTGATTTTAAGAGGTATAAGGGATCTTTCGGAAAAGGCTTTATTTTCCGCAAGATCCTCGTCTGGACTGGCGCTTTGCCGAGCCGGAAAAAGCGGCAGTTATAAATGAAGCGGGAAGATTTAAATCCGCTTGCATTGTGTCTAATCTGCATCCCTTTTCCGCAAAAGGGGTGCAGTCTAGACACAGCCCTTATGTTTGGGGTGCACCCTATAATAAGGCATAGAAAAATACACTGCTGAGGTCTAGAGATGGGCATATTTGCTGATACGCCATGTACTAGCTATTGCCAAAGAAAACTGGGTAGCTGGATGAATGGTTTAATGCAGTTTAGTGCACGGTGTGTAACAACTGAGGTATTAAGAGCTTTTACATTCAGAGGTCATTTTCCAAGTCTGAAGTAACCCACAAATGGTAATCTCTGCAAAAAACCTAACTAACTAAATACTATGCTGCTTTAATGAGCTGCTGCTTTGTACGCACCAGCACTTTTGTTGTCAAAATGTGCTTCTGCTTAATTAGTGCCCACTGATCATTCTGCTCCAAGTGTACATCTTAAGGTAAAAATAAGGACAGGCCATGAAGCTGACAATGCTCCTTTAGGAGTGCCCTGATGGACAGACCCTTTGAGGGCTTTTTTGGCATGGAGAAAAGCTAAAGAATCATAGACAGAGACAGGGCATTGGACCTGGTCTTACATTTTTTATTATCTGTTTGGGTTCTCAGCCTTTGGGACTAGGAATCCAAGGGGATTTCCCTCTCTTGGAAGGGAGGGATAGCTTCTTGTCAAGATGGAAAAAAAGGCAGCACAATCATCTGTTCAGAACAGTTGTATGGAAGGGGTATAACGTCAGTGATCATACTACAGGTTGAACCTCTATAGTTCGGACTTCCGTTGTCTGGCAACGGCTGCGGTCCAGCATCCCCGTGGGTGCTCCCTGGCTGAAGCACTCATGGGGAAAAGACAAGCCATGCTCTGGGTGTCTCTGAGCCTCTACCTGCCAGAGAATGGGAATGAATGCCATGGGGGTGGATCACTCCATAATTGCCCCGTTTTGCTCATTCACTCTGAGGCACCTCGTATTGGCCTACAGGACAGTGGGCTAGCTGGGCCATTGATCTAACCCAGCATGGCCATTCTTACGTTCTATGATAGTAGCAACCCCTTGCTGTCGGAGTCCATTTCAAAGGATACAATGGCAGTGCTTTGCCAAGGGGATGAGTGTCTGTGTGGCGCTAACAAAATGTGCCAGTGCAATACACAACATCTCCTCCTCCTCACAAAGCAGGATAAGCCACTTCACACCCTTTGAAATGTAACAAGTCAGTTCACAACGGGATGGCATGCCGGCCCCTTGCCTGCTGGATCATGCCATAGAAGCTGGGAGAATTCAGGCTGGAAAGCAGTGGAAGAAAGGCTGGTGCAACTGGAAGGGGGGAGGAATTGTGCCCCCACAATGAAAATATTAAAGGGGTAGCTCTGTATTTCCATCCCTTCCCTCATGTTTTCTATCCCCACTGAGAGCCAAGTACACCCATTGCCTCACCTCCAGCACTAGGGGGACGACAACAAGAGCAAGACCTGGAGGAAGAACCCGAGAAGCTGCCAGACCAAGATACAGGGAGATTGTCCAGCCACTGGGAAGCAGGTAGGCCTCCCAAGCCCAGCCCAGCCTTCTAACCACCACAGGTCCTGGAAGAGATACCTTGCCTCGCGGAGAAGCAGGAGTATGTGTGCCAGCCACCAGGGGGGTGGAGGGTGAGGGACAGGACAGGGCATTGATATTTGGGCAGGGGGTGTCTGCACACCAGGCACCAGTCACCATGGAGCAGGGTGGGCAAGGCACAGGCCACCACCCTGGACACCGGCCATTGTAGCCCAAGACCCAAAGACCCTCCTTTCCCTCTGCCCTACTTCCCTCTATTCACCGGGAGTTTAGAATTGTCCCTGGAGCATCAGGCGGTGCGTTCCAGAGCCTCATGCTGTGCACCCGGATAACTCTGAGGGCCAGTGGAGGGGAGACACCCAGGCGGCACTGGGACCTAGCTACCCCAGGCCTGTCCCTTCCACCCGAGGCCCTGCCTCTCCCGGAAGCATGGAGCTGCCTCCCCGCCACACACACACACACATTGCCCAGGGGATCGGCAATCTTGTTGGCTCCCCTGGGGTTGGAATGAGGTGTGTATAATACACATGAACATCCACCCCAACAAGCATACTCTTACTTAAGACTCATATGGTCAGAGTGGTCCAGCTTACCCCTCAGGAGAGCTCTGTTTTCCTATCCCAGCAGAGACAGGTTTTGTAACTCTCTAACTGCACATTCTCTTCTCACCACCTCAGCCGCAACGCCTTTGCCCTCCATCGCTAAATAACGGCACAGAAAAATTAAAGCCAAAAAAGGGGTCCTGAATTTTTGCCAGTTTCTTGGTACACTTGCCCTTGGGGCTTTTCGAAGCACCACCTGCCTAATAAAACACACTGTAGCTCACTAAGCAAACATACAGCAGTGCAGTCATCTCTTTTCACAAACCCCTGGCTATAAATGATTAAAAACTCACTTTATGAGGAACTGTTATGTAACTAAATGGATGTGGTGCAATAATCCATAATAGCCTCCCCCCTCCCCCCAAACAAAGATCAATGATGTTCCATTTTTCTTACACTTCAGAGTCTTTGCTTTGAATTTCCTTGTAATTGTTTGGGGGAAGTGGAGATTTATATAACTCTGTATAAATCTTATAATTGCAGGCCCCAAACAACCTAGTATTTACTGAGTGTGCAGAAAACAGAATAGCCCTGCATGGTTTAGGCTTTTGTATTCCCTCAACTGTACTGGAATGCAGAAGGGATGGTGATGGGAAAGTAAAAAAACACTTGAAAAATAATAGTGATCCTGTAGCACCTTAGAGACTAACAAAAAATACCGTGAGCTGTTGTGGGCAAAACCCACTTCTTCGGATGATAAGTGGAGAGCTACGAAGTTGCTAATTGATCCTGTAAGCACAACAGAGCTGATGTTTTTTTAAAGAGGTCATGTCTTGCTGATACGGCTGGAGGAATCTGCTTCAGTCCTGACGCACAGCTAGGAGGATGAGGAGCGAGACCTGTATGCCGCCCTTAAAAATAAACCTGTGCGATCTCCGCTGAAGTCAAGTGGGAATCACATGGCTGAGTAGGCCGCCAACAGAGGGGAGGCAGCTGTCCCAGGGCCCGGCGATTCAAAAGGGCCCGCGCTCCGAGCCACTGCTGCAGGTATGACAGCAGTTGGAGCCCTGGGCCCTTTAAATTGCTGCTGGAGCCCTGCACAGCGCACTCCAGGTGGCTCTGAGGGCTGGCTGGGAAGGAGGAGCTGCAGCGCAGCACACCCCAGGCAGTGCTGAGGGCTGGCTGCCCCCAGCCCTGCCCCTTATGCCTGAGGCTCTGCCCCTTCTGGGGGCGTGTCTACACTACAGAGATCGACTCTCTGAAGGTCGATCTTCTAGTGTTTGATTTAGGGGGTCTAGTGTAGACCCCCAAATCGAATGCTGAGGGCAGCCCCTCCTGGCATGCTGTACTCCTCATTCTGTGAGGCATACCTTAAGCCGACCTGCCTGGTCTAGTGTAGACCATGCCTTGAAGCACGGAGCCAGATCCCCTCCACTTTGTCCAGGGGCCAGGCAGGTCTGTCAGCCCTCCCCATGCACGAGTACAAGGGGATGTCTGGCACACCACAGCCATGAAAGGCTAACTTTTAGTGACTGATGGAGAGAGCAATTTACTGAGTTGGGGCGCACTTAGTATGTTCCAACAGAGCCTGAAATAGTTATTGAATGTGACTCTGGCATTTCAAATACATAGCAAAGGCCCTGCATTTTTAATATAACAATATATTACAAACAAAGTATATGCGCTCAACATGAAATGCCCATCTGCTAAATGCAGATTCACTCAGTAGACAACTATTTACATACTAGAGCATCCTTTCAGCTCAGTAAGAAATAGTAGGACGTTGGAAAGGGGATTAACACATCTATTAAACTATCCAATTGTCAACACATTCTTCCAGACGTGCTCCCATCCTTTCCTCCTTTTTGGTTGTCCTGGCAACTATCCTGATATAAATCTGCAGCTCAGGCCACAATGGAGTTTGACCATACCTGGTGCTCTGAAAAATCCAGTTCAGATTTAGAAGTAACAGGTAGCCAGACACTAGTAGTGTGTTAGGGTAAATTGTTACTTCATGGAACCCATACCCAGGACCTGACGGATGCATACTCATTTGGTTAGAGTCCAAACCCCAGTTAGCCTGAGCCCCAATATGTGTTATATTATTTAGGTTGTTGTTTAAAAGGGACAGAGAACAGAGGATCTGATCAGTGACCTTACACATGCTCCAGGCATTAAAAACAAACAAACACTGCAATGCAACTGAGGGTTTGTCTATATTAAAACCATGCAATTTGTAAAGCTCACCACCATCTTGCCCTGTCACTGCCCCGTGCAGACCCTGCTGGAGCACTCTAAAAAGTGCTTAGTTCACATTAACATGAAGTGGGAATACATCAGTGCAACTAGGTATCCTTTAGAGTGAGGCAGCAGGGTCTGCAAGAGGCAGCTGGAAAGCGACGTGAGCGCGATCTACAAATCACATCCCTCCAGTGCACTCTGCCAGAGCCATGTAGACAAGCCCTTAGTAGACCGTGCCTACCTTGCAAGACTCTATGAAGGTCCATTACCCTTATGTGGCGCATCACTGCATTCCTGATCGACTGCTCCAAGAATACGTCTCTCACGGGTGGGAGACAGTTATTTTGGTGGCTACTCCAAGACTGTGCAATGAACTCCTACAGGTAGGACAATCCCATAATCTCATCACCTTCTACTCCAAGTGGAAAGGGGCACATCTCTAAGAGGGGCATAGCAGCATGTACATCTGACACCATTCACACACACCTCCAGGAAAACAAAAACAAAACCCCAGCAAGCTACCAAAACACCACCCTGCACACACACAATTCCCCTTCGGGAAGACGGTGAGAGAACAAGCCACACATGTCAGATGTTAGTTATGTTGCTTAATGAACGACTGGAAAGTGCTCAGACAGGATAGGGGTGATGGTATTATAAGAACCAGTACAGAACAGAATAGAATCTGTAACCCATTATCCCCACATATAAAGCCGGTAACGGAGCAGTGTTACAGTTATTGTGAATGTCACTATAGGTTTCCACTCACATAATTAATTGTAGAAACAGTATTTTCAGATACAAGCCCTGGATGACACGTGATGCGAAGTGTACCCTAGATACAAAGCTTCGGCACTTGCTTTGTTTGCAGCTTAATCTGGCAAACATCGCAGTGACAGAAATGCATTTTGCTGTGTGTCTGTTTTCGCAGAGGTCTCGTTTGTGAGGATGGTGTCGGTATGAAACGATCTGTCCACCTGACCTTGACAGTTCTCCTTATTCTTGTCGTGAATTAGCTGCTGTTGCCTGCAGAGAATGGAATGACAAACTATTAAACAGGCTAGGCATATGAACATAGAGTACGCAAGTGCACACAGACCCGGAGCAATATATTTACCTGGCTGTCGTGGGGTTGAGACTCACCGCCGTGATGCCAACTGCTGGTCACACTGGGAATTACCTCTGACATGCAGCAGGGTGCCCCCTTCTGGCCAGCATCTTGCTCGTTGCTCCGCTGGCTCTCCTTGGACCAGATCACTCTCAGGACCGTGGTGTCCGCTTCGGGATGCTGCCCTCTGGCAGTGCCCACTAGTCCAGTCTCTCACCCCCTTCCGGGGGTATCAGCAATCCTCAGTCTCGCCTGCTACCATGGCCAACTGCAGCCATCATCTAGCCCCTCACCTCAGGAGCAAGCTGCAGTCTGTATATTCCACTCTCCCTGGTGGCAAAGTGTGGTGTAAGGGGGGGGACGGACCTCTGCCCATCCACTACTCTGGGTCCCAGCCCAGGGACATTCTGGCAGCAGCCTTGTTCTGCCCTCACTGCTCTCCCTTTTCCCTGGACCACTTCCCTGTGGCCCTTGCACTCCTCTGGCCCTCATATCAAGGCCTGCAGCCTGGCAGGTATCAGGCTAGAGCCTCTCTCTGGCTCCCCTGAGCCTGCTCAGCACTGCTCTCTCTAGGTGCTTCTCCCTTGCTGGGAGCCAGTCCCACACCCTGCCTGGTCAGGACCCAGCTGCCTTCTGCTCTGCTGAGCAGCTCCTTATAACAGGGCTTCCCCAGCAAGCTGCCCTCTGATTGGCTCCCTACAAGCCTCCCTCTGATTCTATGATTTACTCCTCTGCCCCCTCCCTTCACCTGCCAGGAGTGAGAGACATGCACAGAATCCAAGTACTTTCCCCTTGCTCCCTGACAGACAGGGGAACAGGAAGAAAAGAAAGCCATGTCCCAGTACACATGGCTGCTGCCCTCCCTGTTCTCCCGAAATGGCACCTTTGTCCGTCCGGCCTACTTTGACCTTTTCCACCCCCCAATACATTGGCCTTTCCTCCTTTGTTGGATTTATGCTTGCTTGTGGCGATTCCAAAAATCTTATGGAGACACTCACGCATTTTTTATGCAGCCAGCCCATTGCCCTCATGAATTATAAGTTCACTTGCATTTCCCTACCTGCCAAAGAGACACAGATGCATTAGGCTTGATTTACCACCCTAATTAGACTGCGGATCAGATATGTATAATGTATGAAAAGTGATAGCTACTGTGATGTTCAGGTGCTAGAGTAGGTATTTATGAGCAGCTTCTTCATAGACCTCTGATGAAATCCACATCTAATGATGTCCAGATCAGTAGTTTCTGTTAGGAGAGCTGTAACAATGCTTGTGTAACAATGCTTTTAAAAAACAGTTGCAGAAATCAATTAGTGCACAGGCTTGCAGCAAAACAATACTTCTGAGTGCTTCGAGTTCACACCATGACTTTGCCCTCTGACTTTACACCAAGAATATAACCAAGAGGAGATATCTCCTTATCTAGTGAGCATGGAGAGTAAACCCGGCAGCACTTACAGAGACACTAACCGTACTCTGGTGTCTTAATAGCTTTGAGAGCCTTCCAATGAGTGTCGTGAAGTAGAGCAAGCTCCAAAGAGAGATGCCATGACAGATGCCAAAGTTATTCTGACACAAAGCTCTGGAGCACATTCTGAAAGTTACAAGGGAGAGGCAGAAGATCCCAGGTAAATGGGTCCTGAAAGGCTGAACCTCTTGTTTTCTGTTGATTTTTAAATGAACTGATCAGTAGGTCTGTGAGCCACACTTCAATGTGCAGTGCACACTATTGGCTCATATCATCCGCAGTGGTGTGTCACCAATAATACAAACGATTGTTTCCTGTCATCTTTAGAGACCACAGCTGAGTGGAATGCCATCTGCCTGAGTTGTGTACAAAACCAACTTAAACTTTATCCGCAGCGTATCTGCCTTGCTGCAAAGATCCCAGAAAGCAGACAGACGGAGAGTAAGAAGAGTAAGGGGAAGAGCACCAGAGAAGGAAACTCTCAGTTGTTCAGTTGTTATTTGTAAGGCAGTACTGTCTAGAGGCCTCCGCCAAGCTCAGGGCCTGATTTTAGTACACATTGTATGAACTCAAATCAGCTGTTCGCAGCATTCTAACTCTAGGAGAGAGAGGGAGGAGCCGGAACAGATTGCGAATCAAGTGGTTCACGTGTTCTAAAAGTGCTGGGAGGAAGGGAGAGGAGCAGATAAGTGTGGGGCTCTGGTTCCCTGGTGCATGAAAAGTACATATGGGAGGGGGCCAGAGGAGCCGTGGGGCTGCAGGTGGAACCCCAGTGGGCCGCAAGCTGCTGTGGCCCACTGAGGTGGAAGAGGGCCACTCATGTAGCCCACCCACCATTCCTGGTTGCCCATCACTGCTTTAGAGCATTACAGCTGTGGTTGGTGCCGAACAAACACAGGGCTGGATTCTCTGTTGCCCTGAATCTTGTACAGTCATGTAGGCCCGTGCAAAATGGGTGCAAGTCAAGGGCATTTTGATTTAGTAGTATTTTAAATGCACGTTGCACTGGTCTAAATGATAGGGAATGGCAAGGGGCCGGTAACAGAGACTGAAGACCATGGAGCAGTGCATAAAGAGCTTACAAATTTAAGACTCAATCCTGCAAATACTTATTAGCCCCTGTAATATTTACAATCATGACTAGCTTCATTGGACAGTTGGCTACACCAGTGTAAATTCAGAGTAACTCCAGTGGCTTTAGGATTTACACCAATATAACACAGCAAAATGTGGCCCATTGACTTCAGTAGTACTAGGCATGGTAGTCAGCACTGTAGCCAATAATGTTTGCAGAACTATAAATCGGGACTATAAATTGGGAGAACACAATCAATCCATGGAAAGGATGGCATACAGCAGTAACACTGGACGGAGATGTTAGATCAGTAGTGGAAGGAGCAGCGGAAGTAGCAGGCTGCAAATGGAAGATGAGCTGGAAGTGAGAGCTATAGTATAAATATCTGCCAGCATAGCTATGTTGCTCGGGGTGGGAAGAGGTACCATCCCTGACCAATAGTGCTGTAATGGCAAAAGCTCCTAATGTAGACACAGTTATACCAGCAAACTGCAGTTTTTCCAATAGATCTGAATGTGTTTGGAGGGAATGGCTGGGAGCAGGTTTGGAACATGCTAAACCAGGGGTAGGGAACCTTTTGTAGGTCGGGGGCCACTAACCCACAGAAAATCAGTCGGGGGCCACACACAAGTGAGAAGCAATAAAATAAAATAACTCTTCACTGATGTGGCGCACTGACTGAAAAGGATAAAGACACTCCCCACATCCCCCTTGCATACCAGGGGGCCCAGCCTCGTAGATTGTGTGTGCTCCACCTCTGTGGTGGGGCACCAGGGGGGCTGTAGTGCCAGCACAGGCTCCCTAATGGAGGGGGGGCTCTGAGCCTCGGGGGCCAGATCCTGGCAGGCTGGGGGCCGCATTCAACTCCCGGGCCTGAGGTTCCTCACCGCTGCGCTAAACTATCAAAAGCGCAGTTCTGTTGATATAAGCTGCATCCTCACTGGTACATATGGGGAGCTGTACCAGCAAAGCTCTCCTAGAGGAGACTTGGCCAATGATACTCACAGGAAGCAGGAGGACATAAAAAAATGGTTTCCCAAAAAGGAATGTTTCAAGACGGGCCATTCGCGCCCCACAATGCTCATTCATGGAATGGAATGTCAGTGATGAGATATGTCTACCACGACTGCTCTAAAATATCCATCAGTGCTAGAATGTTTACCACACTTGGTAGCAGGGGACACTTGAAAATGAATACACCACGCTGGGGCAGAGAGGAAGAAGTCTACTGATCTTCACGGGAGAGACATAAAGAGTGTTTACTGCAAAGCGGGAGTGCTGCTTGTGTTTCCGCTTGTGTGTAAATATGAGACAGCAGCAGCCTGCGGAAGAGATTCGAGTGCGTAGGATGCAGAACAGAACTAGCTATATCTTGCTTTTAAAAAAAAAGATGGGAAGGAATAAGTGAGCTGAAAATGCCAAGGGAATTTTAGCACATGCAACCCTGTCACTACAGAGCCTGATTCTTGCTGGGGTGTCATACACAAAATAACCACCAGCCAATCAATTCATATATCTTCCTGTTTATGCAGTATTATATTTACTTCGGCCAGTATTCATGTTCAGCAGAGGCTCCTTTTGTTATTGTGTTGTGGGTTAATGACACTCCTGTCTAATTATCTAGACTTCACTGGGGACTAAAGCTAGATCCTACTTCCTAATCCACTGTGGACCCAGAAAGCACTGCTAATTGGAGCTGGACAAAACTCAGAAGGGTTATGTCTACACTACACTGTTCTTCCACAAAAAAGCTACACAAATTATGAACCGCAATTTGCATAGTTTTTTCTGCTTCTTTTTTCGGACGAGGCTTTTCCGACATTTGGCCGGTCTACACTGGGCCAAATGTCGGAAAAAAACCTCTTTTTGGAACATCCCTTCTTCCTTGTAAAACGAGGTTTACAGGGATGCTGAAAAAGCGCATCTGCTCTGCTGAAAAAATTTTTGGAAGAGCAGGCGCATTCCCTGGACGTGGCAGAGTTTTTCCGGGACACCTCCAGTCTCCCGGAAAAACTCTGTAGACATACCCAAGTTGCTTCAAAAGCAATTCTGACAAAAACTATAGAACTTTTTTTGGTTGGGGGAAAAAGACTGGTGTTGTTAAAATAGCATTTTCTGACAGAAAACTTCTTACAAGATGTTTCCAACCAGATCTATTGTTGATCTCTAAATGGGCGGAAAGGAATATCAGATACCCTGCATTCAACATACCAAGGCTCCTACGAGTTCATCGTAGGTTTTATTGCACTCACTAACAGGCGTAGCACAGTAAAGAGTTTTACGTTGTTATTCCATGTGACGTACAGTAACTTCCTCTTTGTTCTCTGCCATGCTGGGTTGTAAACAACCTTCTTGCAGCACCACCATGACAACAGGACAACAAAGGCCTACTCTGTCACAGGGAGACACACTTTTAAGGCCTCTCAACACGTGTTTTAAAATATTTTTGCCAGTTGGTCAAAACAGAATTTTGAGCCCCGGATTCTAAAGAGAAGACAGGTCTAACAAGGCAACCTACTGTCCCACTCGTCAAACCTCGAGTGTATATAAACACGGTATATGTCACTTGATTGGGATTTACTACTAATAGCATTTATTTCTTATCTGAATGGCAATAGCACCCAGCAACCCCACACACAGACTAGAACTCCATCATGCTAGGTGCTGTAGAAACACAGAACACAGACAGACCTTGCCCCAAAGAGTCCATAGTATAAGGATGGCAACAGACCCACACAGACAGAAAAATACGGGAGCACAAGGAAACCATGAAACAACCTGAGTAGGACTATTTACTACTTGGACTGTAAGCACTTCAGAGCAAGGATCTCTTTCTGTGCGTTTGTACATTGCTGATCATAACAGGACCTTGATCTGGGCTGAGATGTCTAGGTGCTAATCTGCTACATATTTTACAGAGCGTTTGTCTGTCAGTCTGAGTGTCCATCCATCCGTGAGTGCATTTGTTCAAGAACTCCTCCTAAACGGTAAGAGCAAGGACCACCAAATTTGGGGAGGAGGAACAGGAGGCTTGGGGCTGGGACAGTAGAATGATTTTGTCTCTTTTCTGTATGGTTTTATGAGAAGCAATCCCATTCTAGGCACATCCCATTTTCCTGGCACAACTAAACCCTGACCTTGCTTTAAGTTATAAGAGGAAACCGTGTACTGAATTTGGTACTCCTAGTTCTTACTGTTTAGGAGGAATTCTTGAACAGACAGACAGACACAAACTCTCTCTAATATATAGTAGATTTTCAAGTAGTCATGGAATCACATGGTACTATTTCTGCTCCCTGCCTGGATGAGGAGAATAAGCAATGAGTTATGAACAGCAAAGGCTCCTATGATTGCTAAATACCCCTGTTCAAATGAAGCCATTGCCCAAATACTATTGGGAACATAAATCTGGTTTCCCAATGTGACGAAATAAGGGATACGAACATAGTATAACTGGAACTTGAATGAATGCTCATGATACTGTCGTCCCCCTCCCTCAGGGTTCTACCAGTTCCATTTTTAAACACAGATGTTGCCAAGGAAGATTAAGAGAAGAGCTTGCTCACTCTGTCAAATCTTTCCCAACTCAGTGCCATAGAGCAGAAGTGGGCTTGATAAAGAAGTTGCCAGTGTGTTCTCTCTCTCCTGTGTGTTGCAGAAAAGGCAAAGGAGGACTGTGTCTCAGGATCTTGGCACAGAGGACAGTGAGCTGGAAACTTTTAGATTCTACTCCTGACCATGATTTACTCTCTCTAGCACTGGGCAAAAGTCACCTAAATTCTCTGCCTCCATTTCCCCTAACTGAAAAAACTGGAAATAAAATTTACTTACCTACTATGCAGGGCAGCTGTGAAGATGGATCCATGAACATTTGAAGAGCAGAGAGTGAATTACTACAAGGCTTAAACACATGACAAGAATGCAGAACCACACAAACTAGGGGGGGAAACACTGATTTAAAAATATATTTGAGGCTCAGGCCAGGTCTACACTATGCAAGAAATTTGAGGTAAGACCACTGCAGGTCAATGGGAGAAACTCTCCCGTTGACTTCCCTTACTCCTTGCAACACCGTGGATTGATGGGGCGCCTTCAGCATTTGATTTAGTGAGTCCTTATCAGACCTGCTAAATCGAACCATTGAAGATCGATCTCCAGAGTGTCAATCTCTGTGTTAAGTATAGATAAGGCCTCAGAAGGGCTTGTAGCTCCATGCCCTCCTCTGCTTCATCTCAAACTTACTTCCAGGATAGTTATCAGCTTGATGCAGGAACCATTTGGTGATCTATCCAGCCTGTGTTATGCAGGAAGTCAGAGCAGAGGATAAGACTGGTCCTTTCTAGGCGTACATCTGTGAAGGGAGCATTTCTTTCCTCTAACTCCCCTCCAGCCCTAACCTGCAGCAGATCTTTTCTCCTTCATCTCCTTGGTTCTTTGGTTAGTTTCCCCCACCCACGTTATGGGATAAAAGAGCTGGGAAGGAAGAGAAGATCTGTCTGTATGTCTGTCATGCCAGGCGAGACAGAGCAACCCCACTTGTCCGGGCTCCTCTGTGAGGATCCTGGCTGCCATTATCTTCCAGTGGGGGTTTCACCATATCCTTCAACTCTGCTGACTGCAGCACCTTAATAAGAGACTCGTTCTGCGGTGAAGCTCTGTAATATTAGAGTCTAAAAGCAGCACCCGAGTGGGTTGGGATGTCAGAAAAGCCTTCAGTAGGATTCATTCCAGGAGAGCTGTGGCAGCCTGTTTGTTGGTGCTTTTGTAACAGTATTTGGATCTAAGTCCATCAACCCAGTTTTAAGTGTGTAAACACCGAAAAAAAGTTAGGACTGCAGCCGCCTGTTAGAGGAGTGAGAAGCAAAAAGGTCAAAGATTCAGAGCTAGTTACAGAACTTGGGCCCAAAGCCTCAGAGTAAACAGGGCAAGGTTTGGCCCTCTGTAGTGTCAGAATAATGGCAGAGGTTAAGATGTTCTCCTTTCCCCGTGTGCACATAGGCAACTCCCACTAACAGGTTCACTGCCGCCTAACGGTCCAGGAGATACCTTGCACGTCACCTTTTATGGTCTCTGTTCCATGGCATTTCAAAGACCACGGCCTTGCTCTTCCCACACCCGAAAAGCCTGGCGGGAACTAGCCATGAAAGGGTTAAGTGACCGAGAGCCAAGACCCCTAAATGTAGACCAGGCAGCTGCAGCTCTTAACCTGGGTGCTGATGACATGTCTGAGTCACTCCAGCTACACTCACATGGTTGATAGGGTCACCAGAACCAGAAGTGGCTGGCACTACTGGGCTATTTTTAATTTTCATCGTGTGCTTTCAGGGAAGTTACAGACATTTATGGCTCAGCATAGGGAATTTCCCCGGGATAGTTCCCCTTCCTTGTAAGGCCCAGAGAGAATATAGCAGTGTGGCCACTTCCTGAGCACCCCACATGGCTCTACTTTCCCCTAATTTCTCCCTCAAAGACTCCACCCATTTTTTCAGGTCAAAGTACGTCTCCTTGGGGTTTGGATTTATTCAGAGAAAATAAGACAAAAGTCTCCAATTAAGGCCACCTAACCAAGCATTTCTCTTCTCACACTCAGGCCGCTGTACGGGGAGAGCTGTTGCATTCTTTGCCCTGCCTCTCCAGGTCTTTCCTGTTTTAGCAGCCTGTGCCCTGGTCTTTCTGGCTGGAGTCAGTCCCAAATCCTTGCTCATTTCTGGTATTTTCTGTCCTTCCTGAGCATCAGCTCTTCACTGCAGCCCCTTGCTGCACTATACAGAGAATCACCTGATCCCACCCAGCATTGTAGATTCAGAGTTGGTTTAGCCCCAGACTGTCTAGACCATGAGGCAAGATCATAGAATCCTAGGGCTGGAAGAGACTTCAGGAGGTCATCAAGGCCAAGCCCCTGCCTAAAGCAGGACCAACCCCAACTAAATCATGCCAGCCAGGGCTTTGTCAAGCCAGGACTTAAAAACCTTTAGGGATGGAGATTCCACCATCTCCCCAGGTAACCCATTCCAGTGCTTCACCACCCTCCTAGTAAAGTAGTTTTTCCTAATATCCAGCCTGGACCTCTCCCACTGCAACTTGAGACCACTGCTCCTTGTTCTGCCATCCGTCACTACTGAGAACAGTCTCTCTCCATCCTCTTTGGAACCCTCCTTCAGGCTATCACCCGGTTACTGGGAGACACACAAAACTCCTAGATTGTATTTTGAGAGCAGGAAATGGGTGACATGTAACGGACTGAAGCATTAGTAAGATGGAACTAATTCTATCACACATGTAGCCAACCTGTTCAGCAAGGCAGACACAAGGTCACTCTTACTGTGATTCATTGTTGGCCAGGCACACAAGGAACAAAAGGGAAGAGGGAATAACTCCACCTGCTGGGTGATACTAAAACTCACTTCAAAGATATGGGCCTGCAGTCAGTCCAACTGAGGCTGCCGTTGGGTCGTATCTCACAGCTGAGAACTGGGCTCCTGACCGACGTGGACAACCCGGGTACTTCACTATGTACCATACTAGTACAATGAGGAGTCTGTCATCTAAGAACTGTGCATTGTGCTGTGCTAAATAGATGAAATACAAAACAGAGGTCCTGACAGTTTATGGTCATTAAAGAGCTAGAGATACATTACCCAACAGAACAGCAAATGGGTAGAGTCCAGTACTATGAGCGTCTCCTGTGGAATTAACTGGTTAAGTGTTGTATCGTCATCTCAGTACAATGGTACTCCACTCCACTGAGGCAAAGAAACTATGCCAAATCCAGCTGAGGCTATGTCTCATTTCTTATCTGAGGGGCTTCCACAGAGCTCATGAGGGTTGAATTTACAGTGATTATTCTGTGCTACCTCTTGTCACAAAGGACAATTTATCACAAAGGCTGATTTCCTATGAACTATGGTCTATAAAACTCCAGTGTAGATTAAAGAGGATGCCTCTATAGCAGCATACTTAAACTACAGTACATATAACATCAACAGCTACATTACAGAAACACGAAGGCTGCAAAGTCAAGTGATCAAAAGCTAGCAAATGCCAGTTAGGAATGAATGCTATGCAGGCAGGCTTTATTCGTCACCTCATGTTTATGAGAGATGTTCGTCATTTTTTTAATCAAAGAAAGGTTCGCTTTCTTTTAAAAATGGTCTTTTATAGACAATTGTGAACATGGTTCTTCCATAAAAATGTAATGTCTGTTTTGTTATTTCTTTTCAAAAATATCAAAATTCTCTCTTTACTGAAAAGATAAAGTTAGATACCAACCTTGACAAATTGGAGAACTGGTCTGAATTCAACAAGTTGAAATCAGTAAGGACAAGTGCAAAATATTTCAGTTAGAAAGGAAAAATCAAACCCACAACTACAAAATTGGGACTAACTGGGTAGGTGGTAGTACAAATGAACAGGATCAGGGAGTTGTATTCAATTTGTGATCCACTATAAGTCAGCTATATGATGCAGCTGCAGAAAAAGGCTAACAAGATTCTAGGGTCCACTAGCAGGAACGTTGTAGTATACACAATAAATTCTGCATCTTGGCAGGTGGGTACATTAGATGACACTTGTGGTCCCTTCTAATTATATCATTCTGCCACCATCGGAAAGTTGATTTTCTTTTTTTTGGTGGTCAGTTTCTGTAGTTTCTACATCAGAGTATTGCTCTTTTAAGGCTTCTGAGAGTGAGGTCCATACAGATTTTGGAAAGTGCTTCAGATTCTTAAATCTTAAACATTGGTACCTTCTTTGCATTTGTTAAATCTGCTGTGAAAGTGTTTCTAAAAAAATATGCTGGGTCATCGTCATCGTCTAAGACCGCTATAACATGAAATATATGTCAGAATACGGACAAAACAGGAGACATACAATTCTCCCCCAAGGAGTCCAATCACAAATGTAATTAATGCATTATTTTTTAACAAGCTTCAGCATGAAAGCATGTCCTTTGGAATGGTGGCCAAAGCAGGAAGGGGCATACAAATGTTTAGGATATCTGCCATGTATATACACCTTGAAATGTCAGAGACAAAAGTGCCCTACAAATGCCTGTTCTCGCTTTCAGAGAATAAGAAGTGGGCAGCATTATTTCCAGTAAATGTAAATAAACTTGTTTGTCTTAGCAACTAGCTGAACAAGAAGTAGGACTGAGTGGTCTTATAGACTCTAAAGTTTTACATTGTTTTGTTTATGAGTACAGATATGTAACAAAAAAAAATCTACATTTATAAATTATACTTTCACAATAAAGAGGTTGCACTACAGTACTTGTATGAGGAACTGACAAATGCTATTTTTGTTTCTTTTTTACAGTTCAAATATTTGTAATAAAAATAATGTAAAGTGAGCACAGTATATTATGTATTCTGTGTTGCAATTGAAGTCAATATTCTTGAAAATGTAGCACATCCAAAATATTTAATACATTTCAAATGATATTTTATTGTTTAACAATGTGATAGTGATTAATTTTTTTGAGTTAATCGTGTGTGTTCATTGCAATTAATCAACAGCCCAAATAGGTTTTCATTTTTATGACCAGTTCTACTTTGCTGAACAGGTTGGATATGTGTGTGATAGAATTAGTACCATACCACTAATGCTTCACTCCCTTATGTTATCCATTTCCTGTTCTCAGTGTACAATCTAGGAGTTTTATGTTGTCTCCATGTAACAGAGTGACTTGCCCCCTTACAAATACATTCTGATAGTCTTGCCCAGTGTCACTCAAGAAGTCTGTGGCAGATGCAGGGATAGGGCCTGGTTAGCTCTCTCCAGCATCCTTGCTCTTTTTTGCAATCCTCTGCCTCATTTACTATCCATCCTGTGCAATGAATGAGGCAGGGTCCTGTAGAATAGAACGAGATGATGGAATTAGAGACTATAGCATAACACATATACACAAAAATGGAGCCAAATTAAGGTGACACTTGTTACGAGATGTGTCCATAAATATGTATATAGCTAATAAATAAAATGCCAATAGATGGTGCTCAAAAATATATAGCATAGTCCCTGGGGTTAGTGGGACCAAAAAACTTTTCATTGTGCCCTGCAGATTGCTTCTTTTGTGCAGCTCCTAATGTTTGGGGCTTGACCTTGCGCCCTTAGTAACATGCTTTTGCCATAGTTTTGTGTGGGGGGGCGGGTTTCAGGCCCACTGACAGGGGGAGAAGGAGGTAGAAAGGGCAATTGCCCTGCGATACAAAAAGACCCAGAGCTCCTGGCTACCACTGCTGCTACTGTAGCCCCAGTCCCTTTAAATCACTGCCGGGGAACTGCATGGCACTCTCCAGCCAGCACGGAGTTGCCCCAGGCCCGGCCCGTCTTCCTGAGGCCCCGCCCCTCCCGGGGTGCAGAGCGGGCTCCACCCCCCGCCTGGCATAGGGGCCCAGCGAAGCTGTTGGCCCCACTGGTGGTTTTCTAGGTTTTTTAAAAAGCAAATTTGGAAAAAAAAAAAACCCCACAGAATTTCCATCACGCGGAACCATACTGACCCTTCAGCTGGACCATCATCAAGATTTAAACTCAAACTCTTTAGCTTCACAGCACCTGTAATTGAATTTCCACTCTTGCCCTCATTTTATAAACAGCAGTAATAGGCTGTTAGTCTCTATGTGGACCAGCCTCTAGCGGAGAATATGACACACTCGTTGACGGTAGTTTATATAACGATTAGCTAGATGTCAAAGGACTGTTGGGAGTCAGGAATTTTAGTTTATATTCCTGGTTCTGAAGAGGAGAGCTGTCTACACCACAGCCACACAGATTTGCACACTCAAATCCCTATGCTTGAATAGTGGCACAGTATACCATTTTAGTCTTAATTTGTAAAAATATTAAAATGTATATTTTGACCAGAGTTAGAACCTAAATGAGAAAGGATATGTCTACACTTGCACCCTCTTTCGAGAGAGGGATGCAAATGCAGACATTCGAAATTGCAGATGAAGCCGGGATTTAAATATCCTGCGCTTAATTTGCATATTTGCCTTATGGCACTGTTATTTTGAAATAACGCTATTTCGAAATAGACACTGTTAACACGCAGTTATTTCGAGAGAAAACCCTTCTCTTGAAATAACCCTTATTCCTCACACAATGAGGTTTACCAGCTATTTCAAGAGAAGGGTTTTCTCTCGAAATAACCGCGTCTTAACAACGTCTGTTATTTTGAAATAGCGCCATAACGTGAATATGCAAATGAAGCGTGGGATATTTAAATCCCGGCTTCATTTGCAATTTTGAATGTCTGCATTTGCATCCCTCTCTCGAAAGAGGGTGCAAGTGTAGACATACCCAAACTGAAGGCATGAATTCCTCTCTCTCCAGTAAGAGTCTCACGCTTAAAATAATTCATATATCTTGAAAAGTATTATAGTAGGTGGCTTTAAAATGACTCAGTATTGTGTTCTGAATAGCACACGTGAATTGCTAGTTCCTCAGAGCTATTCATAGTCTACCTGTCAGGAAAATTCACAGATGAAAAAGCAGCAAGAGACATGTTATCCAAGAGTGAGTTTCTCTGCATTTGGAACTGAAGAAACACACAATTACATAAGGGGATTGACTCTCTGGGTTCCGTTCATCACAGAGACATGCTGCCACTCTTTTTATTTCTGTTTACTTTTGTTGGGGTGGGAAGGGTTCTCTTACTCTCGTGAGTCCCCAATTACACTTTTTTGAACCTGAAATGTTACAGTACTTCTTTGCTGCTATTGCATTATATTGTGGGCCTCATTTCATAAACTGCCTACATGCATTTTTGCATGAAAAATTATTCACACCCCTTTATGTATAATGTGTGCATGCCATTGCATGTATGTACTAGGCAAGTGCCCATTGAAAAAAGTAGTTTTGCAACCAACTGACCATGGGGGTGTACTCTCAGTGCATATGTAATTGCAATAAATGGCACACAATTACATATGAATTTCTGCCAGCCCAGCTGTATGTAGTCACAGGTTAGAGAATCAGAAGTTTTGTATTTGTCCTTGGAGTACACTGTCAAACAGTCCTAAAAAGCTTCCCAATGAGTGGACAGCTGATTCGAAGATATTCAGAATAGCTCTCAGAACATCATCTTTGTAGAGAAGAAAACTTACAGGGAGGTCTCCTGACTCTACCCAAAGGGAGGAGCAGCACAGACAGACCAAAGTCTAGATTTTCCAAAGGAGGTTAATGGATTTAGCCACATTTTTCTTTAGGGTCAGAAGCTTA
This sequence comes from Rafetus swinhoei, assembly GCA_019425775.1. Taxonomy (NCBI): domain Eukaryota; kingdom Metazoa; phylum Chordata; order Testudines; family Trionychidae; genus Rafetus; species Rafetus swinhoei. The sequence goes on along the minus strand of CM033446.1, from coordinate 123,144,770 downwards.
TTTTGCATTAATTGTAATAGAATTAATTAATGCAAGATATGTGCCTAAATCACCTAGGTAACCTTGACAATCTCAGTGTGGGCCTCTTCTGCCCAGTCACGAAAGGCTGTGGCTTTTCCATGGCTCAGCATTTGGCAAGAGAAGTTCATTTGACACATGCAATCTCACTACCTCCCTCTCACACCTCAGACCTATTTCTCTACTCATGTTTTTCTTGGAAACCGAAGGTACTTTATGGCCCCTGCCTCTGGCTGAGAGAGGGTCCAGTCGCTGTTCCCTGCGCGGAGTCGCATCCTGAGACCCTAAGAATAAGAACAGATATTATGGGTCAGACCAAAGGTCCAGCTAACCCAGTATCCTGTCTTCTGATAATGGTCAATGCCAGATGCCCCAGAGGCAGTGAACAGAACAGGGAATCATCACGTGATCCCTTTCCTGTCACCCATTTCCAGCCTCTGACAAACAGAGGCTAGAGACACCAATCCTACCCATCCTGGCTAATATGAATTTATCTAGTTTGCTTTCAAACGGAGTTATAGTCTTGGCCTTCACAACATCCTCTGGAAGGAGTTATACAGGTTCATTGTGTGCTGTGTGAAGAAATACATCCTTTGGTTTGTTTTAAATCTGCTGCCTATTACAGGTTGAACCTGTCTAGTCCAGCACCCTCGGGACCTGACCAGTTCCAAACCAGAGAATTTTCCAGACAATGAAAGGTCACTATTGTCTAGCAGCATTACCAACACTTCCACTGCTTACTGGGTTCTTAGAAGACATTTAGAGGTAAATTAGAGCTAAATTACAGCACAGAACACTGAGAGCTAGGACTGGTGGCTGTAAATAAACGTTATGGAACACCAGGAAACTTAGCCACACCCAGGAAAAGTGGACATCCAGCTAATTAAAATTATTCCAGAACATGGATGTTTCTGGCAGAGTTGTTGACTCGAGTCCCACGACTTGAACTCGAGTTGGACTTAAGTCGCCTAGGTGACTCGACTTGAGACTCGACTCAGGTTCATTGTTTGTGACTTGAGACTTGCTAATTTTGTTAAACTGACTTGGTGAAAAAATTGTCCGAAAATGCTGCTGTTGTTAGTAACAAACCGCCCACAGCGGCGATCGCGGCCCTGCCTCACAGCTGGACTACTAGTAGTTAGCAAGTACGGCAAGTATGATTTATGTTAATAAATGAAAACAGATCATGATTATTGTTATTTATCAATATTGATGGCTTGTACAAAAGTGACTTGACATTTTTTAAATTAAGACTTGAGACTCGACTTGGGACTTGACTCGAAAGTGACTTTAGGGACTCGAGACTTGAACTGTAGTGACTTGAGACTCGACTTAGACTTGACAATGACGACTTGAAGACAACACTGGTTTCTGGACCAGAGAGTTCTGGACTAGAGAGATTCAACCTGTAATTTCATTTGGTGACCCCAAATATATGAATATATGAAGGACAAACAACAGGAGCAAATAACAGGCATACATTATTTATTTTCTCCACACTAGTCATGATTTTATAAACCTCTGTCACATTCTTTTCAACTGGGGTCAAACAGGCAGGCTTATTCAAAACTCCCATTCACTATTTAGTTTCAGGTTACATTAAGAAATGACATGCCTAGTAGGTTAATTCCTTTTTTAAAATTTACAAACGCCTTTATTGCAAAGATTCAACCTATTAAATGAGCAAAATATTCTGGAAATGACATGTAGCAGGAGTGGAGAGTCGATAAAAGAGCATGCATAAATTAATTCTCTTTTAATGAAGAAAAACATTTAGCAGTTTACAGTGCTCAGCGCATAAATATGGTATAAGCTGTAAACTAGCTAGCAAGACAAGGTCAGCGTTATGACTTTCCCAAGCAGACTGGTTTGTCAGGCTGATCTGTTCTGATGGGTAAATGGAATCTACACTTCACTGAGTCTTCACCCACAGAAAATGTTCTCCTGACAACAGAATATGCGCAGTTCTGCACAGATATCCCAATAAACTGCATTCTCTCTAGACTGGCAGACTGCAATCTCCTGCTCAAATCAGTTCAAGAAGCTACTCCTTTTGCAGTTCAGATGACCCTGCATTCAGTGTGCAGACAGGATTTTCAGAGCAGGATTACATATGTAGTTTATTCAACCCCTTTACCTCAGTCACCTGGAACAAAGGGAGCAGGAGTTGCAAAGAGGAGAAGGGGAGTTAAAATGCCCCACTGTCACTGACATTCAATAGGAGTTGTGTGTCTAATTCTAGTAGGCCCCTTTGGAAACTGCAGCCTGTGTAGCAGATGCTTATGAATATTCTACCTGGAAGAGAGGCAGCATGGACAAGCAGGGGAACAGATAATCTGCATGCACTGAAATGTGTTCTGGGTAGAAGTTACAGTGATAGGAAAATGAGACTCTGTCTGGGAGATGAACTCCCAGACACCCAGCGCAGTCAAAACTGCTGTCAAAATGCACAATATCAAGAAAAAATATATACTTTCCTCTATTCTCTTTTGGTTACAGTGATCTTAGCTGTTAGTAACAGCAGGAAAAACATTCAGATAGAATGTCGTTTTCAGAGCTGGTTGAAAAAAATTAAGAGATAATAAATGAAAACAAAAATAAAATCCAGAGCTCATTTTGTGACCTGTTCTAGTGATTTGCATGTTGACCATGCCCCTGCGAAGTACAAGCTCTTCCTACTTATGCAAAGTTAAGTTGCATGTTTTAGAGTTTGCAGAATTGTAGCTGTATCTGGAAAACTCCCTTCCCCTATACAAACACTTTAAAACTGGATGGTAAGAAGTGAGTCTAACAAATGTGGAGAGAGTGTTCATCCATCATAACAAGCAAACATCATCAGGGAAAGAATTTCAAATCCACTACAAAAGACAGGGAAGGGATCACTAATGTGAATTCAACCATCCACCTTCCATTAACCTTAATAGGATAGGAGTCAGACAACACGCCAAGAATAATTTCTAGTGCAGAGCAGCTTGCAGGGCTGAGGCATGTGCAGATTTCTGCACCTACACGGTGTCCCATTGGGGTCTAGTTTCATAGAGCTCCTTGCAGGTCTAAAATTAGAGCTTCAGACGACATCAGTGCTTGTTCAGCTACGAGACCCTAAGGAGGAATCAGGCACTCGCAGAGCTCCAGAGAATAACAAAGCAGCCATTCTCGTCAACAATCTCACCCTTTAAAGATGATGTGCAAAGTAAACAATCCAAAATAACAAAAAAAGGTGCCACCAACAGCAGCGTGGCAAGAGAGCACGTTTGGTTTGTGCCCTTTACTGCTCATGTTATTTATTATGACACACAGACAAAGGGGTTCCCCCTCCCATAGTCACACACTGCTAGTGTAACCCACACCCACCATAGGTCCTGGGTTCGATGACCATCCAAGCCATTGCTAGTAACCCTGCACCCTGTGATACTTCCCAGCAACCCAGCTGATTCTACTGAAATCGAGGCTTTGCTCCAGTTTCCGTAGAACTGGTTAAGAGTCCACTCCAACACTGCTCCCAGAATCTGTTCTGCTATCTCCAGTTTTACTCCTGCGCTTTCAACTCTGGCTCCCTTTCCACCGCTCTACTTTGCTGCTAAAGTCAGAGCCAGCTGCTGCTGACTTCTGGTCTGATGAGTCACCCCTTCCACCTCTCAGATTGTGATGTGCTCCTGTGATAGAGTTTGCCTTGTGACCCGAAACGTGGCAACGTGGCAGAATAAGGAACAAAGGGAGTAGCCAAGAGTGTTTCAGCATAAACGTCAGACCTAAGAGAGCGAGGCTGACTAATGAGCAGGGGCGGCAGGTTTGTATAATTTTTGGTGGTGCCCCATTAGCCACACCCCGACCCCAGCTAACCACGCCCCGACCCCCATTAGCCACACTCCCGACCCCCGTTAGCCACGCCCCTTGACCCCCATTAGCCAGGCCTCTGGAGGTAACACGCTCGGGGCAAGATGGACACATGACCAGAAGTAAAAGGTATCATGTCACCCCTCTCGAAGAACTTTTCCCACCATCCTCCTACCAACAGGGATTAGTTTGGCCCCCACCAAACCCCCCTCATGCAACTATCCTGCAATTGCATTAAACCAATGTGTGTGACATTAACTCGGGGGCAGAGAGGCTGGGGGAAGTGTTCCCTCTAAGGCTATGTCTACACTCATGGCTTCTTGCGCAAGTACAGCTGTTCTTGCGCAAGAACGCACGGAGTATCCACGCTGCCCGCCTGCTGTTGCACAAGGAAATTTACAGTACGGCGTGGTAAGAGAGGGCGTCTTGCACAAGAGCTACGCTCTTTTCTAACAGGTGTAAGCTCTCTTGTGCAAGAGGGCAGTGTGGATGCTCAGCAGGGATTTCTTGTGCAAGAAACCCCTATGGCTAAAATGGCCATCAGAGCTTTCTTGTGCAAGAGAGCGTCCACACTGCCATAGATGCTCTTGTGCAAAAGCACAGCTCGCACATGGCAGTGTGGACATGTTCTTGAGAAAGACTTCTTGCACAAGAACCCTTGCTCAAGATGTTCTTGCGCAAGAAGTTGCCAGTGTGGACATAGCCTAAGAGTTTCCTCCCATGAGCAGAATGAATTTTGTGTCGTGCACCAGTACTGAGTTCATGTGGCTTGTTTGGATGTGCCACTGTGGCACCCAAGTTATTAATAAATATTTTATAAACCTTTACCTTTTCTCTCTGCTGCCATGTCTCCTCCTCCATCAGCTCCCCTGGTGCCTGCTGCCCCCCAACTCCTCACCCTCCTCTGTTGTCCTGACTCCTGCCCTTCTCACTGCCCTCAGCCCTCCTGCGACCTGCCCCCCTCCACCAGCCCTTCTCTGCCCTCTGTGCCCACGCCTCCAGTAGCCCCACTCTGATCATGTGAGCTACCCCTCTTCTAACACCTCCCTCTACACACCTGCCCTGCCTCTGTCCTCTGGTGCTGGTCCCTCCCCTGCAGGTGTCTGCCCTTCTGCTTCACCCCCAGAATCCCCTGGCACCTGCACCTTCCCTTAGCCCTGCACCCTCCTGGTGCCTCCCCCTTCCCTTACTGCCTCTGCCCCCTTTGCCCTCTTCTTCCCTGATGCCCACCCCCTCATCACTCTGCCCCCATTCCCCTCATGCCCCTCTGTGCCCTCACACACGACTTGCTCCATCCCCACCTTTCTATGCCCACCCCTTCTTTCAAGCCTTCTCCCAGCACCTCCCCCTCTCCCCTCTAGCCCCCAATGCCCTTACTCTCTCCTCTCCCAGCATCACCCTATCCCCACTCCCACTGACACCTCCCCTCCTGTCCTTTTCCTCATTGTCTGCACTTGGCCCCCTGGCATTTCTCTCCTCCATGCTGTCCCTTGGTGCCTTCCCCTTTCTTCCTCCTCCTCCTCCTCCTCCCCCTCCACACAAGCCCCCTTCCTCTCCCACCCCTTCCCCTATTTTCCCCCTCCCCCTCTGCACAAGCCCCTTCCTCTCCCACCCCTTCCCCCTAGTTTTCCACCTTACACTACACTACACTACTATACTACACTACGCGTGGACGGAGTCTGCGCTCGGGCCCCAGAAGTCCCCGGACTCAACACCGCGCCGAGCAGTTTTAAAGTCCCGGGCCGTGACATCACATCACACCCGGGCGTCTCCCCGCTCACCTGTAAACGCCACGCATGGCAACAGCAGCCAGCAGCGCGCGCCGGAAAGGGGGAGCCGGACTGAAAGCTGCGCATGGCAGGGCCGGGCCAGGGGTGGGAGGACATGCAGGGGGGCTGGCAGGTGGCGGCCGGGGCCTGCTCCAGGCAGGGCTGGGGGAGAGACCCAGCTCCAAATATTGGTGGAGCAGGGGTCCCGGCTCTGAATATTGCTGGAGCATGCGCACCACGAGCCCATATAACTCGCCGCCCATGCTAGCGAGTAACATGGTGAGCCAGAGGAGAGCCAGATGCCATTTCAACATCAAAGAAATGGGAAAGGACAAAAGGTGGGAGATGCAATGGGAAGCTACAAGACCTGAGGTGGCAACAACGACGTTCCCATCCACTACCTAACATCTCCCTCAGGCCCCAGCTCCAGGACACATTTTTCTCCCCATTGTCCATCTCCCAGAGACAACTCAGCTGCTGGTGAATTTTCCACTACCCTGCTTCATGTACCATATCCTGGATACTAACATGAAGGGACTCCATATTTTGAAAATTAAACTAGCCCTTTATTAAGAGAGCTATTTACAAAGTTGCTGCAACTGCAGCTGGCATTCAAACCATGTGTACACAGACTGGGCATCCCCCCAAACTCTTCCCTCCTGCATCCTGTGGTCTCCCTGAGATGTTACTGGATTGTAATATGAACATGCATGTCATTGTAGCAACCATTGTTAGATGTTTGCACCAAATCTTGGGCCAAGTGGAACAAGTGAGGTGTCTATAAAAAAGTTATGTTTCTCAGACTCCATTTATACTATTCAAATGCAGGTACAGTAATTACTCATTTAACACGTGCCCGCTTAACACGTTTTCACAATAGCACAATTTTTTTTGTAGGTAATGTTTTTTGAATAACATGACCGTACTCGAAATAACACAAAAATAATCAAGTGGCGGACTACTTCGCTCGGTGGTTTAAGTTGGCAGAAACAGTGGTAATACGCATGAGCGGATGAATACATGTGGTCACAGCGCTCCTCTGCTCACTCACGTGTTTATCTTTGTGTTTTAACAAACCGCGGCGACTTGTGTTGCTAGATATCTAATGCTGACACTAACGACCCAGCACCAACAAAAAATTGACTTTGTCACCAGCACCTGACACGCAACCCCCACCTTTTCCATTATTTTTAATGGGAAAATTGTCCCCACATAGCATATTTTCGCTTAGCACGACCATTTTCAGAAACACATCTATAGTGTTAAATGAGGAATTACTGTATCATGTTTGTATTTGAAGTTATGAGTATTGGCTGTGTGTTTGTATTTCAAATGTTTGCTTCTGGGAGACATTAACAGGAGGCTTGGCCAGCTTGTTGTGAAAGGACTGCTAGACAAGTGAATAGCAGTAGTTAACTAACTGGCCTTGGGTGATGCCAATCCACATCCGATTAGCTCCTCTGTGAACGTTCAGACCAGCCTGGGAGCAATGGCTGCTTCCTGGAATGAACTGAATCATGCATGGACAGGTGATTTGCTCATGTGACAAACTCCATTTTGTAGCTGTATTTTTACACAGAGAACAATGGGAATCCCGCCACATGGCCTAGGATATAACATGGGCCCTAGATGTTCCTCCATTTTGTCTTCAATCTGTCTTCTCACCTCTGGAAAATCTCTACCATAAACTGAAGCTTGAAAAAGGGACTGATGACCCACCCAACAACAGACGTATTCCAGAGACTTGATTTATCATTTGATAGGCAGCCTCCTGATTCAGAGTGTAAGACACTGTACACATGGGGTCAGATCTTCAGAGGATGTAAATTGGCATAGCTCCCATGGAGCTGATGATCTGGCCTAAAACTGTAGTTACATTCCCCTTACCTGGTACCCTGGGTGTTGAATCTCTGCTATTCTCACGCTGGAGGGGAAAGTTATCTTGTTTGTTATTTTCTTTGCTCATCTGCTTTTCAAGGGGAGTTTTCCTCTGCACATTCAGCATTGTCATAGTAGCTGGTGATGCATTTTGCACTTTCCCCAAGAGGCAGATGAAAAAATGCAAACAGTTCGGGGGGGGAGGGGCCTCAGGAAGGCATTTTCACTGTGTCAGGAAGTACTGTCTATAAAAGAGCTGCAAAGAGGAGGGCAGCGTTAATAGCTGTGGCCAGCAAACCATGAGGAAGATGCCAAGAAGGAGCTAAGGGAACCTCTGCTACAGTGTGTCTGACCTGCAGGTGGAACGATCCCCTCCAAAGATATTACCAGCAGGGGTTGGAAGAAGGTAAGGAGCCTGTCCAATACTTACTTCAGTCTTACTGGTAACATAAGAATTGCCCAACCAGAACAGATGATTGGTCAATTCAGTATCCCATCTCCAACTGTGGATTTCACAAGAATTTCAGAGAAAGTTGAAAAATCCCCCCAAATGCACCTGCCTAATTGTTCAACTAGGGAAAAATGGTCCCAGCTAGTGACGAGCTTATCCAGGAGGACTGAGCGTGTTCATACTTTTATCCTAGCTGGTGTCATCGCAGTTTCAGAATACAGTGATAAAGAGGACATTTTTTTCAATGTGCAAACTGGAGAAGGGTGAACTCCAGATTAATTTTCCACTGCTACAGGTCATGAGGCAGAGTGGCTTGTAAACAGTGTGAAATCAGTGAAGTCTGTAATGTACTGCGCACCTCCAAACTAAAAGAAAATAAAGGGGAAACCAAAGACTTCCAGAGCAGTTGCCAAATATTTTCTGATGTGGAGAGGGGAAACATCAACAGAATATCAGCTATTGAGCCCTAGGTATAGCCTCACAAAGGACAAAGCATCAGGTAGAGGGGTTTTTGTTTTGTTTTTTGCAGATGTCTGAAAAGTGCAAGAACATCCAGACCCATCTGGGAGTGCGAGACAGACCTGGGTTTGTTTTCCTTCCAAAGGGAGGGAATTGACTTCAATGGCGCTACACCAGTTTATGCCAACTGAGGATCTGGCCCTAGGTTTTTCCCTTGGTCTTCAAAGCAAGGCCTTGTTCTACGTATGGTGGTGAAAAGACTTTTTATCCTGCCCAGTAAAAGAAATCCTGCTGGAATTTTCAAAGAAAGCTAAAGGAGCTGCAGCTTGATGAACATGGAGCCTGTAAACACCCTCCTCAAACGTTTCAGTTTTATTTAAACTTACTTGGGGATTTAAAATGTGACAGTATTTCCCTTATGGGGTAGAATGTGTCTTCTTCCTTCATTCTACCCTCTTTACAGACTCCTGGGGTTTCTGCATTACAAAGAATTACATTTTATGCAGCTGAATAATATTTGTGGTATGCTACATTGGAAGATTTAGACTCCGGGAGCAGGACCATATTAAGACATGGCAAGGCCCTAAACTAGGTCACGTTTATGAGGCTCCACAGCAAAACAGTGCATTATTCTAACAGAAAGAATAATAAAGACTTATATTTGCATATATACCAGTACATAGGCACGGTTGCAATTAAAAACTAGTAATTTTTTCGTATTTAGAGGCCCCTCGTAATCGGAGGCCCTGAGGCACTGTAGCTAACGTATAGAAATTTGGCACTGCCCAGGAGTATAGCTTGAGAGCGGGGGGGTGGGGAGGATGTCAGGCTGCCAGCATCTGAGAGGTAAAGAAGATGGTCAGGGGCAGGCAGAGATCAATCCCCAGGCCTGTATAAATTATGCTGGATGCTTTCACAATCCCTAGGATAGCCAAGGAATGGGAGGGGGCAAAGATGCCTTACCTCTGGTCTACAATTAAGTTTTAGATCCACTTAGCTGTGTCACACAGGGGTGTGAAGTTTTTACACCTCTGAGCACTATAGGTAAGCTGGCTATACCCCTGGTGTAGACACAGCTAAGTCAACAGAAGAATTCTTCCATTGACTGGCTCTTGGGAAGGTGGATTACCTCCCCGTGCTGGGGGAACCCCTTGTGTCTAGTTAGGAAGTGTCTCTACGCTATAGCAACATTGGTGCGGCTGTGCTGCTGTAGTGCCCATGATGTAGATATGCCTTCACACCCACTCTGAGCTGAGAGTTTTGTGCCGTGCCTCTTTTTAGAGGTTCAGTACTAATTTTTTACTCCTAGCACAGACAGGCAAATCTGCTATTAATGCAGGTGACGTTTTCCCTTCCTGGAATCCAGTGTAAGCTGTAATGGTACAACTCTGAGCTTAGAGTGGTTTACCCTCCCTGCCACTGCTGCAGCTATACCAGGATCTGGTCCCCTTGGCTGAAATCAGGGCAGATCCCTTGTGCACGTGTAACCTGCACACCTGCTGGGTGTGGTTCACTGTCCCATGTAGTAGCACTTAGACCACTTACAGAGAGACTAATGAGTGTGCTTTACAGCTGGTGTTTAGCTCAAGCAATAGCATCTCAAGGCACTAAGCTCCAGAGATCCCAGGTTCGGTTCCGCCTGTCACCATTACACATACAAGGCCTTAGAGAGACTCACCAAAGAATATTATTCCTGCCTTTCATTTGCTGCAAGCCTGCGTAAAGCAGCTCTCTCAATAACAGTCAAATTAGGGATGTAAGAATTTAACCTGTTGATGGATTGTTAAACTCTGCATGGGGCTGCCAGCAGGAATTGGTTAACTGTGTAATTGATAGAATTGTAATTGGTTACATGGTTAATATTTTTATTCATTTTTTACATCTCTGGCTTAGGACACAGGTCTTCTTGGAAGGAAGAGCATGCCACCAGGTTGGAAAATATGCAATGTTCCTTTCTCCCTACAGCTAGGGTTGCCAGATGGTTTCAACAAAAATACCGGACACACTTGACATTACATCACAATCTACAATACATCTTATTTAGAAAATACCAGACATTTATATTTTCTCAAGTTGTTTCTCGAACAGAAAGCTCAAATACTGGAGTGTTCGGTTCAAAACCGGACACCTGGCAACCCTACCTACAGCAGGAAGCAAGTAGGGTTTTGGACAGAAGCTCTGCAGACAGAAGGTGGCACAGAGAAGTGTTAGGGATATTGTGGTTTGCTGATAAATTTCTCTGCTTACTGTATTAGAAAAGAGTCTTTATCATTGTCACATGACACCTGTGATGGTTCCCCCCTCGCCATCCTCTTTATTAAATTGTCTTAAGGAGACAAATATGCATAATTCAAAGATGCTTTGGACAAAACACCTCATGTAAACTAGCAATTTCAATGTCCCAATCTGCTGGATCTGTATATCTTATTTTGGTGCATGTATCATGGTTATATGTAAAGTTAGAAATATGGGGTATGGAATGGTTTATGGTTCTAAATGTGCAAATAAAAGCCATCAAGGGTGTTTCCAATGCTCTGGTAACCTTAATTACTGGATGATCAACTTAATTGCCTATGAACAGACTGGTTTTGTCTCTTAAGTTTGAGAAGTGGTTGGTTCTGGAAAGATATGTGACCAAACCAATTTATATTGGTATATCAGTTCAATCAGGTAATTTTCCATAAAAGAAGATGGTTTAGAAACAAAGGATTCCCACTCAGAAGGAAGTCTACTTAAGCTAGAAAGCTATTAGTCTCTTTGTCTTTGGCTGGCATGACACACCCTAAAGAATAGCCAGGGAGAGTAAAAAAATCTCTGGCTTGAAGGTTTGCCTGAAATAAAAACAGTTTTAGGGTAAGTTTGCAACAAGGTTTAGTGCATTACTGCTAGCTATGTGTTTTCTTTTCTTTTAATTCTATCATTTACTTTGATCTGCCCTTTTTCACTTGCAAACACTTAAATCCTACGGTTTGTACTTAATAGAATTACTTTTATTTGCTATCAAGCCCAGTGTAAATAACGGTTACCTGGGGGGAGCAATCAATGTGCACATCCTCCTTTCATTGATAAAGGGGGCTTACCTGAATGAGCTTTCAACGTGTGAAACTCTTGCACGGTGAGAGATGGATTTATTTGGAGGTTTGATCCCATTTAGGGGTTGGTTTCCTGGATGCTGTGTCCTGCAACTGCATTCTCCCAGAGCTGAAGTAATTCAGTGTCTGCATTGCTTTGCGGGGGGGGCAGGGAGAGAATCTAAACTCGGTGCCATGTCTGGGTGAGATCAGGAGATATGGCCCAGCAGAAGAGGGTGGTGAGAAGCCCCAGAGAACAAGGCGGCCAGTGTCACTGATTTTATCAGCACACCAAGAAGCAACTCCCGGGGTCATCAAACCTCCAAATAAAGCACCCCAACACAACTCCCTATAGAAAATGGCAGAACTGGGTTAGGAACACCCTCAAATCTCTCTGGAACCAGACTGTTGTAGGACAGCCCAGCACATGCAGATGCCCCATCAAATCTGTGATCTCAAAGTGTTATTGGCCAGTAAGTACCATCTAGGGTTAACAATTTAATTTCCAAGGCTGATGGGAACAACAAAGTCAGTATAACTCTCCTGCCAATTAATACATATTGAGTTATGTGTTCTAGGGCATTATTAAAAAAAAAAAATAGTCCAAAGACATTGATTTAGGAAATAAAACCCATACATTATTTGGCAGATGCATTTATTGGTAATTGTTGCTTTTCATGGTTATACTAAATGGATGTTTCCTTGCCAAAGTAAAAAACAATGTTATCCCCAAGCCAAATAAAAAAAATGTAGAAGATCATTTTAAAGAAAGGAATATCTCCTGGGCTTACAATAATGGTTGATGGTAGCAAGTAATGTCTGCAACTGCACACATTTGATCAATAAAACATCCCAATACAGGAAGTGGGTTATTATTCATCTCATACCCTCGTCCTCTTTTTTCACCTTTTCCCACTTACCTTCTCTGTGCCTTTCTCCACTTTCTTTTTCATCCGTCTCTAAAGGTACAAGCCGCTGAAAAACTGACAGGAGCTGCATTCCTGCACAGCAGGTCTATGCAGTACCAGAATCATTAGGAAAGGAATAGATAATAAGACAAAATACCATATTACCTCTATATAAAGTCATTGTATGCCCACATCTTGAATACTGTATGCAGATCTGATTACCCCCATCTAAAATTATATATATATATATATATATATATTGGATTTGGAAAAGGTAAAGAAAGAACAACAGAAATGATAGCTTCCATATGAGGAGAGATTAACAAGACTGGGGCTTTTCAGCTTGGAAAAGAAAGGACTAAAGGGTGGGGGATACGTTAGAGGTCTAGAAAATGATGAAAGGTGTGAAAAAATAGAATAAGGAAATGTGAGTTATTCCTTCACTAACATAACACAAGAAGCGGACCCAATTAAAATGTATAGGCAGCAGTTTTAAAACAAACAAAACAAATTATTTCTTCACAGGCAACTTGTGGAACTCTTTGCCAGGGGATGGTGGAATGGCCCAAACTATAACAGGGTTCCAACAAGAACAAAATAAGTTCAAGGAGGATAGGTCCATCAATGGCTACTAGTCAGAATGAGCATGGACGGTGTCCCTAGCTTCTGTTTGCTAGAAGCTGGGAATGGGTGACAGGGGATGGATCATGATCAGGGCTCGCCAAGTGGCGGCAAGTCCTGCTCGCCAGCTGCGCAGTTCGGCACGCTGCGCATGCGCAGACAGACCGCGCTGCGCGGCTCTGCCATCTTGTAATCTAGTCGCCACGGGCGAGTAGATTACACTAATTGTCAAGCCCTGATCATGATGATTGCCTCTTCTGTTTATTCCTTCTGAAGCACCTGGCATTGGCCACTGTTGGCAGACAGGATACTGGGCTAGAAGGACCATTGGTCTGACCCAGTATGGTTATCTTGATTTTATTATACAGAGCTGAAATGTATCTGCTCCCTTGCTGTAACCCTCTAGACCCCACTCCCCTTCCAGAGTGGAGATAGAGCCCAGGAGTCCTGACAGGGTCTGCCTCTCTCCCCAGAGTTAGTAACAAAGTAAGAATATACATTACAATTTTAGGGCTAACCGGCGTCTCTTAAGTGACTTCCCACAAGATGTCAGAATGTGTTAGTGTTAGAGCTGAGTGGTTCTAATATTTATTTAATTTTCTTTCTTTTATAAAGGAATTAGATACAGTGCTCCGGTCAGCTAACTGCTACGTTGTCTGCCAAAAAAGGTAGAGTTTTCCAGTGCCTTAGTAGCCCCTGGATAGAGATGATGTGTGGGAGGGAGAGTGGATGGGGTTGGTTCTCGCCCCATCTGGTGCTTGGCTTGTACTGAGCATGCTGAGTAACAATGCTGAAGCCTCTTTCCTCAGTCTGCCTCCCCATGCTCTCACTCTATTCCCTCCCCCCATCACAGCATGCACAGGTTGCCCCCCCGCCGGAAATCTGAAATGGCGCCCCTGACGTATAAGAACCTAAGCCAACATTTTCTGAACATGGGGACATAAAATGAGGCCCTTCAACAAAGCCTTATTTTCAACCCTACAGATCCCTAATTGATTTGACGTAGGGGTTCCCAGCACCTCTCAAACCAGGCCACTTAATCTTTGTGTTAATAATGTACTCCTGTATATGCCTAATTTTAAGCATATGTTTAAATTCCATTTGAGAGGCCTTATTTTGATGCTTACATTTTACGTGCTCAGATATAGAACTCAAGCTTAGAAACTGGGCCTTAACAGTTTATTCGAAAGATGCTAGTATATTATCAATAAGGGAACAACCCACTGACACTGATTCTGCTAAGTGTTTTGGTAAAAAAAAAGTCATTGTTATTTAAACCCCCATTTAGACCATCTGTTTGCTCCTGGGACTTTAATGATCCTCTCTTCATTAACAAAGCTGAGCTTAGAGCTGAATGTGAATATTTTAGGCCTAAGAATTCTACACTGCTATGTCTTTGTTCTCCTCTTATCTGATCTGTAACTCCTATTGGTCAGTAACGAGTCCCCAGTGGAAAAACTTCAATACAAAGCAAGTTTTTGTCTTTACAAACTTACTACGTTTACAATTCAAGAAGCTGTGGCTAAACTTATTGAAGATTTAAAGAATTATCTGCAACAGCTGTTAATAATTTAACCCAATCAGTGAAACAAGTAGGGAAAATCATCCAAGAAATGCTTGAGATCAACAGGATGAATTTCCAACAAATCGCTGCTGAATTGCAAAATTACTATCTCTCACAGCAGTTGATTAATCATAGTTAACTCCCATGATTAACTCATAACAAATTAACTCCATTTAAAAAAATCACTATTAATTGCAGTTTTAATTTGCACTGTTAAACAATAATAGAATGCCAATTTAAATGTATTATAAATATTTTGAATGTTTTTCTATATTTTCAAATATATTGATTTTAATTACAACATAAAATACAAAGTGTAGAGTGCTCACTTTATATTATTTTTATCTACTATATAGGAAAGAGTTTGTCTGATTGCCTGTCAGCTTGTCCCCCAGCCAGGGGTGCCAGGGGATGGGCACCCCTCCTCCGGCTGTGCCCACTGCAACTTCTGGGGCTGTCCTCTCTCTCCCTGGGACAGCCTGCATACTGAACTCCTCATCCCCACCACCATCCCAAAGCAAGTATTTAAATGAAGAACAACAAACATTATTGGAGTTAAGGACCTGAACAACATCGAATAAATCTTCTAGTTACAAATATTTGCATGAAGGAGCATATGAATGTTTAGCATAACTGGCACATTGCAATACCAGCTATAACAATGACATACAAATACCTGTTCTCACTTTCAGGTTACATTATAATTAAGAAGTGGACAGCATTATCGCCTGTAAATGTAAACAAACTTGTATGTCTAAGTAACTGACTGAACAAGAAGTAGGACTGAGTGGACTTGTAGACTCAAAAGTGTTGCATTGTTTTGAGTGCAGTTATGTAAAAAAATAATTTTACATTTGTAAGTGGCACTTTCACAATAAAGAAATTTTTCATGATAGTACTTGTATGAGGTGAAATGAAAAATACTATTTTATCTTTTTTACAGGGCAAATATTTGTAATAAAAATATAAAGTGAGCACTGTACGCTTTGTATTTTGTTCTATAATGGAAATCAATATATTTAAAAATGAAAACACATTAAAAAAAATCATAGAATGATAGGACTGGAGGGGACCTCAAGAGCAACGGTCCCTGTAAATTGAGCACTTGAGCAGCCACCCAAGAGAGATTCAAATGCCACTCAGCTGATTAGCAAAACACCCACAGCACTGACAGCCAGCAGCATGTGTTTCTACTGGTGGTGAACATTCACACGTGCCTCAGTGCCTGTAACAAAATTTATTCTGCACATGGATGGAAAAAATTAGAGAGAACACAGCTTGAGAGGTCATCTAATCCAGTCTCCTGCACTCATGGCAGAACTAAATATTTTCTAGATCAAGTGTTTGTCTAACCGGATTTTTAAAATCTCCAATGATGTAGATGTCATCAGATATTTAAATCAATGGCATTCAATTATTGTTGAACAGGGCAGTTAAAGCTGCAATTAATTTTTGACAGCTCTGCTACTTACATTTGGTTAAATCTGAGCTGCAACAGAAACTATGCCCATGCTTCCTAGTACAATCACAATCTGAATGTCCCCACTCACAGCCAGGCATTACTGGCTCTTCAATGCATCAAGCTTTAATACTATTAGGACCCTGAAAGGAACACTCAACTCTCCAGCAGTTCCGAGCAGCAGGGTGCAGTACACCATTCTCTTCTCGCCCCTGGTCCCTCTGCATACTCCAGCCCTTTGCGGCTATTTCCCTGGGCCCTTTTATCTCCATCCCTAGCTCATGGCCAAACTCCTGAAATACTTTTCTCTGCAATCCCTGCTGTGTAAATTCAGCCAGTCACAAACTCTAGGTACTTGTCTTTCTCCTTTAGCCAGCACAGAGCCCTCTCCTTCACTCCTCTGCTCCCAGCCAGGGACTGGCCTGCTAAGCTTGGGCAGTTCCTTTTATCAGAGCCTCTGGACTCTGATTGGCTGTTAGCCCTTAGAGGATCCGGTCTCTCTAGCTTCCAAGGTGGCTGCTCCCAGTGAGGCTTCTCTAGAAAGGCTGGGAGGACTCGCCATTGCTGTTCTTTTTCCTCCCACCTCACGGCTTCTTGGGAAGGGGTGTAGCAGAACAGCAGGCTCCCAACAAGGGCCATGAAGGCCCAGTACATCCCCTCAAAAACCCAATCTGTTCTGTCGTAGAAGGAAGCACCCTTTTTTGTCTTTGCCAGATAAAAAAATTACGTTCTGTAATCCCAGGAAAGAAGAGGCAGCCTGGATGATCAGGCCTTTTGGACTTATCCTAACCTGTTCAACATGCGCAATTTGCTCTTAGTCCATCTGAGAAGGGAGGAAGATAATTCTGCAATCCAGGCAGCTCGTATAGTAACTCTGGAGCCAAACTTGTCAGTGGCCTGAATATCCAGAGGAACTGAAGATCATTCCTGCCATACCGGATATTAAAATTCCCATTGTAGAGAGAATTCTTCCTTAGAATCACATGCATGTGTAGATCTGACAGACCCAAGTCGTCGGCAACATAGTTCCTGCTAAGGTGCGCACCTGCAGAGCCGCACACAAAAAATTCTTCCACCACCCACTGCCTCTGGAGAGCCGCACAGCAGCACTCGCACAGCAGGTGGGCAGAGCCAGCTGAGACAGTGTGGTGAAGGAGCCACTGGGGCCGGGATCTTGGTGGGGTGTGGGGAGGCCTTCTCCAGTGACCAGGGCTTCCACGTGGGCAGAGGGCCTGGGGTGTTTTCTGGCTGCTTGGGACGGGAATAGGACCTGCTGCATGGTGTGGGGGGAGGTTTCTGCTCCAGTGGCTGGGAACGTGTGTGTGTTAATAAGTTGGGTGCCACGGTGGCACACATCCAAACCAGCGCAATGACCTCAATATTGCTGCACAAGCCAAACTCACTCCGCTCATGGTTGGAAAATCTTAGAGGGAACACTGGTCGGCAAGTGGGATTGAACCTAGGACCTTAGGGGCTAAAGACATATGCCTCTACTGCATGAGCTAAAAGTCAGCTGGCTCTCAACTAAGGGTGTAGGGCAGATTTCACTCTCCTGTCTCTCAGGGCCTCTGTGCCCAGAACCCCAGGCCCTTTAAATCACCACAGGAGCACCATACAGTGTAAGGGCTGGGAAGAAGGGGTGTTCCATCATGGTGCACTCCAGGCAACGCTTAGGGGCTGCACCAGCCCTGCTTCTTCCACCCAAGGCCCTTTCCTGTCTGGGAGTGCGGAGCCAGCCTCCCACACCACCACCTTGCCCAGGGGCCCAGTACAGCTGTCATCTCCCCTGCATGGTAGGCTAAAAAAGACCTTGAGAGACCATCAAGCCCAGCCCCCTGCACTGAGGCAGGACCAAGTAGACCTAGAACCTCTCTGACAGGTGTTTGTCCAATCTTTTGTTTCTCTCCTCAGGATTCTCTCAGTTTTGTCCACATCATTCCTAAAGTGGGGTGCCCAGAACTGGACACAGTACTCCCCCACCCGGTCTTTCATATGTCATTTCCATTAATACACAGCTGCATTGCCTAGTTGGCTCATATTCAATTTGTGACCCTGATCTTTTTCACCAGTACTACCAGCTATCCAATTAATTTCCCTTTTGCAGCTGTGCATTTGATTTTTCCTTCCTAAGTCATGTACTTTGTATTCACCTGTATTGAATTTCACTGTGTTGATTTCAGAACAATTCTCCAATTTATCATGGCCATTTTGAATTCTTAATTCCACTGTACAGAATCCTTCCTATGTGGACTTCAGGATGGAATGCTCCTTCCTCTACCAAGTTCAATTTAACAAATAAGATTTATGTCGATTACTCCCATGCCATCAAGCCTACTGGAACTGCTAAATTTATTTCAGTCTCTTCTCTCTCTGATATTTTGTTGTTGCAGATTCCATACAGCTGTTGCATTTAAGAAGGAATCTAGGGAATGGCAGAAGATCCTAGCCGCTGAGCAATTAGAGTTGAAATACCTAGTGTAGTTTTAATCAGAGTAAAACTAACACCCAAGAATAAAACTGAATATACAATAAATAGATCACAGAATCTTCAGACTAGAAGGGACCTTGAGAGGTCATCTAGTCCCATCCCCTACATTCATGGCAGGACTAAGTATTATTTAGACCATCCCTGGCAGGTGTTTGTCTGACCTGCTCTTAAAAATCTCCAATTAGAGAGATTCCACAGCCTTCTTAAGCAATTTATTCCAGGGCTTACCCACCCCGACAGTTAGGAGACTTTTCTTAATGTCCAAGCTAAACTGTCCTTGCTGTAATTCAAGCCTATTGATGCTTGTCCTATCATCCTAGCTAGGCCTTTGTCAAGGTTAAGGAAAACAATGTACCTGCTTCCTCCTTGTAACAACCTTGTGTGTACTTGAAACCTGTTATGTCCATTTTAATTGCCTGCCTTGAGATACTAGTGGCTAGAGCACTGAATCGAGCCTCAAGAAAGCAGGGTGCTATTCCCAGATTGGCCATTGGGTGACGTTAGGCAAATCATTTAACCTTCCTATGCTTCATTTTCCCCATTTGCAAAATGGGTATGATGGTGCGTAGATGGTTTGTAAGCACTTTAAGATTGACAGATGACATGTGTTAGATAAGAGCTAGGTATGATTATTATTAAAGGGTCCCAATCATCAAAAAATAATAAAAGCAGAGACTGAAAGGAGAAAGAAGATGGGACCCAAAAATCAAAGGCACTGGTCGCTTTTAAAAACGTAGCCCCCAATTTTCAAACTTGCTGAGACCCACAGTTTTGCAGCAGGTGATCTGGCACGTCATTGGCCCATTGTCAGAGTCTCTAAACATGGATTTAAAAACCTAACTTTAGACACCCATCTGAAAATTCTGGCTTAAGTTTTTGCTGCTACTAGGACACACTTGAACAAATTTCTGACACAAGTTTTATATTCTGAACCTGTAATTAGGTTTCCTTTCCTGTGTGCATCAATCATACATCTGAGCAAAATCTCATGACAATATCCCGTTGTCAGAAGTTACTGGTGTATAACAGATTTTATTCTGAGAAGTGTCTATATGTAGTCATAAAAATGACAATCTGACGAGACAGAAAGATGGCCACCTTGGGCTTCAATCTCCCAAGATATAGGGGTTCACTGAGTTGATTAACCAACACTGACTTAGAAGAGCTTGATGCACCCTCCACTATCTGTACCAGTGTTGCATTGTCCAAGGCCACTGACTTATGATCTGCCTAAAGAATCTCTCCTAGAGAACAGCAAAGTGTCAGAGCTAGCAACCAACCTGAGAAAACTAATGTTAAACACCGCAAGCCATACCCACCAGTGTGGCACCATCTAAGTCAGCAATTTCCACCACTAGCGTCAGCAGAGAATTTGGCTCCAAGAACCATATTTTCTAATCCTGCATTCTGTGCCCCTTCCTGAAAATTGCTCCCAACTTCTCTCCACCTCTCAACAAATTCAGCATGGACTAAGAACAGTTTGAGACAAACAACATAGAAACACATTCCGAATAAAGGCATTTAGCATTAAAATATTGGTGTGCTCTTAGTTCCTGCCCAGAATGATTTCCTTAAATACTAGAGAATGTAGTGGGGTCACAGGGTCAGAAGTTGTAGCAAATAAAATCAATTTGCACATAAAGTGCTGGAGGATATGAATAATCCTCTTTCCAGTCTTCAGAGCATGCAGCCAAGAGCATCTTAAATAAAAAAAAATAAAAATCAGTGGGCCTCCAGGAAGTAAAATTCTTAAGAACTAGAGCTGTGCAGAGCTAGGTGACTCTGCTTCATGGAGGATTTTGATGTTTCAAAATCTGGTTTTGATTCTGATTTGGAGCAAAAAGCAAACACTTCTAAATTCTCTGCAAAGGGTAATGAAACCTTGGCTCCCAGGCAATCCACACAACAAGGTGCCTCAGGACTTTCTGATGAAATCTGATGAGGTTCAACAAGGACAAGTGCAGAATCCTGCACTTGGGACAGACGAGTCCTGTTACAGACTGGGGACCAACTGGCTAAACAGCAGTTCGTCAGAAGCAGACCTGGGGATTACAGTGGATGAGAAGCTGGATAGGAGTCAACAGTGTGCGCTTGTAGCCAAGGGGGCTAGTGGCACATTAGGGTGCATTAAGAGGAGCATTGCCAGCAGATCTATGGAAATGATTATTCCACTTTATTTAGCACTAGTGAGGCCACATCTGGAGTATTGTGTCCAATTCTGGGCCCTCCATTACAGAAAGGATGTGGGCACATTGGAGAAAGTCCAGCGGAGGGAACAAAAATAATTAGGGGACTGGAGCACATGACTTACAAAGAGAAGCTGAGGGATTTGGGTTTATTTGATCTACAGAAGAGAAGATTGAGGACGGATTTGATAGCAGCCTTTAACTATCTGAAGGGAGGTTCCAAGGAGGATGGAGAGAGACTGTTCTCAGTTGTGACAGATGGCAGAACAAGAAACAATGGGCTCAAGTTACAGTGGGGGTGGTCTAGGCTAGATATTAGGAAAAACGATTTCACTAGGAGGGTGGTGAAGCACTGGAATAGGTTACCTAGGGAGGTGGTGGAATCTCCATCCCTAGAGGTTTTTAAGTCCCGGATTGACAAAGGCCTGGCTCGGTTGATTTAGTTAGGATTGGTCCTGCTTTTAGCAGGGGGTTGGACTCAATGACATCCAGAGGTCTCTTCCAACCCTAGGATTCTAGAAGCGGACAACGGAAATCCGGGGGTCCCCCACTCCAAAGCAGCCCATATGGCAAGTTACTAAAGGTCTGGGCAGGAGAGCTGACAGAAAACCAGGGAGGAGTGCAACGGAACCTTGCAACATCATAAAAAAAAAAAAATCATACTATCTGCACAAAAATGGTCAATTGTGATGAACCAGGAAATTACAGTGGGAAAATGTTTCTTTGGAATTTTTCCAATGGCTTCTAGTAATGAACCCCACTGTGGGCACTCAGCAGGCTGTAACTGGAACCTTCATTACCTAAGCACCTGCCTCTACCACTCTAGTTAAAGGACTAATGTCCAGATCCTCACAGGTAGTTAGGCTCCCAACTCCAATTGGTTTCAGTGAAAGTTAGGAGCCTAAATACTTTTGAGAACTTGAGCCTAAGTGCATTAGCTGGTAGCAGAGTTAGGCAGTTATTCATTGTGGACCAGAGGGGAAACATGTAACATACTTCATGTTACAACAATAGACCAGTACTGGAAAAAAGGAGCAACCAGCTTGATACTGGCAGGCCCAGGGAGTGTTTACAGTAGGGTATATAGCAGTGTTGCCAATTTTTGGTTGGATGTATTCTTGGAGGTTTCGTCACATGACACAATCTTTCATTAAAAACTCATCTTCAATTCCTGGAGACTCCAGGACAATCCTGGAGAGTTGGTAACCCCAGCATGTGGACAGCTCTGCACAAGGATCCTGAAAAGGACAATCTAGACACATTTACTCTGCTTTTATACCATAAGAAAAATATTTTGATGATGAAACATCCACAGACTCTTTAGTGCATCAAAAGTGGTTGAGATCAGTTTTAGCAAAAACAACTTGTGTCTTCTATTTGTCATCTGAGGAAGTGGGTTGTGCCCACAAAAGCTCATGATACTATCTATATTTTTGGTTAGTTGCTAAGGTGCTACAGGACCATTCATTGGATTTTTGAGGGGTTTTTAGTTACAGACTAACACAACTACCCCTCTGAGACTTGTGTCTTCTCACCATCCAACATGTAATCAAAACAAACCTCCAATATTGCTATTAGACCATTCTGCTAGACCAAAAGACTCTGCTTAGCACAGTTCTTAATGCCGAGTTCAGATTTTTAAAGAGAGCTCTGGAAAGCTTCCCAGATTATGTGTTTTCCTTTTTAATTTACACCTCAGAAGACAGAGCTAATTCAAAAGGCAACAAAGATAGTTCAACTGTTTCAAAGCTAGGGCTGATTTATTAACCGTGGTTCCTTTACTCTTTCTTTCAAAAATGCCACTGTGAATGATTCCACGTCCCCATTCTCCAAAAACATCTTTTGGAGATGGCTACCAAATACAAACTGACATACTTGCATAGTGGACCTGCAGAAGCGCACTGCACAGCCTGATTCATCTGTGAAACATCCAACAAACTAGATGCTTGATGTAAAGTAAGTTGGAAGAGTGACCTATTAAAAGCAAGGGGGAAGAAAAGAAAGTCTACTGCTGAGCTGTGAAATAATTTATTTTTCCTTACTCTTTGTTCAGTCTCCTTTCCTTAGGTTGCTTTTCAGTTGCACTCAGATGTCCTGGTGAGGGACAACTAGATAGACAGACAGATATATGCACAGAAAAGCTTCATGGCATGGCAACACTACTAAATATTAAAGAGATTATACACTTTCCATTTGCTATAATCAAAATGCAAGAATAGTTCCTACATGTTATAGAGCAATACATCCCAAAAAGTGTCTCCTTAGTTCTGACCTGCATATCTGGAAACTGAATTCCTGCATGCCAGAAAGACAAGACAAAATTCCAAAGAATGGTAATGGATCCTTGCTTTGAATCAGGAATAGCTGCTTAAAGCCATCTACTTTAAAACTACCATCGGGGATTCTAGGTATAGAAGTTCCACTGTTGCATGTAATGGTTATTTTAAAATAGAATATAGACATTTATTGGACAAAATAAAAATAACCTAATGTTTTTAAAATATCATTTATCATGCTCCAATTTAGACAGATAAAGATATTTTCTGTTATAGGTTCAAGTACATTTCTAAATCTTACTAACATCTGGAGATGATTGGAAAGAAGAAGAAAACACTCATTTGTGCTCAGTAACACCATATCCGTGCAAGTAAGCAGCTGCTTGTTTACCCATCTTTCCATCTGTGCTTGCAGTTTATGTAGACACAAGTGCACGTGATATTTTGAAAGCGCAGAATTGGACAGAATTTTTTAAAAATGTGGTCCAAAACGTGCAAGGGAGACACAAGTCTATAGTCTTTGAATTGAAGAAGTTGACAGTTGTGGCCACTTTGTTATAAAGAATTTTGACTGTGGAGAGAGCAATAAACTGAGATCTACTCTACAACCATGCATCTGACAAAGTGGGTTTTACCCACAAAAGCTTATGCCCAAATAAATCTGTTAGTCTTTAAGGTGCAGGAGAATTCCTTGTTGTTTTTGCAGATACAGAGTAACACAGCTACACCACTGAGATTTGTTAATGACAGAGTGTTTTTCCATCTGAGAATTCAAGAACAAGGGGGAAAATATTGCATATTTTATACGTGCTCTGCATGCACTGGCTGAAAACTGTGGTTTTCAGAATGCAAAACATGAAAATATTAGAAACAGGCAACTGGTTATTGGGTTCACAGATAAAAACCTTTTTCACAGCAGCTACAATTAAAGAAAGATTTAACCCTAACCACAGCTATTAAAAGAGCATAACTTAGAAAAAACAAATCAACTTGAAAAAAATCTGAAATTAGTTTAGAAACAATAAACTGACACTTGAGTGTTAAAAGTCATTATAATAAAAACCCTGAGGGAAGGAGAGAGAACTCCCAGGCTAAGAGGGATAAATTCCAGCCTGAGCCCAAATGTCTACACCTCAGTTTTAGTCTCTATAGCCTGAGCCCTGCGAATCTGTCAGCTTCATGGGCCAGTTCTGGGTGTTTAATTGTGATATAGACATACCCTGTACAGTTTAACATTCTCTTTGAAGTAGATTTGTGCAGGATAGCCTTCAAAAGTCCATCATCATCAAATATCCCATCAGGGTCTTCCACCTTTCTCACTAGGCCCACCCATCATGATGGCTGCTACTCTACTGCCAAGAAGGGTTGTTGGCCTGTGGTCCTTTCATCACATACACTGAATGCATAGCTTTTGCCTTTGCAAGTTGCTTCTGTGGCAAAAAGATCCATGCAGTTCAGAATACCTTCAGGGCTACTCAGAGTTCTGTCAGGTGACTTCAAATCTAGGAGAGACGAAAGGTGAATGTAAGTCCCTTCTGAGATCACTGTGACATCAGCTCCTGAGTCAATTTTAAAGTCAATAGTCTTGCCATGAACATTCATTTTCAATCTCCAGGCAGGCCCTGTGTCATCACGAGTAATAGATCCCAGAAACAATGGCTCTTGATCATCTGTAATATGAGTCAACTGCATAGCCATGACAAACCATTGCAAAATGTCCATATTTCATGTATTTATTGCACTGTATTCCTCTGGCTGGACATGCATCATGTCTTGTGCATACTTTTTCCAAGCCTCGTTTGTATTGTCTACTATTTGTCCCTCTTACCCTGGAGAGTTCTCTCTCCCTACCTCAGGGCTTTTATTATAATGACTTTTAACACTTCTTAAAGTTTTGCTGTTTCACCGGTTCAGGCTGTTTTGCTGGTCAAGACACTGTAGCCCACATAACCCAGAAGTGAGTGGAAAGGCTGAGAACTGTACAGCGCCAAGAAAATCCTATAGTAGGAAGATCCATTCCTTGCTGTTCTGAGTTACAGATGAACACCAAAAGCAGCTCCTGGATATGGTCCAGCAAAACACCTGATGGGAGGACAACTCAGAACTGCTGTTCCAACTTTTGAAAAGAGCCTACTTGAAAAGTGACCAGGCATACCAAGAGTAGCCAAGCTGAATACAAATGCTAAGGAGGTGTCTATATTGCAATGATTCCCACAGCTGGCCCAGTTCAGCTTATTCTGGCTTGTGGGGCTTGGGCTACAAAGTTGTTTATTTGCAGTGTAGATGTTCGGGCTCCAGCTGGGGCTCTTGAACCCTGGTAGAGGGGAGAGTCCCAGAGACCAGGGTCATAGCCTGGGGCTAAGTGTAGATGCAGTGTAGAGTTGAAACGGGCCCCTGCTGGTGTTTAATTGCAGTTCAGACATACTTGAAAAGAGCTCATGAACACTGTTACAACAGACATCACTCAGAACTATCAGATCTAGAACCTGGTGACCGTGTTCATGTCAACTTGGATTGAGAAAGAGGAGAGACAACTCCAGCTATCAAAAAAGAGAAAAAATAATTCAGCACCCAGATCCTACGATCCCATGTGATCGAGACTCACAGCAGAGAGTTCAACAGAAACTGCTGACATCTACAATTTGTATCTCATAAAGAGCAAAGAGCAAGAGCAAAATCTACAGATGGCAGATGCAGAATAGGAAGATGACTCAATGATTCCAAACCAACCACAGCTAGTCATTGAAACTAGTTGTTACATGGTCAGGTCATGTGATTAGAAAATCAGTAGGCTTCAGAGATACTTCAAAGACAGCAAGATAGTGTAAATACTGTACATGGTGGGAAGGCAGAACTTAAGGGGGCAATGTAATGGAATGCTAAACTGTGTTTTATTGTTCAGCTACTACATAGCACTGTGTGCAAAATACCTTTTTAAAAAGAGCCTTCGCCCATACCTGGCAGAGTACCAAGAGGATCTTATGATGAACACACATGGTATGCATAAGCAAGCTCTGAAACCAGTCCATATTGGGTACAGGTACAACAGCTGTAGCAATTAAAATTTAGAGCAGAGTAATACTCCAATTTACATTATTCCCTTGATCTGTGAGGTTTACCAAAGATACATGAGATCATTTCTGTGGTAACAATGACGTGATCCTATGAGGTACACTGCATCTCTTGAGATGTGCTGAACACTGATCAGAAGATGAAACTGCATTTCTACCAATTATTTTTAAAATTTCCCCCCCTTTCTGTGCCTGCAATTTGCAAGTATAAATATCACTGGCACAACTTTAGTAATTTAGATACAGTTATAGAGCCAGTGTTTAAGGCTCCCATTCAGCAAAGTGCTTAAGCCAACAGGAATACACATGCTTAAAGTGAATTGCATGTGGTTAAGCTCTATAAGGATAGTTAAGTTTAGGATACGCTTCCAAGGGAGATTGTGGAAACCCCATCACTGGAGATTTTAAAAAACAGGTTGGACAAATGCCTGTAGGGGGCTGGACTCAATGACCTCTCAAAGTTACTTCCAGCCCTTCATTTCTATAATTCTGCGTATTTAAGCACTTCGCTGGACCAGGGCCTAAGTATCTAAATTATCTAAATTGCTCTTGTGATTATTTGTGCCTGCAAACTGCGGAGAGGCCCTGCGTGCCAGCTGCTCAGACATTTGCCAGAAACACAGTATTCTGCAAAGCAGAGGTGGGCTGTACCTGGTAATGCTCACGTTCCCCTTGCTCCCTGAAGAACACACCAGGAAGCCATCCTCTAACAGGAGCCGAGGCCAGGCATCCTGGGGCTGGTCACAACAATCTAACTGCCTGTCTGTGTGTTGGCACCTCATGACAGAGCAGTGTTCCCTGTGCACTGCCCACACTGATGATCTGTGCTGCTGGCAGGAATAATCTGTAGCTTGGGAGGGGGCGGCTGCTAACCTGAGCAGGGCTTAACATTGGTACGGTTACCAGATGGCTTTCAAAAAAATACCGGACATACATGATCTCAGAACGGGTGGGGAGGGGGACCAGCCGGGACGGGAGCGGGGCTGACTGGGGAGGGGCCAGCCGGCAGGAAACAGGGCTGGCCGGGAGGAGATCGTGGGGAGGAGGGTTGGCTGGGGAGATCTGGGGGGGGGGGGGGGCCCGGCCGGTGGAGAGCGGGGCTGGCCGGGAGGAGGCCGGAAGGAGCAGGGCTGGCCAGGGGAAGGAACCGGCCAATGGGAAGTGGGGCTGACCCGGGTGCACATATATCCCAGGGTGCTGCCCGTCCCACGCACGGTCCCGGCAGGGTGCATGGGCGAGTCCGGCCCCAGAGATTCCATCCCATCCTGGCCCCGGCCCCCTCCTCTCTACTGCATAGCTGCATACTGCCTGGCTGGTAGACACGCTCACGCAGCACGCAACTACATATTGATACTCATGATAACAATAAAACTTACTTAAGTAGAAAATACTGGACATTTATATGTCCGGTATTTTCTCAATTTGTTTCCCGGATAGAAAGCTCAAATGCTGGACAGTCCGGTTCAAAACCAGACACCTGGCAACCCTAACATTGGGGATGCTTTGGCAGATTCTGTGGGTCTTGTTCCAGAATCTGGCTTTTCTCTATTGCAACTGCACGCAAGTTTAAAATCCAGCTCAGCGAGAGAGATGCTGTTGCTCATGTGAATATGCTGGGATCTCTACTTGTCTCAGGTGCTTTTCGTATCCCAGGCGTGCAAGGTGGTGCTATCTTTGGATTGCTTAGTCATAATGCAGGTGGTGGGTGGCATTTAGATGAGCAACCAAGAAGTGCCAGCCCTGCGAAGCAGCATTTTTCTTACAATCCCATTTCACACTGACACAACAAACTTTGTTCACACACTGTGGCTTCAGTGTATCTAGCCCCTCCTTCACTGCCTGGCCACAGAGGGAACAAATGGCAGCACAGAAGAGGGATTGTATTAATCTAAACCAACCCTTCCTTCTTAGGCAGTCATGCTTTCTTCCTAAAGACCCAGTCCTGCTCCCACTGACATCAATGGCAAAACCTGTCAGGGATGGCTTAGATATACTTAGCCCTGCACAGACACAGGGCTAAGTATAGGGACCTCTGGAGGTCCCTTCCAGCCCTACATTGCTAGGACTCTAAGAGTACGTCTACACAGCAGCATTATTTCGGAATAACTGACCTTATTTCAAAATAACAAAATGCATGTCTACCCAGCAAGCCATTATTTCGAAATAATGTCGAGCTGGAGGACTTCTTACTCTGACTCCTGTACCCTCATTTCACGAGGAGTAAGGGCAGCCAAAGGAAGAGTATTCTTCCTTCGACTTCCTGCTGGGTAGACGGCACCAAAAGCCGAATTAAGCTATTTCAATTTCAGCTACTCAATTGACGTAGCTGAAGTTGCGTAGCTTAACTCGACTTTTGCCCTGCTGTGTAGACGTGCCCTAATGGTGCAGGGTCAAGCCCTAAGTGTAGCCCTTTTCTCAGCGTATTCCTTTAAAAAGGCCTCCAGACCTGACCACTCAGGAGCGGGGGCCATATCCTCACTCACGTAAATCAGCAGGGCTCCATTGACTTGACAGTTTGACAATCACCTCACAATCACGCTGCCAAGCCTGTCTGTTTGATGGCGCAGATCTGAGGGTGGGATTGCTGTGGTGTTTCACACTGCCCTGGTCAGTTGATTAGTGACCTCATGACATGTGATAGAGGGGGGAATGAGGAGTATAGCTGCTTTGTGACTCAACAGTTATCGTGCCCAAGGCCTCAGGGGTGGAGGTTTAAACCAAAATCTAATGGATCTGGACCAAGTTGCCTAAGGAGATTACAATGGAAAGTCCATTAACATTTAAAATGGAAAAGGATTCTGAGTCCAGGAAACCACAAAGGTCCTACAGGCCTTTTTCCTACTACGTTGCACAAAACTTGCCCCGTACACTGGCTCGTTCTTGATCAGGATGAAGACATCCTTAATGTGACTGCTAATAATAATAATAATAATAATAATAATTCAAATACAGTTGTTATATTCATCACTACTTAATGAAAGAAAATTGGGTGTAAGCCAGTGCAGGGGATCCCCACCATATAAGGCCGAATGCAGCCCAGAACTTAGAACGTTACAGGGGATTTACAAGGTGTTTATGGTACAGACAGCCATGCCCTTAATTCCACCCTCCTTCTTCCCCTCCTCTTTTACATCATGGGGCGGAGCATGTGCTCCATAAAGTGACACCAAGACCACTTAGAGAGAGACTAGTGCAGTGGTCACCAACCAGTAGATTGGGACCTACTGGTAGATCTTGGAGCCTGTGGCAGGTGATCCTGACTGGTTTGGCCAAAGGCTGTCAAGCGCGGCACTTCAGCTGCCCCTCCCTCCCACTGCTGCACATCTCCTGCCCTTTGCCTTGGAGCTGCCTCCCCCCCGCCAGGGGCCTCCTGCTTGCAGTACAGAGAAGGGAAGGGAGAGGAGGGGGCACTGATGTCACGGTGCCCCCTCTTCCACACTGAATTCTATCTCCACAGAATGGAGGGGGGCATAACAGGGCTTGGGATGGAGGGAATTTGCTGGCTGCTTTTGAGAGTGGTGCAGGGCCAGGGCCAGGGCCAGGGCAGGGTGAACCTGCCTTAGCCCCATTGCACCACCACCCAGGAGCCACCTGAGGGAAGCAGTGTCCAGCTGGAGCCAGCTCCGAACTCCTGCCCCAGTCATGTACCCCCTCCTACACTCCAAGCCCCTGCCCTAGCCCTGAGCCCCCCTCTTGCACCCTAACTCCCTGCTGTAGGCTTAGCTCAGAGCCTCTCTCACACTCCAAATCCCTTAGCCCAAGACTAGATCTTGTGCCCCAACCCTCTGCCCCTGCCTGGTTAAAAGGAGGGAGGATGGGGGAAGGAGGGAAGATGGAGTGAACAGAGGCAGGGCCTCGGAGAAGAAGCACGAAAGAGGCGGGGCAAGGTTATTTGGGTTTGAGGTAGATCCTGGATTGCATTTAAATTCAGAAAGTGATCTTGTGCTTAAAAATGTTGGAGACCCCTGGATTAGAGTCTCTGCTCAACAGCCTTAGCTAAGGGCCCACATGGCTTTTAGCTCATGCAGTAGAGGCTCATACATGAAGCGCCAGAAATCCAAGGTTCGATTTTGCCTGTGGGTGACCTGTCAGTATTACACAAACATTTCCGTGTGGCTTCAGTTTTGAGGGCAGCGGCGCTGCTGCACAAAGAGACTCTAACATAACAGCGGCTCTTAATGGCAATTGTGTCAAACTAATCTCAGCAAATGGCAGTTATTATCATATAAGTTCTCATGATAATTGAATGCTGGAGCAAGGGCAGGCATCTAATTACTGCAATAACTGAAATAGTCTAAGAACTCCTTGATTGCAGCTGTTTAAATAAAAAAAAAATAGCAACCCCCTATTCTAAGCTACATATTAAAATATAATGAATACACACACAACACCTTACTTGGCATCTGAGAGAGAGAGAGTCTGGTTGGGTTATGCTTTGAAATCCTTTCCCACTCTTTGCTGCCTTTTTCCTTTTGACATGACCTGGAAGCATATGATAGATTACATTAAACAATAACAGCTGTGCATTTCTATAAGGACTTTCATCCAATGATCTCCGTGTTAATTCTATAAACCCTGTAGTGAGGAAGGTAGATGTTAGTATGTCCATTTTATACACCGATAAACTGAGGCAGTCAGGTCTCCTAGGTCCAAGTCCCAGTTCTATAACTGTTTCATTCTGCATCAGTAACATTATCTACTCCGATTCAGCAAAGTACAGTCTTAACTTCAAACACATGCTTAAATAAGTCCATCACTATTCCACAAAGCACTTAAGAATGGGCTTAAGCTCTAACGAAGTTAGGTACACACACACAAAAATTTTGTTCAACAGAGATGGATTTAATCATGTGCTTAACTGTATTTCTGTATTGGGACCTTAAATCTGAAGATAAGTCTCAGGCCTGGTCTACAGTACAAATTTAGGTCAACATAAGCTGCATTAAGTCGCTCTAATAAGGTATGTGTCTACACTAGGGATGTTTGAGTGTAACTGACTAACCGTTTAACTGATGCTTATTATTTAACAGTGTCAGTTACACTTAGCAAAGCCTCCTCTTCAGGAGACAGGCCGGCAGGGGCTGGCAGCCCCTGAAGTGTCACTGCAGGCTCCACAGCATGGATAACCGTCTAAGTGGTGAGATTTTCAACAGTTACACGGTTACCCTATTACTCGATTTTTAACATCCCTAGTCTACACCACTGAGTCCCTTCTGCTGACCTAAGCTGCCTGCAAAGTCAACTTCTGTACTCCACCTCCACAAGAAATGTAGCACTTGATTCGACATCCTCAGGTCAATATGCGGATAGCGTAAGCTCTGCATTGTGCAGTTCAAATGAATTAGCCTCCATGAGCTGTCCCGCAGTGCTCTGGAGAGCATTTCAATTCCACTGCACCTCAGCCCAGCACACAGGACCTGGTTGCTCTCCTGGTAAAGCCCTTGGAACTTTTGAATTTTCATTTCCTGTGTGATCAGCGTGGAGCATTCACCAGCACAGCTGATCATGGAGACTCGTGGTTGCAAATATGCATCAGCACGGAGTACGTAGGAGGGGAGGATCTGTGTGGTGTGGGGAGAAGACTCTGTGCAGGCAGAGCTCTGATCCAGCAAAAGAAATGCCGACATCTATGCCAAGAGCGTGTGGGGTAGTGGGAGAAGGACTACACCAGGGAAACACAGCAGTGTCCGTGAAAATAAAGGAGCTACAGCAAACGTGCCAGAAAACAAGGGAGGTGAAGAGTCATTCTGCTTCTGCCTCACAGCCATGCTGATTGTATGAGGAGCTGCTTGTGATTCTTGGTGGTAACCCCACCACTACCCCAAAAAGCTCTGTGGATACCTCTCAGGGGCCTCTGGGGACCTTGAGCAGCAAGAAGAAGGACACTGTCGACAAGAAAGAGGAGGAGGACGAGAATGGGAGGCAAATGGAGGATCCATTCTCCCCAACAGCCAAGAGCTGTTTTTAACCCTGGAGCCCATCCCTTCACAGGACCAGCTGGCTGCAGAACATGATGGTGGGGAAGGCAACTCTATTTCTAATCAAATTGTAGGGGGTCACATGCGATTACTTTTTTTTGTTAAGCTGAACAAAAAAGTTGGACTAGTGGGTATCGGTGGCCACTCCAGCACCACAGAAGGTGCTTTCTGAAAAAAAGACTGCCTACGTACACCAGGATGGCTCAAGAATAATGTTCCCTCTAAGTTTTTCCATGGATGTGTGGAATAAATGTTGTGGTGTGCACCAAGGCATGTGCAGATGTGCACCACCAATATAAACACAAATCATCTGGGTGGCACCCAAGTGCTCAGCTTCTGGGACACACTGTTCAAGAATCCTCTACGATGATCTCAAGGAAGCTCTCGTGAAGGAGGTTTCTGGGGAGGATGGCTTTCTTTTGTCCGCCACGCTTTCCCACGCCACTCCAGTATAACTGTTGGCATCACTGCAGCATAAGAACCAGACACTTACAGCATCTACTCCCTTGCTGCCTCTTATCCTCAGGAGCATTGTATCACAGAGTCACCGAGGGGAAACAGCGGAAGCTTTCAATGCCAGCCCTTAAACTGCAAACAATTCAACAAGTAATCTGCCCCCTGTTTGCTGAAATCTGGGTCACACAACCATGCTTTCCCAAACATGCTGTGGTTGTGGTTGGAAGGGATCACTGTGTTTTGCCAGCAGCTTAGGAAAAAGGAAGGGTGGGGGGATAAAGTGGGGATAATGGCTTCCCATTTTCTCCCCCTCCCCCAAAAAATCCATTGTTGCTTATGTAAAAAAAAAAAAAAAAAAACACTATTGGGGGGGCTCCCAGTGGTGAAGAGAAAGGGGGCTTTTTGCCAGCTGCAATCTGTGATCCCAAGGCTAGCTTCATAAAAGCAGCAGCACAAGACTTCTCACCCAGCTGCTCCTCGTGGCCTCGCTCACCTTTTCTGGAGCGGCAAACGCTCTCTAGCTCCAGCCGGCAGTTATGATTACCTTGTGACTTGCAGTGAAGTGTACAGCCGGTCCCCGAGTTGCGAACGGTCGACTTACGACCGTTCGCAGTTACGACTAAAAATGTCATAAATGGCGGACCCCGAGTTACGAACGCGATCCGCGCTTACGAACAGCGCGGTCGCGTGTAACTCTATGGGGTCCGACTTACGAACAAACCGAGTTACGACCAATTGCTTGGTCCGTAACTGGTTCGTAAGTTGGAGACAGGCTGTATGGGGGGGGGTGGTTTCCAATAAAAATAATTAACCTGGCACCAGAAACAATGTATGCACTGTCCATGCTACAATGTCCAGGGGCTTCGCATTCCTTGCAGCTGAAACCTTGCCCATTGGCGCATCTTCCAGACCAGGATCAAGGCTTTCCAGATTAGAAGGTGGAAAAACAAGGAGACATGTTTAAGGAGTTAATGAGTGCCTCAGAGTGACAAGATGGAGCTCAGAGCTTGGATGATTACACTGTCTGAGAACCTGGACAGGGAGGACAGGAGAGCGTGCATGGAATAAGAGGGTGCTATGTAGGAAGAAATGCTGAGGATTATGAGATTTCTGGTTACGGTTCAAGAAAGCCATCTGCAGCCTATGCTGAACCTGCCACCATCATTGCCCAGTTCTACATCCCCCTCCCCCAAAAGTTCCAAGATGTGGGGGTGAGGAAGTTTGGTATCTCCTGCACCCAACACCAAAGGAAGATACAAAGACCAAATCCGGGAGGGGCCCATTCCCATACCTTTGATTGATATTTCAGTTCACCTGTAAGCAAGCTTTCCTTGTTTCTCAACCCCCTCCCTACACAGAGGTATTAGTCCTTTTGCCCCAGGTTATCTTTCTTTTCTTTGCTCTCTCTGTGTTTGTGTGCACAATAAAACTGAATGGATTGAAGAGAAAAGGCTCTTGCAAAAAAAAAAGCAAACATGATTCTGGGATGCATTAACAGGAGTGTTGTGAGCAAGACACAAGAAGTCATTCTTCCGCTCTACTCTGTGCTAGGCCTCAATTGGAGTATTGTGTCCAGTTCTGGGCACCGCATTTCAAGAAAGATGTGGAGAAATTGGAAAAGGTCCAGAGAAGATCAACAAGAATGATTCAAGGTCTAGAGAACATGAGCTATGAGGGAAGACTGAAAAA
Source organism: Rafetus swinhoei (assembly GCA_019425775.1). Classification (NCBI taxonomy): domain Eukaryota; kingdom Metazoa; phylum Chordata; order Testudines; family Trionychidae; genus Rafetus; species Rafetus swinhoei. Next base: position 123,110,591 of record CM033446.1, on the reverse strand, counting down.
ATTGGGCTTGTTTAGTTTAGAAAAGAGAAGACGACTGAGAGGGGACATGATAGCAGTTTTCAAGTACCTGAAAGAGTGTTACAAGGAGGAGGGAGAAAAAAAATGTTCTCCTTGGCCTCTGAAGATAGGACAAGAAGCAATGGGCTTAAACTGCAGCAAGGGAGGTTTTAGGTTGGACATTAGGAAAAACTTCCTAACTGTCAGGGTGGTTGAACACTGGAATAAATTGCCTACGGAGGTTGTGGAATCTCCATCTCTGGAGATATTTAAGAGCAGGTTGGATAGACATCTATCAGGGATGGTCTAGACAGTGCTTGGTCCTGCTGTGAGGGCAGGAGACTGGACTCGATGACCTCTCGAGGTCCCTTCCAGTTCTAGTGTTCTATGATTCATTCAACATGCAGTGGTTGGTGGGAGTGGAGTTTACAGGGGAGAAAACGCAATGGAGGGGACAGCTTGGTAAGGAACAACACAGGGAAGTGTCACACTACTCTGGCTCATTGCTGAAACTGGTTTTCAAAGCCTCATGGAGATGCAGAGCCCCTGGATGTGCACTTCTCTCTGCCCTGGTATCTAGCTGCTCAAAACTGACTGTCAGGCAACTTGCCATACTCCACACCCCAACAGAAACTTTTCTCCCTTTACTTCACACATATTCTGGAGCACACAGCAGGCAGCAATAACAATGGGGATGTTGCTTTCGCTGAGGTCTAACCTAGTAAGCAAACACCACCAGCAAGGATTTAAACATCCAAAGGCACGTTCCATCTCCACTCTGCACTTCCTCAGCCTATTGTTGAACTGATCCTTACTGCTGGCCAGGCTGCTAGTATACAGCTTCATGAGCCATGGGGAGCAAGGGATAGTCTGGGTCTCCCAATAGCACAGTTGGCATTTCAACATCCCCAGTGGCTATTTTGCAGTCTGAAAAGAAAGCCAAAAGCTGGCAGCTTTCTGAACAGATCGGTGCTCCTAAAGAGGTGTGCATCATGCGCCTTTCCCGACCATCCCACTTTGATGTTGGTGAAATGGCCCGAGATCCACCAGCGCTTGCAATACCACCAAGACGCACCCCTTACAGTTTATGTGCTCTTTGGCAGGGTGCCCAGATAAGGACGCGCATTCCATCTGTCGCTCCATTGCATCTGGGGAACCCCATCGTGGCAAAACCATTCACTATGTCCAGAACACTGTCCCGAGTCACTAGCTTCTTAGCCAAAGCCTGTTAATGGCCCAGCAAACTTGGATCACAACAGACCCCATCGTAGATGTATCCATTCCAAAGTGACCCCCACTCTGGAGTTGCTAGCTTCCACAGATGTATCGCCTCTCGCGTCCTCACTGTCAGAGCAGCTCGCTGTTCTGCAGAGCCGGGGACAGCTCATCACGCAGCTCCTGGGAAGTGGCCTTATGCATCTGAAAGTTCTGCGGCCACAGCTGGTCATCCCCTAGCTGCATAACACTCCAGTCCCACCAGTCAGTGCTTGTTTCCTGGGCCCAGAAATGACACTTGTCTTTATCAACGTGGTACCGGACTCTCACCAGCAACTGTAAATTGCTTTGCTCTAGGTCTTCCAGCAAGGCTGCTGGTGGCGCATCACACTGTTCCGCGCAGTGGCTCCCGTATCGGCTGTGTAAATACTGCAGGATAAGGCATGACGGGTATTTAGCGCTCAGAACAGCAGCATACAGCTGAGTGGGGCCCATGCTTATTGTGCTCTGATGTCCACAGGTAACCCCGGCTTATCAAAAAAAGGCCCCAAAAAGGCTTGGCTGTTTGCTGTTGATTTCAGGGAAGAAGGGAGATAAAGGGATCAGAGGAGGCTAATCCCACGTTCCTGTACCTACCCGTGCCAATGTACTGGCCCCATAGAGCACTGCAAGCCCAACCCAAAATTCCACTTGGGACAGGAACTAGGGGGTAGCTACCAACAGCGCATTGCTCTGGGCATGGATGCAACCCCTGATACAGGTTGAACCTCTCTCCTCTGGGACTCCCTGGTCTGGCAATATCCATGGTCCAGCAGGACCACAGATACTGCTAGACCTGAGAGTTCCGGTGGCAGAGGTCTGGAGTGGCTGGGAGTGGAACTGGTCTGGTTCACAGCAGCCTGCGGGGGCAGTGACCTGGGGGCAGAGAGTTGTCGGAGCAGTGCATGGCGGCGGCTGCTGCTCCCAGGGTTCCTCAGCCCAGCTCGGGGTTCCTGTCCTGCATGGCGGCAGCTGCTCTGGAGGCTCCCTATACCTGTCCCCCATGGGAAACCCCAGAAGCAGGTGCCACAGCTGCACAGGGCATGGGGCAGGGAGCAAAGCCCCGGAAGCAGGATGGGGACAGCAGACCTAGGCATGTAAGTCACAGGTGGTCAGGCCTCTGGGTTCTCATGAGGTAGAAGATGGGTTGGGGGGAGAGAAGGAAGTCACAGGACAGCCCAGATGCCTGACCTCCCGTGGTCTGGAAAATTCCCTTGTTCGGGACCACTCCGGTCCTGAGGGTACCGGACGAGGGAGGTTCAACCTGTAGTAAGACGAACTCAACTGACACAATGAGCACAGTGAGGACATGCTAGATTGACTTGTTTAAATTAGAGGAATGATGTCAACTTACATCAAGTCAATTTAATTTTGTAGCCTCTGTGGCCTTGGTGAGTGTACGTAGTATTCCTATATATGGTTTGAAAGAGAGAGGCCCGATACGTACCCTTGCATAAAAATTATACTTTAATATTTAAATACTATGTATTAAAAAGTTTTAGTGCTGGCAACATGCTAAGCATACTCCCCTACGGATCTTTACTTCATCTTACAGTATTCATTACAAATAATATCCCATTATTGGGGAAAAGTTTTGCTAAGCCATATTTTTTCTGTTAAAAAAGCCACACATTTAAGAATTGCTCTGTTCCAGTGTTAAGAGGAGAGAGGGATAAAAATAAAAGCTAGAATGTAATTGACCCATTAAAATATGAAACCCGAGTACGCTCTTTTAGGACTTGGAAGGAAAAAAGAATTACAATCCCAGCTGATAAGCAATTAACTATAAAACAGATGTATGCATAAATTCCTAGAAAAGGTGTCTGGTCTTCTCTAGCACATAACTACTCCAGCAGTGTTTATAGGATCTAATCTCACCAGGTGCCATGAGCTTCGTGTGAGTCAATGGAATCCACCCAAATTTTCCCCTGGGTAATAAGGTACAGTAAATAACAGCATACAGACCTTACTAAGCAGAAGAGAGCATAAATCACTCTTCCTTCCTCTCCCAGATATGAATCCACATGTGCACTGTAATCTTTTGGCTCAAAATCCCCAAATACTTGCAAATCTTAAGGTTGTTCTTTTTTAATGTCATAGATTCTAGTGCTGCAAGGAACTGCTGCGGTCATGTCGTCTGATCTGCCACAAAAGAAAGGCCGCATAACTTCCCTGAATTAATTCCTGTTTGAATCAAAATTGGATTTAAAAACTCAAAGGGCTGGGTTTTGTCCTGATGGTTAATTATCCTCCCTGTTAACAACGCACGCCTTATTTCCAGTCTGATGTGCAAGGTAAAAGGCAAATTGTTACATTAAAACATTTAGGGCAGCCACAACACCTACTGACAAATGGGATTAGATGCCTCTTCCCCCATGCCCTTCCAACCAGAATTAAATGGATAGAAGTAGTTCACCGACCAAAGAACAACCAAAAAATTGAAACTATGTTACCAGATTTACTGGTCCTCGGGATGATGGAATTGGGACATCCAAAGTAGCTTGTCTTCCTCTCTCCTTCCACTTCTCCCTCCCTCCTCATTCCCCCCTGACAAATAAACCAGCTCATTACTGATTCACAGGATTAATACATCAGAGGGGAGTGACCTCTCCCTTCCCTCTATGTCTCCTTTCCTTCTTTCTGGTCCTCCTCAAATCAGTTGCCACCATTATTGGTTGAACGCCATGTACCAGCATAAAAGTCAAAGTGGTTCAAGGACAGAGACATGAACATACTGGCTGTGACTAGTTTTTCCATGGGGGTCCTTAATGTGTTTAACAATAAAAAGGCCATTGCACATATACAGGCTGAGGCTGGCTTTAGCAGGCTACCTTCCACCTCAGTAGTGGTGGGGAAATGGCAGAGTTTTCACTAGAATTTGATTTCCATGGGCTTGAGAAATCGTGCTCCTGTACAAGATTTTATAACAATACGTTCCACACTTTTCACTAACAAACCTCAAAGCATTCTACAAAAGGAGAGAAGATGTCACTGTCCCCATTTTTACAAATGGGGAAACTAAGGCACGGTGCTGGGAGGTGAGGTTCTGAAGAATGCTGTTCAAATGACGGGTCCTCTAAAGAAATGCATAATGTACTGGCTCACCACAGACTGGAGTGCACCGTCATCCTGAGAGGGAACTCTAGGAAGGTATAGATCCAAAAATAAATCTACTTTTTTTCTGTATCTTTTTGAACATTCTACATCAGAACTGTTTAGGTTGCAAGGGGCCTCTATAATATAATCTGGTTCAATCTCTTAATTTGCAAGGGCATTACTAACATTTTCAGGGATTCTCCAAGGGGCCATAAGGAAAAATCCGGTTACAAGAGGAGCCAAATACTGCATTGGCATAAGTATGCACAACTTCACTTGAATCACTTTCATACTAGGTCTTAATTCACCTGAAAGACTTTAACTAGGTTGTGAACAAGACTATAGCGGACACTGTGGATGTGGCTGCTTTTGATACAGCCAGGTAGCTCTTAGGGCAGGTGTCACTATGCTACCAACGCGCTTCTTTCTACAACAATTCAATAATCAAATGCCAGGAGCCCTGTACTGTGAGCAACCCTGCAATAATACATCATCATATGATGGGGGAGGATGGAAAATCTGCTAAGACAGCACATTTTAATACCGGCTATTGAAGGGGGCAGGAAAATGACCGTATCATAAGCATTATGGCCATGTCCTTGCAGCAACCTGTTGATTAGCTAATGCTCTGATGTTCCAAGATGTGGACGTGGCCAGCTAGGTGCACAAAGACAGTGCAATACAGATACGTGGGCCCAAACTCACTGACCTCAATGCGAGTTTTGCCTGACTACACATCCATCCTCAGGGCCCATGTCAGTGTGTTCTCAAGAGCTTGTTGCCCTGAAAATCATTTAAAATTCTCCTCCCGTCTTTAGACATGATGCTGCCCTGGCTGCATCTGGCACCCAGATTGCCCCAGACGCAGCGGGAAAGAGCAAATTAAAGTGATTTATGAGCAAAGCTGCATCAACAGGGAAACAGGCATATTCTGGGCCAAACGGTGCCACCCCCTCATTTGCAGCCCAAGCCAGCAAGCTGTGTGAAGGGGAGCTCAGGGGAGGGTGGGTGGCTGCAGCAAAAGCTGCAGACCCACTGGTGTTGTGCCCGTTCTTGAGAGTTGCTGTGTATATGTTGGAGAGGGCACAGCACAGCTGCCAGCCTTGCCTAAAGATCTGCAGCATTTTCCCTCTTTCCGTTTTAATTTTCAGCTTTCCAATACACCTATGCGTCTAATCAACAACGTATTGTCTTTAAGGGCTTGGCTGCACAGCAATTTCTGCTCTGAACGTTTGTCCCACATCAAGTAAGACCACAGCGTCTTGCTGCACCACTGTGTTGGGGAGGGTGTGAGGGACAACGCACCAGCTATGAGACACACACACACTGCCTGGGGCTCAGGGGACCATGGGAGATACAGTCAAGAACCGATTACAGCAATGCTGAGCACTCTGGTTCTGCCTCTGCAGCTCTGTGCCATGCCCCACCCCTCCCAACGTGGAGTAGGGGTGGCAAGGGGAGCCCTTTCCAAAGGATGTCATATCAAGCTCCCCACCCACATTTCTTAAAGAGCAGCAGTAGAGTCCTTTCTTTACTTAGGAAAAAAGGGCTTCTTCTACCTTCACAAGGAAGAAAAAGTGACCACATGGGATGTCCCCAGCACTTATCCCAGCAGCAAGGGTGTCTCTGGTGGGTTAAGCATGCTGCACTCTTCTTCTTCTGCCACACACTGAATCCTATTGGGATGATGTTGGCAGGACCCCCCACGACTCTTGGAATTCATACTCTGCTGCGGTGCCTGGAGCAGGTCTTCCATCTTGGAGTGATTGTTTCAGGCTTTCTGCACACTCTGGCAGATGACCCTGCACGCGTTGCATTCAGGTCACGTTTTCAATCTTTTCTTCACAAGCATGTGGGCTAGAAACTTACCCAGTTAAAATAAATAATAATGAAACCTGAGATTATGACCTCTTCCCAGGGCTCCAATTCCTAGGATCATGAGAAGAGGTCTGTAGTGCCTATACCTGTAATCCAGCCTAGAGTGCAGTATATATGCCTTTCAGTGCCAGCCCTGAAGTGTGGAATTCAATTTGTGTGGAACTGGAGAGAAGCCCTAGTTCCACTGCTGCCTCATTGGGGATCAGTAGGTAGCATCAGTCCACACCCTACTTATTCTCCCAGGGTTTGGATATGGTGAGGGTGCAAACGGCTCCCTGTGTCCTTTTCTCTCCCCACCCACCTAACACACCCAACCAGCGGCCACAATCTCCCCCTAGTCATTCTGTCCTTTTGTGTTTATCCCAGGAAATGCCTGCTATCAGCCTGTGCAATATTTTTGGAAATGTTATTTTTCCAAAGAATTTTAATTACTGTCAATGGGTAAAAATAAATAGAATCCTTGTGCAGATGGTGTGTTGGATCCGCATGGAGCTTTCTTCAGAAACATACAAATGCTTAGTAATCTTTCATTGCTGTTTGAGTCTTGCAAGATCAGCCTACAGTGCTTCTTGCCTTCAACCCAGTTCACATTTTGGGAGGGGAAACCCATTCTCAGCCCAAAGGGCTGAGCCCCATACAGAAGCAGCTGTAGCTCACCTCTCTCATCCTGCCTCTCCAGGGATGCAGATTCACCCTAGTGATTTCTAATATAGCAGCCATGCAGGAGAAGTAACAGATGTGGAAACTGTAGCTTCTCATAGCCTAGATTTTGCATGAGAAATCTCAGGATCTAATTGTGAGAATTCTATTCAGCACAGCTATAGCTCACTCTCACTCCTCATTGGGAAGTCATGTGAACCTTGTCCTCAATTTCAGGTAATCCAGGAGTTGGGTGGAGTGAAACCCCTATAAAAATTGTTGTATTTTACTCCTAAATCACATAAAAGCCACTAACATCATTTTGACATGCAGCTGGTGTGGCTCAAAAAAAACAAACAAACAAACAAACAAACAAACAAACAGAGCCCAGATTGGCTTGAAAACATTCACGTACCTTTCAACAAGCTCTGCTATGTTTCAAGATTATCACAAAATCCAAAGCCAAGGTAAACATGCTAGGTTTCATTACAAAAAAGTTTTTGCACAGCTAATGAGTGAATGCTGTTATTATTCTTAGTTATTTATATGTCAGTAGCATCTGCAAGGTGCAGGGCACTTTTCAAATACTTAAGATGACACAGTTCTTACTTGAAGAAGCTTATATCCAAGCAAATGAAAAACAACAGATCCAGGGTGCCAGAAGGGGATATACAACATACAAGCAGGATGGCTAGGGGGTAAGTGGAAAACATACTGGCAATTCTATATTTTGTTTGCTTGCAGATGTTGTCTATTGCACCAACTATCCTCAGCCTAGTGACTATTAGCAGACTGAATTTTCTATGATGACATTTGCTGCATCTATATACCTCCCTGCTGGCCTATTCCCACCACTCTTGGGTTTTAATGGAATTGCACACCAGAATAAGGCATGCAGGATGCCCAATCCTATAAACAACAAAGTTCAACTCTTTTTAAGAAACACAAGAAAGTTCCAAATAGTCAGCAAACAGGGGACATTCACATGTTGCTAACTTAAAAATAATCACATTGAAGAATATGTAAACAATGTGCTTCCCACATAAAAGGACACAACAATTGTTATGTACCTATTTTGGAACATAAAAACCACTGCTATTATAGCAACAAAATTAAGAATGAACTGTGTGTGATTGCAAAGGATTCATTGGATGGGATGCTGTAGAATACAGTGATATTAGCTCTGCTGTGCTCCCTTCCCACCTTTATACAGTACAAATGAAAGGGTATTCCTTTTAAAATATCTTAAAATGTAACATTGCTAGTACATTTATTTGCTACTCTGGGGTCACATCAATCTACAAGAGGTAATCGTCAGTTCGTATTTGCACTGCTGAGTTCTCTCTCCACCCACCCCACCCCAAAGTTTGGTGCAAATGTACATATTTATAAAACCTCTGTGTCAATTATTCCAAATGCAACATCTTTGTGATTTTCTTCACCAGCTAACTATTCTCTTTCTAATTGCAGTGCCTTCCGGAGTGCATTAGTGGCACCTAACAGATATATTCAACACTGAAGAAGCTTTCATTATATGTAGGCAATCTCACACTTTTTCAGCTAAGTGGGGATTTCATTTGTGCTGTGCAAGAAGCCACCCGTCTTTGTTCATTATATTGTGTGAGCTTCAGGATTGCCATGTTTTCTCTCCACACATGAAGAAAGAAAGATGAGGACTCACACACACCCAGCCATTTGTATAATTATACTCTTACGGGAAATTTCTACTGGGGGAACCCTACCGTTTTTAAACACACACATTTACATTACAAGCCAAATCATCTCTCTCTCTCATCAATATAAAGTCACGTTTCACCAGTACCACCAAGATTAGCTAATGAGCAGCACATCAGGCAGATTTTACAGCCTGCCCAACACTCTAACATGGTCTAACATCCAGCCTTGTCACTAATAAACCCAGAAGAACCAAGCAGCCAGGAAGTGCTGCAGCAAAACATCCATGTTGAGCACACACCCACCAAAAGCCAGGGCTGTGTGTAAGTGGATCCTGCGCCTCCCCAACAGAGCTGGCCACAAAGGGTCATGTAATGTGAGTTCCTCCTGGACAGCAAGTCTTTGTGCTGCATGATGGTAGGAGATCCAACAGGGACTCAAACCAAAACATTGCTCCTAATGCATCTACGGTTATTGCATCCCTGGGACTCAAGTTGATCCCAAGGCTCTGGCCTCCAATTTAGTCAACCCAAGTGTAATACTGTACAGTTTCATAACAGGGGCATGTGTTTCCCAGGGGGCAGGGATTTAAATCAGAGCAGCCAACATCCCACAGGTTAGTTAGAGTCTCCCACCAGCTGGCAAGGAGAAGGGAGAAAATCACCAGGAAAATAAAAGAGCACCTTCCTCAAATAATTCTCCCATGGACTCCCAGAAACTGAAATCTCTGGATTTCACTGAGTGCCTTCTCCTAAGGCTCCTACCACAGCAAAGCCTAGGGCAACCAAAAACATCCCCCAAAGCAAACGACATGATATGCACCCCTAAAAAAAAAAAATGGGAAAGAAGCCCAGCAACAAGAAAACGCCGTATTTACATTGTGCTGCATGCGTCCCAAGAGCAAAGAGAAAAATACATCCCCTCCCTCCCATACTGAAGTTCAATTAATCAATTCAATTCCACATGTTGAAATCACAGGAGGGCCAGATTGGGCTCTCCGGTGCAAATGCGGATTAACTCCGCTGACCTCGGCCAATCAATCCGGATTGACACAGGGGTAAGGGAGATGCCGGTCTAGCCCGGGCAGTTTATTTATTTATTGAGCGTGTGCATAACCCTGGCAGCCCGTAAAAGCGCCCCCACAACACACACAGAGCTCCGGAACAGGGCGTGCCATGCCTAACGAAGTGCCCAGCGCTTGCGGGAAGGGCTGAGATGCTGTAGTCGCCCCTGCCACCAGGATTATTTTTCCAGGCCAAGCGGTGAGCATTTCCCGGCTCCTGGCAAGCGCCAAGCAGCCCGACAGGGATGGGGGCTGCTACTTGCTACCCTTTGTTGAGCATCTCTGGGTACCTCGCCTCTTACCTGTGGATGCAGTCGCCATGGTAACGGGGAGCTGTTCCCTGGCGGAGCCGGGCGGCGGCGGCTGCTGCGCCCCGTCTCCATCCCTCCGCTGCGCCCCAGCGGCGCGTTCCTCCGCCCCGGCCCCAGCCCAGCGCGCCCCGGAGCCCGACAGCGGCAGCTCCTGGCGATCCGGCGGCGCAGACATGGCTCTCGAGCAGCGGGAGGAGGCGGTGCCGCTCGGCGTGCGGGCGGCTGCGGGGAGCTCGGAGCGGCGGCTCCACTAGCGCTGATTACGCAGGTGGAAATGGCTTGTGGAGTTGGAGCCCTGCAGCCCTTGCGTCACCCTGTGGCTGGCATATCACAGGGCAGCGCGCTGCCAGCCGGGCTCTCACGCGGCCCCGTTTAACCGCTTCGGCACCCGGCGCTCTGTAGCGAGGGAGAAATGTCCCTCGCCCAGCCTCTCCACCCCCCCACGGAGCCGCCTCCTCGCCACCCGGCGCTGCCGCAGTGGGGCCAGTGGCGCAGCGCAAAGACGCAACATGGTGGAACCAGGCTCGAGTCTCTGCGTGCTGGGGGCCAGCGAAATGCCTAGGGCGCTGCAAGGGAATGCAGCGGGGCACGGGCGTCAGGGTCTGGCCTTTGCTGGTTTGCACAGAGCAAGGCAGCCCCCATTCAGCCAGAGAGGTGCGCTGCTCCCAGAGCATTGCCGTGTGTTTACAAACACACCCCCGTCTGCTTGCAGCGCGGCTGGGAAGCAGGAGCGCAGCTCATTAGGCAGCTGTCACAATACACTTGTGAATGGCACGCTGGGTTCTTAATTCACAGCCGACATTCATCACCACACAAGGTTGACTCCTGGGGGACAGGTGATTTGTCACATGGTAAATCAGGGGCAAAGCCAGGAGTAATTGCCCCCAACCATGTGACCACCAGTCGTACGTTTTCCCTGTTGGAGGTGGTTTATCTACAAGTAAAAATTTAAAAAACAACAAATAGTCTGGTAGCACTTTAAAGACTAACAAAACAGGTAGATGGTATCATGAGCTTTGGTGGGCATAGCCCATTTCTTCAGATGACCAGAGTGTTGGATGTCTAGAACCAAAATTAAATAGGGGAGAAGGGGAGGAAAAAAATGGGAGGGGGAAACAAAAAGAGGCAGCGGGTATATAAACATCAAAGGGAAAACAGAGCTGGTATGTAACAAGCAAAACGGATAGTCTATAAATACCTAAAGACTGGATAGTTAAAGGAAACAGATAAGGACCATTAGTTACAGTTTAGAGAGGAAGAGTACTAACACCAGAATCTACACAGACAAAGAACCACTGGCACCTTCAACGTTTGTTTGGTTGATAATGTCCCAGCCATCATGTATCTCGATTCAAACCATTGGCATGAGAATTAAACTTGTGAATGGATTGTAGTTCCAACCCTTCCCTGTGTATTTAGCTTGTGGAATTGGTCTGTAACAAAACAGCAACTTGAAGATCTCTTAATGAGTGACCAGGCAGATTAAAGTAGTGGGCCTTAACTCTATTCAGGATCATCCCTAGATACTGGGTTACTGTAGGGAGTTGTCAGTGAAGGAAGGGTTTAAAGTAGATACATCATTTCAAAATCTAGGTCCCTTTCTGCCCTGGTGCTGGAGTCAGCTCACAGCCAGGATGGCCAGTCCATAAGCTTGGCAAGCTTCAGAGCGAGGAGGGCTCATTTATAGGACTGACCACATTTGCTTTCTCATGAGGCCTGTGTCTTTTTTTGTAGCCAACACCTCATGGTTGTAGGATAGAGACACTCCAGATTAGTAAAACAAACAATAGTGGAAGCATGGTCATCATCAGAAGACCTTATCAATCAGAATGGCTGGTTTTGCTTGCTGAGGGGGGCCAGGTGTGCTCATAGAGGTACCATGTAAAGAAACCCCTGTAAAAGAAAGCCTCTGACTAGCCCTTCCTGGCTACTAAGAATTAGATCATACAACATTGAGGTAATCCTATGTGATGAAGCATCTACCCCACACTGGCAGAGGAATTAATAGACCTGTAGGGAGGCTGTGCAGAAAGCAGCCAATAGGAGTGGAGCTGCTAGGAACAACCAATTGGGGCCCAGCAGGCTCATATAAAAATTGATGAAGGGACGAGCAAGGTCAGTTGCTGCTGGGAGTTCAGGGAGTACAGACTGTGTCCCTGGATGACTGAGAAAATTATAAGCACCTTGGACAGAGCAGTGGCTGGCTCCTGGGACTGAATAGCTGAGGCCTTGAGATAAGGACAAAGAATGTGCTGGGGTCATGGGGGCCCAGGGAAACAGAGCGGCATTGAAAGAAGTTGCAGAGGAGCAACCGAGTATGTTATTTACAGGATCACTGGATTGGGACCCGAGTAGTGGGTGGGCCTGGGGTCCCACCTCACTTTCCACTAGGGTGATAGCTGGACCGTTGGACAGCGATACCTACCCTCAGAAAGGGGGAAACACAGATGAGGACTAGCCGGAGGGCTGAGTTGAGAAGAGGATGCTGCAGCTCTAAGAACTGAGGGTGCAGCCATAAGCAGGAGCAAAGGCAGATGTATCCGTCGGCCTCCAGCTAATTTCCATCACAGCCAGGAGGAGTGCTAATCTGGTGATGAGGTCTGTACCCCATGATAGTCCAGTCCGGAAGGATGGTGGTCAAAATGCAGAACCTCAAAACTTGCATACACAAAGTGCTTCTCTTTGCATTGTTGTCCTTTGTGCTTTGAGGCTAACAGACGGGTGGCCAAAGTGGTTGAGCCAAGAGGGGGTTTTGGTCTCAGAAACCTGGTGAAAGAGATCAGCTGCTTCAGCAGGAGAAAAAAAATCACCCTTTCTTCCTTAAGGATTTCTTCTCGAAGTGTGAGAGCAAATTGGCTACAATCGTAAAGAGACAAGCACAAAGTTTTTTGACATAATTGGGAAATCAAATTAAAAACAACACCACCACCCCAAACCACTGGGGCAAGGGTATTGCAGGACCCGGTTGAGGGAAACGGGCTGCATGCACCGTTCACAGCATGGTATTCTCAGTGCTGAGCTGTCTCGCTTCAGCTGCTGGTTATCTGAGATCAGCTACTCAACTTGTACCTGCAGTGATTGAGTATCTGCTTGAAGTCGGAGGGCCCCATTGGCTGAGTCCGCTGCTTCCAGTAGTGGCTGTACTCTAGTCTTCAGTGAAATGCACCCTCAGCCCCATCCACAAGCGTCCCATTTGCAGGTGTCTACTTAGCTGTACATCCCAGGAGACCCCCCTACATTTTGCCCTCTAACAAGCCCTCATTCATTTAGGAGCAGCGGATAATTTAATGGGTGCAGCTACAGCTCAGAGCCTACAGATAACCCTGCTATACAAGACCACGCCTGACACAATCAAAACGATCAATGATTTCCCTCTCTTCTCAGGTACAGTTGTGGAGGAGATTGTTGCCCTGAAGGCCATTATTCAGGGACATGGAGAAATGTCACAATTTGCTAGGATCCACTGCCTGCATTTTCTGTCTGGCCTTTGTGACCTCTTCCTTCACTAGTGAGAGCAGAAAATCTCCTTCCTGTCAGAACTCTGCCAACAGCATGGCCAGGGACCAATGAGCATTGCACATAGAGCCAGTCAGGCTCAAACAGGGTAGTTGTGTGCACTCAAACACCTAGTAGGAAACTATGGAACTTCCCTGCTCCCACCAAGTACCGTGACCACACTGATGTCTTTGAGAAGACAGGTGAATAAAACCTCCCCCAACTTTAGGACTATGACTGACCCACACAACTTCAGCCAGGGCCAAAGATACCAGAGGTTCATTTCTAATTTTTCAAAACAAGCCAAACTCCTCACTGCCCTACTCCAATAAAACCCACCAAGTTCCATTGGTTGCCCATGGCCCAGCATGCATGTGAGCAATTGCCACTGGCCTTCACTGCCCCACTCCAGTATTGGCCCAACCTGACATGGTGAAAGCTTTCAGTGTAGAAGCCGACACCTCTAGTACGGCAATCAGGGCCGTCCTCTCCCAAAGGCATAGACGCAAGCAAATACTACATCCCATTACCTCTTACTCAAAGAAGCTCATACCTGCAGAATGAAAGTATGATGAGGAATTCCTAGCAATTAAGATTGCCTTTGAAGAGTGGAGATGCCTCTTGGAAGGAACCTTTTGTCTGGTTCACGCATTCAAGGGCCATAAGAACCTGGAGTATCTATACTGGGCCAAGACTCTGAACCAACCACAGCTCTGATGGGCTCTAGTCTCCTCTCGGTCCAACTTCACCTTGACTTTACCACCTTGTCCCAAAGACATGGTCCTAACTCATGAGGCCCCAGTCAGGAACCAGCCCACATTTGCAAATCCCATAACTTTATTAACGCAATTCATTGCCCGGACCTGATTGCATTCACCCATTCTGCTTTGGTCTGCAGAATTCTATCCAGTGAGTTGGCCAAGAACCACACAACACTCAGAAGGGGATCATGTTTGTGTAGGACTACATCTATATTCCCCCTGGATCTGCAACTGTGCCGTGACTTCACCTTGGCAAGACACTTATAGAACTGAACAATTGCCACACCATTCCTTCTGGTGGCCCCGAACGAACACAAAGTAAAGACCTTTAGAGCTTCAGTACTAAAAAAAAAAAGTTATTGCTTTACATTTCAGAATCGATTTGTAGTATTTTCTGCATATTGCATTCTTCAAAGTGGAGGCAACACGCTGTAAATTTACATCTGTGCTACCAATCTGCTATTTTGATCCTTGAATTAAAATATTGATAATGGACCCAGCACTGCAGTCCTCACACACCCAGTCCTCCAACTGACATTAGTCATGCAGTTTTCAGTCCCACTATGAATGAGCTTGAAAAAATGTTTATTTTCAGCATTTTGCAATTCTGAAAAAAAATCAACAACAGTGTAGACATAGGCTCAGGGATGATTCCCCATGTACAGTTGCATGGGGGAGATCTATCCGTTAGCCAGCTTTTAATCCATTCCATGTGTGCCATGCCAATTTTATACCATTCAAGATTTTTAATCAAAATGTCATGCAGTACCATGTCAAGCAATCTCACGTCAACTACATTTTTAACCACCTAAAAATCAGATTAGTCTGACAGAATCTATTTTCCATGAACCCATTTTGATTGGCATTAATTATACTAGTCTCCTTTCATTTACTAACCTAGTCCTGTCTCAGCTGCTCCATATCTAGCCTGGGAGCAATGTCAGAGTGACAGGCCTATGATTACATGAATCATCCCATTTACCTTTTTTAAATTCTGTCTCAACATTAGCTTTCTTCCAGTCTTCTGGAACTTCTTCAGTATTCCAAGACTTATTGGAAATCAATATTAAGGGTCCAGCTTGCTCCTCGTCCAGGCCTTTTAAACCTCTTGCATGCAAGTTTTCTAGCCATGCTGATTTAAAAATGTCTAACTTCAGTAGTTGCTCTTTCACATCCTCCTGAGATGCTAGTGGAATGGAAGGAGTGTTATCTCCCCCTCCTTCCCAAATATAGAAGAGAAATATTTATTCAACACTTCTGCCTTTTCTGCAATATTAATAACTATCATTTTCATCTAGTAATGGACCAATATCTTTGTCATGATTCTTTTTCCTTCTTAATATACTTATTATCCTTAACTCTGCCATCCATAAATTTCTCCTTGTGTCTCTTTGCTTCCCTTATCAAGTTTCTGCAATCCCTAGCATCTGATTTGTATTCAATACTATACCTTCTCCTTTCTTACATTTGTTACATATATTTTATTTTTATTTCTACCTTCACTTCCCTCTAGACTACATCAGATTTTTAATAAATACAGCCTTCCTCCTCAATTGTGGCTTTTGGGGCATCTACTAACTAAGGTGTTCTTAAACAATTCCCAATTATCATTTATGGGTTTTTTTTCCAATTAAGTTCTTTCTCCCAGCTGATTTGGCTCATAATTGTTTTCTGCTTTGTGAAATTGGCCTTTTAAAAGCAATATATATATTGCAATATATATTACTACTCAGGCTTTATTCAGTTTGCACACCATCATGTGTTCAACTCAAGGTTGCAGTACTTAACCTACCAAATGTAGCTCTGTAGTCATTCCTTTTCTGTCTATTAAGATGAGGTCTAAAATAGAATTCCTTGAGGGTGCGTAAAAAATTTCTGAGTTAAGAAATTAACATTTATAATATTTAGGAAGGCCAAGGATGTTTTAGTACGTGCAACATAAAACATCCAGCATATGTCATTCAAAGTCCCCCATGATCAGGCAATTCTTCTTCTTACATGTTATAGGTAAGTGTGTAAGAAGGCAGTCATCCTGTTCCCTAATGTGAATTAACGGTCTGTAGCATACCTCAACATATACCCCCATTTTGTGCTTTATCTGTTACTTACAACATTGATCCACAAATGTTCAAGATAAATTTTCTCCAGCACTATCAGTGACTCAGACAGAAAATGCTATTTTTGACATAAACTATTACACCCCCTTCCCATTTGCCCACTCGATCTGTCCTAAATAGGTTATTATAATTGATTTTTAACATTCCAATCATATGAATCATTCCACCAGGTTTCAACAATACCAGCTAGATCAAATTTATGAACAATTCCTCATGTTTGTTATCCTGGCTCCTAGCATGGGTGCATAGGCATTTAAGAATTTCTTCTCTTCGCATCTTTTGGTTTCTTGAATAATATTGCTCTCAGCATCTCGATTTTGTGCTGAGCGCTCATTTCTTTTCCCTCTTTATTAGTTTAACTCTCTCCTGGCTTCTAGTCCCCCAAGGAAATTAATTCCCCTTCTACTGGTGTGGAGATCATCCAAACTATATAGTTCTCTCTCTTTCCCCAGAGAAGGTGGAGCAATGCTCCACAAAATGAGAACCCAACACCATTTATCTAGCCAGTGGTTCATTTCCAGAATCTCCTGCCTTCTGTCTTCCTTTACTTAGGGAAAGGAAGGATCTCAGAGAACATTCTCAGAGAACATTTTTCAGCATGCTTCTGAGTTCCCTGAAGTAATCTATTATCTGAGAGAGATCACACGATACATAGAAATTATTGCCAAATATCAACGATCACCAATGGATTTTTGCCTATTGACTTCCTGTGGGGTACCCTCAAGATCTTAACCCTCCCTCTGCAAAGGGTTTGGAAAACTGTAATTTCTCCTAGTAGTATGGCTTGCAGTCTTAGGTATTAACCTCCTGCCCTCTCAGACACAGAAATCAGACATAGGTCCCTGATAGATGTCTATCCAACCTCCTCTTAAATATGTCCAGTGATGGAGATTCCACAACCTTCCTAGCAACTTATTCCAGTGTTTAACCCCCCTGACAGTTAGGAAGTTTTTCCTAATGTCCAACCTAAACCTCCCTTGCTGGAATTTAAGCCCATTGCTTCTTGTCCTATCATCAGAGGTCAAGAACAATTTCCATTTTTCTGCTTGAATGGTAACATTTTCAAAAACTTTTAAATGACTTGGGAGTCTACATGCTGTTCTCAGAAGTGACCTAAGCACTTATTTAAGGTCAATGGGGACTAAGTGCCTAACTCACTTAGAGGCTTTTAGAATCCCATTAGGCGCCTAAATACCTTTGTAAATCTCGACCTAAAGTCCTTTGTAGTATATCCCTTTCCCTGTTGGTGTTTATAGCCCATCCAGTATTAGGGTTATTTGCGGATTTTATTAAGGTACTGTTTACTTCCTATTTCAGATCATTAATGAAGATCTTAATTAAGACCATAAAGTTTACAGATCTCTGTGGTACTTTCTACTAGCCACCTCATCCAACCCATCCCACTTCTCATTATTGCTACCCCTTTCCCAGGAGCATGGTCAGGTAGTACAATTTTGGCCTATTAGATGGCTCAAACCCCCAAGAGGTTTTTCAGGAATAGCTCAGTTACCTGCAACCAGCCTTTGTTCTGCTGAGTGCCAAACATAAAGGTGGATTATTTGCTAGCTAGGCCTCAAAGTAAATGCATAAATAGACCTAGCTTTTCTTCTGCCAAGTCTAAACAAAAGACACAACAGGGTAGGCATAGTTTGACTCCTATATTTGGAGAGGGCACCTTCAGTCAGGCCAATGGGGCCACACGTGGATGGAGGGGGAGGAGAAATTCCATATCTTCCTGAGGCTTGTGGATTGGAGGAGGGGTTCAACACCTCCTCTGCCCCTCCAAGCAACACCCATGCAAAACAGTCTATGATTCCTGGCCCTCAATCAGCACACTACTGTTCTCCTAGGAAGTCAAGAAAGGAGCTCATATGTTCTTCCCCAGAATTTCCTAGATCACCTCACTCCTACAATCCCTCAGTTGTCCCCAGAAAGAAGGGGAAAATGCCACTTCTTTCCTTTCTCGGGTGCCTAGCTCCTGCCTGCCTTCTCATTTAATTTTCCTCTTAGCTGGAGGTCTCTCCCTCCTGGGCTTGCAGTTCAGGCAAGTTCTCTTGCTGTTTCCCCTTTGTGGGCTATTGACACTCTCTTGGTCTCTGATTAGATGTGGGCTATGTACCCCTTTGTTTGTGATCTTTTAGCCCCGTTTCAGTGCCCAGTGATGTGTGGCCACAATTTTATACCAAAAGGTTCCTTCCTACAATTTGCCTTCTCACTCATTGATACAGGTGACACACTTTGGGAAAAATATACTCCTCTCACCCTTTTCCCCTCCCCAGATCCATTCATTCTACACTGTTCCCTCACCCTTTCTCTCACAAATCCATCAGCTCCCCACTCTCCTGTCTGTCAGTCCTTTACTTCCCTCCCTAGCACTGCTTTACTCACCCAATTCTCAGCCTCTCATCCAGGCTTTTCTACCTGGCAGCATTTCCTCACCTCAGAGGGATTGTCCAAGAGCTATTACGGGCAACAGTACTAGCAGGCAAAGGCTCCTCAGTCTCTGGCTCTGTGGTGAGTGGTCAGTTAGGGAAAGAGAGCCCCTTGGTTCTTAAGGGGGGAAGATCTCCCCTAGCTGCTGATCACTGGTGGGAGCAGGCTGTTGGATTGGGGAATATAGCACCAAGTTTCATCTCATCACCAGCTTCTTAGAGTGAAGGCAGGCAGGCTGGAGAGGCTATGAAACTCCTAGCAGTAGCTTGGCTCAGTCTCCTCTCCCCCCTCCTCCTGCACTGCAGAGCAGCTGGTGGAGGGGCTTGCAGGGACTACTTGGTCTGTTTAGAGACACTGGTGAGAGACTCAGGTAAGGTTTTCCCCTTGCAGTAGCTGTTGCAGATGACAACCCTAAGTGTAGTCAGACAGGGGTGGCCATTTTAACAGGCAGGGCTAGAATTTTTATTTTGGGACAAGCTGCAGAACAATTTCTGCTGTTTTCCCACACAAATACAACCAATTTCTGTCCATGACTGTCTTGCTATTATGCAGAGGGCTGGTCTAAGGACTTTGCGAAGGATGATAGATGATTCTTTGGGATACGCTCCACACTCACCCGCCAGACTATTTTCACCATGAATTCAACAGAATTAGGTCAATGCCCACTGCTTCTGAAAATCCCGATCAAAATGTTTAAATGGATGGGGGACCATAGCTTCCTGCTGCAGAAGTGGTGTCCAGCTGCATATTCCTATCAACTTTTGCTATGGGTTTGCATTGCTGAGTTACATTGGGATATACTTTCAAGGGCATCTTTGCAAGTGAAAAGTTCTTCACTAGAAATGTATTTATTTGCTACAAAAACGGAGTCTCTTTTACATGGTGAAAAGGCTGGTTCTTTCACTCAGGGGTTTAGTGGGCATCAGTGATATTCCTCCTGTCTGACCAGACTTAATTTTTCAAGGAAGATTTCATGAGATGCTGCTTTACTCTCATCCAAATACATAACATCTTCTGGATTCCCTCCATCCACTACATTTGTAATTCTGTCAAAAAAGCAATCAAATGTGCCTGATTCAATATCTTCCGTGTGACCCCTAAGCTGCTGGCTGCTCAGATTTCATTCTCCTCTAGCTATAAAGTGATTTTTCTCCTTCTCAACATTTGTTTTGAGAGACAAGGTGGGTGAGGTAATAGCTTGGACCAGCAGAAGTCCAAAAAAAGATATTAACTCACCCACTTTGTCTCTTTAACTTCCTGCAACTGACACAGCTACAATAAAACTTCATACAATATTTGTTCTGGTATCTCACTAGGAATGCAAATGTCTTTGAGGACAGAAATTGCTGTGTAACCTCCTTTTTGTTCCCCTCACTGACCGTGCTATCTTGGATCTGTCATCTTGGAAGGAGCTGCTGTGGATTGTGTGGACTCTTTTCCCTCGTTGGCCAATACTAGAGCATAATACTAACCAATGCATTAACCTTTTTCAGTCTTGAGTCTGAAAGCCTTGGCTGTCAGGCTGATAGCATTTATGGGTGGCTGGTAGAACCAGTATCTTCAAGGTTTCTACAGCCTTACTATTAGAATAGCAAACACTTAGGCCATGTCTTCACTATGGCCAAGATCCACCCTGCTGCTATTGATCTTCCGGAGTTCGATCTAACAGATCTAGTAAAGGCCCACTAAATTGAACCCAGAGAGCACCTCATCAGTGCTGGTACTCCTGCTCCTCATGAGGAGTAAGGGAAGCTGACAGGAGCGTTTGCTACTGTTGACCTTCCGCTGTGGAGATCCCGCGGAAACTCCAGTTAAGGTGCGTTGACTCCAGCTATGTAATTAACATAGCTGGAGTTGCATATCTTCGTTTGACTTTCCTCTGTTGTATAGACCTGGCCTTAGTTCTTTGTGGCTGTCGCTCTGTGAGGCCTTGACTCAGCAAAATACTTTAACTATATGCTTAATTTTAAGTATGTGAGCTTTCCTCAGAGATTTAACCCAAATCAGGCACAGAATCGAGACTAAAGTCTCCTTCCTGGTTCACTTACTTAATTTTAAATCTCCCCAACTGTCTCAAATTAACAACTGGCAATCAGAATTTTACTTGACACTGTGGCTTCTAACTTTTGAAACTACATACCTTACCCACTACACGAATTACAAGGCCAATCAATTGTAACAGTACAAACAATCAGATTCAAATTCTCTTAGTACTAATTTTATGTCACAGGTTTCCTCCTCTCCTCCCCTCGCCCCAACTTACAGCACTGTGGTACAGAACATCTGCCAGGAAATACCATAACATGTCAGCTATGTGTGTCCTTTCTGGAATTTTTTTCACCCTTTATACATGACTTTATTTCATCTTGTTCCAGCTCCCTTTTTCTGTTCCCACTTTCTCTCGCCCCCTCCTTTTTCTTTGTTCCCTAACTCTGTTAAGTATTTTGTTTCTGTCTTATTTGTTCTTTTATCTTTCCTCTTCCAAGCCTTCTCCTTATTTGAAAACATAAACTACAGCCACAAATCCTTGATCTTTTGGTTATCTCTTCCCCATTCTTTCATCTCTCTTCTTCTGGCTTGCTTCCCCCCTACCCTGTTCTTTCTCCATCCTGTTGTCTCCTCTCCCTCTGTTCTCTTCTATTATCTCGCTTCCACTTCTGTTCTCCCTTACTGTCCCCTGCTACGTTGCTCCATCCTGGGATTTTAATCATAGCAGTAACATTTATCTTCTCCTTCATTGTAGCAATTCTTTCACTGAATAGTACCTTCTGACAGCATAGACCAGCGGTTCTCAACATATTTATCATTGTGTAGCCAGCACCGCAGGAGCCAGGTGGAAAAGCAGCAGCTGACAGGACCCTGACCCCAGGTCCCCATCCTGTGGGGCCAGGCAGAAGCCCCAGACATTCAACCTATGTGGCCACAAGGCAGTCTCAGACTCCTGACTGACCCAGAACCTGCTATGCAGGGCTGTGGGGGAGCCCTGAACTCTGCCACATGGTGCTCTGGACCCTGACTGCGTAAGGCCAACCAGCTGCCCCATTGACTGGGGACCACACCTGGCAAGCTAGCTGCACCACCGACCAAAGACCCCCCAGGCCTGGCCTTCCCCAGACCCCTGACTGCCCCAGACCCCAATTGTGTGGGGCGGGTGGTAGTCCCAGAACTTGTGACATGGGGTTGCAGCCCTGGGAGTCCCCAGAGCTCACCAGGCTGACCCAGGATTAACCCTGGAACCATCCAGGAGTCCTGGACCCCAAAGTCCGTGGGTCTGGTGGCCTCTTGCACATAGCTGGACTAATTGGGCCATAGGCAGCCCACAGGCCACAGGTTGAGAACTGCTGGCATAGACCCTGTTGGCTCTTTCTTAGGTCCATTGATTAACTTGTGGAAAGAAGAGCAGGTATGTAGTAGCAGCTGCCCAACCAACCAGTACTCTTCTGTTTCTTTTTAAAGGGTATTCTCCTAAGTAGAGCCCCTTTTGGTTTGTGGGAAGCACACTAGCAAAACAATGGTTTTCTCTGGTTGCCCATCTTTTTCCTTCTCTCCTTTAATTCCAGAAGATGCTGCTGCTGTTCAGATGCGGTATTGTTGCTGACACTGCCAATACCAAGCCCAGCATGAATCTATTTATTGCTGCTGTTGTTTGTTTGCTCCACTTTCTTCTAGTTTAGCAGAAGGAATTGTTTTAATTGTGGCTGGACCCAGGACGGGTTGAAAATATAGTATGGGTACCAAAACCAACATTCTGGGGAGCAGTAGGTTTTGGTGTTTCTGCCAGCAACAACAAGTAACAAACAATAAAATCCTTTATTGTAGCTACTACTCTCTTATCTTAAGGAATAGATGGCTATCTCTTTCTCCCCTGTTGTAGGCATTGAAGTCTGTACAAGGAGAGCCATGTCCTTCAGACAGCTCATTCCTTGAATAAATGTTGATTGGCATTAGGCCATGTTGGCTTCTTCTGAGCCAATTTCAGTTTAATCCACACGCTTCATTGTTGTGTTTACTGGCTGCCTTTATTCTTTTTTTCATCACATTTACATTTGCCTCACAGGAATTTTAATGAAGCTCCTAAAGCGTTTGCAAGCCTGACAAACTTTTTATTAAAAAGAACTGTGCATGTGATTCTGAAATTAAATGTGGAGTCTGAGTGGGCCAGATAAGGGCTCTGAGATGAGGTGTGCTTAAGTCAATGCTTACATCATACAGAACTGACAGATGTATCATAGCGTGCTCTAATTTCTCACTCAGGAAAGTCTGCAGAGCCCGGACCCCAGTTCTGGTATTCAACTAACAACAACTGGAGTGCTATTATATTGTTAAAATACTGCACAATAAAATAATTCTTCAGATATACGACTGCATCCTTTAAAAATGCTTCTGAAGTTGTATTGCCAGTCTGGATGCAAAAGGAAGCTCTATGTCATGTTTAATAAGCACTCAAAAGTCTGCCCCACAGACACAAAATGTTTTTTGTCTAGATGAGCACCCCTTACAGTCTGACTCTGATCAGGCTTCTGAAAACTTTGTTTGCTTTGGGTGTGGCCAGAGGCTTAACACAGGTATTAGCCCAGTTACTCCCATACTAGCAACCGATTCCTAATTTTTCACTCTGGGACATTTTTAATGTGCACATACATGACCAGAAGCTTAAAAGAGCCATTTTTGGTTCATCCTACTAGCAAAAATACATAAATTAAGATTTTCAAAGCAGAGCAGGGGGTTTAGAAAAATATCTTATTTTAAAATAACATTGTCATGCCTCGATCCCCCAACCTGACACTATGCGTGCAGAGTTACGAGGCCGGCTAGCAGAATAACCTCTGCAAAACCTCTGTTGCTGTGGTTCCCAGAGACAAATTTATTCAATCTCAGTCCCTCTGAGATTCAAAAAAGAAAACAAGACTAGTTCTTCGCTGCCACCACACAAGTGATTCCAAGAAAAATCAGGGAAGAGATCACTTGGGAATCTCTTCCCTAAGGTAAAGCTCCCCCCCCGCTCCAACCTCCGTTTTGCTTGGAGTTGGATAAACAGAGGGAATCCACAGACAACAATAGACTCTGCCCTTGTAACTAGGCAGTTAATCCTAGGGACACAACAATTAACCAATTCCGGTTAATTAGAATAAAATGAAAACTCTTTTATTATCAAAACAAAACTACTGTTGCAAGCATAGTAAATTGGCTAGGTGGAAAATAGCCACAATACATAGTCTCAGGGAAAGTCCCTGGGCTGTAATCCTTAGTTACAAAAGAGAAAAACAATTAGCCAGCTCAGACATGATTTCCAAACCCCCAAATACAGAAAACAATAAACACTGATGGACTATCTAAGCTTTTCCCTACTTACACATTTAAAGAAATCCGTTTTTAGAGAGAGAAGCGTCTCCCATCTCCCTCAATACCTGGGAGAAACTGCTCTGGTCTCAAACAAAGAAGAGAGAGAGAGAAAAACCCTCTTTTCCAATTTGAAATTCCTACCTGCATTGTTATTGGCTGATTACCGGAATCCCCCCTTGCCGACACCTTTGCTAGGTACCTGAGTTAACCCCTTAGTCACCGGGTGCTGGTTAGTACTCCTGATCATAACACATAAACACAAGTTTGGAGTGCTTCTTGGGAGAAAAGAACTGTTGTTTAGTTATACTAGTTAATCTTTTCCCCCTTCTCATTCTTCCTTTGCTCAAAGTATAATATTTAATAACCTTTTAGAATAACACCATTAGAAAGGCTGTTGAATTAATTTAGTCAGAATGTCAGCCTCAAATTACAGACAATTAAGTCGTATCCTTCAAACTATTTTGATACACACACACACATACACACACACACACACACACACATGTTTTTGGGTTTCTAGGTACATAAAATCCTAAAATTATAAAACAGCTATCTTTATCACCAAAATATATATATGATGCACATATCCTATTGCTTGGTATCAACTTTAATTCAGGAACCTGAGGGTATTCTACACAGCAGCGTTATTAAGAGCATGTCTACACTACAAGCCTTTATTTCGAAATAATGTTGAGCTGGAGGTCTTCTTGCTCCGACTCATGGTAACCCTTATTTCATAAGGAGTAAGGGAAGTTAAAGGAAGAGTGTTCTTCCTTCGACTTCCTGCTGTGTAGACAGCACCTAAAGCCAAGTTAAGCTATTTTGACTTAAGCAATGCAATTGACGTAGCTGAAGTTGCGTAGCGACTTTAGCCCTGCTGCGTAGAAGTACCCTGAGCTACTAATAGGTGCATTCTGCAACATAAATAGGTGGATGATTTGCTTTTTCATCATAAGGACTTGCAAGCAGAGCATAGAAAAGTGAAAGCATCTCATATAAAAATTAGCAGAGCATTAAAAGCTGCCAAATTTTTATTTCCTGGAGCAAAAATCTAAATAGCAGCATAGAAAAAAAGCTCTCATTGGGCACACTCCAACTTACATTCAGAGCATCTCTTGACCAATACATATAAACTTTTATAATTATTCTTTCCTGGTAACTTTTTAAAAAACCTTTTGTGAAATCCTGTGGTGGAACAAATGCACCATCTGATGAAAAATGCTATTAACAAATCAACCCAATGGAAGAAGTCCTTTAAAACCACCTTCTTTCGGATGATTTTGTGGCAGGGCCAATTGGCAATCAAATCCGGGCTGTGATACAACAATCTTGCAGCATTTTTTTACTGTAAATGATTCTACTGCGTCTACCACAGGATTTAAATAGCCCAATGAGGATTTGTTAATGTTGGATTCACAATGTTTTTGCACATAATATCCCTTTGTTTAGATTGACAGGCCTTGGCCCTTCTACCCCATGCAGACATGCCAGTTAAGGTACTACTGCACATTGGAAAGTTGACTGCACTTGTTCCGCTCCAGCAGATTTTCAATTTCCATTGTGCCTCACAGACACAGAGAGGTGCCAATACAACATGAAGAGAAATGGGAGAGAAAAAAAGGGCAGAAAATTTCTCATTTTCATTGCTGTTTGTGATGACATGCTTTTTCCCCAACATATTAGACAAAAGGCACCACTGCTGTTGCTAAGGTGAGAAATTACTCTCCTTTGCCTCTCTATGTCCTCTTTGTCTGGTAATCCCCCAGTGGTTAAAAAAATAGTCTGTTACTACACAGGAACTCCCTCAAGAAACCCTCTTATTTCAGCTACTCAATATATGTGCAATCTCAATATATGTGCAATTAACAACATGTGCAATGAATAAAATTAATACAAAAAATTAAGAATTTTACCACTTTTTTTGGGGGGTGGCAGTTCAGTAGCTTGCCCCGGGAACAGAAAACCTTAGTTTCGGCTCTGACCTCATATCCTCTGGGCTCATATCTCAGGCTGTGTCTAGACTGCATCCCTCTGCCGACAGAGGGATGCAAATCAAGCACTTCGGAAGTGCAAATGAGCCCGGGATTTAAATATCCCAGGCTTCATTTGCATACTCACGTTCTGATGCTGTGCCGATAAGGCTCAGTGTCGGAAGTGAAAGTAAAGTGTAGCTGCGGTTCTGCCGCGTTTCTGCCGACAGCGGGGGCTTTTCCGGCAGATCCTGTACTCCTCTGCCAGAAAAGCCCCCGGTGTCAGCAGAAACGCAGCGGAACTACGGCGACACTTTACTTTCACTTTTGACACTGAGCCTGATTGGCACAGCGTCAGAACGTGAGTATGCAAATGAAGCCCGGGATATTTAAATCCCGGGCTCATTTGCACTTCCGAAGAGCTTGATTTGCACCCCTCTGTCGGCAGAGGGATGCAGTCTAGACATTGCCTAAAGCCCAGAGCCTGAGGCTGTCAGGCTTGCTGGTTGGAACCATGGTGAAGAACAGGTACCAAGGGTCAAAGGCAGCCGGAGGGTTGGGACTGGGCTGAAGGCAAGGCTGAAACTGGAGTCAGGAGACAGGCCATGGGTCAGAAGCAAGATCAGAGACTGGATGCAGGTCAGGGTGTCAGGAGGCAGGTATAAGACTGGAGCAGATCAGTAACAGGGCTGGAGAAAGGTTGGAGCAAGGCATAGACAAGGCTGAAATAGGCTGTAGCAAGGCTCAAGCAAGGATGGAGCAGGAAGAGGAATCGGAGCAAGGGAAGATGAAAGCGTAGGCAGGCTGTAACACCACAAGGTGGCAGGAACTGGTTCCTGGCTGAGAAGTGCTGTTCCACAGATTCACTGGCGGCTCTAGCAGTGCTAATGAAATATCTGTACTAGGGGGTCATTTGAGTGGCGCTCTACCTAGGGAAGGGTTGTGACAGCATGCCCGAGGGCTGAGTCACTGCAGCTGTTTGGGAGGAGAGTCACAGCACCTACTGAAGCACTGAGGATGGGCAGGTGAGGGCCTGTCCACATCTAAAGGCCCCTCCCCACAGCCTAAGGGGCAGAGCCACTGGACCCAGGCATCAGCTAGTCACAGAAGACAACATATGAAATTCCAGGGATGGGAGTGAGTGTTACATGTTCAAAATCAGAGGGGGACACTGAGCCGAGAGCCCCAGACAGTGCCCACTGCTTCTCAAAAACTTCCAGGGAGCCAGTGGATGACTCAGAGGAAATCTGCCTGGAGGCATGACTTCAGGAGGGTATGTCTACACTAGCTCATTAGTTTGAGCTAGGTAGGCAAATGAGGGCAACCGGGTTGCAAATGAAGCCCGGGATATTTAAATCCCGGGCTTCATTTGCAACTCCGGTTGCCCTCATTTGCCTACCTAGCTCGAACTAACGAGCTAGTGTAGACATACCCAGAGAGATCAGAAATAGACGCCACAGTCACAGAGCACCCAGGCTATGTCTAAACTGGCGGGTTCTTGTGCAAGAACGGCCATTCTTGTGCAAGAACCCGCAGAGCGTCCACACTGCCCTCCCGCTCTTGTGCAAGATTTACAGTACGGCATCAGAAGACAGGGCTTCTTGCGCAAGAGCTACGCTCTTTTCAAACAAGTGTAAGCCCTCTTGCGCAAGAGCTCTTGCGCAAGAGGGCAGTGTGGATGCGTGGCAGGGGTTTCTTGCGCAAGAAAGCCCTATGGCTAAAATGGCCATCAGAGCTTTCTTGCACAAGAGAGCGTCCACACTGCCATGGATGCTCTTGTGCAAAAGCACATGGCAGTGTGGACATGTTCGTGTGCAAGAGTTCTTGCACAAGAACTCTTGTGCAAGATATTCTTGCGCAAGAACCTGCCAGTGCAGACATAGCCCCAGTGTCCTCCTCCTGGCGGAGAGTTGTGAGACCTATTTAGTTCCCTGGGGTGCACAAGTGCAAGCTTGCCCACATCTATGGGCCTCCCTTCCCTCCTCCCCCCACCGCTTAAGTGGAAGAACCACTGGACTTAGGACTGAAGTAAATGTAGGGAACAACAAATGATAAAACTAGAGTAAGAGTAAAGCATATAGGGTCAAAATCAGGGAGACAAAGGTGGGACACCGAGCCAAGAACCCCAGACAACATCCACTGTTCCTCAAAAGCATGCAGTGAGCCAGAAGACATGGCCCAGAAGAACTCTGCGGAAAGACATGACTTGTCCAGCTTCTTCCTCTGAGGAGAGAGTCATGGCAGTTGAGTGAGCAGCCCTGTTCTGGATGCAGGTTTGCATCACTCCCCACAAAGCTTTGAACTTCTACTTTCTGCCTGCTGCAAACAAGGACATTTCCAATAGGGAAACTACATAAAGGCCAGAACTAGTGTAAAATGGGCATAACCCCACTGTCTACATCAATTTACCTCAGCTGAGGATTTGAGCCAAAATGCTTTTCCCTTCAGTTACAAACTTAAGAAATTGCTCCTCCCCAGTTCTGAGGCAGGCTGATCCAATATCCACTGAAATCAACGGAAAGACTCGCTGGATTTTTATCATGCCCTACTGGCAGTTCAACCTGCATTTGGGGAAGAGAGAAAAAAGAAAAATCTGCTACTTTTCAAGCTACTCCTGCAGACAGAGTTTGTTCTTTTATTAAATTGGGAGGCATCCAGATGCTAAAGTGATCGGAGCCATCATCCTGTCTAAAACAGCAGCTATTGAATGGAAAGATGAGGAGTTTGAGCCCCATGTCAGGCAAACTGATTTATTCTACTATTTAAAAACATTAAGGGAAATGTATTATTAAAGCTTTTAAGCACTTGCTAGGTTTACATTTATTGATAGATTTCAGGGAGAAAAAAATTAAATCGATACAAAAAAGAAAACCATGAAAAGGTCTTGACATTTCTTCTCAAAGATTATTCTTGGAAACTTTGAGTAGGATTTTCTGAAGCTCTGAATGTCGGCCTAGCTCTGCTCCTGTTGAAGTCAACGGTTCAAAAGCACGCTGCACTGACCCACCCCTGCTTGGGTTGCAGTCAATGATAAATTTCACATTTATTCTTCACCCACACTTTTTATTTTTTTAAAGGAGAGTTTGCCAAGATAGATCAAAATCTTTACATTTGTGCAACTGCTCCAGCACTGCTTCTTCCCCTGTAACAAACATGGAGGAATAAGGACACAGTGCTAACCCTCTGGGGGCTGGCCCGGCTCTGTGCTCCCGGAATGGGTGGGGCCAAGAGAAGCCAGCCCTCAGCACTGCTTGGAGCATGATGTGCTCCCCACCCAACCCTTAGCGCTGCCCAGAGTGCGCGGCGTGGTGCTCCGGCAGTGATTTAAAGGGCCAAGGTCTCCGGCTGCCACTGATGCTACTGTAGTGGCTGCAGCCCCGGGCTCCTTTGAATCACCGGGCCCTGCAGCAATTGCCCCCTTTGCCGCTCCCATCAGTGGGCCTGGTACTAGCAATGCTGAATACTGGTATGATGTGCAAAGGTTTACTGCACTCACGTTGAGAATGCATGTGTCAGGGCGCTGCTCCACTGCTCAGCAGTCGTGTCATACAGGAAAAGAAGCTTGCCAGAAATATATCTAGGACACCCATAAGAACAGACATACCAGGTCAGATCATCTAGCTCAGTGGCTCCCAACCTTTTTTATACTGTGGACCGGCAAACCCATTCCCAAAGTTTTGGCAACATTTTATTTATATGCAAATAATGAATAGGCAAATAAAATGTTACCAGTCTGCCAAAAGCCCCAGTGCCCAAAGCTCCCCAGTGCCCAAAGCCCCCCAGTGCCAGCCCTAACCCCTAATGCCCCCCAACCCTCCACTCCCCACAGCACCAGTCACTGACCCCAGAGTCCCCTGCACCCAACCCCAGCGCCAGCCTTCTGCCCTCACTGCCCCCCAGTGCCAGCCCTGTCCCTATAGTCCCCCCACCACTAGCCATACCCCTAGAGCTCCCCAGTGCCAGTCCTCCACTCCAGACACCTAGTGCCCCCTCCCCAGTGTCAGCCTTCCACCCTGGCCCAGCGCTGGTTGGCTAAGAGGTGGGGCAGGACATGCCTCTCCCAACAGCTGCAGTAGGAGGGGAGGCGCTGGGCGGTGTATCCCAGTCCCAGCTCCCAAAGCCGCCATGGCCCAGCAGCCAGCAGTTCACAGACGAGCACAGATCCATGGACCGGTGGTTGGGAACTGCTGATCTAGCTCAGTATTCTGTCTTCTGACTGTGGAGAGTACTAGAGGGAATGAACACAATCACTGAATGATCCATGCCCTGTTGTCCACGCCCAGCTTCTGATAGTTGGAGGTTTAGGGTCACCCAGATTACATCTCTGACCATTTGAACATCCCCAAAATGAAGAATATCTTTTAGAAAAACATCCGATATTGATTTTAAAATTGCCATTGATGGAGAATCAAGCATGACCCTTGGTAGATTGATCCAATGGTTAAGTACACGTACAGTACACTAGCCTGTGATACACTAAAAATTCCATAATGTGCTTTGACATACTCCTGTTTCAAACAGCTGTACGTCAAAGTGCAGTGGGGAACTTTTAGTGCACAGCACCAGGGTTTATACAGCCAATTAGTGGTCATCAGGCTAGAGCAATTAGATTAACACCCTGGCTAATCACACATTAAGTATCCATGTACGGAAGTCCAGAAATGAATGCATATAGTTATTCCACTGGTAGTACCAGGCAAATTCTAAACTCCTTGCTCAATTCTGACTTGACTCAGAGGGTGTGATTAGTATTATTTATTATTAGGTGGATATCCAAGATCTCTATCTCCAGATACCCAATAAGACTCAAGACCTGATGATCACCCTGTCATCCCTCCAATTTAAATTTACAAACACTTCAGGCCATTACCTATACAATCAAGAGTTACTGCCAAAATGTTCACCTTGATGGCAGCAGTAGTGGCACCAGTTCTCAAAGAGGATAGAATCCATGTCCTATTGCACCTGAAAAACTGACTAATCTCTTAAGTTATCCCAGCTAGCAAACCAGCAGATGATCATGTCTCCGTTTGTTGTGATTTTATAATAAATTCCTAAAAGAATCTCTTATGCCAAGTGACACTATTTCACACTTGGGATTAATATCCAACACCTGGAACAGAATAGTAGCGACCACAGAGAAAAAGCAAATTTGATTTCAATACTTGCAGCACATCTTAAGCCTTGTCTACACCACAAATGCTCTGCCAGTAAAGCCATACCAGCAGAGCCTTCTAAACTAGATGCAGTTCTTGCCAACAGAAGCAGTTCTTCTTGGCATGTCTTCACTCTGGGCTGGATCGACAGGAAGTGATTGATCCAGCACGGGTCTTTTTATCACATCCTCTAGGCGTGATAAATCGGCTGTCGAGCACTCTCCTGTTGACTCTGGTACTCCACCAAAATGAGAAGAGTAAGCGGAGTTGATGGGAGAACATCAGCTGTCAACTTACCATGGTGAATATACCACAGTAAGCAGACCTAAGTACATCAACTTCAGCTACTTTATTCGCATAGCTGAATTTGTGTAACTTAGGTTGATGGCCCACAGTAGTATAGACATGATCGCTTCACCTTCCCGAATAACATAACTATGCTATTGGAAATACTCTGTTGTTGGTATAGCAGTGTCTGCACTAGGGTTCTACTGGCATAACTATGTAACACTGATGCAACTATGCCAGAGAAAGCATTTGTAGTATAGATAAGGCTTTCTTGTAAGAGGCATTACTTTCACTGAAGTGAGGCTAGGTTAAATCTGTTGGATCTAAGTGAATATAAGGAGCTTCAAAATATTCATTCACAACAGCAGATCATTTAAAATGGCCTAATTAGTGTGTTTACAAAAGTTTAAAACCAAAAAGCAGGGAGACTAGAGAAGTTAAGGCTACAGTGATCTAGATGATATATAAACACATAACATATACAGTGTCCTGTTTACACTATTGCGCTTTGAGAAATTTCCCACCATTCCACTATTGCTCACAGTAGACCATGGTGGAATTGCCTGTATAGACTAGCTGCTGACATTTTTACCATAGTACTATGTAGATCTGCCATGAGCCGGATTAGATAATATGGTGGAAAAAACATCCTAGACCTGTCTACATTACATCTCCCATTGTTCTTACCACTGATGGAACTAAAGAGCAGTCAGTGCAATGGTGAAAGTTTTCTCCAACAATGACCATGTAGATATAGCAGTAATTTCCATAGTTTTACACCCCCAACACAACCACGTTTTAAAACAATCAGGACTTTTACAACCCTAGAAAATAGCACTGTTTCTACAATCACATGTCAGCAGTCTGTTCAAGCGAGCCTCTGCTGACCATAGTTTAGTTGCAAATATAGAGAAAGACCATCTGTGGTCAATAGCCCTTCACCTAAACTAATTGCTGAAACAGTGCTGTTTCCTAGTGTACACAATGACTCACTTGAGAAAAGCTTATTTAAACCTATCCAAAGACATAACGTTATTAATTAATTGAAATGGGTTATTAAATGTAGAGCCAAAACTAAGCATACAACTGTCACATTTCTTAATTGATTCTAAGAGTCAGCTAAAATTTCTCAATCTGGTTGACTACAATTAATTCAAAACATTTAAAATCTGGTTTTTAACACGGAATCTATTTTAGATATTTTACAGTGCCCATCGCCATAGTATCTAAGCACTTAATCTGATGCTTGATGTAGTATAAGTAGGAAAGCACAATTATACTAGAAGTATTTTGATATAATGAAAGACACGTTGCAAGTCAAAAGCACGCGTGACAGTTTACAAGTGGCTGCCTAAGAGAGGCATATAGATTGCAGACTATATTGATTTAAAGATGGTAAGCATTCCAGAACAAATACAATGATGCCTGCTTAGCATTCCCAGTGAAAGCACTTTGCCTGCTGCTCTGTAAAAAATACCAACGGCAGTAAAAGAC
Source organism: Rafetus swinhoei (assembly GCA_019425775.1). NCBI lineage: Eukaryota > Metazoa > Chordata > Testudines > Trionychidae > Rafetus > Rafetus swinhoei. Next base: position 123,077,622 of record CM033446.1, on the reverse strand, counting down.
AGTGGCAGAAATATGAACCCATGATGCACTGTGATCCAAGCGAATCTATGGTCAGTATGTCAAAAGTTGCTGCAGCAGTCAGCAAAACTATAACAGGGAGAAGCCCAAAAAGTAAATGTACAGTAGTAAAGCATCATCAGCACTTAAACAACTCCCTTCACTATCCTATGAAATGATCTCAAATTATACTGAAATGTTTTAGCGGCATTAGAGAAGAATGTACCATAGCAGAAGGTGAAAGATAGCACACTGCAGAACTTTGAAATGATTCAGGCATTTTGAGAGAGGTTTGAAAATCCTTTACATTAAAAGAGAGTCCCTAACAGCTGCTGTCTTGCATTTTAAAAATGCTGTACATATGAACATTATATGGCTGTTAACAGCTTTATGAACTTGTAGGAAATTCGCTAGCAGTAATGTCAGTTTTGCTTCTTGTCGAGTTGAATTCATCTCTCTATATATTTTAGAAATGAAATATCTGTCTGTCTGTTTGTGCAAGAACGCCTCCTGTGGATTCCCTCTCCCCCTCCCTTCCCCACTGCTTCACCCAGGGTGGAGAAACTGTGCTAGAACTCAGTTGACACAGTTGCGGACGTCAATGAAGCTGTTCAATATCTCATGGAATTTCTGAATTCCCTCAATCCTAGCAGTGTGCCACATCACCTGGTGTTGAAAGTTGGATGGCCAGTCATGCTTTTAAGAAACTTAGATGCTCCAAGTGGTACAAGACTTTGCATTAAATCTTTGAAGCCACGCATCATCAAAGCTACCATTTTGACTAGATTTGCCAAAGGGCAGGAAGTCTTTATACCACGGATTCCATTGATTACCCATTTCAGTTTAAACATCTCCAATTCCCAGTATGACTTGCTTTTGCAATAACAATAAATAAAATGTGGGGTCAGTCCTTCACAATTACAGAAGTGAATTTGAGAGCAGATAGCTTTGCACATGGGAAACTATATGTTGCTACATCAAGAGTGGGAAGGGCCAAAAATCTGTACATTCTAGTAAAAGACAGAAAAACTGCAAATATTGTCTACCAATAAGCTCTATCTAATGTATGATTCACTTTCATTCTTTTATTAAAACAAACTTCTGTTTTCCTTCCTTTTTGAGAATTGCAGTAATTTACATAACACATCTGCATTTCCTTTTTATTTCCCAACAAAACCCAACCAATCATTTCTTGAGTTACACTCCCAAGCAACGCTGGGTAAATCTGCTAGTAATTAATATTGCAATGCTTCCTTGCATGTCTGTAGCAGTTGAAGAGATTAGAGATATTATGCAAAAAGATTCCAATGATGAGTCATTCAACTATAGGCTCAGAAACAAAGGTGATTACTTATTATTACTATTAGTATTACTAACCATTCAGTTTTGGACACAAGTGCTTATTTTTAATGGGTGGCTCTCTACCCACTGTTTTAAAATTATGGACCAGACAATCAGCTGGTGTAAATCAGTATAGTTGAAATGAAACTATGCTGATTTACACCAGCTGAGAATCAAGCCCCATGGTGCCTTGTTTGTTGATCTAGAATAGTGGTTTACCTCTTTTTTCATTTGTGGACATCTTAAACATTTCAAATGGAAGTGTGGACAACTGTGGAAATTCAACCTGTGAACCATGGAGCCACCCCGCACACACATGCCATACAATTTTTAGACTGAAAATTGACTGAACAGAATTCAACTATAAATGTTGCATATGCATGGTGTGGCATTTAGTGCAGTGTGGGAAAGGGTGCTAAACTGTGGGCTTCTATAATAACAGCCACACTTCCAGGTTTTGACCTGTAGGTCAGAGTATTCACATACTTTTGACTACTGTATTCAGAAATAGTCCTTTTCTGGGATCAGAATCTTTATTTCCATCATCACCTTTCCAATGGACACCTCAGACATAGTCTGTGGATCCCCAGGGTTCAGTAGACCACAGGTTGAAAACCGCTGATTTAGAAAATAAATTGAAGTCACTGATTTAGGCAAGACAGTAAAATGAAAGTATTTTGATATAATGAAAAACACATTGCAAATCTGAAGTATGCACATGATAGTTCACAAGTGGCTGCCTAGCAGCTGCATATAGACTGCAAAACTTTTATTGCAGAACCCAGGGTAGTGGCATTTAAATTCTTGCAACAGAAAGATAACTTAGACTAGGCAGGGTAGATAACTGATGGTTGTTTTTTCTCTGAAGTGAAAAAATTAGCATTTATTTAATTTCCAGTCACATCTCTCATGCTATTAACCTCATTTTATATAAAAAGGTTTTTATGTTTTGATATGTATGTGTTATATGTTAGCAATGAGTTTTTTTGTGGAGTGCTAAATTATAAGGGTATATAAAAATTGATATATTCATTTTATTTGGTGCAAAAAAACCTACCACATTTGTATGAACCCATAAGTCAGATGCAATGCTGCTAGTTGGGAAGTATGCAGATCCTTAATAGAAAATCTTTAATTGAGTATTAAATGTATGAAAGTTGTATTATATGGAATTAGAGTGACATCTGGTGACATTAAAGAGTAAATGCAAACACATGAAAGAGCTTGAGGTTCAGGGTTGCCTAGTAGGGCTGTTGGAAAACTGGGGAATTGTGGGAAATATTGATAAAATATAAGAAATTAGAAATACATTTTCAAACAAAAACCAAACATTTTCCATTAAAATTCAAAAATTTCCATAGAAAGCAGATAGTTCATTAAAAAATTCTGTCAAAAAATAGTTTGATAAAAAATTTTCAGTCTTATTGTCTGTCCAATAAAATTACATGGATTTAATTTAAATTAGTTTTAAATAGATATAGTTTCACAGGTGCAAAAGGCTGTATGGATACTTATTGTAGTTTAGGAGTAGATCATACTGGATTATCCTGAATTTAAATTAAGATTTCTAATCCATTTCAGTAAGGAACAGATAAGCTACTCAGAATGTCTACATAGTTTTTTTGCACCCATTTCACTATAACCATTTAAATTCCCACTTGAAGTTAAACTTGAGCAATTTTTTTGTGTGCACAAGTGTTACCCAGAACAAGAAAGACAAATGAGCCAAAATAGAACTGTCTCCCTGGCTACAAGCTTTAGGATCTTTGGGAAAGTTGATAGCAACACTGACTGCAACATAACTAGAGATCCAGTGAGAAACAATAATCTCTGAAACTACTAGTGCAGAGGTAGAGCTTTGGGGAATACTGTATTTTAAACAAGCATAAATGTGTTAAATTTTCATTGTTAAATAGTACAAGGTGTTACCCTACCCTTCCCCTTTTCTTCCCACTGTAGGGAAGGATGTGGGGCCTGAGTCTCCTCTAGCTTGGTCTGGACCTAGAGTAACTCCACTGAAATCAGGATGCTTACACCAGGGTAAATCTGATCTCAGGAGAGAATCAAGGCCAGCCGTTTTTTTTTTTTTTACCCTGAGATACAATGCTAGATTCATGCCTGCCTGGGGAAAGGCCACATTAGGATAAGAGCTTCTGGATGGCTGGTTTATAGTCTACACCTGGTCTGCGCTGCTCTCGGGCACATAATCCTAGGTAGGGAGCCCATGGGGTTCCATGTGAGAGTTTCAGAAGTGGAGTGAGACTGGAGGAGCACTTTGTATCTTCCCAGCAAGAGGAAGGTGGAGTTAGGTCGCTTTCCCCTTTTGCACTGCCAGTGTCCCCCGCTGTGTGAGCGCTTCACCCCAGGGACTAGCACTTGGGGCTGGGGCTGGGCCTGGCAGACTGACACAGTGTGCAGGGGTGGGCAAATCTCCGCTCCTCTGCCCCACCCTCTGGAGAGAGACTAGGGGGGCAGGTCTGAGCCACTGGAAAGTGGGAGACAGGTCTGAGTCTCCCCTCCCGCCAAGAGAGAGTGGGAGGGCAGGTGTAAGCCCCGCCTCCCTCGGAGGGGGCGGAGCAAATCTGCTCCCGCCCTCGGGCGACAGACCGCGGACTCGGGAGGAGGTGTGAGCCCCGCCCCCGCCGCGTCACGTGACTCCGTCTTTCGTCCCGTTTGCTGCCGTTCTGCGGGGGCGGGGAGATGGTTTCCTAGGCGACGGCCGAGGCTGCGGTACACACAGAGCCGGCTCCGGCCCTGCCCACGCCGGGTCCCCGGAGCCCCAGGTACGTGACTGCCCCTGGAGAGCGGGTGGCCTCCGCCTGGCCCCCTTCCCGCCCCCCCAGGGGTCCCCCGCCTGGTTCCCCTACCCCCCCGGAATCCAGGATCCCCCGGCCCCCTTCCCACCCCAGGGGTCCCCGCCTGGTTCCCCTACCCCGGATCCCCGGCCCCCTTCCCATCCCCAGGGTCCCCGCCTGGTTCCCCTACCCCGGGATCCCCGGCCCCTTCCCACCCCCAGGGGTCCCCTGCCTGGTTCCCCTACCCCCGGGATCCCCGGCCCCCTTCCTGCACCCCAGGGGTCCCCGCCTGGTTCCCCTACCCCCAGGATCCCCGGCCCCTTCCTGCACCCCAGGGTCCCCGCCTGGTTCCCCTACCCCCGGAATCCCCGGCCCCCTTCCCATCCCCAGGGGTCCCCTGCCTGGTTCCCCTACCCCGGGATCCCCTGGCCCTTCCCACCCCCAGGGGCCCCGCCTGGTTCCCCTACCCCAGGATCCCCTGGCCCCCTTCGCACCCCCAGGGGTCCCCGCCTGGTTCCCCTACCCCCAGGATCCCCCGGCCCCCTTCCTGCACCCCAGGGGCCCCCGCCTGGTTCCTCCCCCGGGATCCCCGGCCCCCTTCCTGCACCCCCCAGGGGCCCCCTGCCTGGTTCCTCCCCCGGATCCCCTGGCCCCTTCCCACCCCCAGGGGTCCCCTGCCTGGTTCCCCTACCCCCGGGATCCCCGGCCCCCTTCCCACCCCCAGGGTCCCCGCCTGGTTCCCCTCCCCGGGATCCCCGGCCCCCTTCCCACCCCAGGGGCCCCGCCTGGTTCCCCTACCCCCGGGATCCCCCGGCCCCCTTCGCACCCCAGGGGTCCCCGCCTGGTTCCCCTACCCCCGGGATCCCCGGCCCTTCCCGCACCCCAGGGGCCCCGCCTGGTTCCCCTACCCCCGGGATCCCCGGCCCCTTCGCACCCCAGGGGTCCCCGCCTGGTTCCCCTACCCCCGGATCCCCGGCCCCTTCCCGCACCCCCAGGGGCCCCCGCCTGGTTCCCCTCCCCGGGATCCCCGGCCCCTTCCCGTCCCCCAGGGGTCCCCTCCTGGTTCCCCTACCCCCGGAATCCCCCGGCCCCTTCCCGCACCCCAGGGGTCCCCCTTCTGGTTCCCCTACCCCCGGGATCCTCCCCGGCCCCCTTCCCGCACCCCCAGGGGTCCCCTGCCTGGTTCCCCTACCCCCGGGATCCCCCAGCTCCTTCCGCACCCCAGGGGTCCCCCTTCTGGTTCCCCTACCCCCGGAATCCCCGCATGCCCCTTCCCGCACCCCAGGGGTCCCCTTCTGGTTCCCCTACCCCCGGGATCCTCCCGGCCCCCTTCCCGCACCCCAGGGGTCCTCCTCCTGGTTCCCTACCCCCGGGATCCTCCCGGCCCCCTTCCCGCACCTCCCAGGGGTCCCTCCTGGTTCCCCTACCCCGGGATCCCCGGCCCCCTTCCTGCCCCCAGGGGTCCCCTTCTGGTTCCCCTACCCCCGGCCCCCTTCCCGCACTCCCAGGGTCCCCGCCTGGTTCCCCTACCCCGGGATCCCCGGCCCCTTCCCACCCCAGGGTCCCCGCCTGGTTCCCCTACCCCCCCGGAATCCCCCGGCCCCCTTCCCGCACCCCAGGGGTCCCCGCCTGGTTCCCCTACCCCCGGATCCCCGGCCCCTTCCCATCCCCCAGGGGTCCCCGCCTGGTTCCCCTACCCTCCTGGGATCCCCCGGCCCCCTTCCCGCACCCCAGGGGTCCCCGCCTGGTTCCCCTACCCCGGGATCCCCCGGCCCCCTTCCCGTCCCCCAGGGGTCCCCTCCTGGTTCCCCTACCCCCGGTATCCTCCCCGGCCCCTTCCCATCCCCAGGGTCCCCGCCTGGTTCCCCTACCCCCGGGATCCCCCCCCCTTCCCGCACCCCCAGGGGTCCTCCTGGTTCCCCTACCCCCGGGATCCCCGCAGCCCCCTTCCCGCACCCCAGGGGTCCCCTTCTGGTTCCCCTACCCGCCCCGGGATCCCCCAGCCCCTTCCCATCCCCCAGGGGTCCCCTTCTGGTTCCCTACCCCCGGGGTCTCCCCGGCCCCCTTCCCATCCCCAGGGGTCCCCGCCTGGTTCCCCTACCCCGGCATCCGCCGCCTGGCCCCCTTCCCGCACCCCTGAGGGGTCCCCTCCTGGTCCCCTTCCCATCCCCACGGGTCCCCGCTTGGTTCCCCTACCCCCCTCCAGGGTCCCCTGCCTGGCCTTCTTCCCGCAACCTCCCCCGAGGTGTCCCCACCTGGCCCCCTTCCCGCACCCCTCCCCCTAGAGGTGACCCCCGCTTGGCCCCTTCCAACCCTCTTTCAATGGGGGTGTCCTCAGCCTGGCTCCCTTCCCACTCCCCATAAGGGGTTCCCCTCATCTGCCCCCCTTCCCACCCTCTTCTAAAGGGGCTATCTCCTGCCTGGCTCCCCTTCTCTGGGGATATCCTGCACCAGCCTTCCCTTCCCGCCCTCCCCATTCCCAAGCTCTGCTGGAGTTCCTTTCCACCCACCCTCCTTTCTGAAGGACATATCCCATGCTTGGCATCCTCCTTCCCATCTTCCCCCTCGCTTCCAAAGGGGTATCCCTTTCCTGGCCCACACACACCTGCCTACTCCTGGGAAGCAGTTCAAGCCCCTGCTGCCAATATTCCCCTCTCCTGGGAGAGGAAATGTGTGATGTAAATTGCAATATTGTTTGTTCTGATATCAAACTGATAATGTAAAGGGCTAGCTAATGTGACTGATCACCTAAAAATGTGTGTAATAAAAAAAAATCCATTCTCAGCAGGACATCATTATGTTTTGTTGTCTTCAGCATATTTTCATGTCTGCATTTGTGTTCTTTACCTCTTAATTTGGGAATTTCCTTCTTGTGACCAATATTCCCTTTAATCTTTTCCATTCATGTGCAAAATGAATTTTTATGTGCATCGAGGCATGTTGAATGTGCACCATGAGTAGAAACTAAAATCCTAGCTGAGTGCTCTGCTAATCAGTTGGGAAGCAGTTGAATCTCTCCTAAGCGGCTGCCCAAGGGCACAGTTTATAGGGAACACTGCTTATGACTAATTTAAAAGTGCCTTTCCTTTAATTTTATTAACAGCAAGAGCAATAAATTAAAAGGCAGATACTATATTGTTTTAATGCAGTGAAATGTAAGGTCCAACATCTAGGAAAACAAGTGCAGCCCATACCATCATGCCTAAACTGAACATGAACTCCCAGCGTGATATTGTGGAGAAAGGGTTTTATAAATAAGGGAGTAGTGAGTAGGAATAGATAGGCACAGGCTGTCTTCGCTATAAGTCCAAGATATGTTCAAAAAAACTTGGACTTATAGTGAAACAACTTAAAGTGGGGAATTTTTTTCCCGTGGCTGACTTCCCTTTGTGCAAATTGGGAGGGGAGTGTGCAATTTACGAGCGGGGAATGGGGGACTTATAACGCATCAGTTCGTACAAGTGTCAATGACTTTAGTGCAGAACAGATGTGTATTGGAATGATTTATAGTGGGGACACCCTGTAATTTTTAATCTCTGTATACAGCATTACTGAGACTGAGACTGGAGAGGGCAGAAAAGGCCTGCAGAAAATGCCTTACAGAGAGAAACTTAAAGAATTTAATGAAAAAGAAGATGAAGAGGTATAAGTTTCTTCACAGGGAGAAAATAGTCACAGAGAGGTAGCCGTGTTAGTCTGATCTTGGTAAAACAAAAAAAGCAGTCATGTAGCACTTTAAAAACTAACAAGATAGTTTATTAGGTGACGAGCTTACATGACTGCTTTTTTTGTTTTAGGGAGAAAATACTGATTAGTAAAGCAACAATGGTCCTGTAGTACCTTACAGACTAACAAAAATATATACTATTTATATATTTTGTTAGTCTCTAAGGGTACATCTACACAGGTGAGCTAAAGTCGAATTAAGCTACGCCACTTCATCTACATCTACTGTATAGCTTAAGTCAAAATAGCTTAATTCGGTTTTTGGCGCTGTCTACACAGCAGGAAGTCGTAGGAAGAACACTTTCTATGACTTCCCTTAGTCCTCGTGAAATGAGGGTTACCATGAGTTGGAGTAAGAAGTCCTCCAGCTTGACATTATTTTGAAATAAAGGCTTGTAGTATTTTGGAATATCAGTTATTCTGAAATAATGCTGCTGTGTAGACATACTAAGATGCTACAGGACCATTCTTGTGTGTGTGTGTGTGTGTGTGTGTGTGTGTGTTTAAATTTATTTACAGACTAACTCGGCTACCCCTCCAATTAGTAAAGGTCTCTTTAAACTAGGTAAGAAAGGCACAATGAATACCAATATCTGGAACTTAACATCAGTCAAGTTCAAATGCAAAATAAGGCACAAATTCTTAATAGTGAGCGGCTGTGTCTAGACTGGCCAGTTTTTGCGCAAAATCAGCCGCTTTTGCGCAAAAACTTGCCAGCTGTCTACACTGGCCGCTCGATTTTCCGCAAAAGCACTGACGTTCTCATGTACGAAATCAGTTCTTTTTGCGGAAAAGCGTTGACGCTCCCATTCGGGCAAAAGTGCCTTTTTGCGCAAAACTGTTGCACAAAAGGGCCAGTGTAGACAGCTGAGATTTGTTTTGTGCAAAAAAGCCCCGATGGCTAAAACGGCGATCGGGGCTTTCTTGCGCAAAAGCGCGTCTAGACTGGCCAATCTAGACGCAAAAGCATCCGTGCCAATCTAGACGCTCTTTTCCACAAATACTTTTAACGGAAAAACTTTTCCGTTAAAAGCATTTGCATTTGCGGAAAATCATGCCAGTCTAGACGCAGCCAGCGTGATTAACCATTGGAACAAACTAGCAAGAGATGTAGAGGATTCTATGATCTCCTGATGTCTTCAAGTCAAGACTGAATGCCTTTCTGGAAGATATCATGAGTTATCAGGCTCATTATTGGGGTAACTGGATGAAATTCTTTGATCTGTGTTTTACAAGATGTCAGATTAGATGATCAACCTTAAAATTTGCAGTCTCTTCTGACTTTAAAATCTATGCATATAAATGAAAAAAGTAATTATTGCAAACATTCAGGACATTGCTAATTTTCTTTCATTAACGTAACTGTGATCCCATGAAAGACTTGCCTGCTGGAACTGTATCTATTTGGAACTGAGATTTTTTTTCCCCAGATTTATTTGAAATTCTGTGGCTTCTAAATTATGTGGGTGGCTACACAGCAGATAATTGTCATTTTTTCAAGCAGATACTCTACAATGATCATTACTTTTAAATACTCAGAAAATGATCCAAAGTGATAACCAAAATCAGAACCGAGAGGAAATAATTAAAGAGTTGGTAAGTTTTTTGTTTTTGTTTTTTTAAACTCTCAAGATAGCAATCACTATTAATATTTTCAGTGCAGGATTCTCACTCATGGACTGTTCGTTGAGAGGGCAGAACTTGGCATACATTGACAATGGGTTTACAAGGGTCAAAAACCCTAAGAATGGTGGGCTGCTAGTCTCATGTAAGAAAAAAAGTCCCAGGAGTGAGAGTCTTGCAAGAGGTTATCTGCAGGGAAGCAGAATTTCAAGGTAGTTTTCCCTTTGTCCTTTTTGTTTGAAGTATAGTACAGAGATATCCAAATATATGGACATAACATAGTCAAACAATATAAACTCTGCAGTCTTTACTCAAGACAAGTTCTTAAAGTCTGTCTTGCACCAGGAAAGTCAATGGATTCTTTGCCACTGACTGAGTGGATCAGGCCATTCGTGAAATTAATGGGATTTTACCTAGTAGATACTGAAGGAAGAGGCCTAACGGTATTTCTTCTTTTTTGGAAAAGTCATGTTTTACTTTTTGCCATGTTTAATATTTTAATGAAATGTTATGTTGCCTTTTTTTTCCACAGAGACCTGTATTTACTATGGCTATTCTGGTGGTGGCATGGAGGGTATATATAGCTATGTGCTGCAGTGAATACAGGGCATCCCCACTATAAGTTGCCCCGGTATACATCCATTCCACATTAAAATCGTTGATGTTTGTAGGAACTGATGCATTAGACATCTTCCCATTCTCCGCTCTTAAGTCATGCAAAAAAAACCCCCCAATTTGCGCAAACGGAAGTCAGCTGTGGGAAAAAAATTCCCTGCTTTGTTGTTATATTCCAAAAAACATGGACTTATAATGAATCTTGGACTTATAGTGAGGACGGCCTGTAGCAAACTGCGTCCATGCTGCGATGTATATATGTGTCTGTGAAAGTTTCCCTTATAGCCTGAGTTTTTCCCAGCTGTCGAGAAGGGCTGCAGTAGGGTGCTATCAGAGCCCTTCATGGCAGCAAGAGAAATTTGTCTGTGGCAGAGAAAAGCTGCAGCAGCAGGGCACTACATTGCTAAAAACAGCTGTGTAGACAGGGAGGCATGGCTTGGGCAAGTAGAGAGCCACGTAACGGGTATGTGCTCATGTACATCACCACACCCATCAGGTGTGTCTTTATTCTACTTGCCTTAAAAGTGCCTCCCTATCTATGTTGCTGTTTATTTACATAGTAGGGAGGTTACCCAAGTGTGTACTCTACACGCTGCTGAAAGAAATATAAAGTGTAGACTTACCCTATAGTTCATTTGAACCAAGTGCTCCAGAAGTGAAAAATTAGCATACCGATCCACTAGCATACTGTTCCTTTTATCATGTACATATAGTTTTAATGGAAATAGATTTTGATGCATTTTATAATTACATCAGGATGCAATTAGGTATTTTGATAATGAAATAGATGTATTTTGAGACTAGAACTGAATTTTCTTTTGTGGGTGAAAGCTAACTAAACATAATACAGGCCATCCTCGCTATAAGTCCAAGATATGTTCCAAAAAACTTGGACTTATAGTGAAACAACTTAAAGCGGGGAATTTTTTTCCCGCAGCTGACATCCATTTGTGCTTTTTTTTTTTTTTTTTTTTTGCACGTGCTTAAGAGTGGGAAATGGGAGGACTTACAATGCATCAGTTCCTGCAAGCGTCAATGACTTTAATGCAGAACAGATGTATATCAGGGTGACTTATAGTGGAGACACACTGTATCCCAGATGTGGCCAAAAATGTTACAGAGTGGCATACATATTTGAAGACAAGGGCATAGGGGTGGAATTTTCAAGGGCACTAATGACATTTAAACACCTATCTCCAATTGACTTTCAATGGGAGTTAGGCATTCTCCTGCAAAATGCATTTCTCATACCATAGAAACTAATGTTCATACCATAGAAAAGGGCAATAAATAGTTGTGTTTTATTTGCAGTGCACTTGTAATGGATTATCTTGTGAGAAAATTGATCAAGAGGGACCAGAAACATCAACACTGGAGATGTTTTTCTCAGGTTATCCCAAGATAGTAGGCATGTCATTTTTCCCAAATTTAACAACTCTCACTCTTGTTGGACAAAGCATTCACAAGATTTCAGACCTGGAGTATTGTCCATTACTCAAAAACCTATGGATTGCTGAATGTTGCTTAACAGTAAGTTAACTCTATGATTTTTCTTTTCAGGTAAGTGATCAGATTCTGATTTCCTTATAGCTCTGGTCTACACTGGGGAGTTATTTTGAAATAATGCTCCTTATTTCGAAATAGCAAGTGGAGCATCCATACTACCAAGCCTGTTATTTCAAAATAAGGAGTGGTTATTTCTAAATAATAACTCCTGCTTTCTGCAAGGAATAACATTTACTTCAAAATAGTAATTTTGAAATAGCAGTAGTGTCAGTGCTCCACTGCTGCTGTTTCAAAATAACTACTTGCTGAGCCATTCAAAATAATTACTTACAGTGCTTCCTGGGGCTCTAAGTCGAGGTAGTGCATCCACATTAAGGGAGTCTGCCTCAGACTAATTTCGAGGCTTCTCTGTAGTGTTGACACACTATTTCAAAATGGTTATTTTGGGAGTTATTTCAAAATAATGTGCTAGTGTAGACATGTTCACAGGGAATAGCACATTCCTCCACGGGTAGTTCCATTGGTGTCAATCTGCCTTCTCAAGGAGTAAGGTACAACTCATTCTGAAAAAATGGTTCAAATTCTGGCCTATTATTTGTAATCACATTGGTTGTTAGATCAGAAAAGATTCTGTTTTAGATGTGACCAAGTTACTTCTTTTGATAATTTTCATATTCTTGTGCTGTGGAACCCTATGTTAGTGTTTGTAAAATATTTTTTTTTAAATGACAGTACAGAGTTCAAACCATTTTTTAGGAAACTGATACAAAGAAAATTATTTCATTTTAAAAGAACCACTTCAACTTTCATCAAGAAGTTCTCCAGCAGCTACTGCTTTTTCTTTGTGGGCTGTATCCAAAGCTCACTTGAGTGGGAGCCTTTTCATTGATGTAATGGGGATTGAATTAAGCCCTCTAGGAATTGACTTGCCACCTTCCTGTCTAGTGTTCTGTGTGCATATACAGTATATTGACATGCAGAGTGCCTTTCTTCCTTGTTCATTGAGAACTAATACATCTTCCTCTGCTGCAGAAAATTGATAGTCTACAATACTGCACAAATTTGGAAAAACTGTACCTATACTACAATGAAATTTCTACAATTGAAAATCTGGAGGCGCTAACAAAGCTGGAGGTTATTTGGTTGAATAATAACCAAATTAAGGTGATACAGGTAAGTCTTTTTTCCCCTTTGATTTCCTTCTTGCTAATCCATTCTGTTTATGCCACATGGATCCTATGGAACCTGAATGCAACTTATAAACCAAGCTATCTTTTAAGACTGTTAAACCACATAAAGGTCTGTTTTAAGCCTAAAGTCATAAAATGTTATGGTTGAAACATCATCAAGAACTAATGGCATGTGCTGTGGTATTCTGCATATACATAACATAAATAAAATCACCCACTTTTCTGGGACCTCTTCATTTCTTGGGCATATTATGGTGATTTCAGGTAGGACTTTTGTCAGGACCTTGGAATTATGTCATGCAATGCCCTTTTTGCAATTTAATTTCCTTTTTGGTAAAAAAGATAAAAAACAAAACAACAACAAAACCCACTGCCTAAAACTGTCTCATAGCTGAGATACAGGGGAACAAGCCATTAGTCAGAGATTTAAAGAACCCCATTAAGCAAAAAGACATCTCTCCGCAAATGATGATTCTATGGCGAAGAGAAGGAGGGCTGCTCTGGAGTCTTCAGTGATGTGGATGATCGATGTAGGAAGCCTTCTGCTGTCTCAGCCCTCTGAGAACTTCTTCCAGTTTAAAAAAAATCCCAAAAGTGCTGCACTAGTGCTGGTATTACTACTTCATATGGTAAATAGTTCTGGGTCTCAGAGAATTATCTCAGAAGTACAGAGCATAGGAAGAGGAGAGATCTCTTTTGTAGAGGCCCTTGCTGTCTGATCCACTCTATAGTTTCCTGAAATTAGAATTTGAACATCTTGAGCAGTCATGAATTTGTTTTGTTAGATTGGACCCCCTTAGAGTTCTAAAAACAATGAATAGTCCTGTGGTACCTTAGGGTATGTCTAGACTGCATCCCTCTGTCAGCAGAGGGATGCAGATTAGGCAGGTCGACATTGCAAATGAGGCAGGGATTTAAATATCCGTGCCTAATTTGCATAAAAATAACCAGCGTTTTGCCGACTCAGCACTTTGTTGGCAAAGTGGCAGTCTAGAGGGGATCTGTCGAGAAGAAAGCCTTTTCGACAGATCTGTAAACCTCCTTGCAGGAGGCATAGATCCTGCAAGGAGGTTTACAGGATCTGTCAAAAAGGCTTTCTTTCTCGACAGATCCCCTCTAGACTGCCACTTTTGCCAACAAAGTGCTGAGTCGGCAAAACGTGGTGGTTATTTTATGCAAATTAGGCACGGGATATTTAAATCCCTGCCTCATTTGCAATGTCGACCTGCCTAATCTGCATCCCTCTGCTGACAGAGGGATGCAGTCTAGACATACCCTTAGAGACTAACAAAGGTATAGGACCATGAGCTTTCGTGGGTAAAACCCACTTCAGCAGATGTACTCCAATTCATGAGTTTTACCCACGAAAGCTCATGGTCCTATACCTTTGTTAGTCTCTAAGGTGCTGCAGGACTACTTGTTGATTTTAAAGTTACAGACTAAGACAGCTACCCTTCTGAGACGTCTTAGAGTTCTAGTTAGCAAAGGGCAGACACTTTCAGTGAAACAAACTGATAATTTTTAATAGCTTCCACCTTTTTTCACTTATAAGAACGTTTGGCCTCACCCAAGGGCACTTGCAGTCTTCAGCACATCCGTGTGCCTTGTGGTCCTTGCTATTGGTTGACAATATCAGAAGAACATTTTGCAGTTACTGCTTCCTTTCCTCCTGTTGTCATGTCAAAGTAGCTCATATGCACAAGTTCTACAAAATAAATGGTTGCCTGTGCACTGCTAACCTTTGGGATGGAGTGCTCAGCAGAGAGCAAAGGAGAGCTTTTTCAGTCAGAGAAAGCTGTAGGAGGAGCTGTGGTGTGTAAAGGGAAGGAAAGGGCACAAAATACACCCTTCTGTTAGAAGAGGACACACCTGCCTCTCTCCACTTTCAGTGAGACAACAGCTGCACCTCAATCCCCATCTTCCTACTGGAGTGTGAGGAATAGCAGGTGGAGGGAGATTTTAGGATGAAGGATTAGAGAGGAGGAAGATATCTATAAGGGCTAATTAAACCAGGAGCCTTGGAATCTGCATACTATGTTCAGAGGGCTTCACAGGAAACAGAAATTCTGAGGTAGCGGAGTAAATTGGTAGCATACCACACAACTCACTGGTCAGGCTGACACATGCTTAAGTACGCTGGGCATAGAAGATTGAATAAGGAGTGGGAAGAAAACAAGTTTGAATCCTAGTGAGAGAAGAAGAAGAATGGGGCTGGTCTGGAGAGTCTGAGGCAGCCCACTTTTCTGGTAGATTTAAACCCAATCCATTCAGGTGCACTAATGGAGAAATAGGAAAGACTTATGGGAACAGGTAGAAAATAGTATACTGGAGAGTTGACAGTGGCAGAGGATTGGCACGGGGAGTGACAAGGGCGGGGATAGGATAAAATAAGAAAGGAAGATTGGTGTTGTGGAAAATGAGAGAAAGACGTGACTGAAGAGGTAGGGCTCAGGAAGAAAATGAAAAGAAACAGGGTACATTAACAAAAGTATTAGATGTGTCACAATAAATAATGCTGGAATCTCATCCCAGGATATTATGATATTCATCACACACAGAAATGACTGACATCAGTATTGCATTCCAATGTGGTGTCCCAATGCTGAGATGTGGGCTGAAGCTAAAAGGTTACCCATGACACAGGGCGTGGTTCTGTTAGGTTTTTGATTTAAAGTTGTGAAACTAAAGAGCTGCTAGACTGTGTTTATTTTAATTTTAGTATAAATTACAAGGCTTTTCAAATCAATTCATTTTGAGCAGCATTCATTGTCTATTTACACACTAGAACAAAATGAAGCTTACAATAAAAGTTAAGATTGTTGAATAATAAAAATGTGACAGACCCTTACCAACTTAAATTGGAATGATCTGCCTTCTGATTTTTAGTCAATAGGAACTTAATCATTTGTAATATTGTATTAGACTGAAGCTTTTTACCTTTTCAAATATTTACAGGGATTGCACACTCTGCAGAATTTAAAGGAGCTCAATCTGGCTGGAAACTTAATAAATAAAATTGGTAGGTGATATTTATTTGAAACCTGGCATCTCTGCATACTAATTCTTATTGCTGTAAAATCTAATGTATATTTACATGATTCCACTCCAGTTCAAATCCATGGCAAGCACCGAATGACTTAAATGGCGCAGGATCAAGCTCGGTGTGGTCATTCCCACTCCTATGGAAACCAGTGGCAAAACTCTCCAGGCCTAATTCATTTACATTAAAGCCCTTTAACACTGTCTCAGCAGTGTTAAAATGGTTATCAATGGAGTGCGCAACCACTTCATGGCTTCTTTACACTTCCTGAGTAGTATAAATGGGCTTTAATGTACACTATATGGGAATCAGGACTTCAGTGAGAGTAGAATTGGGCACTACATTTTTCAAAAGAGAAATGTATAAATCTGCTAATTTTTCTCAGATTCTTTTCTGTGTTAGCTTTGGTTTTGCATAGAAAAAGAAAAGGTTGCTTTGCATAAGAGCTATTGATTTATAATAATGAATTGTGTGCAATTTTATTTTGTGGCTAAAACTTGTATTTATGGTGAAAATGTGTACTTCACTAAGTGCAGTAGGTGCAATCCTGTTCTCTTTAATTATGTTTGCCTTTGTGTTTTATTTTAGGAACTTGCTTTGATCCCAATGCAAAATTGGAAAGATTAAACCTCTCTGGTAATAGAATATGTTCCTTCAAGGTATGTCCAGGATTTGCATTGTATTTTTATGTTCTTTTAATCATCACCTCAGTCTCAGAAGCAATCAGGATCTGGATCCTAGTTGACCAGTCCTTGTGGTTGGAGTGACGATCAAGGACAGATACCAAGCCAAGAGTCAAAGCCAGATGTAGAGCTGAGACCAGGCCAAAGACAGTGCTGAAACTGGTCCCAGAGCCAGGCCCTGGATCAGAATCCACCGACAAGCCTAATCAGGATTGTAGTCAGAGTCCAGAAGTAGGCTGAAGATTTAAGCTGGGTTGGACTCAGTCTGAGGGTCAAGAGGCAGGTGCAGGGCTGGAGCAAGGCTGAAATAGGGCCCAAACAAGGCTGAAGTGGGCTGCAACATAGCTTGGACTAGGACAGAATTAAGGGCAGGATGAAAATCTAGGGTATCTGTAACACTGCAAGGCAGTGGGAGGGTAGATGAGTGGTGCTGTTGCACAGACTAGCTTGCAGCTTTGGGGGTGAGAGTGAAATACTTGTTCCTGTGGATGTTCTTCTGAGCTGGACCCTGCCCAGGGATAGGCTGCTGCAGAATGCCTGAGGGAGGAGTCACTGCAGGCTTTGCAGGAGGGGTGCATCATTGTATCTATTTAAGCTCTGGGGAACTGGAATCAAGAGTGGGGATAGAGACGGATACGCATCCAGAAGAGAAGGGCAGTGTGAGTAGGAAAGAGAGCCTGGTGTGTAAGGAAATTGGGATGAGAAGTCTGAGTGGAGAATAAAACTAATAGGTGAGAAGAATGGGACTGGAACAAGGAGCTAGGGATGAGAAAGATGCAGGATTGGGACAGGGACATGATGGAGGGGAAGGATATGTAATAGTCCTCAGAGGGCCAGGTAGTCTAGTTTCCAGTCTTCTCAGTGGAAAGGGCTTTCAGTCTATTTCCAAACCCTTGTATGTAGCCGATCTTCACCACAGGATTTTCAGTGTTCTTACCCTATCCTCACTCAAGGGGGTTGCAATGGAATTGAGATTTATGCTCCTTGCAACCAAGGGCAAGTGGTAGCGAACCCAGGCTCTTGTACTCCACTGGATTAGTTTTATTCTCCATTCAGACTTCCAATCCAGGGCCCTATGAGACTACAGTGTCGGACACTCTGGAATGCACTCAGTGCTGCCTTCCTAGGTTACTTCCTACCATCTGTCTCCCTGTGTCTCCAAGTTCAATGTAAAATAGCAAAAGAAAAGACAACTAAACTTTCAGCTCCAACTGGGCTCAGCAGGCTGTCTTCTTTCTCATAGATAGATTTCTTTGGCACTGCTGTTCAGGAGCTCTTAGGATAGGTCTGACTTCCTCCCTGTTCTGAGAGGAGTTGTTCCCTTTTAAGCTTCCTCTCCATCTTAAGATAGTTGTGTTTCAAGCATGACATGTATGTTTGCAGGATAAATGGCTTTGAGAAATCTGAGTGGAATAGCACTTGTTCCCAGATCACCTGATCTTGTGGTGCTCTAAATGTTTTGTCATAGTTTTTTTGGTTCAGTGGCCCCTTTTGCGTTCAGGTCTTTCAGCAGGTCTATCAAAGGGCCAATAATGGTAGAGAGGTTTGGAATGAATCACTGTTAGCACCCCATTAATCTCAAGAAATAGTGAACTTCTTTGTGGAGGGGTGCGGCTGCCCACTAGGGCTTGTACCTTGTCCATGACAGATTGCAACTATGCCTTCCCATTGTAGACCCTAGGTAGGTGAGTGGCCAGTTAGCTGGGTTGGCCATCAACCCCACCCCGTAAGAGCCTGTAATACCAATATAACATGCTTCATATGGTTGATAGCAATACAGTCAGTTAGGCAACAGCATACAACCAATATGGTCATAGCACTCTGTCCATTAACTGCTGAAAGGTGGTAGTAGATCCATGGAGTTTGTAAGTGGTGGTTAAGGTGTTTTTTCTTTAGTTTCAGTTGTCATGAGAATCTGCCAATATCCATTCATAAAGTCAAGGGCAGTTATACGTTTAGCAGCCCCCAGTCCTCCCAGCACCTCGCCAAACCCTGGCATGAGGCGTACATCAAACTTTGAAATTATTTTCACCTTTCAGAAATCAATATAGAACCACATCAGTCTATTTTGTTTGGGCATTAACACAATGGGTCTTCCCCACTCGCTGTGAGATTCTTCAGCGATTCCTAGTTCTAACATGGCTCTCCCACATTCTCTTTGGGAGTGGCTGTAGGCTCTCATGTACCATCTGCCTGGAGTCAGCATCTATATGATGAAACATCAGGTGTGTCCACCCAGTACCACTGAACACACCTCAGGGGAAGGATTCAAATAACTAGTATACTTACTGCTCTCGATTGGGTTGCAGATCCTTCCCTCTAGGCATTGGGGCATAGTTCAGCCCAAGTTCAGGGTTGGGAGGGAACAGGGCTATGAGGAGGTGGTCTTCTCCTTTCCTGGCCTTGAGCAGGTTGACATGATATACCTGGGTTGACTTTCTTTTTCTGGATTTGCTGGGTCTCAGAATCAACCCCCTCTGTCCATTTCACTACCTTGAAAAGGGCTTGCTCTCAGGTCAGTAGCTTGGATTCAGACATCAACAAGAGAAGTAACTCTCTGATTTCGAACTTATGTAGTCAGACCCTAAGCTCCCTGTAACATGTAAATTCACTGGCAACCAGTTGAAAATGGCCTTGGAGTATTGGTACCATAACACCAAGGGGAAAACAGGTAAGTTAATGGTACAGGGTTAACTATTGCCTGCTACAATTCACAAGTTTGGGGAATATACTGCCACAGAGAGTGACCACTCCTCAGTTCCTATTTGTCTCTCTCCACTGTATGGAGCTTGATCCCAATAGAGTCCCTGAAAGGTTGCTTTTCCGGGACTGGGAGAAGAACAGAACGATACAGATACTCCTTTAATACTACCCCAGATCTGCCTGATTTTGCTCCCTCTGCTGTTGCATATATCCTCTTAGTAATTAAAAGTAATGACCTGCCTTCATGCTGTACTGCAGACTTTTTGAAATAAAGATCATCAATATGTTGTTGATTTACCATTTTCATTGTTTTTTCCAGGAACTCACTAATTTAGCAAGCCTACCTCATTTAAAAGATTTGAGTCTGAATGATCCTCAGTATGACCCCAACCCCATTTGTCTTCTCTGTAATTATGCTACACATGTGCTGTATCATATGCCTCAGCTTCAAAGGCTGGATACATATGATGTGTCTGAAAAACAAATCAAGGTCCTGGCAGAGGTAAGGATAAGATTTTCACCACATAGCTATGTCAACAATATTTGTGACCGCTTTTCCTGTTTATCTTAGTTTTTGATAACACACCTCCACTGCCCAAGATCTGTCTTTCAGCCAACAAAATTGAGGTGTTCATATCAAAACGAATACCATGCAGTGTTGCCAGCTTTTTTATCATGAGTCTCACAATATCCAGTGATTGAATGATTATGAAAGAATCTCAGCATTAATTTTAAAAGTAAGTTTCTACTCCACATGAGGAGAAAAAACATGAAAACATAAAACCTAAACAAACAGAACCTGAAAGCAAATAAAACTAGGACAGTCTTTATTATTACTGTTAATCTCATGATTTTGGAAGGCCCAGCTCATGATTTTTGAATGCTTGGGGTTTGCATTATTGGCCACCTTTCTTTGTTGGTGAGAGGCAATGTTACTGTAGTGAAAGAAGCCATTCCCTTCTTTTGAAAATTGATTGCAAGTTCTTTTTATATATATTTTCATTATTTAAAGAATCTAATACAGATGATAAAGACTGCCTTTATAGAAGTATTCTGTAAACAGATTACAGTTCATAGACTAGCAATAACTACAAGAAAGTGAACTGAAAATCAAGCATGACATTGTTTTAAAAATAAAAAAGCTTATTAGTGTTTTCATATACAGTTTCCATATAGTCTTTCTAGCAAATCCTTAAGTTCTGTCCTCCCCTTTCTATGTGGCTCATCCTGTTATGAAGCTACTGCTGCTTATGCTCCTATCCAAGTAAAGTGTTTTTAAAAATCAAATATGTTGAGCTAAACTCTTGTTAGAAATGGACAAAAAATCCTCTTATTTTTCATTTTTAAAACTATTCTTAAACAACTATAATGTTTTAACTTGAAGACAAGTCATCTAATAGCAATATATAGGCTAGGAAGAATTAGATTTGTATTGGTAAATGTCAGTTAAACCACACACACTCTCTCTCTCTCTCTCTCTCTCTCTCTCTCTCTCTCTCTCTAGAGAAAAGTATTTTTGTTGATAAGAATGATGAATTACAGCTAGACAAATTAAGTAAAATGCTGCTTAAGGAACTTAGGGTTTGATTTAAGGATATTTCCTTTGTATATTTTGACATGAAGTTGACCACTTGTGTTTTAATGGTTATAAAGCTTTCACTCTTTGAATGTCAGTGTATATAATCATTAAATAATTGTCTGGCCTCCACTATTGTCTGTCCCACATATTTTCTGCAGCTGAGAAAATTTAAAATGATAAAAATAGAAAAAATGCTTACAAATCAGTTGAAATCATAAGAAAGTAAAAATTGAACTCTGCTAACCTAACAGCATACAATATCGAGGGCTTCTGATTTTTCAGCTGTAACCAATAAATACTGATGAAACATCCCAGATACTACAAAAATTAAATCAGTGTTTTTCTAATAAACATTGGAAAAACCCTGGAAATAGTGAATTGTATCTAAGAGCTTGTCCATGTGGAGTAGTAATGAGGGCTACAGGTGTGATTTTTAAACATACTGTGTATTAATTGGTCCATGTAATTCCTTTTGGTGCATACTAAAGATTCCCTACTGTGCATTAATTAATGCAGTGCTGATTGAAACAATACTGCATTTAAGTGCACTGGGAACATCACAAAGACAATGAAAATAACCTCCCCAAAATGAAATGAATGAAGCTCTTACAATGCCATAAAAATCGAGTACCTGACATGATTGTTTTAAAATGTTAATTGTAGGAGCCAATCAAATATAAAATGTAATGTCACGAGTTTGCTGAATTGCTAGAAAACAGCATGTGGTAACAGTCATATTTTGCTAACGTTATTCTGGCAAATAACTTGTCCTGTTTTCCTGACACTGAAAGACTACAGTGATGAAAAAGATAATGTACTATAATATGCGTGTAAAGAGTGTTCATAGGCAGCTCAATGAGGAACTTGAAAAGCTAAAAGAAAGAAAATGCAAACTTCAGAAATTGCCAGAAGATCGCATAAAATTGTTCAGCTGCAACATGAAACATGTAAGTTTAAATACTTTTAAACATCAACAAAAATATGCATCCTTTGAAAGAAATGTTAATGTCTATCATGGGAGGAGATACGGTTTGGGATGAAGAAATTCTTTTATAAGCTTACTAGAAGATTTAATTGGCGTTGCTCGGTTCCTTAACTCAATTTTTGTTTTTTGAAAATAAATTGAAAATATACATGCTTCATTTAAATCATTACTCTGGGGTGGAGCTGGGAATGAGGGGTTCAGTATGCAGGCTACCCTGGGGAGAAAGGACTATTCCAGCCCTCTCTCAGCACAGAAGCCTGGGGCCAGGTGAGAAGCACCTCTTTATGGCTGCTGTAGCACCAATGGGCATAGCTGGGGGAGGAGTGCATAACCTTGGCTGGAGCAGGAAGAAATTAGTCTGCCCCCTGCACTCTCCAAGCAAAGTGAGGAATGCAGCAACCTGTGCGCTTTCCCCTTGCTCCCCGATGACGAGAAACAACCACTTATGTCCCCATACGAATTGGGGTGGAGGAAGCTTCAACTCCACTTTTGCCCTCCCTAAAGGACACCTGGGCTACTGTGAAATAACTGCACAGTTATTTCAGAAAAAGCTATTCCAGAATAGTTGTTCTGAAATAGCTTATTTCGAAATATCACGTCTACATTGCAGGGAAGCCTCAAAATTAGTCCGAGGCAGGCTTCCCATGTAGATGTGCTATCTTGATTTAAAGCCCCAGGAGGAATAATTTAGGATGGCCCTGGTGAGGGGCTGTTTCGAAATAGCAGAAGTTGAGCGTCTACACACGCCTTATTTCGAAATAGCTATTTTGGAATAGGCGTTATTCTTAGTAGAATGTGGTTTATAGAAGTCAGAATAAGCCGTTTGTTATTTTGAAATTATTGCAAAATAATGGAATTGCTGTGTAGAAGCTCACATAATTATTTTGGAATAACGGCCATTATTCCAAAATAATTGCTGTGTAGACACACCTCTGGGAGATGGGCGGCTGGGACAGTTCTGGATGTATGTGTGGATATGCACCCAGCCAGCCCCTTTTGCCTGCCTGATGGTTGTCTCTTTTATGTATGATTTTATGAGAAGTCCCATTCTAAGCACATCCAGTTTTCCTGGCACAACCAAACCCTTACCTTGCTTTAAGTAATGACAAGAGGAAGCGGTATACTGATGGTCCTAGCTCTTACCATTTAGGTGGAGTTCTAGAATAATCAGATGCGATGGATGGACAGACAGTCTCTCAAATATATAGTAGATGTGGCTAAATCCTGCCTTTAGTAATACCCATTTGGGTTGGGCAGTGTGACTGCGTGCAGAATATAGCCAATGTTCTTAGGGACTGATTGGTTGATTAACTCATTGGAAAACTTACTGTAAGAAGACCCTGTTGTTTATTCAAATACCTAAAGTCTATTTAAGAACAATTACTTGTGTTGCAGTTTCAGTAATCCTCAGCAGGCTGTGCTCAAATTGCAGTTTCTAATTTTAAGGCTAAAATGTTATCTTCCTATTCTTTAAAAACAGTACAAGCAATAAGTTAATGAGTTACAGATTTTGTTGCTGTCCCAGATAATCCTAAACAGTAAAACATTTTTCTTTTGCAGTCTACACTTTTTACTTTATAATAAATCTTTGTACCATGAGTTAGCTATTTTAAAATATGCCTATTTAAAAATAATCCAGACTTTTTGCTTCTTACATATATCTAATTATTTTTTAGTATTTTGATCAGGGATTTGTACTCTTAAATTGCACAGAAAGGAATAGTTAGACTATCTGGATTTTTTGATGCTCATAGGACTGACTTGTTTCTGAATAGTGCAGTTTAATGGAAATGTAACTTTTAGGAGCTATTTTTACAATGCAATAAGGGGAAGGTTATTTTTACTCTCTCATATCTCAGTGGTTAAAGTTGTTAATGTTAATTGGATCCTCTAGCTATTTTTCATGCAGTCTTGAGTCAGCTATCATGGTGGAGTTAACCTAAAAGCTTTAATCCAGACCTAAAGAGTGAAGAAGAGTTATGTGCCTGATGTAATCAAACATGATAGACCAGCTTGTAAACTTCCTAGATGAAGATTTTCACACTTCTTGCTGAAAGTCAAGGCTCTTAAATCAATATTTAGGAACCTAAATAAATGACCTGATTTTAAAAGTGTTGTGGGTGTTCACAGAGTTCATTCACCAGTGCGATGTCTTCTGCTGGAGGTCAAAGGGATTAGCTCTGCTAGCTGGCGCATCCTCTCTCGGTGATACCTCGCCCATCATCATCAACATCTGCAGACCTGCCTCAGCCCAAGTACTGTAGCATCCTCTTCCTGATTCGGTCCTTGGGCCATGTTACTATTTGTGTTTTCTCCCTTTTATAGAATCATAGAGCTGGAAGAGACCTCAGGAGGTCATCAAGTCCAGCCCCCTGCCCAAGGCAGGACCAATCCCAACTAAATCAACCTAGCCAGGGCTTTGTCAAGCTGAGACTTAAAAACCTCTAGGGATGGAGATTCCACCACCTCTCTAGGTAACCCATTCCAGTGCTTCACCACCCTCCTAGTGAAATAGTTTTTCCTAATATCCAACCTAGACCTCTCCCACTGTAACTTGATACCATTGCTCCTTGTTCTGCCATCTGTCACTACTGAGAACAGCCTTTCTCCATCCTCTTTGGAACCTCCCTTCAGGAAGTTGAAGGCTGCTATCAAATCTCCCGCCCCGCCCGCCCGCCGACTAAACAAACCCAAATCCCTCAGCCTCTCCTCATAAATCATGCGCTCCAGCCCCCTAATCATTTTGGTCACCCTCTCCTGGACCCTCTCCAATGCGTCCACATCCTTTCTATAGTGGGGGGCCCAGAACTGAAGACACTATTCCAGCTGTGGCTTCCCCAGAGCCGAATAAAGGGGAATAATCACTTCTCTGGATCTGCTGGTATAACCGCCACCAAGCGGATTTGAAGCTGGGACCTCTGAAGCGGAGTAGAGGAGCCTCTACCCTCTGAGCTAAAAGCCAGCTGGCTCCCAGCCCATGCTGTAGAGGTCTCTTGATGTTAGCTGTTGCTGTGGTCTCGGTACCACTTGCATTGCTCAGTAACCACACTAGGTGTGTGGGTTACACTGGCAATGCTCCTCCTAATGCACCCTAATATTCCATTAGCATTCTTGGCTACAAGGGCACACTTTTGACTCATATCCAGCTTCTTATCCACTGTAATCCCCAGGTCCTTTTCTGCAGAACTGCTACTTAGCCATTCGGTCCCCAGCCCGTAACAATGCTTGGGATTCTTCCGTCCCAAGTGCAGGACTCTGCACTTGTCCTTGTTGAACCTCATCAGATTTCTTTTAGGGAGAGGGAAGATCTCAGTTAGTGAATGGTGAGGACCCAGTCCCACCCACGACTCTGGCTCGCAGCCCAGAGACCCTATAACTCCTGCTGCCTCTCCTTAACTTCTCACCAGTGCTGCTTGCATTTCCTGGGCCACTTCCCCATGTTCCCAGACTTTCTTTGCCCTCTTCTCAGGGCCTCAAGCCTTCAGGGCCCAGCAGCCAGCCAAGAGGTATCTCTCTAGCTGCCCTAGTACCTGCTAGCAGCTGCCCTGTCTGAGGTATTACCCTCCTGCAGCCTCTAGGAAACCAGTTCTTTTCTTTGGGCTCCCAGCAGCAACTGATTGCCTCAGGCCCCATCACTCTTTTTATATAGACCTGCTGGGTCCTGATTGGCAACTTCTGGCAACCTCTCTCAGACTGGCTGCTCCCAGCACCCATTTTCCATAGTGCTCAGGACTCTGTGCAACCTCCTTAGGGCTATTTTTAACCCTTTGCCAGTGTGGGGTGGACACCTCTTCACAGGGTGCTGAGTACTTTGGAAAGTCAATGCACATATTTAGACATTTAAATGTGGGTTTATGAGCCTGACTTCAGGCAATGAGGTTTGAAAATCTTGGTGTAAATATTCATAGTATCACAAAAAGTTCAGCATGATTTTGACATGAAAGTCTTCTGTGACTTCAACAGGCTTTGGATCAGATTCTTAGTTGGTGAGTGGTGAGCCTGTCTTCTTGTTGCCAGATGTGTAGTAGACCTAGTTGTAAATGTATCCAGCTTTCAGGTGTCTACCAAAATATTGTGAGCTAAAAGTTCCCATGTCCTCCAAAAGTTGCAAAATGAAATGTACTTCTTCAAAAATGTGATTAAATGAGCAGTCTCTTTTTGCTGATGGTATGCTATGCTGAAATCATTAGGCCTGAAACAAAAATTTCAAGAAGTTTCATTTCAGTATTTTTTGCTTTTATTCCTATCTTCTTTTTTAATTGAACTGGAAAGTTGGAAAAAAAAAAAAACAACCCACCCACCCCCACACACAACTCCCACTCTCATTGCCACACAATAAACAAGTTAGTTCACAGAATGAGTGCACCTGTATGGTATCTCCTATCACATAGTTGCATTCACTGGTCAGTTTACAGTATATTATGCTCAGTGGCAGGTGGTCCTCTGTTTCTACTGCCGTGCGCCGTGCGGTTTGAATGATAAAAGTGTGTTTGCAACCTTTCAAATAAAAACACCAACTCAACATGAAATCACTACACAATTTAAGTCTAAAATGCTAAAATTAATGCTAAAAATAAGAGGGAAACGTTTTCATTTCTAAAGGATTTTTGGACCCTTAATTTTTCAACCATTTTCTGAACAAAAGGTAAAATTCCTCCCTTTGCAGAGGGACAGCACAAAGCATCTTGCTCAAACCCTATGTTGAGGACTCAGTTGTTAATTACATGATACATGTGCCATCCCATAATACAGGCATGAATGTCATTTAAGATGATGTTACCTAAATCTCAGTTGCAGTGCTGCTCTAAAGACATCCTGGATTGCAATGGCAAGGAAGTTGTATGTTAGCGTTGTAGTGCCAAGGGTTCAATCATGGATGGGGGATAGTGAGAGGGATGAAAACCTGGCCTCATTGAAATCAGCAAGGCTAAGATTTCAGCCTGGTGCATTGGAAAAGTCAGTGAGCATGCTCAGGTCAAAGTGGAGCTATTTGCCATCTTGGTTAGTAATGGAGCAGTGTAACCCTGGCTTTACTTCTGCTGAAGTACTGATAAGTATTGAGCACCTCATTAGACAAGAGCTAAGGTTGGCCCCTTTGCTCTAAAGTAAAACCATGCTCATGTCTTCAACCCACATCCTTCTCAGTGCTGAGTGCCCATGACAAAGGGTGTGTGGATGCAGAGATTAGCTCAAAGTAAAGAGTGGGTTTATCTTTTAATATAACATGCAGTTGTTGCATGTACCCCTATTGAGCATATCCCCTCTCCACCTTTTCTATACACTACAGTTTCAAGCCCTAAGTGGGGGAAATTGTACAGAGCCTGCCCTCAACATTCCTAATTCTAGGTCATGGGTATCAAATTCAAATGAAATATTTTTCATAACCTCATAGACATGACAATATAAGGGGATAAAGATCCATAACAGCTGAAGATATCCAAGAAGCAAAGGGAGAAAGCCTACTGTGTTTAAATTTGAATTTTTATCAGGAAATCATTATTTTATATTCTTGATTATAATATAATTTACTATAGGCCAGATATGTATTTAGTTCTGAACAAGTGGGAGTTTCAACTTTACACGATCTCTTACTACTGAAGCCTTGTTCGATGCATGTTTTGCAGAATTATTGCAGAATAAATTATTGCTTTATTAAATTAATTTTCTGGTAAATATTTTCACAGTCACTTTGTAGTATATAGTCACTTTGTAATGTATAGCTAGAAGGCTTATCTTCTGTGAAAAACAAATACTGTAATTTTCAACCATATCTTCACTTATTGCATTTGAATCCTAATGTATTTTTTTTACAGCTGGAACGTGAACTTGCATTGCTGCAGACATCAAGACAAATACAGAGCAACAAATCTATTAAGAATAAAATGCTGAAAATGGAAAAATCAATTGATGATAGTGAGAACACCAATGAAGCCAGTGAGGAGTCAAATCTTGAGAGAAAGTTATTCATGAAATTAGATGCCATGAGGGAAAGGATAACATTCTGGAACAGAAAACTAGATGAGTATGTATAGTGAATTGTATAAGAGCTGAAATTTGAAATATGTATGCATTCTAACTCACTGAGAGAGGGCATGGTAATTTAAGGAATTGATAATAGGATTTGGAGCCTGTGTTACATGTATTTCAACTGAGGACCAAACAGATAGCATTCTAAAAATTGTTAATTTTATAATATGATTTGAGGGAAAGAGCTCTGCCTAGAGGATCAGAAGAAAGATGTATTCTATAAATGACCAAAGAAAGGCAACTTAAGGTGTGTAATAACTGTCAAGGAAAAAAACTACTTTAGAACACAAAAAAGTGTCTATAGTATACTGTTGAACAGAATTAACCTGAGCATAGATGAAGTACAGCTTAGCAAATAGGAACAGCTAACAGGGAATTTCATGAGGGAGCTCTCCAGGTGAAGGAGGAGCGATTATGGGACCATTGGGGTAAGTGGCTGTCTGTAGAAGTAGCTGGCTGTAGTGGGGGTTACTTACTGGTTGCCTGAAAGACTGTGTGCTGAGCTTGTGTTTGTATGTCTGTTTGTTTGGAGATCCATGTGCTGAGCTGTTTGTTTGAAGGACCGTGTGCTGAGGCCGGCATTTGGAAGCTATAAGCTTCTTAATGAGGATTTGAAATCTATAACCCTGTTCATTGGTCAAGTCTTAAGCACGGGGCGGAGGCTACCAGGAAGACCAGGGCTATATAAAGCCCACTAGTAAGTGACCAGGTAGCTTAGTGAACAGGAGCAGCTGACAGGGAGTTTAGAGGGGGAGTTTAAAGGGAATAGATACATCTGGCATTCTTTAAAACTTTTAAACTAAAACCCAAACTACCTGATTTAAATAAAAACCCTATCGAGAATCTAATTATCTGTAGGAGAAGATGGACAGAAGCCCAGCAGCAGAGTGGGGGTTATCCTGCTTATTGCACCCAATGTAGCATTTATGATTACCTGCCCTACGGACAGGTGGCATATGTGTGCATTCTATGCAAGGAGCTCCTGGCCCTCAGAGACTGCGTACAGGCTTTGGAAGCCAAGGTAGCTGAATTGGAGGAGCAAAGGGAGGCAGAGAGGTATATAGATGAGGTTTTCTGGGACACTGAAGAACTGTCCCATCTCCAGTCAGACAGCCCTTGTGCTCATGAGGAGGGTGAAAGACTCGTGGAAGGAGAACATTCAACTGGAGCAGAGGGAAACCATCCCATAGTTGGGCTCCTCCTTCCAGATGATGTTGTGATATCCTCTCGCACTGAGGATACCTCTCCAGGGGAGGGAACTCCAGTCATTAGGAAAAGGCAGGTGTTAGTAATGGGGGATTCGATCATTAGAAACATAGACAACTAGGTTTGTGATGATTGGGAGAACTGTATGGTGACTTGCCTGCCTGGTGTGAAGGTTGCGGATCTCTTGAGACATCTAGATCAGTGGTCCCCAACGTGGTGCCCGTGGGCACCATGGCGCCCGCCGAGTGATCAGGGCTGGCCCTGCCCTGGGCACGCGGCACATAGGTGGCCCCGCCCCTGGGTGCGTGGTGTGTGCACGGCCCCGCCCCTGGGCGCCCGGCAGCCCCAAAAGGTTGGGGACCACTGATCTAGATAGACTTATGTGTAGTGCTCATACGTGTAGGTACCAATGATATAGGGAAGGGTAGGAGAGAGGTTCTGGAGGCCAGAAATTTAGGCTGCTAGGAAAGAGATTGAAATCCAGGACCTCTATGCAGAATTCTCTGAAACGCTTCCAGTTCCACGCGCAGGGCCAGGTAGGCATACAGAACCTCAGAGTCTCAATGCATGGATGAGAAGATGGTGTATGGAGGAAGGGTTTAGATTTATTAGGAACTGGGGAAATTTTTGGGAAAGGGGGAGTCTATACAGGAAGAATGGGCTCCACCTGAACCACAATGGAACCAGATTGCTGGCTCTTAGTTTAAAAACTGCTCTATGACTTTTTTAATGTTAAGGGCTGCGGGAAAGCCGACGGGTATGGAGGAGCACATGGATCGGATAGAGACCTCTCTTAGGGGAGGGTCTATTAATAGATTTTCTATGTTCTAGTAAGGAGGAGAGGATGGAAGGTGATAAAATGTGCGTAAGATCAGATGAGTAACAATCAAATGAAAAAGAGTTTAACACATTAGGAAATGGCAGACAGATAAATAGTGACCAATTTTTTAAGTGCTTATAGACAAACGCTAGAAGTCTAAATAATAAGATGGGTGAACTAGAGTGCCTCATATTAAAGGAGGATATTGATATAATAGGAATCATAGAAACTTGGTGAAATGAGGACAATCAATGAGACAGTCATACCAGGGTACAACATATATCAGAAGGACAGAACAGGTCGTTCTGGTGGGGGAATGGCACTATACATGAAAGAAAATTTTGAACCAAAATGTTTCATAGAATCTCTATTCTTGTTAGAGCTTGGAATTAATATCCATATAGTGGTAGGGATATATTATCAACCACCTGACCAGGATAGTGATAGTGTCTATGAAATGCTAAGGGAGATCAGAGAGGCCATCAAAATAAAAAACTCAATAATAGTGGGGGATTTCAACTATCCCCATATTGACTGGGTACACGTCACCTCAGGATAGGATGCAGAGATACAATTTATTGGTACCTTAAATTACTGTTTCTTGGAGCTGAAGGTTCTGGAGCCCACAAGGGGAAGGGCAATTATTGATTTAGTCCTCAGTGGAGTGCAGGATCTGTTCCAAGAGGGAAATATAACTGGACTGCTTGGAAATAGTGACCATGATCAAATAAAATAAAACATCCCTGTGGTGGGGAAAACACCTCAGTAGCCCAACACTGTGGCATTTAATTTCAGAAAGGAGAACTACACAAAAATGAGACTGTTAGTTACACAGAAATTAAAAGGTACAGTGCCAAAATTAAAATCTCTGCAAACTGCATGGACACTTTTCAAAGACACCATAATAGATGCCCAACATAAATGTATACCCCAAATTATAAAACACAGAGAACCAAAAAAGTGCCACCGTGGCTTAACAACCAAGTAAAAGAAGGAGAGAGATAAAAAGCATCATTTAAAAAATGGAAGTTAAATCCTAGTGAGGAAAATAGAAAGGAGCATAAACTCTGTCAAATTAAGTGTAAAAATATAATAAGAAAAGCCAAAAAGGAGTTTAAAAAACAGTTACTTTTTGAGTTTTTAGCTAATAGCAAAATGTTTTTCAAGTACATCAGAAGCAGGAAGCCAGCTAAACAACCAGTGGGGTCACTGGATGATCGAGATGCTAACGGAGCACTCAGAAGGTGTGTCTACATTACAGGGCTTAGCTCAATTTGCGTAGCTTATTTCAAGTTATGTCACTTGCGTATCATATTTCGAAATAGCTTATTTCAAAATAGGGAGCGTCTACACAGCACTTATTTTAAAATAGAGCACTCTTCCTCCGACTTCCCTTATTCCTTGTACAATGAGGGTTACAGGAGTCGGAGTAAGAAGTCCTCCAGCTTGACTGTATTTTGACACTATTTCAAAATAACTGCCTGCTGTGTAGATGCAGACTTAGTTATTTCGGAATAGCACTAGTTATTTCTAAATAGTGTTTCAATGTAGATGTACTCAAAGACAATAAGGTCATTGTAGAGACCCTAAATTCTTTGCTTCGGTCTTCATGGCTGAGGATATTAGGGAGATTCCCAAACCTGAGCCATTCTTTTTAGGTGACAAATCTGAGGAATTGTCCCAGATTGAGGTGCCATTAGAGGAGTTTGTGGAACAAATTAATAAACTTAACAGTAACAAGTCACCGGGACCAGATGGCATTCACTCAAGATTTCTGAAAGAACTCAAATGTGAAATTGTGGAACTATTAACTGTGGTTTGTAACCTAGCCTTTAAATCAGCTTCTGTACCAAATGACTGGAAGATAGCTAATGTGACACCAATATTTAAAAAGGGCGTTAGAAGTGATCCTGGCAATTACAGACTGGTAAGTCTGTCATCAGTATTGGGCAAATTAGTTGAAACAATAGTAAAGAATAAAATTGTCAGACACATAGATGAACATAAATTGTTGGGGGAAAGTCAGCATGGTTTCTGTAAAGGGAAATCATGCCTTATTAATCTACTAAAGTTCTTGAGGGGGTCAACAAACATTTGGACAAGAGGGATCCAGTAGATATAGTGTACTTAGATTTCCAGAAAGCCTTTGACAAGATCCGTCACCAAAGGCTCTTAAGTGTAAAGTAAGTTGTCATGGGATAAGAGGGAAGGGCCTCTCATGGATTGATAACTGGTTAAAAGACAGGAAACAAAGGGTAGGAATAACTGGTAAGTTTTCAGAATGGAGAGAGATAACTAGTGGTGTCCCCAAGGGTCCGTACTGGGACCAATCCTATTCAACCTTTTTATAAATGAGCTGGAGAAAGAGGTAAACAGTGAGGTGGCAAAATTTGCAGATAGCTAATATCAAAGCAGACTGTGAAGAGCTTCAAAAATATCTCACAAAACTAAGTGATTGTGCAACAAAATGGCAAATGAAATTTAATGTTGATAAGTGCAAAGTAATGCACATTAGAAAAAATAATCCCAACTATACATACAAAATGATGAGGACTAATTTAACTGTAACTATTGAAGAGAGGGATCTTGGAGTCATTGTGGATAGTTCTCTGAAAACATCCACTTAACATGTAGCAGCAGTCAAAAAAGTAAACAGAATGGTAGGGATAATTACAAATGGGATAGAGAATAAGACAAAGAATATCTTCTTGCCTCTATATAAATCCATTTTGTGCCCACGTCTTGAATACTATGTACAGATGTGGCCGCCTCTTCTCAAAAAAGATATTGTGACAGACCCAGACCAGCCATCTACTGTTCTCTGATGGAGGGGATACATGCTGGAACTTAGGTAAACAGTTTTCTCTTCCCTGAGTTTAAAAAAAAAAAGGCCAAAACCCAAGTCCAACATAATCAGGCAGGCTAATTAAACACTTGCAGCCAATTAAGGCCCATGGTGCCACTTTAAAAGGTCTCCCCCAGGCAAGGAAGGGGGAAGGAAAAGAGCAAAGGCCAGGAAGGAGGAAGTGCTGTGTGCAGGAGCTGAGTGGGTGTGAGCTGAGGACTGACAAGCAGTTACCAAAGGAAAGGGAGGGATTGTTTGGGGAAGTGGCCCAGGGAAAAGCTGCCAGATTGAGAGTGGCAATAACCCTGCCTGTTTCCACTGCCTTAAGGTCCCTGACCCAGAACCTGGAGTAGTGGGTGGGCCCAGGTTCCCTCCAGCCTCCCCACAACATCTCAACCTCTGCCTCAAGAAGAAACATCTGACGAAGTGGGTCTTTGCCCACGAAAGCTTATGCTCCAATAAATCTGTTAGTCTATAAGGTGCCACAGGACTTCTCGTTGTTTTTGTAGATTCAGACTAACATGGCTACCCCTCTGATACTTGCCTCGAGAAGGGAGATCAAGATTCCAGAGGGGATTTTACCCCAAATTTATGAACTAGCCTGTGATGAGTATGGCTCAGTAGTCTGTGACTCCTGCCTCTAGTAAAGAGAAAGAGGTTATGTGGAGAGTCACAGCGAGCCTCTGAGGCTAACACTATGTGCCAGTAGGGCAAGACCCACAGGGAATAGGGGATCTTTGCCACAATGTATTGGCATTGGAAAAGGTTAAGAAAAGGGCAACAAAAATTATTACGGGTTTGGGATGGGTCTGATATGAAAAGAGATTAAAAAGGCTGGGACTTTTCAGCTTAGAAAAGAGGAGACTAAGGGGGGATGTGATAGAGCTCTGTCACGGGGTGGGTAGTCCGTCCCCCGCCCCTCCGCCGGGGACCTGGGCACGGCTGCTCACCCCGTAGTCTAGCCCCGGCAGAAGCCCCTGTAGGCTGGGTGTTACGGCTCAGGGCCTAGTCCACCACACTAGGTGGTCTAGGTAGTGCGGCCCAGTGGCCGAATCTATAGCGCCTCCGTCTGCGAGGCAAGTAAGGCCCAATGGCCGAGTCTATAGTGCCCCCGTCAGCGCTGAAAATACGGCCCAGCAGCTGAGTCTATAGCGCCCTGTATGTGGGGTAAATATGGCCCAGTGGCCAAGTCTTTAGCGCCCCCAGCTGTGGGGGTAAATATGGCCCAGTGGCTGAGTCTTTAGTGTGCTAGATTGGCTTCCCCCTCTGGGGAGCAAGGGAGGTGAAGGTAGGGGAGTCCGGGCCCTCCCTCTCCACTGGGCCCCAGCCCAGGACCCTGTCAGCAGTAGGTGGTTCCCACCACTGGCTCGGTGGGAAATTCTCCCTGAAGCACACCGCGTCTGCTGGGATGCCTCCTGTTCTCCACCCTGGGCTGCTTCCTACCCCTGTACACTGGCCCACGTAGTCCCCTCCTGTGTTGGCGGTGGCAACGGCTGGCACGGCAGCTGTGGCTGGCGTGGCGGCTGGTCCAGCAGGGGCGGTTGCTCCTGTGCTCTGGCAGGAGCTCCTTGCCCTCTGGTGGTCAGCCCCAACTGAGCTGCTCCTCTGGCCTTTATACTAGGTCTGCAGTTGGAGCATACCCAGCAGAGCTGCAGGGGAGGGGCCTTCTCAGCCCAGCAGGCCTGGTTAATCCCTCTCCGACCAATGTGGGGTTGGTACACCCCGTCACAAGGTCTATAAAATCATGACTGGTGTGGAAAAAGTGAATAAGGAAAAGTTATTTACTTGTTCTCATAACACAAGAACCAAGGGTCACCAATGTAATTAATAGGTAGCAGGTTTAAAACAAACAAAAGGAAGTTTTTCTTCATGCAGCACATAGTCAACCTGAGGAACTCCTTACCAGAGGATGTTGTGAAGACCAGGACTTTAACAGGGTTCAAAAAAGAACTAGATAAATTCATGGAGGTTAGGTCCATCAATGGCTATTAGCCAGGATGGGTAGGAATGGTGTCCCTCGCCTCTGTTTGTCAGAGTCTGGAAATGGATGACAGGAGAGGGATCACTTGATGATTACCTGTTCTGTTCACTGTCTCTGGGGCATGTGGCATTGGCCCAACAGGATACTGGGCTAGATGGACCTTTGGTCTGACCCCGTATGGTTGTTCTTATATTATTCTTATCATATATATATAGTAGCCCATTGTCTGTGCGTCTGTAACGCTCATGTACACGGCCACGCCCCCTGCCCGTGTACGTCAGCGCCCCGGCCCCCTTCCCCTCCCTCTGTGGCACACTGCGCCGCTCAGCTGGGCCCCGGCGGGGGAGCAAGCGGCGGCAAGCAGCCTTTTGGGGAGCACGGACCCCAAATGGCTGCTTGCTGCCCGGGCCCAGCTGAGCGGCGCCACGGAGGAGGGGAAGGGGCTGGCCGAAGGGGGCGGAAGCAGCGCTGGTGGGGGAGGGTGTCCGGGGTCGTGGGGCTGGCCGGCAGGAAGAGGGGTGGAAAGTAGAGCTGGGGGATCGGGGCTGTGGGGCTGGACGGGAGGAAGGGTGGGACAGAGGAAGGGGGGCCGGAAGCAGACCTGGTGGGGGGGGGGGGGTGCAGCCACTGGCTGCAGCCGGAGTCCTTCCGGCCATGCCCCCGGCAGGCGCTCCCTTTACTTGCCAGCAGAAGCCTGGCGGGGGCCGGGCTGGGAGCTAGTCCCCCCGCCCGGCTTCTGCTCGCAACCAGAGGCTCCCAGCTGGGAGACGGGCCACGATTGGCATTGGGAGCCTCTGGTCCCATGCAAAAGCCGGGCGGGGGAGGGGTGGCTGGGAGTCCCGGCCCCCACGCCACACAGCTTTTGTGCGGGACCACAGGGCTCCCAAAGCCAATCGCGCTCCGCCTCCCAGTCGCTCCCCCGCCCCCGCCAGGCTTCCCTCCAGCGCCCAGCCGGAAATTCACAAAATACCGGACATTGCACATTTCCGGTATTTTCTGAATTTTTCTACTGGACAGACGGTGCAAATACCGGACTGTCCGGTAGAAAACCGGACACCTGGCAACCCTAGCCCCAGCGGGAGCGCCGCTCAGCTGGGCCCCAGGCGGAAAACGGCCGTTTGGGGTCCGCGCTCCCCACCCAAATGGCCGCTTGCCACCGCTTGCTCCCCCGCCGCGGCCCAGCTGAGGTGGCGCTGGCACTGCGCCGCTCAGCTGAGCCCCGGTGGGACGGGAAGGGGGGTGGGGCGCTGACGTACACGGCCAGGGGGCGGGGCCGTGTATATCACCGCCCCCCCTTCCTCCTCCCGCCATGGCGCTGAGTGGTGCGCCTCAGCCGGGCCACCGCGGAGAGGAAAGGGGGCGGGACGAGACAGCCCCGCCCCTGGCCGTACGCCACTGCCCCCTTCCCCGCGGCGGCCCGGCTGAGCGCACAACACTCAGCCGAGCCGCCACGGAGGGAGGGGAAGGGGGCCGGGCGGTGACGTACACGGCCAGGGGGCAGGGCCGTGTACATCACTGCCCCCCTTCCCCTCCCGCTGTGGCACTCAGCTGAGTGCTGCGCCCTCAGCCGGGCCGGGAGCCAGCAGCACAAGGCCGCTTGGGCTCCCGCAGTGGGAGGAAGGAGGGCGGTGACGACACGGCCCTGCCCCTGGCTGCAGACGCCATCAGCCCGCTCTCCTCGCGGCAGCCTGGCTGAGCAGGCAGCACTCAGCCAGCGCCACGGCGGGAGGGAAGGGGAAGGGGGGGGGAGAGACGGAGGGGAGAGAGAGGCAGGAGGAGGAGGAGAAGAGAAAGAAAGAGACGGAGAGAGAGGCAGGAGGCGGAGGAGAGCTGAGAGAGAAGGGGGTAGGCAGTAGGAGGAGAGAGAGAGAGAGAGACACGGCGCGAGAGCGCTCA
Source organism: Rafetus swinhoei (assembly GCA_019425775.1). Classification (NCBI taxonomy): domain Eukaryota; kingdom Metazoa; phylum Chordata; order Testudines; family Trionychidae; genus Rafetus; species Rafetus swinhoei. The sequence goes on along the minus strand of CM033446.1, from coordinate 123,041,064 downwards.
GGAGAGAAGACCTGAAAATCCCGTCTTATGACGGGCTAATTGGCTAGTAATGAAATAATATGCAAGCAGGTTTTAGATCAAAACATAATGTGTAGGTCACATCTTTACCCTGACATGATTGATTGAGAAAGGGCTTGCCTACAGAAGGTTAACCTTGAACAACACAGATTTCACCAAAACTTTCAACTGCATTCATGGAGAGTCACTATGAAAGATCTTGCAACAATATGGGCTTCCTAGACAGGTTTTATCACTGGTCGATGTGCCATGTGAAAGTTCAAACTGCTGCACAAGGACAGAAAGCGGAGAACTGATTACACGTGGCAGGTTGTATCATCTTTTTTGCATTGTAATGGATTATGTTATGCAAAAAGCAACGTCAAAGGAAGATACAAGACTTATGGGGAGTAAAAGAAAATTTCAAACTCTTGACTTTACAGGTGATACTGAAATTTGGCAAATGCTAGAAGCCCATAGCAGAAAACTAAATGCATTTTATCAGCAGTGTTTTCTGAGAATAGTTGGTGTTTGGTTATTTTATCTCACAAGCAAAGCTGATGTTTTACAAAGGACTGACCAACAAACTTCAGAGTCTGTGATTCAAGAAAGAAGGCTGAAGTGGTTTGAACACGTGCAGATTTTTTAAAAAAAGTTTCTAGATAAACCCTTGGCTGGATGCCACTTGCCAGAAGAAGAAAAAGAGCAGGACAACAGCTGACATAAAACCATTGAAAGAGATGCTACTGTCATGGACACAGACTATAGTGGAGCAAGAAATGTATCACTGGAGAGATGGAGGTAGAAACGCTGGACTGCCTCATGAGCCATAAGTCACAAGAACATGTACTAGAAATAAATAATAAATCATTAAAATGGCTATTAACTACCCTATGTGAATTGAGTTGTTGGATTCAAACTACTTCTTAGCACACAGATGTCTTCATTTAAAAAAAAAAAAGTTGGATGTCTCAAAGAGAGGACAAGAATTGAACAAAAATGGCTGGAACCAAAGCATTTTCTTTGCCATGTAGGACTAGTGAATGGAAAAGTTTACAGGCCTTGAAAACAGATATTGGTCCAGCAAAATGGGTAAAATTAATCCCTGAGCAAAAGACCAGCACAAGGTCTATACATAGCGCAACCCCTCAAAATAGGCCTTATGGGGATTTCAGTGGTGCTGTAGGCCTCATGTGAGACCTTTCTAGGGGCAGAATTTAATCCTTTAAAGATTTGATATTCCAGCTTTGAGATGCTTTGAGATACTAATAAAGCATTCAATTTCTAGTTCTAGGGATTCTTCAGATGATTGGTACTAAAATCATATCAAAATTCAAGTGGGAAAATAATGAGAATTAACTGGTTTTTGATATCTGATCCTTCATGACTAAGATTTTAGAAATGAATGTGTGTTACCAAAGGAAAGGTTGGATTGCTAGCTTAACAATATTCTATTTTAAAAACAACAAGCAGTTCTGTGGCACTTTAGAGACTAACAAATATATTGGATCATGAGCTTTCATGGATAAAATCCACTTCAGCTGATGAAGTGGGTTTTACCCACAAAAGCTCATGACCTAATAAGTGTATTAGTCTCTAAGGTGCCACAGGACCGCTCATTGTTTTTAAAGTTACAGACTAACACAGCTACCCCTCTGAGAAATATTCTATTGTGTTTTTATAAGACAAAGGACCTTAGAACTATCATTGTTCCTTCAGTTTAGCCAGGTCTTGCCTTATTTGCTTTGGCATTTTGGACTATTAAAAGCTGAGTTTGCTCATGACCTATCCAAATGAAAAGTGGTTTGATGAAGAATTCTGTGTTCTTAGAACAGAATAAGTCATAAAAAGCCATCTCAATCCCTATTTTGTTGTGAATTTGCTATAAAAAAGCAAGATGAATTTTGTACCTGTCTTTAGAATTTATTATAGCCCTACCAAAATTTATCTTGTTTCTGTTGCAGAATTGAGAAAATTTACCAGATGGAAATTAAAAAGAAGAAGAAAAGCAATAGCTTAATTGTGCAGTTTTTGTTGACTGAATTGGAAACAGTGGGCAATACTCGCTTTGAAGAAGGCTCGCCAAGTGATTCTTGGTAAAGTTGTTTTAGACATTACATTTTAAACACTGTTTCTGTAGCTCAATGCCACCCATAGTTCTTGATATCTTGATGTTTTTCTCCCTGTGCAGTACATGGAGGAAGATTCGAATTTTGGAACTGCATGGTTTGGCCATGCCCCCTCAGGTCCTGCTTGCGTCCAGTTTCTCTGACAGCCTGTGGAAGGTGGCAGCTTTTATAGCTCCTTCCTGCAACTCCCATTGGCCAGGAATGGTGAACTGCAGCCAATGGGAGGTGCAAGTGGCTGTGCCTGTAGACGCTTAGGTAAACAAAGTGTCTCACGGCCTGCCAGTGGCTTACCCAGACAAGTTGTGACCTGAAGTTTGAAAAACCCTGCTGCAGTGCAATCTCTTTAACGTGAAAGTGCAACTTACAAATGTAGATTTGTTTTTGAGTGAAATTATGTAATAAAAACAGTGCAGAACTTTAGAACCTACAAGTGCACTTAGTCCTACTTCTTGTTCAATCAACCGCTAAGACAAAAAAAGTTATTTTACAACTCAAAGGGGTAGCCATATTAGAGTGTATCTAGACTACAGGGTTTTTTCGAAAAAAGTGGCCTTTTTTCGAAAAAACTTCCCCTGTGTCTAGACTGCCACCGTGTTCTTTCGAAATTAAATCGAAAGAACACGGCGGTTTTTTCGACTGCAGTAAATCTCATTTTATGAGGAATAACGCCTTTTTTCGAAAGTGCTCTTTCGAAAAAAGGCGTTCTAGAATGCAAACAGAGCTTTTTCAAAAGAGAGCATCCAGACTGCCTGGGTGCTCTCTTTCGAAAAAGTGGCTTGCTTTTTCGAAATAAGTGGTTGTAGTCTAGATGCTCTCTTTCGAAAGAGGCTTTTTCGAAAGATTCTTTTTTGAAAAAGCCTCTTTCGAAAGAGGCTTATAGTCTAGACGTAGCCTGAGTCTGTAACTTTAAAAACAATGAGTAGTCTTGTAGTACCTTAGAGTATGTCTACACTAGCCCCCTAGTTCGAACTAGGGAGGCTAATGTAGGCATTCGAAGTTGCAAATGAAGCCCGGGATTTAAATATCCGGGCTTTATTTGCATCTTCCGTCCGGCGCCATTTTTAAATCCCTTAGTCCGAACTAACTGCCCGCGGCTACGCGTGGCAGTCAAACGTTAACTCGAACTAACTCCTTAGTTCGAGTTAACTGTTACACCTCATTCCATTTCTCTGGGTAGGGGAGAAAGCCCTGAGTCTCACTGCGCAATCCAGCTCGCAGGGAAGAAGCACTCCCCCCTGCCCCAGCTGGGGGAACAGCAGTGTACGGACATGCTGCCTGAAGGCTTTCCCTGCTGCTTCCATTGGCCAGGATCCAGACAATGGGAGCAGCAGGAGATGGTGCCTGGGACCAGCACAGGGGCCAGAAGACAAGTAAGTGCCCCCACCTCCTCATGCCCCGACCCCTCCCACCCTAACCCCCTCACAAGCCCCTTCCACTGAGACCCCGCAACCCCAGTCCACTGTTGTACTTCCCCCCTGGCCAGACACCCTACTCCCAGCCTGCTCCTGCACCCTCCCCCCTGGCCAGACATACTACCCCTAGCCTGTGCCTGTACCCTGTTCCCGGGCTAGACATCCTGCCCTCAGCCCACTCCTGCACCCTCCCTCCTGGCCACATACTGCACCTTCCCTTGCTCTTGTGCCATTCCTCTGGCCAGACACCCTACTCCCAGCCTGCTCCTGCACCCTACCTTCCATCCAGACCTCCCATCCTCACCCCCTTCTGCACTCCACCTCCTGCCCAGATCCTGCACCTTCATTCCTCTCACTGGCAGCCCTGTCCCACACACTGAACCCCCCATTTTTGTCTTAACCCCAGAGCCAAGGGGTGTTCACAAAATCCACTAACCCTGGAATCCCAGAAGAGTAAATCTGGGCTATGGGAAGCCCTGATCCTCAGTCCTCCCTCTCCCCCGGTGGGGCTGGAGCAGCAGAGGAGTGAAGTGTCTCATTTGCGGGCCACATCAGTGAGGGTTGTGGGGTTTTTTTTTGGGGGGGGGGGGGGGGGATTTGCTTCTCATTTGTGTGGTCCGTAACTGATATTTATGTGGGTCAGTGGCAAAAGGTTCCCCACCCCTGCCATAAATAAAGAAAAAATGGGAACCTTTTGTGTTGTACAATAATTTATATTTTAATGAAGTTCGATAAACTAACATGAGAAAGTTAAAGTGCTTAGTCTGTTTAATAATTTAAATTAATTTTTCCTTTCTTACTCGTTATATTAAACCGTTCTCCCTAGCTGCAGCACTAGCAAAATGGCTCAGTAGTAATTATGTAATTAACGGCGAGTTTCCATTAGCAACTGGTGGTCCACAGAAAGATTTGCATTCAGCCAGGTGGGACACGGGCCAGAAAGTTTGAGAACCACTGTGTTAGGGGGATGTGAGAACGCTGTGTTGCGGGGGGATGGGCAGGTGGGGCTGGTAGCCGTGCGGCATGACTGGGGGAAATGTGCTCCCACACCCAGGAGAAGTGCCCTGAGTCTGGCCCCGCTGGCCAGAAGCCCCGGCAGCACTCACCCAGCGCTGGCCTCACCGAGCAGGTAGAGCAGCAGCAAGCAGAGGCTGCTATGATCCCAGAATATAATTTCTATAAAACCTTTATTACTGTATAAATTTTTAGTATAACAAAATCATTTTACCAATCACTGTTTCCACTCAAATTTTTCATTAACCTCTCTTATTCACATTCATTGCACCACTATTTTTTACTCAATTATATTTAAAAAAATTGCAGTCCACATTTACAAAAAAAGCACGCTCCCCCACAATAATTCCTGTGTATGGGCCTGTGTATATATAGTAGCATGAACTTTTGTTAGTCTCTAAGGGTATGTCTAGACTACAGGGTTTTGTCGACAAAAGTGGACTTTTGTCGACAAAACTATACCTGCATCTACACTACCGCCGAGTTCTGTCGACAGTAAGTCAACAGAACACGGCAGTTTTGTCGACGACGGTAAACCTCATTCTATGAGGAATAATGCCTTTTTTCGACAGAGTTATGTCGAAAAAAGGCGCTATTGCATCCACACTCTTTTTTCAAAAGAGAGCGTCTAGACTCTGTCGAAAAAGCGGCTTGCTTTGTCGACAGAACTGGCTGTAGTCTAGACGCTCTTTTTCGACAGAGGCTTTGGCGACAGTATCTGTCAACAAAGCCTCTTTCGAAAAAAGCCTGTAGTCTAGACGTACCCTAAGGTGCTACAGGACTACTTGTTGTCTTTAAAGTTATTTTACATTTATAGGAGATAATGCTGCCTGTTTCTTATTTACAATGTCACCTGAAAGTGAGAACAGGCATTCCCATGACACGTTTGTAGCTGGCATTGTAATGAATTTACGTGACAGAGATGCTAAACATTCATATTCCCCTTTATGGTTCCTTGCTGATGAGGCTAATTAAAAATATAATGTATTAAATTTGTTACTGAACTCCTTGGGGGAGAACTGTATGCCTCCTGCTCTGTTTTACCCATATTCTGCCATATATTTCATGTCCTAGCTCTCTTAGATGATGACCCAACACATGTTCATTTTAAGAATGCTTTCACTGCATATTTGCCAAAATGCAAAGGTGGTACCAATGTGAGATTTCTAATGATAGATACAACACTTGACCCAAGGTTTAAGAATCTGAAGAGCCTTCCAAATCTGCAAGGGATGAGGTGTGGAGCATACTTTCAGAGGTCTTAAAAGAATAAGACTCTGATGCAGAAACTACAGAATTTGAACCACCAAGGAAGAAAATCAATCTTCTGCTGGTGGCATCTGTCTCTAATGATAAAAATGTTTTGAATTGTTATTGAGCCTAACAACTCATCAGGCATGGACACATGTCCTCTGGAATGGTGGTTACAACATGAAGGGGTATACGAATCTTTACTGCATCTAGCATGTAAATATCTTGTGTTACTGGCTAAGACAGGGCCATGTGAATGTGTGTTCTCTCTTTCAGTTGATATGAAAACAAGAAGCAGGCAGCATTATCTCCTGCAAATGTACCCAAACTTGTTTGTCTGAATGATTGGCTGAACAAGTAGGACTGAGTGGCCATGAACGTTCTAAAGTTTTGCATTGCTTTATTTTTTAATGCAGGTTTTTTTTATTTAATTAATAAGTTCAGCTTTCATGATAAAGAGATTGCACTACAGTGCTTGTAATGGAGGAATTTAAATATATATTTTTACACTGCAAATATTTGTCATCAAAAGTAAATATAAAGTGAGCACTATGTATTTTGTATTCTGTATTGTAATTGAAATAAATATATTTGAAAATGTAGAAAACATCCAAAATATTTAAATAAATGGTATTCTATTATTGTTTTAATGGTGCAATTAATCACACAATTAATTTTGATTTTAATTACACTATTCATCGCAATTAATTTTTAATCACTTGAGAGCCCTAAAAATAATATAGTCAATAAAAGAGAACAGAGAAATCTGAAATGACTAATAGCTGTTTTAACTACTGTGGCACCAATGACAGATAATTCCTGGATAGCTTTACTACTTATTATAAATAAGCATTAAAAGTTGTTTACATAGTCTCAGTATAAATAACCTTGACACTTTGTTGAGGGGAGACTCAAACTTAGGTTGGCATTTTTTCAAGGACAGTTTTCTGCTTGAGTACTCAAAGCTCATCTGCCTCAGCTGTGCTCTCTCATGTTCAGATATGTCTGTTAGAGTGCTGCAGGTTGCGATGTGCTCAGAGGTTCTAGCTATATTATAAAGAGTGTTCTTTAAATTTAATGAATTAAATAAAATAACAATAATACTAAAACTGCTTTTTCAATCCAAGGATTTTTTTTCTTACTGGCAAGGAAAAATTCTAAATGAGGTCAATGTTTGAATCAGTTTTTAGCACAGAGTCATTTAATAGAAAGTGCAGTGTTTTCATTCATTGTAAGTAGATTTTTTTTTTTTTTTTTAAGAAAATTGTCCTCTGATTATTAAAAAAATGTGGGGTTTTTTTTCCATTTGGATTTCTCAGTTTTGGGGTAACCATTACATTTCCATTATAAGAACTATATTTTAGCTGTCTACATAAGCTGTTGATATGGCCCTCATTATTGTAATACCTGAGCACCTCACAATCTTTAATGTATTTTTCTTCATATCACCGTGTCATTCCTCCATTTTACTGGTGGAAAATTGAAACATAGTGATTGCCCAAGGTCACACAGGGAGAGTAGGGAAATGATCCCAGGAATCCTAGGTCCTAACCTACTGCCCTTTTTGTGCCATTGTCATTCCTCTTCTAACATTTAGTTAGATATGTCCACATTCACTCCAGTAGAATTACTCACTTGTGTGAGTCAAACAGGATGTAGCAGTTTTCCAGACAAGATGCCTAAAGCAGTGGCCATAAGCATTTGTGGAGGATTTTATGGAGTCTGAGATGCATCATAGCATTTTAGATATCCCACTGCAGATGTAGGAGAGAAACGTGACAGATCGTTAATATTAGTGCTTGCTGCCTAATGTAATCTGTAATGTTCAAAATGAGGTGATACAACATCACCCATCTCTAGTTGAAAGAGAGAATTTCTGAAAGTACAAAAGAGAAATTACCTTAAAATATCAATTTTCTCTCTTTTTCCCTTCATTTGAAAACAGAAGAAAAATCAGGTTCTGGTTGCAAAAAAGAAGGTAGTAATTCATTGCTCATTCCTGGGTACAGGTTTAATTCCTGCTATGATCTAATTCTATCACGATTTTGTGCCTGGGATTTCAAAGCATATGGTATCACAGGAGTGAAAATAAATCGCATCATTCGCGTGCACAACCGTATTCTGAGGATGATATTTGAGGAGAAGTTCCAAATGTTTTTGGATAAAGAAGAAGTTTTAAATGAAACCGAGTGAGTAGATGGTGTAAGGACAATTATAGAGAAGCAGTTTATATTTCTTGTGTGAAGCAATACGAACTTTGTGATTTTAAGTAATATATTTTACAAAGCAACATACAAATTTGCATGAGTAAGCACTTTGGTCATTTGTTCCTAATAAGTCTGTGAATTTAGTTAGTATACATGTGAATGGCCAGATTTTTTTTAAAGGAAAGAAGAAATATAGTGGAAAGAGGAAAAAATATACGCATGTATGCATCTGTACTGAATACACATCTCAGTAGTGTCTATGCAGATACCTAGTTGCACATTCACCCTGTGGATTTGTACTGTTAAGCAAAGGAATTATTTTCCCAAGAATTCAGCCACACAGATAATACTAATCAGTTTTATTAGCAGTGCATTAGGGAGGGCTCAACAGCAGCTTCCAAAGAATTATCAGGAGTACAAGTCTTATACAGATGGTCCCCGACTTACAAATGCATTGACGTACGACCATCTGCACTTACGACCAACTTCCCATACAGCCGGTCCCCGACTTACAAACGGCGATCTGCGCTTACGAACAGCGCGGTCCCATTTAAATGAATGGGGTCAGACTTACGAACAGATCAAGTTACTACCAAGTGTTTGGTACGTAACTCGTTTGTAAGTCGGGGACTATCTGTATATCAGTTACATACATCATGCATATCATTAAACCAGCTACAACTAGTTCATTAGTTCTTTGTTCAAGAAGGAATGGATCTTTGCACAAGGATACAGGGCCAGGGTAAAGGGGGGGGGGGGGGGGGAGAGAGACTGGGGTGAACTGGTTCTGTAGGTAAGGGAAGACCGAGCAGAGACAGCAAGGTTTAACAAAAACAGCTTCTTGTAAACCTGTGAGAATCCAAGAGGGGGTTACAGTTTTAACAAACTCAGTGAGAGATTTTCAGCAATGCTCAAGGTCTTGTTGCAGCTGGGCTGTTATCTTCAGCCAGGCAATTCATCTTGGGGCCCAGCACAGGAAAGCAAGGCTTTGTCCTAACAGTACGCCCCAGTGTTGGTATGTCCAAATTGCTTATACTTTAGATATATTTGGCTATTATAGTTATTCTTCCCATTGCTTCTAACCAGAAGGATTAAGACCCTAATACTGTAGTGAGCTCTATGCAGGCCTTGAGTCCCTTCGTCCAAGCAGCTGGTAGCGATTATTGGAAATAAGAGTTTCTAAGATGGGATTTTTTTAATATGTATGCTTTTTAATTTAAGTTTTGACAATTTTTAGAGTAATGCATACAAGACGTATGAACAACAAGGAGTCCTGTGGCACCTTAGGGCATGTCTACTCTGAGGAGTTATTTCAAAATAACTCCCCTTATTTTGAAATAACAAGGTGAGCATCCACACTATCAAGCCTGTTATTTCAAAACTAGCCAATTAGCCCGTCATAAGATGGGATTTTCAGGTCTCTCCTCCACATCGGTCTTCTCTCCTGAGCCTCCGGACTCTCGCTCCGTCTCTCTCTCTCTCCTCCTCCTACTGCCTCCCACCCCCCGTCAGCTCTCCTCCACCTCTTGCCTCTCTCTCTGTCTCTCTCTTTCTCTTCTTCTCCCCCTTCCCCTCCCCCTCCCCCCTCTCACTCCGGGGGACCGCGGAGCCCAAACGGCCGCTTGTGCCACTTGCTCCCACGCGGCGGCCCGGCTAAGCGGTGCAGAAGTCAGCCGAGCGCCACGGCGGGAGGCGAAGGGGGGTGGGGCGGTGACGTTCACGGCCAGGAGGCGGGGCCTGGAGCCACTGTCACGCCGCACGTCACCGCCTCGCCCCCCTTCCCCTCCCGCCGTGGCGCTTGGCTGACTTCTGTGCCGCTCAGCCGGGCCGCCGCGGGGAGTAAGCGGAGCAAGTGGCCGTTTGGGCCCCGCACTCTCCATGCAGCACGGGCCGCCCAGAGGGAACAGCCAGCATTTCAGGCAACAGCGCCGCCCAGAGGGAACAGCCAGCATTTCAGGCAACAGCGCCCCCCAGAGGGAACAGCCAGCATTTCGGCGTTACAGACTCACAGACATTGGGCTACTATATTTCAAAATAATAACTCCTGCTTGTGAAGAAGAATAAGCTTATTTCAAAATAGTTATTTCGGGAGTTATTTCAAAATAACTTATTTTGAAATAACCTGGTAGTCTCTAAGGTTATGTCTATACTAACAGATTTATTAGGGCATAACTTTCGTGGGTAAAACCCACTTCATCAGATCAATTGGAGTGGAAGTTTCAGAAGCAGGGGCATAGATAAGAAAGAAGTTGCTTGTATTGAGGAAGCTAATCAAGTCTGTGGAAGCACACAGCATTTGGTGTGGAGATGTGAATATACAGAGAGGGGAAATTGCTTTTGTAATGTGTTAACCAGTTGAGATCCTTATTCAATCATAAATTGATTGTGTTAACTGGTTAATGCATTACAAAGGCCATTTCCCACTTCCATCCTGACTTGATTAACTTCATTAACACAAGCAAATTCTTCCTTATATATACCCCTGCTTCTGTAACTTCCATTCCAATACATCTCATGAAAGTGGGGAGATGGTATTAAATCATACACAATGAATGGAAACTAAAGATTGGTTTATACAGAAGTTTCCTGGGGGTGGGTGGGAATAATGTTAACTGACAAATGAGTTCACTGGGAATTCTATGCGTGGAGTGATAGCATGATCAGGCACTAAAGCTTTAGAAATTAGGTTTCTCTAGTGATTATCCATATTCATTGCACTTTCAGTGCATGTATAAGTAAGATAGGATTATTTTAGCCAGCAAGTATCCAAAAAAGCTGTGCCTGCAGCCTAGATATCTTGCGCCCACCCATACTTCAGTTTGTTCTTATCACCCATAGCTGAGAGATGGATCACCTGCAGTAGCCTCTTCTCTGTACAGTGTGTGACTTTACTGCTATTTTCTGTGCATTTAAAGAGTTAGATAGTGATCTTGTATAATGTAGTAGTGTGTCTTTTTTATGTTTCTTAGGGTGTGTCTACACTGCACCATTATTTCGAGATAACTAGCGTTAATTCAAAATAACAATGCGAGTGTCTACACAGCCATTCTGTTATGATTCAAACAATAATGGACGGCTTATCCTGAAATCTGTAAGCCTCATTCTACAAGGAATAACGCCTATTCCAAAACAGCTATTTCAAAATAAGGCATGTGTAGACACTCCACTGCTGCTATTTCAAAACAGCCTAAGTTATTCCTCCCCAGTGCCTCCTGGGGCCCCAAATCCAGATAGCATGTCTACATTAGGGAAGCCTGCCTCAGACTTATTATGAGGCTCCCCTGCAGCGTAGATGTGCTATTTTGAAATAAGCTATTTCAGAATAACTATTCTGGAATAGCTTATTTCAAAATAAGCATATGTTGTAGACATACCCTTAGGCTATGTCTACACTGGCATGATTTTCTGGAAATGCTTAAAACAGAACAGTTTTCCGTTATAAGTATTTCCGGAAAAAGAGCGTCTACATTGGCAGGATGCTTTTCCGAAAAGCCCTTTTTCCGGAAAAGCATCCGTGCCAATAGAGCGTCTTTCGGAAAAAGCCCCGATCGTCATTTTCGTGATCGGGCTTTTTATGAAAAGACTACTGTGCTGTCTACACTGGCCCTTTTCCGAACAGTTTTCCGGAAAAAGGACTTTGCGGCGGGAGCAGAATAGTTTTTCCAGAAAAGCAGCTGATTTCTTACAGTAGATCGTCAGTGCTTTTCCGGAAATTCAAGGGGCCAGTGTAGACAGCTCGCAACTTATTCCGGAAAAGCAGCTGATTTTCCGGAATAAGTGGCCCAGTGTAGACACAGCCTTAGTGTGTGCTCGCTCTCACTCTCTTTTTTTTTTTTATATGTAAGAAAAACCTTGCATTAGTGTGAGGGAACTTCCTGGTATCAAGATTTAGACATCAGAAGTGAAGTGAAGTCCTTGGAGTTCAAAACTTGCCTCTCCTGTGATGCAGCTACTCAGTCTTAACTATGTTCTCCAGTAGTGCTCAATAAGAGCTTCAGAGTTAGAGAAAGAGGGCCTAGTAGGCCTTAGCAGGTTTCCTCCATCAGTGTACTTGAAGCTGTGGTTCATCTCCAAATTCCCAAGCTCTCTCTTCAGAGAAACTCATCTACTGAAACACAGAGCAGCTGAGTCCTCTTCCACTCAGTCATCTGAAAGGGAAAGGAAGGAACATTGTTCTCAGATTGAGTACTGGTGTAAGTCACTCCCCTTGGGACCAAGTGAAAAGAGCCATAGACCTCCTCAAACTCCTCTCAGCTCAGTCCCCAATAGTATTACATGACTTACCCTCTCAGAATGAAGGACAGATCTTATTCTGGACCCAGCATTGTTCTATCTAACAGCATGGAGGTTGACTGGTTAACTACCATAGACAGGAGCTGAATAGCTAATGTCTAGAATACACTGGTGCATAGCAGAAAGATTCTACTAGACTGACCTGTGCAGAAGAATGGAAGATGCTCTATTTAGGCATCAGAGTTCCGCTTGTCTCCTTTAGAAAACTTGATTCCTGTTGTTCTGGACTATCTGCTGTCCCTAAGCATTCAGGACCATACATCAGCTTTATAAGAATATGTTTAGCAGCTGTATCTCCTGGCCAGGATCACACCATATTTTCCCACCCTACAGTTGGTAGATTGGTCACACCCTTTATTCATATATTTCCTTCAGTTTGGGAGCTCCCTCTTCTCTATGACCTTTATGTAGTCTTAGCAGGGTTACTGGGACCTCCTTTTGAGCTCCTAGAATCTCTCTCATTATATCACCTGTCTTTTAACATAAGATTTTTTTACTTTCTATTCCATCAATGTGATGGGTAGGAGAGATTCAGCACTCATGGCTGGTACATCTTTCATGCTGTTACATAAAGACACATTGATCCTTAGGTCTCACCCACAGTTTGCCAAAGAAGATTTCAGATGCACATCTGAATGACATGAATCACTTACCAGTTTTCTTTTCCAAGCATTGCTCTAACCAAGGGATATCTAATTGTATTAGATCATGCTATGAGCTAGCTAGAGCAGATCCACCCAGGCAGGTGAGAGCCCCTTTTGGCAGGGCTCAGGCACTTTTATGTTGATGGTATGAAAAGTGTGTCAGTTTCAGAAATGTGCAGGGTAGCTATGTAGGTACCAGTCCTTGTTTTGTCCCACCACTATTCCTTAGTTGAGGTCTCAGAATGCCAGTTTTGGCACAGATATCCTATAATCATGAGTCTGATTGTGAAATCACTGCTTGCTAGTCACCAGAAGTGTCATCCACATGGACACTCACTCAAAGATGAAAGAACAGTTATTTCTCTTACAGAAACTGTAGTTCTTTGAGATGTTTTGTCCACATGGATTCCACTATCAGGTCTACTTCCCTGCTACTACAGTAAGCTTGCCAAGGATCTCCAGCAAGAGAAGTAAGAAAGAATTTGATATTTGAAATGCAAAAAGAGGGTAGATTTTTGAGGGGGCAAAGGAAATGGAGACCACCCTTCTACACTAAAGGACAAAAACACTCCTTTTATTATGCAGTTGACCTTTAGTGTTCACCAGATATTGCACATTGAATAACAACAAGTTATTTATATTTCTTATGTAAGTAGAAGGATGCCTTAATTACAATCCAACTAACTCTTAGGGTACGTCCACACTACACAGAAGATCGAAGCTGCCACTGTCAATCTTCCAGGGTTCAAATTAGCAGGTCTAGTGAAGACTGGTTAATTCGAACTGAGAGGGGAATTCTGGTTGATGTCAGTAGTCTTTCTTCCACAAAGAGTAAGTGAAGTCGAAGGGAGAGTGTTCGAATTCAGCTACACAATTAATGTATCTGAAGTTGCGTATCTTAATTCAAACTTATCCCATAGCATAGACATACCCTTAGTGAACGTTATATAAAGAACTTACTTAACTTACTGCATACTGTTTTTGAAACAGAAACACTGAAATATTTTCCTGCTTCTTATTCTTGTTAAGGAACTCCAGGAAGATGCTGGAATGTCTCTTTTATGTGTTTGACCCACACATGCCAGTTGAGAAAGAGCAATTGCTACAAGTGCTTGAGGATGGGTTCCAGGCAATGGAAGAGCACAAGGTGAGATCAAGTCTGCACAGTTATGGGTTAGTAGTGGATAACCCAGCTCAGCATGGCTTAAATAGTGTGGCTCTCCTTTCCCCTCTTTTTCCTTCTGTCCTTAACCCTTGTCCCACTCATCTGTTCCCTCTTTCTCCCTTTATTCTTGTCCTTCCTCCTGTTGTCTCCACTTCCTTCTTTGCTTCGTCCCTCCTGGCACAGGAATGATCAGTGCTTTGCAACTTGCTTTCAGCTCCCCTTTTCCTGCCTTTTTTTTCTTCTTCTTTCCTTGCTCCCTTGCTTTCCATTTCACAGTTTCGCTCCCCACTCATCACGAATAGTCAATGCCCCCTGTTGTTGATGGAGGCCTCAGGACTAATTCCTACCCTTCATCTCAGGCGCCAGATTCTCGGCCTTCAGCAGTGTAACAAGTTAGCAATTGAGTTTCTACCAATCAGTTTGTTTTATAATTTATCTAGAACATTTACTGGGGGTTGCCTGGGTCCTTAACTGAAAAAAGTTGTTTTTTCTTCATTTAAATCATTGTTATGTGGTAGGGCTGGGGATGAGGGATTCAGTATGTGGGCTGCCTCGGGGAGAGAAGACATCCCCAGTCCTCTGTCATGGCAGCAGCTTGGGGCCAGGTCACCTGTCCATGGCTGCTGCAGCTGAAGCGGGCACAGCCAGGAGAGGGGGTGCATATCCCCTGGCTGGGGGAAGACAGACAGACACACAAACTCTGAAAAATCATAGAACACTAGACCTGGAAGAGACCTTGAGAATTCATCGAGTCCAGTTCCCTGCCCTCACAGCAGGAGCCAGTACCATCTAGACCATCCCTGATAGATGTCTGTCTAATCTGCTCTTAAATATCTCCAGAGATGGAGATTCCACAACCTCCCTAGGCAACTTATTCTAGTGTTTAACCAACCTGACAGTTATGAAGTTTTTCCTAATGTCCAACCTAAACCTCCTTTGCTGCAGTTTAAGTCCATTGCTTCTTGTCCTATCCTCAGAGGCCAAGGAGAACAATTTTTCTCCCTCCTCTTTGTGACACTCTTTTAGATACATGAAAAGTGCTATCATGTCCCCTCTCAGTCTTCTTCTTTCCAAACTAAACAAGCCCAGTTCTTTCAGTCTTCCTTCATAGCTCATGTTCTTTAGACCTTTAATCATTCTTGTTGCTCTTCTCTGGACCTTCTCTAATTTCTCCACATCGTTCTTGAAATGTGATGCCCAGAACTGGACATATACTCCAATTGAGGCCTAATCAGCACAGAGTAGAGCGGAAGAATGACTTCTCGTGTCTTGCTCACAACACACCTGTTAATGCATCCCAGAATCATGTTTGCTTTTTTTGCAACAGTGTCACATTGTTGACTAATATTTAGCTTGTGGTCCACTATGACGCCTAGATCCCTTTCTGCAGTACTCCTTCCTAGACAGTCGCTTCCCATTCTGTATGTGTGAAACTGATTGTTCCTTCCTAAGTGGAACACTTTGCATTTGTCCTTATTAAACTTCATCCTATTTACATCAGACCATTTCTCCAGTTTGTCCAGATCATTTTGAATTATGACGCTATCCTCCAAAGCAGTTGCAACCCCTCCCAGCTTTGTATCATCTGCAAACTTAATAAGCATACTCTCTATGCCAATATCTAAATTGTTGATGAAGATATTGAACAGAACTGGTCCCAAAATAAACCCCTGCTGAACCCCACTTGTTATGCACTTCCAGCAAGATTCCAGCACAGAAGTTAAACTGACTGGCCTGTAGTTTCCTGGGTTGTTCTTATTTCCCTTTTTATAGATGGGCACTATATTTGCCCTTTTCCAGTCTTCTGGAATCTCTCCTGTCTTCCATGATTTTTCAAAGATGATAGCTAAAGGCTCAGATACCTCCTCAGGTTTAGTGCTGATAATCAGTTGCTGGAGTGTTCCTGCAGCCTTGAAAGAACTCTTCTGGCAATCTGAGCTAAAGGGCAGGGCTTAGCTTTGGAGCCTACAGCAAAAATATTGGGCTATCTTGAATGCCACACATAAGGATCATTATCCCTTTAGTGATGAATGAGGAGAGAAGCTGCTAATACAGAATTAGCAGGTAAAAATTTCTCATTCTGACCCTTGAAAATTGTAGAGAGATGAAATAGGACAGCCTTCTAGCTTTCTTTTCCACAGCATCCTCATTTTGCCTTCCTTACCAATACCATGCCTTTCCCTGTTTTTCTGTTTTGTGAAGACCTTGAGTGGTGGTATTGTATCTCTGGGAAAAGCCTGCTCTTTGCCATTTCCCTCTCTGCTTTTTTGTTATAGAATGTGGAAGTTCTCAAAGGCACCAGTTAGGGTTGCCTCTCCCATTGTGTTAGGTGCTGTTCAGACTTACAGAAAAATATGATTCCTCAGTGTTTAGAATCTAACTTTCTTTGCTCCTTCTCTTCTCCTGACTAAATTGTGATATTATAAACAAATAAACCTTCCTTTCCCTTTTACTCCTCTCCCCTTCCACTCATCTCCCCTTCCTTAATTCATTTGCATCTGGTAAAGCTGCTGGGTAAGGATATATGTCTTGACATTTTTACAGGGGGTATTTGTCAAATAAAGATACTTAGACTTTACTTTTATCCTTGCAGCTTTTAAGAAGAGAAGCTGTTCTCCTCTCTAACAGTCTAAGTGTCTGTGAACGTCCCAGAATAGAATTTTTGCTGCAACAAACCAAGGATGAATGTAAAAATAGCAATGATCTTGAGGAACCATTCATACATGGTAATGTAATAGCTTGGAAAGGTGGTTTCAAACCTCACTGATAGTTGTAAGGCTCATTTTATAAGTCAGTGCAAAGTGTTTTGTCTTGTGAGTACAAGAAAATCTTGTAAATACAGTAGATGTGACAAAGCATACGGATCTTTTTGTGGAGGGATCCTGAAGACTTGCTGCAATCTAACCAAGTGCCCTTTCTATTAGGAATCCCCACCAAGCCATATGATGGCCTGGAGCTAACTCCCAGGCAGGTTTAGAGGCAATTAAGAGAGCACTCCCATCTGGAAGCTGATTAGATGTAGCTTAACCTTTCTAGGCTCAAAAGAAGTGGGAGTTATAGGGAGTAAGGGGGAAAATAGAGGGCTTGTGTTAACATGAAGCTAGGACAGGGCACTCTGAGGGAACAGTCATCAATGACAAGGTGTATCAATCCTTCACCAGTACAAAAGTGGGTAAGGAGCTTCTTTAGGCTAGAGAAGTGCCTCTGAGCCAGGCCTGCAAGTCATGCCAGGAATGAAAAAGTTTAAAAGGAGTGGACAGCATTGGAAGAAAGCTATTCGTTAAGCTTCCCAGCTTCCAGGAAGAAGCCTGATAGCTGTCGGAGCCTCTGCCCTCACTAAAAGGAAGCATAAGTTCACTGTGCTAAAAGGGAGAAGAGATTGTATCCTATACTGTGTGCTGAAGGGGCTGGACCATGGTTCCCTCAGGTTCCCTCTGAGGAGAGGCCAGTATCCTGGCTAGAACTGCTTTTAGGGTGTGGTCTTTTTAATTTTCCCCTTTATTTAGCTTCTTTTGCTGACTTTGAATAAGCGACGAGGAGTCCTGTGGCACCTTTCAGACTAACAGATTTATTGGAGCATAAGCTTTCGTGGGCAAAGACACACTTCGTCAGATGCACCTGACGAAGTGGGTCTTTGCCCACGAAAGCTTATGCTCCAATAAATCTGCTAGTCTGTAAGGTGCCACAAGACTCCTCGTCACTTTTGCAGATTCAGACTAACATGGCTACCCCTCTGATACTTGACTTTGAATAGTTTCTTTGTTTCACTTGAGACTGAAAGGGGGGAGAAATAACCAAGACCTTGGCCAGAAGGCTGAAAAGCTGGCCACTGCTAGACTGACTGAACAATCCTGTTAGAAGGTCTGGACTGGTGTGAAGTAACATCAAAAGGGTGATCTGTTAAGGACAGATTCCTCACACCATCTTCTTTTATACTTGTACTTCTGAGTTTACTGCTTAGAATCTTAGTCCAATGCTACTGTTTTGGTAATACATTATCAGAAGTATATTTTGAGAAGAAATACTTATTAGATCATTAATTTGCTAGGCCAGAAGGTAGTCTCCTGATGTTGTGGCCAGCTTGATACAATCTATTTTAGTTCCCTATGTTTATACTGGATTTGGTAGTCTTATCATTAATCTTCTTTTCTTTCCATTCTTAGGGAAACTCATAATTGCAAAAGTTTTTCTTGGACATAGTGTTCCAGCTCGTGAAAGAGATCCCATCCGTCAAATCAACTATCCAGGAGCTAATTCAGTGTTCAGGCCTCAGAAACATTTACTAAGTGGTACATCTAGAACTGATGAGGGTACTGTATCTATAGGCTGTTCTTAGCACCAAGTGAAGGTTGTGTCAGGGTTGTATTCTAAGCCCTGTCTTTCATACGTTTAGGAGCCTGTCATGGAATTTTGGTTCTTATAGGAACTCAGAATATTGTCTTGACGCAGTCCAAGTGCATGGTGTTTTAAAGTAATGTTAATGAGGATAATAAAAGATGTTCACTGTTTTAGTGATTACTTATGGTAGTTTAATTCACACAGAGTTTTCAAAGGAACGCACGAAGGACCAGATTGTGCTTTTCCACCACTAGTAAGTCTGTGTGTGTGTCCATGTATACATACCTCAGTGGAGATGAAACACCTTCATCATTAAAATCCCCAAGCCATCTCTGCTTGAGCAGAAGGAGAATTCCTTTAATGCTGAGACATATGCTGTATTGTGTTCAGAGGGAGTCATGATCACTTGCACTATCTGTGTACTACATATCATATGAACGGTGCAAAAATCTTTGGCCAATCCTGCTTGCTTCATGAGGCTGACCAACTTTGCAGAAAATTACAGAGTGGAAACAGAGCCATGGTTTCACCTCTTCTCTGTCCATTCAGGGGAGTTTGCAGTCATTGGAATATTAGAAAGGAGCAATCCCATTGTTTACGTGCAGAGGCTGTGATTATATCTGTCCTTCTGTGCACAGGTGATGATTGTACGATGAAATAATCTAGGTTTGGGTAACAGTACAGTATAGCAGTCTGTGCCATGGGGGACTAAGCAAAGTTCCCTTTTCCAACATGCTGCCATGCAGAACAGCTGCAGTTCTCTCCTTGGCTCCCTCCTCACTCCGGAGGGGAAATGATCTGTCTGGTCTGTGCCAGGAAAATATTTCTTCTGGAATGTTGGGGATGGGGGCAGAGAATGGAGCAAAATCTCTTGCCCAACCCACACACCTCTGCTTGCCCACTCTTCCAACCAGCAGGAGAGCAAGTAATGGCCCCAGAGAGGTTACCTCCCACTCATTCAGGAACCTGTCAGCTGTGCTGCTTACCTTAGTGCCCTCTCAGAATATGTAGTGCAAGAACAAAGGTGTGACGTAAGATTTTTGGACACTGCTACAAGGCACCTAAATGTTCATTACAACCTGCAATGAACATGGAACAATCTTCTGTTTATTCCTTCCACTTATGTTTTTATCTTTTCTTTTGCTGTAGAAATCTATTCTTCCATGGAGCATAGAAACTGTGACTGCCGCCATCGACAGTGTGAGTGGTTTGTGTTTGATCATGAGCTGGTCTTGCCTGAATACTTCGTTGAATTTGAGTACACTACATTGGTATGAACTTTGTTTTCTCTAATAGGATGTTAGAGGGTAAGATCTTAAATATTTCAACTAGTTGAAATTATTCCTTCTCTCACATTATCTGACATGTCCTAAGTTCAGGGTTCTGTCCTCTCCAACTGTTTAAAAAGCCTAATAAAACTCCCATTGATGTGAATGAGAAACTTTCATATATTGCAATGAGAGTTAGCTCAGACTTTTATTTTGTAACATTATCAAGTGTGGCAGGAAAGACGCAGAGACTTAAACAAACCCTTGGCAGTGCAATGATGCACAATTGAAAATTAGCTCCTCCCTCCCTAAATGTGCCATCCTTTGAGGTCATGACACACTAAAATGAATGAAATTTGATAGTGCTCAAAACCTTGCTTCATGGAATCCTTAATTTTTGATTGTATTTTGTTTCAATGTGTGATGTATATAGTTTTGAAGCATGCATAGATATTCTGCTACTGGTTGGGATCCTGCCCAGGTTTTTTCTCAGTTAAAAAAGCTTTTATGTTAATTTTTATAAGCTACATAGTGGACAGGCCTTGTGGTTATGTGGCTGGGTAATTTGCTGCCATCGTGCAGGGGTCTCAGCTCAGATCTAGACCTTCGCTACCTGGCAAAAGCAGGGTGTGTGGCAAAAGTAGAGTATTCAGTTCCTGGGGGAGATTTCCCCTTTCAGTCACATTTGAGTGAGCCACTGCAAAAACAATTGCAGTAGTGATGGGCTCTGGTGAGTCTGCAGCTAACTCTCCTTCATTGGAAAGTGAACTATTTCAATGCTTGGACTTTGGGGGTTTGAATAGGGAAGCAGACTTCTGTTGTCTTCAGTATAAGTTCTCTGTGGGTATATCTACACTGTACGCTTATTTCAATATAAGCTATTCCGGAATAGTTATTCTGAAATAGCTTATTTTGAAATAGCACGTCTACACTGCAGGGAAACCTCAAAATTAGTCCGAGGCAGGCTTCCCTAATGTAGACGTGCATTCTCGATTTAGAGCCCCAGGAGGCACTGGGGAGGAATAACTTAGAATGGCCCTGGTGAGGGGTTATTTCGAAATAGTAGCAGTGGAGCATCTACACACACCTTATTTCAAAATAGCTATTTCGGAATAGGCGTTATTCCTCATAGAATGAGGTTTACAGATTTTGGAATAAGCTGTCTGTTATTTCAAAATTATTTCAAAATAATGGAATGGCTGTGTAGACATTCGCATTGTTGTTTCGAAATAACACTAGTTATCTTGAAATAATAGTGCAGTGTAGATGCACCCTGTGTGACAGGACATGGCCCATAAACTCTTTTTGTTCATAGCTTGATGAAATCTGTAAATTCTTGTGCAATCAAAAGCACTGCTGTAATCTTCTGAAAGTGCTGCATTACTGAGAGTTAGGAAATAATCTTTACATTCTGTATATTTCTATGCAATTTTAAATAATTTACCTAACTTAAAATAGAAATTTTACAAATATTGACAAATATTATTTTGCATAGGTCAAAGTTCAGTCCCTGTTTTCTACACTCAGCAATGTAATTGTAGAAGAAGGAAAGAAAGATACAGAAGGATTTATATTGTCTAGTGATTTGCAACATGATGATGAAGTTATGAACATGGAGCCTACAGTAAAAGCCAGACCAAAAATTGTTTGCTTGGATGAAAAGACAGTGCTTTCAGTTGCTAAGGCTAGTATTTACAGTCAAATAGTGGTGAGTATAGTTTGTTACACTTACAACAGGACAAGTTTATTATATAACCCATATTATATTATTCACATTACCTCCTAAACCAGCCAAAGGCAGGATGGCACAAGTTAAGGCTAGCAATTGGGCTGGACCCTTGTATTACACTTGATTTACACCAGTGAAGGGCTTTTGGAGTAATTGGAGATCTAAAACTAGTATGACATCAGAATAAGGTCTTCCATTCTTAAATTATGCCATTTGTTTTTCATAAAAATATAAATTACAAATACTGGGCAGGATTCTGATCTTACCTTCTGTTGTATAAACTGAGAATAACACCATTGAAATCATGTGTAAAACAAGTGTTTGTGAGCCCTGGTTAAGGTCTAAAGTGCCAGCTTTAACTGAGAGTCTTTTCTTGGCTCTATGGTTGTATCAGCGTAGTGATCACTCTTAAAAAGATTTTGTATGTCAGTTTTGGCATCAGAAAAATATATATCCAGGGAAGGGGAGACTCTGGCAGTCCGTAACGATGGACAGATTTTCAATATCATTGCAATTGATGGGCTCACAAAACCCCTTATGCAAATATGCAATTAAAGATGTTCTGCATGAATTTACATATCTAACTGCTGTTTCGCATTTGCAGTTACTATTTTTCTCTATACAACTTGATGCAGGAAGCCTGTTGAAGATTTGACCCTTCAAATGATTAAATAGTTTTGATCTCTGCTCCTGTCTCTTTGATGGAGTAGTATCAGCTCTCCCCTACCTCTGCCACTCACCCATAACTCCCCTTCCTGAGAACTGGGCTTCAGTAGATCTGGTCACCCTCTTCTCTTTTGGGTGCCATTCCCCCCTTGCTGTATTCTGGGCATGGATCAATTTCCAGCTGTCAGTCTTCCAAATCAGTCTCACCAACCAACAAGATCTCTACAACTGGGGAAGGATTGGAAACTGTCCTCCCTTGATCCTACCATGATCCCTTTCAGTGGGCCAATAAAAACATTTCTGAACTGAGTCGTCTTCATCCCATCCTACTGTTACTTCAGAGAGATGGTAGAGTTGAAGAACAAATATCCTTCAAAATAAAATAAATTGTAACAGGGCGGCTCCCATCTGGTCGAGTGCATGTGGCTGCAATGTCTCAATTTAAAGCCTTTCTTGGCTATTCGGCCTGGTATGAATTGCAATCCCTTCCGGGGCACACACCTAACGGGCCCATTCTGGTGCCCTCTGCTAGTATCCCTCTGTTTCTGTGTGTCAGTTTTTGTTTCCTTACTTGAACAGAGTGGTGGCTCCAGAGCTGCCCTTACTGGTGACAGCTTCTCACCCTTACCTCAGGGCATGTATCTCAAGTCCCAGAGACCATAATTGCTCTCCCTATGGAGCTCTCCATGGTGCTGCAAGGGGGGACATGATAGCAGCTTTCAAGTATCTAAAAGGGTGTTACAAGGGGGAGTGAGAAAAATTGTTCTCCTTGGCCTCTGATGATAGGACAAGAAGCAATGGGCTTAAATTGCAGCAAGGAGGGTTTAGGTTGGACATTAGGAAAAACTTCCTGTCAGGGTGGTTAAACACAGGAATAAATTGCCTAGGACGGTTGTATCTCCATCACTGGGGATATTTAAGAGCAGGTTGGATAGACATCTATCAGGGATCATCTAGACGGTGCTTGATCCTGCCGTGAGGGCAGGGGACTGGACTTGATGATCTCTCGAGGTGCCTTACAGTTCTAGTGTTCTATGATTCTTAGCCTTTTTCATAATCTGTAGAATTTTACATTTACTCTTACACACTAGCAGTTGAAGCTCTTTAATGTTGAAAAACAATGATGGAGTAGCACAGAATTTGTATGTATACTTGAAGACTTATTTGCTGTAGCCTGGGTCCTTCAGGGCTCGGGGCTGGCGGTGTGTGGAGTTGCAGGCATCAGGGTAGCGCCTTGGGGATATGGAGTGGGGGGAGTAGGACAAAAAGCTAGAGGTGTGGGGGTGCGAGAGTGAGGGTTGGGGGTGAGGAGGGGCTCACGGCAGGGGGTCCCATCCAGCGGGGCTTTCTCCCCCTCCCAGCTGCCAGGGGCCTTCTGTCTCTCCTTAGCCCCTTCCCTCAGCTGCTGGGCCTCTTCTCTCTCCTCCTCCCTGATGCTGCAGCCAAGGTCCAGCAGGGGAGCAGGGTTTGAGGCAGGGGGGGGCTACATACTCGGTCTGGTGGCAGGCAAGATGGCAGAGCCCTAGCCCTGATGGCCACTCTATTGGTGGTGTGGCTGCCTCCAGTGGTCAATCTGCAATATAGTTTTCCCCTGCAGGCTCACTGCCCCCAGTGGCTACTCTCAATACCGTGTTCTTTCTCTCTATGCCCCTCCCTTTCCATGTTAAGGAAAACAGTCACATTCTCAGCACTTCCCGTTTTCTTGCCACAACCAAACCCTGACCTTGCTTTAAGTTAGGATAAGAGGAAGCTGCCTACCACATTTGGTGGTCTTAGCTCTTGATGAGTTCTTGAACAAACAGATTCACAGACAGACAGATGCACATTTCTAAGTTTTTGTATGTATGTATAAGGTAGAGTTGTAATCTTATTAATTTTTTACCTAGGTTCTGAATTTACACGGGAACAGCCTTAGCAAACTGCGGGACATCTCTAAACTGACAGGGCTTCGAAAACTTATTGTCAGCTTCAATGAATTTACTTGTTTAGATGATGTTTACCACTTGGTAAGAAATATTGCACTACATTTTTAAAGAAAATTAAACTAAAGGAATATTTTAATTGAAAAAAACCTTTGTGTGTATGACTTAAATATATTTATGTCAGTTGCATGGCAGCAAGCCTGATTTATTCCTAATGGTTAATGTTCACTACTTCTGAACAGAGCCTTTGTTTCTACTTGTGCTTTGTAATAGGAAGTGTGGACTAGTAGGTAGAGCACTGGATTGGTACCTGAGTTCTATTTCTGGCTCTGCAGTCGGTCTGCTTAGTGGTCTTAGGCATGTCTTTTCGGCTCCTTTGCCTCAGTTCCCCAATCTGTAAAATGGAATAATGATACCTAGCTCCTTTTAGAGTGCTTTGAGATCTGCAGTTGGAAATTGCTCTGTAAAAGGTAGATGGTGGTTTTATTGTTATTTAGGATTCCTCTCTCTACTTCCTGCCTCCCATCCTTTGTCTCTCTTGTCTATTTAGATTGTAAATGCTTCAGGTCAGAAACTGTTTCTTTCTATGTGTGTTTATAGTGCCCACGCTAATACAAATAAATAATAATAATAATATCTAATGCAACAATTAACAACACACAACTGATTAGACTTGGAGTGGAACTCTAGCTGTGGGGTAGGAAGGATGGCATTTATCTCCTGGCCACACAGTGCTGCTCTTGCAGGGCTACCACTCTAGTGTAGTGGCTAAGCACCCCCTACGCAGGATTTCTGGGCCACTGACTCTGGGTGATTCTAGATCATGTGACCAAAATCATAACCTGTCTCTCTTTTGCATTGTTTGGGGTCAGTATGCTGTCACCCTCTCCATGAGGTATACAGGATGTGGACCCTTCAGCCACCTTCTAAAGACTCGCTGTAGATCCCACTGCTCTCAAATTGTGTGGTTGTCTCATTCACTCTGACTAAAGAGGTGTACAGGATCTTGCATGGCTGAGCACACCTGGGATGAATTTCACCCTGAAAAAGAAAACTAGAAAACTGTACTGTATTCTCAGGGTAGTGGATGGATCAGGAGATGTCTGAGGATGGGCTGGATTCAGATATGCCTTTAAAGGTTCGATTGCTTAACCAGACTTTTCTCTTGGCGGACTTCCTGCTGCTGGGTTAGGGGCATCTTGGGCATTGAATCTGAACAACAATGCCTTTTGTAGGAATGTCTATTAAAATCAAGTTTATTACCAAATATTTCCTTGCTGTGCTTTTTTCTGTACAATTATTCTCAAATCAGTACTGTTTTGCAGCCCAATCTGGAGTATTTTGATGCAAGCCACAACCATGTGATCACCCTGGAAGGTATTAGAGGTTTAAGCAAACTGAAGTATTTAGACCTGAGCTGGAATCAGCTGAAAAAGACTGGAGAGGAAATAAGTGTATTACGTAAACACACTTCAAACTTGCTCAGTCTTGATATCAGACATAACCCTTGGCATAAGGTATGTGTCAGTGCTTAAAAGTCTCAGGAAAACCTAACCATAACAACAATTAATTAGACTGTATAATGCTAAATTTTGGACCTGGTTCTCGTTTACATTGAGGCCCTTTTACACCACTCTCACTGGGTAAGAGGTCTTAAAAGTGGGTGTATATGTAATTTATGCCCACTGTATGGATGCTTTATGCTTTCAGAGCCCTAAGGTAACTAGAAATCAAGCCCCTTTGACTTTCTACACAGTCCTGAGCAAGGGGTTGTGCATAAGCCACTGGAGTGGCCCCTAGAAGCCTTGTGACTCAGTGACACTACTCTGAGGAATAATGCTTCTCCTTGCTTCTAGTACAGGAGTGGGCACAAGGGCCTCCCTGGGCTGGATCTGCACGGAGGCCCTGCTGCTCCCCTAGGCCAATTAGGTCAATTAAGGCCTGGGGGCCGGGGAGCGCCCGAAGCCTTCTCCGCTCTGCCCTCACCCTGCGAGCAGCACGCGGTGGGGGCAGAGCGGAGAAGGCTTCACACACTCCCCAGGCCTTAATTGACCTGGGGAGGGGGAGCGCGCGAAGCCTTCTCCCACCCTGCCAGGAGCATGTGGAGGTTTGAAGTGCTGCGTGCTGCTCCCAGGGCGGGGGGCGGGGAAGAGAGCGGAGGAGACTTTGCGCGCTCCCCCGCCCCCAGGCCGATCAGGAAAAGGCCCTTCCTGCGCCCTGCCCCAACCCTTCAAGGAGCCCGTGGCACCTCGAAGTGCCATGTGCTCCTCGCAGGGCAGGAGGAGGCTTCCCGTGCTCCCCCGCTCCCAGGCCCTGACTGGCCTGTGGGTGGGGGAGCATGCCAGGCCTCTTCCAGGACATGGGTGCCTAGTGGGAAGGGGAGTGGGAGCAAATGGGCTCCCCCAACCCCAGACCAATCATGGTCTGGGGGTGGGTACCCCCGCCCCTTCCTGTTTAGGCCCCGCCCCTTCCGGGATAGCCCGGGGCTACTTCAAAAATTTGTGAAGTGGCCCCTGGGCAAAAATTATTGCCCAGCCCTGTTCTAGTAGGTGGCAACTTTACGGATGATCTACACCAGCCATAAAAAATAACCTTTGCCCCCACTGCTCTGACTCAGCTCTACTGGCCAGTGAAAGAGGGGACAGGGCAGAGACAGTTTCCCTCAGTCTCAGGGAAAATGTACAATGCCAACCTTCTACTTGGTGACACACCCATTCCCCAGAGCAGCAGCATAGCTGTGCTGGCTGTGACATGGGGGAGCAATCCAAAATGTAGTACATTTCACTCCCTCTCCATCCATTCCCTGACTACTTGTGTAGTCCTCTTCCCCTGAATACTTGGAGACCTAGTTAAAGGATGTGCATATTCTTTCTGCCATGCACAGGCGCATAGTCCCCATCTACTATATAAATATGAAATTGGTAATTATTATTCTGGTAGCTTTAATAAGTATATTTTGCAGCCAGAAATAAGGATATTATTACTCATTTTCATTACCAGTATGACTAACCAATCTGTTTTTCTTGCACTATTTAATGGGAATTTAAAAATATTTTTCTATCAGAGTTAGGATTGTAGTTCCACCTTGAGTTTAGACTGACATTTCCAAATCCCTTGAGATTCTCTTTCACCTCCTCTGAGGTAAATCAAATTCCTTGCCTGTAATAACCCTTGTAGTACTTGCAAGCCTCTGGCTTGTACAGTTGGTGCTAACAACTTCGTTGTTATTGTACCACACTTAGAGTATGTCTAGACTACATGCCTCTGCCGGCAGAGGCATGTAAATTAGACTACCTGACATAGTCAATGAAGCGGGGATTTAAATATCCCCCGCATCATTAAAATAAAAATGGCTGCCGCGCTGTGCCAGCTCAGCTGATCATCGGCACAACACGGCAGTCAAGACACGGATCGGTCGGCAAGGAAAGCCTTTGCCGACCGCTCCCTTATGCCTCGTGAAACGAGATTTACAGGATCGGTCGGCAAAGGCGTTCCCTGTCAACCGATCCACGTCTAGACTCGCACGCTGTGCCGACAATCAGCTGAGCTGGCACAGTGCCACGGCCATTTTTATTTTAATGAAGCCGGGGATATTTAAATCCCCACTTCATTGACTATGTCGGGTAGCCTATTTTACGTGCCTCTGTTGGCAGAGGCATGTAATCTAGACGTACCCTTAATGTCCTCCATAGCTATGTAGAATTACAATCCTTCAGGGCTAGATTTTTTTCTTATACACGCATGTAAATCCAGAGTAATTTATTGACATGGGTGCCACGTTAGATCAGTGTAACGAAACCTAGCCCAAATGTATGTTATTCCTTATAGTTTTGTACAGGATGGCAAGACGTAGCCCATTCCCCTTCCTTTTCATCCATTCCCAATCCAGATGAGCAGAGAGGACATAGTAACCTTGTGGAGGCTGCTTCCCATTCTACACTGTTATCCATGGTAGGCATATCTGGGACATTAAAGAGGCACATTTTATGCCCCCTTTTTGACTTCCCTGTGCAAGTAGGGTGGACCACAGCCTAGCCCTTAATGTGCATAACAGGAGAGGAGAATGGATTAAAAGGAATCGTATGTCCTTTTTTTTATGTAGCCATATAAATAATTTTAAAAAGTAAATTATCTCACTTTTCTTTTTTTTTCCTCCAAGCCAGCCTCATTGCGTTTGAGTGTCATTGGCCGATTAAAGGCTCTTACTCATTTAGATGGAGTCCAGATTACCGAAGAAGAGGCTGCAGCTGCTTTGTGTTTTATTGCTGGATCAAAGATTACTCAGGTTTGGTGTTCCATTTTACTGTAACTTGTAGCAAATGCAAGATTGGAAACAAGAATTTTTAGGCACAATCATACAATCTGACTTCTGTTTCAAAATTTGTATTTAATCATATTTTTAAAATCATCTAGTTTTGTTGTGTCTGTAAAAATGCCACATTTTGCACTCTCAGCAGCTAGCTGTGAAGCAGCAGTTATTTCACAAACTTAGTTCTCACTTGGCTTTGCTGATACTGGTAATGATCCTGCTACACGGTGAAAGATTTCATAATGCTAGATTTTATATCATTTTAAAGTTGTTAAAATGACTGTTTAATTTCATATCTAGTCAAAACAGGAAATTAAATATGTTTGCCAAATGAAAAAAAGGATAACTCAAGAAACAGAAAAAACTACCTAGGCTTCTGAAGGCTTGTGTACATGGTGAGTTAGTGTGCAACAAGCTAGAGTGTGATCTGGCACACCATCTTGCCACTCACTAATTCACTGTGTGGACACTGCTATGTTACAATACAAGTCCTGGAATATGATGAAGCAATAGTGTATGCAAGTTATTGTACTGTAGAACTATACCCTGGGTTGGTGCACAGTAACTTGCCACACTTACAAGCCTGGAGAAGGTATTTCAGATGGTGGCAAGCAAAAAAGGGGGTTAAATTAATTTATACTGTTTTTCAAATATCTTGGCCAAGATTCCATTCTTTATTCAGGTTTTACGCTGTCCATTCTCTAGCAATCTCCCATTGACTAGAATCAAACTTTGCTGGAGTAAGGACAGATCAAACACAAAGTAAGGGCCTCACAATTTGCTCAGATCATTTTTTTTTTTTGTAGAGTAATACAGATTAGAAATGGATGAAATCTATTACCATATGCCAGATTTACTAGACCTATTAGATTTACAGCTATATTAGATCTACTAACATATGATATGGCCATCTCTTTATGATTGGAATACCGTAAGCCATAAAGTCTTTTTCTTCATGTTATGCGGTGTACATTGTGCATTATTTATACCATTGTATTATCTATTTATGAAGTATTTTCATTTTGTCAGGCATCTCTCTTAGAACATTCTAGGACTGATGAAACTAGGCCACGTGTTCTTAGTGTACATCCTTATGCCAAAATTCTGAGTCAAATTAGCAAGAACAAGTTGGATTCACAGACACATTTCAATAGCAGCTGGTATCCTAGGGTAAGGCTATCTCTATTAATTGTAATGCCTTAGGACATAGATTTATCTGTCATATGTTTGTTTTGTTTTTTGTTTTGAGTTGATGCATGTTAATTAACCATGTATCTTTTTGATCACTGAAAAATGTAATCTAGTACTTGAAGTTAAAAATGTAAAAATATAAAAGTTTCCATATCAGATTACAATCTTCTGAACATATTAGCTCTTTTCTTTTGATTTGGCAGGATATTGAAACTGTCAAATATTCAGTGTTGAAGCACAGAATTTTCAATACTGAGACCATATTACATGAAGAAAGGTGTTAGGTCTAATTTCAGGGCTACATACATTGGCCCTTCTTTAGCATGACAGCCAACAACTACAACTCCATTACATAATTTAAAGCCATGGAACACTATATAGGAAGATCGGAGTTCATTGTAGCCTGTCATAATCCATGGTCTGACCTCTCCTCTGAAATCATGTTAATCTGCCAAGAATAAAAGGTTAAAAGCTCCTCTGTCAGTTCAATTTGTTGTGTAGAGTATAGAATAGCTAGAGGAAAACACATTTCTGCTGATGGGCATAGTGTTTTACTCTGTGTGCATTAAGGAATTCACATTTACAGATATTGCCAAGAGAACCAACATTTCAGTATATGGTGTCAACATTACACTTTGTGACACCAGAATGAAATAGGGGTCATACAGGGATATAATATGTTATTGAGGAAGGAGAAAATCTTATCCAAAAGGAATGTCATAGTAGACAGAAAAGAGAATATAAATTGTATTTTGGCTATTAGCATAATCTGTGTAAGAAACAGCTTTGAATTCTGTAAAGGTTCTTTGGCATAGACAGGAGACCGTGCTGAATATCCTCTGCTGTCAGAAACTCACCTTGCTAAATTAAGCCATGTGGCCATTTTTTCATTATTGATGAAGAAATGAAACCTGATGAAGAACACACTGCAGTCTTACATAGGGCTGGCCTTATAGTCACTGGGGTCCAGGGCAGAAACTAAGTGGACCCCTACAAAAGGTACTTGTGATAGTCTGAGGGTGGAACCAGTGGTTGACACTAACCCACAGTGTTACGTGACCTGGTAAGATGAGTTGGGGGTGGAGATGAAACTTCTTCCCCAAGCCCTGCTGGTGCCTGTAACTTAGCTTTGTGGGGTCCCCAGTGGCATCACGCCTTGGGCAATTGCCTGGCTTGCCTCCCCCCTAATGCCAGCCCTGGCCTTACTGGTCGTTTTGGGAGAAAGGATGGAATCATGGCCATGCATTAAGGTGAATGGGGTCATTGATTGCTCCCATTCTGTAGAGAGCATGTTGTGAAGTGAATATTCACAGCAAGTGTATGTAAAAGAAAGTTCTGTGACAACACCAAAGGATAAAAATGTGTTTGGAATCTAATTTCATTTGTTCCTGCCCAAGAATTTTGCAAAGAAGAAAAATGGAATGAATTGGAATGTTACACACATTAAAGAAAAAAAGGAATACTTATCTGTGAATTAAAACTAGAAGGGATAAACCCTTCCTTAGTAAGTACTCAAACTCTGCTAGCACACTGAGCTAGAAAGTTACTCGATACAGGGTGAAATCCTGATCCTACTGAAGTCAATGAATGTTTTGCCTTTGAGTTCATTGAGGCTATATTTCACCCCTGGATCATAGAATGAAAATATGTGTAAGCAGGCTAATCAATAGGATAATCATACATTGGTAGATGAGGTAAAATTAATCTTAATGCTGTGGTCTGATCTACACTAGAAAAAAAATTGTACCTGTTTTTTAACATTAGCTATAACTGCATAGGTACATTTGGGAACTGGTTAGATTATATTGTTGAATCATTGTTTGTTCTGGCACATGTTGAGGTTTCTGTGTTGGTTTGGGTTTTTTTGAGGGTTTTAGAAATGAAGTCCTGTATTGCAAGATGAGGGCTTAATGATGTCCAATGTCCAAGAAGAAATGCCCTGTTGATGTTATTGGGAAATGTATATGATGAATGTGAAAGCAGCATATGGCCCTCAGTGTATTATTTGACTCATTGACTTTAGTGTTCATGTTGGAATTAATTGACTGGGCTCTTTCAATACTAAAATTGAGTTCTCTCACAGATCACAGTCTTAGATCTGGATGGACAACATCTCTCCAAAATTGCCAATTTAGAAAAATTGGAGAATTTAAGATGGGCCTCATTTAGCAACAATAATCTTACTAAAATTGAAGGACTGGAATCTTGCCTTAATCTTGAAGAGCTCACTTTAGATGGAAACTGCATCTCAAATCTAGAAGGTACTGTACACAGGAAGTTAATGAAAATCAAAACATTAAGCTAGGCACAACAGACATGTTTCCATATAATCCAGTGTTTTAAAAGGTGACATTTTATTTTTATCTTTATTAGTTGCATATAATTTTAAAGATTTCAGATTAAAAAAATATAACTGCCTTATATCTAGCTTTTTGGTGGATATTCAGCAGAAATGAAGAAGAGACAAAGTAAATTGCTTTTCAGAAAAGCAAAACAAATATGTAATAGGAATTTTTCAAATCTGATAATGCATGGTTTTTAGTATGTAGACTTCTGGACATGTAAGATTCCTGCAATAAACCATACATTTTCCTTTGATTTTCCTTTGATTTTCCTTGGATCCATTTTTAATATAAGAATGTAATAAACTAACAATTCCAAAAGGTCAAAAATTCACTTTTAAAAAGAATAGATTTGCTTAATCCACTCTAAATGATTGTTCCAGAAACTACTGGATAGTTGATGCATTTCCTCATATCCCCATATAGGTCATGGCAGATACTTTTATTATCAGTTTATTTGAAAATTAGGTTCGTAGGCCCAGATTTTAAAAGGCATTTGGCAGTGTTCCCTGTAAACTGTGCTTGTCCAGCCACTCAGGAGAATTTCAAATGTCACCCAGCAGATTAGCAGAGTGCCCACACCTACATTTTTGTTTCTACTGATGGTGCACATTTACACATGCCTCGTTGCACATAAAATTTATTCTGCACATGGAAAAGATTGGAGGGAACATTGGTATTTGGCTGTTGTTATGCTCAGTGTTGCAACACCTGAGTTAGGAGCCTAAATGTCCTCATACTAACGTATATAGGCACTTCATAATCTAAATACCATTAACTGTCAGTGTTATTTTGGCTCCTAAGTACCTACATCCATTTTGAAAATGATATTTAGGCTCCTAAATCAGATAGATGTTGCTGTGCTGAGATCAGCAACACCTAAATATGGGCCATAGTCTTCTGTATTGTGAAAGAAGGCCCATCTGTGGCATATGAAGGGAGCAACAAAAGGAACCTGCTGCATGAGAGATGAGAGGACAGTTAGTCCCCCTCACCATGCTCTGCTACTGCTGGAGAAGGAATCAGCACCAAGTAGCCTCCCTAAGGACCTCTGCTATTGCCAAAGCAGTGAATTAGACCGTGAGTAGCCTCTATCTGGAAAATGTTCTAGCTGTCACACAAGAGCTTCACAGCCTGATTGGGCAGGCCACCTGCCTGTCATGTGTAGCTTATTTTACCATCTGAGGTAACTACTTCTTTAGCTTTTCACTATCTGTATATACTTTAGATCATCTTATTTATTTTTTTCTAGGAATTGCAAAACTCACCAAACTAACGCGACTTAGTGTAAATAATAATCATCTTACCAGCCTGGAAAGATGTGTTTTTGAAAACTTGTCTCATCTTCACTACCTATCTCTTGAGAGCAACAGAATTACTTCATTGATTGGTTTACAGAAAGCTTACACATTAATAGAACTATACATCAGCAATAACTATGTTTCTGCCTACCAAGAGATATATCATTTAAAGGTAAATGGGGGCTTGATTGCTTTAGGACTTGCAGGTAAAAGTAAATTCACAATTTGCTTGTTAAATCAGTACAAATATAATATCTTTCCCATCTTGAAATATGGGAAGCCATGTTTTTAAATGGCTGCCTAAATGTACTTGCAGTGTTGTAGCCATGTCGGTCACAGGAGAGAGAAAAGTGGGTGAGGTAATATTTTATTGGACCAACCTCTGTTGGTGAGAGAGAGATACAGAGATCTTCCTCAGGTTCCTCTGTATAGTGCAAAACCTTGTCTCTCTCTCCAGCAGAAATTGGTCCAGTCAAAGATATTACAATAGAACTTCCATGGTAATCATCCTTCCTAAGAGCCTTATTCTGAACTTTCTTTTGGATTTGAGTGAGTAGCTCAGTACTTCTGAAGGAGGTGCTGAACTCCTAACAGGATTGGGCCCAGATTTTACCATATACAGTAAAACTCCTTTAGTTCGGCATCCAATGCTCCGGCACTCCTGATGGTCCGGCACCATCAGGAACCCGGAAGTGCTGGGGCAGCCGGACAGGCTTCCCCCATTCAGTTGCTGCTGAAACTGACCAGCAGCTGAATCGGGGAAGCCGGGAGCAGACCAGCTGCGGTGCTGCCGGGTTGGTCCCGTAGCGCCAAGGAGCGGCACTGCGGGACCAACCCGGCAGCACCCCAGCTGCTCTGCCCCAGGCGTCCCCAAGAGCAGCTGGGGTGCTGCTGGGTTGGTCCCGCAGCCCCGAGGGGCAGCGCTAGGGGACCAACCGGGCAGTACCCCAGCTGCTCTGTCCCAGGCGTCTGCAAGAGCAGCTGGGGTGCTGCCGGGTTGGTCCCGTAGCGCCCCTCGGCGCTGCGTGACCAACCCGGCAGCACCCCAGCTGCTCTGCTGCAGGCATCCCCGATTCAGCTGCTGCTGAAACTGACCAGCAGCAGCTGAATCAGGGACGCCTGGGGCAGAGCCGGACTATCGGAAGGGGGGGCTAGAGGGGTCTGGGGTGGCATCCCCTTCCACCCCACTCCAGACCCCTCATGCCGGACTATTGGAAGGGGGGGCTATATCTGATAATCTGGCACCCCCTGGGTCCTAAAGGTGCCAGATTATCGGAAGTTTACTGTACTATACATTTTTATTGTGCCTAGCCTTACCCTGCAATTAAAAGGATAACACTAGAAATAAAGTGAAAAGCACAAAGTTCCACACATGCACCACCCCAGTTTCTTTCACTTGTATCTATTGGCATATATACAAGCATGATTGTCTTGATTACAAACTGAATGTCTGAGACTCATTACAGCATTCTAATAGTGTAAAAGGTTTCTAAAGTGAGTATGAGTGTAACTTGTGTCTACTTTAAGGCTCCTTTACACTGCCAGAGTGATGTAAAGAAACGTTAGTGCTTCAGTGTTGACCATTGCAGTCATAAGATGAAGAGAAGGATTAATGATAAACAGAGTACCCTGAATTTCATTCCTTACAAACATTTAAAAATATACTATTAAACCTCGATCTATGTGTTTTATTTCTTAGGGTTTAAATAATCTGGTCATGCTGGACATGTATGGAAATCTAATTGTGTGGAAACAAGATAACTACCGACTGTCTGTAATATTCCATCTTCCATCTCTCAAAGCTTTAGATGGCATTGCAGTAGTAAGTTATACTAGATATAGGATTATTGTAACTTGTTAAAACCAGCTTTTTTATGCATCAAGAGGGCATGGGCATCCTGATCATTTCTGATCCCTGTTAAAGCAATGGTTTTAGTGCCTAATACTGCAGGCCCAGGGCTAAGGTGATGGTTGTGGAGACTTTTTTAGTTTAATTCCTGACTTTTCAGGCACTTATTTTTTAAAATTACTTTTGGGGCTGAAAATTTTCATGCCTGCCGTATTATTATAGTTCTAGCTCTGCTTTAATATAACATAATTCATTTTAAGTGTCATTCTACAGGAGCCAGCAGACATTGAGAGTGCTAAAGATTTATTTGGCGGCAGACTTACCTGTGATATGATTGCAGAAAGACTAGGACATTCAGACTTCACTAAAATGGAAGAATTAAATTGGACAACCTCTACAATCAGGTGCAATAATTTTTGAATGTGCATGGATATGTTACAAATGGGATTTAATATCATAGCTAGAAAAATATAATTAAACCCAGCACCTATTCTTTCTTAATTCTGTTAATTCATATGTCTCTCTGTTTATGGACATCTAACATAGTGAATGCCAGTGAAAATGAGGTAAGATCAGAGGGCTAAGATAGGGAAAGAGCAAGTTAAAAATTACATATACAAGTTAGATGTCTTCAAATTACCAGTGCCTGATGAAATATTCCTAAAACATTCAAGGAACTGACTGAGGAGATAGCTGAGCCATTACCAATTATCTTTGGAAGGTCATGGAAATTGAAAGAGATTCCAGAGACTTGGAAAAGAACAAATATAGTGCCCATCAATACAAAGGGAAATAAGGACAATCCAGGGAATTACCGACCAGTCAACTTAACTTCAGTACTCAGAAAGATAATGTAGCAAATAATTAAGGAATTAATTTGCAAACACCTAGAAGATAATGTGGTACGTAACAGCATAGATTTATCAAGGACAAATTGTGCACTCCCTTTCTTTGACAGGGTAACAAGCCTTGTGGATAAGAGGAAGTGGTAGATGTGGTATATCTTGACATTAGTAAGGCTTTGGATACTGTTTCATGTGAGCTTCTAATATACAAAGTAGGGAAATACAACATAGATGGAATTACTATAAAGTGGGTGCATAACTCATTGGACAACCATTCACAGAGAGTTCATAGTCAAGCTGGAAGGGCATATAAAGAGGAATCCTACAGGGATCAGTTCTGGTCCAGTTCTGCTAAATATATCCATCAGTAATTTAGATAATTGCATTGAGAGCACACTTACAAAGTTTGCGAATGATGCCAAGGTGGGAAGGGTTGCAAGTGCTTACAGGAATAGGATTAAAATTCAAAATGATCTGGAAAAACTGAAGAAATGGTCTGAAGTAAACAGGATGAAAATCAAGAACAAATGCAGTGTTCCTTTATAAGTGAAGTAATCAGTTGCACACATACAAAATGAGAAATTACTGCCTAGCAAGGAGTACTATGGAAAGGAATCTGGGGGGTCAGAATGGATCACAAGCTAAATATGAGTCAACATTGGAACCATTTTGCAAAAGAAGCAAACATCATTCTGGGGTATACTAGCAGGAGTGTTGCAAGCAAGACAGAAGTAGTAATTCTTCCTCTCTATTCTGCACTAATAAGGCCTCAACTGAAGTACTGTGTCCAGTTCTGGGCACCATGTTTCAATAAAGGTATGGTCAAATTGAAGAAAGTCCAGAGAAGAGCAACAAAAATTAGGTCTAGAAAAGATGACTTTTAAGCACTGGAATAAATTGCTTAGGGAGTTTGTGGAGTCTCCATCATTGAACATTTTTAAGAGCAAGTTAGGCAAACACCTGGCAGGGATGGTCTGTCAGGGATGGGCAAATTTTTTGTCTGGAGGGCCACATTGAGGTTCAGAAATGTATGGAGGACTGAGCAGGGAAGGCTAGGAGAGGCTATGCCTCTCCAAAAAAACAGGTATGGCCTGGCCCTTGCCCCTATATAACTCCTCTCTCCCTGGTCCCTAACTGCCCCCTGGACCAATTGCAATATATCTTTTTAGAGATGGGGCAACCACATCTGCATGCAGGATTCAGCAATATGCTGTTTCCTTTCTTAATCCCTATTCCTTTTTTAATGATTCCCAACATTGTGTTTGCTTTTTTGACTGCCTCTGCACAGCTCTGTATTACTCTCTGAGAAAACAGCACAATGTATTTATTGTAGGGTTTTATCAGGATGCTCCTGTAAAAAGATGATGTTAGATTTCTGGTGAGAAATGTAACACCAACAGTCCTGCTCAGGAAATGTGTGTAACATAATACCTTTTTCTGTATTTTCTTTTATCCGATTCAGAACAGTGGATCTTGTACCAGCAGACCAGTTTAGAAACATTTGTAATGTGAATTTACAGAACAACAATCTCACCTCTTTCAGTGGCTTAATCTTCCTGCCTAATGTTAAAGTGAGTTAATTACTCATTCTGTGCTTTTCTTTCTTGTTTTTATAGTGACAATAATTATAATCTTCTTTCTTTTTATATAAAGGTCTACATTTCTTTACTCTTGCCTCAGAGATGTCTTTTATAATAGAGCAAGAGGAAATCTTTGTTACATTTATTGTATACTAATTTATTAAATATAGCTTTCTACAGTTATTTCAGGCACCAGTGTTAATCCAGTACAAATGAGTCAGAAAAAAACAAAACCACTTATTTAAACATGTGTTGAAATAAATGTACCACTAGCCTATTCATTGCATCAAGAATTTTTGAAGCACTGAATACCAGTGATTCAGCAACCAATCTGTTAATTAGCCTGTTATCTGAATTTGAAAGACCAGAGATATGTTGTAAATGACACCTTTGCTGCTATATTAGCAGAGCAGTGTTCTGTTTCATTTCATGTGACTTCAGTGGTGAAAGTACCTTAAAATTTCTTACAGGTACTGTCCTATTGCAACCTGGGTCCCTGCCAGCTCTTTAAATAGCTCCCTGCTGGCTTTTGCTGCAGCTCAGCCAGCTCTTGCCAGAACTATGCACCTGGGCACACCCACTTACTTTCACCTCTGTGTGGCTTGCTTTATGCAGATATTGTGTCTGAACTACAATCACATTGAGTCAATACTGCCCAGACAAAAGTCTCAAAATCATTTAACAAACAGGCAGCAGCTGTACCAGAAAGTGATCTCTAGTGGCTATGGACAGCAAGGACCTTCAAAAGGAAGCAGGTATTGTCAAATTGTAAAATGAACTTTTGTAATTCCTTTATTCCTTTGCTGAAAAGGACAATCCTTGGAGACTGAGGAGCCTGGGATGCGCTCTGCTCCCCACCTAACTTGAGCTGTCTTCTGGCAAGGAAGCCCAGTGGCCTTTTGCCACCCACTTAGGCACCTCTGACATGATTGGGAGCATTCAGCACGTCTTTCTCTTAGGCTCTTTGGATCACTTCTTCCCTCCTCAGTTATTAGGATGGGAAGGGAATTGGCAGCATAAAGTTGCCCCTTCTCTTCCCATGCTCTTTAGGAGGGAAAAGTGTGCTACTCCCAGTCTTTAGCAGCAGTGGCTACTCCATCAGAAGCCACTGACTCTTATAACTCTATGGTTCAGGGACACTCTAAAGTGCACTGACTCATATTGGCAAACTGAAGCCCCATAAAGTTGAGTGAAGATCACACTGAATCTCTGGTAGAGCCAGGAATAGAAAACAAGTGTTCCTTGTTCTAACCATCAGATACACTGTCTCTCCACAGCTTCTGGATCCATGGAAGTCAAACTAATTCTCTCAATCTTCTCTCCTCCTACTCTCCTTGTACAGCATTGCATAACTGGACAGATATATTATGGGGCCTTTTTGCCTTCCTCTCAAGCATTTGGTACTGATCACAGGCAAGTTCTTACTCCATGGTCATTTATTTGATTTGATATGGCATGTTTATAGGTCTCTTATCAGGCCTATCATAGACATTATTTACTTGAAATCTTTAAAGGCTTTATAAGCTCCTGCTATA
Source organism: Rafetus swinhoei (assembly GCA_019425775.1). Taxonomy (NCBI): domain Eukaryota; kingdom Metazoa; phylum Chordata; order Testudines; family Trionychidae; genus Rafetus; species Rafetus swinhoei. Next base: position 123,002,077 of record CM033446.1, on the reverse strand, counting down.
ATATTGAATCGTTGCAATCTTGATACTTAGGTAATATTACATCTCCTGAGCCTGAACTGTAAAGACTCAGCTACTATCCTTTTAGACAAGCAAGTATTCTGATAGTAGTCACAACCCCTTATTAGAACCAGTGAGCAACATACCCTACTAATTGCAGTGCTTTTGCATATTCGTTCAAATTTCCTTCCTAATATTTTGTCTAATCAGAGAAGTCTTATTTGCCAATAATCCTTTCTCCTATCCCATCTCCTAAAAGAGCTGTTTTTCTCATCCCTTGCAGCAGAAATCCATACCTTTTTTTTTTTTTTTTTTTTTGTACCAACACATTAGATCAGTTTATGTCCTGAAGAACTTTTTCAAATCAGCTTTCAGTTTGCATTTCTCACTTTTGCATTCTAACAGGCCTGAAACTTCAAGAACATGTCAGGTTTCATTCAGTCAGATCTTTACAACTATGAGTGTGTCCATAGCCTATTTCAGTCCAATCCCATCAGACAAGACTTGCCAAACTGCTACCCAGAGTTCCTTCCATATTATTAGTGACAAAGCATCACAGAAAAAAGTGAGATTTGGGAGTGTATATGTGTATTTCTCAAATGAGTGTCCAGCTCCTCCCACCTACATTTTTTGTGTTCATTTGGCAACTCTGTGTTTATTTCTTGTCCCAAACTCTCTTCCTTCTCTAGAGGATAGGATAAATTTAAGGAAAAATAAGATTTAGTTGGGAATAGGAAGCTTCTGTAGAAAATGCATGCATTCGTTATTAATTTGCTGGGGAGGGCACTGGCTGAAACAAGGCATATAGCAATTCTTCAAAAAGGGTCATATTTTTGGAGTTTATTGTACCCTATCCTACATGCATCCACATCATGTATTATTTGAAAGCATATTTTATGGACACTAGGATCAGGTATGATTTGGAGCTGTCAAGTGATGCAGTAAGCCTGTAGGCAAAGTGAAACAATACCCAAAATGAGGAAAAGTATGTGTCTTTGCACAAATCCAAAAACACTGCAGTCTGCCTATGACTGCAGTGTTTTCTTAAGTAAATATTAGCACCTTAATGTTGTGTTTTATTGATCAAAGCTGCCAAATGACAATGTACTATAAGATTTGTATTGATTTTACAAGGGTATCTATTTATTTTAAGAAATGATTAAACTGTTTAGTATGCTGCAAAAATGGCAAATGTCAGCAATTTGCAGTATACAAACATTGTTTTCACAATACATATTCTTAATTATAAAAGTATCTCGCAAGTATTTACAAGAGCTTTCTATATTTTCAGTTGAAATGTACTGAAAGTTGTGTTCCAGTAGCAGTCGATTAATGACCACAGTTTGTACTGCATTGTGGATACCTTATAAATGTGCCTTTATGTGGGTTTTAGTTTGTAACTACTATGTATACAATGTATACAATACAGGTTGGACCTCCCTGATCCGGCACCCTCAGGACCTGACTAGTCTGGAACGAGGGATTTTGCCAGACCAGAGATGGTCATTCTGGCCTCTGTGCTGCCATCCTCTGGGCCTTCCCTGGCTGAGCTACCCGCACAATCAGCAATCCCGCTGCTGGCCCCAACCACTGGACTCTTCTGCCAGCTTTGGCTGGGCCACTAGTCACCAGATTGGCTCCACTCCCAGTCCCCCAGCAGGGCACCGGGCCATTAGTCCTCTGGCCACAGGATCAGGTCCATTCCCAGCCCTCTGGCCAGGCTCCAGCTCCAGGCCATTGGCTCCCCAGCTACTGGACCAGCTCCTCTCTGGACCCCTGGCCACCTCCAGCTCCTCTGCTGCCAGCCTCCCAGCCAGTCCCTGCTCCCAGCCAGGAGCTCTCTAGTCCAGTAACATCTGTGGTCCTTATACAAAGGTCATTAGTTTTTGCAATGACAATACACAGCTTTGTATTATGAATGTGCAAAAGCTCTGAGAAAAAGTGGCCTAAAAAGAAGTAGTAAAGACATAGTTGGTAGACAGCTCCTTTCCTCTTCACTGAAGAATGACGAAGAACATGTTACAGCTCTCACTAACCATGTCATCACCATATGACAAACGCATTTGACCCTGAATCACATCCAGAGGTGCATATCATCATATCTACTGGATGGCATGTAACATCAGATGTACAAGAGTCTTACTGAAAATTTCAGATGTTGCTGAAGATCAAAACAAAGAGATTTGTTGGAGGTGCACATGAGTGTAATACGACACATAGCTTCTTAAACAGTGAAGAAATCTAGCATCAAAACATTTGCTGACATGGCTGAGAAGACAAAATTTAAGTTTGGCAAGGTTGGACAATCACATAGCTATCAGTCTAGATGATGATGATTCCCCATTTACAACTATACTTTGAGTCTTATCATTTAGCCAGTCCCTAGTCCGTTCAGTGTGTCATATTAACTTTGTATTGATCTGTTTTCTTAGTCAAAATTTTGTGCAATACCAAGTCAAATGCTTTATAGAACCTACCTTATCACCTCAATACTACTACCTTTATTGACCAAAGTTGTAATACATAAAAAAATCAAGCTAGTTTGGCAGATCTATTTTCCATAAACCCATGTTGATTACCATTAATTATATTTCCCTTCTTTAATTTTGTATTAATCAAGTTCCATAGCAGCCATTAATTATTTTGCCCAGGATCAATATCAAGTTCATAGGCCTATACTTATCCAGGTCATCCCGTTTATCCTTTTTTAAATATTGGCACAACATTTGTTTTCATCTAGCCCTCTGGAACTTCATCATTGTAGTGATGATTCAACCTAGTGATATTCTGGACAAAAAAGCCTCTCACCTGCTTCTGTCCTTTCACACTGACTCTGTCATTTTAGGCTAGAGTGACACACATAGTGACAACCATGGGATGTTGCTATATTGATACATGACCAGGCTTTTTTCCAAAAACAGAAGAGAAATATTCATTTGAGATTTCCGCCTAGTTTTCTGCATTATTACAGCCACTCCCCGACTTACAAACACACCAACTTACGACCATCCATACTTACGACCAACCTCCCATTAACCCTATTATAATATTTTCGAGTTGAGAACCATGTACGTCAAGTTTTGCGGGCAGCGCGTTTAAGGGTATTTCCAACTTACGACCAAATCGAGTTGCGACCAGGTGTTCAGAACGTAACCCGTTGGTAAGTCGGGGACTTCCTGTATTGATAATTCTACCATTTCCATCTAGTAACAGGCTGATAAAATATTAAGATTCCTTTTTTTCCTGATACGCAGTAAAACTCCAATTGTCCGGCATCCAGTTGTCCGGCACTCCCAATGATCCGGCATCAACTGGAACCCGGAAGTGCTCCGGTCAGCCGCTCTTACGGCCGGGCCACTGCGAGCCGCATGCGCGTTCGCGGCCCCGCGCCATTCCGCTCATGGTCCCCAGTGCACACAGCGTCCAGCCTGCACTTGCTAGCAGCCGGCCGCTGAGCACAGGCAGCTGCCTTGGGACCCGGACATAAGGTTGGGGGAGAAGGCGGACTGGGTTACAGCAGGGACGGGAGGTGTTTGGCTCTGGGGAAGGGGAAGGCAGGGGAGGGGAGGGGAGGGGGATTGGGTTGGGAGTATGCCCGCTTATAGTACCTCCCGGTACTCCGGCATATCCGATAATCCGGCACCACCTAGGTCCCAAAGGTGCCGGATTATCGGAAGTCTACTGTAGTTTTATAAATCACATTCTCACTGTCTTGGACTTTGCTGGACATGGATTTCTCCTTGTCCTTTCGCTTTCCTTATCAGCTTTTTTCCAACTCCTAGATTCTAATTTATATTCATTGCTATCAGCTTCCCCTTCTTTTCCATGTGTTACATGTTTTTAAAAAATGTATAGCTGCTTTTATTTCCACACTAAGCCAAATTATTTTATTCTTAATTGTGGGATTGTAACTTTGAGCATCTAGTAAAGTATTCTTAAACAGTTCCCGATTATCATTCACATTTTTCTGTTTAAATTCTTTCTTCCAACTGATTTGGTTCATAATTATTTTTAGATTTGTGAAACTGGCTTTTTAAAAAGTAATAAGTGTATATATATCATTGGTTTGAGCTTTGCTCTGCACTTAACAATGCAATCAAGTCATGATCACTTGCACCTAAGCAACTACTAATGTTAGAGTTTTAATGAGAATTCAGGTTGCTCAGCTACCTGTGTGATTGGGTATGAGGCAGTGGCAAAACTGAAATAATGCAGAAGTTCCTGTCCACCAGTGCCTTTCTCAGTCTATCACACCACACTCTCTCACTATGGTTATATGTTACAAAAATGAAGCTTTTATAAATAAAGTAGTCAGATATTGCATACTGTTGTTCGGTTGGTTTTCCCACATCATCATATGGCTGTTGTGAGAATACAGCCAAAGGTTACATAAATATTTTACTAAATTAAACAGCAATTTCCAGCTGTTCCCATTATATGTATTCAGGCCTTTTGTGGGCAGAAGAGTGGTTTTCCATGTTTGTTTGATTTCCATGGTCTGCATCCAGTAAAACCTGGCCAAGCTTGCATAAGCATGGAAGCCTGTATAAGGCTACTGAAACTTCAAAAACTAGTTTTCTTTGAATGCTTTTCAGCCTTTGTGTAGTAACCAAGTACAGTTTCTATTGAACCTGATCCAATTTGTAAATTCCTGTTTACTTATACTGTAAACAGGAATTTACAAATTGGGCCTATAACTGATGTTAATGGATCAATTTAAACAACAACAAATAGTATGGCAGCACTTTAAAGACTAACAAAACATGTAGATAGTATCATGAGCTTTCATGGGACAGCCCACTTCTTAGATGACCGGAGTATTGGTATCCAACACTCCGGTCATCTGAAGAAGTGGGCTGTCTCATGAAAGCTCATGATACTATCTACAGTAAACTTCTGATAATCAGGCACCTTTAGGACCCAGGGGGTGCCGGATTATCAGATATGCCGGACTATCGGAAGGGGGGGCTATGAGGGGTCTGGGGTGGGGTGGGATGCCACCCCAGACCCCTCATTGCCCCCCCTTCCAATAGTCCGGCTCTGCCCCAGGCGTCCCCGATTCAGCCGCTGCTGGTCAGTTTCAGCAGCGGCTGAATCGGGACGCCTGGGGCAGAGTAGCTGGGATGCTGCCGGGTTGGTCCCGTAGCGCCGCCTCGGCGCTGTGGGACCAACCCGGCAGCACTCCAGCTGCTCTGCCCCAGGAGTCCCCAAGAGCAGCTGGGGTGCTGCCGGGTTGGTCCCGCGGCCCGAGGGCAGCGCCACGGGACCAACCCGGCAGCACCAGCTGCTCTGCCCCGGCTTCCCGATTCAGCTGCTGGTCAGTTTCAGCAGTGGCTGAATCGGGAAGCGAGAGCAGCTCCAATTGTCCGGCTGCCTGGAGCACTTCTGGGTTCCCGATGGTGCCGGACCATCAGGAGTGCTGGAGCTTTGGATGCCGGACCAATGGAGTTTTACTGTACATGTTTTGTTAGTCTTCAAAGTGTTACCAGACTATTTGTTGTTTTTTAAGTTTATCCTGTACAGACTAACTCGGCTACCCCTCTGAAGTTGATGTTAATGGGAGAGAATTGCTCGAATAACTGTTTACAAGCAAAAATGTTTGGAAATTATCTGGCCTCATGTTACTACTTGCTTAATTGTTTTAGGGATGCAGGATTTGGTGAAAATCTGCCCCCAATAATGCAAAGTTTAGAAGTTCTTCATTTGGGCTACAATGGAATTAATAACTTGGCCCAACTACAGCTCAGTAGGCTAAAAAATTTGAAATTGCTGTTTCTACAGGGTAAGTAATAAAAGTATTTATGTTTGTGCAACCAATATAGTATCCTACAAGCAAGATAACTTTGATTCCGGTCCTGCTAACACTGGCCAACATAGGGCCAAGCTCAATTCAGCTATGGGGATGCTCTAATTTATGCCCCTGGTTTAGGGTTCTTTAGATACAATATAGTGGACCTCACCATAGCTTCTCATAATCCCTGTCCAACCTTAACATATCCATATATTGAAAAGAGAAGAGACAGAAAGACACCACTGTCAGTTTTATGCCAGTGGGTATTAGAATGCCAACTCCCCAGAATTATCCTGAAGTCTCCAGGAATTAAAGATTAATCTTTAATTAAAGATATGTCATGAGATGAAACCTCCATGAATATGTTCGACCAAAACCCTAGTGGATATCCTCCAGTGACAAAGAAATTCGTCGCTGGCTATTTGTGGCTAGAATCTGTCCCCTATGCCACTGGGGCTGGATCTTCGTTGAGAATCTCACCACAGCACTTGCTGCAATGAGTAGCTCCATGGACATCATTGGGACTACTCAGTGTAGTAAGTGCTTGTAAGATTGGAACCATTAATTGAGAGAGAGAGTGTAAGAGAGAGAGAGAGAGAGTGATCCTGATGCATAAGATACCATGCCATTAAAATTCATACAGGATTTGAACAGCCATACTAATTAGAAAGATAATTTGCTTTAAATAAAAATTGGCCAAATAATTTTGGACATTGAGATCTCTAGCAGAATGGAGGAACTCCCATGTAATACAAAGCAAGATAATACTTCCCAAAGGAGAAAGTTAAAGGGACAACATTGCAGTCATTGTAATGGTATAGAGAAGGCCACTCAAATTCATCCTTTTTTATAATACAGTAACAGAGAGGAACTCTGTGGTATTTGAAGGCAGTACATTTAAAATGGATCAAAAGAAATGCTTTTTTACACAGTCTCTAGGTAATCTGGGAAGTTTGCTACCATAAGCTGTTTTTGTTAAAGGTTGTTTTGTGTTATCAAATACCAGCTGCTTTTTATCTCATATCCCACATATAATCTTGGTTCATTAGGTAATGAAATCAGTCAAATCGAAGGACTTGAAGGCCTACCATTTCTGCAGGAGCTAGTATTGGATCATAACCGTGTTAAAACAATTACAGAGGGCTCCTTTGCTAGACAGAGCTCCCTTTTGGCACTTCACCTAGAAGAAAACCGACTGAGAGAACTGAACAATTTACAGCCGTTAGTAAAATTACAGAAACTTTTCCTGGGACTTAATAAAATTCAGGTATAATACATTAGTGTTCAGACTGTAAATTCAATGGGCCAGATATTCAGACAAAACTCTTATTACATTCAATAGCTTTGCCTGTGTAAAGATCTTTGCATTTGGCCAAAGTAAATACATTTGGTTCAGAGGCTTTGAAATTTGATAGCATCTAACTTATTTTTTATCTTGTGAACAGGAATTGTCTGAACTCGAAAAACTTGAAGTTATTCCTAGTCTTAAAGAGCTTTCAGTTTATGGAAATCCAGTGAGTATTTTATTTTGTATGATTATCTAAACTAGATGTATATTTATTGTGGGTAATTTACCTTTCTAATCTATTATATATTTTGAAGAGTTTGTTTGTAGATTTGTTTGTGCAAACTAAAGTCATACTTTGCAATTGCCTAGAGATACCAAATTTTGCCTAAACAATCCTGCCACTTACATTAGCTGAATGCACTATTTTTTACACCGGAATATGCTGAGTGAAAGGTTTAAATAATTATTTTTGTTTTTCATCAGAAAAAAGTCATGACTACTATGATTAGAGTTCATAAATAATATCTGCTAACAAAATTAAAATTGAGTCGCCTATTCAACTGTCATTTTAGTGTAAAGAAAATGTTTACTGTTACAAATCACAAAATAATTCAAATTAGTTACAGAAAGAGTAATGGAAACTTTACTGATTCAAATTATTATGTATGGTAATTATTCAATAAAATGAATAATATTTGAAGTTGAAATCCTACAAATTTAAAACTGTTCTTTTACTTCCCTTTTATGAGCACATTAATAAAAAAATTTATTACATATAGGAAAGTTCAGGAAATTAAATATAAGTGTAATCTATGCAAAATGACTTTGCCCAGTAAACAACAGGCCTTATCTGCTAGTTCATTATAGTTGTTAAGAATTTCTGTTTAATTAACTACTAAGTATCAATCACTTACCATTTTGTAGTCATTATATGGGTATTGATTCATTTCTTAGAGAGCTTTTATCATGTTGGTATAGGAGTGATTTGAGTGCAGTCATTCTTTGAGATTTTATTCTTTTCAGTGCTACAAGCTGAATTCAAAAAGTGAGTGTGTGGTGGTGGCCTGTCTTTTTAATATTCCAAAGCAGGTCAGGTCTATCAAATAGCTCAAAGAATGTTAAAGGATATCTGAACCTTTTTTATAAACAGTAAGATGTTCCCTGATAATATTATTGTTTGTTTATGCAGTGCCCTTCATGAAACACCCATAGAGATTTTTAGGGTTGAATTTTTCTCTAATTGTGCTTTTAAATCTCCCTGGATTGTTTGGATTCTTCTCTCCAAGAGAACACAAACATTTATAAGATTATAAAATAGAAATGAAAAACTTGTCTTCAACCATTTCCACACTGAAGATTCTGTGCCCTTTGTCCTACACACATGTAACTATGGATCCTGCCAATCCTTATGGACATTAGTGGGTCCAATCAGTCAAATAGTGATTGACTTTAAAAAGGAGCAAGATAGATCTGAATGGCATCACGTGTTTCAGTGAGAATTGCAGGATTACCTCCTGATGAATATAATTTGCCTTCTAACTAACACACTGAAAAGCAGCACCAAACAAAACCTTTTCTGTTGTGATTTTAAAAGAGAAAAAATCTCATAATAGGAAAACAAATTTGGCACTATAAATGTGGATCTAAGTACCAAGGATCACTGGAGTTTACAGTTTCAGGCATCTCAGATGACACTTAGCACCTCGCAGAATCGGATTACAAATGCCAGAATCCTAAATGTCCTTGCAGTATTTTTATGGATAGTAAATCTGCAGTCTGACCTTAAAAAGAGAATTGGCTAGAAACACACAGAAAAAGCAAGTCAGGTTGCTGTAAAAAGGGAAAATGGATGAGATTCTAAAATAGACGAAAACCCAGCAGAATCAACTCCAGCAAGTTCAGGCTGTAGCCCAGGGAAAAACCTGGCTGCATTTATGAAGGAGCAGAAAGCTCAACAGGAGCTTCAGGTAGCCAAGCAGCATCAACTCCTACCCAAACTCTCTCTCCAGACTTAGCTGTGTGTGGTGTATCTTCCTTAGAATTACCTAACTCCAAACCCTACAATTCTGCTCCAGAGGGGCACTTTCACTTCTCTTATCCAAGGTAGTGATAAAAGGTACACCTGCTACTGTGAATCAGCAAGCCTCTGTTAGCATCTGTCAGCATTGTTCAGACACTAATAGGGTGGAATATCAGGAGAAGCCTATTTACAGATAACACATTTATCTTTTTGGGTCCTATTTTTGTGCTAAATTATAGATAATAAATTGTATATTGTCTTCTGTCTCTAACACTGCCCAGGACAAGAACAGTGTATAGTCATCTCCATTCATATTTCACTCTGTGGTTTGATTCAGACATTTAGTCTCGAGGCAAGTTATTCTCAGGTTATCCTTTTGGAGCAGGATTCCATATTTAGGATAATTTATGTTCATCTCAGGTTTCTCGCAAGATGGCCCACCGTCCACTGCTCGTATTCCGATTGCCCAGCCTGCAAGTGCTAGATGGAATTGCAGTGAACATGGAGGAGCGGGCAAGAGCTGAGCTTCATTTAATAGAACAACAAGTAAGAAATTGAAATCCTAGAACCCTGAATTGAAAAGACCTGTTAGATCCTGGCAGTATTCTCTTTTAATGAAGGATTGTTTTCACAAACACTATTATGCATTGTTCAATTTGGTCTCAATTAGTGGAAATCCCACCATGTCACTTGAGAGGTTATGGCATAACCCCGGGGTCACCAACCTGTCGATCGCAATTGACTGGTCGATCACGAGGGCTCGACTAGTCGATCACGAGGCATTCGGGGGTCTCCTCCATTTCCCCCCACCCCCAAGAAGCCCCACTACCTACCTCCAGCGACAATGGAGGTAGTGCCGGATTCCTGCGGGGTGGACAGAAGTCCGGCAGCTGCGTGCCACTTCCGGGGGTTCCGAAAGTGCACTGGCTGCTCCCCTTCCCCAGGTCTGTGGCATGCCGGGAACTTGCGGGGGGGGAGGAGGCCCAGAGGAGGCGCATGCCGGGGCTTCCCTCCTCTGTGGGGGAGGAAGAGGGGGGAGGAGTCCCCAGAGGAGGCACAAGCTGGGACTTCCCTCCTCTGTGGGGGAGGAGGAAGGAGGGAGTTGTCCCTTAAAGAGGCGTGCACCGGGACTTCCCTCCTCTGCAGGGGGAGGGAGGGAGGAATCCTGGGAGGAGGCGGGTGCGGGGGACTCCCTGTCCCCTGCCCCCAGCAACACCCTGTCCCCTGCCCCCATTGGCACCCTGTCCCCTGCTGCAGAACCCTGTCCCCTGCCCTCCGGCACCCTGTCCCCCACTGGCACCCTGCCCCCACCCCAGCACCCTGCCCCCACCCCAGCACCCACTAGCACCCTTCCCCAGTACCATGTCTCCTGCTCCCACCAGCACAGTTGGGGCCACATTAGTGAGGCTCGGGGGTTGGAGGAGTTATTTTTTTGCATCTCACTTGTGCGGCCCCCAACTGACTTTTCTGTGGGTCAGTGACCCCTGACTCAAAACAGGTTCCCTGCCCTTCTCATATAAAAAGACAATGCAGAAACTTTTTGTGTTTGACATAGTATGTTATTTAAAAATGAAGCCTGGCCAGCAAACCCCCAATTGGGGCCAAGCCCCCATCTGGCTGCAGCATCATAACACTGCTGCACACCCCCCCCGACTTGAGATCTGAGCGTATCATGCACTGGAACCCCCTGTCCTGAGCCCCTCACATATCCCAACTCAAATTCCTGCACCCTCACATCCACAAGCCTGTGGCTTGCTTAGTACCCCAACCCTTCACCTGACCCCAACACTCCCCAGCCTGGAACCCCCTTCCCGAGCCAGCGTCCCCTTCTCCACCCTCCTGCATTCAAATTTCCTCCCAGAGCTTGCACCTCTCACCCCTTCCCACACTCAAATCCCTCATTCCACCCCAGAGCCCACACATCCTGTCCAACCCAGTGAGGGTTTGGCTCAGTGTATAAGGGCTGGGGATAGCAAGTGATGAAGAGGAGGAGAATAGAGAGGGCGGTGCTTCAAGGAAGGGGTGAGGTCTTGGGGGAAGGGCAGGGTGGTATATCTTGGCTTGTTCTGACATTTAGTGATCTTGGATGTAAAAAGGTTGGAGACCACTGGCATAACCTAACATCAAATTTATTGTCAGGATATCTGTCTAGACAGTCAACCTAAATTTAACCTTAATTTAGTCCCATTGCCCCTAATTTTACCCACCTTTACTATTCAAATAATTCTTCCTTCCACCTTCCAGATATTTGTAGAATCATAGCATGATCCTCTCTGCTCTGTTGTGTGGACTTTCTTAATCTTTTCTCCTAAGACAAACCTCTAGCCCCTGATAATTTTTGATGATTTCCTTCTGTTCCCTTCAATTTCTAAATTGTTTTCTAGTAATTCGATACACAGAAATGAACATAATACTCCATGTGCAGTTATACAGCACTGTATAGACAAGAGATGTGATTGTCATAGGAGATGTAGAACAGATTGCCAACAGCTATTGAATTTCATAGGTACTTGGGTACCCAATTAATTTAGACTGCTTTGAAAATCAAGTCCAGAACCATTACTTTCTATTTCATGACGATGGCTCTGCGTATGCTGTCCAAAACAGCACTGGCTTCTTTTTCCACTGGATGCATCACAAACTGGCACCTATTTTGTTCTTCACTATTGCCCTTAAATCTCTTGCCACCCGTGACAGTTTTCAACCTTTTTTTCAGAGAAAAAGAAGGGTTTGAGTGTCTTGTTTTGTTCAGTCTGCCTCTTATTTTCAAGTTACACTTAATCTTGTAATTGTTATTTGGTGGGCCCTTTAGTACACTTGCCTTTTAGTTTGCTAACACTGTAACTGTGGTCAAGTTAAGACTGGATGATACTGTAGCTCAAACAGAAGTTACTGGCTTGATGCAGAAATTACTGAGCAAGTTACTGTGGTCTGTGTAGGTCATATTATCATGATAGTTCCTTCTGACTTAACCTGAATTTCTTTTAGAGTCATAGATGTTATTCTTGAAATGTGGATTTCAGACATAGGCTTGATGGGCCAAAACCAGTCCTTTGTGTAAGGAGGTGTAATGCCATTCTAACTCAGTCTATCAATCCAACTTCCAAGACCTCTTTCCCTCCTTTCAAATCTTCTATTAGAGCATTGTGGTCAGATACAGCACTCAGAGCTGGACAGCCTGTACCTAAAGGCATGGTTAGATCAAGCAGAAGAGAGCTATTGTGCCTGTTGAATAATAGAAACCAGTGCACTGGATCAAATATATTTGTTCAAACACTTCTCAATCTGGACCTCTAGTCAGGGAATTTGGACAATGGAAGACCAGATTTAGAATGTTTGAGTACCTGCTGTGCCTTAAATTGTCAGACCTATCTCGTAGATCTCTAAGAGCACACCTGGGTAAAGCAATTTGAATTTGGATAAAATACTATAAGTAATCAAGATTATCAGAAGCACCAATAAAGACAGGTTATATTCGTCATTAGTCCAACTTTTCCCCCAAATGTGTCCATCCTATGCTGTCCCTTATGTATGAGAGAAGCTCAGCATAAGATCTACAAAGCCATTATACCCCAGATTTTGCCTTAAACTCAACTCCTCCAGGATACCTACAAAATATGACAATGGCTAAGCAGTCACTGTGACCACGGCTTACACTAATCCTAATAATCTCACTGTTGCCTTTTGCTACCCATCTACTTATCGTAATTACCCATTCTCTCATCTTACATTTAGACTGTATGTTTTGAGGGCAGAAACAGTCTTTTTATCATTTGTTTATTACATACTTTATTGTGATAAGGCTCCCTAAAGGTGTCTGCTTTTTTTAAAAAAAAGGGTATTAATTGCTTTCCCTGATATTGATAATAAGTCATACTCAATCCAGTTATGTCCAAATCCCTGTATATCAGATTCTGTTTTAAACCTGATCTTGGAAACGCATGCTATCACAGACCTCTTTATGGATATGTTAGCATGTCAATATAAACGTATGATCAGAGCCTTAGTGAGTTACTCTGCTAGTGAATATATTTTTGCCACTTGAAGCCATAGTGCTTGTATACAAGAGTTTAAGGCATTTGTGGATTGAGTCACTTCATGTGTAAATATTTTATTTCAAAACTGACCTGTGCTCTTATACATTGGACATCACTTAAATAAAAAACATAGCAAGATTAGCAAAGCAAGGGAAGTACGTTAAAACATTATCTTTAGAGATCTCTGTTTTATATGAAGGTTCAATGAAGATGTTATACCTCATTAGCTAGAACAGAACTGAGCCATTATCTCATTAGATCACTGAAGTGGAACAACACAAAAGATTTTTCAAGTTTGTCAGATGCATTCTAGTTGTGCTTTTTCAAGTGCTTAGAAAGTAAGGAGTGTCATTTAAGCAGAAAAAACGCTTTTGATGTTAAACTTCAAAAGAAATTTTCTCAGCACAAAGTAGGTTAGCACCTTATTTACCACTACTTTAGATTGTTGTTGGAACACTCTGTACATAGTATACCATTCTTTTTCGTCTTTATGCTTATTTTTATCTCCCATAGTTACTGTTTTTCACTATTGACTTGGAAATGATTTTAATGATGGACAGTCAGCCAATTTATGTGCATATTTTGTAAGGGTTTCTTTTACAATTTGTTTCTGCATTTTAAAAATAGTAAATTTCTTTTAACCAACTAAACCAGCAGGTCTGGTGTGCATTGCTGAGTTTGCAGGCAAGATTGAGCAACTCCTTGGTGTGGACTTATGCAGGTGATTTATTGAATTGTAGCTCCCTTGCTGGATAATGGCTGCTAGTGGTTGTTTCACACCTGACGGGTGTTGGTTACTTTTCTTGATGTTATCTCTGGGGAGGTAATATCTGGCTGATTCCCCAATTTACAGTATGTTTTAGTGACAACTATGTAATATAATCTCATAACTTTGTATGCACTAAGGACATATATATTTAGATAGAACAATGGGTTTCAGCAGTTCATAACCTTTCCCTGATATCTTCGATGGCATGCTTTATATGTAAGATCATGATTATAAAGGAGAAATATGAGAGTTACAGATTACTTCTCCAAGATACAGACTATCACAGCCATACCATGGCATCCTTACTTCTGCGCTGCTGCTGGTGGCAGCTCTGCCTTCAGCACTGGACTCCTGGCCAGCAGCCACTGCTCTCCAGCGATGCAGCTTTGAAATCAGTGCCATCACAAGCAGCAGCAGCACAGAAGTTGCGGTGGCAGTACCGCAACCCTTCCTGCAATAACTTTGCGATCCTCCATCCACTCCTGTTTGGGCTGGACACCTATAATTACAACACCAAGAAATTTCAGAGTTAAATAGCTGAAATCATGACATTTATGAATTTTTAAAATCCTATGACCATGAAATTGACCAAAGTAGACCGTGGATTTGGTAGGACCCTACCCATTCAACTATTCTAACTAGCTTCTAACTATTTTTTGTGCTATTTTAGTTCAACTAGCAACTAAAATGATTAAATCTCAAGTTAGCAACAGTAGACTGATTGCCCAATCCAACAATTCTTTACATAAAGTTTTTCCTATTCACAATATTATTATGAATTATTTGTACAGGGCATCCCTGCTATAAATTGCCCCATTATAAGTTGATGCTTGTAGGAACTGATGCCTTATAAGTCCTCCCATTCCCTGCTCTTAAGTCGCGTGCGCAAAAAAAACCCCAATTTGCGCAAATGGAAATCAGCCCAGGGAAAAAAATTCTCCGCTTTAAGTTGTTTCACTATAAGTCCAAGTTTTTTGGAACGTATATTGGGCTTATAGTGAGGACAGCCTGTATCACAGTAGTGCCTAGATTCAATAAACAAAATTGGAGCTCCATTTTGCTTGCTGCTAACACAGAGACAGTTCCTGTCCCAAACATTTTACTTTTCTACATTGACAAAAAAAAAGGTGGGAGAAGCAAAATATTATCATCCCCATTTCACAGCCACAAACATAGCTGTTATCTCACTTGCCCAAGGTCCCATGGAGTCTGCAACAGAACCAGGAGTCAAACACAGTTCTCATCAGTCCTAGTCCAGTGTCTTACCACCAACACCATTCTTCCTCTCAAATACTGGCTTAGTAAGAATTATTTGTGTATGAGAATTTTTAGGATCTTGCCTTACTACGGTATCTATACAGCTTATGTATTTTGCCTCAAAGACCAAATCATAAAATCTATTTACTTGCCTTTTGTTTTATTATGCAGGGAATCCCAATTGCAAACTCACCTATGGACTGTGGATTTTCTGGGTTGCCAATTACTTTTTCCAAACATCCTCCCCTACGAGTAACAAATGTGAATCTGCTTGAAGGCATCAACAGTTTATTTGGATCTGACCTTGTGTTTCCACATGTACTTGAGGATCCTTTACTGAATGAGGCAAATAAACGTGAGTATAAACAAACAGTGGTATTTCTGTTTTCTTTCCTGAAAGTACAATATAATTATATATTTTCCAGTACTGTTCATTACATTGTACATAGAGGATAAATAGAATAATTTGAACAAGACATTTTAACTTGGCAAAAATATTTTGGAGACTGATCTGGAACTAATGGTATTTCAGTTGCATAAAAAAATTACATCAGTTCATTCATAGTTTACTTTATTTTATAGTACTTATATATAACTAAATCTTTGTGCTATCCTACAGAGGATTATGAAAAACTCATGTTTTTTCACAGAAAAAATAAACAGTTTGTAGTTTTTCTAGCTTTTGTCATTTTTTGGAGTTCTTTTGGGGGCATCTGTCAACCTGAAGAATTTACATAAGAATTATCATATTTCAACTTTTTGGAGTTATTTAATTTCAGTCTGTGAAAGAAAACTAACTATGCTAAAAGCTCAAAAGGAAAGTGATGACATGAGCATCAAAGTTCTTGTTATATCTGTAAGGAAACAATAAGAAAGATACAGAATTATAGACGTGTAAAGGAAAAGAGGAATGGATGGAGTTCCTGATGATTAGAAATGGGCATGTTGGGGTTTGGCTGGACTACTGCTATTATGTTTAGAGGGTATCCACATACATTTTGTGTTTCAGATAAGAAATCTAAGAACGCAGGAATGGTGACAAATAATCCTCGAAGCATTCATGCAGAAATAGCTCTCAGGCAAGTAAAAGGAGCAACAGCTAATCTTCTAAACCAGTTGACACAACAAGGCACTCTCCGAACTGCACATTTCCACCAGGGCAGCAGAGAAAATGGCGGCAGGTGAGGCTCTTACCAGCAATAAACATTGATTTTCCTATTTTTACTAGCATACTGCCTCCCTTCCTCTTTAAGCACTCTGCATCTGAGAAACTCTGACCTTTTCTTCTTTCCAGGGCTGACAAACAAGGGTGCCATTCATGGGAGGGTACAGGGGTCAGTAGCCCCCCTAAAGGTAGAACCCCTGAATTTAATACTTGAGGTCTGCTTAAAGCCCATGCCCTAGCCCCAGAAGCAGTTCTTAACTGCAATGCTTTGCCTTTGGGGCAGGGGTTTGTTCATAAACAGAGGGAGGCAGGGTGATTAAGATAACACAGGGCCTGTCATTCAAGTAACTGAAGGATCATTAGATCATGAAAATATTGCCAGGTACTCCACTTAAAAGATAAGAGAAGAAAGAGTAGGAATAAATAGTGGTTTGCTGCCAGGATCTGCACTTGGACCCCTGTTGTTAAACTTCTCATAAACGTTCTTGAAATTATTCAGAATAGTTAAGTTCAAAGCTGACTGCAAAGAGTTACAAAGGGCTCTTACCGAACTGGGTGATTAGGCAACACAAGGGCAGATGGAATTGAGTGCTGATAAATGCAAAATAACGTACATGGAAAAATGCACGTGGAAAAATGTAATCCCAACTATACATACCAAAATGATGGCCTCTACAATAGCTGTTATCACTCAACAAAGAGATCTTAGAATCATTGTGGACAGTTCCCTGAAACATCTGGTCAGTGTGCAGTGGCAGTCTAGAAAGCTAACAGAATATTGGGAACCATTAGGAAAGTAGATAATAAGACATAAAATATCATATTGCCTGTATAGAAAATCACTAGCAGACTTACCCAGCATTGCCCAGGTCTTTCAGGGCAGCGGGCTGGCAGTGTGGGGGTGCAGGACTTAGGGCAGGGCCTTGGGGATGTGTGAGGGGGGGAATGCAGGAGACAGGGATGGGAAGGTGCAAGAGTGAGGGTTGGAGGGTAAGAAGGGGCTCAGGACAGGAGGTCCTATCTGGCATAGTCCTTTTGTTTCCCCTGTACCTCCCCTGGCTGCCAGGGGTATTTTTGTCACCCCCCACCCAGTCACCAAGGGCCTTTTTTCTCTTCCCTCCCACCCTGGTGCTGCAGCCAAGGGCTGGGAGGAGAAGAAAGGTTTTGGGGTGAGGAGCTTCTTAGTTAGTGTGCTTGCATGCAAGATTGTGGAGCCCCAGCCCTGCTGATCACTCCCTTGGTGATACAGCTGCCCCCCAGACTAGAGATGGTTCCCAGTCACAGCCCCCAGCTGCCAACTCTGGTAGCTGGGGAGGCGGAGGGACTGCCTCCAGCCCCTGCCAGGCTGTCTGCTGGGTCGCTGACCCACTGCTGCTTCCCCAGCCAGACTGCCTGCTGGGCCCCAGCAACCCACGTTGCCATAGGCTCCAGCCCCATGCTACCACGGGCTGCTGGGAGCTGGCTCTGGCCCTGGTCGGGTTGCCAGGACCTCAGGCTCCAGTCCCAGCCCCATGGCAGCCTGCGGGCTCTAGCCTGGCTTCTGCTGACTGTCTGGGATCCTGGCCCCACGCTGCCATGGGATACTGGGGCTTTCTCTAGTCCCGGACCTGGTCCCTCTGCCATGGGCTGCCAAGAGTGTGGGCTCCTGCCCCGTGGCAGCCCACAGGCTCTGGCCTCACTTCTGCAGGCTGTCTGGGCCTCCAGCCCCACACTGCTAGGGGCTGCCTTCAGCCCGGCATTGGTCCCACTTCCATGGGCTGCCTGGGGTTCTGGCCCCAGCCCTGCACTGCTGGGGGCTGCCCCAACCTGGTCCCAGTGCCATAGGCTGTCGGGAGCTGCCACCAGCTTCTGCCCTGTTCTGCTGCTTCAACCCAGCCCCTCCTGGATTGCCCTCCTGCCACTAGATTATTGGGGTTCCCTGATCAAGGAACATCCGTGGTCCTGCTGGACCGCAGATGTTGCCAGATGAGAGAATTCCAGTTTGGGGGAGGTGCAACCTGTAGTAAGACCATAAAACATGCAGATGAAAAGGTTAGAGCTAGAATGAGAACTCATTTGGCATGTGTCTTGCATAACATACTGAACAGGAGCAAGCAATTGTCCCACAGATCCAACCTGACTCTTTGCTATTGTTTACTCAAGCCATCCTGTTTCATTTTTTGTTTTCTCCACGGTTCATAATATTTTGTTTACTATTTTAAAAATTAAATATATCTGAGTAGCAACAATCAAGAGTGAACTTGTTATTGTGACCAGGAATATTCAAGGTTAGAAACAGTCATCTCAGAACAAAGGCCCGATCCCACTAACACTTACTACCAAGCCTAGTACTTTTTATCTTGAGACTACAAGCTTTTGAGACTATTAATTAATAATAATATGCAATGGTTTTTTATTTTTATTACTGTCAGATCTAGGAAGCCTAGTCACAGAGCAGGATCACTTTATGCTAGGTATTGTACTTTGCAATAAGAACTACGCTAAATAGCAGGTGTTTGCACGATCAGGACCCAAGAGGATATTTTTCATGGGACAAATTTTGCACATTATTATACCTAAAGAACATACAATTCTAAGGCAACTTAAATACATTTTCTTTTGTCATTTTATTTGCACTAAAGTGTGCAATCAGTTGATTTCACAAAGAAAATTTCAAAATGTGTTCTATAGCAAGGATTCTGCGGATCACAGTTAAGATTTAATTCCATGCTTTTTTTACTAGAGAAATTTGCATGAAGAAGGAGGATCACACTGTGACCCTCCTGCTCAAAGCACAATGGCAATCAAAAGAGCAAATCAAATATTAGGCTATAAAGGGAATCGATAGAAAATACTGAAATATTAATTTGCTTTTTAATAAGTTGGTGGTGCACGCTTCACCTTGAATAGTGTGTTCAAATCTGGCTATCCGGTGAAAAAACACACCAGAAAAAGGAGTCCAGTGATATTTATGAAAATGTTGAGGGGTGTGTGGGGGTGGGTGGGGGAAGATAAACTCTCAAGTTCTAGAGGTTGGTGCTGAGGTGTTAGAGCTGCATAAAGCCCTACCCCAAAGGCCCTGGGCTCCTCTGTTCTGATAAATGTCTCTAATACCAAAGGGTCCGATGCAAGGAGTAGTATTAACTGTTGCCATGGCAACTCTTTTGAAGCAACTTAGCTTAGAGAAGATGCATGGAGAACAGGATACCAGAGACCATTGTAAGCAACTTCCTCCTCAGCGCCAATACAGTGAGAGGTGCCTGAAAAGCAAGCAAGATGTAGTTGCTTCAATTTAAATAATAAAAAGAAGCCCCTGCAAAGCTCTGGATGAGCTAATACGTAATTAATAATACAATAAAACCTCAGTGGTATTACAATGATTCTGAAAGGAATTCTGCCAACTACAGAAAAGAGCTCCTTTACATCCCTTCAGCACAGGGGAAGCAAACCCATCACCTTCTCCAAGAACATCGTTGAAGAGCTGTCCTTTGCAGCCTGCCCAAAGATATAGACAGATCCAAAGGTGCATCCAGGGTGAACTGGTGTGCCAGACTGGCCATAGAAAAGAGCTGGTACATCAGCCTAGATCCAGGGACCAATGCCTTTGAAATGCCAGAGATATCTGATTCCATGCCACCTACCTCTTCCAGCAGTTTATCTCAGTTCTGCCCCACATCAGGGACTGCTGTGGGATTTTCACCTAACCACAAGTATCTGGGTGATAAGTGTAATACTGAAAGTGATATTGCTTTGAGTCAGTGGCCCAGCACCATTCACAGTGCTGTTCAGAGTGCATGGAGCAACTTTATTGCTCGCAGTAGCTGGTACAACTCCATCCCATGAGGACTTTCTGGAATGTCTAACCAATTTCACTCTGCATATGCCTAAGACTTCAATTAATTTTACATTTATGAAAAATTTGAAGTTTTTTCAAAGAAAAGACAAGAGTCTTGTTGCAGGATGCAACAGTTTTCAAAGGACACAACTTTTAATTAATTTTTTAAACTAATTTACAAGAATTTACAATTTTAAACTAAATTTTTAAACTAATTTACAAGACTTACTTGTAAATTCTCAAAAATTAATTCTGTAGTCGGAGAGCAAGTGCTGTAAATTTGAAGATGTGCCCTATTTTTCCTACAAAACGAAAAGATTGAATCCCTGATTTAAGTGCAAAATAGACCTTAACCTCAACTCTGAAATCCCAAACAGCACCTTCAGAATATAATTTATTTCTTGTGTTGGTTCCCCTAGAGTGGCTGAATATTAAAACATCCCATTTTTATATTGTAGTCTAAAAGAAACTTCATGCCAATGAGATGCTTCCAAGTCAATAGGAATGGCATGGGGGGGGGAGGGGGAATCAGTACATTTCCATTTAGATGCCTAAAAAAGGATTGTAAACACCTAGCAGTGCACAGCCAGGTTTTAAAATACTGGTTTTACTTCTTTCTAAGTTAAGCTAATAGCTAGTTGGAGACAATTCAAGGGCACTATATCCCTTTAACAGGAATGGTAAGTCCTAGCATTTGGTAGTGGAGGGGAGCATAAGCAAATCCCACATTCTGAAGCTGGGAGGGATTCTTGCAATTCACATGGTAACCGCAGAGAGCCAGGAATGACACTGATACCATGCATACATTTAGATTACACACTAACAGCTGGTCAAAAACTTTGTCAGGGTATGTCTACACTGCAATTAGAAACCCATGGTTCGCACACAGCTCAGGCATAGGGGCAGTTAAATTGCCTTCAGGCACTTGGGCTCAGGGACCCTCAAAGCGCCAGCCCTCTGGTTAACTGTAGTACAGATATACCTTCAGTCTCCAAAGACATCACCAAGATGGAACTGGCAGAAAACCCATCAGAGTGGAACATATAATCAGATGTTGAATGTTGTCATTTATAAGCCAGTAATGGCACATTTCATTTGCTTAACATCTGTGAACCATCCTGGTCATACATACGTAGGGTAACATTTTCAGAAGCACCTATGTCATGGGGTCTGCAATTCACTGCTTGGCTCAGCTGGGGAATTAATTCAGCAATGTCCGCACCATCTGGCGGTGGCTCAGCATTACCTCAGTCACTCACACTGCAACCGCTCTCCCACTAGTCCAAAGTTGCAGTGCTTCTCCTTCATGGCTTAGCCCTCTGGCCAAATCACCATTGTCTGCTTCTTCTGGGGTATTGCCAGAGACTCCTTCCTCAAAATCTCAGGCAGGCTCCAACTGCACTACAGTGACTGTGCCACTCCCATAGTGGCTGGTAGGGGAGCCCAGGCTCACCCTTTACACCAGGTTCTAATCCAGGGACCCGCGAACCAGCAATGTTCAAGTCTGTCTCTCCTACCCTTCTGTTCTCAGGCTCCTACTACGTCTTGAATCAGGGAGCATGACACTAGGCTCACCTCCCTTCAACCCCATTCCACCCTCAACTCCTAGGCTTTAGAATAGTCCCACCTATTCCTGCTTTCTTCTCAATCTCATTGCCCCTTAGCTCCCCAGCAGGTGTGGCCTGAGGCTAGCTGGCTTCTCATAGCACTTTAACCTCATCCATGCTGGTGTGGGGTATGCCCTGTCACAACATAAATCATGAGCTCAAGTCCGAAATTAAAGTCAAAGGTTCATAAGTGACTTAAGTGCTTTTCAGAATGGGATTATGCCATCTGAATCACTTAGACCTTGCTACACTGAGAAATGCCTAAATACCTTTACAAATTGAGGCCGGGGTGACTTATATGCTTTTGAAAATGTTACTCATAATCCTTACTTCATTGTATTAGCTATGAAGTATTCACAGAGCATAGAGGATGAAATGGAGGCCCCAGTGAGGTCAGTAATAAATTTCCTTCTGACCTCAGCAAGGCCTGAATTTCACCTAGGAAGGTGGTTGTCAACTGAGCGTATGATTGGAATAAATATCAAAGTAGTTGAATTTGTTATTGTGCTGTAACAGTGATAGTTCTTGTTTCCATTACTGCTCTACATTACCTTCTGTTTCATAAAGCTATCACTATAGTTTGACTTTGTAATGTTTCTCTCTTGCAGGATGTCAGCCAATAGCCCCTCCAGGCCAAATCGAATGTAAACTTCGATAAGAAAAATGGACATGAGTGAAATATTAAGACAAACTCATCCCTGGTATTACTCCACAGACTTTAGTGGAGTTACACCATGGAAGAATTTGTCCCATTCTATTTAGATTCAGTCACCAGGTAAAAATCAGTTCACACTTCATATCAATCATTATTAATCAAGTTCCTGAGGCTGAAGAAGCAAACATTCATGCATATCATGATCCAAACAATAGCCATGCCTTGGGACAAATACCGCTTTCATTTATGCTGTTGTATATCCATTGAATTCAGTGGGAAAAGTCACCTGAAGTAAATAGTTACTCCATATTTATTCTGATGTAGCTGAAGGCAGAATTTGGTCTTTCCTTCTTTAACAGGATTTTTTTCAACAACCTCAGGAACTTTCACAAAAATATGAATTAATTGCTCTTTGGTTTAACTAGACTGGAAAAAATCATAGCATGGTACATCATCTTGCAACAGTAAATGAGAAGAAATGGTATCAGTATCTTAGGGTATGTCTACAGAGAATGATTGAAGCTGCCACTGTCAATCTTCCAGGGTTTGAATTAGCGGTCTAATTAAGACAGCTAATTTGAACTGAGAGGGGCACTCTGGTCGATGCCAGTAGTCCTGCTTCCACGAGGCGTAATGGAAGTTGAAGGAAGAGTATTCTCCCTTCGACTTCAGCTATGCAATTAGCATAGATTAAGTTGTGTATCTTAATTCGACCTTGTCCCATAATGTAGACATACCCTAAAAGAGCAATCCTGCAAAATCTTACTCTGGCAGAACTCCCATGCAGGATTTGGGCAACTGATCTGAAAATATGACTCTGACTCTATCACTCAGTTATAATACATGTACAGCGAAAGCTGTGTTATCCGGCACTCTGTTAACCGGAAAACTTTGTTCACAGGCATTCCCCCCAGCCACAATACTTCTGCATCTTCAGGTGTGTGCGCCTGACTCCTGCCTCTCCAGCCAGCCATACTGCCGAGAGTCAGATCTGCCAGCAGGAGGCGGGAGCAGAGCAATAAGCTTTGTAATCTGCCACATTCAGTGAACTGGCAACCCCCATTTCTCATGAGTGCTGAATAACAAAGCTTTCACTGGACCTGTTTTAGCGATGGTGAGCCTTTCACATACCCATGTATTTAAGTCTGGCCAGTGAAGTCAGTAGGAACCATGCAAGCATAGCTGATGCCAGTGAATGGACTTTAATATTTAGGAACAGGTACATTTGGATTCTTACATTTATATTTTATTTTAAGTTTTATCACAGAAATTTAAAATAGCAGATATCACTAGCATCAGTTATAAAGCCACTGAAATTCCATTAAACTGGTTCAGTTTTTTAAAAACGTAGCATGAGTTTATTATTTGAGTAAACCTCCATGTTACACATTGAAATTAAAGCAGTGAAAGACATCAGAGCACTTGTTCTAATGTAATTGAATATATCAGTAGAGCTTGATGTAATTTTTACAATATATATTTTACGTGTCAGGCCCAAAGTAAATGGTTACTAAAATTATTGCATTTTTAAATATTATCAGTGAGATATGTTAATATTTTGAAAATTCTGGAATGTTGAAAATGTGTAATTCTTGAGAATTGTATATCTTAGGAGAAAATCGTAGAATTTTTTAAAATTAAAATAATATAATTTTATTTTCCTTTGTAATCACTATTAATTTGTAAAAAAGAATCTGTGTTTCTTACATTTAATTAGCACATCTACACTATGAAATTATTTCAAAATAATGCATTTTGAAATAATAACTCCTGAAATAACTATATCAAAATAAGCTTAATCCTCTTCACAAGCAGAAATTATTATTTTGAAATAACCAGCCCCTTATTTCGAATAATGGGCTTGGTAGTGTGGATGCTCTGCTTCTTATTTTGAAATAAGGGGAGTTATTTCAAAATAACTTTCCAGTGTAGACATGCCTAAAGATTGCTTATCAGACCTGCCTGTGTCAGATAGCCCATTTTGGTAGCATTTTTCTTTGTTTTGTGTAGTCATTTTAAAGATGTGCAGTTTGCAGGACAGCCACCAGGTGTCTTTGTTGCACCGTGGATTTTCTAGAGCAGATTTGCCACAACATGTTAGTAGTTTGGATCAATTTCTGCACTGTTACATGCATGTAAATCCAGAATAACTCCATTGGTATAGCGGAGTTATTCACAGTTTAGACCATAAGCCTCAGTCATGCAATTTATAGGGCAGACTACTGACTCTGTGCAGAGTCAACAGGGTTCTGCACTGGCATGGCAGTCTGCCCATGCATTGGAAATTGCAGATTCAGGGCCTTAGTTACTAGGAAGCAACATATGTCATATTCAGATTTCCACTGTTATTTGTATTATGTTGGTGCCTTGGGGCCTGTTACGGGTCGCCCCGTCGGTGCCCGCTTGAGGGCTCCGCCGTGCGGGGTTCAACCCGCTTTCTAGTCTTCCCTCATGTCCCTGGCTTTCCTGCTACCGTCCGGGTCGGAGGGGGACCTAGGCCCTCCCTCTCTCCAGGTCCCAGCCCAGGACCCTAAGGGCAGGCATCCCAAACGCCTGGCCCGACCGGGGGGGCTACGGCCGCAACTCACCGGTCCCTGGGGTCGCCCTAACCCCGTCCTGGGCTGCTTCCTCCGGCCCGTTCGTCCCCGGTGGGTCCTCCCGCGTCTGCCGGAGTTGGGGAGCGACTCACCCTCGCTGGCAGTCCTGCTCCCGCGTCGTCGGTCCGGGTGCTCTGCCAGGTCCCATGAGGTCCCTGGCTGGCTCCTCCTGGCTAGCCGTCGCTGGGGGTCCTCGCGTCCTCCTTTCCTGGCTTCCAGCCCCGCCAGCTTTTGAAGCCCGCCCGCCTTAGCGGGGATGCCGGGGCATGCGCCTTGGGCCGCCGGCCCCTCCCCTGGGCCGCCCGCGGGGAGGGCTACGGCGCAGGCACCGGCAGCAGCCGCCGAGCAAACCCGGCAGAGCCGCTCCGGCTCCTCGGCGGCGCGGCCGGGCGCCAGAGTGCAGGGCCCAGGGTTAGCCGCCGCGATCCCCGCCGCCCCGTCACACACCCCCCCCCTTGAGTTTCTTGCCTTTACCTCTTCTGCGTCGCTCTCTAGTTTCTCCGTCCTTGAAAAGAAGTCCGCGTTGGTGTGTTTCCGCCCGGGGCGGTGCACCACCTCAAACCTGTAGGGCTGTAAGGCCAAATACCACCTTGTTATCCTGGGGTTAGTCTCTTTCATGGACTGCAACCACTTTAGGGGGGCATGGTCGGTTATTAGTTTGAACGCGTTTCCGAGCAAGTAATATCGGAGCGACTCAATCGCCCACTTTACCGCTAAAGCCTCTTTTTCGATTGTGGCATAAGCCTTTTCTCGGGGGAACAGCTTTCGGCTTAGGTATAAGATGGGGTGCTCCCCGTCCACCTCCTGGGACAAGACTGCCCCTAACCCTACGGCGGAGGCATCCGTCTGTACTATAAATTCTTTCGCAAAGTCCGGTTGCCTTAGCACGGGGGCCCCCAGCAAGGCAGTCCTCAGCTTGTTAAAAGCCCTCTCTGTCTCCCCAGAGCCTACCACCCTTTTTGGCTGGCCGGCTCGCGTCAGGTCCATGAGGGGGGCCGCTATGGTCGCAAACTGGGGGATAAACCTCCGGTAATATCCGGCCAAGCCTAAAAATTGCCGCACCTGTTTCTTGGTTGTTGGGAACGAATACTCGGCCAGGGCCTTCACTTTATCTGTTAGCGGTCTCAGCTTTCCTCCCCCCACGGTGTATCCTAAGTAGGTCACCTCCCGTTTGCCTATATGGCACTTGTTGGGGTTTGCTGTGAGCCCGGCATCTCGCAAGGTTCTCAACACCCCCCGCAGGTGTTGTGTGTGGTCCGTCCAGCTCTGGCTGTAGATGACGATGTCATCGATATAGGCAGCCGCGTGGTCCTGATGGTGCCGTAGGATTCGGTCCATTAACCTCTGGAATGTCGCGGCCGCCCCGTGCAGGCCGAATGGCATGGTCCTGAACTGGAACAACCCAAACGGGGTTGAAAGGGCTGTTTTCTCTTTGGAGGCTGGCGACAGCGGGATCTGCCAGTACCCCTTCGTTAAATCCAGGGTCGAGATGTAGCGGGCCTGGCCCAGTCTATCTAGCAGTTCGTCCACTCGGGGCATGGGGTATGCGTCGAATCGGGATATTGCATTCACCTTCCGGAAATCTACACAAAATCGGAGGGACCCGTCGGGCTTCGGCACTAGTACGATGGCGCTCCTCCACCCGCTTCGTGACTCTTCAATCACTCCTAGCCTTAGCATCTCCTGTACCTCCTTCCGGACGGTGTCCCACATCTTCCGGGGGAGGGGTCTTAGCGCATCACAGACCTTTTTCCCGGGGTTCGTCGCGATATGATGGCAGATCGCCGAGGTTTTTCCGGGTATTTTGGTTAGGGTGGTGGCGTACTCCCGCACGATCGACTCTACTTCTCGCCGTTGGGCGGGGCGTCAGGTCCTCCCCCAGGCCAGGGCTCGCGCTGTCCCTCATCTCCCCGGTCCAGGGGCCGACTTCGGGTTCTTCTAGCTCTGTTGTAATCAGCAGGGCCTCGCGGGGCCTCCACTTCTTCAAGAGGTTGACATGGTATATCTGGGACCTAGCCCTCTTCCCCTCCAACCGCACCCTCGTAATCCACCGGTCCGACTCTTCGGATGACCTCGTAGGGGCCCTGCCATCGGGCTAGCAGCTTCGATTCCTTTATCGGCAGCAGGAGGAGGACCCAGTCCCCGGCTTCAAACTCTCTCAGTTTGGAGCCTTGGTTATAGGCGAGGGCCTGTCGGTCCTGGGCTTGTTGTAAATTCCTCTTGGCAAAGTCCCCCGAGTCGCCTCAGCCGCTCTCGTAGCTTCAACACATAGGCTACTGTCCCCTGGACCCGGGGCTCCTGCTCCTCCCAGGTTTCCTTAATAAGATCTAGAATGCCTCGAGGCTGCCATCCGTATAGAAGCTCGAACGGAGAGAACCCGGTCGAGGTGTGGGGTACTTCTCTGATGGCGAATAACAGGGCGGGTAGGGCCTTATCCCATTCGCGGGGCTCCTCGTCCAAGAACCGTCTCAGCATCTCCTTCAGGGTTCTATTAAACCGTTCTACCACCCCATCCGTCTGGGGGTGGTAGACGGAGGTCCGCAGGGTCTTAACTCGTAGTAGCCTACACAGCTCTTGGATCAAGCGGGATGTAAGGTTAGTCCCTTGGTCGGTTAGGATTTCTTTTGGGATTCCCACTCGGGCAAATATCTTGACCAATTCCCCCACTATCGTTGCCGCGGTGGTATTCCGTAGGGGCACTGCCTCCGGGTAATGGGTCGCATAGTCCACTAGGACCATGATGTATTGGAACCCGGCTGCAGATTTCTCCACCGGACCTACTAAGTCCAAGCCCACCCTATCGAAGGGGACGCCTACCACCGGGAGGAACACCAGCGGGGCCTTCGGGCATAGCTGTAACCGGGTACGTTGGCAGGTGGGGCATGAATCGCAGAAGTCCTTGACGGCTTTATAGATTCCTGGCCAAAAGAACCGCTGCGTGAGCCGTTGCAGGGTCTTCTCCCGGCCCAAATGCCCAGCCCAAGGGTTCGCATGGGCCAGCTCCAGCACCTTGTTCCGGTAGTGGCCGGGTACCAGCAACTGTCTCACCCACCCCCTCCCCTCGGCTTCTTGGGCCACGCGGTATAGGCGGTCCCCATTACCTCAAAGTGGGTCTCCCGCTGGCTTGGGCTAACGTCCTCTTCACTCCCCCGGGCCTGTTCCCAGGCTCGCACGAGGAATGGGTCGTTCCTCTGTTCGTCGAGGAAGTCCCGATCGGTTACCCAGTCTGGTTCGGCCTCCGCGCCCTCCATCGCCTCTGCTTGCAGGTCGGGGCCCGCCGGGCGCCAGGCCTGCAAAATTCGCCAAAAGCCAGGCCAATCCCGCCCCAGGACCACGGGGTAGGTGAGCTGCGGGGCCAAGGCCACCTGACATATGCCTTCTTCCCCCTGGCACTGCATCCGCACCCAGGCCGTGGGGTAGGGTCGGATGTCTCCATGGATGCACCGCACCCACACTGTGGAGCCGGCAGGCTCGGGGCTCGGGACCAATTCCTTGCGGACCATTGTCTGTCCGCAGCCCGAGTCCACTAATGCCTGCGCCGGCACCCCCTCCACCAGTACTCTGGTGGTTACTATAGCCCCCTGGCTCAGACAGGGGGGCACCCCCGGGGGGACCCCTTGCCTGAAGGAGCAGTCCATAAAGGGACATTCACGTTTGAAGTGCCCCTCTTGTCCGCACTCATAGCAGCGGTTTCGGGAGGGCGCCCCTTCGGCCGCCCCCTTCCTGGCCGCCTCCAACGGAGGTGCGCCCCCTCCTGTGTCCTTGGGGGGTTCCTCCTTTCCTATCGCCGGCGCCCGTCTGGCGACTCCCCGCCCTAGGCCCCAGCGAATCTCCCCCCCCTTGCGCCCCTCTCCGGGCGTGCTCTGCCCCTCGGTGGTCGTTCCCCCCAGGCCTCTCTATCCCCTTTTCCGGGCCCTCCCAGGATCTCCACCGACATATAGTTTTCCATCAGGGTGACCGCATCGGTCAGTGCCTGGGGGCAGTGACGGCGCACCCACTGCTGAGCTCCTGGGGGGAGGACCTGCAGGAATTGCTCGAGGACTACGGCGTCCGCCAACTGGGAGCTATCCCTCTTCTCGGGCTCCAGCCACCGCCAGGCCAGCTCCTTTAATTTCTGAGCCACCGCCCGCGGTCGTGCCCCTGGGGTACCGCTCCATCCTGAATCTCTGTCTATAGGTCTCTGGTGTGACCCCTATCTGGTCTAGTATAGCCTCTTTAACCTTGTAGTATTTCAAGGCGTCCTGCGGGGCCAGGCTCCTGTACGCCAATTGCGCCAGCCCCGTGAGGTAGGGAGCCAGGAGAGTGGCCCAATGCTCCTCGGGCCAGCGTGCGGCCTGTGCTACCCTCTCAAACGTTATGAGGTACACTTCGGGGTCATCCAACGGCCCCATCT
Organism: Rafetus swinhoei; assembly: GCA_019425775.1. NCBI lineage: Eukaryota > Metazoa > Chordata > Testudines > Trionychidae > Rafetus > Rafetus swinhoei. The sequence continues at coordinate 122,972,687 of CM033446.1, read as the reverse complement.
TGGTCAGCCTGATGGGCAACTGGGGCATGCCGGCCGGCCCCTCCTCCCAGCGGTCTGGCCCCGGCTCCTCGGCCTAGCCCCTGTTGCACCCATCTTTCTTGCTGTTGGGTCATTTCCCTAACCAGCTGGCGTTGCTGTTCCCGGCCTTGCCCGGCCAGCTGCTGCAGCAACTGCACTTGGTGCTGTTGTTGCTGCTTTTGCTGCTCTGTGAGCCACTCGAAGATCTGGGTGGGGTCCATGGCTCTGGTTCTCCGCCCCTTCGCCCCGGGGAGGCGCCCCCCGCCCCACTTCGGGTTTGCTGCCGTTTTGGGCAGTTGCGGGCGGGTCCGTTGTGGGGGGTTTTTTTTTTGTGCCCCCTTTCAGTCTAGGGGTTCAGGGTCTGTACCTACATTCTCCACCATCTGTTACGGGTCGCCCTGTTGGTGCCTGCTTGGGGGCTCCGCCGTGCGGGGTTCCACCCACTTTCTAGTCTTCCCTCACGTCCCTGGCTTTCCTGCTACCGTCCGGGTCGGAGGGGGACCTGGGCCGTCCCTCTCTCCAGGTCCCAGCCCAGGACCCTAAGGGCAGGCGTCCCAAATGCCTGGCCCGACCGGGGGGGCTACGGCCGCAACTCACCGGTCCCCGGGGTCGCCCTAACCCCGTCCTGGGCTGCTTCCTCCGGCCCGTTCGTCCCCGGTGGGTCCTCCTGCGTCCGCCGGAGTTGTGGAGCGACTCACCCTCGCTGGCGGTCCTGCTCCCGCGTCGCCGGTCCAGGTGCTCCGCCAGGTCCCGTGAGGTCCCTGGCCGGCTCCTCCTGGCTAGCCGTCGCTGGGGGTCCTCCCGTCCTCCTTTCCTGGCTTCCAGCCCCGCCGGCTTTTGAAGCCTGCCCGCCTTGGCGGGGACGCCAGCGCATGCACCTTGGGCCGCCGGCCCCTCCCCTGGGCCACCCGCAGGGAGGGCTATGGCGCAGGCGCCGGCAGCGGCCGCCGAGCAAACCCGGCAGAGCCGCTCCGGCTCCTCAGCGGCGGCGCGGCCGGGCGCCGGAGTGCGGGGCCTGGGGTTAGCCGCCGCGATCCCTGCCGCCCCGTCACACACACCCCCGTTGAGTTTCTTGCCTTTACCTCTTCTGCGTCGCTCTCTAGTTCCTCCGTCCTTGAAAAGAAGTCCGCATCCTTGAAAAGAAATCCCCGCTGCCTCGTCACAGGGCCCCAATCATGATGGAGCTATACAAACCTGGTCCCTGATCCAAAGTCTGTTAAAAGCAAAGTAAAGACCTATATGGAGAGAGGCCCATCCCCAAAGAGTTTGCAGTCTGGAGACACGATCCACGAGGTGGGTGTACTAGATAACAAAGAAGCTGAAGAGGAGAGACAAGGGGTGAAGAAAGAAAACATAGGATACATAGTCCTGCTTGATCATGCATCACTGGTATCATTGGGAACTTTTGCCACTGACTTCATTGGGAGCAGAAGCAGGTCTTGTGTGTATAAGTTTTGTGGTCGTGCCAATCTGAAGGGTGTAGGATTCTTTTAAATAAACAAATTGGATAGATTAATGAATGTATTTATCTAACCTGCCTAGTTATTATCAGCTGGCAGTCTCTCATGGACGCTGTGAGAGAGGTAACAAGGATCTCTTACTCATCCTGATGAGCCATGTGCAGGGCCACAGGATGCCCTCCACTGTCTTAGATTGAAGACAGTGCCTGTAGCCAAACCTGTAATAAATTATCTAAATATTTATTAACTAGGAAAAAGAAATAAGCGTTACTTGCAGATTCAAGCAAGCAAACGAGATGCAAACTAAATCATAAGAGTAACATTATATTTACTGTCAATTCAAAATTGTCTTTCAGAGCAAAACCTGGGATAACCCTGGGAGAACTCTGGCTTCAGTTTAGAGACTGTCCCTGTGAGAGTTCACACAGCAAAGAGATTGTCATTTTTCCTCGTGAGACATTTATATGTCTTCATCCCTCAGATATCCAGCTGAAAGCAACAGTTTCCACTCAGATCCCTTTTTCTTGGGGGGAGGGGAAGGAAGGGGAGGAATGCACTTAGCAAAGTCTGCAATCTTTGAGCTTGTACAATGGTTCATTTGCATGTAATGAACAGAATTTAACCTCTTCTTGTTAGAGACCATTGTCTGCATTAGTCAAGCCTTTCTCCTAGTTTGAGGAGTTACATAGTCACAGAGGTTTATAATGCAAATGCTTGTTATCGCTTTACAACCTGGGATAAAGGTAAGTAAGAACAATACATGCCGCATTCTGCAAGTATTATATAAAACACTAAACACTTCAACTTAATTATCTATATCTTTATATATCTACTATATCTATATATTTATTTTGATAATGCTAACACACAGGTAAGCAAGAATGGTTTGCTAGTGCAAACCATGCCTAATTGGGCAGACAATTTACAGGTGGTTGAACAAGGACTTTCTCTGATTAGATTACTGATTTTTAAAAAAAGGATGAAACCTCAAAAAGAGCCAAGACCAAGGATTTAAGGTCCAGCAGTGGAGACATATTCAGTTCCCTGGCTGGAGAGACACATAGGCTATGTCTACACTGGCGCGACCTTGCGCCAGAGATATGCAAATGAGGCTAAGCATGGAATATTGCCGAGTCTCATTTGCATATCTAATGAGCTGCCATTTTGCGGAAGAGGCTCTTGCGTCAGAAGGAGCTGTCTACACTGCCCCTTCTTGCGCAAGAAAAACCCTCTTGCAATGCCGCACGCTGATTATTTTCAGGAATAACGGAATTGCGCAAGAGGGTTTTTCTTGCAAGAAGCAGTGTAGACAGCTCCTTCTGGCGCAAGAGCCTCTTCTGCAAAAATGGCGGCTCATTAGATATGCAAATGAGGCTCAGCGATATTCCACTCTTAGCCTCATTTGCATATCTCTGGTGCAAGATCGCGCCAGTGTAGACATAGCCATAGTGTTCTGTGCACATCAACCAATGGAGTTGCTGTTAGGGTTGCCAGGTGTCTGGTTTTGAACCGGACAGTCCAGTATTTCAGCTTTCTGTTCAGGAAACAAATTGAGAAAATATAAATGAGAAAATAGAAATGTCCAGTATTTTCTAAATAAGATGTAATGTAGATTGTGATGTCAGGTGTGTCCGATATTTTTGTTGAAACCATCTGGCAACCCTAGTTGCAGTTCCTTTGCCAATTGTGGATTTGGCTCAATGAATTCTAGTGGAATTCCACCAGGGATGAATTTGGCAGTATGCACCCATTGAAGTCGATGGCAGGTTTTACCTGAGAAAGTAGTGAAGAAATGGACCTTGTTTTTTCTGTCTCCAAAGGTTACAAAAAAATCTAGTTTCATTGTTAAGAACACCTTTTCCAGCCAAGCTGCCTATAAACAATTCTCTTGTTTTAAAATGAAATCTTAGAGAAATTCTCTGTGAGGCCTCATTCTGATTTTACCCTTGTGCATACCTGTGAATGTAGGAAGGAGTGTCTCTAAGAGCAACTATTGCTGCACTAGCTGGACTTACCCGGCGTTGCCTGGGAAACCGGAGGAACAAAATTTAAACAGAAGCTGGTCCTGACATCCTCCAGCCACACCGCAGCTGCCAGTGCTGCATCTCTCACCACCCCCCCACCCAGGATCATCCAGTATCAAACCCAGGACCAGTGCCCAGATTTGAGGGATTCCCCCCCCCCCCCCCCACCTTGGATTAATTTCTCACCCACCCAGCATCATCCAGTGCTGCCCCTTGGACCAGTGTCCCTCAAAGGAGAGCCCCCACGCTATGGGGTTCATTTCTCCTCACTCCCTGCAGGGTTGTCCAGCCTCACCTCCTTTATCCCCTACAATCCTGCCTCTCCCATTTGCCCCCAATGGTCCAGCCCCACCCCCAATCCTGCCCTCCCCACTCACTCCCAATGGTCCAGCCCCGGACCAGCCCGCCCCAATGATCCAGCCCCCAATCCTGCCCTCCCCTCCACGCGCTCCCCAACAGTCCAGCCCCCATCCTACCCTCCCCTACTCGCTCCCAACGGTCCAGCTCCCCAGACCAGCCCGCCCCAACGATCCAGCCCCAATCCTGTCCTAGCCCCCACTTGTCCCCAATGGTCCAGGCCCCTCTCCCCCCGCTCTCACCTCCGGGTCCCCGATGCGCCTCCTTCCGGACATTTTTTCAAAGTGGCAGCTGAGTGGTAACACCAGCCCTGCCCCCTCCGCCCCAAGCCAATTGCACTATTGAAGAGGGGCCTCCATATGCTTCCAGCAATGGCGGGGAAACCGCTTCTCTCCACACTGCCAAGCTCCATGCAGCCCCAGGGAGAGGTGTCGGTCTCTCCTCTCTTCCCTCCCACAGTACCTTAAAACCTTTTCCTGGAGGAAAGGTTATCCCATGGAAAGTTTGGTTGCGGTAGGTCTTATAGTGTCCAAGTTATTAGAGCACAAACATTCTCCTTTATATATTAGATTACATACATACATAGAGATCATGATATATATATAAAAAAAGAAAATTTGGAAGCTCCTTATTCTGTTTGTGTGTACGTGTGGAGACCTTTAAAAAGTAGTGCTATTTTCAGTAACTTTAGTCTGCAAAGTGTCATACGTTTCACCTAGCATTTAATTCTAAATGCATGTTACTCTTCCTCCCATTATGGATTCCCTATGCGTCTAAGAAACATTATTTGCATAAAAGGAATTGAATAATTTATAGAGCTATGTGAGCAGGAGCTAGCGCACATCCTGGTAAAGGTTTGCTGGTAATCCCAGTGAGTCTAACACATGGCTCATAGCTTGTTTAATGGGATGGAAACTGACAGTTTTTTCTTGTACCTCTGCTATAGAACTCATAGCTTCTGAATGACCTCCGTGTACTTAGCTACTTTTCCTGTTGATCTTGCTGCTCTTTTCCCCCATTAATGGGAGAATTCTTAAAGGAAAGCATGCACTCTGCTGCAATTTCTGTTCACAGTATTCCATTAAATAATGTTTTAGGTCTGGCAATTATTCCATTGCTTATATAAAATAGTAATAATTTTTTTTTTTAAACCCTAAATGAATTGTGTTGCTAAAGATAACATTACATTGCTGTGGCAATGCTTTCATTTAGAAGAATTAAAGGTATGATCATGGGTTATATTTATTTTTAATAGACTCTGGTAAAAAGAACTAGTTTGGAGAAAATTAAACTTACAATTTGCTGATTAATTTTTGAGAAATTCTTCTGAATTTTAGATATTTCAGTTTGGTGGAGCTACTGCCAAAATGAATTTGTGGGTAGATTTTTTTTCAAACTACATTTAAAAAAAATTCCACTGTTAGCAGAGCTTATAAATCAAATCTATAGGGTGCAAAGGAAAATAGTTAAGAAAAAGAAATATGAGAAATTTAAAATCCAATCATTATTCTTTCAGATAATCACTAAAGCACTTAAATATGCATTTATTAGTAATAAACAGCAACACTGGGAGAGTTTGGAAACAGTTTAATTGGTTGGTATCTTATTCACTGGAGGGATCAGTTTCAGCTGCTTTGACAACCTAGCTGCCATTTTCGACTTAAATCACTTGTGATTCTGGAGTACTTGTTCCCTTTTAAACTTTGCATAAATCCCTCAAGGTATTTCTCTTTTTAAAGTAAGATTCATTTCCATATGCTCATACAATTTTTCCCTTACAAATTGTGTGATGTCCAGAAATTACTCTCCTTTCTCCTGGAGCGTGACTTGCCAAATAAGGTTTCTTTGTTAATTAGTTGCCATGTACTGAACATTAGACATGCCTAATGTTTTCAGTCATTGCACATAAGCCTTTTAGCTGAAAGAAGCCTTAAAGTTTCAGTTTTACTGAACGTTTTTATTTAGTTTTTAATGCAGTATTTTATCTACTCTTTCTAAACCTGATAAATATGTTGTGTAGTTTAAAAAATACTCACATATACTTAAAACTAGGTGACTGGCAACATTAACTAAAGAGAAACATTTTTGGGACTCAGAAGTATTTTTCCTTTAAAAAATAATTAAAATAATAACAGAATTATATAAATCTGTTACTAATCCATTTAATCTCTTTAGAGCTATACCTTATGTTTAAGAGATGGAAAGGTTTTAAGGAACAAAAACCTAGAGAATGGAACATTTTCTTGGCATTTCTCAATATTTTATTCCCCAAAATGTTTGACATGTGCTTTGCCAATTCACACAAAAATAGATAGCATATAAACATGTATCAGTAGCATTTTTAAGTTTTCAATTCTTTCTTATGCCTTCCCATCAATTTGGCTGAAAACAGGTATTTGCAAACACTGGTAGCCTAATTTCTTATGGCCTTTCATTTTTTATGAAGTGTTTTCAAAAGACTTCAATCAACCTTAATGGTGCATTTTTAGTTAAGGATACAGAATGGAGAGAAGTCAATTTAAGCTCCCCAGTGAACAAGTCTGTACAGAAGAAAAAAGGCATAAATGGGCTTAGAAAATATAACCAGTACAAGTAAAATGCAGCGAGCAGAGCACTCAGGGAAGCCAAGATACAATGGAAGGAGTAAAATACTGCAGAGCTTTTTAAACTATATACAATTGGAACAATGGACTGGACCCAGACATCTATGTTAAACTGTTAACAGATAGGTGAAAAGCAAGCTTCAGTTCTATAACGGGTGCTCAAGAACACCAGAATGGAAGGATTTAAAGCTGAAGCAAATAAACAGATCAGTCGGATAGAAATCAAATAAAAATTGTATATTTTATGTTTAATTTATGTAAAGAAAAGAATTGTCTCCTGGTTTTATATATTCATTAAAGTATTATAAGTACTAGCCCAGCTCTCTTTATGACTTTTAATCTGAAATAATAAACATTTTTTTTAGCATCCCAAAGCTCATTAAAATTGAATAATTTAGTAATGTAGCCTTTGCAGGCATATATCACATATCCACAAATATATATAAATAGACATATACCTGGGAAATTATCACCTGCTGATTGTTCAGTTGTCTACCATTATTTAAACCTGACATTACTTATACATATAATACATTTTCCCTGAATGTCTCAGCGATACTGGAAAAAGGGTAAGTATGTAACATTAAAAATCGAAAAACAAAAGCAGTTCAGAGCCACTAAGCCAGTATGATGCATGCTCTCAATCATCTGGGTCCAAGCACCTCTTTAAAACAAATTACTGTACAGTGTACTGGCAATTATTAACACTTGTACAGTAGTGTATCAATTTACGCTAAGCCTTTATGCCATCTTACAGTTGAGTGCAGTTGTTTTAAGCATCTGCCTTACATTGTGATTCAATTCATTTGGTTAGCTTAATGCAAAGATTTCATAATGTACACAAGGATGAGTAGCATTAAGGCAGTGAACATAGCACTCATTATTCTTTTAACGTGAATGTCAACAAGAAGAGGAATTAAGGAAGAAATCATTGTAACTCCAAAAGAACATCTGACTAACCACTACAGAGGATGTGTGGGGTTTTTTTTAAATCCTCTTCACGATCCATAAAGGAGGATTTTTCCAAAACAATTAATTTGGTTGCCCTACCCTTCTTAATTCTAAGGAGATTTAAAACTCATCTACTTGGAGATTGTCTCTATAGACAGAAACCTACAACCAGATTACAAGATATTCCATCATATGGTTGTTGTTAGCCTGGTTGCAGCTGCATGGCACATAATAGAGCTGCTTACAAAAAAAAAGAAGACATAATCCTCCTCCCCCCAAAAATTATTTGCATTACATGTATTCACACCTTCAGCATTTTATTATATGTATTACTTTCTCTTTAAGACTAAAAACATGGTGGAATAACTGATGGCACGAAATTAAATATTCACCCAAGTAATGTTGATATCATTAAATATAATCACAATTAAAATGACATTTAAAGACTTGAAAGCTTTGAGTTAAACCACCCATGTACAGCAATGTATGCTCCAATGCATAGCAAAATGGGGCGTATTAAGGAGGTTAAGGTGGCTCATCTTTGTGTCTAGGTATTGGAGAACATATGGTGAACTTCCACATAAGAACATGTTGGTTTGCAACACAAACTAAGTCCTATCTTAATTCTTTTAATTATTCTATGTGAATGTGTATTTGCTGATTGCCTCATTTCTTTGGAGTGAGTTAATAAAAAAAAAAAAAAAGCATGACATGTCTTTGATCCGGCTTCACCCCCTGCTTTAACTCCATTGACTTAGTGTTGGGATCAGACTGTTGTTGCTGCTGTTATTGTTTTTCTCCCTAGTAATAATAGATGGGCTGTATCGATATTCAGTCCTTGCACAACAGGACAAAAAGTCTTGCAGCAAGGGAACCCTGAAAACCTTAGTGTTTTCAAATGAAGGTTAATCCTGAACTGTAATTGCTTCCATTGGCTCTCCAGTATCCTTAGTGTTCTCTCAATGTGATCTTTTTTTTAGTTCACTTTAAGCATGTAGCAGTTATTGAGCTTTTAAGCATCACCTATAGAAGCTCTTAAAGTGCAGTTGCATGCCCATCAAAGCACAAATTTAACAGGTACTGATAGACACGAATATAATACACTGCAGACTTAGGAAGAGCTCTGGTTTCATGAATTAGTAGAGAGTCCTCCTTACCCACGAGATTTTTTTTAAAAGGGAATTTAGTATGTTAGTACTCATGAAAAGTGCTGGGTTTTCAGGCCTAGAGACTCAAATCCCATATATGTCAACAGAATGGATACTGTCCTGGAAAATTTCAGTGAAAGATTCCCTACATTGCCCTACCCAATATTCCTCAACACTGATCTTTTATAAGGGTATGAATATAGTTCCTGTTCCATGACTATTAAATCTTAGCTCTCTCTTCTAAAGCTACCAAAAGAGGAATCAATGACATCACACTGAACAGCTCTCAGAAAGGAACTGCTTTCAAAGGCTACATCTACACTGTGGAGCTATTTTGGGATACCGGAAGTATCCCAAAACAGCTATTCTGCATCTTTTAACCAAGCCCATTATTTCGAAAAATAATGGGCACACTATTCCAATGCCCCTGTAAGCCTTGTTCCATGAGGATTAAGGGAGGTTTCAGAATAGCGTGCTATTTAGAAATTAACTCAAAATAAAGTACACAATTTATGTAGCTCAAATTGTGTAGCTTATTTCAAGATAATGGTGTAGTGTCGAAGCACCCAAATACTGCTAACCTGGATGCTGGGCTGGATTCAAAATGAGAGTCTAGAACTGAAAAGAGCTATATGCCATTGCCAATCCTGAACCATTCTGTCCTCTTGTTTTCAAATCTGTGACTGAGTAAGGATCATCATCATTAACAAGTAGCTCTGAACATGTTTCTTTCTTTCATGCTGACTTCTTTTGACTATTCTTTTAGGTTTAAATTTAGATTGAATTCAAGCACAGAGAAGAGTAACTTGGGATAACTCCAGATCTGGCTGGCCAATACACATAAACATCAGAGAAAATATATTGTGCAGCTGGGTATTTCAAAGGGAAGAATAAACAAGTTAGAGAAAACAGGGGAAAGAAGAAGCTGACATTTGAAAATTAGGTTGGGTAAATTATTAGAAGATAGTTTCTAATGCATTTGGATGAAAGAATAGATACGTCCGGATCTTGTAGTCATACTGCAGTCAGAACAAATGAAACATGGTTGGGAGGATTGTGTATGTATGACAAGGATTTCTGATGTGAGGACATATAATTTAATTTTATTTTCTAAATGCTGGGCTCCTTTTTAGCTGAAAAATAGCTTGGTTGCAATATTTCCATAAGTTAAATATAGAATGTTATGTCATTGAAAACTATTGCTGTTAGAAAGATATGCATTGGCACATGATTTTCCCTCTTGGATCTCAAACTTCCTTCCAGCCAGTGACAAAGGCATACATGTCAGAAGGTAATATAGTCCCATAAATGGAAAGGCCCACTGCTGCAGTCAAACTGCTGGAACTTTTTTTTAAGTGAAAAAATTAAGTATTAGCTTCTATTGTGTTTCAGTTATTGCATTCTGTCTGTTTGCCAAGTAAGTTTTATCCTTCTCTTACATAACCAGAAGCTCAGAGAGACTGTTAATCGGGGCAATCCACCTTCTGATCTGTTCTGTGAACTTGTCTGAAATCTGTTTTTGGCCTATCACAGAGATACAATAGGATCTGGAAATGCCATTAACCTTTTTCATTCTCCATCCTCTATAGGGCTCAAAAGAAACTCCCTTTTTGGCTACCCTCTTTTTGTGTGTATTAAACCAATTTTTACATGAATTAACAATAAGAATTACATTCCAGCCATTTCCATGCCTGCTTCATTCAATCCCTGATTTTGCCGTCTACAAACAAGACAACAGTCTTCGTAAACCAGAAATTGTTGTAAAAATTCAGGCTGGACAGTTGTTTGGACTCTCTCAGCTTGAAATCCTACCATCAGTGCACAGATAATGCTCGTACATGGCTTCTTTGGCTACTTACAGATCTGTCCATCTATTTGAATGGCATAGTGCTAGCTCACAAGTTACTCAAACCCTTGTCCTTCTGCATAGAAGCTAAAGAAACATGGTTTGGGACTAACAACCTGTAATGGGGTGCATTTACCTCTTGAGCACCTCCTGCTACTGCAGGAGTGCCATCTGTTTCCTGCTTCTGGTGCCCCCTGTAGGTTGTCACCTCACTTGGCAGATCCTTAGTGGCTCAGCCCTCTAGCCAAGTCACAAAGTCCAATAGAGTCGTAAAGAATCCAATACAAATTGTCTAGTTTACCCACATCACAGTCCTCAGCCCCAACTCTGTAGTCACTAAATGCAGCCCTGTTCTCAAGTTTCAACACAAGCCTTGTCCCCTTCTCAGGGCTTAGGCCACTTAGCCCATAGCTGGTGGGGGAACCTGAACCTGCCTACTACTCCAGGTTTCAGCCCATAGACCATATAAACAGCAGCCAGATACTACTCATTTCAGTATACTACTGGGGCTACGTCTACACTGGCATGATCTTGCGCAAGAACTCTTTTGCTGAAGAGTTCTTGTGCAAAAACTCTTCCAGAAGAGAGCATCTACACTGGCATGTGCGTTTGTGCAAGAGATGTGCTTTTGCACAAGAGCATCCATGCCAGTGTAGATGCTCTCTTGCACAAGAAAGCTCTGATGGCCATTTTAACCATAGGGCTTTCTTGCGCAAAAAATTCATGTTGCCTGTCTACACTGGCCTCTTGCGCAAGAACAGTTGTGCAAGAGGGCTTATTCCTGAGCGGGAGCATCAGAGTTCTTGCACAAGAATCACTGATTTCATACAATAGAACGTCAGTGTACTTGCGCAAGAACTCGCGGCCAGTGTAAACAGGCAGCAAGTTTTTGCACAAAAGCGGCCGCTTTTGCGCAAGATCGCGCCAATGTAGACACAGCCCTGCTGTTTTCCTGGGCCTCCTCTCTCCTGGTCCCTTTATCTTCATTTCTTAGTCCATCATAAGCAAATGCAGCCAGAACCATTCTTGTTAGTTCTCATGCTTTGAGTCCGGTCTGTCTTGAAGCAGTTTCTCAAAAACTCTGCAGCTAATCAAATCTTTTTGTATGACATCTATCCATCATGTTTTGGGGTCTTCTAAGCCTTCTCTTACCTTTTAATGTTAAGTTTACACACTATTTCCTATATATTCTTCTGATCTTCTATTCACATACCCAAATCATCTAAGCCGGCTTTTCCATAATTGGTATCACTTTCACACTAACTCTAATTTGTTCACTTCTAACTGCACATGGCCATCTTTTAGCACCCTCACACATGTCTTGGTCAATTCTGATATATCTTTCAGGTGGCTGTTTCATTCTCATACACCATCAGATGAGTTCTCTGAGAATGTGGTCATAAGCCTTCTCAGGACCAATAAATAGTATATGCAGGGTTATCCTCTTTTTTTCTGTATTTTTTCACAAGTAATCTTAGTGCACAGATAACATCCACTGCTGGCTTGCCTGGCATGAATCCAAAATGGATTGTTATTGACCTTTACTTTTCTTGGTAGTCTCCTATCTATAACATTCTCCCGGATCTTCATTGTGTGGCTTATGAGTTTTTAATGTTGCAGTAGTTCACAGTCTTGTTTGTCTCCTTTTCCCTTAAAAATTGATATTATTATGCTGTTTCTCAATGCGTCAGGCATCTTCTCGGTCCTCATGATAAAATTAAACAGTTGTGCCAATATGTGCACCTCTGCTGGCCCCAACCATTTCCATACTTCTGCTGGTACTGTGGTATACCATCGGGGTCTAGAGCTTTCTTATTTTTCATATTGCTTGATGCTTCTTCAACTATTTTTTCTAGGTGCTTTGAGACCAAGAGAGCTTGGTTCTCTTGGGTTCTATTCATTCATAAGACTTTCAAAATAGTTTCTCCAAATTAATTTACTTAATTTGGTTCTCATTAAAATAGTTCCACTTTCATATTTATTTACTTTGATTTCACTGATATCTTTAGTTCTCTCATTATAGGTCTTTGCCAGTCTCTATATTTTGTCCTCATCTTCTGTTTCAAGACAGGCATATAAACCATCTATGGTATTAGCCTTAGTGGCTATTACCATTTCTTCACTATCTTTTGCGGGTTTTTTTATACTTCTGAAAATCATGCCACTGAAGCATCGCTTGCCAAAACTGAAAACACTTTTTCTTTTCTTTTGCAGACTCTTGAATTTTCTCATTTCATCCAATTTCATTGTGGGGGAAAAGGCTCTTGTTTTTGTTTCACCAGCCAGGCTCTTTGCAGATTATCGAATTTTGTTTGAAATATGATTCTACCATTTGTCAAACGCTATATTAACTCCATGTCTCCTATTCAACGTGCCATAGTATAATAGCTTATAGCCTTCTGCGATACCTCTTGCCGTTGCTTCCTTCCATTAGGTCTCTTGAATGCATGCAGTTTGTACTTTCCTTTTCGTAAGAGTCTGAGCCAGCTCTGCACTTTTTCCACTTAATGTCCCATATTACTAGATACCAGTCTTTTTTTCTGGACATTTTTCTTTGATCACATCTGTCCAAAATGATGCAGTAGGCCTCTCAGGAATGTTCTACTAGGAATGCCCTCATTTCATATAGAGTATATAAAGGTCTCATTTCATGGAATTCTTTGGCAAAGTTCTACTGCTGGCTGCCAGTCTGACATCAATCATCCTCCTTTTTCACCAGGGGCTGATACTGACTATGGGTGGAGTTTATTCCATTATATGCAAACATGCAATTATATTTAATAGTTACATATTCAGAATACCCAAAAAGCTTAAGAAAAGCTAGGCACACTTATTATTGTACTAGTAGCTGAAAGCCCATGCTGTCGCAAGGATATAACCGTTGGGCTGAGTAAGACACCATCTGTACAGTCTGCCTCATACAACCAATTACATTGTTGCATGTAAATCAGATGTAGAGTGAGGGTGGTGACTGGTTAACTCTGATATCACAGTGATCTAGACTCTTGGCATGGCATAGATAGATGCCTTACTATAGCTGTACACAACACGGGTGTAAGATTTTAAGCCAAAATGGCTGAGAATTTAAAAATTGGATGAAAGCAGACTGCAAATCTTGGTGAGACTGAACCTGGTACTATTCTAAAATAGAGCTCTCAACCATACCTGTAGCTTTTTCCATCACTTCAAACTGACATTCTAGCTCAGAATGTCAATCCTGTAATCTTATTATATAGATACTCATACATTGGGACAAATCTGGGCACCATTGAAATCAATGGAAAACTCCTGTTTATTCTATTGGGACCATGATTTGCCCATTAAGGAATGTTTTTAAGTATTTTAGATAAATCCTTTGTTTAGATAGGGTCCTGTTCTGTCACCCTTAGTCCTGTTGAGTGATACTTTAAACCATAAGCAATCCCATTGAAATCAATGAGACTGTTACTAAATAAGACAGTATTCATTGGGAGTGGCAGGATCTGGCCCATTTTCTTTGATCACAGTTCTCCAATTTTTTCAGTCTTTGGATGGATTCATAAAACAATAATGCATTTGAGTGGATGTCCTCTCCCAGACCCAGATGGTTCATGCCTTTTTCCCATTCTATCATGGATGGATTTTCTTGTTGGGCTTACAACAGTTTACAAAGTCCCAAAGGTTTTACAAGCATTACAACAAATGTTTTCCCAATTAATTTCTATTCAAATTCATCCTAATTTTGGTGCTTATATTTGCTGTGCTATACATACAAATTAATATTGCATTTGTTTTCCTAACAGGCCTAGATAGTTTATATCAAGAGGAAAAAGAATATCCTGGTATCCAATTTCTAATAATAATTTATTTCTCAGTCACAGATACTTTCACACTATGATTTTCCCTTGTAGTTTTACTATAGAATAGGAGCTAAAGGATACAAAATCTTCATCTCAAAATAATTGAGATATTTTGCTATTCCCTTTTAAATATTTTGATGGTAACATTTCTATTTTATTTTCAGAGCTCAGCTGTTCCACATTGATATCTTTTGGGATGTATACATGTCTTTCGTGTTAGATTCCTGCTACTTGTGTTCCATTCTTGTTTGACTGGACATAGATGCAGTTAAGAGGTGTTGGCTTGGAGAACTTAAATGCTATAAATAACACATTTCCCCTTAGGGTTGATCTGCACTTATGGCAGTGTTTAGAGTACATACATAGCATGCCCAGCTAGCACAGGTATAAATAGCAATGTAGATGGGGTGGCAGTGCTTAAATGACTAAGGACACTCCCGAATGCTAAAGTGCATACTCTTTATGGCTCTCTATATATCCAAGCAGTCTACGCTACTATTTTTAGCAGTGTTGTGCCCCACTGCTAGACCTTTTCCCTCATGCAATGAAAGACTGGCATCAGGAAAAGTCTGTCACAGCTCCCCACTGTCAGAGCCTTTCCTTTGCTGCCTTCCCCTCTGTCACTGCTGTCACTGTCACTACTACTTCTTCTTAGTCATCTTCTTCTAATAAAATAATAATTAATAAGACTCTTTAACAGCAGAAAATACCACACATGGAAATGGAAATATTTTTACTGAATATTTCCTTCCCAGTAGCAGTCTCTCTCACAATTCTGATACATATAGGCCATTCCCCTCTGGTCTGCAGTTTCTGGCATAGCATGCTGGCTACACCCTCTTCTCCAGCTTGCCACCAGATGGTTCATTCCAAAGGTGTGTAAAAACTTGAAGAAAATAATTAGAAACAATAATTCCAGAGCTTCAGGGGGTAGCCGAGTTAGTCTGTTACAGAAAAAACAACAAATGGTCTGGTAGCACTTTATAGACTAATGAAACATGTAAATGATATCATGAGCTTTCGTGGGCACAGCCCACTTCTTCATATAACTCTGGTCATCTGAAGAAGTGGGCTGTGCCCACGAAAGCTCATGATACCATCCACATGTTTTGTTAATAATTCCAGAGCCACCCAAGTAACTGGGTATAGTAGGGCACTGCCTGGATGACCTCCTGAGGTCTCTTCTAACCCTAATTTTCTAGTATTCTTTCCAGAAGCTGTCCATATAAAATGACCAGGACTGAAATGCCACACAGGGTACAGTGTGGAATAGTGGAAGCTGGTGCTAGCAGAAAGGAAATTACTGTAAGAAATTTTCTCATCTGCAGCCCAGCATCTCCCATAATTCTGATACCTATGTAAGGTATAGAGCAGTGAACAGGAGTAGGGAGGCTTAGAAGGATTAAGAGAACAAACCGAAAGAAATAAGATCCCCACACACACTTTTGAAAATTGCCATTATGGTGCTATTTTTACTGGACTATCACCTGCAGCACCTTTCTGCCAAAGGAAACCTCCACAGAAGGCAAAAAGTCTCTCTTTAGTATTGTTAAAAGTGTTGGCAGCAGTCGCCTCCTGGAGAGAGAGCCTGATTCAGGGAAACTCCTGACAAAACTGGGAGAGTTGGCAACCCTACCAGCCGTACCAGCTGCCTGCCCAGCTCCTGTTGCGCTGCAGGCCTGGGGCTACGTCTACACTGCAGGCTTCTTGTGCAAGAAGCTTTTACTGGAAGAGATCTTCCGCAAAAACTTCTTGCGCAAGACTGTGTCCACACTGCAAAAGCGCATCGAAAATGCAATGCGCTTTTGTGAAAGAGAGCATTCAGACTGCATGGATGCTCTCTCTCTCGAGAGAGAGTAAGCTCTGATTGCTATGCACAGAATGGCCACCAGGGCACCTGTGCTTTTTCCTCTTTCCTCTTTTAGTGCAAAAAAAACCCCTCTTCCCTGTCCAAGCACACCTTTTTGCGAAAGAGCTCTTTCGCAAAAAGGCGTTCTTCCTTGTAGAATAAGGAATACCTACGCCAGAAAAACCCCTCTGTTCTTTCAATTTTTTTGTGCAAAAATGCTCCTGAGGTGTGGACGCTCCACGAGTTTTTTCAGAAAAATGGCCGTTTTTCCGAAAAAACTTTGTAGTATAGACATAGCCTGGGACTCTGGAGCTGGGGGTAATCCGAATTGCAGAAAGATGAGACAGACATTGACAAATGTTTGGTAAAACCGTATCAGGAAAACATCTAGATTTGAATGATGAAACAAATGCAGTGCTAGCCTTGTATGGTTTAATGACAATGAACAGAAATGTGTGGCCTGGCTCTATGAGACTCAGTGTGTTTAGGCAGATGAATAAAGGGGCAAAAAGTGCTGTTCCACTGTGCAACTGAGATGAATTTTTTGTCTCTGTGTGTAGCATAAAGTAACTGATGCTGAGCCACCTGTTCCTCCTCTCACATAGGCCAGCTTTGTGCCCCTTAGGCAGGAGCGGCCCGAGGCGGGCTGCGGCAGCTGGTGCCCCAGGCGGAACGGAACGCGCGATCGGCGCCCCCGCCTGCACTGTTGTCAATTGAGTGACGTCATCATCGGGCGCCCTGTGACTTCATCATCGGGTGCCCCGGGCACCCCGTTGAAGGCAGCGCCCTAGGCGACAGCCGAGTCGGCCTATAGTCACGGGCCACCCCTGCCCTTAGGCATTGGTCTGCTGGAACAGAGGGCAAAGCAAGCTGCATTCAGTACAGGGCTAGCACAAATGACTCCCTGGAGCAAAATGGAAACATGGAGTAATCTGTGACTCTCTGAGTTGCAACTCAGCCCATGGTCTGCTCGTCTGGAAGAACACGGTTGCACTGCCCCGACACATGACTCCACAGTCTAGCCCTTAATAAAATATCTAGCCTGTCCTCTCCAATGCACAAGAGTGTAGCCATTTGTTAGTAAAAGGCAGAGTTGTGTTTTCATCTCACATCGCCTTTACTCCTCATTCCCTACTAACAGTGTGAATGCTGATAGAAGTGATTTTAATACGCAGATGACAAGCCAATTTTTTCAAGTCTTGAAATATAGGCATTTAAGGCTGTGTTTAAACATTGAAACAAAAGTGAGGCGCCCATATTTAGGCACCTGGAGACATGTGGAAAGCTTCAGGTTCTAAAGGGTATGAAAGTATAATACATTCCTGCCTTCGCAACGAAAATCACTGGAATGATGCAACTTCCACACATAAATATAATTTTTCAGGAGTCATATAGCTAAGAACAGCCTACGCTGACTATCAGTCTTATAGAAAATATTGCTTATGAACAGTGCGTATTTCACAAGCTTTTAACTAGACAGAGCTGCAAAATGGGGACTTAATTCCTTCTAAAATTCCTGATTTTCCCCCTTTTATATTTCTCTATTTTCTGTACCTTGCAAAAGTTTACACCAATCTGTTAGTAACTATAGAAGCTGTCTGATAATCCGCCTAAGAGTAAACATGGACAGAAAATCTATATACAGTACAGAATACAGTCTCTCAGAGAAACCGTACAAAATCTGCAGTGACCAAGAGCTACCCTAAACAGCCCCAACACTCAATCCTGTATTCAGACATTGTCAGTATTCTTCAGGGGCTGTAATAACATTATAATGGGACTGGTAGACAAAACTGTCAAATTCTTTCCAAGACAATCGTCTAGGCTCATCAGCATAGACAATCATTCCTTTCATTTCTACAGCAATGGGAAGATTTTAAGCAATATCTTTTTGATTGGAGTTGGACTTGAAAAACGACTTAGCTGGGGGCCTTATTTTAAATGCAATGAGACTGAAATGTAAAGTGCAATTTCCCATGCAGTCTCTGCAGAGAATGAGGCACTTGTCCGGGTTCACTTAATTGTCCCTGATTGCTGTTTGTGCAGCACAGTCACTTCTCCATCTTCAAAATCACCTTCAAGGGTTCCAACATTTTTCACTGCTGTTTTAAATCAAGAAGGGCTAAACACCAAATCATTTGACCATTACAGGTCTTTATGTTATTTATGTCTTTATGTCATTAGGCTTTAGAATTTTGTTTATTTAATTGACCTTAAATGGCATTTAAGTAACAGCTTTGAGAACACATCAGAGGTACTCCATGCATGTTGATTACAGTGGCACCATAATCTGACAATTAATATTTTGTACTATTTTTTCCCAGGAGTAGTTACTTTCATTGAAAAGGTGCTTATTTTCTAGAAATATTTAGGGCTTGATGACGATGTTTGTTCTTTATTCACATGGTATCATTATTTTTAACTTGCTCTGTGAGAGATGAGGCAGAGCTATTGTTGTGCTTCCAATGCCTTTCTATATCAGGCCCCAATGCTACTATCATCCAGGCACATGTCGAACTTTGCTCCCATGAGAAAACCCAGTCTATTCATGTGAATAAAGTTATAGCATAGCTTGTGTTTTCTGATTTTGTGTTCTTCCATCTACTCAAGAAAAGTAGCCTGTCTTTAAAAAATATAACAAAAGCCACGGTATTTCCTTTTCTGCCTTTGTTCATATGCTCAGCTTGGTGACCAGAAAACATTAAAAGTGTGTACTTGTAAAAACTTTAAAAACAACAAAGAGTCTGTCAGTTTTTCCTGTTACAGACTGGCTCGTCTTTCCCTTTGAAACTTTTCTCCTCCCACCTCCAATTTTTTCCCCTCTTCCCTCTCTCTGCGCCCCCCTCCCCCTACCCCATTTGTTCTTGCTTCTGGACACCCAACATTCTGGTCATCTGAAGAAGTGGGCTGTGCCCACGAAAGCTCATGATACCATCTACATGTTTTGTTATTCTTTAAAGTGCTGCTAGACTATTTTTTTTTTTTTAAGTTTTTCCTGTTACAGACTAACTCAGCTACCCCTCGGAAGTGTGTACTTGTGTCACTCCAAATCTTTTTCTGAAAAGTAAATTATTGTAGTTCAAAACAGAAGTTCAGTCAGATGGAAGAAATCAAGGAGAGCTCCTCAACTCCTGAGCAAATGAACTGGCAACTTGCAGGATTCAGGTAGCTAAAAGGGGGAATGCATAGCAGTGGGTGTTTCAAAGGCTGGTGGTGTTTGAGGATGCAAGATCATCTTACCCTCTAAAAAAGGGAGAGCTATTCTGAATCTACAGTGAAGTGTTGTGCAGAGGCCTGTACTAAGTTACCCAAGGCAACAAAAGTCCAACTCAGGCTATTACATAAGATTGTTCATGAAAGTCAGTAAAAGTTAGGAGACAGACTGGAATGAAATGAATTGTTCAAGTTAAAAGAAATATTCTAGGTGGTATTCAGGGCTTCTAGTAAAGTCATAGGTTGATGTAATAACAAGCAGAAAAAAATCTGGAAATGAGAAGAAATATTTATAATTTAAATCACTGAAGTATCATTTGTTTGGCTACTTCTAATGGAATGAGGTTGCCACCTTTTTTGAATATTCTTTAGCTTGGAGTCACTAATTGGAAATAGGAGGGAATGTATGGACTGGAAGAAGCAAGCTTTACCATCATGGCTGCTACCCCCCCATGTTCTGGGACACCAGGATCCACTATGACACCACTGGGCCTTTGTCATCCTGACCCTGAAAGGCATCAGAGAGAGAGAATGAGATAACATCACCCTCTACTGGCTTCAACTAAGGCCTGGACAACATCTAGTGTTTCATTTGCCTTCCTCATCTTATTTCTTCTCTTTCTTATTTCTAACATTAAATAAAAGCCACAAAAAAAGGAAAGAAAAAGAGTCTGGCTCAGTCGCTGGGATGCCTCTTGCAAAACTGCCACAGCCTATGACAGCAGAAGCAATATAAAAGCAATACTTTAAAGAACTCGATGCTGGTACAAATTTGCCAGGTCTCAGATTGGCTGATCATACTATGTGTTGAGTCTGTTTTTCTCCAGCAATGAGGTTGGAAATAGAACTAGACAGAAGCTGCATTTTCTATCTTTGCTGTTCTTTTCTCTCCCATTTTGTGTGTTTGAAAACATGGTCAGATAGCAAAAACAGCTTCTGACCTGTTCACTAAATGTTTGTTTCCCCACAAAAAGGACAGTTCATATAATCTAAAAATCTGTCAAGGATGACTTCCTCCCTTTACAAGGCTCTATGGAGGAAAAGGAAATAAATTGTACAGGTTGGACCTCTCTGGTCCGGTGCCCTCCAGACCTGACTGGTCCTGAACAAGGGAATTTGCTGAACCAGGAGAATTCAATTGCAGCCCCTCTCCCTGAATCCGCTTCTGGCCCCAGCTGCACCCTTCCCAGCCACCGGCCCCTGTCGGCCACCCTGCTGCTGCTGCCA
Organism: Rafetus swinhoei; assembly: GCA_019425775.1. Classification (NCBI taxonomy): domain Eukaryota; kingdom Metazoa; phylum Chordata; order Testudines; family Trionychidae; genus Rafetus; species Rafetus swinhoei. Next base: position 122,952,152 of record CM033446.1, on the reverse strand, counting down.
GCCCAAGATAGACAGCTGGCCTCAGTCTGCCCACCCCAGCCAGGCTCCTGGCCTCTCTGCCACCACCAGCCTCCAGCTACCACTAGCATCCCCCGGCCCTGGCCAGGATGCCACAGTCAGCCCTGGCTGGGATGCTGGCCCTGCTGCCACCGTCACAGGTAGGGTTGCCAGATGGTTGAAACAAAAATACCGAACACCCCCCCCCCCCCAAAAAAAAAAAAAACTGGGAAAAAATTATGTTGAAGGGGTGGGGAAAGGGGGGGGGAAACCAAAGTTGTTGAGTTAAAAAAAAAAAAAGACTCCAAACACTTATTAAGCCAAAAAAAAAATTAAAATAAAACAGCATTAAAATAGCATGTCCCCTTTAAGAGGGAATGCAGGAATAGAAACAGGGGAGCGGTTGAGCACTAAGACCCATTGCTTCCCCTAGGTCTTTTGGCTGGCAGCCATTTTGTGCTAGTAGCCTTGGGGAACCAGGTAAGCATGGGGGCTGGGGTCAGGGGACTAGGGGTGTTGGGGGCCGGTGGGGGAGGCCGGGCGCTGAGTGTTTGTAGGGTTGCCAGGTGCCCGGCATTTTCGCCTCCTGGCCGGGGAAAATTCAGAAAATACCAGACCTCTCAGGTGTCCGGTATTCTCTGAATTTTTTTTTACCGGACAGGAGGCGAAAAATACCAGACTGTCCGGGTGAATACCCGACACCTGGCAACCCTAGTCACAGGCCCTGTCCGGGATGCCGGCACCGCTGCCACCACCAGCCCCAACCAGGATGCCAGCTCTGGCTGCCACTAGTTCTGGCTGGGACACTGGATCCACTGATGCTGCCAGCCTTGGGCTCCCCACCCCAGTGGGCCTCCCAAACACTGGCTCGCTGCTGCCAGCCCTGTCCGGACTCCCAGCTGCAGGTTCTCTTGTTGCCTGCCATTCGGCCACCGGGGCTGTCTGGCTCAGGAACATCCAAGGTCCTGCCAGACCAGAGAGTCCTAGATTTTAGAGGTTTTTAAAATGAAAACTTTACTTAGAGCACTTTAAAGCTAATGTATTAATTGTTTTTCCTTCCCCTCCCATTTAATCAAAGTTTACAGAGATTTTTAATGTGGTTGGTACAATTGGAATAAGCCAGTGACAATATGACATGAAACTCTGAACTACATTTAGCTGTTCCTTGTTGTAGCAATGACCAAGGCTTTTATTAACGACTTATCTCTTGTTGGGTCGAAGAGGCTCCCTTTTCAATGTAATATTGACTTGCTTTCTAAGTTTAAAGGAGCAGCTCTTTGTAGGGGATTTGTGTCTTCTTACTTGGAAAGTTGCTCTTTAGGAATTGGGAATATTAAAAATTCTCTGGGAGCAGCAGAGATATTTAAATACAAAACTTAATCAAAAACAGGCCCAAGGGACATTAAAAAGCAAACCTGAAAAACCCTCCAAACCCCCAAATCTATCTCTGTGTTATTATTTCCCTCTCATCACACAAGGGGGAAGAGAAAGGCGGCATTTTTAGATGTCTTTTTGGTCACCAGAGGTACACCTACAATGTAAGTCCAGGGTTTGACCTCAAGCTCACGCCCATCCCCGCCCTTCCCTGTACACACAAATTGCATTAATGCAGGGCTCAGACCCATGATTCCATTTGTGGATGCTGATACGATGTTTGACATTTCCTCTTTCCTCCAAATGTTATTTCCATCTTTTCTTAGTTGAGTTTCAACAAGCTAGCCCTCACCGCTGGAACAATTTCCAAACGACACCAGCAAAGATAGGAAGAGATGGGAATACAAAGACTTGCCTTGACATATGTTTAAAACACTGTAGCCTCCCTGCCCCCTCCACACACCACTTCCAAAAAGTCCCATCTGAACACTGAGCAGGAACAGTGAGAAATTGTTGAATATTCCTGTACAGAATCTTTTGGAAGAAGTCCAAAATGGGAATGGAGTCACTCAAACAGACCCATCTGCCCTTGTGAGCCTTCACAGTCATGTCAACAAAGCCCCATAGTCAGCTACAGGGGAAGCAGCCAATATGCAAATAAATCAGCGTGGACCCTTGAGCTTCATACAAACCCTACCTAGCCCAGCCTAAAACATAACCAGCCTGGTCCAAAGAGTCCTGAGAACTTAATATTTTGCTAGATTTGTCATCTTTAACCCACACTCAAGACTAAGCAATGTCTGGAGGGATTGTTTGTGGCAGTGGCTTTTGGAGTAGGCATCTAACTAATGATCATTTATTTACGAGATGCTGGCAGCTTGTACCCCCTCAAAGAAACATAGGCAATCATATACAACTCTGTACTTCCCACTGGCTTTCACCAGCCATGGGGACATAGATCTCAGGCACACAACAACATTATTAATTTAGTCTATGTACATGTCAACACTGAATAGTTGCTAATGCTGCTGAGGTTGTAATTATGATTTTGTGCCAAATTGTGAGAGATTTCTGATTACTGTGTTTCCTTAGGTTTTGGAGGCAGAATGTAGTACTTTGCAGTGATCCAGAGAGTCTTACTGTTACTCAGGAATTAGGGATGTTAGATATTGGGCAATCGAATAGTCGTGTAACCTCATGAAATCTTTGCAGTTACACGACTATTCAATAGTCCCCGGGGGCGGGGGGCCACAGATAGTGTGCTCTGGACCACTCCTGGGGAGCCCCCTGCCACCTCGCCCTGCTTCCTCTGTATCAGAGGCAGCAGCACAGGGTGGCAGGGGGAGCCAGTCCCCAAGGGGAGTCATTTAAAAACCAGCTCCCAGCTCTGATACATAGGCAGCAGTGCGGGGTGGCAGCAGCCCCTGTCCACAGAGGTTGATCTGCAAGATGCGGAACAGCCTCTGTCTGTGTTGTAGAATTGTTATACTTAACCAACCTTAGTTCTTTTTTTCAGCAATGCTTCTGTATATGGCATTATACTGGAAAGGCATAGAAAATGCTATCAAGAGACGAGAGCTTTTTCTGGCTCGACACATTAGAAAATGTGAAGGGTGGCACTAAAATCATAGAACCATAGAGCTGAAATGACCCTTGAAAGGCCATGTAATCCCAGCCCCCCAAGCTGAGGTAGAACTAGGTATAAAACAGTCCACCGTTTCATTTTTAATTTTTTATCTGTTGTGTGGAACTTTGCTTTCAAAATGTAAATGATTTTTCAGCTACTTACACTAAGAATTGCACTTTTATTTCAGCAGTCCCAAAAGCAAGGCCAACCTCTGTAACTGAAAAAAATCATGCTTACGTTTTTGTAACTCTCTGTCCTCAAGAGGGCACTAAAAGACAGTTGAGGAAAAAATGGAGATCAGTTTTATCTCAGGCTAGAAACAATCCTGTAGGAAGGATATTCTATGTACTGTAAGTAAAAACAATCTCATAGCAACTGGTTGGTCCAGCAACTCTCCTCCCCAAAGAAAAGAGTCTGCAGTTTCCCCTAATTAAAACTCGAGGGACAGATTTGTATCCTGTCAAAATATACTTCCTTCTGTGTAAGGGTGCATAATAATATAGCAGAGTGTGTTAGCAGTAATACTCCTTCTAGACTCAGCTAGTGAGCACTTCTTTTAGAAACTGGCCCCACACTTCATAATTTCAGGGGGGAAACAATGTTCAGCCCACCTATGAATTCAGTATCATTTAGGGTACGTTTATACTGCACGCTTATTTAGAAATAAGCTATTCCGAAATAGCTTATTTCAAAATAGCGCATCTACACTACAGGGAATCCTCAAAATTAGTCTGAGGCAGGCTCCCCTAATTTGCACGTGCTACCTCGATTCAGAGCCCCAGGAAGCACTATAGCACAGAAAGGTTCAGTGTAGATAGTCCTGATCTGCAAAAGTTGGATCTGAATTTTGAATGCACTTATTCTTACGAATAATTGGATTTGGGTATGTGAAGTTTTAAATCGGGGGGTCTACAACACTAGAAAATCAGTGACAGGAAAGGACAAGAAAGTAAGATCAAATTATTCCTCTGTTTTTTAGAGTGAGGTGTTGTTTTTTTTTCTCTACCCAACCATATAACACTTGTGTAATAGCAGTGGTTCTCAACCAGGGATACACACACACTCCGGCGCAGGGCCAACCTGATGTTATAGGCAAACCAGGTAGACATGTACGGCACCTGGCTTTAAGAGGCCCCAAATTAGACGGAAGTGATATTTTTTATTCTATTTAAAATATATATTGTTATCGCTTATAAACAAAAGTATCAAATACTGTACTTGTGAAACTGTGCATCAATGCCATATCAGGAGTTACATCAGTTATTTCACATTATGGCAGAGGTTCTCAAACCTTGTGATACCACGACCCCCCTCTAAGTTGCTCACGACCCCCCCGGGGAGTCAGGACCCATAGTTTGAGAAATGTGGCATTATGGAGCATGGCTCTGTATGTAAATACAGTTAAAATGTGTCAAAGCATAGCTTCAAAAGCGCCGTCTGAGTTTACTGCCTAGGGTCAGGATCTGGCAGTTCTGTCATTCTAACCCAGTGTTGGCCAGTTATCCAGCTGGCAGCGGCTGGGGAGCCACTCTAGCCCCCACTGGTTAACTGGAACTGGTAAGCATCACCCATTAAGGGTGATGCTTAATGATTAATTTGTTAACCAGTTAACCATTCATATCCCTAATGGCAACACGGTATCACTGACCATTATATAAGCATTTCTGTTCACAGTATTTAATGGATTTGATAATAATGCCCATCTGACCCCTACTGCATGTTTGCCACTAAATTTTGTGGAAGATCTGTGATACGCAGGTGGTCAAACTAGATGGTCACAATGGTCCCTTCTGACCTCAGAAACTATTAAATTAATCAGAGACACTGAACAATTTCTTGTTTCGAATGATTAGCATGAATTTTTAAAAGTGACTAAAGTGCTCATTTAGAAAAGACACATTTGGGCTGGCAAAAAAAAAAAAATGTGCCAGCATTTTGTAGCCTGTAATTTTTTTTATCTAAGTACTCTCTATATCTAGCTCATTTTTGACTGCATTCATAAGTATATTGCTGCTTTTGTACTCCATTCCACATATAAAAATACAGTGTGGAGAGAAACATATTTTAAATCCCCTTAAGTTTCAATACATCCCTTGTTGTTCTTGAGCCTTTTGCTTTCTTGGACAGTTTTGCACAACAGATTTATACTCACATCAGAGTTTTATGCCTCTCAGATTAAGCATGTAATTTGCTTCACTTATTTGAGACAGGATTGTGGAAACCTTAGTAATTAACATTCAATCTCACCCACGCTAGCGTAATTTTTGTTTGTTGGAATTATTCCATGAGATCCTGATCCAGCAAAGCACTTAAACACATTTTTAGGACTAGGCCTTCAGTTAAGACATCAGTAGCACTTTATCATGCTGAAGTTTTGAACAGGTCTAAATGTTTTGTTGAATTGGTGCCTGAGTGCCTGGCAAACTGTGTTTATCAAATGGACTAAAATAAACTGTATTTTGTCTTTCAACAACTTAATTTTCTATTTTTGTTATAGCTACAGTGTCAACAGACTCCTGAAACTCAAACCAGAATTTGCCAAAGATGTTGCACGGCTAATATAAATGAGATTAAGAATTACATGGAATTTCAGATTTACAGTTTTTTAACACAAGCAATTTTAGTTGGCGTAGCTGAGTTTCATAAAATCACTTGAGATTATTTGGGAATCTTGATAGACTTCCCAAATGTTGCATACTTCTGGATACAAGGAATCTAAAAATCCATTGCACCAAGTTCTCAATGCACAAGAATTCAATTCAAAATGAAAAGAAGTAGTGTTGGAAGAGATACTGACATTCAGAAGAGGAGGAGAATAAAAGAGGGTGTGAGGTTACAGAGGCTCAGCCTGCACCATTACTAAAATTAGATCATTTCTTTTGTTCTCCTGAACTTTCTGCTCTATTTGCAGGGAATTGTATTAGCAATAGAAACTGTGAGAATCTGTCCAACCATATTAAGAAATTAGATACAAAGAAATTATGAAAATCCATCTTCAATTCACTTGCACATACAAAAATGCAGTGTTTTCAAAGCTTTAAAGAGTAGACTAAAAAGAACTGTGACCCACTTTGGGGAAAATGAGCATCAATCTGACAAAGGCTATTTAATCTTAGCATATTAAGCACCAGACCATAACCTATAACTACTTCGTAATTTGTGCACATACATCTTTCTACCATTTAGGATTAATTGTGCACACTATATACAGGGATATTTCCTGCATCTCCCATATAGCAGTCTGCGTACTCAGAAACCTCTTATATGCAAGCAAGCCATCTAATATTTTGCAGTGACTATCCCACTGAGCTCTAGACAGCCTGTTTAATACCTACAAGCATTTTTATGCTTTATTCCTCAGTTTCTAAAACAATGACTCACTTTTCCATTCTCTTCCTCATCTCCATTCTCTGCCTCATCTCCATTGCAGTCATATTTTCTAGGATTTTGTTAATGATTTTAACACAGTAAATAGATCTTACTTCTTGTCTGATTGACAAAGCATAGATCTCTAGAAGTATTTTAGGTGTTCTAGTGGAAATGTGTTTAGACAAAGCTGCAGATTTGCCAGTCAATCTAATGGTTTTTATTTTTTTAATGCCACTGCAGCAAATGGAGATTGTGATGAGGGTTGTAATGCAATGGTTGATCTCTAAGCATTGTGGGAATTTCACTTAAGAATTTTTCTGATGAGATCATACCCTTATTCTTCTGCTTGGTTGGGAGATCTAATCAGAAGAGGAAGGTAAGTACTAACTCTTATTAACTTCGGAGGGAAAAAAACCAAATACCAAGAATAGAACCTCAGGCTACGTCTAGACCAGTGTTTCTGAAAGTGTTCCGTGAAATCACTTTCAGAAACACATTAACTGGCTGTCCCGGTTTCTTTATTTATTGGGGCCGCAGCCACGGAGCCTCGCAACTCCCATTGGCTCCGTTTCATCCTTTGCAGCCAAGGGGAGCCGCAGGAAGCGGTGGCCTGGCCCACGCCACTTCCCACAGCTCCCCTTGGCTGCAAAGGACGAAAAAAATGAGGAGTAACGTTAGTTCGAACCAAGGGGTTTGATTCGAACTAACACGTCCCAGAGCGCACTTCCTGGTTCGAATCAACTGTTGAGAAGAATAACGCGCGGGCGAGATTATGCTAATGAAGCACGGGATATTTAAATCCCTGCTTCATTAGCAATTTCGGTTGGCTACATTTGCATCCCTAGCTCGAACTAGGGAGCAAGTGTAGACATACCCTTTTTCCACACCAGTCATGACTTTATACACACTATCATATCCCCCCCTTAGCCTCCTCTTTTCTAAGATAAAAAGTCCAAGTATTTTTAATCTCTCTTCATATGGGACCTGTTCTAAACCCCTAATAATTTTTGTAGCCCTTTCCTGAACCTATTCCAATGCCATTATATCTTTTTTGAGATGAGGCGACCATGTATGTATGCAGTATTCAGGATGTGGGCATACCAGGGTTTTATATAGAGGCAATAAGATATTCTCTGTCTTATTCTCTATCCCTTTTTTAATGATTCCTAACATTTTGTTTACTTTTTTGACTGCTGCTGCATACTGAGTGGATGTTTTTAGTGAACTATCCACGACTCCAAGATCTCTCTCTTCAGTAGCTGTGGCTAAATTAGTCCCCATCATATTGTATGTATAGTTGGGATTATTTTTTGCAATGTGCATTACTTGACATTTATCAACATTAAATTTCATTTGCCATTTTGTTGCCCAGTCACTTAGTTTGGTGAGATCTTTGTGATGCTCTTCGCAATCTGCTTTGGTCCTAACTATCTTGAGCAGTTTAGTATCATCTGCAAATTTTGCCACCTCAGTGTTTACCCCTTTCTCTAGATCATTTATAAATAAGTTGAATAGGATTGGTTCCAGGACATACCCTTGAGGGACACCACTAGTTACCTCTCTCCATTCTGAAAACTTACTGTCTATTCCTACCCTTTGTTTCCTGTCTTTTAACCAGTTATCAGTCCATGAGAGGACCTTCCCTCTTAACCCATGACAACTTACTTTACACTTAAGAGCTTTTGGTGAGGGATCTTGTCAAAAGCTTTCTGGAAATCTACGTACACTATATCTACTGGATCCCCCTTCTCCAAATGTTTGTTGACCTCTTCGAAGAACTCTAACAGATAAGTAAGATTTCCCTTTACAGAAACCATGTTGACTTCCCCCATCAAAATAATGTTCATCTATGTGTCTGACAATTTTATTCTATTTTATTAGTTTCAACTAATTTGCCCAGTACTGACATAAGACTTACCAGTATGTAATTGCCAGGATCACCTCTAGAGCCCTTTTTAAATATTGGTGTCACATTAGCTGTCTTCTAGTCATTAGGTACTGAAGCTGATTTAAAGGATAGGTTACAAACCACAGTTAATAGTTCTGCAATTTCCCATTTGAGTTTTTTCAGAACTTTTGGGTAAATGCCATCTGGTCCCAATGACTTGTTACTGTTAAGTTTATCGATTTGTTCCAAAACCTCCTCTAATGACACCTCAATCTGCAACAATTCCTCAGATTTGTCACCTAAGAAGAATGGCTCAGGTTTGGGAATCTCCCTAACACCCTCAGCCCTGAAGACTGAAGAAAAGAGTTTGTTTAGCTTCTACTCAATGACTTCATCATCATAGAATCATAGATTACTAGGACTGGAAGGGACCTCGAGGTCATCGAATCCAGTCCCCTGCCCCCATGGCAGGACCAAATACTGTCTAGACCATCCCTGATAGACATTTATCTAACCTACTCTTAAATATCTCCAGAGATGGAGATTCCACAACCTCCCTGGGCAATTTATTCCAGTGTCTGACTAACCTGACAGTTAGGAACTTTTTCCTAACGTCCAACCTAAACCTCCCTTGCTGCAGTTTAAGCCCATTGCTTCTTGTTCTGTCCTCAGAGGCCAAGATGAACAAGTTTTCTCCCTCCTCCTTATGACACCCTTTTAGATATCTAAAAACTGCTATCATGTCCCCCCTCAATCTTCTCTTTTCTAAACTAAACAAACCCAGTTCCTTCAGCCTTCCCTCATAGGTCATGTTCTCTAGACCTTTAATCATTCTCGTTGCTCTTCTCTGGACCCTCTCCAATTTCTCCACCTTTCTTGAAATGCGGTGCCCAGAACTGGACACAATACTCCCACTGAGGCCTAACCAGCGCAGAGTAGAGCGGAAGAATGACTTCTCGTGTCTTGCTCACAACACACCTGTTAATGCATCCCAGAATCATGTTTGCTTTCTTTGCAACAGCATCACACTGCTGATTCATATTCAACTTGTGGTCCACTATAACCCCTAGATCCCTTTCTGCCGTACTCCTTCCTAGACAGTCGCTTCCCATTCTGTATGTATGAAACTGATTGTTCCTTCCTAAGTGGAGCACTTTGCATTTGTCTTTATTAAACTTCATCCTATTTACCTCAGACCATTTCTCCAATTTGTCCAGGTCATTTTGAATTATGATCCTATCCTCCAGATTAGTCGCAACCCCTCCCAGCTTGGTATCATCTGCAAACTTAATAAGCGTACTTTCTACACCAATATCTAAATCGTTGATGAAGATATTGAACAGAGCCAGTCCCAAAACAGACCCCTGCGGAACCCCACTTGTTATGCCTTTCCAGCAGGATTGTGAACCATTAATAACTACTCTCTGAGTACGGTTATCCAGCCAGTTATGCACCCACCTTATAGTAGCCCCATCTAAGTTGTATTTACCTAGTTTATTGATAAGAATATCATGCGAGACCGTATCAAACGCCTTACTAAAGTCTAGGTATACCACATCCACCGCTTCTCCCTTATCCACAAGACTCGTTATCCTATTAAAGAAAGCTATCAGATTGGTTTGACACGATTTGTTCTTTACAAATCCATGCTGACTGTTCCCTATCACCTTGCCACATTCCAAGTGTTTACAGATGATTTCCTTAATTACTTGCTCCATTATCTTCCCTGGTACAGAAGTTAAACTAACTGGTCTGTAGTTTCCTGGGTTGTTCTTATTTCCTTTTATAAATGGGCACTATATTTGCCCTTTTCCAGTCTTCTGGAATCTCTCCTGTCTCCCACGATTTTCCAAAGATGATAGCTAGAGGCTCAGATACCTCCTCTATCAGCTCCTTGAGTATTCTAGGATGCATTTCATCAGGCCCTGGTGACTTGCAGGCATCTAACTTTTCTAGGTGATTTTTGACTTGTTCTTTTTTATTTTACCTTCTAAAACTACCCCTTCCCACTAGCATTTACTATTTTAGGCATTCCTACAGACTTCTCGGTGAAGACCGAAACAAAGAAGTCATTGAGCATCTCTGCCATTTCCAAGTTTCCTGTTACTGTTTCTCCCTCCTCACTGACCAGTGGGCCTACCCTCCTTGGTCTTCCTCTTGCTTCTAATGTATTTATAAAAAGTCTTCTTGTTTCCCTTTATTCCTGTAGCTAGTTTGAGCTCATTCTGTGCCTTTGCCTTTCTAATCTTGCCCCTGCATTCCTGTGCTGTTTGCCTATATTCATCCTTTGTAATTTGTCCTACTTTCCATTTTTATATGACTCCTTTTTATTTTTAGATCGCAAGATCTCGTGGTTAAGCCAAGGCGGTCTTTTGCTGTATTTTCTATCTTTCCGACACATCGAATAGCTTGCTTTGGGCCCTTAACAATGTCCCTTTGAAAAACTGCCAACTCTCCTCGGTTGTTTTTCCCCTCAGTCTCGATTCCCATGGGACCTTACCTATCAGCTCTCTGAGCTTACCAAAATCCGCCTTCCCGAAATCCAACTTCATCTTTGAGTGCTCCTTTAGCATCTCGATCATCCAGGGGCCCCAATGGTTGTTTAGCAGACTTTCTGCTTCTGATGTACTTAACAAAACATTTTGCTATTACTTCTTGAGTTTTTGGCTAGTTTAATGTTCAACCTAAATGTTCCTTGCTACAATTTAAGCCCATTGCTTCTTTCCTATCATGAGAGTTACAGGAGAATAACAACTTAAAACAGTAGGCAGAAGGCATCGGCTTAGTATGCTATATGTCAGTTTTAGACTTCCTGCAAAGCAAACATTGGTCTCCTTCCCTAGCATGTTGATGCAGGTGGGAAATCCAATCTTATATGGTAGCTTGGATGACACAGTTTGTAATTTACTGGCAAGGGTGTATATAAGCTGGTACTGTCTACTGAATGAAGCATTCAAAGGCAAGTGATGTAGTATCTTCCACACAAATACATATACCCTACCTACTACAGCTGCAAATTGTCCTTGATTTCTAGTGTTGGGGTGTCTGTGTTCTTGGAGCAGTATATCTTGCATTCTATCTTCACTTATAAAACTATGGAGTCTAGGTAACCATGGAACAGGGTATAAATGACAATTGTGAAGTCTGTGCAGCCACAGAATTGTTACACCCTGTCAAACTAAAGATTCAGAATATCTCTCAGTCATGTCACTTGTGATTCAAGTAGCACACAGATTTGCAATTTGTAATTCTCTTTCTCCTCAGGTCAGTGATAGCTTTTCAAAACCCTGCAATTGAAAGAGACTTCCAAGACAGGAGAACCCTTCCCAAAACATAAAATATTTAATTAAACTGTCTCCATAATCAGGATATTTTTTCATTAACTGTAAGCAAGGGAAAGAGGGAAAAATCTAGCAACAAAAAATACTCAGTTTACTACTAAAATGCCTGATTTTAAAGATCTCAGAGGCATAACTGTGTTAATCTGTAACTTAAAAAGAAACCCATTCATTGTTTTTGTTTTTGTTTTTTAAAGTATTTATTTATCCTAAATGAAAACTAAGAAGACAAAAGGAAGATAACTGCAAACTTTTAAGTGGTCCTTTGTACATTTACAAGTCTATTCTCCCTCCACTTGACAATAATAATTTTGGGGTAGAATATATTTCTGTTTGTAAATTCCGAAACACTTCAGAATCTGACCTTGATAGGATAGATATTTTCTATTTTACATTTCTTTTTATGCTATATGAGTTTAGTTACTCAGCTCTGTGGCCAGGATATCAATGATTTGAAGCTTTCATCAACAATGTTCCTTACAATGGAGAAATGTAAATCCTAAACCCTGAACAACAGTTTTAATGATCATTTAGAAATATTACTGATACCCTCTGCCATTAGGAAACCAGGCACAGTCTTCACTAGTAGGAAACATTTAATTATTTATAAGGTGGATATATTTTAATGGAATAAAATCAGCTGGAAAGAAACAAGCTCCCTAGTGTGTGTTACAATAATTGGACCTACACAATTATCTTAATAGCAGCTCACCTGTAAAGTATACATTTACAAAGTCTCAGAATGAGCCATAACAATAAACGGAAATGGAAAAAGGTGCACATTAAAAAACCTGGTAATATAATTCAGGCACTGTGTTAAAATCATACTTGGTAGCAAATAAAGTGTGGGCCAAAAATCAGTAAACCAAAATTGGTGTGTCAAAAATTAGACCTAATTGGTGGACAAAATAGTGAAAGGTCAGGCTATTTCACCTAGCATTCCCTGTTGGGGTCCACAAAAACAAACAAACACGTGCCATCCCCACCTTCTCCTACCTAGGTCTCTAGACCTCCTTCATCTGCATTCTAAAAAAAACTTCCTGACTGGACTGGGCCAGAGAGAGGGACCCAATGACATTGCAATCTCCACTAGCTAAATCCTGACCATCACCTGGCATGTGAGACAATTCCAGCCTATCTTAACTATCTTCTCTTACCCCCTGTCAAGGCTTTTTCCCCCACTCTGGCACGATAAATTCAGAAGTGGGGGCCTGCAAAAGTATCCCAAAACCTTATCTTTCCAGGCTTTGGTATAAAACTTCTCCCCAAAATCTTAAAAACCTAGATTTTGGGGATAAAAATCCGCTGCCACCACTCAAGTAACGATAGGGAAACCCAAGGAAACCACTTGGGAAATCTCAGCCCCTAAAGTAAGACCAGGACACAAAAATTAACCAATACCAGGTTAATAAAAAGAAAAGAGAAAGAACTTTTATTATCACCACAATATTCCTGTTACAAGCATAATGACTAGATGGAAAAGTCACCAATTAATATACTCATGGGGAGTTCCAAAACTTAGTTACAAAGGAGAGAAAAACCCATTTTTAAATGCACAGACATCAGATTCCCATTCCCAAACCATAAAACAATAAAACTTAACGGATTTATCTAAACTTTACCCTACTTACAGATAGTGAAGAGTCTATTCTTGGAGGGAGACATTTTGTCTGTCCCCCTCAGTAGCTGGAGACAAACTGCCCAAAGACAAAAGAGGGAAAAACCCAAAAATTCCTTTGTCCCAGTTTGAAATCCCTATCTGCATTTCTATTGGCTGAGCAGATACCTGGCTAGGTAAGGGACATAGTTAACCCCTTAGTCCCCAGGCTGCTGGCTAACCCGCATGGTCATGACACCCCCAAAAGGACAGTTATTACCATCTTTAATAACATGTACAAGACTGTCAAACAACGGAAATGGGCAACACGGGATAGATGACTTGATAATTACCCGTTCTGTTCATTCCCTCTGAAGCACCTGGCATTGGCCAGTCAGAAGACAAGACATTGGGCTAGTTGGACCTTTGGCCATTCTTAGGTTCTTAAAACAATTTTGCCCCCTTCTAAAACTCTCTATATCCAAAGGGAAATGGAACAAAAGATGTTAAACTAAAAGCCTTATTTTTATTTCATATTTTGTATTTCAAATGCTCAGACTATTTTTCCTTATTTTTTTCCTTTAATAAATGTTTAAAAACAATTGTTAATGGTATGTTTGCCATGCTACTAAGCACTATACAGACGGTGAGTCTGTATACCAAACTCCAAACCTTGTTTAAAACCAGGGCTGTACCTACCAATACACAAAAAATGCAGCCATGTACGGCACCACAACATTTAGAGTACCAAATTGCCCCAAATGTTGTGGTGCCCTAGGCAGCTGTATATGCAGTGGTGCCAACTCTGGTGGCCAGTCCCATCCCCGGGCCAGCCCTCCCATGGGTTCTGCCAAGTAGGGCTGTCTCTAGGGAGCTGCAGGGTCCGCTGCACCCGCCGAACCAACCTCTTCCTACCCCTGCTCTGCCCCATCTCCACCTCCTTTCCATCCTTCCCCAACTCCCATTCCCCAAGCAACGTGGCCCAGATGATTAGAGGGGGGTGTAGCACAGGCAGCAGGGGTCAGACCTGCCCCCACACTCATCACCAGCAGTGGGAATCAGAGTGATCTGGCCTTTCGTTCACTCCACGTCACTTGCTCTCTTGCTGCATCGCTCTGCTTCCTGTCACTGGTTAATGTGGGGGCGATTCCATCCCTTCCCCCAAGCACCCTCCCTGGAGCAATGCGGCAGGGAGTCAGAGTAGAGCAGGCTGGAGCCAGGTTGTTTCACTTTTGGGCTGGATTAAGCAATTTAAATGATGGAACACAGAGAGCATCTGGCCCTAGGAAAAGTTTAGCTGCCTCTGTGGTGAAAACACTAGACTGAAACACAAGAGAGCTGCATTTCATTTCCAGATTTGCCACAGATACTCTGTGAAATCTTAGCAAGTCACTTGGGACCTAAACCAGAGCCCAGATAAATTAATAGGAGTTTTTCCATTAATTTAGTTGGGCTTTATATTAGGGATGTAAGAGAGTAGTCAACTAGTCAATAAGCATAAGCTTATCGGGTAGTCGAGTGGAGTATCGACTACTCACTTCCCCTCCCTTGCTGACCCTCTGAGAGGCCTACCACAATCTGGTTCTGTGTGGTCAGTGACTAGGATTCCTAGGCATTATGCTAGTGCAAATAATAAATTATTATTTATGCTTTTAGCATTTCTTTATAAGGTGCTCAGATATAAGGTTATGGGGGCCTGGAAAGAGTTGTGTTACATTATTGCTAATTTCTGGGTAAATAAAACTAAAATCCAGGAAGGGGATGGGTTTGGATTCCATTTTATGTGTGATGGGTGTCTGAGAGCAGGTTTGGAGAGGGGACAGAACTCTTTCAGGGGCTGGCCCACAACTGTGGAATGAATTCCCACAGAAAATAAGGAGCATCACAAACGTCCCAACCTTTTGCTCCAAGTGCAAGGTGTATTTCTCTGACCTTGCCTTCTGTAACATAAACATATAGAACCAGGAGTATATATTATTTTTTAAAATAATCCACAAAACACTTTACTTTACACACTTCTCTTCCTGGGGAAAGGATGAGAGAACATGCACATGACAGATCTTAGTCACATTACTTAAAACCCGACTGGAAAGCCCTCATGCTAGGGTCATGAGCACAGTACAAGAAGCTAGAGAGAATAATAGAATAGAAGCACTTAGATACAAAATCCTTCCCCATTACATAATATTTCAATAACCAGCAACTCGGACATTCTCCTCTTTCACGAAAAGAACCTTATGAATGTAAACCTCTCTTTTAGGACTACTTGTAGATAAATGTTAATGAATATTATCCTTATGATAACCCATTTTACCTGATGATGCTGTAGAACTGTAATGTTAAGTTGTTCCTCATAAAATGATTACCAGTATACTTGATACTATACTTAGGTCTGTTTGGAATTAATCAGTACTGTTCAATTAGTTTCTTTTCTTGTTTAATTAATTAACTTTGTTTTAAAATATATTTTAAAGTATTTTAATAAAAAGATAGCTCAACATTTACAAATGAATATCTCCCACTAAGGAAACTTTAAATGTGTACTATGTACTGGTAACGGTACCTATATTCCTGCACAAGTCTGAACACACCATTAATACATCCATACATTGAACATTTTTGTCTGGTACATAGCAAGCAATCAGCGCTCCTCCTGCAACCTCTATCTTTGTTTCTTTTGTAATTAACGCCTGGTCCACCTAAGCCTTATGGCTGATGACAGCGTAGAAAGGCCAAAGCCGGGTAAATTTAGAGTAGCCACAAGGCATCTTTTCTTCATCGTGTAATTTCATAACAGGCTTAAGAAATCTGCAGTCTACATTTGCAGACAGAGGTATGAAGCCAGTTAGTAGTATATGATTTGTCAAATGGCTAAAACTGATTCTTTTTATGTCAATGTTATAATTTCATGATGTGGGCCTGGGAGGTTTGCATACATAGATACATTAGCTCTGTATGCACAGATACTTGAATTCTGGATGTCACATCAATTGGATTTGTGGTTAGATACTACACTGATAAGTGCCTTACAAAAACCTACAGAGAGATGAATACATGGAGTCTTAATGAAGAATGGAGAAATGATGGTCTTTAGTATGCTGCTTTTCTGCTAAGGATTTCATGTGTGTCAGAGACGCTGAAAGAAAAACATTGACAGGCCAAAGGAAATTTTTTGTTATGGATGGATAGTTATTTCAAAGACCCCTCTCCATTACATCTCTCAGGTAAGTACTGCTGGGGCAGATTCAAAGTTGTTTTGGTGTTGCATAGCCAAAAAATGTAGCATAGAGATGTATATTAATCAATAATATGTTACAGTTGGGCAAGAGCTACATAATTAACCCTAGCTGATGAATCCCAGAATTTAATATCTGTGAGGATGAATATTTGCACTTGCAAGTCACAACTTAATAGTTAGCTAACACGTTTAGGGGCTGGTTCTGTTCAATATCTTCATCAACGATTTAGATATTGGCATAGAGAGTACGTTTATTAAGTTTGCAGATGATACGAAGCTGGGAGGGGTTGCAACTGCTTTGGAGGATAGGGTCATAATTCAAAATGATCTGGACAAACTAGAGAAATGGTCTGAGGTAAATAGGATAAAGTTTAATAAGGACAAATGCAAAGTGCTCCACTTAGGAAGGAACAATCAGTCTCTCACATACAGAATGGGAAGTGGCTGTCTAGGAAGGAGTACTGCAGAAAGGGATCTAGGGATCATAGTGGACCACAAGCTAAATATGAGTCAACAGTGTGACGCTGTTACAAAAAAAATCAAACATGATTCTGGGATGCATTAACGGGAGTGTTGTAAGCAAGACACGAGAAGTCATTCTTCCGCTCTACTCTGCGCTGATTAGGCCTCAGTTGGAGTTTTGTGTACAGTTCTGGGCACCGCATTTCAAGAAAGATGTGGCGAAATTGGAGAGGGTCCAGAGAAGAGCAACAAGAATGATTAAAGGTCTAGAGAACATGAGCTATGACTGAAAGAATTGGGCTTGTTTAGTTTGGAAATGAGAAGACTGAGAGGGAAAATGATAGCAGTTTTCAGGTATCTAAAAGGATGTCACAAGGAAGAGGGAGAAAAATTGTTCTCCTTGGCTTCTGAGGATAAGACAAGAAGCAATGGACTTAAACTGCAGCAAGGGAGGTTTAGGATGGACATTAGGAAAAAATTCCTAACTGTCAGGATGGTTAAACACCGGAATAAGTTGCCTAGGGAGGTTGTGGAATCTCCATCTCTGGAGATATTTAAGAGCAGGTTAGATAGACATCTAACAGGGATGGTCTAGATGGTACTGGGTCTTGCCATGAGGGCAGGGGACTGGACTCAATGACCTCTCGAGGTCCCTTCCAGTTCTAACAAAATACAGGACTATGTAGCACTTTAAAGACTAACAAGATGGTTTATTAGATGATGAGCTTTCGTGGGCCAGACCCACTTCCTCAGATCAAATAGTGGAAGAAAATAGTCACAACCATATATACCAAAGGATACAATTTAAAAAAATGAACATATATGAAAAGGACAAATCACATTTCAGAACAGAATGGGGATGCAGGGGTGTAGCCAGACATGAACCCCATCTTGTTTCCCCAAAGAGCAAGAGAAAGGCAGTCAGCCTTTGATGCCCTGGGAACGCAGGTGTGCTGCCTGTCCCTGACTCTACCATAAACAGAAACCAGACAGTAAATGGGCTAGCTGACGACCTGGGGCCTCCGTCGCCCTGATGGCTAGTACCAGTAATTGACACGCCTGCACTGTCCCAGGAGAGGAATCTCGCCATCACATACTAGAAGTGCCCATTGTCTGCATTTTCCCAGGTGTGAATTATGCTTTGCACCCTTGGGAAACTTGGCATTCAAAGCCATTTTTCCTAATTGGCCACTTGAGACCAGGAAGAAGCCTACGTGACCCAAGGGGTATAAAGAGGGGTTTAGTAGCCCACCCCATTTGAGCTCCAATCATCTATACCTGCTGGCAGGTATTGATTGTCTCCGAGGTCTGTGGGACGCCCAACCTCGCCCTACTTCTTCCCGAGGGATTGAGAGAAAGACGCTGGCCACAAGTCTGGAACGCAGGGGTGAGAATATATACCTGCTATGTGTCTATTTTGCATGCATTTAATAAGAGCTCAGAGAACCAAAAGGGTTTCATGGTACCTGTAAGTGACTTTTGTTTTAAGTGTAATTTCTGTCCTGTCCTTTTGTAGTGGCTGTGTTATCTGTAACACAGCAGTAGCATTTAACAGCTAAGTTTACCCTGTAACAATAAAATAGTAACTGTTTAAGCTTTAACCTGACTCCTTCAGTTGCTGTAACAGAACCAAGCACAATTTAAAAGAACTCCAGCTGGTCATAAGGGACAGATCCGTTAGCGCCCGTCAACCTCTTCCAGGTTGCCCGCTGCTAAGGACCCCGGTCCTGGCAGTTGAAGTCTCGGGTGTATAAGCTCTCCCTGTAAACTTATAGGGGCGCCCGTCAACCTCTTCCAGGTTGCCCGCTGCTAAGGACCCCGGTCCTGGCAGTTGAAGTCTCGGGTGTATAATACACACACACACACACCACTCACTGCCCTGACCATCGGCTGACAGGGGGGGTGGTAAATGTCTGTGAGCTCACAGACATTTACCTCCCCACATCCCCCTTCTGTTCTGAAATGTGATTTGTCCTTTTCATATATGTTCATTTTTAAATTGTATCCTTTGGTATATATGGTTGTGACTATTTTCTTCCACTATTTGATCTGAGGAAGTGGGTCTGGCCCACGAAAGCTCATCATCTAATAAACCATCTTGTTAGTCTTTAAAGTGCTACATAGTCCTGTATTTTGTTTCAGCTACACCAGACTAACACGGCTACATTTCTATCACTATTCTACTTCCAGTTCTAGTGTTCTATGTTTTCTTTGGGAATGCCTATGGTTTTATAGTAGTAACTAATGTATCTGACAACAGCAACCGTGATTTCTTAAAAATATAAACCACTGCATGAAGTGAGGAGACAGCAGGAATGTGTGGATCAGTATGGTGTCTCATTGTCACCTTATGGCAACCCAACCTGTTTGTATCCATTCATTGTATTATCTAACTGTATGCACTTTGCAGCAGTGAACACCTTGGCTGTGTCTAGACTGGCAAATTTTTCCGGAAAATCAGCCGCTTTTCCAGAAAAACTTGCCAGCTGTCTACACTGGCGCAATTTCATAAGAACACTGACGCTCTCATGTAAGATTGTCAGTGTTCTTGCGAAATACTATGCTGCTCCGTTCAGGCAAAAGTCCTTTGCGCAAAGGGCCAGTGTAGACAGCTCAGATTTGTTTTGCGCAAAAAAGCCCGATTGCGAAAATGGCGATCGGGCTTTTTGTGTAAACGTCTAGATTAGCGACGCTTTTCCGCAAAAAGTGCTTTTGCGGAAAAGCGTCGTGCTAATCTAGACGCTTTTTCCACAAATGCTTTTAACGGAAAACTTTTCCGTTAAAAGCATTTGCGGAAAATCATGCCAGTCTAGACATAGCCCTTGGCTATGTCTACACTGGCGGCTTCTTGCGCAAGAACATCTTGCACAAGGGTTCTTGTGCAAGAAGTCTCGCGCAAGAAAACGTCCACACTGCCATTTGCGAGCTGTGCTTTTGTGCAAGAGAGCCCATGGCAGTGTGGACACTCTCTTGCGCAAGAAAGCTCCGATGGCCATTTTAGCCGTAGGGCTTTCTTCCACAAGAAACCCCTGCCGAGTGTCCACACTGCCGTCTTGTGCAAGAGTCCCTGCACAAGAGGGCTTACAACTGTTAAAAAAGAGCATAGCTCTTGCGCAAGAAGCCCTCTCTTACCACACCGTACTGTAAATCTTCCGCAAGAGAGGATGGGCAGTGTGGACGCTCTGCGGGTTCTTGTGCAAGAACCCACCAGTGTAGACATAGCCCTTTTGTTTCGTGCTTTGTATAGTACTTAATACAGGTCTGCTCCGGCCTACTTTTAAGGCTTGACCCATAAAATAGACCTGAGCATAGTTAACCCAAATTCCAAGTTTCAAATAGGGCAGTAACATGTTCACCAGTAAGCATCACCCATACGGGGCGATGGTTACCAGTAAACGGTTAACTGGTGACCAGGCGGAGCAGCCTCCCCCCTCCCAGTGTGGAGTAGGAGGTGTAAAATCCTGTTTAATTGGTTAACCCATTAAACATATGACTTAAATGGATAATTGATTAAAGTGGGGATGGGGCGTCGTGTTCCAGCCTGGGTGCAGCAGGCACCTTGTCCGCTCCTAGCCCAGAGCGGCTCCCCCCACCGCAGCCACTGGCCCCCGCGGGGCTGGTTAACCTTAGGGCTCTAGCAGACTCAGGTTCTGGTCGCTCCTGCGGTGCTTAGCGTCGGCTCGATGCAGCGTGAGCACCCCTGGCTGCCGCCTCGCGCGTGTCCCTGTGGCACGAGGGGGGGGGGCCCACGAGGCTACCGGTGGGTCCACACGGCGCCTTCAGCGTGGGGGGGACTGGGCACACACGTGTATGTTTACTCCGCGCTGAGGGCGGCCAGGCCGCGGCCCAAGGCCCTTGGCTTGCAGCGAGCCTCAGGGCAGCCGGGCCAGTCCACAAGGCGAGGAGCGGGCAGGGCAGCAGGCCATGTCCCCGTCCCCACCGCACCCTCCTCTCGGCCCTGGCCTCTGCGGCGCGGCCCTGCAGAAACAGCACGAGCGGCGCTAACGCCCCCTCAGCGTGCCCAGGCCCCGCCGCGACTAACCGCCCGCGACTAACCGCCGGCCACGCGGCCCGGGCCCCTTCCATAGCCGGCGGCCCGGGCGGGCAGCTCTCGGGCCCTGAGGCGGGAAAATGGCGGCGGCTGGAGGGGAAGACGCAGCCTCGTTTCCGTTCCGTCAGCGCGCGGGGCCCGGCGCCTGGGGGGTTGCCGCGGAGAGAGCGAGAGCAGCCGCCAAGCCCCGCGCCCCCTCAGCCGCCTCTTCGCCGCTCCTGCCGGCGGCCTGGTTCCCCTGCCTCAGCCAACGGGGCCGGACTGGGGCGCGAGCCGCTGCCGGGGAGCCTCCGTCGCCGCCGCTGCGCCTGGGGCTGCCCGCAGGTACACGGCTTCCCCAGGAGGCGCGGGCCGGGCTGCGCCGTCTCCCGCCCCCTTGCAACTTGGGGTAGCCGCTGGCCTGAATCTCCGCCGCGGCCGAGCCACGGGGCTGGCTCCAGAGCCTGGGAGTGCCAGGGTTTGTGTGGGCTTGGTAGGGGCTGTGCCCCACGGGCGGCCGCCGCAGGCAGTGGTGCCGGGCAAATACAGAGCGTTGGCCAAAGGGCCTTGCAGCTGCTGCCTCGGGAGCTGAAAGGGGGGTAAGAAGGCGCCTGGGAGTAAGGCTTTGATGTACCCAGGCCTTGCCCTTCAGCTAAAGCAGACTTCACTCTCTCTCTCTCTAGTTCGTAGTACCAAGGCTGTGCAACTTGCAGGTAACTATGGCTGTGTCTACACTTGAACAACAAAACGTTTGTTGTTCACGGGGCCTAACGCTCCCCTCCTCCCCCCATAAGTGACACAGATTTGACTGTGCAAGCGCAACTATGAACCCTGCTTTAGTGAAAGCCACTCACTGGGGGCAGAAGTACTTTGTCTGCAAAAGTGCTGACAAACAGTGTTCACATGGACCAGCTTTTAGCGACAGGGCTGGGTTGACAAAGCCTTATTGCTAAAAGCTTCGTAGTATAGATGTACCCTATGTCTGCCAAGAGGTTTGTGTATATAGGGATATGAAGCTGAACAGTTGCTAATCGAAGCACAACATCTATTTCTGATTTTAGAGTTTTACATTGCTACCTCTCATCATGGTATCTGAACACCTATGAACTTTTCATAGCCGTAATTAAGTCCGTAGTGGACTTCATGAAGTCTCACTGGATTAAAACTCTGCTTGGGGTAAGGTCGTGCTTATTTTTTATTTATTGTATTTGTTTATGGCTAGTTGATCTTATTCGCTGTTAGTCTCATTTAACTATTGTGGCTTGGCCCATACAAAGCAGTTAATTATTTATAATTTTAATTTATTTTGAAGATAACTTTTATATAACCCCATATTTTTGAAATCCTTATGACATAATTTAAAAAATGAGAGTTAAAACAAATATCTGAGCTTTTGCTGTAACATATTAGAACTATCAGAGGGGCTTTTAATACTCCAGTCATCTGAAGAAGTGGCTTGTGCCCATGAAAGCTCATGATACCATCTACACGTTTCGTTAGTCTTTAAAGCGCTGCTAGACTAGTCATTGTTTTTTAAGTTTTTCCTATATTAGAAGTAGACCTTTATCCACTTCAATCTTTCAGCCTTTACCAGAAACTTAAAGCTGCATGTCACAATCTAAGCCCTATAGAATAAGGATGGTCTCATACATAATTAGGGCACTAGCTTGGGACTAGTGAGGAGGTCAGGGTTCAGGTCCTGACTCTTCCAATGGCTTCATGAGTAACATTGGTCAAGTCTCTTTGTGCCTCTGTTCCCTATCTGCGAAATAAGAATAACACGCCTCTACCTCAGAGAGTGATTATGAAGATTAAAAGCTTTAAAAGATTTAATTATGTTCCGATACTATTGGGTAATGGGGATGATATAAGCAACTGAGAAATACAAGTGTAGAACTCCCCTGGTTATATCCAGTTGTTGTTTGTATTGTAGTACTACCTAGGAGCCCATTGCGTTAGCACAAATAAACAAAAAGCCGCAAATCCCAAAGACGTTACAGCAACTGTTATAAGATATAGCAGATGGATACAGACTAGAGGAGTACAAGGAAACAATGGGATAGTATTGATCAACATGATAGGCAGTGGTATTAGTATCCCAACACCATGCCTATTAACAGTGCTTCTGTAGGGATCATAGCAGAAATGAATGAGGTAGCTTTGGAAATATTTTGTGGCATGCTTCTTCCAGGTGTGGGACAGCATAGAAGAAAACATGGAGTTGCTTGTTTGACAAATAGGTGATGGAGGCAGAGCTGTCCGAAGGTTATGGTGAATCAAAGCAACTGCTCTAGACTCTGTGCTTTGGAGGGTCCTGTAGTCCGGTGCAATTTGCCAGTAGGCGTACGCAGGGCCGGCCTTAGGCCGATTCAGCCGATTCCCCGATGTGAGGCCCCATGCCTGAGGGGGCCCCGCGCCCAGGGAAACGACGCGTGCGCCGGGAGCACGACGCGTGCGCCGGGAGCATGACGCGTGCGCTGGGCGCCTGGGGCCCCGCACATGTGCGGCTCCGCCCCCGGAATCGGGCCCTGCAGTCTGTAGAGCCAGCCCTGGGCCTACGGTCCCAGCAGCCAAGATCCCAGGAACACAGGGCTGATTTGTCATGATTGCTGGCCTCACACCACCCCCAAGCTGGCAGGGGTTGATTTGTCACACCACCCCCAAGCTGGCAGTAGTGAGTGAGAGAGAATAGGGAGATTGGAGTTGAACCATGAAGGGTTTGGAAAGAGAAGAAAGGTAGCTTAATGTTGATGTGACTGTTGTCACCCAGGCCAGCTGGGTAACCTGGCAATGTGGTCAGCCTAGAACTGCCCACATACTTTAGAAATGCAAACTAAGGGCAGATCCTGCAAACAGATACTTTTGCTGGGACTAGTGTGGTGGTAACTATCTGTTTAAAGATCTGGCACCCTCATATCATTTATCAACTCAGAGGTCAGATAGAGGTATTTCAGATTACACTGTTTTCAATATTGTTGGTCTTAAGTCTCCCATTTCTCTTATAAATATGTTTATTGCTTTTGAATAGTGCCTTACAATGTTTCTGTTGTTTTTCAAGGATAGGATGACTGTGTTGTTTAGGCACATAGATTTTAAGTTTTATACAAGTATGTTTATTTTATGCAGAACTTGCAGAGTAAATATTTAAACAAATAAAACATTGTTACATGTGTTGTATTGGTTAATATTTTGTTTATGGTTTAACAAATATATTTAGAAACAAGAATGCAGACTAAACTTGGGGAAAAAAAGCCTGTGTGTGAAAACAGTAAAATCACAGCTTCCAGGGAAAATAAAAATAAAAAAAAAAAGTAAAACTGCCTTTGATTTGTTTCTTTTTAAAACTAATTTTTTCTCCTTTACCTGCTCTCACAATTTTTTCACAAATCAAACTTTTAAACTTGGCAGTTGTGCACACAACACTTTAAAAAATGCTATTTAATTTTATTTATAAAGTTCCTATGATGTCTGGGCAAGCTTAGAATCTACTTTTTCTAGGACGTACTTTTAAAATACTTTACAAGGGTGTGTCCACATTGCATTTACAAACTGTAGAACGGATTGTAATGAATGTCCTATTCAATATCCATGTGATTGGCAATATTTCCACATTACATTTTAGTTGCTTCAGATATGAGTGAGTGCTGTTTTCCTCTTTTGCAAGAGAATGCCAGTAACACCACAACATGTAAAGTTACAACAGAAGAAAAGAAATGTTTTGTTTAGAGTATTCTGTTTCATGAGGGCAACAAGTCAACAGTAAATCCTGACTTTACATTTTGTTGCTGAGTATTACAATGTTGAGGTGGTTAATATTTTTTAAAGAAAATGCCCATTATAGATTTACATTATCTGGGCAGCGTTCATTTCTGTCCAGAGCATACTTGTAGACTATGTGACTGTTCCCTTGGTGACTGTAAACTGCACATTGTGCACTAAAGCACTTATAAGTGTTACATATACAAGATGAACCTTTCTAGTCCGGCACCTTCAGGACCTGACCGGTGCTGAACCACGGGAAGTCAATATTGTTTAGCAGCATTACCAACACTTCCACTGCTTACTGGGCTCTTAGAAGACATTTAAGGGGTAAATTAGAGCTAAATAACAGCACAGAATACTGAGAGCCAGGACTGGTGGCTGTACACAAACTTTATGAGACTGCAGGAAACTTGGCCATACCCATGATAAGTGGACATCCAGCTTACTAACATCATGCCAGACCATGGGTGCTGCTAGACTAGAGAGGTTCAATCTGTAGTAGTGAGAGAATACATATCAGTGACGTTAGCACATTTTCTCATTACATTTGAATCGGTGTTAAAAATGGGGTAGGGTTTACTTGTCAGATAGAAGGCAGCTAGTACTAAAACATTTCCTGCATTAAATCTGCTAGCTAACCCACAGGTACCTTACTAAAAACAAAAATAGGGAGTTGCTACACAATAATTTTTTTTTAAAGTCTAGTTCTTTATCTAGGCACTCAAACTTAGTACACCTGTCTATTACCTCTAGTTCCTTGCTTAAGTGAGGTTGTGGAATTTCCATCTTTGGAGATTTTTAAGAGCAGGTTAGAATACCTGTTAGGGATGGTCTTATTTTAGTCCTGCCATGAATGTATGGAACTAACTTGGTGATCTTTTGAGGTCCTTTCCATTCCTATGCCTCTATGATAAACAAGATAAATGTATGTTTTGCTCTATTGTGTTTGTACAGTACAAAGATACTCTCTTTTAAAAAAGTTTCCTTATCTTTTGAGCAATAATTCCTTTTTTGATGTCTGTCTATATTCAGGTTAGCTCACAAAAATTCATATTGAAGTAATAACCCTGTAAATGGTTTGCTGCTGTTGCTCATTCCCAGGGCTCGCCGAACTGCGGCGAGCCCCGCTTGCCAGCCGCGCTGTCCGGCGATCTGCGCATGCGAAGATCGTTCTGCGCATGCGCAGATCGCCCGAACCCGGCTCTTCCGGGTTACAATCTACTTGCCACGGGCGAGTAGATTGTATTATTTGTCAAGCCCTGCTCATTCCCATATGCTTGAATATATGTGGTGCCTGTTACAATTAGGTCTTCAGTTTTTTTTTTTTCTCCAGCAGATAGGAAAGGGGGTATGTCAGCCATTGGCATTCACCATCTAATTATTACATTTTCAAACACGCACCTTTGTTCTTTCTCTCATGCTATCCCTCCATGTTGGGTGGAGTTCCCCACAAAACTACCTCACTTTACTCCTTAAAAAATCTTTGTTTGCCATGAACCCTATGAAAACATTGACAACAGTTAAGCTAATGTTGTGCTGAAGCCATTACTTTACCTGACCAATATTGTTTCATTGATTACATGTACTTCCCCATCTATCTCTTGTCTTTGATTGTAAGCTCTCCTGGCAAGGGCCATCTTTTTTTTGTGAATTGTCTTGCACAAGTGGGCCCTGGTCAATGACTGGGGTTCCTAGACATCGGCATAAGTGAAAAGAACTCCAAAGAGTAGGGGTCTTATGTGAAGAATTATGGGACTAATTTAATATGTTCTGCATTGTTCAGTATATTCTGTTTTTTAAAATATGTTGTAAAGTTTTTTCCCATTTTAACAATTTACTTGTATTCTTAAAATTCATTGTATCTGCAAATAGGATAGAAGATGTCTACTGAAATTATTAATGAAAAAATTCCACTATGATTTTACAAATGAAAACAGGACAAAACAATTATCGTTATTGCCTACTTGTGAAGTTTCGAATGTGTCATTTAGTAACACTACCTTATTTTTCTTTATGTGCTGTTGCTATATTACAGGAAAGATGGGACTCATCCAAGATTCCTGAGTAATAAGAATGGGTCCAGATGTACCTCTTCTGAATTATTACAAACAGGAGTTCTTCTTGAAGCGCTTTCCACAGACTGTTTTGGGAGGTCCTCGATTTAAATTAGGCTATTGTGCACCTCCTTACGTATATGTGAATCAGATCATTCTTTTCCTGACACCATGGGTTTTGGGAGGAGTAGGAACTCTTTTGTATCAGTTAGACATTATGAAAGACTATTACACCGCTGCACTTTCAGGAGGACTAATGCTTGTTACAGCACTTATTCTCCAGATGACAAATCTGTATGCAAGACAGAAAACAGTGACAGTAGAAAGAATGCAAATTCAGAATACCCTAACGGATGAAGATGAGTATGAATTTTCCAGCTGTGTGGGTTCAGAGACAGTTAAATTTATTATTCCAGGCAAGAAATTTATAATCAATACTGTATTTCATTCTTTTCTTGCTGGGATAATGTGTGGTTTGGGAACTTGGTATTTGCTGCCAAACAGAATATCCTTGCTGTATAATAACATTGGAGGAACTGTTGTGATTTTTGTGTTTGGATGGGTGACTATATGTATAGGAGAATATTCTTTAATCATAAACACCGCTACAGAGACAGCTACTTTTCAAGCACTGGATACTTATGAAATTACTGCTCTGATCAGACCTTTCTATATTTTTGTCTTTATTGCAGTGGATCTTGTACACAGGTAACTACAATGTTTATATAACTGTAATGTGGGTTTATGTATGCTGTTTCTTGGTAGATGCTATGAAACAACTCTCCTGAAGATATGTATTTGGAGATGTCAGTCAATTGGAAAAATCCAGAAGAACCCTAGAAAATTATACAATAGAACATAATGTTTTATTTTGCGTTTCTAGAAAATTAAGAACTGGATATCTTTTGAGAAAAGTTAGGTGAGACTGAAGTTACAGATTTAGCAGAGCTAAAGTAGTTACCCTCAGTCTTTTAAATTCATTATTCTTGGAAGTAATTGTTTGCCTTACTGTCTTTTTAAGGATCAGTTAATAAGCAGTACATTTTTTACAGATTTTAATTGTCTTAACATAATTTATACCATATATAGTCAGAAAAATTTAGATCTGGATTCAAACTTTGCACTTCTAGATGTCAGTCTGACAATGTTCAGGAATTAATTGAAATATATTTATTTTTATGATGTCATTTTTCAAAAAGTCTGACTATTCTCTCATTTGGATATGAGATACATAACTTGTATACTTCTGGACTTAACAGTATCTTTCTTTCATAAGAGTCAAATCATCTTTTTTTCATCCAGGTTTACGGTTAACATACCAGTTTTAGAACAGACAAACCAGATTTTGCACATCTTATTTCTGTTTTTGCCACTTTTATGGGCATTGGGGATTCTGCCCCCACTTGATGCACTTTTTCTATGGGGAATGGAACAAGTGTTGGAGTTTGGCCTAGGAGGTTCACCCATGTCAAGTAATATAAGGTAAATGTTATTTACATAATAATCAAATATATTAATATACTTTATAACCTTTTTTCTTTTCAAGCAAATCTTTTTTTTTTTTCTCCTTCACAGGTTATTAGTAATGTTTCTCATTTCTGCTGGAACAGCTATAGCGGCGTATTTTATTCCCAGCACTGTTGGTGTGGTCCTCTTCATGACTGGATTTGGGTTCATACTCAGTCTTAACCTAAGTGAGATTGGTTTAGCCTATAAGCACACTACAGTCAGCCATTTAACTTCCAACAAGTCTAAGACTCTATCCTGTGGTCCTAGGATATACTTTGAGTGGAGGGAATTATTTTTCTATTTGACTGTCTTGACATTGGCTCTCATAGAAGCCAGCTTGCTGCATCACTTTGCTGGTTTTTCATTATTTTCCAGAGCCGGTCCCCAGGCTATAGTGAGTTACATTCTGATCATATTACTTATAGTTATGTTGCTTCTTAGAGAGATTCAGGGAGTGTACTTGTTTGGAATCTTCCGAAATCCTTTTTATCCAAAGGATGTCAGGACTGTGACTGTGTTCATGGACACACAAAGAAGGCTTATGGAAGTTGGTGTTGTCAGAAGGATTTTACTAACACTAGGTAGGAGTACCTGTTATATGCTATATGTAAGATTATTAAAGGGAAATGTAAAATATGGCAATAACATTTCTTTGAGTTAAAATGCATGAGCTGACTTAAATGACTTAAAGTTTGCATTAAAGTTTTTTTAGTCTTGTATGCCCAATTAATGGGTCCAGATTTTCAGAAATGACTTGTGACTTAAGGTGAATGAATTTTGTGGAGGGACTAACTTTCAGAGTGTGTGCGCTCAGTGCTCTCTGAAACCCAGCCTCCTTTAAAGGAATGTAGATATGGAATCCATAAATGGTCACTTTTGAATCTCTTTGCTGTAGCTTTCATAATACAATTCTAAAAGAAAACAAAATTGAGGGGGTTGCAGAGGTTTCTCCAAGGCTCTTGTGTGGGACAAGAAATGAGAGGTTCAGAGTGTGGGAGGGAATTCTCAACTGGGGAGTGGGCTGGGGTATGGGAGAACTCGAGCTAGGGGTGGTGGGATGAGAGGTTTGGGGTCCTGAAAAGGGCTCCAGGTTGGGGCCAAAGAGTTTGGAGTACAGGAGCAGGCTTAAGTTTGGTGTGTCTCCTCTGGATTGGGGCTGGAGATAGGATGTGGGAGGAGGTTCAGGGTTGGGATATGGGTGCAAGCTCTGGGAGGAAGTTAGGGTGCAGGAGGGAGTTCTGAACTGGGGCAGAGGGTTGGGGTGCTGAGTGGCACTTATCCCAGGCAGCTCCCAGTCAGTGGCCCAGTGGGGCTAAGGCAGGCTCCCTGCTTGCCCTGGCTCCATGCTGCTCTTGGAAGTGACTACCATGTCCGGTCCCTAGGTAAAAGGGCCAGGTGGCTCTGCGCAATGCATGCTGCCCTCACGGCTCCCTTTGGCCACCATTCCCGGCCAGTGGGAACTGTGGAGCTGGCACTAGGGAAAAGGGCAGAGCATGAAGCTTCCCAGATCACTCCTGTGCCTAGGAGCTGTGGGGGATGAGCCAGCACTTGTGGTTCCAGCTCTGGGGAGGTACACCGGCTTCTTATCCATAGCATGGAGACTTGCTGCAGGCAAGATGAGATGAAGCAGTGATCTGGATCTGAGCCGCAGGTTCCCCACCTGTGATGCAGATATAATTCTTGAGTACTTGTTTCGCTCATCAGAATATTCCCATTAACTTCAGAGAGACTAATCACAAGTTAAGCATAGGTGTAAACATTGGAGGGATGGGCCCTTTGTATGGATATATCACCTGATTTTAAGAATTTGTTGTTTTGTTTTAAGGGGGAAGAGAAATTTTATTTTAAAAAAATTACTGACTTATTGGTGGCGATTTCCATTCTGCAATGAGCTCATCGCAGGATCTGGAGCGAATTTATGGACTTTGGTAGACATTGAAAAGAAAAACATTGATGTTTCTCTCATGTTTTTTCCTTTTAATTGCAGTTTCTCCATTTGCTATGATTGCATTTCTTTCATTAGACAGTTCCCTACATAGTCTTCATTCTGTTTCCATTTGCATTGGATTCACAAGAAGCTTTAGAATGGTAATTTTAAATTTTTCTCATTTGTTACCTTTGTAGAAGAAACTTTTTCCAAAAGAAATAAGTGACTTGGAAGAAATACTCCAGGTCAAGAATGAGAATGGGCAGCTTCTTGGTACAACAAATAATTGGTCTCTGTTTTAGGTTTGGCAAAATACAGAGTGCGCCCTGTTGGAGATGGTGGTTGTAGCAATAGTGCAGATGTTGCTATTTAATACAGATGTGTGGTGGAACAGAAGCATTGATACAGGAATCAGACTGTTACTGGTAAACCTAATTTTAATTTTGATTAAGCAGCTAGCTACAGGTTGTACCTTCCTAAAGGGGGGCTCTCTGGTCCGGCATCACAAATGTTCCTGGACTAGAGAGCCTTGGCCGGGAGCTTGGTGTCAGGGCAGCTTGCTTCAAGTAGCCTTGTCGGGCAGCAGCCAGTTGGCGGGAGGGCCCACTGTCTAGGAGCCCTGCTGGGGCTGGTGGCAGCAGTGGCGCTGGAGCTGGCAGCGGTCTGTCCAGCGCCGAGGCCAGAGCTCTGCCAGTGACAGGAGTCTAGTGTCTGGCAGCCTGGATGGGGATGGAATCGCAGGCAGCAGTAACTCAGACAGGGATAGAGCTGCTGGTGTCCAGTAGCCTAGAGAGGGCCAGAGCCACAGGGTGTCCAACGGTCGCAGGGTTGGCAGCGCTGGCAGCAGCCAGATGGGGCTGGGAGCTTAGCCAACCGGTGGTAGGAGGACTGGCTCGGTCTGGTGGTAGGGGAGCCAGAAGCACCAACGGTGGGATGGGGCAGCAGACTACAGGGGCCGGTGCCAAGGGACCTCCCCTGGTCTGGCAGAATCCCTCATTCAGGACTAGTCAGGTATTGCTTGCTATACTTTTCTTCCCTGCTTCCAGAATTAGGGCTCAGGGTTTATGGATATGGAGACTGAAACTCTGTAGATGTGGATTTTCTCTTGGTTTAGTAGTTAATTTTAAAAGAATGTTAAGTGTATTAAATAAAGCTATGTAAACCTGAAAATATGTAAACCTGAAAATATTAGCAATGTTGAATGTGACCAGATACCTAAGAAAAAAAATTGATTCTTGTGTGCGTTTCTACAGGTTGGTGTAATTCGGGATCGATTACTTCAGCTGATCTCAAAACTACAGTTTGCAGTAGCTGTTCTCTTGACATCATGGACAGAGAAAAAGCAACGTCGGAAATCTACTGCCACCTTAATTACACTCAACGTTGTTTTCTTCCCAATTGTATTGGCCTTCATAGCTGTCTCTACACTGCTTTCTTCTCCCTTGGTGCCGCTTTTCACTCTACCAGTATTTTTGATTGGATTTCCCAGACCTATCCGAAGCTGGCCTGGACCTGTGGGTGCAACTGCGTGTGTTTGTTCAGATACCATATACTACCAGCAGGTGGTTCCAAGTTTGTCCACTGCGCTGCAGTCTGCACTAGCAGCTGGTAGTTTAGGTAGGTAAACTAAGCAACTGTGTAAAATAAAGCATTTAACTGTGTTATCTCCTAATTTTGTTTAGTCTTTGTTGGAGAACATTGTGATTTGCAACATCTAATCAAAATAAATGTGCTACTACTTAGATTAAAATTTACAGTGCAGTGTGCCAGGGCTTATTCAGTTAAAAAGTGGATGGCTTCTGAAATTGCTGCATTCTCTAATAGTGTGCTATGGTTCAATACAGTACAAAGTGGTGGCACAATCCTTTTGCACTTGGCATTCCTTATATTGAACGAGAGGATATCTTTCTGAAAGATCTACCCAGGCTCAATTAAAGGCTGTGGACTTAAAACAAGAATCACTTGGTAAAATTCTGTGGCCTGTGTTATGTAGGAGGTTAGACTAGAGGATCATAGTGGTCCCTTCCGACCTTACAAATTTATGAAAGGGTATAGCATGTCTTTATTTTTATTATACTAAAAACAAGATGTTTTTCTCACAGAAAAGATAATTGATCTAGACACAGTATTTGGATCCAGATTTACACCTTAATTTCTTAGCTTGAACAGACATAAAGGAGTTTAATGTAAGCAGCAGTTCTGCAGAAAGGCCCATCTATACCGAAGAAAACATGACAAAAAGCAGTGTACACTTTCCGGTAGTTCCAGCTGATTGTAACAGCCAGGAATAAGCCTCCAGCTCAAGCAGTATAGTTTACAATAGCTCTTCATATTGCAAGAGGAAACCACAAGCACTGCAGCTGCCCTAGTTCTGCTGGCAATTCTGACCTCCATTCCACAAGGCATTGGCCTTATACTTGCAAGTTGCCCCAAAAGCCCTAGCTAGTAATAGATGTGGGCACTGCGGGATATATACATCAGGAAGCTAGGAATCTAAGCAATACCTGTGCTGTCCTTGGCCAGCCCAAACTGGTTCTGGCAAGATCAGGGTTACTCTGTAAATGTGCTAGGCTGTTGAAAGGACATCACAGACCACAAACTATTTCATACAAGAGTGTCTTTGCAATGGTTTCCTCAATGTATAGAAGAAACCTTAATCAACAGAATGCCACAGTAAAATAACTTTTTCGTTCTCTTTTTTTAGGTCTCGTCTTACCTGGCTCACACTACTTGTGCCGTTTTCAGGACAGACTGATATGGATATTGGTGCTAGAAAGAGGCTTCACATACTGCTGTGTGAATATTAAGGTGAATATTTACTGAAAACGTACTTAGTCATGTTTTGGAAACATTTGTTTCTGTGTAACTTCCTGTAATAGCACAAGTAACACAATTTACATTACATAAAGCAAGAGGTGTTCTGGGTGTAACTAATTTAGTTTTGTAACTGATAGTATCTCTTGTGGTGCACTGTTAAGTCATTTAAATGATACATTTAAAAAAATTCCCCACTTCCCCTCCCAATCTCCCCCGGCCAGTCCCGCTGCCCCTGACCTCGCATCCCCCCGGAAGCCCTGCTTCCACAGGCCCCCGATCTTCTCCGGCCAGCCCCACTGCTCCTGTCCAGCCCTGGTTCTGGCAGCTGGTTCTCCCCGGCCCCCACCATCTTCCCGGCCAGCCCCGCCCCCAAACTTGCGTCCCCCAGCAGCCCTGCTTCCACAGGCCCCGATCTCCCCTGGCCAGACCCGCTGCCCCCAACAACCCCCCACCCCCCCAACTAGTCCTGCTCCCAGCCAGTCGGTTCTCCCCAGGTCATCCAGATCTTCCTGTATAATATCCAGATCCTTTTCTGAATTGGCAATACCTCCCAACTTTGTGTCATCCGCAAATTTTATCAGGACACTTCCACTTTTGGTGCCAAGGTCAGCAACAAAAAGATTTTTTTTAATGTGTGTATATTTTTGGGCTGCAAAAAACAGTACTGAAAAAAATGGGTTCCAACTAAAGTAAAAAGTTTGGGAAACCCTGGTCTAGCCAGCCTTCTGTCCATCTTACAGTCCATTTATCCAATCCATATTCCCTTAACTTGCTGGCAGAATATTGTAGGTGACCATATCAAAAGCTTTGCTAAAGCTGGCACTGGGGGATTTGGGAGGACCAGAAACAACTTATTTGAATATTCATCATTTGCTTAATAAATATGCAAATGAATGTTACCAGTCCTCCAAAAGCTCATTAATGGATTTACTGGTCCCCGTATAAAAAGTTTGGGAACCCCTGACATAGAAGTTGAAAAAAAAAAAATCTAATTAATTACTAAGTATTGTATCTCACTCATCCTGTGG
Organism: Rafetus swinhoei; assembly: GCA_019425775.1. NCBI lineage: Eukaryota > Metazoa > Chordata > Testudines > Trionychidae > Rafetus > Rafetus swinhoei. The sequence continues at coordinate 122,918,135 of CM033446.1, read as the reverse complement.
CTCAAGACTTAAAAAAACAACAACACAATTATATGGTTGTTCTGTAAGAACATAAGAACAGCAATACTGGGTCAGACCAAAGGTCCATCCAGCCCAGTACCCTGTCTACTGACAGTGGCCAATGCTAGGTGTCCCAGAGGGAGTGAACCGAACAGGTAATGATCAAGCAGTCTCTCTCCTGCTGTCCATCTCCACCCTCTGACAGAGGCTAGGGACACCATTCCTTACACATACTGGCTAATAGCCATTAATGGACTTAATCTCCATGAATGTATCTAGTTCTCTTTTAAACCCTGTTATAGTCCTAGCCTTCACAACTTCCTCTGGCAAGGAGTTCCACAGGTTGACTATGTGCCATGTGAAGAAGAACTTCCTTTTATTTGTTTTAAACCTGCTGCTCATTAATTTCATTTGGTGGCCCCTAGTGCTTATATTATGGGAACAAGTAAATAACTTTTCATTATTCACTTTCTCCACACCACTCGTGATTTTATAGACCTCTATCATATCCACCCTTAGTCTCCTCTTTTCCAAGCTGAAAAATCCTAGTCTCTAATGTCTCCTCATAGGGGACCCGTTCCAAACCCCTAATCATTTTAGTTGCCCTTCTCTGAACCTTTTCTAATGCCCGTATATATTTTTTGAGATGGAGACCACATCTGTACGCAGTATTCAAGATGTGGGCGTACCATGGATTTATATAAGGGCAATAAGATATTCTCCATCTTATTCTCTATCCCTTTTTTAATGATTCCAAACACCCTGTTTGCTTTTTTGACTGCCGCTGCACAGTGCGTGGATATCTTCAGAAAACTATCCATGATGACTCCAAGGATCTCTTTCCTGATTAGTTGTAGCTAAATTAGCCCCCATCATACTGTATGTATAGTTAGTCATTTTTTCCATTGTGCATTGCTTTACGTTTATCCACATTAAATTTCATTTGCCATTATGTTGCCCAATCACTTAGTTTTGTGAGATCTTTTTGAAGTTCTTCAGAGTCTGCTTTGGTCTGAACTATATCTTGAGCAGTTAAGTATCGTCTGCAAACTTTGCCACCTCACTGTTTACCCCTTTCTCCGGATCATTTATGAATAAGTTGAATAGGATTGATCCTAGCACTGACCTTTGGGGAACACCACTAGTTACTCCTCTCCATTCTGAAAACTTACCATTTATTCCTACCCTTTGTTTCCTGTCTTTTAACCAGTTCTCAACCCATGAAATGATCTTCCCTCTTATCCCATGACAACTTAATTTATGTAAGAGCCTTTTGTGAGGGACCTTGTCACATGTTTTCTGGAAATCTAAGTACACTATATCTACTCGATCCCCCTTGTCCACATGTTTGTTGACCCTTTCAAAGAACTCTAATAGATCAGTAAGACATAATTTCCCTTTACAGAAACCATGTTGACTTTTGCCCAACAAATTATGTTCTTCTGTGTGTCTGACAATATTATTCTTTACTATTGTTTCAAGAAGCAAAGGTAACATGATTAATAAAATGCAGTGTTCTAAAGAAAGTTCAGATTTATTGTGTATTTAATACAGTATTGTGGTCTGAGTACAATGGGTGCTATTAAAAAAAAATCTTCACTCCATTGGTACCAAAATGGAAGTGTCTTCAGTTGCTGGGAATAATTTTTTATACAAGAAAATAGTATCTGTTTGCTCTTTGTCCCAACAAGCAATGCTAAGATGACTTGTTTCCATTTGTGCTATAGGGGCTAGAATTGCAGGAAACTTCCTGCCACACTGCTGAAGCCCACAGAGTGGATGAAGTTTTTGAAATGGCCTTTGAACGTCAGGATCATGCAGAGACTTTCACACTCAATCTTCATTTTGGAAACATTTTAACCCCTTGTACAGCTCTACCTGTGAGACTATATTCTGATGCCAGGAGCGTCTTGTCTGGAATCATTGATTCACATGAGAACTTAAAGCAACTGAAAGATGATTTGATTAAAGTGCTTATATGGATGCTTGTCCAGTATTGCTATAAACAATCAAAAATGTGTGAGAAGCTGGACAAAACAACAAAGAACAAAGAAGGGTCATTTCCATTAGCCCAGCCCAAAACATTTAACAGTGCAGTAGAAAAACCTAGGCCCACAATGGATGAAGATACCTTAAGTGTAGGTACAATTGCGGATTGGACAGATGATAGTGATCTTTTTGATCTTGAGCCCAGCAGAACAAGAGAAAGAAAAGAAACCGAGCCGTTGGAAACTGCACCAGGAACACTTCTGTCTATTCCAGGATCAGTAGAACTGCAGAGTGCAGTTGGTGCTCTGCAAGAGACAGCACCTGCAGAAAAACTCTACAAAGCTGTTGTGCTGGGACTCCCTGCAGTAGACAAAGGGAAGAGGCAGGAAGTTGTAAGCTTACCTTTAGTTGAATTTAGCTGCTCCTACTCTGAGTTACTAAGCATACCGGAGGAGTGGAGAACTGCACCCATACCTACTTCCAAACTCGGAGAGATGAGGCAGAGGTTTCCAGAAGACTGGTACCATTTTGTTTTGAGTCAACTGGATTTTTTTCATTTGAAAGACAAGCCTTCCACTTTACTTGAAGACATTACTAAAGACAAAGCATTGAAAGAGTTGTACATCCATGGTGTATCGTCTTGTTGTTTTGGTTTGTTTGGATTAGACAATGCTGTTCCTGCTCCTACTCATGTATTCAGAGCATACACTGGTGGCATTCCATGGTGTGTTGGTTTGGATTGGCTAACTGGAAAACCAGAGCTGTTCCAACTAGCACTGAAAGCATTCAGGTAAAGAGCCATGCAGATTATAAATCATAGCACAACACTGTTGGAAGAACATATTTTGCATTTTCCATTATCAATGCCAGCGTTTGAGCTAATTGAAACAACCTGTCAGTGGATTATCATAGCTACATTGCTTTTGATAATTGCTTTGTCCCTCTTTCTGAAGTGTGTACTTACTCTATGCATACTATTGCAAATCTTTCAGATATACATTTAAGCTCATGGTTGATAAAGCAAGTCTGGGTCCAGTAGAGAACTTCAAAGAGCTGATTAACTATCTGGAAGAATATGAAAGTGACTGGTACATTGGCTTAGTATCAGATCTGGAGTGGCAACGAGCAGTTTTACAAGAAAAGCCATACCTTTTTTCTTTGGGACATGATCCTAACATGGTAAGCAGAGGGGGAAAAATGAGTGTGAGCAACATTGTTTTTCCCCCACTATGTATTATTTTAATTATTTTTGCAGAGAAATTAACATCCAAAGAACAAGTGAGTACTTGACAAAATCTGGCATTTGTACTGCTGGAAATTGCTAGACAGCTGTAAAACAGATGCAGCAGCATTTAACTATCACATGGAGATATTCAAGAATTCAGCCATTCAAGAGTCAACAGTTCTAATTAATTATATGCAGCAGTATAGTATAAAGGCCTATATCCCTTTGTTCTTACTCTTATTTAGAGTAAGAACAAAGAGCAGTGCATGTGCCATTATTTGGTTCAATGCATTGCAGTGTTGAAAATCTCCAGTTATTTATCTGTTACTAAAATTATGAAAGAGGCAGTTTTAAAAAGACAATACCCAGAATGTTAGTTATTCCCATTTTATATTTGTCTGAACTCTTATTAGATGATATACTGAAAGTTAATTGTTTTTGCTTTCAAAGGGAGTTTACACTGGGAGAGTGCTTACTCTTCAGGAATTGTTAGTGCAGGTTGGCAAGCTCAACGACGAAGCAGTCAGAGGTCAATGGGCAAATCTTTCGTGGGAGCTGCTGTATGCTACCAATGATGATGAAGAACGCTACAGTATACAAGCTCACCCCGTTCTTCTGAGAAACCTAACAGTGCAAGCAGCAGACCCACCTCTTGGCTACCCTGTTTATTCATCTGCTCCTCTCCATGTGCCTCTGTTGTAGGCTGTGTATAATGTAGGGTTTGGTTTTGCTTTATTTCCTATCTTTAAGTGGGAAACCAAATACTAACGCTGCATTTGTACAACTAGCAACATGAAGATTTCACTGCATTTGATGGCAGATCCCAAATCCAGGGAACCTAATTTGCACAAAAGAGGTGCTAGCTGGAGGCAAGAACTTTAGAAACTCTTTTTCACTGCTGGAACTACTTAAACCCTATTCCTTATGTGGCTGACAGAACAAGAGACATGTATGTCTTGATCTCCACTTTAAAGAAGAGCAGCATAGCTCTGGTCACTAAGTATTGGTGCATTTTTTTTAAATAGCTTGCATTCATAGGCAGGTACTGCTCGTTGTAATATCATAAACCATAGAGTTGGTAACCAAAGTGTACATATGAGTGTTTATATGAAATTTATTTTTATCATTTAGAATGTTATGGTAAATTTAAATGATTTTATTTAAATGTGTACTACTAGCTGGCCTTTCACATAGGAAGCCTTGAGTGTTTCTATAGAAGTATGTACTAGTTACTCTAAACTTTTCCTCTCCCAGTGTAGACACGCCCTTTATATGGGGGGGGCCTTGTGCAAGGGGGATTATGTGCCCAGAGGTCTCCCCTGTGGTTCTCCCCTACCCCTCCCTGCCCATGGGTACTGCTTCCTAAGTCCACCTGCCCCCTTCCTAGCTCTGCTCTCAGATTTAGTTTCAGGACACCGGGCTTCTGCCACAGGGCCCTGGAGGCTCCTGGATTCCTGGTTGAAAACTGCTATTCTACTGAACAATCTAAGTGTGTAAAACTACTATATTTAGAATGCCCTGCTGAAGGCTCCTCCATTTTGAGAGAACACTTCTTCCAATTAGTAAATAACAGAAGGTAAAGTCCTTTCTGACTTGATGGCAGAGACATTTAGAATTATTGACCATGACCTGAGCCAGACTCTTAAGAGTATATCTACACTGCACTGGTATTTCAGGATACCAGAGGTATCGTCCCTTATTTTGAAATATTTTTCTAAATAATGGACGTGTGCTATTTTGCCATCCTGGTATCCCTCATTGCACAAGGGATGGCTTGAAACAGTGTGTTATTTCAAGTTTAGGGTGCTGTGTAGACAGTTACTTCTCCCACCTACAGAGAGGGGAAGGGCCTTCCCTTAACCTAAACAGTGCATGGCTGCGGGGGAAAGCTATAATCCCTCCAAACTGATGTGTGCACACGTTATCCAGCCTCAGAGCTGCCCCCTTCTAGAACAGCCCCCAGAAGCAATAGACTTTCCCCTCCCTTCCTCTTTGTCTCAGTTGATACTAGTTCTGAATGTCAGTGCAGGGTGCAACCAGCTTGTGGGACTAGGAATTTTCATGTGCCAAGAAGGGAAGAATCTGGGCTGGGGAGTGTAAGATGTGAGAATGGTAGAAATAGAACGACACAGTTTGATTTGTATCTACCCTTCAAAGGTTTGGGAAACTCATATCAGCAGAAAGATCACAACCGGCTTCCTGTCCTACCAGTGGAATAAATTAAATTTAAGGAATGAATTAATAGAAGGTCCTGCAAAAGTAAAGCAGATTGTTTTTATTCAGGAAATATTCTTTAAAAAAATTTCATTTGTCAGGTTACATGATAGCAAAAAATAGGAGTATTAAGGAATTTTTAAAAAAGCAGAGACCTTAACTTGAAATATACGAATAGAGGACAGAAACCTCTCCCACATGCAATTACTCGCTTGGTTTAGTGGGATGTTGTGTAGGTTCCTCCTCAAGCTTTCTTCTTCTGAGAATAGGAGACATCAGCATCCTGTAATAAGAACACAAACACCTTTTAAGCAATGTTTTTCTTCACTCTCTACTTTCATTTAGATGTGGAAATCCTTTGCACAAGATGGAGTTAAATAAAATCTCATTCTACTTGTATTAGTATGTGATCAGATAGTGCCAACAGTGTTCCCGCTAAGGTGCACACCAAGAATTTGAGAACATAACGGCCATACTGGGTCAGACCAAAGGTCCATCTAGCTCAGTATCCTGGCTGCTGACAGTGGCCAATACCAGATGCCCCAGAGGGAGGGATCACAATAGGTAATCCTCATGTGATCCCTCCCCTGTCACCCCCCTCCAGAGAAACAGAGGCTAGGGATACCATTTCTACCTATCCTGGCTAATAGCCATTGATAGATCTAACCTCCATGAATCTATCTAGCTTTTTTTTAAATCCTGTTAAAGTCTTGGTCTTTACAACATCCTCTGGCAAGGAGTTCTACAGGTTGACTCTGCACTGAGTGAAGAATAACTTCCCTTGTTTGTTTTAAACCTGCTGCCTATTAATTTCATTTGGTGACCCCCCGTTTTAATATTGTAGGAATAAATAGGTAACTTTTCCTTACTCACTTCTCCACACCAGTTATGATTTTATATACCTCTATCATATCCCCCATTAATCTCCTCTTTTCTAAACTGAAAAATCCAAGTATTTTTAATCTCTCTTCATATGGGACCCATTCCAAACCCCTAATAATTTTTGTTGCCCTTTTCTGAATCTTTTCCAATGCCAATATATCTTTTTTGAGATGAGGTGACCACGTCTGTATGCAGTATTCAAGATGTGGGCATACCATGCCTTTATATAAAGGCATTAAGATATTTTTTGCTTTTCACAGTCTGCTTTGGTCTTAGCTATCTTGAGCATTTTGGTATCATCTGCAAATTTTTGCCACCTCACTGTTTACCCCTTTCTATAGCTCATTTATAAATAAGTTGAATAGGATTGGTCCCAGGACAGATCCTCTCCATTCAGAAAACATTTATTCCTATCATTTGTTTCCTGTCTTTTAACCAATTACCAACCCATGAAAGGACCTTCCCTCTTATCCCATGATAACTTACTTTGCTTTAGAGCCATGGTTGAGGGACCTTGTCTAAGGCTTTCTGGAAATCTAAGTATACTATATTCACTGGATCCCCCTGGTCCACGGTTGTTGACCCCCCTCAAAGAACTCTAGCAGATTAGTAAGGCATGATTTCCCTTTACAGAAACCATGTTGACTTTCCCCCCAACAAATTATTTTCATCTGCGTGTCTGACAATTTTATTCTTTACTATAGTTTCAACTAATTTGCCCAGTACTGACAATAGATTTACCAGTCTGTTATTGCCAGGATCACCTCTAGAATCTTTTTTAAATATTGGTGTCACTTTAAATCAACTTCCATACCTAATGACTGGAAGATAGCTAAAGGATCAGTTAAAAACCACAGTTAATAGTTCTGCAATTTCCCATTTGAGTTCTTTCAGAACTCTTGGGTGAATGCCATCTGGTCCAGATGACTTGTTACCATTAAATTTATCAATTTGTTCCAAAACCACCTCTGATACCTCAATCTGGGACATTTTGCTATTACATTTTGGCTAGCTGTTCTTCAAACTCCTTTTTGGCTTATCTTTTTTTTTTTTTTTTTTTTTTTACACTTAATTTGACAGTCTATGCTTTCTTCACTAAGCTTTGACTTCCACTTTTTACAAGATATCTTTTTGTGTGTCATTGCTTCTTTTACTTGGTTGTTGAGCCACGGTGGCACTACTTTGGTTCTCTTACAGGTGGTAAATAGAGCCCTACTGCTATATTCTTAGTATTGGAGCATGGAATTACTAGCCACAGAGTTTCTATGGAACATTTTGGCTCCTTTAAGATTTTTACTTCATTTGACTCTACATTTTCTTTCATGTATAGTGCCACTCCCCCACCACCAGGACCTGTTCTCTCCTTCAGATATATTTTGTACCTTGGTATTAGTGTATCCCATTGATTGATTGTCCTCATTCCACCAAGTTTTTGTGATGCCTATTATATCAATATTCTCCTTTAAAACTAGGCACTCTAGTTCACCCATTTTGTTATTTAGATTTCTACCATTTGTGTATAAGCACTTTAAAAATTTGTCACTATTTATCTGTCTACCATTTGCTGATGTGTTAGACTCTTTTTCATTTGATTGTGTCTCATCTGATCTGACCCATACATCCATCCTCTCCTCCTGACAAGAACCTAGAGCAGACCTGGGCAAAATGCAGCCCACCAAGCCACCGGGTCCGGCCCGAAGAGGCAGCGGGGAGCCGCAGGCAGGCTCCCCAGCCACACGCACTGTGCAGAAAAGGGGCTGCAGGGCTCCGTTTCTGTTCTGAAACTGGAGGGGGGAAGTTTTAGGAGCAGAAACCAGCCAATGGGAGCTGCTTGATAGAATAACAAGCAGCTCAGAAGAATCACGCCCCCTGTCCTGGGCTCAGTTATTCATGAAGCACATGGCCAGGCAGGCTAGTTTGGCAGCTGACAAATAAGTCTTTTGGCCACAGCCTGCTTCTGGCACCCCTGCCCCTTCCTGCCCCACTCATCTGCTCCTCCCCCCCCCCCCCCCCCATTACACCCATACTCCTCCCAGATGTGGCACACCCCAACCTCCTGCCCTAGATCACAAGTCCCTCCTACCCTAGGCCACATCCCAAAACCCTGCATTCCAGTCCCCTTCCCTAGGACATAACCATCTTCATCCCAACTTCCTCCCAGACTCCAGTCTCCCTCCTGCACCCCAGTCCCTTACCCCAAGCTCCCTTCTGCACCCAGCCTCCATTCCAGACCCCGCAACTCCATTAACATAATGGAAGAGTGTGGCCCTTGACCACTTTCCCAAATCTTGGAGTGGCCCCCCCCCCATCAAAAATTGTTGCCCACCCCTGACACAGAGTATTTCTATTAATAGACCCTCCTCTAAGAGATGTCTCTGTCCGACCATGTGCTCCTCCACACCCATCAGCTTTCCCCCAATCCTAACTTTAAAAACTGTTCTACATACAAACTTTTTAATGTTAAGTGCCAGCAATCTGGTTCCATTGTGGTTCAGGTGGAGCCCATCCTTCCTCTATTGGCTCCCCCTATTCCCAAAGCTTCCTCAGTTCCTAATAAATCTAAACCCCTCCTCTATACACTATTGTCTCATCTGCGAATTGAGACTCTGAAGCTCTGCCTTGCCTTCCTCAGGAGGGCTATGCAGTGGCTGTTTAGTTGCTCTGGGGCAGGGCCTGTGGAGGGTGGTTGCCCCCCTCCCCAAGCAGCCACCAAACAGCCGTGGCCTTAGCTTCAGCCCTTCTCTAGAGCTGGAGGTGCAGGCTGCGTGGCAGGGGGCAGCTGTTCCAGCAGCCCCAGCTGGGCCCAGAGCCCCATGGCTAGCAGCCGCTGTTCCAGCGACCCTGGCCAGAGCTGGAGCCCCATGGTGGATGGTAGCTGTTCTAGCGGCCAGAGCTGCCACAGCTGCTGTGGGAAGCCGCCAAAGACTCCAGCTGCCTGTGGACGCTCCCGCTGGATGGGACCTGGAGCGGGACATGGTGGCAGCCAAGGAGTTCGTGTTGCACAGCCTGCAGGAGACAGGTGAGAGCAGCCAATGCCCAGCCCTTACTTTGGAGGCAGCATGTTCACATAGTGCTGCTCACTCCGGATTGGGCTACTGGTTTCTGGCATCACCCTTGGCTGGCCCCTGCCCCAGACACGCTCCAGAGACAGCAACTGCCAGCTCGTCCTTTGCCCTGGGGTCAGGGAGGTCAGGACATGGGGCTGGACTGAACAAGTGGCCCAACACTCGGGGCTGGGAAAGATATGAGAGCCTGGTAGCAAAAATAAATCTATCAGATGTTCTTGGGGGCAGGGACCCCGCGACTTTGTCTCTTGTCTAGTCCCATGTTTGTTTTGAAACTTAATCCCTAAAATGTGCTAAACTGGCCCTCAACCGTTAGACAACACTGTAAACATATGCCCCCGTTCCCTGCTATTCATCCCCTGTGCATTTCATAATCCCACTAGGATGAGCCATTAGTCAGAGCTGAAGACAGGCGGTGCTGGTTGAGGGGAAGAATAGAGCTACCTAAAAATTGATGGTGCTAGGGACAAAAGTTCCTGAAAACTTTCTCCTGAGGTTTGATTGCTGGGGGTTTGCGCCACCATTTATTACTGGTGTTGTGTAGCAGCATCGCACACATCTTTAAGGGAAACAGCTTATTATTCAAACTTTGCAGGTATATGGGGGGGGAAGGGGAGGTGATGTCTTTTTACCTGATGGGATGGTTCAGTAAAGTGGCACTTAGGGTCAGCCATAATAACAAGGATGCTTGGGTGAAAGTTCTGACTTAACAGCTCTTTTTATTCTTTGTAAGTGGGAAAGGGCTGGTTTAGTATTCTTTCTTCCATAACATATGTGTGCTCAAATAGGATATTTGTTAGTAACTGGTGGGTGCACATCCAAACAAGTGCACATGACCTCGGTATGGGTACACAAAACTCACTCCGCTAACGGATGGAAAATCTTAGCAGGAACACTGACTGCCAATACACTTGTGCAGAAAGACCAGCTTTCAGTGTGCATGTGAAATTAACTTTTGCTGCTTGATTGTAGAGTGCATAACCTTTCTCGTCAGAGGTTTTTCCACCTAAATGAGGCTTTTGCTTCAGACAGATTAAAGTATGTGACAAGCAAAAACTTGGAGGAAAGTAAGATTGATAGCCTGTCTGAATTCCAAATATATTGCTCAAGTCATTTTAAATATTATAGTAGTACAGGTGAGAAGTACTGTGTATATTTAGAGCTGGATACACATCTGCAGTGCAGGCTACATACACTTGAGGTGAAATGTTTTGTCATAAGAATACTGACTTCACTGTTCTGCTGTTTGATCAACAATATAACCCATGAGGCTGTATAGTTAGCTGTGGATTTGCAGGGCTCTATCTACTTTATATCTGTGGGTATCCACATCTGTGAATGCACACATCTGCAGTTAATTTTTGAGGCTCTGGATGCGGATACAAATTTTTGTATCTAGAATCCTGCAAATCTGTGGGTATCCACATCCATGAATGTCAATGCGGATATCCATGGCTCATTTTTGTAGATACAGATACAAACTGTGTGTGTCAGCACAGGGCTCTATGTATATTCTCATGCAGTGTGAAAGTTGGTAGTGATCAGGGATGAAGATGAATAGCAGACCCAGAGTACAGACTGCATTGATAGCTGAAGTCTATACAGATAAATTAAAGGCTATACAAAAACACCCATTTTAGGAAGGGCTTACCACTCCACTCTTGAAGTTCTGTATTCTTATTTTACCCATCTTGTTCAGAAGCCACCATGCCCATGTGGGTGCGTAGTGCCAGAGGTAGCAGACTGCTAGGTATGGGTGATCGCTGATCCAGGCTTCTTTCAGATCATTTACCATGCTGACCAGTGTAAGCCGAGCACAGCGATCAGTTGGCATTTTGTGGGACTGATCACCAGTGTTTTCTAGCAACTAGAAAGAAAAAAGAGGAATAATTAAATGCTACAGAACTTTTACTTGGAGGAAATTTTTTTTAATTCTCCCACTTTAGATTTCCTGTATATGCATCATCATAGCATTTGGGCACTATATACATAATTTAAAACAATGTCTGCCTCAGTGCTGTTCTCCCTTCTACCCTCATTTATGCTGCAGCCTTAAGGGGAAGTTATGCATTATTTCTAAAATGGATCATAGCTCATTGAATACGTATCCTTAAGGATTATAAAATACAAGTTTTCTGTGGCTTCTAGTAAAATAGGCTGGCCAGAAGTTAGATGTATATTTTGGTTTAGATATTTTATAGCAACACCGTAGGATTTGGGGCAAATGAAGTCTAGCTACAATACACCTGGGCTGAAAGTCAGAGCCCAACAGCTTCCTCCAAAAGCTACACAGTGACTCCATCCCAATCGCTACCTGGCCATATGTTGCCCTAAGGCATGAGAGCGGGCTGGAAGATATGCCTGTTCCCCTCTTAGCCTATATCTGCTACTCTCAGAAAAGGGAACACCTTACTGAACTCAGTTCTATGCAGAATACATGCACTTGCTATACATTCAGGCTGTCTCCACACTGGCACGATCTCGCGCAAAAGCGGCCACTCTTGTGCAAAAACTTGCTGCCTGTCTACACTGGCCGCGTGTTCTTGCGCAAGTAAACTGACGTTCTACTGTATAAAATCAGGGCTTCTTGCGCCAGAACTCTGGCGCTCCGCTCAGGAAGAAGCCCTTTTGCGCAGAAACTCTTCCAGAAGAGGCCAGTGTAGACAGGCAACATGAATTTCTTGCGCAAGAAAGCCCTATGGTTAAAATGGCCATCAGAGCTTTCTTGCATGAGAGCGTCTACACTGGCATAGATGCTCTTGCGCAAAAGCACATCTCTTGCGCAAACGCACATGCCAGTGTAGACGCTCTCTTCTGGAAAAGTTTTTGCAGAAGAACTCTTCTGCAAAAGAGTTTTTGCATGAGAATGCGCCAGTGCAGACGTAGCCTCAGACATTTCATTCACTCTTCCATGCAGCAGAACCACATGGATTCTTCAAAGATGGGGGCCACACCAGCCTTCTCATACCAGAATATTAATCTTGTATTGATTTCTGGATGGGAACATCTTCATTGAAGAATAATGAGTAAATCAGCACACTTGTCTTTGTCTATGCCAGCTCCTCCCTTTATAATGGCTTTTGAGCTGAGCCAATGTGCTTACAAATTAAGTCTCCATGCACAGGGAAATAACCAGTGCAAGTACTCGACAACTGGATATAGCAAAGCTGAATAAAAGTGGATTTACTGGTACTAACATCAGAGGATAGGAGTCACACTGCACAGCAGGCTTTAAGACTCTAGAATTCTAAAGAAGCTGGTGTGGATGACATACATTTTAACTTTGTGACCTGTGGATGAACCAGTGGAAGAGTCCACTGCTGGCAAGAGCATTGGTTTACATACTTGCAGCAAATAGAAAGCAGGAGACGCTCATGAGCAGGATTTTATAAATGTTCTAGTTATAATTTAAGATGCGGTGTTGGATCTAGCTGTGATGAAAATGGAAGATCGGTTACATGCATACTTGTTTTGGGTGTCCTTTGTGAGATCCTTAGGCCTACCTTTCCAAAAAGAAGCCCCACACCACTGAACCCCAAATTCATATCAAGGACACCTGCTGGTCAAAAAACACAACCAGAATGCTTTGCAATTTTCTATGCTAACATTTCAATTTTAACCATTCTTTGAATCCAATGAGGTTCAAAATCTGGCCTACTTAAACATGGTGAGCAGCCTGCTAAGGAAAACACTCCCTGATTGATGTGGATAGAGGCAAAACCAGACTTCTTGCCCCTAGATGCCTGAGAGTTTTTAAAGAGTCATATGGAGATGCTGCTCTCCTGAGTTTTGGTCTCAGTAAGGTTCTAATTAGATTGCCTCCACAAAAAATAAAACATTGTGTCTAAAGCTCAGATGTACAGGAGAGGTGGCCTGTTCTCCCCCATGCTGTGGAATTATACTAGGTATGGTTGCAGACAAAACAGTTTTTGCTAATTTCTATTACTAGGAGGGTTTTTTTTTTTGTAGGATATTATAGTTGAAATAGTTTTGGAACTTGAAAGATTTTCTTTGGCTTTGAATAGGAAATAAGAATGCATGCCTAGAAGCTGTTGACAGTAGGAGCTTTGCCAATGATTGCACCATAGAGTCAACAGGCTAGGGAACTTTGTGAGCTGAGCAGACAGAAGTTGCCTATGTGGCAGCTAATGTATTCTGCATTTCAAAGTTCTATGGGACTAATTCAGACCCTTCCCTCGCAGCTGCAAAGGGGCTTCTATGCAAGGAGAACAGGGCGATTCTCACTAACAGGCTACTATACAAGGAGCTTGCAATCACTGTTTTGCTCCATAGTGGCAGGTTCCAGGTTGCCCAGAATGGGAGGGTGTACACCAAATCAAATCACCTACGAAGGAAGGAACACATCTGCACACAGTGGAAAGGAAAGGTACAACATTTGCAAAGGGGTGTAAGGGATGCGATTACATATGAAGTTAGAAATTAAGACCCAGATCTTAGAGGTATTTAAACTAGGGATGTGAATGACTAATTGACTTGTTGATTAACCGATAAGTCTAGGTTACGCCTTACCGGTTAATCAAATTGACGAGCATTTCCGCGCCCGCGCCCGCGCCCCCCTCCCCCCCCGCCCCGCCTCTATATCAGATGCAGCAGGGAAGCAGGAGCTGATGCTGGCGGGGAGCTGATTTCAAAACCAGTTCCCCCCAGCACTGGCTCTCCAGTGCTGCTTGACACCTCCCCACCCTGCACTGCTGCCTCTAGCTATTAGCAATGGAATTTTAGGTTCTTAAGTGTCTAGATCACTTGAAAAGTAAGATTTTAGATTCCTAAATCAATGAGGCATTGCATCATTGAGCACCGTGCCTAAATACCGTTAAAAATCTGGGCCTATGTAATTTTCCTTTATTACACTGGAGGTTATTCATTAGCTGAGAATCTTTGCTTCTGGAAACTTAGTGTTTGCCAGCAGGGAGGAGCTCGATTCTAAATCAGAAAATATAATGAAGGTTTTACTTGGCCTGTAACCAAATTAGCTTCTACTATAGCAGAATTTCAGGCAGAGAAATTCAAAGACCTCCTTACCTTTGAGAGGTCTTCAGTAAAGACATTGTGTATAATTTTGGATTGGACCGGTCCTGGACAGATGTTGGAAATGGTTATCTCAGGGTATTCATAAAGTTCAGGCCGAAGAGAATTAAAAAAACCCTAGAAAAAAGGAAGTTTCATTATTGCCCTTTGCCTCAATTTACCCAATCATAGAATGAAGATAATGTTTAGGTAGCTCACTGTGGTAATGGGAGGTTTAACTTCCTTAATGAGCATTAAACTCTAACTGTGCTGTAGAAATGTCACCTATTGTACTAACAGTGATCACCACTACCAGTTTTTGATCTTTCATGTTTGGTGACCAGGTTGAATGCTTCTCTCGAGACTAAACTAATCGTAAACAACTTGAATAATAAGAGACTGTCTGATGTTACTGCTGCTTCTTTCCTTCAGCCAGCAGCATAAGGATCTCTATACCAGATACTTTCCCCACACTTGCAGTTCTGAGGTCTGCACAACATTCACCGACAGTATTATGGGGCCTGATTTAGAGGTCTTGAGCATCTCTAACACCAAGTGAAGTTAGTGGCAGCACATAGTGCTTGAGGCCTCAGAGTATCAAGGTCCCTAGTGTTTTGTCAAAGGAAGCTGTGCAAGAGTAAAGCCTGCGGGAGCATGGGAATCAACTGCCTATGGCTTCTCTTCATGCAGAGAGCAAGACATGATATAAACAATTCTTTGAAGTGAGGGACATGGATTGTTTGTCACAGGGAGGAGGCAGCACTTCACCAAGGACTTGGAGCAAGTGCTCAAAGCGTCCGATTCTTCACCACGGAATTCAATAAGGAATTTTGCCTTTGCTTCATCTGGAGCTGGGTTAGGCTGTACCTTGGAGACACAGCAGAAAACTGCAAGTGTGAAGCGAAGCTTTAATTACAAGCACTGGTGGTATGTCTATCTACACCGTACTCAGGAGCCATGACGACAGCATGTGTAGCAAAATCTAGCTAGTTACTCAAGCTAACTTTGAACAATATTAAAGAAGCTACAGCACCAGTTGGTGGCCATTCAGAGCACCTACATAGTTCTGGGTTGGCTGTGTTGCCAAGGCTTTACCTCTACTTAAGCTAGCTTTGATCTAGATCTAGCTTTGCTCAAAGCTAGCTTGGGTCTGTCTAGACTCACTGCAATCACACCTCCCAAGTGCTACGTAGACACACCCCACTTATCTGTAAGGTACTGGAGTACACTCTTTCCTAAGCTCTGTAGCTATTAATCTTTGTACAGTAGCTACTTTGGGGAACATGCATGGGCAGTGGGTAATGAAAAGCAAGGGAAAGCAGTACCTTCCCCAAGCGCCATGGGTGGCTCTGCCTACTCTCAAACAGGCTGCTCTCCAGGGTGCCTGTTGAGGCTGGAGGGCTCCAGCATTGGGGCTGTGCTGTCATGGGTGGGGATGGAATGGGGTGGCTAGAGCTAGCTGCTCAGTTCGGGGAGAAGGGCACAGCTGGAGTTCAGGCCAGGCAGAGAAGCTGGGGTCATGGCTGTCAGGCTGCTCCAGGGATGAAGTGGGTTATCTGGGCCAGAGTCAGAGCTGGGGCTGGGCGGCTGTCCAGCACTGGTGAGAAGGCACTAGCATTAGGCAGGCTCCAGTGGCCATAATGGTAGGGGGTCTGAGTTGTAGGAGGCACAAAAGGGGTGAGGCCTTGGACACAAGGGGCAGGTCTGGGGCTTGCATCCCCAAGCCAGGAATTACCCAGCCACCCATGGAAACATGCCATTCAGCGATGTGTTTTCCGGGGAGTTCATCGTTGAAAATTAGTTGATTTATGGCCTGGTGAACAGAATCAGGAATAAACCCACCTAGTACAAATATCCTACGGTTCCATTTGTCACACAGATATCCACATGGCCTATCCTAGCACCACGCTCGTGATGTAAAATCCTGTTTAATTAGTTATCCGGTTAAATGACTGGTTAACTGATTAAGCAGGAGATGGATGAGGGGGGAGGGAGAGGCCCCCACACTGGGGGCAGAGGCTATTCCATCCCTATAGAACTGCTAGCTCCCAGCCCCTGCGGGC
Organism: Rafetus swinhoei; assembly: GCA_019425775.1. NCBI lineage: Eukaryota > Metazoa > Chordata > Testudines > Trionychidae > Rafetus > Rafetus swinhoei. The sequence continues at coordinate 122,901,669 of CM033446.1, read as the reverse complement.
CTGGAGTCAGCAGCCTCACAGAGGGAGGGGGTGCAAAGCAGAAGCAGCTGGGGAGCCTTGCTGGCTCCCAGCCTGAGCGGGCTCGGAGTTGGCAACCCTCCTTCTCCACACTTCAGCCCAGCGCAAGCCTGCCGAGCCAGGAGCCCTCCCCTGCTGCTGCTTCTACTCCCCATCCCTGCACGAGCATGCCCACTCCTGGCCCACGCGGGCTGGGAGCCAGCTGCCCTCCACACACAGCAAGCCACAGGCAGAAGGCTGCTCCCTGGTAACGGTTAACTGTTACTGATTCACATCCCCTATTTCACACCACAGTATAGGGGCATAAACAGGCCAAAATAATATCCCCCAGCACACCAATTCCCATACTGGGAATTAGATCCCTGCTTTGGAAGATGTCTAGCTTAGAATTCATAGCACAGAGATATACTGCCTCAAGAAGCAGGGTTACATTTGGTGCTGCTTGTAGACAGTCAAGGATGTATTTTTTCTTCCACATCTTTGGTTAGTTCTCCTCCTTAACACTGTTTGAAGAGCAACAGTGTAAAAAAAAAATTTTTTTTTTACTCAGAACTGCCACTGAAGTATTCAAAGTCACATTTACTTACAACACTTTGTCTCTTTTTTCTGTTGGTACTTCAGAGCCAACAGCTTTGGGAAGCAAGCTGGAGCCTATTCTGGCTCTTAAAGACCTTAGAAATGCTGTAGTCTACACGGTGCCTAATGCCTACACTGCATAAAAATCCCATGGCAGGCACTGAGACTCCGTGACTCTGTCGAGCTCGTTCGGAGACTCTACTGCTGTGGTTTTTATTTTATTTATTTATTTATTTATTGGGTGCTTTGGTTCTTGCACAGTGGCTGGGAATACTGATCAGTGATTTTATAACATTATTGCTATTCAGAGAGATGCACTGTTAAAAAGAAACCTAGATATTAGGGCAGGCTTCAAAGAAAGCCCCCAATGTTTGAAAGTATGGAAATACACAGGCCACTCAGCAACTCTAATTATGCCGCCTGCTGGCACCCTCACAGGAGTGCATTTCGGGGGAGGATGGTGGCAGAACAGAAACAACACTATCCATCCATCTCTGCTTTCAACTCAATTGACCACAGACACTAAGATGTTCTGCTCCTAACTGCATGGCTATTGTGCAAGGCACCTATTGTAGAAATTTTTGATTAGACAGCAAATTAAGGCATCATTGGTCATTCTTTAGTGCAATTCCATATGCCACCAATAATACAAATTCCTAATTAGACTGAATATTAAAGGCTGTCATTGCCCCATTGAGGCTCCATGTGCTACCAATTATCAAATTAGGAATTTATATAAAGAGCATGCTGAAGTCCATCAGTCTGCATTGTTTATTAAGATTCCATGTGCCACCAATTAAGGATCAGCAAATACAAACCCTAGGCCCAGATCAAGGAATAAGTGCCACTTCAAAACTTAAGGTAAGAGTACTCCTTTATCGTCACACTAGCATTAGACATACATGTCTTTACAAATACAGTATCTTCAAAGTTGACGGTTTGTATTTTTAAAGAATGCAGACTTTAAATGTCTCTGTCACAAAATGAAGACAATAATAGCGTGGTCAGTGAATCAATACATTGACTCTTACACAAAGATATCCATTCCCCTAACCGGAATTTCTTAAAAGCCCTTATAAAAGGTTTTGTTGAAAAACATTACATCTTGCAAAGCAGAGGGCCTGATCCTCCAGGTAGCTATGTGAATAGCAATGCATAGAACCTGTCTCTAGCTGTGAAAGAAATAGAGGAAAGGAGATTGGAGGCTTGTTTTGCTATAGGTTAAGGCTGCTGGAGTGGTAGAATTGTTCATTTCCATGCTTTTGAATGTTAGATTAAGCTAAGGTTAATTCTGTGTCCTGGGGTTTATTTTTTATAATTAACCCACCTTAACACTGCTTAGCAAAGTGCTCTATGTCTAGGGATTTAGAGCCTTGTGTTCACATGGTGATGTACAAGGGTGAACTGTGGTTTTTAGACATAAAAGCATTCAGAATGGAGTTTACAGAAAAGACTATAGAAATGACCCTGGGGGGAGGGTATTCATGTTTATATGTTTTTTTCTCAATGACTTCCAGATCAGCTCTCTCGGTGCAGAGGTCAAAAGCTGACTGTTTAATGGAGAGCTCAAACCTCCACCTATGATCTCAGGTGGTAATGGTATATTTTCTGCCTCTCATCTCTACTGCTAAAGGACTTTTCAGTAACAACTGACACCTGTCTCATGCCTTGGGCACATTCTTTCAAAGCTTATTGACTGGCTTATTGTGCCAGCCCTGTACTTTACTTAGCACCTGACATGAAAGTGCACACAGCAGATATTTGCTTGGTTTACTGAAACAAAATTGTGTAAAATGGAACCTTCTTTATAAAGTCACTGACCAGAACAGCACTGCAGTTTAAGCTGAAAACAAATTACACTTTAGCAGCAAGTCACAGCACAGTGTTGAAGGCAGATCATATCTAACCCCACAAGGTTATGCAAATTCATATGCAACCCTTTCAGCCATTTTGCTTCCAGACCTATTGCTCTGAGAGCCTTCTGCACTGGTGAAGATAAATGCAACAAACTGGAGGGGTGGTGGCATAAGAAAGGGTGGGTCTAATCGGCAGGATGCTGAAAGATACCAAGTATTTCATGAGAGGTGCTGTAGTGTTCCTACTAATTTTTTTAATGTTCATATATGGAATGAATTTTGCAATGTGCACCACTATAGAGGTGATAACACATCACTTCCATACTGGTGCACATGCAAAATTCATTCCACACATGCATGGAGTGTGACTGGGGCAGCAAGGTTCACAGTGTGGTAAGAGGGCTCAGGGCTGGGGCAGAGGGTTGAGGTGTGTGAGGGTAAGGGGCTTGTAGTGCAGAAGGAGCTGTGGCAGGTAGAAAAAGGACTCTCCCCAGCCCTCTCTTGCCACAGCAGCTCAGGGTAGGTCCAGTCAGGTCACTGGTCCCTTTCCCCTGGCCGTGGCAGGTCTGAACTAGCGCTGGATCTGGAGAGGGGAGCCATGGCAGGTCCAACAAGGGTTGGGTTAGGGCAAGGGAGGAGAGAGCCACAGCAAGTGCAAGGCTTTGGGAGAAGCATTTCTCCCCACAATGGCCTTGCATGTTTATGTGGTGCTTAAAAGGGAGCTGTGTGGCCATGCATCTTAGAACTTAGGCAGTGAGCCACGGACCCTCTTTGAAAGCCATGAAAGTGCTCAACATTTCAAAGGACTGGGCCCCAAATTCCCTCAGTTATTCCAGCTCAAGAACATGAATTTTGATCCCCTTCTCAAGGAGTCCCCACTCCTACTCATAGCATTCTCCAACCCACGTACGTATTTCAGCTACTAAAGCTGTAAAGCTCATAGGATTATTCCTATTTCAAGATATGAACAAGGAAACACCCATACCAAAGTGAACACAGTGCACAGTAGAACCTCAGAGTTACTAACCTCAGGAATGGAGGTCGTTTAACTTTGAAATGTTTGTAGTTTGACCATGACATTATGGTGGGGGGTTTTTCAGAAGTTTGTAACTGAACATTGACTTAGCTTTGAAACTTCACTATGCAGAAGAATGATGCTTTTTTAGTAGCTTATATCTAACACAGCACTATACTGTAGTTGATTTTGTCTTTGCTGCTCCCTGATTGCATACTGCTGATTCAAATGAGGTACGTAGTTGACAATCAGTTCATAAGTGAAGTGTTCCTAACTCTGAATGTTACTATAGGTATAAATTATACACACATTACATTCATTAAACTCCTTTATGTTTCTGGACAGATAGTATATATGATCTTTTAGTAGAACAGCCTGGCTTTTACTCCAGTATAAAAGATTTACAAGGAAACAGCTGTCATACAGTATGTTCTACATCATGGGTTCCCAAACTGGTGGGCGTGCCCCCGGGGGGGCGACCCAGCCCCCCCCCCCCCAAGTTTTGCTGCTATTTTTGGTTTTCGGCCCCAGTCAGTTCCTTTTTTTTTTTTTTGCTCAACAAGTTCTGCTGGGGGTGGGGGGCGTGAGGGTTTCTCAAAAATCAAAAAGGGGGCGTGATGCCGAAAAGTTTGGGAACCACTGTTCTACAAGAACTGTTTGGTGGTTTTGGTTGGTGGTTTTTTGCTTTTTTTTTAAATGATTTCACTGTGCCCCTCAACATACAGCAATGTGAATCCTTTTACTGAAACTTTTACTGAGTTTTGTAGTTTTAGGTGTCTTCCTTAATGCTCCAGCTTCTGGAATTAAATTATTAGAAACTCAGCTTTCACTGAAAGGGGGCTCTGAAGCCACACAGTCCAGGAAAAGCTTGAAAGGGGACACACTCCAACGCCAGAAGGCAAAGGATTTTTAAAAAACCCACCAAGATCTTACGGTGGTTAGACCATTTATGATTTTGGGCATAGATGTGGATTTATTTTTTGCCCAGGGTGCTTTCAAACAGGTGTGGGTTTGGGAGGGGCACACTGCCAGTTTTGGGGGTGGCGTTTCATATTCTAGTTACTGAATGAATAACATTGGTATCTTTATTTTAATTACATTGTTATGAACTACATAAATATGTTATGAATGATACTATATTAAAATCATTGCAATCACCTATCAACTATGTTCACTAACATCCCACTTTAAAGACATTATGTCTGACGATAGTTTCTGGATGAAACTGTCAGCCATCTCATTTACATATATTTCCCTGATATAATCTTGATGCACAGTATGGACAGTTACATTAATTAGCTGTCTGTCCCATTGATAAGTGGAGATATTTTTAAGTCTTCTGAAGCTGGAGAACGAATATTCTGCAGTTCAGAATGATACAAGCACAGCAAGAAGGATTCTTATAAACTTCCACTGCTCTGCTTCCAGAGTACTGCAAATGACTCTAGAAACATTTTTTATGGCTAACAGCTAGTTTAGGCCCTGTCATTTTGTACGTATAATTACAATTATATTTTGCCATGTGCACTACTTTGCATTTAACACTGAATTTCATCTGCCATTTTGTTTTCAAGTCACCCAGTTTTGTGAGATCACTTTTGCAGCCTGCTTTGGACTTAAACTCTTGAATAATTTTCTATCATCTGCAAATTTTGCCCCCTCACCGTTTATCCCTTTTTGTAGATGGCTTATGCTGAACAGTACAAGTCCCTGGGGGGCACCACTATTTATTTCTCTCCATTCTGAGAATGGCCATTTATTTCCACTCTTTGTTTCCCATCTTTCAGGATCATCTAAGAACCCTTAATTTAAGAGAACAAAAGGCTTGTTAAATGTAATCACCCTGCCTCTGTTTATAAACTCCCTGTTAGCTGTTAGCTGCACAGAACTACTCATATTCCACACTCAAGCTTTAGGAGGTGCTCGTACCACAAGCCATTTCTGGGTCCCCCTCATCAGTGCTGGCCCAGGAAGCCTGCGCTTTCCCAAATTGCCTTGCGTGGCCCCTGACCCCTTCCTGTTTCCCAGGCTGTGCTGTGGGGGAACGTCTCCCCCTCCCGTGACCAGGGCCCCAGGTTCATAAAGCAGGACGTTTATATGGGCCTGTGATGCCCCAGCACCAGGAATATTCCAGGCGCACTGCCAATCTCACTGCCTGCTGACCCCCACACTCCCTGCCCCCGTGTGTACCCCTGCCCCTCCTGGGCAGCTTAAAATGCCCCAGAGGCCCCCGCCACTGGCAGGACAGTGGGGCTAGAGCTGCTTCCTGCTGTTTGCTTCCTGCAGCCGTGGCCCTGCGGAGGGAGGGAGGGGGGCAGGGTGTTTCTGTGCCATGCGTTGCTCAAGTTTTAAGTTGCCCAGGAGCACATGGGCAGCAGATGGGGTCAGAGGGATGCAGGAAGTTGGGCCCAGGAATATTCCTGGGGCTAGGGCACCATGGGCCCAAATAACTTGCCATCCATGCAGTCCCCTCCTGCAGGGCTGGACTGTCAGCACAGGATCCCCGCTGCGGGGAGGAGCCCTGAACCTCATGGGCTGGAGTCAGGCAAGCAGGGTATGGCTCTGACCCACGGGCTCTGCCTGGGGGGGGGGGGAGGAAACAGCTCCACATGCTGCGCTCTCCCTCCCACTTCCCCCAACTGGGGAAAAGGCAGTGCAGCAAAGATGCCTGGAGGCTTTTCCCTCATCACTGCAATTGGCCGTAACTGCATCCAATAGGAGCAGCAGGGGGTGGGGACTGGGAGTGGCAGGGGGTCACTGAGTCATGTGTGTCCCAAGGAACTGTGCCAAGTATGCTTCCCCCTTCCCCTCCAATCACCCAGACCCCCCCTCTTCACTCCTGCACCCTACCTCCTGCCCAGACCCATCAACCCCCAACCTCCTCTGGCAATCTCCCTTCCACCCATAACCCAAACCTGCTTCCTATCAGCCCCCTCCTACATACTGAATCCTTCAATTCTGGCCCCAATCCAGAGCCTAAGGCAGTTCCACAAATCTACTAGCCTGGGCCCCCCTAGGTTCTGGTGTGCAAAGGGAATGTGAGGAGTGTCTTTCTGCTTCTCAGTTAGGGGCTACCTCAGGTTTGTGTGTGTCACTTTTATGTAGGCCCTGACTGATTTTTGTGTGTGTCAGCACCCCCTCCACCCCGACCCAAAAAAGGTTCCCCACCTCTGCAATGAAGCTTCCTGGAGATACAGGATCCCTGTATTCCGAGACAGCTAATTTAGCTTACCTGGAGGGCATGCTTGCTGGCACAATATCCCGTGGCGAGGGGGGCTCCCATGATGCCCATGACACTGCTCATGGTCACAATCTTCCCTTTCTCCCTTTGGATCATGTGATTCAGGACATATTTAGTTAAGGAGACTGTACCCAGGTAATTAAGTTCCATTATGGCTTGATAGACATCCAGCTTCGTATCCACAAACAGCGAGCGCTGGGAACGTCCACCGTTGTTCACCAAAACATCAATCTTCAATAAAGAGACAACAAATACACAAATACACAAACTCCCCTTTTAACCAACAATGGGTTTTCCTTGAGGGAGCCCAAGTCTTGACCAGCTTCTTTTCCTAATATCTTCTAGCTTTTGTAGCTGCTGCAAGAGATGTGTAAGTACCTCTAGCAGTAGATATCCACAACAATTAAGTCCAAGTTGAGCTTTGTCTAATCTTGGTGCTGGATTAGTAAACAGCTAACAAAAAATAGCTCAATATAACTAATGGATCTTGGTTACTGCTCGGTATAGAGGAACACTTGCAGATTGAAACATGTAAAATTTTTTTTAATGCCAATGATCTTGTAGCAAGTGACATCTAAGGCCCTAGACCTGCAAGATGGTCCATGTGAGCTGACCCTTACATCTTCCCAGAGTTCCACTGGAATAAACAGCAGTGTGGGAAAAAGACGATTACAAAAATAGGACTGTAAAACCATAAAACAGACCAGCGGGCTCTTGCAACATTTCAAAGCAGAAGTGACCTATCGACTAAATGAATAGTCAATGGAAATTTCATTGACTATTCGATTAGTTGATTAATTTAGTTTTAATATCCCTACTTTTAAGCCATCTCCTGCCAGAACTGGTAGCTGCTCCCCCCGACTCCCGCTGCCTCTGATATAGAGCTTTCCACTTCATTACACTGCCTGGATTTCAGATTGCTGTTGTCCCTTTAACTTCACACAGAGCCAGGCATCTGGAGCACAACACCTATGCACAATATTTGATTTTCCCCTACCACATGCTTGATATGTACAATTAGTTTCTGGGTTAATTACATTTCTGTTGTGCATGGTAGCTAACAGATATTACTAACACTGCAAATGAAGCTCTTTCAATTTGATTTATGTTCACTTTTCATATAGGGATGTAAGAAAGTTGTCAGGTTGACTATTTGCATTTATTCGCATCCTCCCTCCCCGCCCCACTGCCTCTGACAGAGGCAGCAAGGGTCGGGGGGGGGAAGCAGGAGCCAGTGCTGGCAAGGGATGGCTTAAAAGTAGGGATGTTAAAATTAGATTAATCAACTATTCTATTAGTCGATAAAGGCGCTTCCGCTTTGAAACATAGCAAGAGCCTGCTGGGCTGTTGCTACATTTCAAAGGCGGAAGTGCTGCACTGCGTTCCGCCTTTGAAATGTACAAAAGCCCCAGCAGGTGTTCTTGTGCATTTCAAAGATTGAAACGCCATGTGGAACCTGGGGTGGGAACTCTTGTACATTTCACATGTGGAACTCCACTGCTGCGCCCCTACCCCCCCTCTCACAGAGCTGGGGGGAACCGGCTTTTAAGCCAGCTCCCCCCAGCACCCTTCTTCCCCTTCCCTCCCCACCCCTCTACCTCTTTCTGATAGAGGCAGCAAGAGGGGGGGGGAGAGAGTGACGAGTCGACTAGTGTCTCCACTATCCAATGAGCAAAAGCTTATCGGATAGTCGACTAGTTGATTAGTTGCTTGCATCCCTACTTAAAAGCCAGTTTGCCCCAGCACTGGCTCCACAGTGCACCTGCGAATGTGCAAATCTAATACTTTGTGCAGCCCGGACTCTGCGTTTAAAATGTAGTAGGAGCTGGGAGGCAGGCTGCCCAGCTCCTACTGCCTTTTAAATTGCAGAGCCATAGTGGGGAAGCTACCTTCCCCTATCGACTAATCGAGTTGTCAATAAATTCCATCAACTACTCAATTAGTAAAATAACCTCATTTTAACATCCCTACTTTCGTTATAATACACACAGTTATGGTTCTTCCTTTTTTTCAGTATGGGTCTAGAAATCAAGTTATATGGCCACAGATCAGGATCAAAGTATTAATTCACAAATCCTTACACAGAAGTTAGGTGAAAGGATGAGCAAATGAGCAGAACTCCACCGAAATCAATGGCATGCCCACAATGGCAAACAACTGTAGGATTTGGTATCCACACAAACATGGATACCAAACATACGAAATAGGTAACCAACCTTGCCAAGTTACTGGAAATAAAAACAAAGCCAACGAATAAAGGTGGGGGGCTAGTGGTCAGGACTCAGCCCAAAGTTCAACTCACTCTGCCAAAATGCTGAAGAACGGTTTTAGTTGCAGCTTCATGGAAACTTCTATCCATCAAATCAAGAGGCAAAACAAAGATATCCTTACTGCTCAAGTTGGAGATCTCTAAAATAAAAAAGTATTTGAAAGAAGCATTCCAGCCAGAACAGTACCAGTAAGGCATATTTCATTCTTGATACTTTAAAGTAGTAAATCCATCAGCCTCATCACCAAAACAGCTTTCAAAAAGAAACTTCATTAAAATGGGAACAGATGTCACACACACACACATACACATCAGCTAATGGAGTCATATAACAATATTAATACCAAGTACCATCTTATTAAATGAAATCGGTTTGAGTACCTTGAACATACCAATGCATTCCATTCTTCAAAGAACGTACACATTCCTTATAAACACTGCAATGTTATTTTAAGTTAAGATTTTAACCAAGACTTTCAGAAGAACGGAGTATCATCCTTCACATTTTGCCTGGAGGTTAAACTGTTCAGCTGTGAGCATTCCTGAGCGCATGCATGGTTTTGTTCTCCCCAAAACTGCCAGGAGCAGTAAAGGCCAGCCTACATACACAGTATCTGAGCCAGAGACTTGAGAACTTTGAATGCTGTTTCTGCTACAGGATGACAGAAATAGATCCCCAAGGCAAAAAGAGGATTAAAATAAAATCTCTATGTGTAGATAGATTATTTGGGAATTAAGCAAAAGACACCAAGGGTATGTCTACACTACACAGCTATTTAAATAGCTACCCCGTGTCCAAGGAATGCACCCATTATTTCAAAATTTTTTGAAATAATGGACGTTGCTATTTCGCCATCCCTGTAAACCTCGGTGCACGAGGGTTCAGGGATGGCTCAAAATAGCACTTTATTTCAAAATTTGGCACCATGTAGATGTGCCAAATTTCGAATAGCCTATTTCGAAATAAAATCAAAATAAGATATGCAATTTGTGCTATGCAAATTGCATATCTTATTTCACGTTTAGGGTGCAGTGTAGATGTACCCTAACTGTTCTGTCTTTTTAAACTCAATTAAAAAAAGTTAGTCATGAAAAATAAATGCAAAGTGGAAAAATTCACAAGTGTAATCACTGGCACATTCTCATGAATTTCACAGGAAGGCCTCATTCATATGGCAAGTTAGTGTAAGCAGACTGGTGCACAGTTGAGTCACACCCTGACTGGCCTCACACTAATATGATATGTGGGCAAGCACTCAGATATGAAGCTTTACTTCAAAGTTATACAAAGAGAAAGAGAGAAAGAGACCCCTCCCCCCCATTACGGTCACTTGATTTCAAATCCCAATAAACTTGTAAGGCTAAACTGACAGTCAGGGAAGGTTAATGTGACTTCAGTGGCTATTTTTAATATCCTCTGACTGGGAGTCATGTGAATGATCTTGAGTACTTCCCACAAGAGTAAGAAAAGCATCAGAAGCCCATCCAGTGCTCCAAGACATGTGAAGTGATAACTTCCTGCCTCTAAGTAAGTAACAGAAAGGTTTAGTGTAAAGCTAGCCAGCAGGGCTTTGGAGCGGAGTCCGGAGCTGGAGCACGGAGCAGCGAGTTTTTGCCCGGAGCTGGAGCACAGAAAATCTTGACTCCTCCACTGCTCCGTTTTTTTTTTTTTTTTTTTCATTTTCAATCCAAAATGAATGATATTTTAGCAAGAAAGTCCTAAAGGTGCCAAAAAGTTTCAGATTATATAACAATTGATATTAACATCTACTTTTCCACTTTACATAATATGTCACAGTTATTCTCACTTCGGCTGAAATCAAGATTTAATGTACAGATACAAAATTACAAAGTTTTTTGGAGATATGTTATTAAAGAATCAGATAATTATCAGACATCCGGCAACACTGCAGACTGCTCCCACCCTTGTGCCAAGGTTAGGCAAGTACGTACTCGCATAGATTAGTTAGATAGTTAGATTAGTAGGTGTTTATTTTCAACCTTGTAATGTGTAGCCTCGTTACTTCCCAACAATTAATGTAGAACAGCGATAGCACGTACTAACGCTACAGCACATACCAAATTTCATTGATATATCTATATTAAAGCGTTTTTGAGATATTAATTAAAAACTTGGAAAATATTTTGAATATTTTTACCGCAAAATTTCATAAGAAAAACTAAATTGCAATTTATAAATAAAAATTTATATTAATTTTATGTATCTTAAAAATACTTCTTACTTCATTAAAACTGCAAGAAACAGGTTAAAATATTAAAATATACTTTAATAATAATTTTGTGTAAAAAGAAAATGCGATCATTTTTGTCCAGAGAATCCAAAATAAATTCAAAGTACCTTAAGTGGTTAAGATATCACAAGCAGGTACATTATAAAAAAAATGTAATACTTTTGTTCATTGCTTTTCGAAGATCATAATAAGAAACATTTGGATGTGGTAGCAGCACAAGAAAATCTGGCATGGCTTCAACAACAAAAATCAAATCTGCCCCCCATGGTTGATAGCCGATTTACAGAAAAGGATCTCAATGACGTCTTTACTTCTGTATTTGAAAAGCCCAAATTTGGGCTTTTGGGAAAAGCAAAGAAGAAATCGGCAACGTGCAAGGTGGAAAAGGAAGTGAATGGCGAGCTCAAACCATGTAGCTTCAAGACAAGTGGAGCAAGTGCCGTGAAAAGTTTCAACCTTTGGCGGCATGTAAAACGTAACCATCCTGAAAACTATGTGGCTCTGGTTACAAAAAAGGACCAGGAAGATGAGGCAAAACAGAAAGCTGGCATGGCTAAATGACGTTCATTTGGCTCTTTGAAAACTCCTGGAGAAAAGATTTTTTGCTGAGCTTCATCTGAAAAGAAACCCAAAATTGAGCAAACAAAACTTGACTCATATTTGAAGTCTTCAAAGGTTACGGTCACCATGGATGCCAATACTTTCCGTGAAGAGCTGATGGAAATGGTTTGCTGGAGTTCAACACCGCTCATTACCTTCAGGCTAAACAACAAAGGATTCAAAAAAATTGCAGGTGAAATGGGTCGGCAGCTTGGCGTTTCAACGGGGCATGATGCAGTTCGTCATTTAGTTGTCAGCACAGCTGAATCTGGTCGCGAAGAGCTCAAGAAAGCTTTGGAGCAAAAATTGTGCTACCTGAAAATGAATGTGACAACCCGTGGAAACAGAAATTTCCTTGCAATCAATGCTCAGTACTACGAAGAAGAAAAAGATAAAGCTGTGGTAAAAACCTTGGACATAATCGACACTGAAGGGCATCACAATTCTTCCTATGTGAAGAGTCAAGTAGAAGCTATTTTAGAAAAATTTGGGATCAGTGAAATGCAAGTGCTGAGCATCTGCGTTGGCAATGCAGCAAACATGACGTGTGCCGTCAAAAATTTCATCGAGGACAATGAAACCATTTCTACCTCTGAGAACAGGGATGTGGACAGAACTGAAGCTATTTTGCCTGATGAAGGAACTAAAGGAATGGATGAAATCAAACTCAACATGGATGCTGCTGTGCAATGGGTTAATGACCCTAGCCTCATACTTCCAACATGGCTTCATGAGGACGACTCAAAAGTCCAACTGATAAGGTGTGGTATTCACACTCTTCAGTTGGCAATCTGGGATGGACTGAACAAAGAACATGCGAAGAAATTTCTGGCAAAAATTCAACAAGGCGTTGTCAAACTATGAACCCCAAGTATTCGAAGTGTTCTGGTTGATCTACATGGGGTAACTCAATCATTGGATACTGTGACTCGCTGGGGTTCAACATTTGCGATGATTGATCAGCTTCTCGTTTTTCAATCTTACTGTCAACAAGTGGCTGCTGCTGGAACAAGAGAACTCAAGTTAACAAAAACTGAATGGGATGAAGTGAAGAACCTGCGAGACCTCTTGGCAAAGCCAAATCAAACAACGGTGAATCTTCAAGCTGTCGATGTAACCCCAGGAGTTTTAATGAAGGAATGGCGAAAACTGTCAAAATTCTTTCAAGAAAATGGTGGACAAATTGCAGAAGGAATTCTATCCTCCATGCAGAAACGCGAAGAGAAGCTTTTTGACAATATTAATTTCCTTGCTGGAGTTTATGTTGACCCACGGTATTGGATTCTTCTTACCTCAAGGGAAATACCAAAAGCAAAGGAAGGGCTCCTTGATATTGCTCGACGACTTGAAAAACAAAATCTATTGCTACATTTGAACTCTGCGAAAGAGGTTGAAGCAAACGAAACACAACAAAAGGAGTCATCAGCAATTGAATTTGCAGTTTCGGAAAGTTCACATCCTTCAGAAATAGCAGGCTGTTCTCAAACTTCCGTCTCCACTCTGAGCTTGTTCGAGCATCAATTCTTTAGAAAATGACGACTTCGAAAAGGAATTGGATAAACAAGAAAGACGCCGGGCGAATTTCTGTGAGTCATAATTGTAATGAAGCATTATTCAAGAGAAACTTTCGGGAAGATTGTGAGGCAGAGTCTATTGGTAGGCTAAAAGTTAAGTCTGTTTTTGAGGCCATTCACAGCTACCCACACCGCATTCAGGCTGCCTGTAGAATTGCTTTGAGCATGCCAACAACTCAAGCTAGTGTAGAGCGACTGTTTTCGGCTTTAAAGTTAATTTTAAATGATCTGCAGCAGGCTATGAAAGACGACTTGATTGCTGCAATAATTTTTTACAGATTGAATTATGAATGATTCTAGTTTGTATCATTGTTGATGACATTTAAATTGTTTTAAAACTGAATAAAAATAATGTTTTTTCAAAATTACAGTATGCACTTTTTTTATTTAGTTAAAAATTAATTTGAGTCGGAGCACGTTAGCGGAGTCAGAGCGGAGCTGGAGCAGTCACTATTGGTGCCGGAGCAGAGCTGGAGCGGAGCAATTCAAAAATTTGATTGCTCCAAATCCCTGCTAGCCAGAATTTGTTCCATGCCAACTCTCAGAATCCAAAACTTCTAAGCCAACCCTGCCATTCTGAGCAGTTTCATTAGCGTGAGCCAGTGAACCCACACTCTTCAGAAGAGGGCAGGGAGTCTATAGACTGTGGTGTCCAACACACTAACCACATGTGGCTATTTGGCCAGTTGAGTGTGACTAGTTTGCTGTAGTGACTATTGCTTCAGAACAGGTTGGACACCACTGCTATAGACACTACTTCTCCTCCTTGACCACTCCCTCATGGTCAAGCTGCCATCTCTTTTGTTAACAGTATTTTTGGGTAAGCAGAACATTTGTGTTTTGTCAATTTTTCTTTTTGTGACTAATAAGAATTTGAGGAAGCTTAAATGCATCTTGAAACATTTTCACTGTTGCATCACAGTTGTTTTTTTACAGAGTGCTCTTTAACATGCTTTCACACTGATGAATACATTAGTCAAGCCAAACACCATCAATTCCAAGTCTTCATGCTGAATGCATCCGCTTTTCTATTTGTTTTGAACAACTGACCTCTCACAGTTGCACTGAGCCTGCTTTCTAAATAGCAGCTTGTGAGTCTTCTTCACACAGCAAATGCAAGAAAATTATCTCCCCTCCCCAGTCTTAATGTCTATTTTTATCATTTTTAAATGTTTTTAATTAAACTCTACCTGGTAACTAATGCTCTTTCATCTTTGTTTCTGGGACATAAATACAATGATCTTTCTCCTTCCATCATCTGCACACTAGAGGGAAAGAGGGCTGTCACATGACTTGTTAATGATTACATTTAGAGCAATCCAATAAACACAGAAAAAGAGTAAATCTTGTTTCCACAGTGCTGGGCAAACACTGTGTTGAACTTTATCCCTGCCCCCAGTATGTTTCTTTTGTTAGAGACATAACCTTTGCCACAAATGCTGCGTCCTTGCTTGTGCACCTGGAGGCAGTAACCCACTTTGTTGAGATTAAAGCCATCACTGTTGATGTTTAAAGCTGGCATTTCATTCATCGCCATTTGTAAAAGATCCTGCAGAGTAAACTATATCCTCAGGGACACCTATGCAACATTGCCATTGCTCTGTTCAAACATGCTGATGACAGTAGATCGGACCCCTGAATGTTTGTTTAGTGAGGACATGTCTATACAGCAGACACTGCTGCGTAGTCTCATACCCATCAGTAACTGGGCTAGTTACAGTAGTTCAGGGGCTAGAAGATGGCTGGTCTGTAGCAAGACTCTTAAAGTGCTAGCTACCCAGTTAGCATGTACAAGACAAAATTAATGACAAAGGGTCACTTGTAAGCTCTCCTATAATCAGAAAAACTAACCTATGAAGAAAGGGTAAAAATCCTCGACATGCCTAGTCTTGAAAAAAGACTGAGTAGGAGTGGGGGGAAGACAGAAGAAAACAACTGTCTTCAAGAGAGATTTTAGGTTAGCTATTAAGAAAAAAGTGTTCTAGTTATCAAGGTAGTTAAGCTCTGCAATAGACTTCCAAGGGAGGCTGTGAAATCACTCACTGGAGGGTTTGAGAAGAGTCTGGACAAATACCTATCTGTGATAGTCTAGATTTATCTTCAGAAGAGGATGGACTTGAAGACTTCTTGAAGTTCCTTCCAGACACAATTGATCTTTCAGAGTTCGATTTAGCAGGTCTAGTAGAGGCCTGCTAAATCAAACTCAGAGGGTACCCCTGTCAGCTGTCCGTACTGGAAGCCAACAGGAGCATTTACTCCTGTCGGCCACCCACTATGGGGATGGTAGGGAAACTTGAATTAAGGTACATCGACTCCAGCTATGTAATTAATGAAAGTGGAATTGCATATTTTATTTTGACCTTCTCCTTTAGTGTAGGTCTGGCCTAAGATATAATCCTAAAGTCTACTGACTCAGCCACTGAATGAAAGAGCATCCAGTTGAAGGCAATGGGAACTCAATACTTCTGAGAGAAGTCAGACTACATGCATCTCAAACTAGACACTGACTGGGTGCCTGGATGGGCCACTCTGAGGATGCTATATCGGGGGAGACTGCTACACAGTTTTTCCTTTTGTTTTGAAATAACTTAAAAAGACAACAAATAGTCTTGCAGCACCTTAAAGACTAACAAAACATGTAGATGGTATCATGAGCTTTCATGGGCACAACCCACTTCTTCAGATGAATGGAGTTATTAAAGGTCCAGTTTCTAAATAAATAGTGGAGAGAGAAGGGAAAAAACGGGGAAATAGTAAATTATAGTGTCCATGCTACATGAAGCTGATAGAGAATGCATCCATTAATGTGACAAATGCCAACAATGCCCCTTTGCCATGTATACTGGCCAGTCTCTACAGGAAAGAATTAATGGACACAAATCAGGTATCCGAAAAGGCAACGCAAAGAAACCTGCTGAGGAACATTTAAACTTGCCCGGGCACTCATTAATGAATCTCAGTCACCGTATTGTTTCAGGCCAATTCCACAAGCCAACTACACAGGGAAGCCTTAGAACTTAACTTCATTTACAGGTTTGATTCCTATCACAAAGGTATGAATAAAGACACTGGCTGGATGGCCCGCTACATTCCGCATCCTAATGACATTTAAAAAAACCAAATAATGGGTTCTTAAGAACAATTTGCATTTTATCAGCTTCATGTAGCATGGACACTCGGCTATTTCCCCCTCTTTTCTCTCTCCCCATCCCCTATTTATAAACTGGACCTTTAATAATTCCATTCATCTGAAGAAGTGGGTTGTGCTCACAAAAGCTCATGATACCATCTAAATATTTTGTTAGTCTTTAAGGTGCTGCAAGACTATTTGTTGTCTTTTTAAGTTAAAACAGCTTCTGTAAATACCACACCAATTACCAAGAAGCCAAATGCAGTCTCTTTGATGCTCATCTAATGAGAGGTTATTGAGTGTATCCCAAACTAGTTGTCTTTAAAGAGATGGGTGCGCAGGTGACATGGTATAGCAAGTTAAGTACTAGAAATCACTTCAGATATTAATTAATATCTATGTTAGTGCCTAAGGACTAACCAAGAATAGGACCCCCCACTGTGCTAGGTGTTGTACAAATACAACAGCTTCTTCTATTTGGAATTGACAAAAGTAATTTCAGATCTACATGTGCCTCTCTTCAAATTAGAATTCCAATGTACTGGACCACTATTGTTAATCATACAATATTAGCCTCTCAAAACATTCCATGCTACATATCACAGATATCTTAAAAATTAGTCTCCTCAAACTTTTTCCTTGTGTTGATAGTGACAAAGTTGGAGTGTGTGTACAGAGGGTGGGATGGACATGTATGAATAGGAACTACAGGCAAAAAAAGTTGAATAAAAAAACAGGCTATCAAAAATAGGGTTTTCTTTTTTGGAATTTACTGCTCATTATTTGCAACAGCCTGACAGAAGTGATTTAAATATAACGGTTATTCCAGAAATATTAAATCATATTTGGTATTTATAGAAGTCTTTGACAAGCCTGGAGAACTGACTACCCCCACCCCCACCCCAAAAAAGGCTTCATTTAAAAAGGTCTCACTAGATACTCCACCATGGTCAACTTGATTCTTAAACAGTCCTCCACAACATGAAATATGGGACCAAATGCAAAGGAAAAAAAAAAGGAGAGAAAACCAAAGCAGTTCTCACATAGTAACACAATAAAACAAAGGGCTATGGCACTTAATGATCACATTTAGTGTTAGTAGAAAGCCACTGAGTGACAGATAGTGAAGCACTGTTAACTTATCGCATAGTAGCACGGAGATGTGTCAGTTTATCTTGGCTTTGCTGCCAGGATCTGGCTCTCCTAGCTACTGCATCTGGCTGTGGCAACAGATGATTAGATGTGATAGGGTGAGGAGTGCCTCTTGAACAAGTCAATTTGAAACTCTATTTTTTTCAAAGTTCTAAATATCTGCTAACTAGCTGAATTGCTATCATTTTGGTTACTATAGTAGCTGTACAGAAAACTATTTGTTCTAGTTATGCCATGTACTTCAGCTTAATATTACATTCATTGTAGCATGATACAATGGACTGCCTGCTTTAAAAGTGAGCCCCAGAGGATTACTGTAAAGAGACACAGACACAGAGACAGTGTGTGTGCACGTGCGCATATACACATACACAAAAACAGTGGCATCTGAATTACTGCCTGAAAGAATGTCTACAAATACTGGGCATGCCAGTCAAGAGCGAATCCCACTGCCTCAATTCACCCTACTATGTTCGGAAGAGGTGACAGTCTCATTCCAGGGTAATACAAGTCAACCCCTGTGGATCTGGTCCTCCACTGATGTAGGTCACCAGAGCTCTAGTGAAGTCATTTGATTTATACCAACTGAAGGGGTGGCCCTACATGTCAGATCTGGCATCTTGGTCAGCAGAACCAAATGAAGGATCAGTGATTGGAACAATACTGGCCGATGTTCCCATCTACACTTGCCTTGGAGCCACAGGGACAGATTCTAGTTGTGGGGCACCTACATTGCACCACAGTGCTGCATTAACAGACCCTGAACCCAGAATAACTACTTAAATTGAAGGAGTCCTCCTGAATGTCCGTGTCAAAGAAACGTATCTAGCATGTGTTCTGGAACTGCCCTAGTACTGCCATAATGCTGATTACCCAGGATTACAGCTTCTGCTAGCCTGGCTGTTTCAAGTTAGTGAAGCTCAATGCTGAAGCTTACAAACGGTTACGACAGGCAAGCTTAGCTGCCTATCTTAGGCAGCTCAAACATTTTGTAACTTTACACTAAAAGCCTGTCAGAATTTCTACACGACCCCACCCTGTTGGCTCAGTTCCCTTATGTTCCTTTGAAAAACAGCCTCTTATTTTCCAGGGACAAAAGGTCAGACTGTTAAATTGCCTACAATTGTAGAAGGGTTCTTTTGAGCATCCCACTAGTTGCCTGTGCACCCATCTGCAACTTTAGGCACCTAAATATTTTCTTTTACTCCTCCTATAACAGTGCATCATTCAGTTGGAGCTTCCTAAAATACATGTTCTAAGAATTCACAACTCAAAAATAAAATGCATTATAACCTAGTTCATATTTGACTTATTCTCAATTTATTCCTGTTGCATGGATTTTTTTTTAAAACTATCATGGCAAGCCAGATCAATACACTCTTTTTTTTTTAAAACTTACCAAGACACTTTTGTTTCACCCTTTCCAATTCATTCTCTCTTCTTGCAGAAAGCACAAGCAGAGCCCCGATCTTTGCCAGCTGGTAAGCTAACTCTTCTCCAATTCCACTTGAAGCTCCTGTCACCCCACACGACCTTGCCAGGAAGTTCATTTTCTGTTAAAATGACCAAGAAAGCAGTTTATGGATCACTGCCAACACAGCAGGGTAACTTAGTTACTAAATAAATAGTTACAGGGGCAGCATTTGATTTTCTGTGTCAGAAATTAAGATACTCTGAGATTTGTTACTATTTCTTTTTGTACCTTGAACTCAAGGGGGGGGGGGAGGGATAGCTCAATGGTTTGAATTGGTCTGCTAAACCCAGGGTTGTGAGTTCAATCCTTGAGGGGGCCATTTAGGGGATCTGGGGCAAATCTGTCAGGGATGGTACTTGGTCCTACTGTGAGGGCAGGAGACTGGACTCGATGACCTCTCAAGTCCCTTCCAGTTCTATGAGATGGTATATCTTCATATATTATATAAAGCTATTCTGGCTGAGCTGACTATCTATGCCTGATGGACTCTGGGGCTATGTCTACACTGGCAGGTTTGTGCGCAAGAACGGCCATTCTTGAGCAAGAACCCGCAGAGCGTCCACACTGCCCGCCCGCTCTTGCGCAAGAAGATGTATAGTACGGCATCGGAAGACAGGGCTTCTTGCACAAGAGCTACGCTCTTTTCTAACAAGTGTAAGCCCTCTTGCGCAAGACTCTTGTGCAAGAGGACAGTGTGGACACGCGACAGGGGTTTTTTGCGCAAGAAAGCCCTATGCTAAAATGGCCATCTTTCTTGCAGAAGAGAGTGTCCACACTGCCATGGATGCTCTTGCACAAAATCACATGGCAGTGTGGACGTGTTCTTGTGCAAGAACCCGCCAGTGTAGACATAGCCTGGGAGTCTGTTAAAGCAAGCCCTGCACATTTATGACATCCAGGGTATGTCTACGCTACAGTGCTATTTCAGGATACCGAAATTTCAGAGTATCCCGAAATAGCTCTCCTGCGTCTTCACAGCAAGCCCGTTATTTTGGGCTCACTAGTCCAATGTCCCTGTAAACCCCATTCTACGAGAGGTAAGGGACGTTTCGGCAAAGAGCTTTATTTCAAAATTTGGCGCTGTGTAAATAGCGCCAAATGATGAAATAAGCCATTTCGAAATAAGATACTCAATTTGCATAGCTCAAACTGTGAATCTTATTTTGAGTCATGGTGCAGTGTAGATGCACCCCCACTGACCTCAAGATACAGCGGGCTTGTAAGAAAAGTGAGCAGAGAAATCTGAAATTATGGAAGGCTGCACCTAGAAGCAACTGTGCAAATAAAAGCCTAATATTAAAGAGTCTCTAAACAGGACATTTGTTGTTAAGAGTCTTTCCTAAACCTGGATCCCTTAGTAACTATGTGTCTAAAGGCCCATATGGTTATCAAAAGGAGGATTCTCAGTGCAGGCATGGTGAGTGTTCATCCACTTTATTTAGAATTAGATAGGGGTGGGCGTCCTGTTTCATTCAGTCTGTAATGCAGCATCCATTAAAATCAATGGGAGTCTGCCTCACATTAGCAAGCAGCAGTTCAAGCCTTAATGGACACATTTTTGAAGGTACAGGTTGAAACTCTAAACTCTAGTACTCTCTGATCCGGCAATATCATTGCTGGACCAGAGAGCCCCGCTGGGGCGGGGTGGGGGGGAGGAGGAGGAAGAAGGAGAGGAGCAGGGTCAGAAGTGCAGCCCCAGCCAGGGCTGGCAGCAGCGGGGCTGATGCCCAGTAGCTGGGGCTGGTGGCCAGGAGGGGAGCCTTGACCTCCCTGGTCTGGAAAGCTCCCTTGTTCAGGACCACTCAGGTCCCAAGGTGCCAGACCAGGGAGGTCCAATCTGAGCTTAGGTAAATAAAGATGCAGTTAGGTGACTTTTCACAAGTCAAACAAAATAAACCATCTCTCCCCTTCCCCTCCCCCCCCCGTGGGATTTTTAAGAGTCCTCAGGTGCCATGAGCATTCCATGCTATGCTGTGCTAATCACCATAGAACAGGGATAGGCAAAATATGGCCCACGGGCTGAATCTGGCCTGCCAACTCGCCAGATCTGGCCCATGGGTGCAGCAAGAGCCTCAGCCTGGCTCCCTTCCTGGCCTGGCTCCGCACGTTACTCAGAGCAGCTTTCTAAACGCTGCAAACCTGGAAGGAAGGAAGGAAGGAAGGGCTTTGCATGCTGCCCCCTTCCCCCAGCACAATCTTGCCGCTCCCATTGGCTGGTTTCTGGCCAATGGGAACTTCCTATTTGCAGGACAGGCAGCGTCTGAAGTACCCCTCCCCCCATCTGCCCTAGGCCTCACAGCATTCAAAATAGTACACATGGCTCCCTCCTGGCTACAGAACCTGTTGGTCAGAGATGCTGGCCAGGAGCTGCTCAAGTAAATGTCTCCCAGCCCCAGCCTGCCTCTGGCACCCCAGCCCTTCCCTCCCCCACCCTCTACCCCACATAACCCAAACCCCTCTGCACCCTTGCTCCTGCACCCATACCTTCTCCCAGACTCTGCACCCCCTTCTACACCCCTTCTCTAGGTCACAACCCTTTCCCAGGCCTTGCACCCCAATCCCCACCTCCAGTCACAACCCAAATTCCTGCACCTCCTCCCAGACTCTGCACCCCCTCCTACACTCTTCCTCCAGGTCAGAATCCTCTCCTGCACGCATACCTCCTCCCAAACCCTGCACCCCCGTCTTCTGCCCCAGGTCACAACCATCTCCTTTACCCGAACTCCCTCTCAGATCCCATGCCCCCACCTGCACCCCAATCCCTTACCCCAAACTCCCTCCTGCACCAAACCTCCATCCCCGACTAAGGATGTAAATATGCAATGGTTGAAATGATTTAATTGCAATCGTTTAACCAATTAACCAGTTGGGATCTGGCCAGCCTACCTGGCAGGAGGCTCTTCCAACCCAGCCCGCCACATGCGGTGGTAGGAGGCTGCTCCAGCCAGACCGCAGTGGGCAGCCCCCTCCTCCACTCTGCCAGTTAACTGGGAAACACGCCGATAACTTTTACATCCCTATCCCAGACCCTGCACTTCAACCATTAATAGAAGAGTGTGGCCCTCGACCACTTACCAAATTCTTGGGGAGTAACACCCCCCCCCAACCCCCATCAAAAATTATGGCCCAACTCTGCTGTAGTATCAGCAGAGCATTAGGTAACTTGACTAACATCTGTCGCAGTGGTTGCAACGACTGTTAATGCAAATGTGACTCAGATCCATCTAAAAAAGTTCCCAAAGAGGAACCCTCACTTCCTGGCATATATACAGACCAAAGCAATCTACTAATATCTAGCCAAACAAGAAAAAGATTCCAGAACACTTTAAAACATTTACCAGCTAGGACATTTAAGAGCAATTTTACTCCTGAAATTGAACCTTAACTCAGCAGAACTGATCCTTGTGTTTATTCAATTACAGCTACTGACTTTAGTGTTAAAAATGTTTCTGCATTGCCCCTGCTGTACTGCAGTTATGGCAAGAGTTATGAATAGCGTTACATCAGATCTCTGTAAACTCATTAGAGTAGTTTGCTCAAGGATCACCAGGGTCTTAATTTAATCTCCCCTTTTTTTAAAATCTCCTGCAATAATATGCAAAATGGAAAAAAACCCAGCTTGATTTTCAGAGCTTGGGTTGAGTCTGCAGGACTAGCAGTGGGGATGTATTTTTCTGTACAAACTGCACATTTGAATCACTCAGGAAAACCCACAAATACAGAACCTCACAATGGCATTATAATAAAGTATCTTTTCAATGTCTAGGCAGCTGTTAAGGTAACAAGCATAAATGCTCAGAAGGTCAAGAAATTCCAAAGTTAAAGGCACATACAACCTTAATGTTGCCCTTTTGCACATTACAGAGCAGTCTAAGTTACACAGTCATATGACTTTAATACCTAATCCCCCCCGCCCCAATAGTGTATGCCACCACATTCCAAACTCTTGATTTTGTTAGCCCTAATGGATATTGAGTTCCTTTTGAGGGCACACACTCCCACCACCCTTCCTCCACCCACTCCCCCGAAATAATCTACATAGTTAAACAATGCGTTGAACCACAGAGAATATTGCATTTGTCCTCAATACAGACACGTTTATGTCCCCTCTTCCCTTTTTTGTTAAAAGCTAATTTCCTCTCTCTGTGGTCAGAGTTCCGATTCCCCAGCTATTTAGGACTGATCACTGCCATGGTTTAGATAAGGGTTAAAAACAAATACAAAAACTGCTATGTTATGGTTGTGGCCATGGTCACGGGAGGGGCCATAATGAGAATGATAAATTGGGGTAAACTGTGGATATGTGGGTCAGCTCATGAAGTATGGAGACAGGGGCTTTGCAGAGACATGTGACCATGTCACCTAATACTGGAATCCATCTTAAATCCTAATTCTTTTCCATGAGAAGCAAGGAAAGAGTCAAAACAAAACAAAAGGACTCCCACCTTAGGCTAAACCTATTCCATAATGGGGAGTGAGGTAATCTAGGTCATCTCTTTTCCATGGGTATCCCATCCAAGATGATTGCTGGAAATCTCTAAAGTTGAACTGAGGGAAAGAGCCCCAGCTGGAAGGCTCTCTAGGCTGAAAGCTGATTAGAACAACTTTGACAGAGAGATACTAGGTGTAACTAGCTTCTCAGTGTATTAAGCTTAACTTGCATGTTCTGTTTTATTTAATTTAGTGACCTATGTTACTCTGTGTGCTATTTCTTATGACTACTTAAATCCTAACTTTTATACTTAATAATCAGGGCTCGACAAATCCACTTATCTACTCTCCCGTGGTGAGTAGATTTCAGCTGGTCGCCCCGTTTACCGGCGGTGCGCGCATGCGCAGTGCGGGGCTGGCGAGTGGGTTTTCGCCACGGTCATTGAGCCCTGTTAATAATCACTTTCATTAATAAACCAAGTGTACATAATTGTTACCTGGGAGACAAGGACACATCTCTTTACACAGAGAGAGAACAAGTTTCACCAGCTTATACTGTACAGGTCACTACACACAGCATAAAATGGCTGTATCTAGGGTTCAGTTGTCAGAGGGGCTGTATACTTGGGCACTGGGGACAGGTATCTCACAATGCTGTTTTCAATTAACATCTACAGCAGGGGTCGGCAACCCCTGGCATGCGCACCATAAGCAGCACACGAGCCAATTTTTACTGGCACATGGGGCAGGAGCTCAGCCCCGCCCCTGCCCCCCCATGCAGCGGGGAGCCTGTGCTGCAGCTCGAGCCTCAGCCATGCAGCTGCAGGCTGGAGCAGAAAGCCGGAGCTGGTGCTTGGGTGAAACGCACACGTATGTCCCTGGGGCTGCTTCCCGCAGAACTGGGGCTGGGCGACCGGCACACGTGGTACGCAGGGGCCTGGGCTGCATAGCGCTGCTCCCAATGGGCTGTGTGGGGGGGCAGGGAGCTCCTTCCCCAGCACCCCGCTGCACCCAGCCAGGCTGGAGACAGCCCTGGGCTCTGCCTGCCCCAGACCTGGAGCCACAGCCTACAGGGAAAGGGCTGGGCCAGCTAGGGAAGAGATTCTGTTCCCCCAACCGCCTCTCCTTACCCCAGCGCTGCTGCCCTGCCAGTGAGTGCTCTGAGGGCACAGGGATGTGGGGGACAAAGGAGGATGCAGGGGTTGCATTGAGGGGCATGAGGCAATGCAGGGGATCAGGGTCGGAGGGAGGGGGGAAGGGGCAGAGGAGAGCGAGGCTGGAGCAGAGGGAAGAGGTGAAGCAGGATACAATTTTACTTTGCAGAAGCTGCACTTGCCTCCCTCCCCAACTAGCTATTTGGCTGCATTCTCACCCTCTCTGAGTTATTCCCCTAACCCCCTCCTACCCCTAAACTACCTCTCGTACCCCCACCACACAACCCCTCCTGTCGCCAAACTCCCTTCCAGACCATACCCTCTCCACCCCATCCTACAATCCACCTCCCACCCAGATCCTGCATCCCTATGGGTATGTCTACACTTGCAGCCTATTTCGGAATAGGGCTGCAAATGTAAAAATCAAGCCTGGGATTTAAATATCCTGTGCTTGATTTGCATCTTCCTGCCAGGCATCGTGGTTTTTTTTTTTTTTTAATTTAGCCGGAATAACTGCGCGCCGGGCGGCTGAATAAAGCCCTATTTCAAACTACCTGTTAAACCTCATTGCAGGAGGAATAACAGGTAGTTCAAATAGGCTTTATTTCGAACACTGCTTCACTGCCGCGTGTAGACGTGGGCAGTTATTCCGGGCTTGAAAATTTAAAAAAAAAAAAAAAAAAAAAAAAAATGGTGCCTGGCCGGGAACATGCAAATCAAGCGTGGGATATTTAAATCCCGGGCTTGATTTGCAATTCCGAATGCCTACATTTGCAGCCCTATTCCGAAATAGGCTGCAAGTGTAGACATACCCTATCCCACTCACTGGCAGCCCTGTCTCACACATTGAACCCCTCATTTTTGTTCCTACCCCAGGGCCTAATGGGGTCCACAAAATCCACCAACTCTGGAGCTCCAGAAAAGTAAATCTGGCCTATGGGAAGCCCTGAACCTCAGTCCTCCCTGTCCCTTCCCTTCACCCCGTGGGGCTGGAGAGCCAGAGGAGTGAGGTGTCTCAGTTGGGAGGCACATCAATGAGGGTTGGGGGCTTGGGGAGGAGTTATTTGCTTCTCACTTGTGTGGCCTCCAACTGATTTTACTGTGGGTCAGTGACCCTGACACAAAAAGGGCTCCCCACCCTGCCATAAAGAAAGAAAACATTGAAACCTTTTGTTTGACATAATATTTTACTTTATTTAAAATGAAGTTTGATAAACTAAAATGTCATAAAATACTTCTGTAACAACCATTTTGGTTTAGTTTCACTGAAGAGAGCAGGAGGATATAAACTAATTCTCCTTCAAAATGTTCAATGCAAATCTGTGGTTGGTTGTTTTGATCAATTTATTAAGAATCGGCCTATTCTAACCATGATTAAATAGAAGGAAGTAGCTAATTCAAAGCATCTAATGTGGGATTAAAGAGGAATGTAGAAGATATACCCAGTATACTGAAACCTATTATCCATAGCATTAAACTTCAGAGAAATTGCTGATGCTGTTGAAATTTGGAATGCACTTCAAAAGATATTAACTAAAGAAATACCTCACCAGAAGGCTGAAATGCTTCACGAGAAGGTTAAAATGCAGGCAATAAAGAAGCTAATGGATCAAACATTAACTCGACCTCTTTTCTTGCAAACATTCTTAACCCCAGATACAAAGGTAGATACTCAACTTGTGAAGATGCTGCTGCTGCCATGGCAAGAACATCTCAAAATCATTCCAGTCATAATTCATTTCAGGGCTGGAGTGAAACCATTTAATCAGTACTTTAATCAGTAATTTACTGATGTTTTGAACAATGTCACTCTCTGAATTTGGTGGAATTCAATTACCAGGCACTTTGAAACAAAGTTCCTTCAGTTGTTAAGTCAACTTTTCACAGCAGTAGCTTCCTCTACAGGCACAGAAAATAATTTCATTGTTTAGCATGCTCACTCAAAGCTAAGAAATAGGCTAGGAGTTGAAAAAGCAGGAAAACTCATATTTCTGTTTCAGTCCATGAATCCAAATGACAGCGGGAGTAGGGAAGATGAGAGCTAGTTGTAGAAGTTTTAAGGACACCGTTCATCTAGTAGTGTGAGGACTTGCCTGTAAGTGTTAATAAAACTTATTTTGTTTTAATTTTCAGTGTCACTAGCAACTCAGGAGACTGCTGCAATTGCGGAACATTTATGTAACGTTTAAGATTTAGTCTAAACGTCTTATTCTAAAGAGGAGCCAGTTATATCACCAGTGTAGAATTACATAGAATCCTAGGCTATGTCTACATTGGTGCGATCTTGTGCAAAAGCGGCTGCTTTTGCACAAAAACTTGCTGCCTGTCTACACTGGCCGCAAGTTCTTGCGCAAGAACACTGACGTTCTAATGTATGAAATCAGTGCTTCTTGCACAAGAACTCTGATGCTCCCGCTCAGGAATAAGCCCTCTTGCGCAACTGTTCTTGCGCAAGAGGCCAGTGTAAACAGGTAACATGAATTACTTGCGCAAGAAAGCCCTATAGTTAAAATGGCCATCAGAGCTTTCTTGCACAAGAGAGCATCTACACTGGCATGGATGCTCTTGCGCAAAAGCACATGCCGGTGTAGATGCTCTTTTCTGGAAGAGTTTTTGCACAAGATCATGCCAGTGTAGACGTAGCCCTAGAACAGTGGTCCCCAACGCGGTGCCCGCAGGCGCTATGGCGCCTGCCGGGCCATTTCTGTGCGCTTGCCGAGTGATTGGGGCTGGCCCCGCCCCCAGGCGCGTGGGCGGAGCCGGCCCCTGGGCATGCAGCGGATGGGCCCCCGGGTGCACAGCCCAAGGGCTGTGCCGGCTCCGGGCGCCGCCAGCCCCGGGCGCGCGGCCCAGGTGCGGCGCCAGCCCCGACGCGCGCCAGGTGCGGCGCCAGCCCCGGACGCGCGGCGGATGGTCGCTGCCGGCTCCTGGGCGTACAGCGTATGGGCGTCCCTGCCCCTGGGCGCGCAGCACAGGAGCAGTGCCAGCCCCAGGCATGCAGCGCATGGGCTGTTCCGGCCCCGAGCGCGCGGCGTATGGGCATCCCCGCCCCGGGCACGCAGCACAGGAGCAGCGCCGGCCCCGGGCGTGCGGCGTATGGGCAGCCCCACCCCTGGGCTTGCGGCACAGGCCCCGGGAGTGCGGCGCATGGGTGGCGCCAGCACCAGGCACACGGCATATGGGTGGCCCGCCCCCGCGCACCCGGCAGCCCCAAAAGGTTGGGGACCACTGCCCTAGAATATTAGAACTGGAAAGGACCTCGAGAGATCATCACCTTCCCTCATGGAAGGGACCTCATTGCAGGACCAAGCACCATCTAGATCAGCAACCTACTGCATGTGTGTCATCAGTGGCACACAAGCCAATTTTCATTGGCATGAGGGCAGGAACTCCTTCCTGCAAGGAATTCAGCAGCTGGGGGCGGTGCAAAGCAAGGCAGGGTGCTGTCAAGCAGCTGCTACTTGGAGCTGCTTCATGCTTGAAAGGGAGCAGCAAGATAAGGAGGTGTTAATGGCTTAGATTTACAGACACATTAAGAGACAGATAGGTGCCTAATGGGAATTACATTTATTTTCATTTGACTTTTTAATGAGACCTGTAGATGGTATCATCAGCTTTTGTGGGTACAATCCACTTCTTCGTACCCACAAAAGTTCATGATACCATCTTGTTTTGGAGCTTCTGGGAGTAGCCGAGTTAGTCTGTTATAGGAAAAAACAACAAATGGCCTGATAGCACTTTATAGACTAAAGTGAGCTCTACAAGCCAAATACAGAGAAGCCCTGGAATCCCAGTTCATCCACTAATTCAATTCACATGCTAATGGACTCAATCATGATAATGGGCTGGTGGGGACTCTACCTACTTAACCACTGAAGGTGCTAACAGCTCCCCTGAGTGGTATCCTTCCTGTTTTAGGAATCTATCTATTGACTTTGATTTTTATCTGCTTACCCCTCCGCTCCCCTTCCCCTCCCCTCCCCTATTTATTTCAAGTTTTCATATCCCCCACTCATAACTCCGGTCATTTGAAGAAGTGGGCTGTGCCCCACAAAAGCTCATGATACCATCTACCTGTTTTGTTAGTCTTTAAGGTGCTGCTAGACTATTCGCTTAAGTTTTTCCAGTTACAGACTAACTCTGCTACCCCTTTGAAGTTTTTAATGAGAGTTAGAGGGGTTTTCTGGAGTGCAAAGCTGGTTAGGCATGTATCTGTCTCTTCTAGATCTAAAAAACAAAGCTAAAGGCTCTGATGGGAATTGTCAACAAAAGCATAACTCATGATTTTTCCTTGTGTCACCAGAACTGGCTGAAATATGATGACCTATTTTCACAGAGGGGAAAAAAAAAACAAAAAAAACAAAGTATTAACTTTTGAATGTTTTCATTTCCAAGTGTGCCAAATTGACCCATTTTTTAATTTTTTCCCCTTTCAAAATATCTTGCGTCTTTTCTATTTTGCCCCGGCCCCAAAGACGTTAGTGAAGTTTTTCCTTTATTAAAAGCCCCTCCAAAAACAGAGCTAACTAGTTATACAAGACTTTGAAGTTTGAATTTGTGAAAAGGCATGGCATTTTTTTTTTATTAACACAAGAGGAACCATTTTGACAACCTTAAGGGGGTAGCAGAGTTAGTCTGTATAGGAAAAAACAACAAATGGGCTGGTAGCACTTTATAGACTAACAAAACATGTAGATGATATCATGAGCTTTTGTGGGCACAGCCCACTTCAGATGACCAGAGTTTGGAGTTTAGGATGTGCAGACCCAAAAT
This sequence comes from Rafetus swinhoei, assembly GCA_019425775.1. Taxonomy (NCBI): domain Eukaryota; kingdom Metazoa; phylum Chordata; order Testudines; family Trionychidae; genus Rafetus; species Rafetus swinhoei. Next base: position 122,872,154 of record CM033446.1, on the reverse strand, counting down.
AAATAGGGGGGGGGGGGAGCAGAGGGTATGGAAAATCAAAGGGAGAAACAGGAAGGCCGAGTTGGGAATTAGTAAGCACCTGAAGATTGGGTAGTTAAAACAAAGCAGATAAAGTCAATAGATAGTACCCTTCCTAACACAGGAATCTACACAAAGAGCTGTTTGCACCTTCATTGAATGTTAGGTTGATAGTGTCCCAACCATCCCTCAACAGGACTGAATCTATTAGCATGAGAATTGAATTTGCGGATGAATTGTAATTCCAACACCTCTCTGTGTATTTGGCTAGTAGAATTGATTTGTGACAAGACAGCCCCTTGGAGGCAGAGGGGGCTTTGTGACTTTGTGACTTCAACAATCTTTTTTTTATTCCTCAAGACGACATTCTTAAGTCTTTGGCTAAAAGATGCACTAAGTGAACATAGCAGCCATATGTTATTAAGGAGCATTCTTCTGTTTCTTCTAAGTATCTTCTCATCTTTGCCACGTCTTCAGCATTGTCTATGACTAAACTGCACATGACAGTTGAATTTTTCATCACACTTTATTACAGCTTTCACTGCCACTTCTTTGAAATATTCTGTTGTGTGGGCATTTCTTGATTTATCTATTGTTTCTGAAAAATATGCAACCCCACATTTTGCTGGGGCCCCCAGGCACACAGCTGCCACAGGTTTAAAGCACAGTCCAGCAACTCTCTGCTCTGGAGGGAGAGGTGGCTCTGTGTGATCTCCCCCCCCACAGCCCACCCCCCAGTCCTCTGCTCCTATTGACTGGAAACAAGCAGCCAATAGCAGCTGAGAGATTGGCCTGGGGAATGGGGGCAGCACAAGACTCTTCCCCCTCCCGGAGCAGAGAGCCAGATGGAGGGAATAGCCTGCAGTTCCAGTGATCTGGGGCTGAAGCAGGCTTAGGAAAGTGCCTCCCAGCCACAGCCTGCCCCTGGCATCCCTGCCCCTTCCACACCCCAACTCCCTCCCCCGGTCACCATCCAAACCCTCTGCACCCCCCTGCCCAAGGTCACAACCCCCTCCTAGGCTCTGTACCCTCTTCTATGCCCCTCCCCCAGGCCAGAATCCTCTCCTGCACCCAAACAACCTCCCAGACCCTGCACTCCATTCCCCTGACCCGGGTCACAACCCCCTCCTTCACCCACACTCCCTCTCAGACCTCACACTCTCTCCTGCACCCCACTCCCTTACCCCGTGAGCCCTTCTGTACCCAGCCTCTATCCTAGATCTCCCCCCCTCCCCTCCACAGAAAAGTGCAGCCCTCGACAACTTTTCAAAATCTTGGAGTGGGGCCCCCCCCCACTAAAAATTATTGCCCATCCCAATGCTAGAGCGTGGTCCAATTTTGAGAAATCTGGGACTGTTTTAATTTAGCTTTAGTGAAACAGAAGACTCTTAGTATTCTCTTTATGAATATAAAGTCTGAGACCTTTTCTTATTCTTCCCTTACTTTGGATGATCTCCATTATATTTGTGCTATGTAGACTCACATGGGCATGTTATGGATAAAAGTTCAATACACTTTGCCCTCGGGCAGGGGTGGAAATCTATGCACACAGTTTTTACCAGATTTGAGTTGACAAGCTTATCTGTGTTTTTCCATCACTTGTATCTTGACCTTTAGTCCAGTTTATTTTTTAAACAGAACTTGAGAAACGTTTGATTATAAATATTCCATGTCACGACTTTACCAAATGCATGTCTGACAAAGGTCATCCTACAAATAGCAAATACCTCTAAACAAACAATTTCATTTTCTTAGGTGCCTTTGATAGAGAAGATTATGACTAAGGCAGTGCCTACGCGGTGCTCCTTACAGCAGCACAGCAATGCTGCTACAGCAGAGGCGCTGTAAGGGTGACAGCTCACCTACCAACAAGCCCTGTTCACACCAGCATTGTTCCTCAGTAAAACTTCTGTCAGTCAGGGAGGGAGGGGTTTCTCCCCTACACTCCTAACCAACAAAACTTTTACTGATGAAAGTGCAGTGTAGACATAGCCTAAAACTATTAGGAATGTTTTATTAATAAGCATTTTAGTGCAGAATAGGCAATGACCCAGTATGAGGTCTGTATTTCATAGAAGTTAGTTATAGAGAGACTAGAGCGTGCTTTGGAGCAGTTCTCTGAAACTATCCCAAGAGATTTCATTTTTCCCTGACACTATGCTTCTTGGCAGGGAAGTGACTGGCCATCACTGACCTACTGCTAATTACCTGATCTCTCAGATTCTAGATAATATTTGCGCTGTTCTAAGCCCATTGCTTATATCTGTGGGTACTTAAATCTTATAAAAAGTAGTTTAAGAGCACACTTGTACCCTTTTTCGGAACATCCCTTCTTCCTTATAAAACAAGGTTTAGAGGGATGCTGAAAAAATCCATCTGCTTTTCCGAAATTTTTTTCGGAAGAGCAGACGCATTCCTTGGATGTGGCAAATTCCTTGGATTTTTCTAAACTCTGCAGTCTAGACATACCCAGATAGAACAAATGTGGAAAGACACTTTGGAATTGGTTTCCATCACAGTTTCACAGCCATGAAAAAGTTTCAAAGAGCCAGGGCCGGCCTTAAGCCGATTTGGGCCCCGCGCCTAAGGGGGCCCCGCACCCTGCACCCGGAAGTCGGCTCCCTCGGCTCAGCTCCCCCTTACCTGTGCTGCGCACGCTGCCGGCTACTGCCGTGCGTGCTGTTTGCAGGTGGGCGGTGAGACGCCCGGGCGTGACGTAATGTCACGCCCGGAATTTTAAAACTGAAAAGTGCCATGCTGCCGCCACCGCGCACGCGGTTTGCAGTCCGGCCCCGCAGAAGGTAGGGGAGCAGGAGCGGGAGGGGCAGGGGCAGGGGCTTGTACGGGGAGGAAGAGGCTTGGGGGAGGGGAGGGAGGAAGAGGAAGAAAGGGGAGGGTACCAAGGGACAGGGTGCAGGAGAGACAAATGGCAGGGGGCCAAGTATAGACAATGAGGAAAAGGGCAGGAGGGGAGGTGTCAGTGGGAGGGGGTACAGGGTGATGCAGCGAGAGGAGAGAAGAGCGGAAGGGCACTGGGAGGTAGAGGGGGAGGTGCTGGGAGAAGGCTTGAAAGAAGGGGTGGGCATGAGAGGTGGGGATGGAGCAAGGCATATGTGAGGGCACGGGGTGTGAGTGGAATGGGGGCCGAGAGTGGTGAGGGGATGGGCAACAGGGAAAAAGAGGGCAAAGGGGGCAGGGGCAGTGAGGGAAGGGGGAGGCACGAGGAGGGTGCAGGGCTAAGGGAAGGTGCAGGTGCCAGGGGATTCTGGGGGTGAAGCAGAAGGGCAGACACCTCCAGGGGAGGGACCAGCACCAGAGAAGAGAGGCAGGGCAGGTGTGTAGAGGGAGGTGTTAGAAGAGGGGTAGCTCACATGATCAGAGTGAGGCTACTGGAGGCGTGGGCACAGGGGAGAGAAGGGCTGGTGGAGGGGGGCAGGTCGCAGGAGGGCTGAGGGCAGGGAGAAGGGCAGGAGTCAGGACAGCAGAGGAGGGTGAGGAGTTGGGGAGCAGCAGGCACCAGGAGAGATGATGGAGCAAGGAGAGGAGACAGGGCAGCAGAGAGAAAAGGTAAAAGTTTATAAAATATTTATTAACGTGGTATACTGTCCACGGCCAGTTTGTTTGCGCCCCACGGTGCAGTTTGGGTTTATGTGGAGATCAACACATGGCTGGCGAGTGGGAGCCAAAACAAAAAAGTAGTCAGTGTAACGATCTTCTGTTGACGTGTGTGTTAGTAGTTAAATTCTTGGACTGTCATTGCTCATGAAAAGTGCTGTTACGTGGGTAGAAATCGGGTAAATATTGCATTTTATTAATATCAGCAGAACTGACTTAATGGGGTCTGTGTGTTGTGTAGTCTTGCCTTAATCTTTGTATTCATGCTTGTCAGTGTGAGAGAAGCTATTTGTATATATTTGATTGCATATGCAACCACACTTAAGTTGAGGCCCTCAGCATGTTCTGTAAATATCAGTGTGGCCCCTGGGGCTTCCAAAGTTGAGTTGCCCTAGCTCATCCCTGACAGGTATCTGTCTAACCTGGTCTTAAATATCTCCAATTTAAGCCCATTGCTTCTCCTCCTAACGTCATAGGCCAAGCAGAACAATTTTTCTTCCTCCTCCTTATGATACTCTTTTAGATACTTGAAAACTGCTCCCATATCCCTTTTCGGTCTTCTCTTTTCCACGGTAAACAAGGCCAATTTCTTCAGCCTTATCTCATGTTCTCTAGACCTTTCATCATTTGTGTTGATCTTCTCTGGACTTTCTCCACAGTTCCTGAAATGTGGCGCCCAGAACTGGACATGGTACTCCAGCTGCGGCCTAATGTAAATGGCTCATTCCCTGCCTAGGGGACATGAGACTGGGCGGGTTAATTTCCAATCCTCCTGTTTATTCCTTTCCTAAGCCAGGAGGGCACAGTAGTTCTGATGGAGGTTGGAGAGGGGATGGAAGCCAGATCCAAGATCAATGAGCCCTGGGAAGTGGGCCCATTGAAAGGAGACTGGACCTGTGGGTGCCTTGGGGGTCAGCAGCAAGGGCCTGCTTTGGGAAGCCCCCTCTCTGGAGGTGAATGGGGCAGCATTGAGACACCACCCAGAAGCAGGCACCACGGACACTAACTTCAGATTCATGGGACGGCTCTCACAGATCTTGCACATGCATAAGATGATAGATCTGCAGAAGGGGGGTCAGTTGCCCCTGGGAGAAAAATAATATAAAATTTAGCTAAAAATAGATGTCACATTTTTTAAAGGAATACCAAATCTCCTGCCTTTTGTCTCTTTAGGGCCCCAGTTAAAATTTTCAAAAGCACATGAGTGACTAAAGTCGTTTTTGATAATTGGACTTGGAAATCTAAGCTCAGATTTTCAAAGGAAATTAAGCTCCTAAAGAGACAGTTGCCAACTCGGATCTTCAAAGATATCGATCTGATCTTTACACACCTTTGAAAATCTGGTCATAAGTGTCCTAGTCAGTTCTGAACGTGAGAGGTAGGAGCCCAGTCCTAATTCCTTCAGGCTTTTTTTTTTTTTTTAATTTCAACATTTATCTACACTAATTCCCCCCTCCTTTCTCTTTCACTATCCAATAAATGCATGGATCAAAATTATAGGTGCTTTGTGAATATGCTGACTTGAGAGTGGAAAGATTTCATATTGTCATGTATGATTCCTGGTAACCCATCTCAAATATGAAAAATTAGGTTGATACCTGTTCATATCAGGAGCTATTGAATTCAGTTCACCATTTGCAGTATATCTCATTAGGATGTTTAGTGGAAAAGATATTGTTGTTTTTTTATTTATACTGTGGGCAAAGCATGGGCTCACAATAATTCCTCCACTGTTTTACCATGAGTCTCAAAACATTTGGTGTTTTTCTAAAGGCCTGGAGTCAATTGATTATGTAGGAATCTCAGCTTTCATTTAAAAAAAGTTCTCTATACTTCTGGGCTTACAGCTAAGGAGGAAAGCTTTAAAACATGAACCCTAAATACTCAAGAAACAAAAGGCCAATAAAAATCCAACATGTTTTATTTTTAAAATATCTTATGATTTGTAGACCATTCTCATAACTTTGTGTAGGCATTCCTTGTGATTTTTGGGTTGGCAATACTGCTCTTTGATTGGTGAATTGAGAGGTCTCTCCCTTCAGTTTCCCTTTCCACCCTCCTTTTTTGTCACAGGTCATCAGAGAATCAGAGACAATGGAGAGTAGGGCAAGTCCATGACTATGGTTAATGACTGGTCAGGGTGACTAACTATTATCAGCCAGTGGTCTGAATGAGCCATCTACTGCCATCTGTTAATCAACTGTAGGAAAAGGCTTCAGGAGCAGACCTTATTTATATAGACATACCTACTTTGCCACAGAGATCAGTAGACACCCTTGCTGTGTCAAGGTGCTCAATTTTGGCTCTTTTGGGTCGAAATTCACTTAAGACTTGGAGCTGGGAGAATGAAATGTTGTAATCCATATTGTATGATTAAAAGGTAAAAGACCTGAACTTAATATGACCTGGCTTAGAGTCTTTGGAGGTGACTATCTTGAACACTAAGCAGAGGATAGTGAGTCACATCTAACAGTCACAGAAGATGGAAACAGGTTTTATTTCTGGTGGTGTAGAGTCTATTTGGGAGTCCTCAATTATATCTGACACTTTACATCCAGTGTTTAAAGGCAGAGCTGACTAGAATCAGTTGAGAGTCCTTGTCTTGTCTCAGTGATTGCTTGAGCAAAAATCATTGATAAAATCTTGTGTAGACTGACCTTGGACTCAACATGCAGGCAATATGTGTTGAAGGGCAGTGCAAAGGAGGCAATGGTGGTGAAGTACCATATTACCTAGTGAAACCAGTGGTGCTGAAATCACTAAGGACTGGAATTTGACCACAGAACTGACACTTTCTTAACAAAGACTCCATTTTTGCTATTTAAAAAGTAAATCAATGTAACAAAACTGGAACGCTCTAGTAACTTTTTAAAAGTCAAACTTTAAACTTTATTGAAAAGATTGGATAGTTTGCAATTGAAAATATTTGACCTACATTTAAGGCAAGTGATTTAATTTTGTGTAAAATTTTGCATCATAAAGGATGGCATTTTTTTTTAAATGTTCAACTATACTGATATACATTTTGATCAGATCTACTTCTGATGTGATATTTGTGTGGTTGTGGTTTGTGAGGGTGCTCTTTTTTTTTGCTCAACAAAAAATCCTGGTGGGGGGGCCCTGCCAAAACTGTTCGAATTGGACCCCGCACTTCCTGAAGCTGGCCCTGCACAGAGCTTATTTCATGATCCTTCCTGTGAAATCTGATCTTCCGCCAGTGTTAAGTGCGCCCCAGCCAAGAGGCTTCTAGCTCTGACTGAACTGGGGAGGGACAGTATGTGAACATTCCCTACACTGCTGCTCTCAAGGGAGATAAGACCCACCTCCGGATGGCTTTCCCTGATGCAGGATGCTCTGGGACAGGGCAGCAGCCCCAGAGGTTCCTGCAGTTGGAGAAAATTTATGGGGATGGGTCTGACCTTTCCTGTGATGATAGTCAGGTCAGGGCAAGGCACGGCAGGACAGGGCCTCCTAGCTGCTAGTCCAGGAATTGCTTGGGTAGGATAGGACTTGCTCTTTCCCTGTAGGGCTGTTCTTGGTACCCCTCTCAGCTGCAGATAACTTCACACTCCCTTCTCCACACTCTTCCTGTCCACCTCCTTTAGTGGCTGCTGGGGGGAAGGGACACTGTACAGGGCAATGTCCAGCCTCCTCTAAGATCAGTGTTTCTAGCAAGTGTTTCAGTGTTGCATAGCTTATTTCAAAATAGCTCATTATGAAATTTGGCACTGTCCACTCAGCACTTATTTCAAAATAAACTGCTATTCTGAAACATCCCTTACGCCTCGTGGAATGAGGTTTACAGGGATGCTGGAATAGTGAGCCTGTTATATTTCAAAATAACGGGCGTGCTCAAAAGATGTGGAATAGCTATTTTGGGATACCTGTGGTGTCCCGAAATAGCGCTGCTGTGTAGACATAGCCTAAGAAACTTGTTACATGCAAATTCTTACCCTAAATGGCTGTTGTAAATTCAGTTATCTTCAAGTCAGAGCTGGTTTTCATACTCTCACTTAGGTCTCCAGCAGTATTCTCGCTAAGATTTTCCATCCAGGAGTGGAGTGAGTTTTGTCTTATGCACCAATATTGAGGTCATATACACTTGTTCAGATGTGTGCCACCGTGGGAGAGTTTTATAACTTGGGTGCCTTTTCCCCTCTGCTGCCCTGTCTCACCCTATCTGCTTCCCTCCTCCCGCCCCTCACCCTCCTTTGCTGTCCTGGGTCCTGCCCTTCTCACTCCCCTCAGCTTTCCTGGGACCTGCACCTGTCCCCATACTCTGACCCCTGCACCTGCCTTTCCCCCCCTCTGCCCACACCTCCTCTAGCCCCCTCCCCATTTCCTCTCCCAACACCTTTCTCTACCCACCTGCCCTGCCTCTCTCCTCTGCCATCTGGTACCCACCCCTTCCCTCAGCTCCCCTCCCTGTGTCTGCCCTTCTGCTTTCAGCCCCACAATCCCCCTGGCACCTGCATCTTCCCTTATCCCCTGTGCCCTCCTGGCCTCCCCATTCCCTCCCCTTGCCATCTTCCTCCCTGGTGCCCACCCCCTCACCACCTTCTGGCCCAGTTCTCCTCACACCCCTCTGTGCCCTCACACATGACTTGCTCCATCCCCTGCCTTCCTCATGCCCACCCCTCCTTTCAACCCTCTTCTCCTGGCATGCACCTCTCTCCACTTCTCTTTCTTCCTCTTGCCCCCATTATCCCTCCACTCTCCCAGCATCACCCTGTCTCCTCCCTGCTCCCACTCCCCACTTACACCTTCCCATCCCCTCCCCCCCACTCCTCCTGCCCTTTCCCCTCTATCTCCTCTTGGCCCCTGGCATTTCTCTCTCCTCCACTCTGCCCCTTGGTGCCTTACCCTTTCTTCTCCTGCCCTGGCCCCCTCATCTCCTCACCCCCACTTTCCCCTTAGTTCTCCCCCACCCCTTACCTTGTTTCCTGACACCTGCACCCCCCAACCCTTTCCACTCCCCCTGGTGCCAGTGCAGGGTGGCAGAACGGGCAGCTGCCCCATGTGCCGGGCTGGAGCCAAGGCCATGGTGCTATTTTTAACACCCTGGCCTGCCCCGGCCCAAGAGCAGAGGAAGGGCTGAAACTAGGGCCAGAGCCATGTGATTGCTACCCAGCTGCTCCTGGGGCGGGTCAGCTGCCTGCCATGTGGCCCCGCTCTGGAACAGCTGAACAGTCACTACATAGCTCTGCTGAGAAGATGTGTAGGAGGCAAACTCATGGTGTGCACCTGTGCAGGCACGCACCTTAGAGGGAACTATGGTCTCCGGCCCTTCAGAGTTCTTTGTATCTTCTTAGGGTTTCAAAAGCCAGCCACAGATCAAGGGCTCAGCCTAAGCAATGGGAAGCTCTCTCCCAGGGTGGGAATCTTTTGTTTGGCATCCCCTCTTTACATGGGGCTGGGGGGAGAGAAAACAGGTTCAGAATGGATTCTAGTACATGGTGGCAAGGTCACATGTCTTTCTAAATCAACCATCTTCCAGATTTACAGGACAAACAAGGGTGTTTTCAAGTTGGTGAGTTGATCACCAAACTATTAGGCTTCTAGGGCACCAGTATGGCTCTCAACAGCACATTTAAAACAGATTCACACTTCATATTTCTAACTTCACATACAAGAATGAAATATACACTAACAAGATATATAGTTCCAGCAGACTAACATTAAAATTGATAGATTATAGGAGGTATTTTGTATAAGTCATCTACAAGCTATGTATATTCACAAGCCAATTTTCATGAAGTATGGGGTGGTGTGCATCACAGGCCAGGCCAGACCAGAGTAAGCCATATCTGCACAACTGTTAGAATGGATTATTGCAACTCCCCCATACTTGGGAATGACTGTAAAGACCTTTAAAAAAAATGGTCCAAAAGTCAGTCTGCCTATTGAGCAACATGAGGTGCAAAAAGGTCTTACAACTGTTTCATTCAGTACACTGGCTCCCCACTCATAAATTTCAATATAGAGATTATCACTGTAGGTAACTTGATGGGCCTCAAATGACCATCTTTCATTGAGGGAAGCATCTCACTCCTGATGGTTACACTTCTCAGGAACAGTGAAATACTCTCAAGGATCAAACAGCTGAAAGCAGAGAATGCTCTCTCATCAACTGGTCTCAGACTACGGAACTCCCTCCTGGGAGAAGTATGAAGGACCACAAACCTGTCTAAGAGCTAAGCGCCTCTCTTTAGCCTAGCCTTCCACCAATATCAGCAACCATCCACTGAAGAGTGGGTAACAAGAGGCACATGCATGTATGGACATATATACATACACAATGCTACCTAGCAACCACTTATGGAGGTGGAAGAAAGTCAGCTTGTTGTATCCTGCCTTACCTTGATCCTTTTTGCAAGACATCCAGATACTATCAGCTATAAGAACCTGTGCAGGGAGAGAGCGTGTTTAAATTTTATAACCTGCAGCTATTTGGCACAACACCTTTAGAACAGCCAGTCCTGTGCATATTAGGCAGGCCCTCTTGCAAACTTTTAAGGAGCTAAAACAAAGTGGAATCCTATGGCACATTAGAGATTAACCGATTTATTAGGGCATAAGCTTTCATGGGTAAAACCCACTTCATCAGATGAAGTGGAGTGAAAGTTACAGAAGCAGGGGTATATATATAAGGAAGAAGTTGCTTGTGTTAATGAAGCTAATTAAGTCAGGGCAGAAGTGGTCATTCACAGCATTTGGTGGGCATTAACCAGTTGAGATCCTTATTTAATCCTAAATTGATAGTACTGAATTTGGAAATGAATTCCAGTTCAGCTGTCTCTCTTTGTAATCTAGTTTTGAAATTCTTAACACAAGCAACTTCCTCCTATGAACAGGGACGGCTTTAGGAAGTGCGGGGCCCAATTTGAACCACTTTGGCGGGGCCTCCCGCTCCTCCCCCACCCAGGATTTTTTGTTGAGAAAAAAACCCCCAAAACACGCACCCACACAACAAACCACAACCACACACGAATATCACATCAGAAGTAGATCTGATCAAAATGTAGTTGAACATTTAAAAAAAAAATACCATCCTTTATTATGCAAAATTTTACACAAAATTAAATCAGTTGCCTTAAGTGTAGGTCAAATATTTTCAATTGCAAACTATCCAATTTTTTCAATAAAGTTTAAAGTTTGATTTTTAAAAAGTTACCAGAGCGCGCTGCAGTTTTCTGTTACATTGATTTACTTTTTAAATAGCAAAAATGGAGTCTTTGTTAAGAAAGTGTCAGTTCTATGGTCAAATTCCAGTCCTTAGTAATTTCAGCACCAATGATTTCACTAGGTAATATGGTGCCTCACTATCATTGCCTCGTTGCACTGCCCTTCAACACATATTGCCTGCATGTTGAGTCCAAGGTCAGTCTAGACAAGATTTTATCAATGATTTTTGCTCAAGCGATCACTGAGACAAGACAAAGGACTCAATTGATTCTAGTCAGCTCTGCCTTTAAACACTGGGGCTGTGTCTACATTGGCACCCTTTTTCGGAAAAGGGATGCTAATGAGACACAGTGCAATTGCAAATCCGCGGGGGATTTAAATATCCCCCGCGGTATTTCATTACATAACTGCCGCTTTTTCCGGCTCGGGCTTTGCCGGCAAAAAGCGCCAGTCTAGACGGGGATCTTGCGGAAAGTAAACCCTTTTCCGCAAGATCTCTTATGCCTACTTTCAAGTAAACCCTTTTCCGCAAGATCTCTTATGCCTACTTTCAAGTAGGCGCAAGAGATCTTATGGAAATTTATTTTCCGCAAGATCCCCGTCTAGACTGGCGCTTTTGCCGGCAAAGCGAGCAAAAAGCGGCAGCGATGTAAATAAATACCGCGGGGATATTTAAATCCCGCGATTTAATGCGCTGTGTCTCATTAGCATCCCTTTTCCGAAAAAGGGTGCCAATGTAGACACAGCCTGGGGCTACGTCTAGACTGGCATGATTTTCCGCAAATGCTTTTAATGGAAAAGTTTTTCTGTTAAAAGCATTTGCAGAAAAGAGCGTCTAGATTGGCACGGATGCTTTTGCGCAAAAGCACTTTTTGCGGAAAAGAATCCGTGCCAATCTAGACGCGGTTTTGCGCAAGAAAGCCCCGAGTGCCATTTTCGCCATCGGGGCTTTTTTGCGCAAAACAGTTTTTAGCTGTCTACACTGGCCCTCTTGCGCAAATACATTTTGCAAGAGGGCTTTTCCCCGAACGGGAGCATCATAGTATTTGCGCAAGAACACCGACAATCTTACATTAGATCGTCAGTGTTCTTGCGCAAATTCAAGTGGCCAGTGTAGACAGCTGGCAAGTTTTTCCGCAAAAGCAGCCGCTTTTGTGGAAAAACTTGCCAATCTAGACGCTGCCTGGATGTAAAGTGTCAGATATAATTGAGGACTCCCAAATAGACTCTACACCACCAGAAATAAAACCTGTTTCCATCTTCTGTGACTTTCAGTTAGATGTGACTCACTATCCTCTGCTTAGTGTTCAAGTTATGGTAGACCCTAAGCCAGGTTATATTAAGTTCAGGTCTTTTAATCATACAATATGGATAACATTTCATTCTCCCAGCTCCAAGTCTTAAGTGAATTTCGACCCAAAAGAGCCAAAATTGAGCACCTTGACACAGCAAGGGTGTCTACTGATCTCTGTGGCAAAGTAGGTATGTCTATATAAATAAGGTCTGCTCCTGAAGCCTTTTCCTACAGTTGATTAACAGAGGGCAGTAGATAGCTCATTCAGACCACTGGCTGATAATAGTTAGTCACCCTGACCAGTCATTAACCATAGTTATGGACTCACCCTACTCTCCATTGTCTCTATGATTCTCTGATGACCTGTGACAAAAAAAGGAGGGTGGAAAGGGAAACTGAAGGGAGAGACCTCTCAATTCACCAATCAAAGAGCAGTATTGCCAACCCAAAAATCACAAGGAATTCCTACACAAAGTTATGAGAATGGTCTACAAATCATAAGATATTTTAAAAATAAAACATGTTGGATTTTTATTGGCCTTTTGTTTCTTGAGTATTTAGGGTTCATGTTTTAAAGCTTTCCTCCTTAGCTGTAAGGCCCAGAAGTATAGAGAACTTTTTTTAAATGAAAGCTGAGATTCCTACATAATCAATTGACTCCAGGCCTTTAGAAAAACACCAAATGTTTTGAGACTCATGGTAAAACAATGAAGGAATTCTTGTGAGCCCATGCTTTGCCACAGTATAAATAAAAAACAACAACAACAACAACAACAACAACATCTTCTCCACTAAACATCCTAATGAGATATACTGCTAATGGTGAACTGAATTCAACAGCTCCTGATATGAACAGGTACCAACCTAGTTTTTCGTATTTGAGATGGGTTACCAGGAATCATACATGACAATATGAAATCTTTCCACTCTCAAGTCAGCATATTCACAAAGCACCTATAATTTCGATCCATTTTATATTATTTTCTCCCAGGGGCAATTGACCCCTCCCACCTCCTCACTACGCCACTGCCCCCCCTCCTGCAGATCTATCATCTTATGCATGTGCAAGATCTGTGAGAGCCATCCCATGAATCTGTAGTTAGTGTCTGTGGCGCCTGCTTTTGGGTGGTGTCTCAATGCTGCCACATTCACCTCCAAAGAGGGGGCTTCCCAAAGCAGGCCCTTGTTGCAGACCCCCAAGGCAACCACAGGTCCAGTCTCCTTTCAATGGGCCCACTTCCCAGCACTCATTGATCTTGGATCTGGCTTCCATCCCCTCGCCAACCTTTGCAACTGCCCAGAGGTGCTCACCTTCCGCCTTATCCATTCCCACCACATTCACCCCACAGGGACAGTCTCTGCCTCACTTGTCCTAGGGACTATTTTACCAAGACGTAATACAAAGTTTCCATGTAAAAGGACTCACTACAAAGCTAAAAACTTCAATGAGAGAATGATTAATACAGAGACATGTCTACATCTGCCACAGGGAGACACCTCTGCCTGCCTCCACCCCTCTCCCCCAGAGTCTACAGCCCCATTGCAAAGGAGGGGAGTGGAAGGAAAGAGGCTGAGGCCCATCAACGGGACTGAAGCAGTCACGAGCAAGCCATGCCCGGGAGCCATTCTCCTGTTCATTGCTGGTGCAGTGTGGCTTCAGGCATGCTGAAATGCAGTCACCTCTAGGGTGGGCTGGACAGCTGTTTAACACCTGCACAAGGTTTCAGGCAGGGGGCAGTGCGGGCTGCCTTCCTGCAGAGCCCCCATCAGAACTACTGTGCCCTCCTGGCTCAGGAAAAGAATAAACAGGAGGATTGGAAATTAACCCGCCCAGTCTCATGTCCCCTAGGCAGGGAATGAGCCATCTACATTAGGCCCCAGCTGGGGGGGTATCATGTCCAGTTCTGGGCACCACATTTCAGGAAATGTGGAGAAACTCCAGAGAAGATCAACACAAATGATGAAAGGTCTAGAGAACATGAGATATGAGGCAAGGCTGAAGAAATTGGCCTTGTTTACCTTGGAAAAGAGAAGACCGGAAAAGGGACATGAGAGCAGCTTTCAAGTATCTAAAAGAGTATCATAAGGAAGAGGAAGAAAAATTGTTCTGCTTGGCCTCTGAGGTTAAGATGAGAAGCAATGGGCTTAAATTGCAGATATTTAAGACCAGGTGAGACAGACACCTGTCAGGGATGAGCTAGGGCAACTCAACTTTGGAAGCCCTAGGGGCCACACTGATGCCCTCAGCATGTTCTGTAAGTTTCAACTTAAGTGTGGTTGCATATGCAAGCAAATATATACAAATAGCTTCTCTCACACTGACAGGCATGAATATAAAGATTAAGGCAAGACTACACAACACACAGGCCCCATTTAAGTCAGTTCTGCTGATATTAATAAAACACAATATTTACCCAATTTCTACCCATGTGACAGCACTTTTCATGAGCAATGACAGTCCAAGAATTTAACTACTAAAACATATATCAACAGAAGATCACTACACTGACTACTTTTTTGGTTTTGGCTCCGGCTCCCACTCGCCGGCCACGTGTTGATCCCCACATAAACCCAAACTGCTCCGTGGGGCGCAAACAAACTGGCCATGGGCAGCATACCACGTTATTAATAAATATTTTTAAACCTTTACCTTTTCTCTCTGCTACCATGTCTCCTCTCCTTGCTCCATCATCTCCCCTGGTGCCTGCTGCCCCCCCACTCCTCACCCTCTTCTACTGTCCTGACTCCTGCCCTTCTCACTGCCCTCAGCCCTCCTGCAACCTGCCCCCCTCCACCAGCCCTTCACTCCCCAGTGCCCACTCCCCGGGTAGCCCGAGAATCCCCTGGCACCTGCACCTTCCCTTAGCCCTGCACCCTCCTGGTGCCTCCCCCTTCTCTTACTGCCCCTCCCCCCTTTGCCTTCTTTCCCTGATGGCCACCCCTCACCATCCTCTCTGCCCCCATTCCCCTCATGCCCCTGTGCCCTCATACATGACTTGCTCCATCCCCACCTTTCTCATGCCCACCCCTTCTTTCAAGCCTTCTCCCAGCACCTCTCCCTCTAGCCCCCAATGCCCTTCCCTGCTCCTCTTCTCTCCACACATCACCCTGTCCCCCCTCCCACTGACACCTCCTCTCCTGCCCTTTCCCTCATTGTCTGCAGTGCACATGGCCCTCTGCCATTTGTCTCTTGGTGCCTTCCCCTTTCTTCCCCTCCCCACAAGCCTCTTCCCCAGCCCCTCCCCCGCTGCACAAGCCCCTTCCCTACCTTCCGCGTTGCGGGGCCGGAGTCTGCACTCAGGCCCCGCAGTCGGAACCCGGAACCAGCCACGCGGCCTGCCTCCGGGCACTTTGAAAATCCTGGGTGTGACGTGACATCATGCCTGGGCCCCGCCCACCTGCAACGCCGTGCATGGGCAGCAGCAGGGGGCGAAGGGAAGCCACCCAGAGCCGCGCACGGGACGGGACGGGACGGGACAGGACGGGGAATGCGCAGGGGGGCTGGCAGGAGGGTCTGGGGCCCTGGGCCCGCTCCGGGCAGAGCTGGGGGAGAGACCCAGCTCCACATAGTGGTGGAGCAGGGCCCCCAGCTCTGAATTGTAACGTCAACCCTGGCGGGCCGGCACTTCTGGGTGCAGGGGCGTGGGGCCCCCTTAGGCGCGGGGCCCAATTCGACCAAATCGGTCGAATCGGCCTAAGGCCGGCCCTGCCTATGAAAGCTTATGTCCTAATAAATCTGTTAGTCTCTCAAGTGCCACAAGACTCCTCCTTGTTTTTGCAGATACAGACTAACTCAGCTAACTCTGAGATGCAAGGACCTGTGCAGTTTCTAACATGCTTCAAAGAACGGCTGCCACACATCTTAAAAGGCATGCTAGACCCCTCCTTTAATCTGTTTGTAGCACAAGAGGACTCAGTGAAGGAATCAAGCCAACAAATCCTATGGAGGAGATCTTGCTTCTTCCAAACCGCACATACAGTGCATGACTAAACCGCAATGAAAGACTGCAGCATAGCCACAGCTGGCCTACAGCAGACTTGTGCTCATGGGGCCTAGGTTGCAGGGCTATAAAATTTAAGTATAAACACTTAAGCTGAAGCCCAATTCTGTGACCTTCCACTCTTGTGGGATCTGGGCTCCTGCCCAGATGTCTACTCTGGCATTTTTAGCTCCAGGGCCCAGTCTAAAGTCAGCTGATTCAGGCTCTGAAATTCAATGCCTTTTTTTTTTTAGGTACCGCAGCATAAACATATCCTTAATATGTTTCTGTATGAAGCTTAAGCACAGCCTTCCTTAGCTTTCTTCCATTTGCAGACCCATAAAAAAAACATCAAATGGAGATGCAGATCCCTTTGGTAATCTTAAACACAGACCACATGTAGAAAAATTCTTTCACCGAGGTGATAGTGAGTTATGCATAATATACTGTGCATGGGGAAAAAAACTTTTCACAATTCAGAACAAGGTTTGTTTGTTTAACTAGAACACCCAATGTTATTGCCAAGTCTGTTGCAGAACCAAAAATAAATGTCCTGATCTTATAATTTCCACTCCAATGTCTTAACCATTAGACCACCTTCCTTTTTATATTAGAGTGCTAATCTTTTGCACAGAGTTGTAGTTAAGGCGTTATAAGAAACTTTCAGAATGTTGCACTTAATAGAACAGGAGAAAGGGACTTTGAGAAACTATCAATAGATTTTTTTTGGTGGTGCTATAGAGTCTCTTATCCTCAAGACAGGATTTAAATAGCAGACTCAGTGAAACGGAAATGATGAGCAGATTTTATACAACTGCAGGTACTACTGGGGCCAGACCATCATTTTGACCTATTTGTATCTTGTACCATTACTCTTTTTCTTTGGCCTCAACCCTGCAAACCACTGACCACTTGGGCAAAGGGTTCAGCTGCTCCAGTGGAGTCCATAGGCATAAGGTTTGGACACACAGAGCATCTTGCAGGGTCAAATCATAGGTTGTCAGTATTTTAAGTCAGGGACCATTCCTCCTTTATAGTCATGCAATGCCTAATATCTTGTGAGTCTTACCAATAAAACAAACCACAAGGCATCCATTTATGTGGTATCAAGATTGCTTTCTACAAAAGGCCTACAATACTGACCATTTCCAACTAGAGAACTGAGAACACATTGTTTGCAAGTGCTGAAAAAAAAAAGCAGCAAGGCTATCGTAATTCCCCATGAATTTCCTGAAAACATATCACAGATGGCCACTGAAAAACACGGGACCCAAACAGGAATCTAAAAGGAGGAGGGGGAGCGGGGAGAAATCAAGTGAGAGAAGGACTGAAACAGCTATAAAAAACAACCTGAAGAAAACTGTATTAGAAAGATCCATCAGATATTTGTAACCGTTATTTAACATTTAACCATTTGACATGGCACTGTAGCATGTAAAAGGGTAGACCTGTTCTCTATCCTCTGGATTTTCAAATCAAAGATACAGATTGAGAAATTCTTCTGATATCACAATGTGCTGAGGATGAAGAAGGGGAAAACACTCTGGGGAGGACATTATACGGAGAACTTGAAAACATAAGATTGGTTTGTGTTGTGTGATTAATTTCCTTACTGGGTTTTTAATTAACAGTTTTTATGAGTGGAAGCTAATGCCTGGGTTTAATTGATAAAATAAAGCAATCAGTTCTGAAGAGGTATTTGAGAGAGGATAAGCAAACCTGATGCACAAAGAAAAGAAAACTTGCAGCTTTCATATTCGGGAGCAAGAGGAGACAGTGGGAGCAGTAACACTTTTTGTAAAATGTTGTAATCCTTGTGCTCTCTCACCTGCTATCCCTCATTTCATCTGGTACCCTCATTCATTATGTTCTTTCTAAAAAGTACAGTCTTCAGCCAGTCATCACTTGTTCTGTAGAATACCTAGCAAGTGTGATACTATAAAGCAACAATGTCAGCAAACTAGACATCATACTAGATTTAGGGATGTGAACTGGTAACCCATTACCCAATAAGTATCACCTTTATCAGGTGATTGCTTTCCAGGTAGTGGTTAACCAGTGCTCAGGAGTAGCTCCCTTCCCCAACAGGTGGCCCACCAGGGGGATGGCTGTTCCACCCCTGGGGGAGGGGGAGGGGGAAGAGAAACTCTTCTGCTGCCTGCCTCACATGCTTTGGGGGGGAGGAAGGAAGGGGAAGCTGGATCCCACTTAATAGGTTATCCAGTTAACTTATTAACCAGGATTTTATATCCCGAACTAGAATAAATATATAACAACAATGGGCAGTCCTGTGGCATCTTAGAGACTAGCAAAAATATATTAGATCATGAGCTTTTGTGGGTAAAACCCACTTCAACAGATAAGCTGGATCTGATGAAATGGGTTTTACCCATGAAAGCTCATGACCTAATATATTTATTAGTCTCTCTAAGGTACCATAGGACTGCTTGTTTTTAAAGATACAAACTAACACAGCTACCCCTCTCAGACTTAAGACTAAACCTAGAAAGAGAATTATTAGCACTGTATTGGTGCACATTAGGGATGCAAAATCCCATTTAATCAGCTAATCTGTTAAACCTTAGTAACC
Source organism: Rafetus swinhoei (assembly GCA_019425775.1). Classification (NCBI taxonomy): domain Eukaryota; kingdom Metazoa; phylum Chordata; order Testudines; family Trionychidae; genus Rafetus; species Rafetus swinhoei. The sequence continues at coordinate 122,853,472 of CM033446.1, read as the reverse complement.
TAGTGTAATGTATTTAAAACAAATTAAAAGCCAGATTGAAATGTCTTACAAAAATTTCCATAACCCATAACTATCTCCATTAGCTCATAGTGACAGCTTAGATTCCTGGTGGAGGGCTACCTACTCTCATTGATTAACTTTTCTGACCTAACATTCAAATGCTTTAAAGTAGCTGTCCTCTTTCAAAAAGCATGGGTTTAATTTCCAACCCATTTGAAGCATCTAGCAGTTGGATGGCATTAACAGTGACTATTTAAATGTTTTCAAAAACTCTTCCTCTGTTTTTCCACAGCTGTGCAGGGCAAAAACAGCATTATCTGATCAGAGACATGTGCCTCCAGCCTACACACACTTTTTTTTTTTTAAAGAGTATAAATAGGGATGTAGCAAAGATGCCTAAATACCCCCATTCCTAGCCAATCTTTCCCATCCATGTGCACAATACATTTGTATGTGCACCAAGGCACATGCCAATGTGCATCACCAGTAGAAACAAAAAACATAGCTGTGGGCACTGCTAATCAGGCATTTGACTTTTCTTCTGAGTGGCTGCAAAAGGGCATAGCTTACAGGGAACAGTGCTCCTATCCTAGGTCCTCCCTCTCTCCCTCATATATTTTCCTTTGACTATCCCACACCCACTCCACGGCTGTGTCTACACTGGCATGATTTTCCGGAAATGCTTAAAAACGGAACAGTTTTCTGTTATAAGTATTTCCGGAAAAAGAGCGTCTACATTGGCAGGATGCTTTTCCGGAAAAGCCCTTTTTCCAGAAAAGCGTCCATGGCCAATGTAGACGCGCTTTTCCGGAAAAAAGCCCCGATCGTCATTTTCGCGATCAGGGCTTTTTTGCGGAAAAGACTGCTGGGCTGTCTACACTGGCCCTTTCCCGGAACAGTTTTCCGGAAAAAGGACTTTTGCCTGAGCGGGAGCAGCATAGTTTTTCCCGGAAAAGCAGCTGATTTCTTACAGTAGATCGTCAGTGCTTTTCCAGAAATTCAAGGGGCCAGTGTAGACAGCTCACAGCTTATTCCGGAAAAGCGGCTGCTTTTCCAGAATAAGTGGCCCAGTGTAGACACAGCCCACGGCTTTACCTCACCACTACTTCACTAAGACCTCTCCCCTCTCTGGCTTCTATCCCAGCCCCTAGTCTCCTAGCCCTACCCCCAACACACACCCCCTCTCCCTTGTCTACACAGGGACATTCAGGAAAAGCAATCCCCATTAACTTACAAGAGGGATTCGTTAAACAGCATTAAACCCCCGTGTGCACCCTCCCCGGGCATTCAAGCGGTCTCAATTCGGGGTTCGCTGCAGCCAGACACTGGAATGCGGAGCACTGCGTCCACACGGGGGTTCCAGGTCGTTTAACTCATCACTTTAGGGAAACCGGATTAAAAGGAGTGTCGCCGGGTTGAAAAGCCGCCTCCGGAGACACGCTGGCTCCCAGCTTCCCCCCCACCCTGTAACGGCCTCCAGCTCCCTGCGCGGGCCGGGGGGGAAGCGCTAGGGGCGCGGCCGCGGGGTTACCTGGCCTCTTGCCCCGCCACTCCGCCCACAGCAGGGTGAAGTCGCCGTCCAAGCCGAGCAGCCAGCGGCCCAGCAGGTAGAGCAGCGCGCCGAGCGCCAGCGGGGGCAGCAGCAGCAGCACAGCCCACTCCATGGCCCGCGGAGCGCCCTGGCGCCGTGCAGCCCCCGCGGCCTTTATGAAGGGCCAGCGCCAGCTCCACCCTGGCCCGGCGCCCTCGTGTTCCCGCCGCGGCGCAGGGCCCGCCCCCGCCGGGGAGTGACCGCCGCGGGCCTGGCAGGCCGCCGGGGACAGCGCCCGCTGCCAGCGCCCGTCGTTGGGGGCGCGGAGACCCGCTTTGTCTCCTCCCTCCCCGCGGGAGCCGCCCCCGCTCCCTTTCCCCCCCCCCCCACAGGATCCGCGCCCCCTCGACCGACCGCCACCCCCGCTCCTCTCGGGGAGCTCCCCGCCTTCCCCTTGACTCCCCCTCCCGCTTCCTGCCTTTGGTGGCGAGTTACTCCCTCCCCGCCCGTTTCTCTCAGGCCTTTCCACAGGCAGGGTCCCCCAGGGCTGCAGAAATGTTGATGCCCCGCCCGCACTCTGCCCCCCCCTTTTGTTCCCCCGCTTAAGGCTCTGGAAGGGAGCTGGGGGGGTGCAGGCTCTGGGCTGGGGAAGGGGATTGGGGTGCAGGCTCTGGAAGGGAGTTTGGGTGCTAGGGACAGGCTCTGGGCTAGGGTAAGAGGTGGGGGGGGGGCAAGCTCTGAGAGAGAGTTTGGAAGGAGGGAAGGGGTGCAGTGCTTACCTGTGGCACCGCCCTCTGGCAGCGGTTCCTAGGCAGGATGTCGTCTCTACGCACTGCTGCCCACAGGCACCATTGCCACAGCTTCACGTTGATCGTAGGGGCAGTGCTCAGACACACCACATGCACCTTAGGGGCCCCAGGGACATGCCAAGAGTCACACTGAGCAAGAGGCTGGGAGGCGATCTAACCCCGCTGCCAGTGGTGGGGCCAGGTGGCAGGTGGGGCCAGAGGATGCACCAGAGGGGAGCACACAGGGCGTAACTGGGAGACACGTACAAGGAGCACATGGGGGTGACAGGTGGGGCCGGGGGAGAGACCCGGCCCTGAATTTTGCTGAAGCTGGGACCCAGGCTAGGAATATTCCCGGTGACCGGGAATCACGGGCCCATATCACTTGTCACCCATGTCCACAGTAATCCCAGGCTCAGAATTATCACACTGCAGGCCCCACCTGCCAGACAGCTCTATGCTGAGCCCAGGATGGTCAATTTTCTACAGGCACAAAACCCAATACTCTTACCCTGCCCAAGCCTGCTCATTCCATTCCCCCTTCTCTGGTGCTTGCTCAGTTTCATCAGGCTGTCTCAGGGACCTGGTGAGAGCCCCTATCTGTAGGAACTTGAGGGGGGATGCCTACTGTTTCCAGGCGCCACGTGGCAAGGAGGCTAGCAGGAAGCCTGCCAGACCTGCTGCACAGCCCTGCTGCCCAATCAACAGCCTGGTCAGGCATGCCGTCCAGAGCCGGCAGGATCACTGTTTGACCTGGGGTTCCAGTCAAAAACCAGCCACCCTTGCTGAGCCAGCTTCTGTTAAGCCTTTGGCACTGCTGGTTTAGTAGGTGAGAGGTCAGCCACATGATACAATGTTAGTACTGTACTAGGATCAGTAAACACTAGATCTGTCCCTGCTGCTAACTGAAACTCTCTGCCTTGGAGGCTTGCCATAGTGGTAAGTGGGATGGGTTGTTCCTAGCAGGGGAGAAGGGGGAATTGATTTATATTGTTTACTTGTTCCATAAATAGGAACAACCTTTGTAAGCCCATAAAGCATGCTGTTGTTTTCTCTCCTCCTTCCCCCTGCACCATTTTACACCTGGAAATGTAAAGGAGCATACCAGCTTCTATTTTTTGTCTTTTTAAAAGACATATCCTTGCAAATACACACTGATCACTGTGGTTGAAAACTTGGCAATGTTTTCCTGAAAATTACAGAGTATTTGCACTCCTGTTATAGACACCAAAGACTGGCCTTTAGGCTCCATAAGAAACATAACCATAGGCCCCTGGATTTTGGGGAAGAGCCCATCTCGGTTGGAGCAGTAAGGAGCATTTCCAGCTGGACTACCACAAATATTACAGTACAGGTTGAACCTCTCTAATCCAGAACTCTCTGGTCCAGAAACATCCATTGTCCAGAATGATTTTAGTTAGCCAGATGTCCACTTTTCATGGGTGTAGTCAATTTTCCCAGGGTCCCATAAAGTTTGTTGGCAACCATCAGTCCCAGCTCACAGGCTGTGTCTAGACTGGCAAGTTTTTCCGGAAAATCAGCCACTTTTCCAGAAAAACTTGCCAGCTGTCTACACTGGCCGCTAGAATTTCCGCAAAAGCACTGACTTCCTACTGTAAGAAATCAGTGCTTTTGCGAAATACTATGCTGCTCCCGTTCGGGCAAAAGTCCCTTTGCGCAAAACTTTGTCAGTGTAGACAGCTGAGATTTGTTTTCATAAAAAAGCCCGATCGCGAAAATGGCGATCAGGGCTTTTTGAGCAGCTCTAGATTGGCACGACGCTTTTCCGCAAAAAGTGCTTTTGCGGAAAAGCGTCCGTGCCAATCTAGACGCTCTTTTCCGAAAATGCTTTTAACGGAAAACTTTTCCGTTAAAAGCATTTCCGGAAAATCATGCCAGTGTAGACACAGCCTCAGTGTTCTGTGTTGCTGTTTAGCTCTAATCTATCCCTAAATGTCGTCTAACTGCCCAGTAAGCAGTGGAAGTGTTAGTAATGCTGCTAGACAATTTTGACCTCCCATGGTCTGGAAAGGTCTCTGGTTCGGAACTCTGCAGGTCCCGAGGGTTCTGAACTAGAGAGGTTCAACTTGTACTACCACCAAAAGCTGGCTTCTCTACTGAGCACCCATTGTGACAGGTGGTGATGGGGACATCTCAATAGAAGGAGAGAGAATGTAGAATAAGCAAGAGATGAATTTAATCAATGACACTAAGTTCCTACCCTCAATAACTCAAATAAGCCAACATTTTCAGACTTGGCTGCCTAAAGTGAAGCTCCCAAGTCTATGGGTGCTGAAGACTTACAGATCCCCTAGATTCCATCACTTCTAGAAATCAAATCACTTTTAGACGGGTTCCTGAAGATGGATTTAAATGCTTTATCTTATATGCACCAATTTGAGAATTCTAGCTTTAATCTCTGTGCCTCAGTTTCCAAATCTATAACAGTCTCCACTTCTGCAGCAGAAGGCTTTACCTGGTGGAATTTAGCCATTCTCTCCCGCTACATACACCTTAGACCTTAGTCCATTCTGTGCTTTCCTGCACGTTGGGAAGATCTGGAGAGAAGTGTAGTTGATAGGTAGCCCATTTCATGTTGAGGTCCTTGATGTCATTCAGAACTATCACTTTCCATGTTATTCACACTCTTCCTCTTCTTCCATTTTCTGGCTTCCATTCAAGGGTGGCATTTGGTAAGTGTTCTTTTTCAATTCTCAGCACATGCCCCAGCTCTTAACATTGTCTTGTATAAATTATTTGTGAAAGGTTGCCTTGTCCAGTAATTTTTCTAAATTCTTCCAGAGAAGCAGACAAGGAATTGGAACAGGCACTAGGATTGTGACCCAGGAGAAAGACTATAGAGCTTTTTGCACTTTAGAACTGCCAAATAAATTATTTCCTGTTTGAGTCCTACGGTGCTTAGGGAAGCAGGACTTTGTACACTCTTTGTAAATAAATAGGATTGCACCTGACCAAAGAAATATCCAATTCCAACATCAGTTTATCCTCCAAATCAAAACACATTGGGCTCCAGAAATTAGTCAACCACTTAGGTCAAGAGGGGAAAACAGAGGAATGTACAGTCAATATTTTTTTAAAAACTTTGTGTAAATAGCTACTGTTTTCACTTGGCCTTTGACCTAATCATTAGTGGGATAGTTTCTTGTTGGCATAGTATATGTAAGTATTATGGCAGATTTGAAGGAAGATTACCACACTTTTCATATCATAATCATCTCATTCTTACACCCTCACACCTGTTGTTGTACCCACCTGTTCTCTCATCTGAGGCTGTCTCTACATTGGCACCCTTTTCCGGAAAAGGGATGCTAATGAGACAAGTCGGAATTGCAAATGCAGCGGGGATTTAAATATCCCCAGCGGCATTTGCATAATTATAACTGCCGCTTTTTCCGGCTCGGGGCTTTGTGGAAAAAGCGCCAGTCTAAACGCGGCTCTTGCGGAAAATAAAGCCTTTTCCGGAAGATCCCTTATTCCTCTTAAAATCAGGAATAAGGGATCTTCCGGAAAAGGCTTTATTTTCCGCAAGAGCCGCTGTTTAGACTGGCGCTTTTTTCCGTCAAAGCCCGGAGCCGGAAAAAAGCGGCAGCCATATTCATGCAAATGCCGCGGGGAAAATTTAAATCCCCGCTGCATTTGCAATTCCGACTTGTCTCATTAGCATCCCTTTTCCGGAAAAGGGTGCCAATGTAGACACAGCCTTAGAGTGTAAACTCACCAGGTCAGCAACTTTCTCTTTGTTCTGTGTATAACACCTAGCATAATGGGGCTGAAGAAGTGGGTTGTGTCCACAAAAGCTCAAGATACCATCTACATATTGTTAGTCTTTAAAGGGGTGTCTATACACCACCGTAACTCGAAATCAGATATGCAATCAGAGATGCAAATTGTGTATCTTATTTCAATGCTATTTCGAAATAGCTTATTTCATCATTAATGTCAAAATAAAGTGCTATTCTGAAATGTCCCTTACTCCTCTAGAATGAGGTGGGAGGGATAGCTCAGTGGTTTGAGCATTGGCCTGCTTAAACACAGGGTTATAAGCTCAATCCTTGAGGGGACCATTTAGGGAGTGGGGCAAAATCTGTCAGGGATGGGACTTGGTCCTGCCATGAGGGCAGGGGACTGGACTTGCTGACCTCTCAAGGTCCCTTCTAGCTCTATGAGATAGGTATGTCTCCATATATTAGGTTTATAGAGACATCAGAATAGCAAGCCCAAAATAATGGGCTTGCTGTGAAGACATGGGTTATTTCAGGATAGTCATGTATCCTGAAATAGTGTAGACATAGCCTAAGGTGCTGCAAGACTATTCATTGTGTTTTAAGTTCCTGCTAAGTACCATTATACATATGCAAAGTATGCAGCCATGTAGGTACTAGAAAATTTGAGGCACTAAATTGCCCCAATTTTCATGGTGCCCCCTAGGCAGCTGTGTATGGGGCAGGGCTGGCTGTCAGCCATCCCCATCCCCAAGCTGGCTCCTGCCATGGGCTACGCCCAGCCAGGCCATCTCTTAGGGGGGTGGGATGCAGGGCCCAGCACACACCCTGCCCCAATTCCACTCCTTCCCCTGAGCAATGCCATTTGGGGAACTAGTAGGGCACCTAGCACCAGTAGCAGGGATCTGATTCTGGACATAAATACCCCACACTCATAGGCAGCAGCAGGAAGCAGAAAGACCTGACCCCAGCCTACTCTGTTCCGCAGCTCCCAGTCATGTTGCACCACTTCCGGCCACTGATGAGCATGGGGGTAGTTCCACCCCATTCCCCAAGCCTCCTTCCCGGAATAATGCACCTGGGAGAGCGGAGTGGGCTAGGGCAGTGTTGCTCTGCTTCCCACCGCCATCAGTGGACCTGAATCCTGCACTCCAATCCTCTTCCCCAGACCAGAGCCTGAACCCAAACTCTGTCCTAGAGCCTGCGGGAGCCATCGGGGGAAAGAACAGGGAGGCAGCTGGTGTTGCCCTTGTGCACTCACAGAGTTGATCCCATAACCCTGGGCATAGCAACCCTGGAGAGGGCACCAAAATTTGTAGAAACTGCCCTGCCATCAGAACACAAATAAATAGTAAGAGAAAGTGGGGTTTTATGGTAGCTTGCATAAGAGAAATTGCGGGGGGAGGGAGCAGATGACTGTAGATAAACAAACTGACTCTTGCTTCCTTCTGTTTCCTCACTGCCCTCAACACCTTGACAAAATCTGGTGCATCTGTGGTGCATGGGCTTTGAGGAGAAGGTATTTTCTCCCACTCAGTAGCCTACTTGTTCATGGCAGCAGTTCAACTGAGCTGCCTGCAAGTTTGCTACATTACTTCAGGGGGAATTCTGTGCCAATTCTGTGCACAATATTTTAAATTTTTGCATATTTTATGTGTCAAAACAATATAAAATCACACCAGTTTCAATTATTTTGGTAGCTTTATTTCAGAATACCTCTGAATATGTATGTCTCACAACTGAGACAAAAGTATTCAGGAAATGTATTTGACAAATTCCTTACTAAGTATAATGTAGAACTGATCTCCATATGCCCCTTCCCCCAGCCCTACACCCCTCATTCAGCCCCTAGCTCAAGGCTATCACTCCACTAGTCTGAGCCCAGATCCCTGGCTGTCCCCCCCCCCCCAACTAAAGCTTCTGAACCCTCGTTTGCAACCCCTCCCCCTCATCCCTATATGCCCAACCCTATCTATCCTGGTGCTACAGTGAGGAATAGAGCCTCTCTGCCAGCAGGCTACCCTCTCTTCTGGTGTCACAGCAGCCCTAGCTGGGGGGAGCAGAGCAGGCCAGGTGGGGGTGCATTGCTTCCTGCTGCCGCAGTGAAGTGGAGTGACCCAGTTGGGAGATGGCAGTGGAGTGGCACAGGCTGCTGCGTGTGTTGCTCCACTTCCCAGGCTACTGCTGCTGTGGTCAGGGGGGCAGCAACTCCTGTTGCCACCCCGCACTAGGCCCCCTGGTAATCCGCCAGCTCATGTAACTCTGGGAAAAGGGCAGGGCTCGACAATCTATGTAATCTACTCGCCCGTGGCGAGTAGATTACATCCCGGAAGAGCCGGGTTCGGGCGATCTGCGCATGCACAGAACGCCGGACAGCGCGGCTGGCGAAGCGGGGCTCGCCGCAGCTCGGCGAGCCCTGGAAAACGGTATGAGGGGACAGGGCAGGGCAGGGGTGTGAAAAGGCCAGGTGGATGCAGGGTAGAGTCTGGGCAGCGGGGTTATTCTAGGCCCCACGGGAAGCCCCCTTAGGGACAGCCCTGATCCAGGATACTTTACAGCCTTTCACCTGATCTCAATCAAATAAGTTGTGACCCTCTTTCCAATAACCACGCAACACACCTCCATCATAATCATCCAGGAACCCACCCCTGCAATCAGCCCCAGTGCCAACTCTGCCCACTCGTCTACACAAGCAATTTAATCACTGGACCCAACCACATCAACCACCAAATCAGAGGCTCATTTAACTGCACATCCACTAATGTGATCTATGCTATCAAATGCCAACAATGTCCCACTGCCATGTATATTGGACAAACTGAACAATCTCTGCAGGAAAGAATTAATGGACACAAATCAGATATCCAAAAAGGCAATACACAAAAACCTGTTGGAGAACACTTTAATATGCCTGGACACTCATTAATGGATCTCCAAGTTGCCATTTTGTTTCAGGACAATTCCACAAGCCAAATACACAGAGAAGGATTGGAACTTAACTTCATTTACAAGCTTAATTCCTATGCAAATGGTATGAACAAGGACATCAGCTGGCTCGCACACTATCTTCCACAGCCTATTACTTAACCTACCAAGCAAACAATGGAGGTACTAATTGTTCTTGTCAGCCTGTTGTAACTATGTGAACCATCCATTCACTGTCTCTTTATTTATTTTTTTTCTCCTTTCCCCCTCCTTTTTTTTCTTTTTTCTCCTCCCCCCCACCCCCTTTCTCCTCATTTATTCTTGGATCTGGACTTCTAATACTCCTGTCATCTGAAGAAGTGGGTTGCACCCACGAAAGCTCATGATACCATCTACATATTTTGTTAGTCTTTAAGGTGCTATTTGTTGTTTTTTAAGTTTTAGCAAAGGTGTAATTATTGTTTTAAGAATTATCACAGAATAATGCAGACTTACAAGAAGAGACAGCGTCTCTATTCTGCTCTAAGTTTCCCCCTGCTTCTTGATCCTTCCAGTTATATCCTCCCAGTTACATTGTTAGCCCAGTGATTACCACCTGGGTGCTCATAAACCCCTCCCCCCAACAGAAAGTATTTAATTGCTCATAGCTGAGCCTGTAGCCGGGGCACCATTTGAGATTTGGGAGAAGCTTTAACCATGATTCCATTCCAGAGGCTACTTGGGTATCTGAGAACTCCAAGTTTTTTTGCAGGTGATAACTTAGGGTATGTCTACACTGCCACCCTACTTCGAACTAGGGTGGCTAATGTAGTCATTTGAACTTGCAAATGAAGCCCGAGATTAAAATATCCCAGGCTTTATTTGCATGTTCCCGGGAGCCGCCATTTTTAAATGCCCGGTAGTTTGAACCCCCTGCCTGCGGCTACACGCGGCACAGGCTAGGTAGTTCGAATTAAAGCTCCTGCAATGAGGAGTAATGGTAGTTTGAATTAGGAGCTTTAATTTGAACTACCTAGCCTGTGCTGCGTGTAGCTGCGGGCAGGGGGCTCGAACTACCGGGCATTTAAAAATGGCGGCGCTGGGAACATGTCAAATAAAGCCCGGGATATTTTAATCGGCTTCATTTGCAAGTTCGAATGACTACATTAGCCACCCTAGTTCGAACTAGGGTGGCTAGTGTAGACATACCCTAAGAAATTAACTGACTGGAACAGTGTTCCCAATTCTTATATAGAGAAAAATATAATACCAATTAAAGCCATATTTTAAGTTTATTTGTAAATTTAGTACAGCAAAATATTTCCAATCCCAAATTTCTGAAGCTATGTCAACACTGTGGAGCTAATTTGGGATACTGGAAGTATCCTGAAATAGCTATTCCACATCTATTGAAGCAGCCCGTTATTTCAAAACAGATTTTGAAATAACAGGCAGCTTATTCCCCATTCTATGAGGGTTAAGGGGCATTTCGGAATAGCAAGTTATTTCAAAATTTGGTGCTGTGTAGACAGCACCAAATTTCAAAATAAGCTATTTTGAGATAAGGGTGCAGTACAGACGCACCCTAAGGTGTCAGTTTTGGAGCCTTAACACAAGTTTGATACTTTGTACACTATCTCTAGTAGAGAAATAAAATCTGTTTAGGCTTGCATTTATTGTTGTTGTTTAAATATCTTACAGTCCAAGTTGTGAAGAGGGGAATGAGATAGTATATTTCTTCCAGGAAAGTTTAAAAGTAAATCAGTTACTGAAAAACTAACCACACTCCAGATATGAGCTAAAGCAATAGATAATGCAGTGATCTTATCTGGACTGGGAAAGGCAAAAACCCCCCAGCAAAAATAGAATTGTCAGATTTCTACTGAATCAATAGTCCACAGTCACTTCAACCAGTGGTTCCCAATGTGTGGTCCGTGGACCTCCTGGGGGTCTGCGATGGTACTCAGGGGGTCCGCAGAAAGTTTAGGAAAGGAAAAGAAAAGTAACAATCGGGCCCACCGCAGGACTAGGATTTCCCACCAGGCGATTCTCACCTGGGGCTTGCTGTTCACAGCTGTACTCACACTGTACCTCACCCTCGGGATGGGATCTTGATACCCCGGGAGGCACCATCCGTCCTCCCACCACCAGCTGCACTGCTGTTTATGCTTTAGCCTTCTCCCCCTGCGCAGTCCCACGGAGGATCCAATCCTTACTTTTCATTTCCTTTTCTTTTCTTTTTTTTCTCCATGAGGGCTCTGTGCCCGGCCATGGGTGGAATGCCGGGACAGGAGCTGCCTTTGGCTACAAGAGCCCCCTCACTCTATCCTCTATGGATGGGCAGGGAACAGAAGGAGCAGGAGCTGAGAAAGCAGCATGGCCCAAGGGACATGCTGGCTGCTGCTTCCTGCCACTCCCCTTGGGGCGGGAGAGGGTCTGTAAAATCTTAAAAGATTGAAAAGGGGTCCGTATGTTTGAAAAGGTTGGGAACCACTGACTTAAACAAAACATAGTACCCCAATCTATTTAAACAATTTCTTTATCACCACATTGGTCTACACTTTTAAAAAGAACCACTATCAAGAATAATTAAATGATGGATGTTAGCAGCATAGATCTACAGCAAACAAATTTTGTCAGTCAAATCTTGGCTTGGGTTTATTTATTTACACTGAATGTTTTATGCAAATAGTTATGAATAAACCCAAAGGATTGGAAGGAGGTTCCTAGTGTGTTGCTCTGTAGATTTGAGTGTATAAACATTACCTCCATGACATTCACTGAAGATGCTTTAGTTTGAGAGACTATGCCACTCTCTGAAATATTAAAGAGTAAGTAAACTGGAGCTAAGATGACTTGCCAGTTGGATGAGAAGGACATACAGCACATCAGACACACAGCTATAAAATGGCTGGCTGCTTAGGGCGGCATTTATTTGTATCTGCACATGGAAAAGAACAGCATCTCCTTTTAGAGAGTGTTCTGGGAAAGAGGCCTATAATTAAAAAAGTGAAATTGCCACCGTGCTGAGGAATCCACATTTGTGTTTTACGGTCTGTACGAGCCCTACCTGGTAACCTGAGGCAAAGCCCATTGTTGTCAAAGGAAAGACTCAGAGACAAGTGGGACCAAATGGAAAAATAGATGGCCAGGCCACCCTGTGGGATTGTCATTCCCCCTACAAAATTGGAGAGCTGGAAAAAAAATGGGAAAGTTTTAAGTGTAATTTAAGCCATGTGTGTGGTGTGACACCTCATGTTTGTTTCTTGACAGCAGGGAAAGGTTCTAGGTGGTCATTCTTTAGCTAAGCTGCTCATGTAGTGAAGCACTAACATGTCCAAAGCCGAGGTAACTTGAATGTGCATGGGACATCACCCTCCTCCCCTGCCTGAGCAGCCCTGTGTCTACTGGAGTTAGGAGGGGCTTGTCCCCCTCGCCCTCCGCAGCATTTGTAGCACAGCAACCTGCGAGAATATGGGTAGATCATGATGAAATCTGCAGCAATCATCTGAGCTTCCATTCCCAACCACCACTCCCTGAGCCTGCTTGTTTCAATGACTTTGAAAAGTGCTACAGAAGCTCCCAGCCCTGCTATTGGATCTGCCAGATACACCTCTGCATTCCTGTTGATAGAGCAAAGAATAGCCAACCTGGGGGAAGGGGAGAGAAAAGTGAACTGCCTTTTCTATCCTGTGGCTGAGCCCCGGAGGAGGGGTGGGGGGGAGGGGGGAAGAGGAGAAGGGCCTGGAGAGGAACAGCAGCATCTATAGCTTTGGGCTGGATAGTGAGAGAAAGTAGACCAGGCAGGTGACAACTCACCTTTGTGTTTTGCATGGGCAGCTGGTGAAGGTAGGGCTAGGGGAGCCAAGCCCCCAACCCCGCCCCCAGCCCTCCCCTTCTACCAAGGCCACACTCTCCATCATGAGAAGAGTGGGTGACACATGGCCTAAGCCTCCCTGGCCCCAGAGCATGGGAAGGGTGGGTGGCACACAGCCTGAGCCTCCCCAGCCCGGAGCACGGGGTGGGCAGGTGGTGCACAACCCCTGCTTTCCCAGCCCCAGAGCACTAGAAGGGAGGGGGTGCACGGCCCCAGCCTCCCTGGCCCTAGAGCTTGGGGAGGGTGGGCTGTGCATGGCCCGAGCCTCCCTGGCCCCTGAGCACAGGGAGATAGGAGGGCACGTGGCTTCCAGCTTCCCCGCCCTGGAGCTCAGGGAGGGTGGGCGCTGGGGGCAGCAACACTCCATCCTGAGAATACCTACAGTAGGCGTTCTGGGGGCAGAGTGTGGGTGGGGCCAGGCTGGCGGTTTGTGGGGAGCAGTGCTTTCCCCCACCTAGCATACCCGCCACCCATGGGCTATGTCTACACTGGCGGCTTCTTGCGCAAGAATATCTTGCGCAAGGGTTCTTGTGCAAGAAGTCTTGCGCAAGAAAACGTTCACACTGCCATGTGCAAGCTGCGCTTTTGCGCAAGAGCTCCTGCGCAAGAGGGCTTACACCTGTTAAAAAAGAGCGTAGCTCTTGCGCAAGAAGACCTCTCTTACCACGCCGTACTGTAAATTTCCTTGCGCAAGAGCGTGTGGGCAGTGTGGACGCTCTGCAGATTCTTGCGCAAGAATGGCCATACTTGCGCAAGAAGCCGTGAGTGTAGACATAGCCATGGCGTTTTGCATTTGCTGCTGCCGTTCTATTTTTGCCAAAATGGAACCAGTATTTCAGGAGCTCTGATTCTAACCCAGCTGCTCCTGATTTCAGGCAGGAGCCAAGCAGCAGTGTGCATTGATTGGGTCTGTTGTTGTGCTTGATGAGCCTACGTTCCTTTCACTCAGGTGAGTTGGGGAGGGGGGCAGAGAGGAGTAAACAAAGAAAGCTGCCTGTATTGCTCTCACTCCTGGCTAGAGGGAAGGCAGGAGACAGTGTCTTGCTATGGTAGGAAACTTCAGGGGAGCTGCAGCCCCCCTTTCTGCCCTAAATGGCATTCTTGTCTGTAGCTTTCTTTCTGCTTCAGCAACATCAGTGATCAGGGTACTACTAATAGTGCCCTATCACAGGCCATTATGTGGAGATTCTAGTTCAGTGGTGGGCAATGTAGGGTAGTGAGTAGGCCTCATGAGTGGCCCACCTTCATCTCAGTGGGCCACAAGATTATCATAATCAAGACGGTCTCTTGGGATAGGATAGTTTTGCTTGTTGTGCTTGAGTACCTAGAATTTGTGGTGTCTGCCAATTTGTACAATTGGCACACACCTCATTTCTGATGACGTGTGTCACTTTAGTAATACCAGTAGGAAAAAAAAACCCCTACAGACCAGCAGAATTTGGCAAGCCTGCATGGTGCAAAATGTCTCGCAAGCCACACATAGAACCCCAATGAGCCACATGCCGGCCACAGGTTGCCACCAATGTTCTAGTTGGAGGTGCTAGCAAAGGTTCCGAGTTTTGTTTTGCTAAGGGTAGGTCTTAAATGATTGAAAAATGCTGACCAGTTAGAAGAGTTTCCCCAGCAGAAAGGGAAAAGGAAGTGACCAGAGAGGCTGGCCAGGATGTGAGTAGGGTGGTGAGCTAGTTGGTGAAAGACAAGATTTCAAGCTGCCCACAGATCTTCAGGCCTAAAAAAAGCTCAGTCTGAGAGAGACAAATTGAGTTGGAGGGAGGAGACTGAAAGCAGTGCAGACTGTTTCATCTCAAACAGGAAATAAGCCAGACCTACTTCAGCTGTGGTAAGCTTCAGTAAGGAAATAGGCGCATATAGGAATCTTTGTATGCAGTGTGTGTTGGTCCCATGATACTACGGAGACATGTTGAGCGAGGGATCTTACTGAACCAACTTCTGTTGATGAGAGAGAAACTTTCAAGCTATACGGAGCTGACTTGAAGCACTGTGCCAGTTCGAAAGCTTGTCTCTCCCACCAACAGACCTTAGGCCAATGACAGATATTAGCTCACCTACTTTCTCTGTAGGAATCTTTGTTATTTAAAAAATCCACTTCTCTAAGTGCTGCTTCGTTCTGAAGAAGCTGTTTCTGTCTCACTGCAAACATACTGTCTGAGGCACCTGCAGGAAAACTCTTAGGTAGAGTCTTGCAAATCCATGGATATCCATGGCTCATTTTTGTGGATATGGATGCAGATTCAAATTTTGTATCTGCACAGGGCTCTACTCTTGGGCTTGCTGAAAAATGCAATTGGCAACCTGGGAGCATAACCGGGAGACCCAGTTTGAGAGTGTTTGGAGTACAAGATCCTACCTCAAAGAAGCAGAGGCACTAGAGAATGTGAGGTCATGAAAATTAGGCATGCATAAGATTATCATCATGTGAGTGGGTGTGCACAGATCATCTGCAGGCTGAAGGACAGGTACAGGCAAATGTTTTAGGACTATTTCAGAATTGCTTGATGTTCATGCAAATTAAATATGGTTCAGGAAGGTTCAAGCCAAGAGATAAAGCTAGATCAGGGCTACTCACTGTGGAAGTCCCGGGGGTCACAATGATACTCACAGCACATGCCCAGGGCCGCAACTTAAGTGTGGTTGCATATACATGCAAATATATGCAAATTGCTTCTTTCACATTGACGGT
Organism: Rafetus swinhoei; assembly: GCA_019425775.1. Taxonomy (NCBI): domain Eukaryota; kingdom Metazoa; phylum Chordata; order Testudines; family Trionychidae; genus Rafetus; species Rafetus swinhoei. The sequence continues at coordinate 122,837,928 of CM033446.1, read as the reverse complement.
CATGAATACAAAGATTAAGGCAAGACTACACAACATGCAGGCCCCATTTAAATCAGTTCTGCTGATATTAATAAAATGCAATATTTACCTGATTTCTACCCCTATGACAGCACTTTTAATGAGCAATGACAGTCTAGGAATTTAACTACTAAAACACATATCAACAGAAGACCATTATATTGACTCGCCATTGTGGAGCATGTTCCCAGTGGAGGCCATGTTCAAAAGATCCCATCCACGGACCATGTGTTGAACCCCGCATAAACCCAAACTGCTCTGTGGGCTGCATGCGGCCCACGGGCCGCATATTGAGTAGCTCTGAGCTAGAGGGAGTCTTTAATCAGCTCTCCGGAGTATTGGGATAGCCATGATTGTTCTAACACAGCAACTGAAGAAACTTCTGTCCAAGGTATATATAAAGAAATTGGATAAATACAAATACTCTTGCTGGAAGGTTACAATGTAATACTGTTTTATTTTTTAGAATTCAGAAAGATGACACAAAAGCAGCCAAAAACAGAGACAAAACAGGCTGCTCCTTAAGGGAATGAGGCACAAATCACCCCTCCTTGCTTTCAGATGATTCTTTCTAGACTAACTCTAGCTCCAGTGCTATCAGCCACAAAGCTTGAGTTTTCATCAATCACATGCAAAAAAATAGTCCAAAAAATCACGGAATGACATCTCACTTCAAAAACTCTATTTTGCCATTTCACAGAAGTTGGCAACACTGGCAACAGCAACCACTCACTCGCCGATAGGTTGCTACAGTTTAATACCCTATCTCCATGTTGGCTGTAGGATGTAGCCTGTTGTGTTGGGAGGCAGCCAATAGGAAGCCCTGCTTTACTTCAGCCAGCGGCAGGTGTACATCTGTTGGCTAGAGGAGGTGGATTTGGTCCCACTACACATGTCCCTTGGCAGCCACCAGGTGACAGCAAAGGAACAGGGACTGGGAGAGCAACAGGGCTCAAAGTAAAATCACCCATATTTCACAAGACAGTGATCTGTATCTCAAAAAGTCACTGATTCAAGGGTTGTTGGGGGTTTTTCAGGGGGGGTCACCCAGGCCTTTCATATGAAGCCCAACTGGCAAAAAAACAAAAACAAAAAAACCATATACACCTACCAAAGATGGCAACACTGCTTCTGCCAGTGCTCACGTGCTTTGCTATGGAAACCTTTACAGGGAACCTCACACACCAAGTTTGCAATTTCACAGTCCTCAATGCACCATGCGTGGTGCATATATTGCATCTAGAGCACATTGTCTCTGATTACTCACTGTTATCACTAAGGTGCCCATACCACTGATCTCTCAGGCTATGTCTACACTGCCCCCTCTTGTGCAAAAAATATGCAAATGAGGCAAAGCGTGGAATATCGCTTTGTCTCATTTGCATAATTAATAAGGCTCCGTTTTTCCGCAAGAGGCTTTTTTTCAGGAAGAATGGCTCTTGCACTAGAGGAGGTTTTTGCGCAAAAAGAAGCCATGTAGACGGCTCCTTTTTACGCAAAAGCCTTTTGCATAAAAATGGAGCCTCATTAATTATGCAAATGAGACATGGCGATAGTCCACACTTCACCTCATTTGCATATTTTTTTTTGCAAGAGGGGGCAGTGTAGACATAATAGTGAGTTTAGGTCATGAGTTTGGGTCTGCTACTAAGTCAGCCAGTGTTCTCCTTCACCTGAGACAGGTGGGCCTTCCTCAGCTGCCCTTTTAGCGGCTAGCTTACCTTTTGCATGCCCACTTCTTGATCTCCCTAGTCCTATGAATCTGACAGCTATTGCTTCCCTCATCTTTTCCCACTGTGCAGGATTCATTTCATGGGAATAGAACCTCCTGGCACTTTGGCTTCTACCTCAGCATTTGTGCTCTTTGGAGGAAATCATAGGCCCGGAAGGGATCTCAAGTGGTCAGGTAGTCCTATCATGAATACAGGGGACTGGACTAGATGATTTCTTAAAGTCCCTTCCAGTCCTACAATTCAATGGTTTCCTCAGTGTGCAAGTTCACCAGTCAAACCTTTTTTACATTCTTGAGATGCAAATTGTTTGGGCATTAGAGTTATTCAAGATGTTTCTCTTACTGCTCATATCCAATTGTAATGGGGTCATGACTCATCACCATGGCACTTCCTACTGGCCGCCTTCGGAACTAGCTTGGTCCTCAGCAGGGTACCCCCTTCTGGGCAGTCCCTCACCTGTTATCACTCTGCACTCTCCCCACACTCTGTTCTGGACCCGCATAGCTCCCAGGACCATGCATCCTCTTCAGGACACTGCCCTCTAGCAGTCCCCACCATACTGGTTTCTCACTCCCTTCTGAGGATATCAGCAGCTTTAAGCCTCACATCTGCCACTGTGGCCAACTACAGCCTCAATCTAGCCCCTCACCTGAGGGGCAAGTCACAGTCTATAAAGGCCACTCCTCAGAGTGGCTAGATGCACTGCAAGGGGAAAGGGGGGCACCCAAGCCCATCCAATACTCTGGGTCCCAGTCCAGGGACTCTCTGTCAGCAGTCTTGTCCTGCCTCCTTCTGTCTCTAAAGTGCTCCCTCTTGGGCACCAGTCCTACACCCTCCCTGGTCAGGACCCAATTGCCCACTGCTCTTCTGAGCTGTTCCTTATAACAGGACTATTCCAGCAAGCTGCTCTCTCATTGGCTTCCTCTAAGCCCCAGTCTGATTGGCCAGGCCTCTGCGCAGGCTCCCTCCAGCCACTTTAACGCCTTCTGGCCAGAGTGGGGCAACCACCCCACTACATCAATGTATCTGTTCAAACAGACGGATTTTTTTACTCTTCCTGATTAAGATACATAAACTGATCACAGTATTAATTCAACTCAAAATCTGTCTTGATTTTTTTATGAGAAGTGAGGAAAGTGCAAATATTTTTATAACTAATTTTTAAACATGGAGCTGAAAGCTAAAGTTAAAATCAGAAAATATTTTTGTGGCAAGTATCGTCAGATGCTGAATTGTGTGAGAAATTTAAAAAAATGTGATAGAGCAAAGCTATGTCAGGAAACAAACATGATGAAAGTTAACAGACTTGGATACATTCTGCCCCAAATGAAAACCTGGATCAAATATGGAGAATAATTTTTACCAAGGTATTTTCCTTTAATTATTGCCAGTCATTGGTGTACTGTTCTGTCAACAGAAACAGAAAACCTTGCTTGGGTTTTCAGCAGGGTTTGAAGGCAGAACCTGCAGAGGAAAAAAGCGTGACTTGAGCAAAAGCTAAATTTCTTAAAGGGCTCCTCAACCTTGTATGTGGATCTGCCTTTAGATGAAGACAAGCCCCACCTACTTTGCAGTTTAAGAAACAGCAGCTGCTAATGGAAGAGCTGTTTAACAGCGTACTGAAGCAAGATGAAATTCCTTAGCTGGGAAGAAGTAAAGACCCTGAATTTGACATATATGTAAGCAGGGGAATGGTCCTGCTATTGTGGGGAACTTTTCTGGCTTATACACTACACCAGTGAAATGGGCAGGCAAAGAGATCTGAGACCTTGTTCCGACGACTCTCTTTATCCACAGGCCTGGCTGACCACAAGGACTCCCCTTCCACTGTCCTCTGCGGCAGAGTCCTTGCAACCCCAACAAGGCTGGGCCCAGGATTCTTGGGGAGTCTGAACCCCCAACCTTGTGGCCACTTAGGGCAGGGGCTAGAGTGTCCCCACTCAGGGTGCTTCCCTGACCCACTGATCATTACGTAGAGTTCAAAGCGAATACAGTTTATTAGACAGCAACTAATTAAAAAATAAGGAAAAACCAGAAAAGGTTAAAGGAAAATACATCACCCCGCTCTGTGGGTATGGGGACTAGGGATGTGAACAGAGAACCGGTTAGCTGGCTACCCAGGAGCAGCCCCCCACCCGCAGCTGCTCCAGTCCCACAAGGCTGCTGGGAGTCGGCAGCCTCGCACAGGGCCAAAAGCGACAGTGGGAGGGGGGGCCAGCAGCTCCCCCCCCATAGCTTCCACTTCTGCCCCGCACGAGACTGCTGACTCCTAGCCTATGAGCCCTCGTGGGCTGGGAGCCGGCAGCCCAGCGTGGGGTCGGAAGCAGTCTGGCTGGAGCAGCCCCAGCCTGCAGCTAACTAATTAAATGGGATTTTACATCCCTAATGAGGACAGCACAAACAACATCTCTGGAATGTAAGGGAAATTCACAGTCTGTTCCTCACATGTTCCTGGCCTCCTTCTCAGGCCCAGGCTGTGCTCCAGGGATGCTGCAGGTCAGACACTTGCTCTGGCAATGGCCACATGCTCTTAGGCTCTAGGTGGCAAAGGATCTCCAGGAGCATGAATTCCTACCCCATCCTTCTCCTCTGCCCTCCCCCACCAGCCTCCTGACTCCCTCATTAGCCTGCCTGCCCTATCAATCAGGCTCACCTAGAGTGTTGGCATCTCCCCATTGCCCCGGGGGACTGTCAGTCCCAGGGTCCTAATTTCCCATTAATCCTTTCCCTTCCTTGTGGTACTGAAAGCGAGCCAACCAGTGCCCCCTCACCCACTGAGTTTTAGTAAGTGGCCAACAGTCCATTTACGTATATTTACATCCCAAAAAAGCTAAATGAAGATAGTGTTATAGGTTTGGAATACATATTAATAACCTGAAGATTAAAAATGATTTTAAAAGACTTTTTCCATATTTCTCCCCTTATGGTGCTTGCCTTACTTCACTTGTAGGAACCTAATTTTTATTTCCTGAAGGAATGATGACTCATAATACTGAAAAAAATTAGTAAGAAATCAAAGCCAGAAGGCAAACTAAATCAGCCTGAACGTCAGTAAAGTGGCATTTCTGGTGCCCTCAGAGCAGTGAGGGTATGTCTACTTTACGGGATAAGATCAAATTAAGCTACACAACTTCAGCTATGTTAATTGTGTAGCTGAAGTCAAAGTATCTTAACTCAACTTTTGGTGCTGCCCACGCTGCAGGAAGTCGAAGGGAGCACACTCTCCCTTCAACGTCCCTTACTCCCCATGGAAGCAGGACTGCCCCTCTCAGGGTCTACGTCTACTCTGCCACGTTTTTCTGCTCGATGACTTGGTGCGTGGATCGGGATGTGGGTTCCATCAATCGCTCCACCGCAGTTAGGGAAACCCAGGGCAGCAAATCCTGCAATTATTGGGTCCAGGTCTCCCAGGCGGATGACCCTGAACAACAGGATGGAGTTGATGGCCCTCACAACCTGCAGAAGGAGACAAACAAACACACAAAACAGAGAATGAGAGAGGGAGTGCCTGAGCCCTTGGGAGGTGCCTGCCCCCTGCCCCGAACACCCCAGGAGCCACCCCCTATGAGGCTGCCCCCCCAGCATCAGGACTGTGTGAGGGTGGGATGGCACAACCCCCCGGGAATGGGGTTCCCCCCCACCCTTAGCCCACCCCAGCACTCCACCCCCCTTTTCCTAAGGTCCCCCTTTCCAGGACTCCCCCCTTCCTGCAGGGACTATAGCCCGAAAGTGCCTTACCTCCATAAGGAGGGCCCCAACGGTGAACTTTCCCACGCCAAACAGGTTGCCCACCGACTGGTAGCTGTGGGGGGTGGCGAGCTTCCAGACAGCAATGGCGACCCACTTCTCCAGGGGGATGGCGGGCTGCAGGTGGGTGTTGTGTCGTTGGAGGGCAGGGGTGAGCCAGGCACACAGCTCCAAAAAGGTGGGCTTCCGCATGCAGAAGTCTTGAAGCCCCTGTTGGTTGTCCCACCACTCCATGACCAGCCAGTCCCACCAGTCGGAACTGGTGTCCAGCCTCCAAAATCATCTCTCCCCTGTGGGGTGTGGTTGCATGGGTCTTGCTCCCACACACAGGGAGAGGGTCTAGAGGATGAACTCCGTGTCGAGCTCGTGCAGGGCCATGAAGTCAGCCTGCACAAACTGCTGCAGAAATTGCAGCATGGCCATGTGGGGCCATCGCATGCCCAGGGGCAGCTCTGGCTCTATGTGAAGAAGAATGCTGTGGCGTCCAAAAGCTGGGCAACCAGAGCACACACACTGTGAAATCTTTGCTGTCCCTCGGAGAGGTAGGCAAGCACACAGCAGAAGCAGAGAAATGGCTGTCCGGGGGAGGTCCCTTTAAGCAAGTCTATCAGCTAGCTTTAGGCGACAGCACTCAGAAGCAACTGCTGACTTAATGTCCTGCCTGAACTGGTTCTGGGTGGCCTTATATGTGAGATAACGTCCAAACAATGTGGTCGCTATCTTTTGAAAAAGCAAATCACTTTTTCGATGAGCTTTTGCTGTTAGACGCTCTTTCGGAAAAGTTTTTCTGGAAGATCTCTTCCAGAAAAGCTTCTTTCAAAAGAAGCATGCAGTCTAGATATAGCCTCAGTTTTGATCGGAGTGCCCCTCTCAGTTTGAATTAGTGTGTCTTCACTGAACTTGCTAATTCAAACCCTGGAAGATCGATAGCGGCAGCTTTGATCTTCTCTGTAGTGTAGACATACTTTGAGTGATACAGACAGCACTTTGGAGACAGTCCTCTACTACGCAAATTTTTGATGACTGCCCAAAGAACACAAAGGTGTGGCTGTCAAGAGCAATGGGAGGCAGAGGGAAGATGAATTACAAGACTGTGAAAACAAAACGACAAACAGCTACGAATACTGTGTATGTGCAAGCCCAACACTCCACTACTCACTGTGAAGTCTGGTGAGCTCCCCCTCCTGGCTAACAGTAGAATACAAATTAATGAAGCTTTAGGAATAATCTAACAAGATAACACATATTACCCCTGGCATTGCACTAATGACACTAATGCACGAAATGACAATAAATAAACAGAGTGAAGTTGGCTTCTGTTCCAACCAAAATAAGAGAAGTAAATGCTTGGTGGTTTAGATTAGATCTGTGGTGTCCAACATGCTACATAAGAACATAAGAACGGCCATACCGGGTCAGACCAAAGGTCCATCTAGCCCAGTATCCTGTCTGCCGACAGTGGCCAGCACCAGGTGCCCCAGAGGGGGTGGACCGAAGACAATGATCAAGCGCTTTGTCTCCTGCCATCCTCTCCAGCCTCTGTCAAACAGAGGCCAAGGACACCATTTTATCCCCTGGCTAATAGCCTTTTATGGACCTAACCTCCATGAAATTATCTAGCTTCTCTTAAACTCTGTTATAGTCCTAGCCTTCACAGCCTCCTCTGGCAAGGAGTTCCACATGCTGACTACACGCTGTGTGAAAAGAACTTTCTTTTATTAGTTTTAAACCTGCTACCCATTAATTTCATTTGGTGTCCTCTAGTTCTTCTATTTAGGAACTAATAAATAACTTTTCTTTATCCGCCTCCACACCACTCATGATTTTATACACCTCTATCATATCCCCTCAGTCTCTCTTTTCTAAACTGAAAAGTCCCAGTCGCTTAACCTCTCCTCATATGGGACCCGTTCCAAACCCCTAATCATTTTAGTTGCCCTTTTCTGAACCCTTTCCAAGGCCAAAATATCTTTTTTGAGGTGAGTAACACAGGTTACTAGTAACACAGTAACTAGTAACACAGGTGGCTATTTGGCTGGTTGAATGTGACTATTTGGCTTGAACAATGTGGCTATTTGGCCTGTTGAGTCTGGCTAGTTTGCTATAGCAGTAGCCACTATAGTGGCTACTGCTTCAGAACTGGTTGGACCCCATGGGATTAGATGGTTGCTTCCATATGTTTATAGTAATTCTTCATTTAACACTATAGATATGTTTCAGAAAATGATTGTGTTAAGTGAAAACACGTTATGCGGGGCCAATTTTCCCATTGAAAATAATGGAAAAGGTGGGGGTTGCATTTCAAGCAGTGGTGTCTGTTGCAAGGGGAAACCCAGCCGCCGGCCTGCAAGCGGGGGTGGAGGAGAGGGGGCAAGGCGTCTGACGAGGGAAGCCCTGCGCAGCTGCCGGTGACGGGCCGGCTGGGGAAACTCAGCCGCCGGCCTGCAAGCAGGGATGGAGGAGAGGGAGCAAGGCATCCGGCGAGGGGGGGGGTTCCGGGGAACGGCACAGCGAGCGACGAACCCTCCGCCACTTTGCAGGGAGGCAGGGGAAGCCCCGCGCAGCCGCCGGGTTGTCTGGCAAAACCCAGCCACCAGCCTGCAAGTGGGGGCGGAGGAAAGAGGGCAAGGCGTCCGGTGAGGGAAGCCCCACGCAGCTGCCAGTGACGGGCCGGCTGGGGGAAATCGTGTTATTCCGGGGACAGTCGTGTTATTTGAAAAACGTTCCCCCCCAAAAAATCATGCTATCGCAAAAACGTGTTAAGCGGGCACATGTTAAATGAGGAATTACTGTATTTTATCATGGAACTATTGTACAGTATCCAGTAGGGATATGGGGTCCACTAAGGCTATGATTTTGTCACAGATGTCACGGGAGTCACAGCAATCATGAATTTAAATAACATCCATGGTGAAAGCCCCTTGACAGCCCCAAACCGGGTGGTGTTACAGCCTGGCATATGGGGTCACAGTACCACTCAGATGTGGCCTGTTTGCCTTCCTGTCTGCGTCTATGGAGGGGCAGCTGAGTCAAACACGCAACCCTATGTGGTAGGCCACAGTGTCTGAAGCAGGCATTCGTTTGAATGTTATTCATACTTTCAACAGAATAAAAAAACAGAGGAAAAAAAGGTAAAATTCTAAAGGAAGCGCTCTTGTGATCATTTGTTTTCATGGGAAGTGTTGCCTAATGGTTAAGCCTTAGGCCTTCAACATGAAGGGGGTGGGGCTTGTTAGAAGAGCCCAGGCCCTCCCACTCCACTAGGCTCCAGTCCATGTTCTTGCAAGGGCTATCAAAGATCTGACACCAGGAGATCCTAAAGGCTGTCCTCCATAGGCCATTTTCCATCACCCCACTATTGTCCAAAGTTCACAGTCTGTGGCAAGGAGGTGTGCAAGGGGTCAGCTCAGTGCCTCCGTGGCCATGCTTGGCCAGCAGCTTGCAGTCTCTCAGGCAGCAGCTACTTGATCCTGTGACTTATCCCTTCAGCCAAGTCAGTTCCCAATTATGCCACTATCACCGTGGCTCTGTGGGTCACAATGGAGAATACCAAATTCAGGTAGTCAGGAGAATACCAGTCCTTGTATCATTATCAAAAACACTAGACTTAATTGTGAGTGGTTATTTAAAACCAATTTCATTGACCAAACGGCTCTTCTGATACCAAAGGGTCAGCCACATACACAACTCAATATACAACTTAGATTTTACCCAACAATCATGCTATTGCCAGTTCTTTAGTATCTACAAATAGAAAGAAAGAAAGAAAGAAAGAAAGAAAGAAAGAAAATACATACTGTAATTGCAAAGTTCTTGAATCAGGCTTCTAGCAGTGATGGAACCAACTGGTGCCTTAAGTCTCTGGCTGTTCCCAAGTGGGAACTGACCTGGCCAAAGGACTCCTCTGAGGGAGTGAAGAGAGGAGGGCCTGGCATTACAGGGGTGAAACAAAGCCTTTTGGCCCAGCTAGCCGCACTCTGCTTTACCTGTAGCCAATGCCAGGCCTGGAGGCAGGATAAAAGGAAGGAGCCTGGCTCAGTTAGAGGTTGACCAGCAAGTAGACAGGATTGTGGTTCTGCTGCCTGCAGGACAGGAACCAAAGCCTGTCCACTTGGCCAGCCACTGGAGCATGTAAGCATCCAACCCCACCCTCCTGGGTCAATGGGTGGGGGTGGTTTGCTAAAACAATAGCTAAGGGGAGAATCTGGACTCTTGGGGCCATGCTCCAAACACAAGGACTATATTCATATAGTGGGCTGGAGTTTCTAGGCTGGGGCACCAGTGGCAGGGGTCTTCATCCCTCTTCTGTCGGCTAACTCTGGGACCTAATCACTAGGCCACCCTGCTGCCAGGGAGACCCAGCCCACAACTCCTTTCTGCACTCAAGCTCATCTGTAGAAGTGGGATTTGCCCACGAAAGCTCATGCTACTATATATATTTTTGATAGTCTCTAAGGCTATGTCTACACTAGGGAGTTATTTTGAAATAGTTATTTTGGGAGTTATATTTCGAAATAAGCTAGACGCAGGAGTTATTTTGAAATAACAAGCCCTTTATTTCAAAATAACAGGCTTGGTAGTGTGGCCACTTGCCTTGTTATTTCGAAATAACTCTGTAGTGTAGACATGCCCTAAGGTGCCATAGGACTATTCATTGTTTTTAAAGTAACAGACTAACACAGCCACCCCTCCGAGACTTCCTTTCAGAGTGTATCTGAAACAGGTGCTACCTTCCCTGAGGGAGAGACTTATGAGCAATTGGTGTTAGAAGAGACTCTTCCTTCCCCTCAGGAGCTGCACATTACAGGTCTGCTCCCTTCCCTGGCTTGCTTCCAAGCCCAGAGCAGTCCTTCACCTCTTGTTGCCCAGTGTGGAGTTTGTCTATCCCAGCGCAACATGAGTCTCTTCCCATCCGTGACTGATGTTTGGTTAGGCTTTTTGCTTGCTTGTTTGTTTTTGTTACTGCCCCTGTCATTTTGTATGTGTGCCAATGTTTGCAACCTTAGCATTGGCATAAAGAAAAATATTAATAGAGAAAGTCAATGATGTATTGTATTTGAAGATAAAAAAGGTAAGGCAATTGTCCCATTCCCCCCCTCACACAAAATGAAAAAATATACTGAGAAAGGTCATCTATTTTTAGGCTATTGACTTCAACCCCATCATCTGCTGTGATGGAATCTAGAACTGAATATGTACAAAGGTTCTGGTCCACATGGGCAATGAATAAGCATGCTTCATTGCAGAGGTGAAAATAAGGGGGTGTGCCGCTCCGACAAGAGTTGGCTCAGGATACGCTGTTTAAAGAGTCCACCCGGGACTTGCTCTTTAAAAAGCCTGCCTGGGGGACACTCTTTTTGTGGGTGCTGTGGGCACTCTGCTAATCAGCTGCGTGGCATTTGAATCTCTCCTGGGTGGCCACTCAAGTGCTCAGCTTACAGGGAACATTGGTCCTGAGAGAAGAGGAAACTGAAGTTGAGTCACACTTAGCTAGCAGGGAGGACTGCAGGACATGTATGCCCCACTTACAACGTGCTTAAGTCCATTCTTACAGCAACATACAAAGTAGGGCCCTACCAAATTCACAACCATGAAAAAGACGTCATATACTAAGAAATCTATTTTTCCCTGTTAAATTTAGTCTTTTACACTACAGTAAAATCCAATGCAGTTATATGTACCATTACACTTTCAGATGTGATTATTAGCTTGTTTCAGTAGAATGAAAGAAAGGTCCATGAACTTGACAGGATTTCCTGATTGACATTTTAGAGCACCAAATAACACTCCAGGCTCAACTTACTGTATGTATGGGTGTCTGGGGTGGTTTTGTAATGTAGTAGTCTCAGCTGATAGCCTACTGTTAACACAAGTCAAATTATTTTAAAATGAGTGTCAAATTAAATTTAAAAAAATCCTTACCGTTACTGCTGCAGCAGAATGTATCAAAGAATTTGGAAGCCAAATTCTACATGCCAATGGTGACAAACTGTTTTGTACAAGCTGCAGTGTTACATTGGATACCACACAGTGGGCAATGGTTCAGTGCCACTTAAACTTGGAAACCCAGCAAAGCAGAAACGGGGCTGCAGATAATGCATTGATAGGAAACAAAAGGTAAAACAAAACAAAAAAGCACCACTTCTCTTTTTAAGAAGATGACAAGGAGCTCTGAGACCCTTCATTTAACTATAATGGAGCTTGTGGATTCATTTGCAAATGCTAATATACAATTGGAAAAACTTGATCACCCAAACCTGTGTGCATTCATTCAAATACAAATGAGCTATGACAGAACTACTTTCCAAAGGTTTTGCAACACATTTTGTGGAGATGGTGCCACTAACTCATGAGTCTTTTGCTGTTATAGCTGATGAGGTCACTGATAAGCTGTTCTGTTTGATTTTATTTGTGACCAGGCCAAAGATGTACAGATAGGAAAGCTATAATTACAGTGCTTATCAATTGCATTTAGTTGGATGCTGTTATCTATGGTACAGTTTCTCAATAATAGTTTTAATTATTTTAAAACACAGTGTGTACTTTGGCAAAGTATCTGCTTTCATAAGCGATAATGCAAGTTACTTGACAAAATCTTTCACATCTGTTCTGCAAGGTAAAATGCCAAATACTGTCCATATTACATGTAATGCACATTTAATTTCTCTGCTCAATAAGCTGTAGAGATGCAAGTTTGGTAAAGTCATTAAAAAGATCACTACATTAAAAAGATCTTTAAACACTACTGCTGCAAACTTCAATACAGTCAGTGTCAATATTAAAATGGGTATCTGGTAAGTGGAGCAGTCCTGTACTGTGGTCAAAACGGAGCAGTTTTAAGGAGAAAAGCTCTTTCCTAAGATTAAGAAGATGCAGTTTTAGAGCAAATCCATTTTAAAATGAGTACAGGTAGGGGGAGGCCAATTTTGCTTCAGTGCTATTGGCTTCACACACACACACCAAGAGCCCTACATAAATATAACTGGATGCCAAAGTATGTCCTACATAAACATGTCTAGCTAGACATCGGGTAGTTTACACTTCATTTACTGTAGTTCATATTTTAGGTCAATTTTAAGTACAAATTATTTTATTATGTTAGAAACTGTTCTTTTTTCTGCTGTTAAATTGTTACCCAGTTATTATCTTACAGAAATAATGAAAATTGAAATACTGTACACTGCAATTATTACACTTTAATTTTGGGATCTTAATAATGACAGTGATTTAAGGCACAATCTTGTTTTCATTTAAGTCAGTCAATAGCAAAACTTTCACTTCCATGGGGGCAAGCTCAGGCTCCTTCTACATCAGAATTAAGCAAATTGCTCTAGCCTTCAAGATCCTATCCAATTTAGCTCCTTGTATCCCTCTGTGCCCTACTCTTTTTTTTTTTCACTTCCCTGATTATTTACTACTTTTCCCCACAAAGCAGCATGACTGACTTTCTCCAAGTCACATTTTCATGGTTTGTCCTACAAAACCCCTTTCTCTAAAACCTCACTGCTTATTGGTCCATCATGCCTCCATCCATACTTCCTTCAAATCCCTCCTTAAATTGCCCTTCTTCTTTGGGCTTGTCTATATAGAGATCTTGCACTAACTTAACATAAATTGACTTACACCAGTTCAAGTTCTTTATTGCACCAAAACTGAACTACAACCATGTAGCTTGCAACTGTAAAATTTAGGCCTTTACTAAGTAGGTTGAGTTGCACTATGTGATGGATAGGAAGAGTGCTGTCTTTTTCTAAATAGCCCAGCATTCAGTAATTAAAGGATCAAACCCAGGTAGCTAGAAAGTGTTGGCAGGGAGCCAAGAAAACCAATGGGAAGAAAGTATTGAGATTTGAATTGAAAAAGGCACTTGCCTGCTGTTGGTCTTTATGTGAGTTTAAGCCAGGAGCTAGGGGGAAAAGATGCCTTGACCTGGGCAGATTACCATGCCAAAAAAAGAAATATTGGAACATAGAAATGGACTGGACCTTGAAGTACAGATATGTGTATAGATAGGGAATGTTTATTTAGATGTGATCAGATTATTTTCTGTTTTGTTGTTTGGTTAAACTTCTCTGTACTAAGTCTATGTGCCCCCATACACTGTAACTTTAATGCTGAATCCCAGAGATAAAACTCTCTGTATTTTAATCTGTTCTTTTCTCAGTTCCTTTATAACATCTAGCAACCTAGTATGCGTTACCAAGTATATCTGTTTGTTTTGTTATTAAAATCACCTTTTTTAAGGCTATGATCTGATTCTTGTGTCCTGGAAGGTAATAGGAGGTCTGTGTATGCATGCCTAGACTGAGAGGTCAGCTATCAGAGATTACAGTTTATTTCCTCCCCCCCCCCCCCTCAAGATTTCTTGTGGTAAAAGAGCCTGGGGTACCCCTCTGGAAGAAGTCCCTAAGTGCTTTCTTCCTAGGTTCAAGAATAAAGGGGTTTTTTGGACGCAGCCTATCTCCCAGCATCAGGGAATCTGTGACCTTGGGGAGTTTTTAAACAGAAGCCTCTAGAGGCAATGTATTTTTTGAGGTCTCTTGCAGGCCCCCACCTTCTGCCCTCAGAGTGGCAGAGTGGGGAGCAGCCTTGACACACTACTTCAACTTAAATTGATTTTTCAACTGATATAACAGGAGCGCACACTCTGTAGATTCTCTTATTTCAGTTTAGCTTAAACCTGTTCCCTGTCAAGTTAAAATATATCAAAATAAGTGTGCCTGCACAGAGGTTTGCACAAATGTAACTAAACACACCTTCCGTTAAACTGGTACAACTTTGTGTGTAGACCAGGCCTTTTACATGTATTTTTGAGATAGATGTTAAATAGAAGAAGTAAAATGAAAATCTTGACAACCAACAAGATATAAAACAATATAAAATACATTAATAACGATATATATGCTAAACAGGTAGCCATTGATATTACAGTGCCACATGCTTTATAAATGCTCATCAACACGTGCAAAAACCTGCTTCTTATTCCTTGCTTTTTGTTGTATTCCTTCTCCTATTCTTTGCCTGTATGTTGCATTGTTAGCTTGTAAGTTGCTTGGGGCAGGGACCTTGTCTTTATTCTTGTGCGTGTAGAGTGTCAGGCATACCTGTGATGCTATATACCTAATTCTTAACTATTAGTATTTATCTCTATGATAAAATGAGCTCATTTGGTGCTCATCGGAGAATGAAATTCACTCCCATGTAGAGGGACCACAGCAGGCCTATAAGCTGCTCAAGTCTCCCTTCAGCCCTATTTTGAGGTATTAAGTAGGAGTTACATAGTGCACAGGTATGCTGTGTGTAGGCCTGCCGCACAAGGGGAATTTCACCTCAAAGTAAAGTTTAAAGCTCAGGCTTGGCTTGTTTGACTTGCTAGGTTATGCTCATTCCTCCAGTCTCTAGCGCCTTCTGCTTTGTTCCTAGTTTGTTGACATTCCATATACTCTTGCCCTGGTTATGAAAAAAATAAAAATGCCTAGGAAAAGTCCAAGCATTTTCATAAGGGAGGGGTAATTTATGTAAAGATCAGATTTGTTTAGGATACACAAGAATGATGGAAACCAGGAGTTCTAAAGTTATATCATGCATTTTCTTGTCATAACATACTGTCATACGTTTACATAAGGCTCTGACTAAACCATCTGTGTTTATATAAATGCTAAAAATACAGAACATATTCAGTTTATTGTATAAAACTTCACCTGATTCTGATAGTATTTTGCTTGTGTCGCAATATGGTAATGGGATTGTTTATGATTCCATCAATGAAATATTTAGATAGGTCAAGATACAAAAGTATGATGGGCTTTTTCTGAATATGAGAATGGTCCCTTTTTTTTTTCTCCTGGATATAACTACAAGTAATTAGCCTAGATCATATCTGGAATGGTAGGAGAAAACAATGTTTGCCCTCCTCTCAAAAAGCTTTCTTGTTTTCTAAGTGTGGAAGAGTTGTGTGGTATAATTAATAATAATCAAAACTGGGAATTAAGATTTGTTTGTTTGATGTCTAGGTCTGATGAGGTGTGTGACTTTAGGCAAATCTTTATGGGCCTGAGCCAAAGCCCAGTTGCATCAGTGGAAAGACTTTCTTGTGCATCCATTTCCCTGTCCACAAAATGGATATAACAATGGTTAATTCAGCTCAAAGTTTTTCTTAATAAAATTAAGAAAGCACACTGACTAGAGTTCTCACCAGCTCTCCCATTCTTGCCAATTTTTTAAGTATTGAGGAGAATACACTTAGGCATTTTGATTCTTAGTATACATATATTTAAAGAAGTCAATAATTTCCCTTTTGTTTCTACTGGAACACTAAATTAAAGTGTCTTTCCTGTGTACTTCCATTTTTGTGAACCAGCATCATCAAGAATGTCAGCATAACTTACAAACCATATATCCAGATTTAACTTGTGCACCCTCTGCTGGCTCTTCCATAACAGAGCACAAAGCATCATAGATCCTTCATATAGAGTGACAATAATGTGATTGGATTTTAATAGAAAAATCCGTATTTTAAATCTACAAGAGTCACCACCAGATTATGACTTATAAAGAAGATCGTAATTGAGGTCTGAACTGGCCTTTAAAAAATAATACTTATTGGTGTAATGAACTCAGAAAAGGATTGTTTGGTCACACATGAATTTGTTGACTTGGAACAAGACATCAAAGAATGAATATAGTCCGAAAAGCTGAATTCAGAATGGAAACATTCAGAAAATTCTGAATGGATTCTTAACAGAGTTCTTGAAAAGTAAATTTAATGAAGAGGTCTTAGGGGTTTTTTTCGGGTTCTCAAAGATTGCTGTTTAGCTCAACTAAAAACAGTAGTATGCATAGAATGGGTAGCCCAATATAAATCCCAGGAAGTATTTGAAGGTTGTTGAAAAGGAAAAAAAAAATACTGATATAAAGGACAGATATTAGCAACCACCAAAAGGCAAAAAGTTGGCTTAAACAGCCAGCTGGGGAATGCCACGAATGGCATGGAACAGGCATAGACAGTTGCACAACATGTACTCTTGGCTCCTCTGAGAATGGAATGTATGAAGATGGGAGGATGTGGCTGGAGTACCCTGGTTACCAGCATTCTTGCGGGCAGCCTGGCTTCCATGGAGCCATTCCAACTGACACAAATAAAAGCAACCCTGAGGCTGCTGTAATTTGCATGGGGCCTTACTGATTCCCTATTGCCTAAGGATCAAGAGGACAGAAAGATGACAGAGTCAGCTATGCCCTTCTTCATAGATGCGCTTAGCACAGATTAGGTTGATTTGATGTTCTGCACCATCAGCTGTAGTGACCGTCCAAATTATGAGCCCAATCCTCAATTTATAGAACTCCAGTTGACTTTACAGAGTACTTAGTGTTGGGACAAATTAATGTTTTTGGGAATCATGACAAGAAGCCCAGCAATCTACTTAGTTACTATCACCTTTGTGTCTACTACTGCCTGTGTTACAACTTATATATGTGTGTTCAGGAAAGTTGCACAAAACAGTAAGGTTTTGTTTTGTATGAATTGGGCAGATCTATTAGAGTTTTCTAATGATGTGGAGAAGCATTTTATTCATTTCACACACAAAGAAGAGTTTAATCATGCTAGCCCCAAGTTTTATTTAAATAAAATATTAATGTAATCTTCATCCTATTAATATTTGCTAATTCTCTATACGATCGTCCTACAAATGACCCAAGCTGTAGTGATGAAAGTCACCTTGGTACTGCTGCTATTTTCCCTAAGCTAGTATGAAATGTAGGCCTGATCCAACTCCACTGAAGTCAATAGGAGTCTTTGGTTCCAGCAGATGTGGGATCATGCCTTATAAGAGTAGCTTTCAGTCTGACTCAATCTGAAGTATCCTCTAGAAATATTTTTCTAGCCTACATTATCAAAATGTATTAAGTCTTTTTGCTCATGTAATTCTCAGGTTACTTTTGCAGTCAGAAGACAAAAGAGAAGCTCTCCAGTAACAATACTTCTAAATTTTCACAAACCTTAACTAAACGGTAACTGACACAGTGGGGAAAGAGGCTGCTTCATGTTTCAAGGATATGAATTACTTTGCTGTTGCAGTTGCACATTTATTAAAATGCTGATAGGAACCTTTCATCTCTAGATTGGGCTCAATCCAGATCAATTTTTACCTTCAAATCCACATATTGTCCACAGTAAGCAAAAATTGTACCATCTTCAATAATAGTTTTGTGACCTCTGTGGAATGAATTAATAATGGTTTTGGTCCAGCTCTCATGTCCGCTTTATCAATACCTCATGTTTCTAACTTAACTGTTTTTGTTTGTTTTCCCCACATCTTAAAGTGCAGATTTTTTTTCTGATTTGTTTTTTTTTTAAAAGATGCTCTAGGCTCTGAACACAGAAATAGATTAACAATAGAAAGGACAAAAGCTTCAGAGAGGAAGCCGAATTAGTCTGTAACAGGAAAAACTTAAAAAACAACCAATAGTCTAGTAGCACCTTAAAGACTAACAAAACACGTAGATGGTATCATGAGCTTTTGTGGGCACAACCCACTTCTTCAGTGTGACAATTGTCAGGTATCAACAAAGTTACATTGAGGCAACAAAGGTAAAAAAGTAGAGGTATGTAAAAGAGAAATAAACGTGGAGACAAAGAAAATACACTTTTAAATTCTTAGAGAAGTCACAGTTCCTAGTCTCTCTGGGTTTTTTGGTCTCCCTTTGTATGGGACTAGTTTTCATTTTCCTAGGAACACCAGACGCTATGTGTTCTGTATGGAGAATCAGATTATTTCTAAGGGTAAGGATAGACCTCTCAGCTACAAACAGTGCCTTGTTGGGGGTTTTTTTGGTGTTATAAAGCTGCCGTCCACTATAACTTTTCTGCTTTTGTGAAACATAAAATGTTTTGCCTCAGATACTTTAATAGCATGTCCTGAGATATGAGGGTTTCCTCTTCTGATAGTCAGCTGCTCCTTGTATACTGAATCTGTACAGCTGCCTTAAGCACTTTCTCTTAATAACAACCCTTTCTGCTTTGCTAATGTTTTGTTTCACTCCATCCCCAAAGAAACACATACTGATTTGGGTTACACAGTGTATTCATTAGAAAAACAGAGGCATAAAAATGCTAAGAACTCAAATTCCTGGCAACTTCTGTTCTTCTCTAAGGAGTCGATTTGATTCCAAAACCATTTTCTGTCCACCATGCCTCTTCTGCTCAGCAGGCATTAACAATGTCTTTATTTTTGGCAGCAGTTACACCACACCAGCACAAAAATAATTAGACTAAATTTAACCTCAGCAGTGTTGTCACTAGAGAAGAGCTTAGGAGGCAAGAATCCAGTTGAATATTATGAACATCTCTAAATTCAGGACTATTAAGCAGTTTTGGTACAGCCCCTGGCAAACACAGGGGCTGTTTGCAATTGTTGGTCAAGGTTCAGATTTCAAATATCTCCAAACATGGGTGTTTGACTCAAACATTTTGGTTCTAACTCATCTCTGCTTGTAACTGTTTAATTTATCCAAAATTGTCTCATTAGTTGCGTTGTAGCTCAAACTTGCTAAATAAGAGCAGTGATTTATTAGATTTATATTAACGAATGTGGCAAAAAAAAAAAAAAAAGTGAGTGAACAAAGATACCAACCAGATTAAAGTACATGAGGAAGAAAACTAGTCAAATAATAGGCTGAACTTTAGTAATGAGAAATATTACCCTTTTTTCTGAACTAATCTGCTCTACTGTTAAGAATTCTCATCTTTATAAAATTTTGAAAAGTCTTGCTTTAATATTAATTTATATTCAAAAGTCTGAGAAAGCAGCAAAGCTTTTAATGACTCAATCTGAAGTATCCTCATGGGCCAACAGGTTTATACAGATATCTTTAGCAATGACTGAACTAAAATTGGAGTTATTTTAGGCTAAACAAAATCTCCTGAGACAATCCTGGGAGAGCTTGTAAAAACTTGTTGGTACTACTGCATACAGACTTTTATATCCTCAAATACTGTAGTGACTATGGGCTTGATAATGCACCACTGAAAGCAATGAAAACTTTGTAATTAATTTCAACAAAACGAATAGGCCTGCAGCACTTTAGAGACTAACAAAAAATGTAGATGGTATCATGAGCTTTTGAGGGCACAACCCACTTTTTCAGATGAATAAATTTGTACCCTGGACCTCTTAACTCAATTCATCTGAAGAAGTGGGTTGTGCCCACGAAAGCTCATGATACGATCTACATTTTTTGTTAGTGTCTAAGGTGATGCAGGATTATTCATTGTTTTTTAAGGTGTTTTTTTTCAGTTAGGGTATGTCTACACTGCAGCTCTATTCGGGATATTTCCGGTATCCCGAAATAGCTATTCTGCGTCTTTTGAACAAGCGTGCTATTCCAATGTCCCTGTAAACCTTGTTCCACGAGGATTAAGAGATATTTCGGAATAGCGGTTTATTTCAAAATTTGGCACTGTGTAGACAGCGCCAAATTATGAAATAAGCTATTTCAAAATACACTCGAAATAAGCTACGCAATTTGCGTAGCTCAACTTACGTAGCTTATTTCAAGCTAAGGGTGCAGTGTAGACTCACCCTTACAGACTACCATGGCTACCCCTCTGAAACTTTTGATTTCAATAAGTGTAGGATTCAGGCCTATATGTACAGGATGCTGATAGCAAACAGCAAGCAAAATCTGTGGCTTATATAAACCTGTCATTTCTATGACAGGGACACTATCAGATAAATTAAGTTAGAGCCTAAAGCTCTAACTGGTAAAACATGTTTTGTGCTGCACGGCTCTTCCTGGGAAGCAGAAAAATCTTCTGACCAGAATAAAACTTCTAGCAATTTGTACAGCCAGTCATTACAAATGCTCATCATGAGAATTCAGCATTCTGGCAATCCTGGAAAATATTATACATCCCTTTGTATCTGAAAGAGAAGCAGGAAGACAGCTGAGTTACACAAGTAGCATCATGCCCTGAATAAATCCCAGTCTCTATAGTACTGTACTTCTAAACCCACCTAAACTGTTGAATAGTGTTGCTTTAAGATGTTACACAGTTGCTAAGCTGTGGTGGATCGTACCACGCAAAATTCCCACATGAGAGCTAATTAAAAACAGGGAAAAAACACATGCTATTGTGTATTTCATATATGCTACATATCTTACAGAAAAGATATTTGAGAAATGTTTGATTTTTTTTTAAAAAACGTTATTGGTGTTATTTTTATATTAATTTATATTTAGGTGAAAAAAACCACAAATATTTCTGGACAGCCAACTCTCCCGTAACCTTTAATTACTGTCAAAAGGAACCTTTTGAATAGATGATGACTTGAAGATGTTGGTGAGCTGTCAAAATGCTGTTGTCAAACAGTATTCATCCTGCATGGTCTGAATTTGTGCCATATTATCTGTGCCCCTTGGGTTCAGCTTTGGAATTCTTACTTGGAAAACTGAAAGGGTAAGAAGAGAGAGTGTTTTTTTCCCCTGTAGATCACCTGATGCAGGCTAATAGTGACCAAAGTCATTGCCACATGATAGCTATTTAATGTGGCATCTCTGAAATTAATTGCAAAAGCAGCGAGGAGTCCTGTGGCACCTTATAGACTAACAGAAGTGTTGGAGCATAAGCTTTTGTGGGCAAAGACCCACTGCCCACGAAAGCTTATGCTCCAACACTTCTGTTAGTCTATAAGGTGCCACAGGACTCCTCACCGCTTTTGCAGATTCAGACTAACATGGCTACCCCTCTGATATCTGAAATTAATTGTAATTCTCTATCCTTTTGCCTAGACAAGAGCCCATCACCCACACACATCCCATGGCAAAGACTCCTTTATGGTTAGAAAAGAATTCAAATGCTTCACAAACTGAACTAGATGCCCCCTGACTCTACAAATGGGAGTCTTCAGTTCTGGGTTTGCCCAGACTATAGACCATGTGTTATACTTTAACTTCCTCCCAGCCACAGAGAAAAATTTATGCCCTGGACCTGAAAGTGCTTTAAACCTGGGCTAGCAGGCATGGCTGAGGATATAGGCTTGAACTTGGGTTTTATTTCCACCTGAGCTGGAAACCCACCAACTTGCTGTGTGAACACAGGCTAATCAAGGTGGGGTGCTGTTAGTTCTCCTATCCTATCCCAAAATTCCATCTGGGCTGTACTTGTCTAACTCCTCTCTTAGTCTGCACTGTGTTTTAAACCTACACTTGCAAGCTCCATTTGTGTTGTACTTTCACAGCATTTATAGAGATGCCATCCAATAAATCCCTCTCCCATGCTGCCAGTTAGCCAGAAGCTGACACCAGCCTTGTGGCAAACCTATGGCATAACATCTGTAAGGCCCATAAGAGCACTTC
Organism: Rafetus swinhoei; assembly: GCA_019425775.1. Taxonomy (NCBI): domain Eukaryota; kingdom Metazoa; phylum Chordata; order Testudines; family Trionychidae; genus Rafetus; species Rafetus swinhoei. Next base: position 122,816,071 of record CM033446.1, on the reverse strand, counting down.
TACAGGAGCCTAGGAACGATACATTTTCCCACAATGCACTGCAAATGAATTCATAGAGTGGCCTGAGTCAACCTGCTAGAAATCCAGTCCACCTAGTTCAGCACCATTGCTAACACAGCCACACGGATTTAGCACAGGTAGGGCTTTGCAGTGTGGATGCTCCGCTCATGCTAGGCTAGCCTAAGCTAACACTGCAGACATACCCTAAAAAATGACACCTCCAGAATATAATAAAAGCTCAGTGGCAGAACAGTGTGCAGAAGCTTGTCTGTCTTGTACTTTTTGTGGGACTTCCATTTCCAGCGCTGCCAATCCAGCATCTTTACCAAGGATTAGCCTAATTTTCAAAAAAGGAAAATGATGTTCTAGTTTTGCTATCACTACCTAACTTTTGAGCCTGATGTTCTTGAGCAGCTGCCAAATACTGGCTAATAGCAATTGTGAAATTGGAAAAATGGAGTCTAGAGTTAGCACATACCAAACATGAATTAAACCCCACAGTAGTGTTTCTCAAAGAGTTCCATGGGCACACTTTGGGAAAGCTGGTAGTGGGCCCGTGCTGCTTTATTTACCTAAAGGATCCATAGCTACAGTTCGCAGCTCCCATTAGCTCTGGTTCACCGTTTCCAGCCAAGAGACGCCATGGGAAGTGGCAAGCTGGGCTACACAACTTCCTATGGCTCTCCTTGGCTGGAAACAGCGAACTTCAGCCAATGGGAGCCATGAGGCTCCATGGCTGAAGCGCCTGTAAATAAACAAACCAGAGTGGCCCATTGGCAGCTTTCTCAGAGTGGATCCATGGACCACTTCTGCTTTAAACAAAGATCCCTTATCAAAGGCACTATTGGATGAATAGAGGACATCCAAGATGGTTAACAACTTAAAAAACCAACATAAAAATAATTGGAGGAATAAAATCAAACCAAACAACCTCCCTCATAACGATTCCAGCATAAACCTCTATAAGTCTTCAAAGTAAAGTTTTCCATCCTTTTGAAATGTAGATGCTTACTAAAACTTTATTTTCTTAATTTCCCTGAACTGCTGCTTGCTTCCATCAGAACATTTTCACTAGAGAAATTTAAACTTATATTGATAAATTACTTTCTGTCATCTACAACTAAGGATGAAATAAGAAAATTGCTTTGTGAACTTCCTACTGAATTTGTGCATAATTAGTCAGACTTAAAGAGTCTTAGGCTAGTGAGTGCTATTCATAAAAAAAAAAAAAGTTACTGCCGCTGTGCACAACAATTTTTTTTTTTTTAATACTAGTAAAACACAGAGCTTGACCCACTGTGGCCAGAGTGCGGCTGTGTGTAATGTTTCTTTAAAAACTGTCTCAGGAAGACAAATTGTCGTGGAGATGGTACACTTCATGAATGAAGAAAATGCATACTCAGCCTTTCCTCAAAGGCCAAGCTCTTTGTGAAATGCTTAAAAGAGAATCAGTTTGGGCGTGGATAAAGTACAGGCATGCAATCTAAACAATCTATTGACTACATCTTCACTGCAGGCATTTTATGAAGTTTACAAGTGTACAGCTGTATCAGCAGATGCCAGCAGATATAAGCCTGCCAGGGTGCTATTGAAGTTACACTGAGATTACCGGAAACGTGGCATTCTGTTCCGGATGGCTTTTAGATTCCAAAGTTAGGTATTCCCCTATAGAGAATATTTTGCAATCTTCTGGGCATGAGTGCTTCACAAGATATTTGCAGTGTCTTAGTAATATCAAGATCGTGACATCACAAGCCATGGGTATCATTAGTAAAAAGTTTTAGACATGATGTCCTTGAAGTGCCAAATGATGAGATTTAAACCGACAGCACAGTATGCACCTGGGTTATTCCTAGTGGTGGTTGATATCTTATCAAGAACCCGGTTAATCACTCAAGTTTTCCAGAAGCTTACGATGCGTTAGAAGCATCCATGGGTGCCATTTTTAGTGGCTTTCCAGCCTCATCCTGAAAATCAGGACTGATTAAAATGATCACCAGTGATGGTACACAACTGCAAAATGCATTCAATTCATAACATAGCATGATTACTTATCAGTAAGTCTCACATCCAGTCTGTGACTTCCATGCAATGACAGGGGTCCTCTCTAAAACTGGAGAACTGATTGTCATAAATAAATTACATTGTAGTCCCACAAAGATGACACTGAAAAGGCTACATAAGGGTCACTGTGGCCTCACCAACTGCCAAGAGTACAAATTTCATTGTGGTGGCCCAGAATAAGGTATTTTGCATAATGACCAGAAAGACACATTCCAAATACCTATCATACCCAAAGCATTACCCAGTAGATCTTGGAAAAGAAGAACACTAACTCTGTCCAAAGAAAGGAACATAATTACTAGCTATTAACGATTTTTCTTACAAAAATATATATTCTATGTATCACTAGAACCAACAGCTCACAGGGAAATTAAAAGACATTTTGATTCATTCTGGCATCCAGAATGAATAATCATTTAATATAGGCCAGAGTTTGTCATCTTTTAATTTTAAGCTTTTGGGATATGGTGTAATTTCAAACATATTGCTTCCAGTTCCTGTCATCCACAGATTGCAAGAGAGACCAGTACAGATTACTAAGAGAAATCTACAATAAAAAGATCATTTATTTGACTTTCTGATCTGTAGTCACTGGTGTAAATCCAGCTTAGTTACTTTTGGCTCAACATATCAGAATGATGCCAATGTTATAGGTAAATTTGGCTCTCCTTAAATAACATCAAGCCAAAGTTAAGAGCTTTCAGGTTTTCTTCTTTAAAAATTAGAATTCAGCACAAAATTTACCAATACTTTAACCAGGACACCAAGTCCAGCTAACACTGGATAAGAAAAAAATATTGGAAACCACCAACAGGTGCAAATCCTACCTGATTAACACTGATCAAAGTAGTCATTACCAAGGAAAGAAGTGGAATCTCCTGCAGGTTCCAAACCTAGCTAAATTACCACATGATCCTAGTATCAATGATATTCAAACACACTTTTCGTGAATGGAGATAGGCTAGTTCAGAAAAATCATATGAGTATGTTTTTCCACCTTTGCAGTCTAACTATACAAGTGAATCAACTGGAGAAAACCCACCTCATTGCTAATAGATAATTCACTGTAGAACAATGGTGAAACTGACAACTTGGCTTGATCTTTAATTTATTAAATATTCTTGTTAAATATCATTTATAGAATATACTTCCTTTAAAACTTTAGCAGGAAGCCAGGCAAGAGTAGGGCTAGAAAAGGCTCTAAGCAGAAACTTTACAATGAAGCAGAGAGATGGACAGATATAATAGTGTTAGGGATGTTTTCCTTGTTCAGTGCCAAGGAACATGATTCTTTCTTAATTCACTTATGTCATATGACATACAGTGCAGCAAAGTTCTGGGATGTCCTTGTGAACATGAAGTTTCTGCCTCCAAAGTCTATAGGTCCCCAGAGTCGATACTTAATCTTGCTTTGGGCCTAGACAGAGAATTGTGTGCTGGGAACAGTAGTCTCTTCAGGTGACAAATATGTAGTAAAGAAGAGATTAGCTATACTCAGCTCCATTTTATTCAAATTAGATGGGGTCCTTGAGTTTCTGGTAAACTGTTGCCAAGGCCAATAAAATAGGCCTGACAAACTCAAAGTTACCCTTTAAGAATGTACTTTGGTTATTTGACTCTATCCCATTTGCTGATAAATACATATAAATAGAAAATGACAACAGCAAAACTCTGTACCCATGCATTCCTGCAGCTTAAATCTAGGGCAGCATTGAAAAAGCTAAACCATACTCTTGCTTAGCTTAACATTTGCCATTACATTAAAAATAAAAAAATAAAGCCCAAAGCAGTAAATAATACTAATTGCAATCTAAATATTAATTACAATGATACATCATTCAAAGAATTAAAACAGCAGTGTGTGTATTAAGAGGAATGGAGGCTGAAGAATTATCTGTGTGTGGATTTGGGGCTTTAGTTTGAAGAAATGTGTGTGTTTTGGGGGCCAATGTTTCTATAGATATGAATAAGTTCTCCCTTATGAAAACATGGGTATAGAGGATCATTCCTTTTATTCAAGCAACTTTAAAAAAATTAAATGAATTTTCTAAAGCTTGATGATTTAAAAATGATAATAAATTGTCTGGGTGCTGCTGGGGACCTCACTTCTCATAGATGGGGACATAGAAGGTTAGGTACTGCGTTGTCAAAGCCTCTGTCATTCTGGGGTATGGTGGAGACTCTACCTGAAGATACATTTTATGGGGAATCAAAAGACAGGACTATGCAGCACTTTAAAGACTAACAAGATGGTTTATTAGGTGATGAGTTTTCGTGGGCCAGACCCACTTCCTCAGATCAAATTGTAGAAGAAAATTGGCATGACCATACATACCAAAGGGATACAATCAAAAAAAGTGAACACGTATAAAATAGACAAATCAGATTTTAGAACAGAGGGAGGATGAGGGGGGGAGGTTAATGTCTATGAGATAATGATATTAGAGGTGATAATTGAGGAAGCTATCTTTGTAATGGGTAAGATAATTAGCATCTTTGTTAAGGCCCATTCGTAAAAGTGTCAAATTTAAGCATGAATGACAGTTCAGGGGCTTCTCTTTGAAGTCTTGTGTTAAAATCTCTTTGAAACAGGATGCAGGTAGTCAGGTCGTTGAGACAATGCCCGTTCTGGTTGAAATGGCAAGAAACTATTTTTTCTTTGTGAAACTGTCTGATGTCTGTTTTGTGTGCATTGTCATTCATGCTTAAATTTGACACTTTACGAATGGGCCTTAACAAAGATGCTAATTATCTTACCCATTACAAAGATAGCTTCCTCAATTATCACCTCTAATATCATTATCTCATAGACATTAACCTCCCCCCCTCATCCTCCCTCTGTTCTAAAATCTGATTTGTCTATTTTATACGTGTTCACTTTTTTTGATTGTATCCCTTTGGTATGTATGGTCATGCCAATTTTCTTCTACAATTTGATCTGAGGAAGTGGGTCTGGCCCACGAAAACTCATCACCTAATAAACCATCTTGTTAGTCTTTAAAGTGCTGCATAGTCCTGTCTTTTGTTTCAGCAAGACCACACGAACATGGCTACATCTCTATTACTATTCTTTATGGGGAATGTGTGTTAAAGCTCCTCTATTCGTTTGGCTTCAGTGGAAAATTTTATTGTACGTGAAAATGATTGTGAAGAAATCTTTAAGTCTTTGTTAGTCTTTAAGGTGCTGCAAGACTATTTGTTGATTTTTAAGTTTTTCCAGTTACAGACTAACTCGCCTATCCCTCTGAAGTTTATGAAGAAGTGAGTTAGCTGACACATTGCTCAGCATGACTGAGTGGTCTACATAATTGAGGGTAAATTGTTTTCAGTGTCATGTTAGTAGTAGTGATTAGCTGATGCAATCCTGAACACAATTTGATCTGGTCTACACGCATTGTTCAGTCCTAGTCAGCAATGTCAGCTAACTCAAGTCTTTGCAGTTGCATTTCAACACAATAAAATTTTCTAGTGCAAAAAAGATCTATGTGAGATAAAATTTTGTTGGATGTGTTATATCATTCTGCCCATCTCTGGGAACTGAAAAGGGCAGAATGATTTTGTTCTGTGTTTTATGATAGACTTTATTAACACTAGAGCAGTTACTCAACAGAGTTTTAGGTGATAATGCCTCATGAATTGAGTGTGTCCATGCTAGTCACCTACAGTCAATTTAAAGTTTTCCCAGCTTCCAACATAAGGGCACCCTTAATTTGATTTAAGATGTGTATGGCTGTCATAAGGGTAATCTCTCACTGCTCTCAAAGATGACAGTAGCCTCAACCAGCCTCAATACTTACTTCTCCAGCTGAATACCCATTCTATACTCAGCCTTCCACAGTATCTATGTCCCCTCCAGCCATAGTCCCAGCCTTATTACGCTTTTTCATTCTCCTCCGAGAAATGTTCCCCCTCTTAGGTCCACTCCACCCCTAAAAGTCCGCAGCCTGCGGTCTTGTGGGGGCTTGGAGGAAACTACACATGGTGCCCCCAGAACACTCCCTAGCCATGTCCCATTAACCTGGCAGATGCCTTGAAAACTCCCCTGCCCACCACTGCCAAGTGAATATCCCCCAGCTTCAGCCGTGACAATGCAAAGCCAGTCCAGCTATAGGTTCCTAGCTACAGATGGGTCGACAAGCTGCTGCTGGCAGCTGGTGATCCCCAGTGGGATTGTCATCTTAGACTAGTGTAAAGGGAAGATAGGAGTACTGGTGAAGACTGGGAATAAGTATTTGTAGAGATAGTGTTAGCATGTTCCTGCTGGCTCTATAAAGATGTCACCTAATGGCTTGGAGGAAAGTGCCCCTGTTGCTCTGTTAATCTCCCCACTGAGGATGATCCATCTTTCAAATAGTTCATCAGAACCCACAGGATTTGTCCAACTAATACTTGTTGATGATCCACAACTGGATTGCCAGTTTTGCACTTTCAGGTCCTGCCATGGATCAATGGTAATAACCTCTGAGCCCCACAAATCTTTTGGACCTATTTGTTGTTGGGGCTGGGTATGCTTTCATGGCCTGGACTTAGTCCAGGGGTGGACAATAATTTTTGATTGGGGGACACTCCAAGATTTTAGAAAGTGGTTGAGAGTTGTACTTTTCCATGATATTAATGGAGGAGATGCAAGGTCTGGGATGGAGGTTGGGTGCAGAAGGGAGCCTGGGATAAGGGATTGGGGTGCAGGAGGGAGTTTAGGTGAAGGAGGCAGTTGTGACCTAGGGCAGGGGGCTGGGGTGCAGGGTTTTGAAACATGACCTAGGGCAGGAGGGGGTTGTGACCTAGGAGAGGGGACTGGCGGTGCAGGAATTTGGGTTGTAACCTAGGGTAGAAGGGAATTATGATCTGGGGCAAGGGATTAGGGTGCCAGATCTGGTAGGGCATATGGATGCAGGATAGTGGCAGAGGGTTGGAGAGGGGCTGGAGTGCCAGAGGCAGGCTCTGGCCAGGAGACTTACCAGCCAGCAGCCCAACCAGCCTGCCTACCTGCAGAGCTAAATGCTTGCAGAGCTTAAAAAGTTTTTCAGCCTGCCTGCCTGCCCCGCACCTGCCCAGGCTGCATGGTCATGTGCTTGTGTGAATAACTGAGCTGGAGGGTAGGGGGGCATGGTGTTTTGTGTGCTGCCTGTTATTCAAACAGGCATCTCCCATTGGCCAGTTTCTGGCCAGAAACAGGCCAGTGGGACTGTGCTGAGGGCGGGGGCAGCACCTGAAGCTTTCCCCGCTCCTCTGTGGGCTCTCAGCTTGTATAGAGAAACGGCCCCGCAGCTGCTTTTCTGAGCAGCGTGTGGGGCTTTTGGGCAAGCAGGGGAGCCTGCCTGGGGCTCCCTGCTTAGTCCGTGGGCCGGATCCATTGGCTTGGTGGGCCAAATCCAGTCCATGGGCCGTATTTTACCCAACCATGACTTAGTCCACTAGCGGGCTGGATCTGGTCCTTCCCCCAAATATAGCCCAGGTAACTGGGTTTTTCTTTCCCAGTTTTACACAGGTTTGCAGTTAGGTCAGCCTCCTACAGGGATCCAAGAATGCTGGTGGTCGCCTCTAAGTGGGCCTCCCAGTCTTGAATATGGATGATCTATATAAGCTACAGCAAATCAACCACATGGTTGGAGGATTTGATCTGTGAGCTATTGGAAACTCACTAGGCTGCCATGGAAGCCAAAGGTCATAGTCTTAAAGTGATATAAGCCAAACATAGTGACAAAAGCATTTATCGTATGAGTCCAGTGTGAGTGGAATCTGCCAGCAAGGGCAGTGAATTACATGGGTCTATGGTGCCCAGGCTTCAGGAATATTCCTGGCCCAGGGGCCTGGCTCCAGCGATCCCTGGCCCTACCTGCTGCCCACACACCTCCTTTGGTGCATCCCTCACTCCCACCTGCTGCTCCCAAGTGAGTTAAAAGGGCCTGGGGGTTCCTGCCATCACCACCAGCAGCGCAGTGGGCTTAGAGTGGCTTCCTGCCCACTTGCTCTGCTCATAGCTGCTGGTGCAGCCTCTGAGCAAGGTGTGTGTGTCTCTGTATGCTGCCCCTGCCCAGAGATCCCCTGCAGCTCTCTATCCTATGGGGGCAGGGCCTGCAGGCAGCAGCATTCAGAGATCTCCTGGCCCTCCTGTGTAAGAGCTGCTGCCAAAGGGGGGATTGCCCCAGGTAAGTGCGACACCCACATCCCCTGTACCCTCTCTTGCCCTCAAACTCCCTTCCAGAGCCTGCACACCTCACCTTCATTCTCTCCCACCCATAAACTTCTTCCTGCACTCTCATGCCCTCCCCCGGCACCCATTCTTGCCCCCCATACTCTCTCCCACAGCCTGCACTCCTCACACCCCTCTTGTACCCCCACCACCTCCACCAGCCCAAGCCAGCACCCAAACTCCCACCCAGAGTGTGTACTCTGCACCCCCTCCTGCACACCCCAATCCCATGCCCCAGACCCAGAGAATGCACCCTGCACTCAAACTCCATCCCAGAGCCTGCACTCCGGACCACCACTCACACCCAAACTTCCTCCCAGGGCCCGCAACCCTCCCCCACACAAGCTTCCTCCTAGAGCCTTGGTGGGGTGGGGGAGAGTAAAGAACTTGGACCCATTCTGGGTACCACCAGATTTCTACAAACCAGATTTCCACCCGTCTGCCAGTATGCCCTAGAAGCTCTAACATTATAATATACTGGGCTTCACCTAGCCAGGCTTGTAGTTCATCCACTTGGGGCAGGGGCGGCCCGTGCGTATAGGCCGACTCGGCCGTTGCCTAGGGCGCCGCGTTAAACGGGGGCGCCTAATGATGATGTCACGCTATTGAGGGCTGTGGAGGCGGGGGCGCCAATCGCGCCATTTCACCTGGGGCGCCAGCTACCAGCAGCCCGCCTCGGGCCGCCCCTGACTTGGGGCATGGGCTAGGAATAAAATTTGAGCTTATAAATGGCTTTTCCCAAATCTATACAGAACTACATAGCACCATCCAGTTTAGGGATCAGTGTCACTGAGTTTTGCCAGCTGTTGTTGGATTTTTCCATGATCCCCCTTGTTCCAATGGCACAGAGTTCCTGTTTCATTGGATCTTGCATTGGTTTGGAGAGCAGCCAAGGGTTGTCCCTAATATTTTGCTCTGGCTCCATCTGGATATGATGAGTTTGTCTTGGCTGTGATGAACACACCCTCAGGAAGGCATCCAATTGGTGTCTCACTTAGCTCCAGGTTGAGGTTCTCCCCACAAATAGGGGAGGGCCAGGATCCAGACAGATGGATGCCTAGAATGATAAACAAGCTCTCCTGCTCCATTCACGGTTTCAGGAGGTTAATATGGTAGATCTGAATTGACTTCCTCTTGTAAAGCTGTCAGGTCTCATTATTAACTAGTCTGCATGATGGACTGCTTTATATGATCCTTGCCATTTACAGCAGGGCTACTCAACACATGGCCCATGAACCTCATGTGGCCTGTGGCCTGTTTGTTTGCGGCCCGTGGTGCAGTGTGGGTTTACGTGGGGCTCAACATGTGGCCCACGGGTGTGAGCCAAAACAAAAAAGTAGTCAATATAATGGTCTTGTGTTGATATGTATTTTAGTAGTTAAATTCCTGGACTGTTATTGCTCATTAAGTGCTGTTATATGGGTGGAAATTGGGTAAATACTGCATTTTATTAATATCAGCGGAACTGACTTAAATGGGGCCTGTGTGTGGTGTGGTCTTGCCTTAATCTTTGTATTCATGCCCAGTCAGTGTGAAAGAAGCTATTTGCATATATATTTGTATGTATATGCAATCACACTTAAGTTGCGGCCCTTGGCATGTACTGTGAGTATCAGTGTGGTCCCCAGGGCTTCCAAAGTTGAGTAGCCCTGATTTAGAGAGTAGCTTTGTTATAGGCTTACCCTGAGCACTAATGAGGTTTGTTTGTTTGTTTTTAGGTCCTTCGGGTTTTGAGCCTCTCCTGGAGATAGAGAGGTTGGAGGGAGGAGAATCCTCATTATAGGATATTGCAAGGGCAGCTCTCAGACTATTTGGGGGGTAAGCTACGTGGACAGAAGGAGTTCTCCAGCAACTTGACCTCCTTAAGGCTTTGACAGCCTTGTGGAAGGACTCATCTGTGTTGAGGCCTCCATGTAGGATAGTATTCCAGTCCCAGGGGCCTGGCTCCAGCTATGTCCAACTCTACCTGCTGCTCCCACACACCTCCCCTGGTGTGTACCCTGCTCCCACCTGCTGTCCCCAGGTAATTTAAAAGGACGTGGGAGCTCCTGCTATCACCACCAGCAGTGCAGTGGGTCTAGAGCAGCTTCCTGCCCCATTTGCTCCGCTCTTCATGTTGAGGTGTCCATGCAAGGGGTATGTGATTCTCTGGCAAAGACCTACATCTTTTCCTTAGGTACCTGCTGCTGTAGATTCATATTGGCTCTGTTGCCCATGAGGATCATGGGAAACTCATCCTGGTCTTTGAGCATAAGGATCTGGGTGTGAAATTTGCTGATCTCATTGAAGCTGCTTTGGTTATGTGGATAGCATAGATGGGCACTCAAGGAACTCTTTCCTATGCAGATGTACTGATCCTGCTGGGTCCAAAACTCCTGCTGGGTTTGGGTCCCATCAAAGTTGCAAGTTTTCATGCTGTAGGATCATAAAAACATAGTACAACTGGATGAATGCAGGACCTACTCTCCCCACTGATCTGCCACTAACTGAGTTTTAAGCTCCTCCCTTCAATTCTGACATCTCTCACATGAGCCTCTGTAGTTTAGGATTGCATATCTAACAGGGAGTGGTTTCTGTGAGTGGAGTGTGGGGGGAGGAGGTGTTGCTAGAAATGGTGCTCTGGTGTACAGGAGTTGTTAGTGGGAGTGGTGTGCATGTGTCTGTGTTTGTGTGCGTGTGGGGGGGTGCGTGTAAAATGTTTGTGGACATGTACAGAGTACTTCCCTGTAGGGATGAGGCGGGTGGCGTATGTACTGAGCAGGCTGGAGATTTTGCTGTGTGATACAATCTCTTTTCCCCTGTGGGGAATGGGAAACGGGTGTTCCCATGCGTGTAACACTCAGTCCCCAGCCATGGCCTCAGAGCAGGCGACTGTCTCGGTCACATCAGTCTGAGCTGGTTAGATCCCTTCTGCACCACACAGCAACACAGGTCACTGAGCCCCTTCAGGCAGTGTGTGTGCGCGGGGAGGGGGCTACTGTGCCCACCTCCCCCATGCACTGCTCTAGGGCTGGGCCCTGTCCATTATCCCCCCCCCGGCCCCGTAAGAGCACGGGGGGAGGGGCTCTGCGCCCTGGCCGGGAACTCCACGCACACCACTCCCGCTCTCGCCCTCCCCCGCCCGCTGAGAGGGGCGGTTGTACCACCCATCCCCCCACGCGCAGCGTCTCTCCCTCATACACGCGCGCGCGCAGCACCCACCCCGCCTGAACCCCAGGCAGCACATGCGCTGTAAAAGGTGGGGGGGAAGGGGCGGAGAGGTGATGTAATAGCTCCACAGCCTGCTTCCCCTCCCCTCTTGCAGTTTCTTCAAGCTCGAACCCACATCCGGGCTCTACACGCTGGGCCGGAGGCGGCGACTTCACCCGCGGTAGTCGCAGCCGCCCGGCCCAGGTTCTAACGAGGAGGAAGGGGAGCGTACGGGCGCGTGCGTGCGTGCGCGCGCGCGCGCGCCGGCGAAGGGGAAGGCCGGGGGCGCGCGAGCAAGAGCGCGGTGTCGCGGGAGCGCGCGTGTGCCGCTCAGGGAGGGGAGCGGGGTCTGTGGCGCTGCGCGAGGCGGCGCTGGGCGCGAGGCAGGACGAGAGCGAGCGGGGTGGGGGGCGGCGGGAGGAGAAGGGGGGGGGGATGAGCTCTTGGTTCCCCCTGGCCAGAGAGCCGCTCTCCGCAGCTGCCTGTGAATGAACTGAAGCGAGGCCGCCGGCCCGCCGGCCCCCTGCCCAGCGCCGTCGCGGATCCCTCCCGGCCCCGCCGGAGCGCGGCCCCCCCCCCGGAGAGCCGGTGCCTGTGGCCGCCGCGGGGTAAGTGCTGCTGCGCAGTGCGGGGCTCGAGTGGGGAGGCGGGCCGGGCGGGCCGAGCGGGAGGCGGCGGGGCGGAGTACGCCAGGGCGCTGAGGCCGCGCCGCCGCCTGGGCCCCGGGGCCTGTAAACAAGCGGGGGCGGCCCGCGCGAGGTGACGGAGCGGGGCGCTAGGGGAGCCTGGACCCCTCCCCCCCCCCAGCAGGGGGCCATCCCGGGCAGCAGGCGGCACCGGGGGAAGGCGGGCGGCGCCTGCGAGCCAGCCTGTCCCTGCTTGGGATGCTGCGCTCCAAGGGCTGAAGGTGACCAGGGGCTTGTCCCCAGGGCTCCAGCCTCGCACTGCGAAGCGGGGAATCAGCCCCCTTTTGCTCCCCTGGGGGGGAGAGCGGTCCCGGGCCTGCTGCAGGTAACAAGCCCGCTGCGCTCGTGGCCAGCCGAGCTCCATTAATAATGCTTATAAACACCCCCTTCCCTACGCGCGCACACGCCTCACCCCGCCGCCAAAGCACTTGGGGCAGGGCACCATTAAGAAACACATCTATTTATAAAGCACCCCACCCCACTAAGGGTCGCTGCACAAACACTCCCAGATAGTGATTTTATTTTTATAGCCGCCGCCTCCTCCGTGCTCGCCTTCCTAGGCGAACCATCGAAACACATTTTAAGTTTGAATGTTGTATTAGGGTCTTTAAAAACAGTTTTGAGCCCGAAAGGGAAGGTTACATGCAGATGAACCATGTGCTGTCACGTTTCACATGTTAAGAATACGTGGGAGAGATTAGCCCCCCTGTAAAACTGTTGCCTGTTGACCTATTTGGTAATCTTGGCTGGTTTTGTTTTTGTTTTAATGTGAGAAGGGTGGACTGAGAATTTGTTTTCTGTAACTAACATGAAATATACTAGCCAGACACTGTTCAGGGTGTGCTGCAAATTAATAGTTTTGAAAGAACTGATTTGATAAGCATTTATTTGACATACATACTGGTTTACAGTAAGAGCTTCTCAACTTTGCTGTTTTACTTCTGAGGGACTAGTTCTAGGGTTGATGTGTCCTTTGCAAGTTAGGAGGCCTGTTTGTTGAGAATCGCTGTTGTGATAACTTTACAAATTAAGACTAATCTTAAGATCTAGAGGGCCTTCTGAATGTGGATCAGCGCAGTATTTTTGGGGTCTTCAGAAAGATTGTTCCAGTGCCTCGGCTGCTGCTTCAGGCTTTGCCAAGTGCTAATAATGTGAAACTAAACAGTTTCATTGCTGTTTAAAACCTGTGGAAGGCAACTATCAAGAATTGACAGTTTCACACAACTCTTTCTGTGTCAGTTTCACAGCTCTCTGCCTGCTCAGGAAAGCTATGAACAGCAGCAGAGGCAAGAACTGGAGAACTATTCAGAGGAAATTAGGGATGTAAAATCCCATTCAATTAGTTAACTGGTTAAACGGTAAGTTTAACCGGTTGATGATTAAACGGGGGTGGGCAGGGGATGCTCCTTCCTGGCTGCTTCCTACCCTTTGCTGGGTTGGCAGCCCCCAGCCCGAGCAGGTCTGGAAGTGGAGCTGCTGGCTCCCAGACCCATGTGGTGATCCGGTGGGAAGCCTGCTCCCTAGGTACCAGTTAATTGGTTACCCATTAACATCCCTAGAGGAAATAAGAGTGAGAAAATTGGGGCTGGAGGAGGTGTGTAGTAGCAGAGACCCTTCTTTAAGTTCCTGCTCCTTTCCAACAGCTGGGGGGGAGTATAGGAGCTTCGTATTTTGGCATCAGATTCTGCCTGTCATCATCCATAAAGATGGAGCCCTTGAAGAAAAGCATTCTTGTACATAAAAGTGGCCATACTGGGTCAGACCAAAGATCCACCTAGCCCAGTATCCTGTCTTCTGACAGTGATCAATGCCAGGTGCCCCAGAGGGAATGAACAGGTATGTCATCAAGTCATCCATTCGCTGTTGCTTGCTCTTTCCCAGCTTCTGGCAAACAGAGGCTAGGGATGCCAGCCGTGCCCATCCTGGCTAATAGTCATCGATGGACCTATCCTCCATGAACTTAACTAGTTCTTTTTTGAACCCTGATATAGTCTGGACCTTCACAAGAAATTTCACAGATTAATTGTGCATTGTGTGAAGTTTTTTTAGAAATTTTGACATCCTTGTCTGCATAGGATTTGGGCATTTTACAGATGTTTTGCCCCAGAATCTCACTTGCTTTATGGGGTCTCCCCTCACCTGCCCCCTTGTTTCTTGTTTCCAAGACCTAGTTTACACTCAGTTTTGCTGCTATAGCTAGTGGACTGGAAAAAATCATATCCCTCGCCAATACAGTTGTGCTGGCAAAAGCGCTTGGGTAGATGCAGTTAGATGGGGAGTGGGGTCTTTTTGCTAGTATAGTTTTGTTGTTGTTGGGGAACACTTTTGCAGGTATAAGATGCTCTGGTATTGAACTGTATCGGCAAAACCCTTTGTAGTGTAGACCAGTGTTTCTCAACTTTTTTTTTTTTATAACGTACCCCTTTTCCAAAAAAAAAAAAAAAAAAAAGTACCTACAGTTTTCAGACACACATTTTTTTTTTCTACCATTGCAACACATTTGTTTAAAGAACTTAATCGTAGCTGTGTGGGTGGTGAAATTTTTGGGTGTAAAAAGTACAAAAATAATAAAGTGCTGCAAAACTTAAAACAAAAAATCAGTTTTCTCCCAATTTCAGTTGTTGACGTAACCCCCAGACTTCTCTCGAGTACCCCCAAGGGTACTCATACCACTGGTTGAGAAATACTGGTGTAGACAAGGCCTCACTCTTGTTAATAGGCTTAATACTCTGGAAAGTAGTTTTCTGGTAAATCTTAGCTTTTCATGTTCACTATTCAGTGCTTTTACTCCTTTTTTTTAAAGTGAATATATGGGAAATGGCTAGGTTTGTAGAGATGTTTTAGTGAAAAACTTGAAGGAGGATGGAGTTATCGAGGGACTGAGGAGAATTGGTTGAAGTTAACATGTCTGAACAGGCTTTCACTTGATAGTTTGATGCAAATGCCATTACAGCAGTATAGTATACAAAACTTTTTTCCTGTGAAATCAAGCTAGTTGTGTCTTACGTAGTGTAGCTTAAACGCAATTAAAATGAGTAACATTCTTGCTGAGACCAGCCTTTTAAA
Source organism: Rafetus swinhoei (assembly GCA_019425775.1). NCBI lineage: Eukaryota > Metazoa > Chordata > Testudines > Trionychidae > Rafetus > Rafetus swinhoei. The sequence goes on along the minus strand of CM033446.1, from coordinate 122,800,873 downwards.
ATTGGCCCAGAAATACTTCTTAAAGATTTCGGTTGGGCGTGGTTTAATTTGTAAACTTATGCAACTTGTGTGTTTTAGACTGCAGCTGTCATTAAAAGGGAGATCTTATTACGCTTTGCCATTTTAGTGGAATTCAGATTATTAAGCATCTGCTTCCCAAAAATGAATTAAATATAAACTTTATGTAACTATAATAACCATGATTAATTCTTTTACAGTATTTTAAATGTGAAAATTAGGTCTATTCTAATGTGTCATATCAGCTCAGCAGGAATTGGGTAAAACAAAGGTGTATGCATAAAATGTCATAACTTTTATTTATTTATTTTAAGTGCCTTCTAACATATTGGGAAGTACATTTTTTTTCTTTTGCAGCTGAAGATACAGTATTTGTGACAATTGTTCACTCTCTTTATAAAATTAATCTGACTATTTAATTCAGTGGCTTAATGCTCTAGGTTTTTATTTGTGGAAATCTTAGTTCAAGGGCTATTTGGGTCACAAGTGAGAATAAGTTTAGTTCCATCCTAGATCCTAGTGCCTGTTGGTTCACATCATAAAAATGTTCTTTTTGGCACGATTTTAAGTGCCTTCTAACATATTGGGAAGTACCGTTTTTTTTCTTTTGCAGCTGAAGATACAGTATTTGTGACAATTGTTCACTCTCTTTATAAAATTAATCTGACTATTTAATTCAGTGGCTTAATGCTCTAGGTTTTTATTTGTGGAAATCTTAGTTCAAGGGCTATTTGGGTCACAAGTGAGAATAAGTTTAGTTCCATCCTAGATCCTAGTGCCTGTTGGTTCACATCATAAAAATGTTCTTTTTGGCACGAGTTGATGTTTTATAGAGACCAATGACTTGAATAACAAAGATGTTTTAGGTCAAGATGGTAGTGTCTTGGCAGAGCTATGCAGGGAAGCTTGTGCAGCTCCTGCTATGTTGTGTGGCCTTGGCAACTGTTAGTCCTCAGTTCTCTGAAATCATCATATCGGTGCTTTAAATGGACACAGTCAATTCAAAACCTAGTATATTATGTAAAAAGTTAATTTCACATGCAAACATCTTGCAGAAAATGTTTTTCCTCCAACATCTCTTTTAGGTGTCAGAAAATCTAATTTATGTCAAGTTTAAGCTGACTGTCCTGTCTGTAAAGTGTCCATCATTGTAGTAATTCCAGGGTACAAAGCGCAGAGCCTCTGTAAATAGTATAATGCCTGAACAGATGTTAGTGGACTGAGAATTTTTGACGGCTTGTTTGGCTAAAGGCCCATGAAACTTCGTGTTTTCATATTTCATGATACCTAGACAATGCATGTCTCTACTGCATAGGGAGATTGTCTTTCCATGGCTTCTCTGAATAACGTTGTGGTGTATATATAGGAGGGGATTTCATAAATATTCAAGATAGGGGATACGTTCTTGAAATCATAAGACTAGTAAGACCACTTAAAAGGAGAGGGAACCAAAATGAGGGCAAGTGAGATGTACAATGTACCCTAATTGAGGCTCTTTAATAATTTTGTATTATTGGACAACTGTAGTACCCAGCTGGAAGAGTCTCTACCTTAAATGGTATGCAGTCCAAAATATCATTCTAAAATTTCTCATCCAGTAAACTGGCCAGTGTACTGTAGATTGCTGTTCAGCAGATATTTGTAACACATTTAACATTTATTTTATCAGGTCTTTTATTGTTTTTTTTACAGATGTTGATGTATAGAAACCTATTATTTGAATGTTTGTTAGTCTTTTATGAAGTTTTCATTAAAAAGGACATTTTCTGCCTTTGTTTTTTGGTTGATATGTCAACAATACATTTTAACAGGTATTTAAATTGGTTGTTGAAAACTTCAATGGAAAAGATTGATACAAATTCTCTCTAGTAGCATTAAAGGGAAACTCAAGTTTTGTAAGAAACTTTTACCAAAACTAAACTTGGAGTCAGATTCGTCCAAAGACAATAGAAGTATTTTCTTGAAAGATGAGAAAAAATAATTCTAATGAAAGAGTTGTTAATCAAGTAAATACTCTTGTGTTTACAATAAACATTTCAGATTTTAGTAATGAGAGTATCTGAAAATGAAATTTAATAAGATCTTAGTATAAATAAAAATATCGATTAGTCTAGTTTCAGAGATGGAGTTTAGAGAAATGCCAACTGTGCAAATGAAGTGGGAAGCAAATTCTTAATTTTCAGTTTTAGTAATTAAAGATGTTTATCAGTAAGGAGATATTGATTTCTAAAAATGAATTTTAACCTGTTAAAATAATGTAGTTTTCATTACAAAACATAGGCAATTCAAATTAAAATGTCATTACGTTCTGATAAGCAATTATGGTCTCAGTATAGCAAAGCCCATAATCATGTGAGAAAACCCATTGACTTCTGTTGGACTATTCACATTCACAGATTTTAATCATGTGCTGAAGTACTTTACTGTATTGGGACCTACAAGATGACACATTTACATGTTTGTGTCTCAGTGGCTTCTGTATAAGAAGCAAAGATGGCCTTTTTTAACTGCTGACCTTGCAAATTCAACCTGGAATCTGTAGGTCAAATGGTGTGTTTTTCTGGCTCATGAATCATGACTAATAGTCTTCACAGAGCTTAGTTAATATATCTGTGTACTTGTGAGACAGAAAAGAAACTAGCTCTTATTTCTGTATCTGAGTTTACTGTACAGTGCTAACTGGAGTGAAAAGTAAGTGGACTCTGAATAAGTACAAGAAGTTCATATCTACATTTCTGTGTTCATTTTTACTGTTCTGGGCACAATCTGCAGACACGATCTCTTTCACTGCTGGACCAGTGTATAGTATTTAGAATATACAACACTGTTCTCAAAATGGTGTTATTCTTGAGAATCTGAAGTAAAAAGGAGATTTTTTTTGAGTCAGTATTTTAAATTTAGTTAATGTAAAGTCTAAAGATGTTCTTAAAAGAGAGAGAGAGAAACAACCAAATAACCCAAACAGTTTGTTTAGAAGTAATCTTTACAGGCATTTAAAAAAGTTTTTTTGGGGTAGATTTTCTGATGTGTTTAGAAAAGGCCTGAAAAACTTTTTTCTTTAAAAGGATTTTCTTTATGCTTGTCTTTTTAATTTAGAAGTATCAGGAACAGTTCATTCTTCCCCATTTTTGCCATCTGGATTGTGGGTGTCAGAGATTTTGGGATATCTCACATATTAATTGAAGAGAACAGGGGTCAGAAATCTTTTACAAAAACGTTATTTCTCCACATGATTAGTCATTGCACTTAAACAGTTTTCACCTCTTAATTGCTGAACTTTCACTCCTAGTTCTTCTGTTGCCTTTCAGGTTAGACATGCCCTGAATTTCTAATGTAAAAAACAAGCAGAATATAATGAAAGCCTTATTTAGACATTCTAACAAAGCAAATCCAAATATTTTCCTTCTTTAGGTTATTTGTCTAATTGTGTAGTTGATGCAAGTTGTATCGACTACACAATTAATCAATAAGGGGGCCGCTCTACAGAGCTGCAGCGGGGGTAGCTCTGGAAGCCGGCTCGAGCCAGGACTGAGCAGTGCCAGCTCTGGACTACTGTAAGAGCCTGGTGACTCTTACTGTGTTTAAAATGCAGAGGCACAATGGTCCCGAGCCATCGCCCAGTCCAGCAGCCCCTGTTCACGGTGGCTGGGGCTGGCCTCTGTGAACAGGGGCTGCTTGGCGGCAGCAGCCCCCATCTACGGGGGAGCCTAGCTCCTTGCTGGGACCCCAGTGGACGGGTTGCTGCCACGGTGAGCCTCGGCCCGCCACGGACAAAGGCTGCTTTGCAGAAGCCTCCCCATCTGCCCCCCGCTGCCTCTGATGGAAGAGGAGGGGCAGGTGGCACTGTGGAGACGGTGCTGGGGGGAACCAGCTTTTAAGCTGGCTCCCCATAGCACTGGCTCTTGTCCCCCCACCCTTGCTGCTTCTGTATGAGAGGCAGCAAAGCGGGTGGGGGGGTGAAGCGAGTAGTCGAGCTTATGCTTATCAGGTAGTCGAGTAGTCGATTACTTGCTTACATCCCTACTTCAGGTCCCCCTTTAAAAAGAGAATATAACTTGTTAATTTTTTTCATCAAGATTGATGCATCTCAGTCGTGTTTGTAAATTTGAGATTTAAAAAACAAGTTCCAAATGGCAATATTTAAATTAAATACTTATCAGTTTTTTCATGTGGGAATGGGCTTCTCTGGGAGTCAACTCTTCTCTGTTTTTATCCCACTACCACTTTCCTGAAGGCTCCATTTCAGATGTCCATACCTGGGACTGGACAGAAATGAAAAGGGAGTCCCTTCAGCATTATCACTAGGGATGTAAAATTTTGATTAATTGGCAATTTGCATCAACTATTCGATTAGTTGATAAGGGAGCCTCTGCCTTTGAAGTGTAGCAACAGCCCCACGGCTCATCTGGAGATCAGTGTGGTGGGTTCAAGTCCTGGCTGCCCTGGGAGCAGCTAGACAGCCAACACGGGCTGCCCCAGGGATGGATCAGGCTCCTGTATTAGGAAGGCAGGATAAGGGACCCCCTGAAGGCAGGGGGGGTGGACCCTGGAGTGTCTCAGGGCAGTGCTTCTCAACCACTGCTACAAGTACCCCTGGGGTACTCAAGAGAAGTCTGGGGGGTACATCAACACAACTGAAATTTGGAGAAAACTGAGCCCTCCCGCCCACCCTGAGAGCAGCTGAACAGCAAAACATCAGCTGATCCACAGATGGATGTTTCTCCCACATTAGAAAGGCAGGTAAGGGACCCTCTGAAGGTAGGGGAGGTGGTGTGGCCTAGGGGATACAGCATTTGCCTGGGGAGCACAGGGTGGTGGTTCAAGTCCCAACCACTACACTTCAAAGGCAAAAGTGCTGCAGGGAGCATGGGGCCAGTGGGAGACTCAAGCAGTCCCCTGCTGGCCCTGTGCTACCGGTGGTGTTTCAAAGTGGCAGTGGCTCCAGGCGACGCTGCCACTTTGAAACTTCACAGGCATTAGGCTCCATGTGGTGTTTCAAAGCAGCCATGCTGCATGGAGTCCAGGGTCAGCAGGGGAGCCTGCAACTGAGCTCAGGCTCCACGCAGTGCTGCCGCTTTGAAACACCGCATGCAGCTGGGAACTCCCAGCTGGCCTGGGCTGCACATGGCATTTCAAAGAGGCAGCGCCATGTAGAGCCCATGGTTTGGCCCTGGGCTCCATGCGATGCTGCCGCTTTGAAGCAATCCCTCACCAACCCACCCTTGTTGCCTCTTTCTGATAGAGGCAGCAAGGGTGGGGGAGCAACTAGTTGACTAGCGTATCGACTATCCAATAAGCATTTGCTTATTAGATAGTCAACTAGTCATTCACATCCCTAGTTATCACTCAGCTGGAAGTGTTATTGTTCAGCTATGCAGTGTTACTTGTTTTACTGCCAATAAGGAATCCCTATTATGGAATCATTAACATAAGCATTTATGTATAAAAATAATCAAACCAGTTGTTACTGTATCAGAAAAAGCTACGTGAAAACAGAAAATTTTGTTCTCATATACGTCTGAGTCCAGTTATGGAAGGGGAGGAGACAGTGGTTGCAAGATCCTTATTCTGATTATAATGCCAAAGTACAGGTTGGACCTCGCTGCTCCAGCACCCTTGGGACCTGAGTGGTCCTGAATGAGGGGATTTGCTGGACCAGGGAAGGTACCTCTCCTCGTGGCCGTGCTGCCTCCGGGCTAGGGCTCCAGCCTGCCTCCACTGCTGTTTCGGCCCCCCAGGGCTCTCTCCCCGGCCCCGCTACTGCTGGGGCCGGAGTGCCATGGCCAGAGCTGCTCAGGGACAGAGCTGCGCAGCCACCTGGCTCCACAGCTGGGGCCAGAGCTCTGTGGCCCGGGCCAGAGCTCCATGGCCTCTGCTGGGGCTGGTCTGGGGCTAGAGTTCCCTGGCTGCTGGAACCAAAATGCAGCTGGAGCTCCACGGCCGGGACAGGGCCAGAGCTCCTTGGCTGCTACTGGGGTCAAAGCTCCCTGGCCAGGGCCAGAAGTCCACGGCCTGGCTAGAGCTCCCCATTTGCTGTGGCCAAGTTGCTCCTCTGGGGCCAGAACTCCCCTCCATGCCGTCAGTCCTTCCCTGTTCCCCTGCCATACACTCTGGGCTGCCAGCAGAGTTGCAGGTGCCCCTTACGGCGCTCCTACCCCGCCTCCAGACCTCCCTCTTCCTGGGCTCTGTGGTCCAGGAACAGCCGTGGTCCATGTTGGACCAGAGATGTTGCCAGACCAAGGAGTCCCGGTTAAGGGAAGTACAACCTGTAAATGTTAATTTTGTTAATATCAGTGAAAAATTAAAGGTTGGCAATTGATTTTTTTTTTTTTTCATTTGACCTTGTTGTCAATATGTTACTGAAAGTAATAGAGCACAGTTGACTCCTGCTGGTGTTTGTCTTTCTCTGCAGAATCTGGAAGATAGCATTACATTTCTGATTCAGGTGATCTTTGCAGCCATAAAGACTAGAAATAGTTTTCATTGTAATGAAAGGTTAAATTTTTCAGAAACTGATAAGGCCACCAAAAGAGTAGTTACCCATCAATAATTGTGTGTATCCAGAGAAGGGGGTGTTAAGTGTTGTCTGTATGCAGTCACATATGTGGGATATTCTCTGGCCCCTCTCATCTCTTAGGTTCCCATGCATGATCATCTTGTAGGTCAGGGGTCTCAAACTTATCTCAAGGCCAGTGCCAATTCTGAGAATGTACTAATGGGCCAGCGGGTATTCTCTCTCTCTCTCCCCTTCCCCCCACAGTAGCTCCAGTGGAAATAATGTCTTCACACACTCATCCCCGTCTCTCTCCCTGCCTTGAGTCTCCCAGCCCTGCCTGCCAACCTGCATGCCCTCCCTGCCTGCCATCCCCGGGGGATTTAAAATGCCCTGGAAGAGGGCCCTGCTACTACCACCATCCTATGGATGGAATGATTCTCCATATTAGGGATGAAAAAGTAATTTAAAAAGGCTACCATGTAACCAATACAATTTTTAATGGTTACATACACTGCAGATTCTTTATTAAGATTAGCTCCTAGGGAGCCACAGCATATAGCCTGTGGTGGACGGGGAGAATGTGGGGGAGAGCATCATGGACTGCCTGTGGTGGGCTCTGCTGGGCTGAAGCAACCTCCTGCCCCTACCAGTTGACTGCAACCCGTAAGCCTCGCTCATTAAGGGTGAGGCTTACTGCTTAACCTTTTACATCCCAATTCCATTCTCAAGTTATCCCGTAGGGCCCTGGATGGGCTGGGCTGGCAGTAGGGGTCAGCACCCTGCACTCACCATGGCAGCAGGAAGCAGAGTGACGAAGCTGGCCTGGGAGATGGCTGCAGAGTGGAGCAGGCTGCTGCATCACTCCACTTCCTCACAGCTCCCACCTGTTCAGTGAGGGGGGCTGATCCCTGCTGCTATCCTGTGGCTACATCCCTCAGTAAAAAGGGCTTGAGAGAAGGGGTGCAATGGAGGGATAGAGGGCAGGGCAGAGCAGGGTCAGGAAAAGGCAGGTTGGACTTGAGGGAAAGGTATGGACACCTTCTCCCAGAGCCACGGGGACTCCTGTGCCAATATTCACCCAGGACAAATTGTGAAATTGCTTGGGCTGTAGATGGTCTGCGGGCTATGAGTTTGAGACCCCTGTTGTAGGTTATTCCTCTTAGATGATGATGCTCCTCTTGGTAGTGACTTACTGAGGCCCTGTACCCCTATCAGCTCTGATCTGTGGAAAGGGGGTTTATATGGTATATAAAAGAGAACTTCATAATATATACAACTTCATTGATAGGAAGTTCAGACTCATGCACAAAGAAATCAGTTCCTTTGGTCATTGTCCATACTTTTAATTAGAAGGAGTAGGGCAAAGGTAGACTGCATTACATCACTTAATAATAGGGACGTGTATTTAGTTCACTGAGAACTGCTGTGGTTATACTTTTCTATGTCTGTAAGAAGATATAGATCCATAGTCCACAGATGACATTTCAGAGGGCACAGCAAATTGTATTTCCAAAAAATATTTTTTCACCCTTTACTTCAGAATTCCTTCTTGTTCTGAGACCTTTTGGTTCAAAAGTTTTCTTAGGGTGTATTCATAAGTCCACCAGGAGTTGAATCGTGGGAAGGTTAACTTACAAGTAAAAGTTGACAGACTGTCAAATAATTGCCATTGCTGCAATGTGTACTTTCACACGTGTAACATGTGTGCATCTGTGCAATTTGGTATCATATAATTTGATTGCATTTTATTGTATATTCCAGTTACCTTGTGGGGAAAAAAGCCTTAAAAAGACGAATGATGAAAGAAAGGGATATAGCCTCCAAGAAAAGTTATCAGTGGTAATAGGCACGCATTGATTGCACTTTTTATGTTTAGGCTAATTACAGTACGTATCCTGCCTACCTCATCTGCCCCACACATACAGCTACTGGGCTGGGATATATGTTCTGGCTAATATAAGAGATTTGCAGTGCATACTACTGTTCAGGATAGAGATAATAACATCTATTATGTACGCACACTCCATAATTCCACTTGGTGAACTTTTCAAGGAAACTGGCATGAAGACAGTTTTAGTTTAAGCATTGAGTCACACAGGTCATCAGCACCTGGAACGTCAGTGAAGCTCAGATAAGCAGCTTGCCCTACAGAGAGGAACAGAACTCAAATACAATATTGAAAAAGACTACTTAAATACAGTTTCCTGTTTGGACAACCATTTTTGTTTTTTCGACAAGGCTTAAAAAACTCCTAGCCTGTGACTGAGTATCATCAAACAAATGGCTCTCCTCTGGCAGGAATCCATGGATATAAATCAGTAAGGGATACTCAGTAGAATTATAAGACTGCCTCATAGCTTCATATGTATTCCCTATATCAACTGACAAAGGGCAATACAATCAATTTCTTGTCTCCTGGATCAGGAGGCAATGCTGCTTTTTCATTTGCTTGACTGGAAAATTTTAGGGGAACACATGATTAGGCAAAGAAATCTTATGAATTTTTCTGAGATATCCATGGTCCAAATTATAAGCCTGTTTTTCTGTGTCAGTTTATTTCATACAGTGCCATTGCATCTTGCCTTAGGAGGCCACCTCACAGGTTGGCATCACCACTTGTTAGTTATTTTGCTGACTTTTCTAGACTTTCTGCAATATACGCTGCAGTTCCATGCGCTGCCGGCACATTGCAACATATTTTGTTCATCATTTTTCTGTTGTAGGATATTGTCCTCTCAGTTTTACAAAGGAAGGAAGGAAACTCAGCACTTCAAAGTCATGATTCGTGGATGAGCACAATAACTTCATCTTCTGCCTTGGAGTAGACTAGCATATTTGTGCAGATCAGGTCTTTCTCAGTAAATTACCCAGATTTGTTATTTGTATAAAGCACCTCACATCCTTCCTGGAACAACAAACATGAGGTAGGGCTCTGTTTCTGCAGGAAGCTCCTTCATGAAGAAGGAATAAAGGGAAGTTAAAGGCTAAAGTGGTGACAAGGGAAGCTCCATCTTAGAGTTAGAACTTAGTTCTTTAAACATGCAAAATACACATTTTTTTAGTCCTTTGGCATTTATTTATAGCAATATAGTATCAGTTTATCCTCTGTCAATAAATACAGCATTTATGTATCAAGAATATTGCAAAGAAGTGCTTTGGAACTAGATAGCTGTTCAAGGAAAGATTGTGCATCCTTCACATTTCACTCTTCATTGGTTTCAGGACAGTGGCACCTTCTTTCTGTCCAAAGCCTGCCCAGATAAATGAGACGAGTGATGATCTACCTAACCAGAGTGCACTTCTTCTTTCCTTATTGTAGAAGAAATAGCAGGGATACATCAGTTTTCATTAGCAGTTCTGGATAGTGTGTTAGGATGTGTTGAATACCTCAAGATAGGCATGGAAGAGGTTAATACAGTGAGTGGAGAGAGGACTGAGTTTCTTGCTGTCAGTGCAGAATAGCAAGGCTGGCTCAAGGTGAAGAAATAATCCCTCAGGCAACTATAAAAGACCATTGTATGCAGAGAGTCAGGGCCATTGTGATGGAATCTGGAAGGAGTGACATCTAAGGAAGAAAGCTGAAGAACTGAAGAGAGAGAAGGGTCCTCCTTCTCTGGATTTGAGCTGAACTAGGGATGTAAGCAGCTAGTCGACTACCTGATAAAGCCTAAGCTTATCGGGTAGTCGGGTCACTACTCAACTAGTTGTTTCCCCCTCCCTGCTCCCTTTGCTGCCTCTGACACACAGGCAGTAAAGGGGAGACCAGGAGTTGGTGCTGGGGGGAGCTGGCTTAAAAGTCCCCCTTCCCCAGCACCATCTTCATGGGGGGTGGTAGGGAGGGACAGGGGAGGCAGAGGAGCAGCGGAAGAAATGGCGCAGGTGGGGACTGAGGCAGTCCCTGCTCGCATGGGGTCCTGACTGCTGTGCCTCTGCCTTTTAAATGTAGTAAGATCCCCGTGGGGTTAAGCTTGAGTCCCCGCTCTCCCCGGATTCCCTGCTGCACCACTGCCTTTTATGTGTAGTAAAAGCCCTGCAGGGCTCTTAATGCATTTAAAAGACAGAGGTGCAGCAGTCGTGACCTGGGACAAGTGGGGACTGCTCGAGTCCCCCGCTGGCCCTGGTTTCCCCTCTGCACCTCTGCTTTTTAAATGTTGTAAAAGCTGTGGGCGGCTCTTACTACATTTAAAAGGCAGAGAAGCAGCTGGGATAGCCAGCATCATCCCTCCCCCCCCCACCCTTATTGACTAACCGAGTAGTCGAGGGAAGTTCCATAGACACTCGATCAGCTGATTAATTGAAATTTAACATCCCTAGGCCGAACCGAGCCATATTTTGAACTTACACTATACTAAAGTGCTAATTAAAGCAGAGAGAAGTCTTGTATTTTTTCTTTTTAGGATACGTCTACATTTGCTTCCTAGTTCGAACTAGGGATGCAAATGTAGGCGACTGAAATTGCTAATGAAGCGGGGATTTAAATATCCCATGCTTCATTAGCATGATCTTGCCGGCGCATTACTCCGCTCGACAGCTGTTTCGCGGAAGTGAAAGTGCTTGCTGAGACACGTTAGTTCGAACCAAACCCCTTGGTTCGAACTAACGTTACTCCTCATTTTTTGGGAGCAAGTGTAGACGTACCCTTAAAAACCAGAGTGAATTAAAACTAGCCTCCTTTTATGTAAGAAGTCAACTCCTGGATTTTTAAAGTTTATATTAAATACAGGTTTATTTAAAATGTTAAATTTGAAATTGACAACTTTATATTAAGGCCTAAGCTACTTGTTCTGTAAATATTTTCTGCAAATGCTAAACCAGCATAAGTCAGTAGTAGCCACTTGCACAGGTGCAGAGAGAATATTTTCTTCATTCCAGTGTGTTCAACTGGTTAGTTCAATGATTCAAAGTTGAGAAACCAATTTGGAGTTGAAAAAGCAGGAAAGCTTGTTTTCCTCTTCTAATCCACAAATAAACTAAATGAGAGGATGAAATCCATTATATATCTGTTCAAGAACTCTTCCTAAACAGTAAGAGCTAATATTCCTGTAGCATCTTAGAGACTAACAAATATATAGAGAGAGTATCATGAGCGTTCATGGGTAAAACCCACTTCCTCATATGAGCAGAGTAGAGAGAAAAGGGGGTACCCTCACAATTTATAGTAGAAAAAGTAGGGGAGGGATGTTTCTGTCAATTGTAGTGCCAGTACTAATGAGGCTAATTGAGTGGTCTAGAAGTGCCCCATACTTAGCTTTTGATGTCAATTGAGAGTTGAAGGTAAGGAAAGCAGGTTTTATAATGGGCCATCCAGGTCAGGTCTTTGCTCAAGCCATGAGAGACAGTGTCAGATTTGCATATGAAGGTCAATTCTGAACACTCTGTTGTTGGCTTGTGAAATTCTTTTGTAGAAGAATGATTACTTTTAAATTCACTGAGTGCCCAGGTAGGCTGAAATGTTCCCCTACAAGTGTCTTTGTGTTACCAATTCTGATATCTGACATGTATCCATTTATACTTTGTCGTAGAGAATGGCCAGTTTGGCCAATATACATGGCAGAGGGGCATTGCTGGTACTTGATGGCATATATCACATTAGAGGATGTGCAGTTGTATGAGCCTCTGATGTTGTGGCTTATGTGGTTATGTTCTGTGATGATGTTGCTTGTATAGATGTGTGGACAGAGTTGGCAGTGAGGTTTATTGCAGGGATTGGTTCCTAGGTCAGTGTGGCTGCTGGAAAGAATTTGCTTCAGGTTAGGGGGTTGTTTGTAGATGAGGATTGGCCTGTCTTCCAGTGTCCAAGAGAGAGATCGTTTTCCAGGATAGGTTGTAGATTGTCAGTGGAAGGGTTAAGCAGAGGACTCTAGGTGATGACAAGTGGTGTTCTGTTGTTTTCCTTGTTGGCCACATCTTGAAGCAGATTCCTGGGTTCTCGTCTGGCTGTATCAATCTGTTCCTTTGCTTCCCAACATGGGTATTTAAGTTTTAAGAATGCCTGATAGAGATCCTGTAGGTATTTGTCTCTGTGGGATTGGAGCAACTCCGGTTGTGTCTTAGGGCCTGGCTGGAAACAATGGATCATGTGATGTGTCCTGGATGGAAGCTAGAGGCATGTACGTAAGAATAACAGTCGGTAGGCTTCCAGTATAGGGTGGTGGTAATGTGGCCATCATTTAATTGTATGTAGTGTCAAAGAAGTGGATCTCTTGTGTGGACTTGTCGAGGCTAAGGTTGATAGTGGGGTGGAAGTTGAAATCCCTGTGGAATTCTTCCTGTGGTTCCATGTGATGATGTGGTCAATGTAGTGTAAGTAGAGTAAAGGTGCTAGAAGACAATAACAGTGTTGCAGACTTGAAGGTATAAATTGTCCCCAAATTGAAAATAGTTGTGGGTGAGGACAAAGTCACTTAGCTCAGCCACCGGGTGTGCTGTGGCATCCTTGGGGATAGTGATCCTGACAACTAATAATCCACCATCATGTGGAATGTTGGTGTAAAGAGCTTCTACATCCATGATGGCCAGGATGGTGTTTTCAGGAAGATTACTGATGCTCTGTAGTTGCCCTAAGAAGTCAGTGGTGTCTCGAAGGTAGCTAGCAGTGCTGGTAGCATAGGGTCTGAGGAGAGTGTCAGCATAACTGGATAATCCTGTTGTAAGTGTGCCAGTGTCTGATATGATGGGACATCCAGGACTTCCAGGTTTATAGATCTTAAGTAGTAGATAGAATACTCCTGGTCGGAGATTTGGGGATGTGTTTGTATAGATTTGGTCCTGAGTTGTAGCAGGGAGTTTCATGAGCAGATGGTGTAGTTTCTTTTGGCAGTGGGTTTCAAACTTTTTCTTGTAACCCAGTTGAAGAAATTTTCGTTGTCCACGACCCACCATAATTTGACTAGAGTGTGAGCTCCAGGGTAGGGCTAAGTAGGAGCACTTTGGGGTATAGAAGGAGGCTCTGCCTTTGAGTGGGGGGTCAGGGCTGGGGCTAGTGGGGCTTAACTTGAGCAGCTCCTGGTCAGTGGTGAGGCACGGGTGCTAAGGCAGACTTCTTGGGGCAACTACAGAGCATCAGTAATCTTCCTGCCTCTCCTGGCACTGCAGACCATGCTGCACCCCAGAAGCAACCAGCAGCAGGTTCCCAGCCAATGGGAGTTCGGTTCGAGTGCTTGGGGCAGGGGACGGAGCCCTGTGCATTCTTCCCCTCATGCACGTGAGTCGAGCCTACTGCTCACTGCTTCTGGGGTGCAATGTAATCTGCGGTGCCAGACAGGTAGGTAGCCTGCCTTAGTACCCCCACTGATCACCTGCTTCCCCTGCAGCAATGAGACCCAGTGCCTGACATTCCACGACCCAGGACATGATCACGACGTGTAGTTTGAAAACCTGTCTTTTGTATTCCTCAGTGGGATCAGAGGAAAGAGACCTGTAGAATGTGATGTTGGTGAGTTGTCTGGAAGCCTCGCGTTCATAATCTGTCCTGTTCGTGATAACTACAGCGCCCCCTTTGTCAGCCTCTTTGATCATAATGTTAGAATTGTTTTTGAGGCTGTGGATAGCATTGTGTTCTGCATGGCTGCATGTCACATGATGTTGTTCGTTCACAATGTCAGCCTGTGCACATTTGTGGAAGCAATCAATGTAGAAGTCCAGACTCTCGTTACGACTGCCGGGAGGGGTCCACATAGAGACCTTCCTCTTGTGGGGTTGGTGGGGGGATCCTGAGGGTCAGTGTGATGTTCAGTGGTGTGTTGGAAATATTCCTTCAGACAGAGATGGTGAAAATAGGCTTCCAGGTCACCGCAGAACCGAATCGTATGTGTGGGGATCATAGGGCAGAAAGAGAGACCCCAAGATAGGACAGATTCTTCTGCTGGGCTCAGAGTATGGGTGGATAGGTTGACAGTGTTGTTAGGTGAGTTGAGAGTAACGGAGTTGAAGTATCCTGAGGCATGTAGGAGTTTTGATAGTTTATTGTCCTTTTTCTGCTGTAGGGAAGTGAAGTGAGCATTGTTAAGTATCTTGTCTGATTTGTATTAAGTCCAGCTACAAGGAAGTTTGTGTGGATGCTTGTTTTTTTATGAGAGTCTTTATTATTGAGAGCTCCTTCTTAATTTTCTTGTTTGTTGAATAGCGTGCTGTTTAGGTGGTTCCCCGATTTCTTTGAGTGTGTGTGGCATAATCTCTCACTGTAGTCTGTCGAATATGTAGATTGTAATGGGTTTTTCACCTTTAGTGCATTGGGTATGATGTTCATTTGTTTGTACTTGGATAGGAAGATGATATATAGCTTCTGGTCGCTACGCTCTATCATTAGCCTGTCCTGCACCCTCCCTCTCGGCCAGACACCCTACGCCCAGCCCACTCCTGCACCCTTTGTCCTGGCCAAACTCTGCAACCTCACCCCCTCCTGCATCTACCTCTCGCCCAGATCCTGCACCCCTATCCCTATCCCACTCACTGTCAGAGACCGGGGGGGGGCGCGTGGGAGGGGAGAGGCCGTGTGGCTTGTGCCTCCCCCAGAGCACTGGGGAGGGAGGAGGATGGAGACGGGCAGCAGAAGGTGGATGACATGATAACATCCAGCAGGAAAATTATATATATAGACAGAGACACAGACACTCCTCTCAATACTCCGCCTCCCTATGCCCCGTTCAAATCCCAGAGCTCCCTCCCTGCCCCACATCCCTTCAACGCCTCCCCTTCCCAAGTTCCCATGCACAAAGCCCCCTGAATATCCAGTGCTCTCAGCACTCTTTCTTGTCCTGTCAGCCCCCGCTCCAGCCTCCCTTGTGTCCCCGACCCTGACTCAGAGTAACCTTTTGTCTCGGGCGGAGATGATGTGCATGCCTGCCTGGGGCTCCCCACCACCTTCTCCACATGCACACTCCCCTTGCTTAGATCCCCGGCGCGCCTCCACTCTCCCCTTTGTGGCCCCGGAGCCTGTGCCCCCCAGGCGGGGGCTCTGGGGACAGCCTATGCTTGGGGAAGGTAGGTCAGAGGCTCGGTGCTGGGGCAACTTTCTCAACACCACATGCTTGGAGTGACAGACCCTGGGGGCACAAAGCTATCCTGGCAAGGGGGAAGGATAGGGGCCTGCCAGGGGAAGGGGAGCTTGCGCAACTCCCACCTCCCCGGTGCTCCGAAGGAGAGGGAGGAGACTGTGCAGCTGAGGAGGCTGGCAGAGGTGGACATAGGGATGTAAACGACTAGTAGACTACCTGATAAGCAAATGTAGCGACTTGACTAGTTGTTCACCTCCCAGCAAGGCGGGGAGCAGGAGCCAATGCTTGGGGGAGCCGGCTTTAAAAGCTGGTTTTCCCCCAGCACCGTCTCCATGGGGGACGGGGAGGGGGGTGAAGGGAAGTAGAGGCGCAGCGGGGAAACAGTACAGGCGGGGACTGAAGCAGTCCTTGCTCGCGCCAGTCCGACTGCTATGCCTCTCTTTGAAATGTAATGAGCCCCGCGAGGCTCTTTCTACATTTCAAAGGGAGAGGTGGTGCAGGGAATGTGGGGCGAGCGGGCATTGAAATGTAGCAAGAGCCCCAGGGAGAGGCAGAACCTGAGGCAAGTGGGGATTACTTGAGTCCCTGCTCACCCTGCGTTCCCTGCACTGCCTCTGCCTTTGAAATGTAGCAAGAGTCCCCCTGGGGCTCTTGATACATTTCAAAGGCAGAGGTAGTGCCGGGACTCATGCGGTCCCTGCTTGCCTCAGATTCTGCCTCACCCTTTGAAATTCCATCGACTACTTGATTAGTGGATTAATCAAAATTTAACATCCCATGGCGGGCGGTGGGATGCATGTGACATGATGACGTCTCTGTGTCGTCCCTCAGGAAATTTTTACAGACCCAGACACACACACAATGCGTATAGACATGTATCTTCATGGTTAGCAAAAAAGAACACCAGATTTAGTGTAAAGACTATGTTTAGTTGCAAATCAACATGTTTTAATGTTTACCAAGTAATAAGAATCATGTTCAACATGTTCTAAAGGTTACCAACTGAAAGAAATCAAGTGTTTTTAAGAAAATAACTAAAAATTACAAAAGCAAAATTTTATTACAATTGATTATTTAAATTAAAAATTCCTGTCTGAACTTAAATCCTGATAAAAATGAAATATTTAAATTTTTTTGTAGGAATTTTTTTCAATAAAGCATATTGCAAAGATAATTAAAATCTGTCTCTTTTTGGCTTATAGGTTGTTTTATAAAGAACTTGTGCTCTCACATAGGCTGTTGGATCTACATAGGGTGTTGTACCAGTCTAATTAAAGGTGTAATTTTATACCAATTTAGTTAAACCAGTAAAATTTCTATGCTAAGATATGCCCTTTCAATTTTGTAAACGAGTGAACTAGAGAGTCTGCTTCTTTCACTCTCCTCCTGTTGTCCGGATTTGTTGTTCCTGGCCACTGGAAGCTGTAAGAAGTAGGGAAGTAAGTGAATAGTCGACTAACCGATAAGCCTAATGGAGTCGATTACTCACATTCCCCCCTTCCCCTTGCTGCCTCTGCGGGAAGCAGGAGCTGGTGCTGGGGGAGCTGGCTTAAAAGCTGGTTCCCCCAGCACCATCTCCTCAGTGCTGCATGCCCACCCGCCCCCTGCTGCTGCCTCTATCATTGATACTGTTAAGTTTATCAATTTGTTCCAAAACCTCCTCTAATGACACCTCAATTTGGGACAATTCCTCAGATTTGTCACCTAAAAAGAATGGCTCAGGTTTGGGAATCTCCCCGATATCCTCAGCTGTGAAGACTGAAGCAAAGAATTTATTTAGCTTCTCTGCTATGACTTTATCATCTTTGAGTGCTCTTTTAGCATCTTGATCATCCAAGGGCCCCACTGGTTGTTTAGCTGGCTTCCTGTTTCTGACATACTTAACAAACATTTTACTATTACTTTTTGAGCTTTTGGCTAGCTGTTCTTCAAACTCCTTTTTGGCTTTTCTTATTATATTTTTACACTTAATTTGACACAGTTTATGCTCCTTTCTATTTTCCTCACTAGGATTTGACTTCCACTTTTTAAAAGATGTCTTTTTATCTCTCATTGCTTCTTTTACCTGGTTGTTAAACCACAGTGGCACTTTTTTGCTTCTCTTACTGTGTTTTTTAATTTGGGGTATACATTTAAGTTGGGCCTCTATTATGATGTCTTTGAAAAGTTTCCATGCAGCTTTCAGAGATTTTACTGTGGCTACATTGC
The DNA here is from genome assembly GCA_019425775.1 of Rafetus swinhoei. Classification (NCBI taxonomy): domain Eukaryota; kingdom Metazoa; phylum Chordata; order Testudines; family Trionychidae; genus Rafetus; species Rafetus swinhoei. The sequence goes on along the minus strand of CM033446.1, from coordinate 122,783,155 downwards.
TCTGTTTCTCCTACCGCTGTTGTTGATTATGGGGAAAGGGATAGACTAAGGATGCCTAGGGACTCTTGCCATGCCAGCTGCTGGCTGGCCCCTTGCCCTTCTGTCCCTGCAATTTTTTTTGCGGGGGGAGGAGGGGGGGACATGTGCCTCCTGATGCTTCGTACATTCAGGGTCTCTGGGAATTATGGGACAGAGAAAACTGCATCATGGGGCAGTGATCCTGCCTCCGTGATACACTGTGATCCATTCCCAGAACTCTTAGGAGGAAGAGGTGGCTATTTGCACAGTCGGGTAGTTATCCACAGGCCACTGCTCTCTCTGTTTGTGCTAGAGCACTAATGATGGATGCAGTCTCCTAACATAAGGATTATGGTATGAATATACACATGCAATATAATTACAGTGGTTTATGATAATTGGTGTAACTTAAGTTGACTTAATTACGTGGTGTAGATAAGATCATATGGAGTATCTTGTTCATAAGCAGCATATACACATATTTGAATGTGCTGTAACTTTCAGATCAATTGTAAATACTCTTGAGAACATCCATTTTAAGACAGACCATCTAGTCTAGCATTCTGTCTTCTGACAATGGCCAATGCCGGGCCTTCAGAGGGAATGAACAGAACAGGCAATCAGGTGATCCATCCACCCCTAGCTTCTGACAGATGGAGGCTAAGGATACTTAGGGCATGGACTTAAATCCTTGACCATCTTGGCTAATAGCCATTGATGGACCTATCCTCAATTAACGTATTTTATTCTGTTTTTGAACCACATTATATTTTTTACCCTTACTACATCCCTTGGAAATTAGTTCCACGGGTTGACATTGTACTTCTTCACATAATTCAACCTTTTGTTTGTTTTGAACTTGTTGGCTTTTGATGTCATTGGGTGACTCCTGGTTCTTGTAATCACGTGGAGAAAATAACACTTCCTTATTCATTTTCTCAACACCATTCATGATGTTATAGATGCTATCATAATTCCCCCTTTTCCAAGCTGAAAAGTCCCTGTGGTTTTAATCTCTCATATTGAAGATGTTCCATACCCTTAATAATTTTTACTGCCCTTTTCTACCTTTTCCAATTTTATTATCTTTTTTGAGATGGAGCAACCAGGATTGCGTGTAGTATTCAGGGTGTATTGTTGAATTTATGAAGTGGCATTTTTCCAGAAGGGTAACTGTACTAGTGTGTTTCGACAAAAACAATAAGTCCTATGGCACCTTGAAGACTAACACATTTATTTTGGCATAAGTTTTCATGAGCTGAAGCCCACTTCGTGCAAATAAATTTGTTAGTCTTCAGGGTGCCATTGTTTTTGTCGAAAGTTGTATTATGTTTTCTGTCATCTTATCTATCCCTTTCCTAATGGTTCTTAACATTCTGTTAGCTTAGTGGACCCTTTTTACACATTGAACGGATGTTTTCAGAGAACTGGCCACAACGACTTCAAGATCATTCCTGAGTGGTGGTAACTAATTTAGATCCCACCTCTATTTTGCATGTATAGTTTAGATTATTTGCATTACTTTGCATTTTTCAACATTGAATTTCATCTACTATTTTGTTTCTATCTGCTGATTTGGGTGATTTAATGAATACATAGTTAAGCTGGTAGAGCTTAAAAGGGCAAAATGAATGGCTAAGCTCAGAGAGTACAGAATAGTCAAGATAAACCAGTCAGTTTACTCTATTTAAAGGTATATTAGTGTTTCTGGGCACAATATGCTTGGTTCTTTGCCTCCACATAAGTGAATAAAGAAAATACATGTTCTGATTCAAATCTGGGACTCTCTGATTGGGCAGCATCTGTGGAACGGCAGGACCAGGGAAGTTGCTGGATCAAAGAACTCCAGCTGTCTCTGGTCTGGAGATCCTTGTCCAGGCTGGCAGCAGAGGGGCTGGAGGCTGGGGATCCCCAGGACCAGGGATGCCCAGCAGGGCTGGCAGCAGCTGGGGAGCCCCAGCCTGAGGATTCCCAACCTCGTCAACTGCAGTGGTGCAGGCAATCCTGGGATCCCCAGTGAGTCCAGCAACAGGGAGCCCCAATGGGGCTGGAGATTCTTAGCCCATGCTGGCAGTAGCAGGGCTGGTGGCTGGGGGTCCCCAGCAGGGCTGGTGGTGGCTGGGGCTCCCTGGCTGTGCCTGCAGTAGGGCCTGTGGCTGGGGATTGCCAGAGCTGGGTGTTTTCAACAGCAGGGAGGGGCAGCAGGCTGGGAGGCTGGGCAACAGGAAAGGACCTCGCCTGGTCTGGCAAAATCCCTCATTCAGGACCAGTCATGTCCTGGGGGGCCAGATCAAGGAGGTCCAGCCTGTATTAAAATTAAATTAGTTTATTGTATGTAAGAAATGTGAACTTCTAATATTTTCAGTTTTATTTCCAGACAGATTTCTTAAAACATGTCAAAGGCAGTTTTCCTCATTGAAGTATAAGTACACAAAGTTTGAAATTTTAAATAAATCTGGACCACAAAATAGACATTTCAGAAATTGCTTGCTATAAAAAGTAACCAAAAGTCTCAGATGTTTATGGTAGTTAAAATAGTTTGAATGGTGGTTTTTGTTACACTTATTTTCATTACAAGTGTTTTGATGAAAACCACAAACAATACCATAGTGCAACCCTTCTTCATGCATGGTTACAATTTAAATATTTACGAAAATATACAGAGTGCACTCCATTAATAGTGAGGTCTTACTTAAATCAACAAAAGCAAAACAAGACAGTTCAGAGTTAGGGCTGATGTTTTAGTTAACTCATTATTTTGTGTAGTATTAAGGACCAAAAATCTGACTATCCCATCTTCATTTGTTTTATCTTAATATTATTTAAGTAACATTTTCTATATTTAATAGTTTCTAGTAACACATTTAAATGATTATTTGTTTTGTAGAAATAGTTAACAATAATATTCTTTTTTCCTCAGAACTGAAGGAACAAGTCATCATGGGAGCATTTTTAGACAAGCCAAAGATGGAGAAGCATAATGCCCAAGGGCAGGGTAATGGGCTACGTTATGGGCTAAGTAGCATGCAAGGTTGGCGAGTTGAGATGGAGGACGCTCACACAGCTGTTATTGGTTTGCCAAATGGACTTGATGGATGGTCATTTTTTGCTGTATATGATGGGCATGCCGGATCCCAGGTTGCCAAATACTGTTGTGAGCATTTATTAGATCACATCACAAGCAACCAGGATTTTAAAGGGTCTGATGGACCACCCTCTGTGGAAAGTGTAAAGAGTGGAATCAGAACAGGTTTTCTGCAAATTGATGAACATATGAGAGTAATTTCTGAGAAGAAACATGGTGCAGATAGAAGCGGGTCAACAGCGGTGGGTGTCATGATTTCTCCTCAACACACTTATTTCATCAACTGTGGAGACTCAAGAGGTTTACTTTGTAGAAACAGGAAGGTTCACTTCTTCACACAAGATCACAAGCCAAGTAATCCACTGGAAAAAGAGCGTATACAGAATGCAGGTGGTTCTGTAATGATTCAACGTGTGAATGGCTCTCTTGCTGTATCTAGAGCTCTTGGGGACTTTGATTACAAATGTGTCCATGGAAAAGGTCCTACAGAGCAGCTTGTCTCACCGGAGCCTGAAGTTTATGAAATTGAGAGATCAGAAGAAGATGATCAGTTTATCATACTGGCATGTGATGGTATCTGGGATGTTATGGGAAATGAAGAGCTCTGTGACTTTGTAAGATCCAGACTTGAAGTCACTGATGACCTTGAGAAAGTTTGCAATGAGATAGTCGACACCTGCTTGTACAAGGTAGCCAGAATTTTAAGAGGAGAAACTTACTATGTTTTCAGTACAGGAGTAGTAATTTCTCTGTTATCAACAAAATGAAAATAAATTGTCAGTTCAGATCTATAGAGTAGCTGAAGTTTAGTTTCTGTACAATTTTGTAACTATGGAGTCATTCCACAGTTGAGCCACTTACAAGAATGCCACTGGCTATAACTAGGACCAGCAAATAGTAAGTCAGGGTACATAGACTTAATATTGGGTTTCCTTATTTGATTAGGAGTTTAAATCATGCAAAGACATGTGCTCTGTGGCAAATTATTTAATACTTTTAAACCGTGACCAAGAGAAATAAAACAGTGCCCTTTTTGCTGCTTCCCAATGTAATACAATGGATTAAAAAATATATGGTAGAAGTATCAGGTCTTATTCAGTCTCCATGAGAAATATGTATTACTTGAGAACTGGTGGTATTGGTATGAGTGGAAAATTTAGTAACTGAGGAGAAATGATCCATTTCTAAGATTTTAAAAAAGGAACAGTTTTTATACCATACAAAAGTAAATAAAGGGCACACACAATTTTATTTTTTCCTTTTCTGTCATTGGGAAATGTAGTATTTGTCTGAATCATGCCAAGACCATTGCAAAATGACTGAACTTGGATTTGTAAAATTAAGAACTTCAATTAATTGCAGAAGTCTTTGATCTGATTTTTTTTAAAATTGTTCCTTGTATAATTGTCCTTCTGCATAAATTTTTTTTCTTGTACAGTTACTTACAGATTTGTTTCTTATAACTTTTAGATGTCCAAGAGTACAATTAATTTATCTGCTCAAGAAGACAGGCACAATTTTTAGTTAATGAATACAGATTTTGTGATTATATTCGTATGCAAGGAGTCAGAATTTGTATGTTTCTATAAACAGAATGAAAGGTTGTTCTGTTGCTCAGTAGTACTGACTGAGCATTGTTAAAATTTCATGTTTTTGACAAGCATTTAATCCTATTTTTAAAACTGAGCTTTGATATGCAAGAAATAAATAAAGGCAATATAGCATGATTAATATAGGCACCATTTTTCTTAAACGTTGTGAAACAATGCTCAGTGTTCCTTGTACACTTAGCGCTTGGGTAGCTGTCAGGAGAGATTCAAATGCTGCCCATCTGATTGGCAGAACACCCACATTCCCACAACTGGCAGCAGGTATTTCAACTGGTGGTGCACATCTGCACATGCCTGGGTGCACATAACAAAATTTATTCTACACATGAGTGTGTTTTTAAAAAAAAAAAATTAAAGGGAACATTGTTAATGACCATGTTAATTATGTAATAGTTTTCTAGAGATAAGTGGGTGAGGTAATATCTTTTATTGAACCAACTTGTGTTGATGAGAGAAAACTGAAGAAGAGTTCTATGGAACTTTTCTTCTGGTATCTCACCAGCAGAAGTTAGTTCAATAAAAGATATTACCTCATCCACCTTGTCTCTTCATTATCTTGGGACCAACCTGGTTACAACAACATTGCATTAAATAGTTTTTCATCATTTAAAAAAGTTGAACTTCATTCTCTGCAATTTTTTTAATTTATAATTTTAGCTACATTTGTCTGGAACATATAAACACCACAGGACAATGCTGCATGGATTTGTCACCAAACTTGCAAATATTTGCATCCATGCCTATCTTTACTCACATGAGTAGTCTCATTGGCTTCAGTAGGGCTACTGGTACTTAAATTTCAGCATCTATGTAAATGTTTGCAGGTTAAAGTCCTTAACTGGAAAATCATTTGAATCAATATTTAGTACTTTTTTCTGCAAAGCGTGATTGTATAGTATTGCATTCACGTATTTTTATTGAAGATGTGCTTGTTTTGCTCCATTATTCTAAAAGTTTGTTTAGTGAGAAATATTTCTATGTGCAAATGAAAATGTATATGTCACATACACTACTTCCTCTTACTGTCTGGCCCTTAAGCATGCTGCAGGGAACTGTTGTTTATGGAAAATGCATAATTGATGCTAGCGATATTTTACATGCCCAAGTTGGTGTGATTTTGGTTTACTTTATAACTGGCTTCAGATATCTTAAGTGTTCCTATTTAGGAATTAATATTTCTACAACTATAATGTAACCTTTCCTTCCCCAAAATATTATTTAAGAAGGTTGGAAACAGGTTTTATAAACCTCAATAATTTCCTTGTTGATAGTTTTGCAAATAATTTCATTATTCAGCAAGATGGGAGTCATCAACTATAGGCTCATTGTAAACATCAATCGTGAAGAAAAATATTGACAATAAATTTAAAAGCTAGTTTGTACTGAATGATCCTCAACTGGCAGATATTGAACAATGTTATTTTCAAATGATGCAATTTTACTTACTGGTGTGATGGGGAAAAAAAGTTTTCTAATTTCACATTATTAGACACTTTTTTTTTAATCCATGAACTGCTTTGATATGGACTTTGGATAAAATCCAAGTGTATATATTACTCACTGGATAATAGGATATTGTCTCAAGTGTTTTGTTTTTTTTCCTCCCTACCAGGGAAGTCGAGACAACATGAGTGTGATTTTGATCTGTTTTCCAAATGCACCAAAGGTATTGCCAGAGGCGGTGAAGAGAGAGGCAGAGTTGGACAAGTACCTGGAAAGCAGAGTAGAAGGTGGATCATTTAAAAAAAATAAGTAGTTTTGTTTCTAAACAATCCCTCAAATAAACTTTAACAAATGTAGATTTTTATTAAACCTTTAAGTGCCATTGGACCTTTAGGCTATGTCTGAACTGGGAGCTAGGAGGTGTGATTCCTAACTTCCATAGACGTACTGGTACTCTCATTGAGCTACAGCTCTAAAAATAAGTGTAGCCATGGTAGGATGACTACATTGCTCATAGGCTAGTTACGCCAAGTACAAACGCTCCTGTACTACAGAGAGCCTTTGCTGCCACTCACCGCTGCCCTTGCCACTGTCGCAATATTACTACTTTTTGAGCTAACCCAAGAGTGTCTACATGAGCTGGGAATCACTCCCCTAGTTCCAGGTGAAGATGTAGTCTACATATGCATCTCTGAAAAAAGGCACTTCTGTATTTTGGGGATGTATGCTATATGTCATGACAAAATACTACTAAAACAGAAACTTAAGAAGCTTACAGTCCTGGAGATTCTATTTAGTATGTCCGAGGAAAGTAATTTATTTGTGCTCAAAGTTCTTAATAAGTCCATTGGCATCATGAACTTTAGGCCAGTAAATTCTGATTACTGATGTGGATTTAAATGAAATCTGGCAGCATATTTTTGAAGATGGTAATTTGAGTGCCATTTTTCTGTAAAGCTATGTACAATTACATGGTTGGCCCTAATAAGTATATTGTATGGTAATTTAAGGGTCATAGCAATGTTACTGTTACCATAATAGCACTTGCTAATATTATATTTAAAGAATAAAAACCTATTAACATTTGTTATAACTGAACCATAAACACTCATACTGAACTGAAGCTGGACATCTAACATACCATCCTGCCAATAACTTTTAAAAAACAAGTTATATTTACATTTGTTTTAAATATTAAAAGAAAAAGAGAAGAAGTGTTTCAGGCGCAAAGTGCCTGCAACAACTAGAATTGTGTTGACTTACAAAAATATTAAATTATGTTTTAATTTGGATTATATTGTCTTTGGGTATTAAAACCTGAGGCAGAGTTTGAGGTTTAAGAAATGGCTACCACTGATGTGCCCTTACCTCCTAAATAAATTTACTAAATATCTAATACTAGCCAATTAGCCCGTCATAAAACGGGATTTTCAGGTCTCTCCTCCACGTCCTATTCCCTTTCTATCTCGGTCTTCTCTCCTGAGCCTCCAGTTTCTCGCTCCGTCTCTCTCTTTCTCCCCTCCTCCTACTGCCTCCCCCCCCCCCCCCAGCTCTCCTCCGTCTCCTGCCTCTCTCTCCATCTCTTTCTTGTCTCTCCCTCCTGCCTCTCACTCTTTCTTTTCTCCTCCTCCTCCTGCATGGGGAGCGTGGAGCCCAAACGGCTGTTTGCGCCGCTTGCTCCCGTGCGGCAGCCTGGCTGAGTGGCTGCCTATGAGCTCCAGCTGCCCCCCTGCACCATTTCCCTTCACCCCAGCACTGATCCTGCAGCCTCCCCCTTGTTCTGCTGCCCTCTCCCTGGCCAGGGTCTGTTCTCGGCCAGGGGATGGTGCCTGGAGCCGCTGTCACGCCACATGTCACCGCCCCGCCCCCCCTTCGCCCTCCGCTGTGATGCTCGGCTGACTTCTGCGCCGGGCCACCACAGGGGAGCAAGCAGCGCAAGAGGCTGTTTGGGCTCCCCCACAGCGGCCCGGATGAGCGGTGCAGAAGTCAGCTGAGCGCCACGGCGGGAGGCGAAGGGGGGCAGGGTGGTGACATTCACGGCCAGGGGGCGGGGCCTATCACACCGCACATCACCGCCCCGCACGGTGCTGCATGGGGAGCACGGGGGTGCTGCATGGGGAGCGCGGACCAAACGGCCGCTTGAGCTGCTTGCTCCCGCGCGGCGGCTCGGCTGAGCGGCACAGAAGTCAGTCAAGTGCCACGGCGGGAGGGAACAGCCAGCGTTTCAGCATTACAGAGTCACAGACATTGGGCTACTATATATATGATACTCATTATACACATGGGCTGTGTCTACATTGGTGCGATCTTGCGCCAAAGTGGCCGCTTTCGTGCAAAAACATGCTGCCTGTCTACACTGGCGGGGAGTTCTTGCGCAAGAAGACTGACGTTCTAATGTGTGAAATCAGTGCTTCTTGCACAAGAGGCCAGTGTAGACAGGCAACATGAATTTCTTGCGCAAGAAAGCCCGATGGCTAAAATGGCCATCAGAGCTTTCTTGCGCAAGAGAGCGTCTACACTGGCACGGATGCTCTTGCGCAAAGGCACATGCCAGTGTAGACGCTCTCTTGTGCAAATACTCTAACGCAAAAACTCTTGCGTTAAAGAGTATTTGCGCAAAATCTTGCCAATGTAGACATAGCCATGCAGTTTAGTGCATAGATTAATATTTTTAAATGGAAACATATGGAGGATATAGATTTTAATTACTCAGTTATGACGACTCTATCATGTTAATAATATCCAGCCTAAGGGTCCCTACTAACATGCATTGGCAGGATATGCACAGCTCTTATGGTTTGTCACATCAGCAGGGCTCACCAAGCAGCGGCGAGCCCTGCTCACCAGCCGCGCGGTTCGCTGCGCGGCTGTGCCAGCTTGTAATCTACTCGCCACGGGCGAGTAGATTACACTAATTGTCGAGCCCTGCACATCAGTGACTGATGAATTTATAGAAATGCCTCATGCACTTTCTTCCCTTTAACTGTTAACAAAAATCTATTTAATTTTGGAAATTTGGCTTAACTTGAATATACCTTGGTCTTAGAGTTAAGGTTGCATCTCCTTTAACTGATCCCATTGGCCTATTTGTATTACAGTAGATGAAATGGAACATCATGTCCAGATATTGCTGAATGAAGATCCTAAGTATTCAAACTGCATAAAATTATGGTGTAGGGAACAATGCATTTTGCTTGCTGAGTTTCTTACATTTTTAGAAATAACACATTTCAGGGACAAGTGAAACTGTGTGTGTGTGTGTGTGTGTGTGTGTGTGTAATGTACATTTTTATCAAGCACTTTAATCCTAATTCAAGGGACACATTTAGAAAAAAGTATTTGCTGCTACCTTAGAGTCTACACTTCGTTTTAAAGTTATTTTTCTTGGACTTAAACATCTTTTCTGTCTAAGAATGCACACAGAAATAATATTTACACTTTTTATTATAAGCAAAAAATACATCCTTATAGCAGTTTATAACATTACATAGTTTCTGAACTTATAGCCCTAACTAGCATGAGTGAAATTTTCAGGACCATGTGAGAGAGGGATTCAACCCATAGTGTCACTTTATTACATTAAACTTAATAACCATATTTATGCAATTAAAATAAGCTTGTTTCATGCTGGAAATTCAATATACAGTATTGTCTACTGAGTGGGACTAATATGGCCATTGCTGAAACTTTCAACACTGTGCTGAACAATCTTACTACTGTTATCTTGAAATGCCTTAGTAATAATGCAGTGTTTAAGATTTTAAAAGCTTCAATTTCAGTTGAAGAAAATTGGTAAATGTAAAGAAATTCTGAACATAGTTTTTACTAGTCTGTAATGTCTAATTTATAAAATTTAAATCCAGTCAATGAGCACTGCAGTACTGAGCAGTTTGTCTAGCAAACATAGTCCAAGAATGAGGTTAGATTATATTTTAATGTACATTTTTCATGTTGATCTGATACATAAAAACATTGTCATCCCAAAGTGTGCAGTAACATCTTATTTTAATATTTTTGTATTAATGTTTTTTAACTTATTGCTGAAAAGATGGTCATGTATTAATGGCCATCTTGAACAACAAAAAGGAACACAAGATGGTTTCTGCTTTCCCCTTCCTGGACTATCGTTCACTCTTTTAACCTGTGTTCTTGCATCAATGTTGGATGCTTCTGTGGCTCTCAGAGCTGAAAATGTCTAACAGGAGAAAAAATAAGAGTGGCCAACCATCTTTGTGCCATCCCTTTCCAATAAATCAGTATTGCTTCTAAGGCTTTCTGACTGGAAAAGATTAATTAATAATTCCCAGATGTATTACTTTAGTTGCACTGTTACTCCAGTTACTGGGCTGGTTTGACTCTTTTTTTAAATTCACATTCCTAAAGCTCTCTGCCCCATTTTTTTAAAACAAATATAACCCATACATACTTAACACAGTAATAAATCTGGTTATTAAATGTATGTAATACACGGAATTAATTGAAATGAGTAGTTTTAACTGGCCATTCTTCAGAAAAAAACTGAAATGTTAGAGTTTAGGAATTTTATATGAAATTCCCATTAAAACAGGAAATAAGTAATTTTGAATCTTTATATTTTTCATCATCTTAAATAGTGAAAATGTTTTAAAAAGTTTAAAGTAGGATAAAGAGAAAGGGATGCCAAACGCATTAAAACAAAAGAGAATTTAATAATTTTTTTTAAAAGCAATGGATTGGTTCCATTTGTTGTCATCAGTGTTATTTTAGACTGTATCTATAGTTCTATCCGAGTATAAATGTATTCATTTAGTGGTGACTGTATGTTAATGTACTGCAGCTTTAGGTTGTGAAACTGTGTAGTTTAGGCAAACTATAAATCCCTTTATTTTTGTACAGCAGAACTTTAGCTTTAGATTGATGTAGAATATACTAGATGTTGAAGATTACACAATAAAGGAACTTGGCAAACCAAATCTGAGATCTTTGCTTTTTATTCAGATTTAAGAGTGTTAGAATTCTTTTTAATAAATGCTAGATGGTAACATAAGAATTTTGGCTGTAGTTCTTGAGAAAGTGGCACATTTGAGTATTGAGATGCTTACCTAATGTGTAGTGTCACATGTTGGATTTCTTTCCTGTTTTAAAATGTGGGAATAAACAGCTAATATTTTGTACTACAAATGTTGACACTTGTTTATTTTACTGCAAGCGCATGTCAGTATTTCCAGTGTAAATTACTTGCATAGAACCTGGTTGCAAATTGGGCTAAAACTTTTTGCATAGAAAGTTACAGCCCAGAAAACCTGTTCTGCTCATACAAATCAGTTCATGAATTTGTACTCTTCCTTAAAAAAAATATATATATATATATATATATATATATATATATATATATATATATATATATATATATATATATACTGGTTTTAGACAGTTTAGTGTCCAGTATGAGTTAAAATGGTATATGGTACATTTTGATTATTTTTTTCAGTATTTGGGGTAAAAAAAAGACAAATTACCAAAGTATTTAAATTAGAAATGGGAACTCCATGTGTTTACTTTTTTCAAATACATTTTGGAAAGATTTTGCTACATGCGCAATACTTAGCTGTGTATGCACATTATTGTACCCATGACATCCACTCAGAGATCAACAGCTCCAGCCTGATTATTTATGGAATAAAATATCCTTCTTAAATAATGTCTTTGAAGGAATTTCCAGTGCATTGAGAAATTTATATACATTTAAATGTCATGGAATAATTGCCAATTCTCATTTACCTTGTAAAAAAAAAAAAAAAAGTTAATGGATTTCACAAAACTGGAAGAGGTCTGATTTCCCCCCGACCCCCCCCCTCCCCAACAATGATAACTAACTTAAATTCAGCTGCAGGTGTGAGTGTTCAGCACTTCAGAAGATGATGCTTAAGAAATTTAGCTATCTCTCCTTAGCACTCTTGCTGTGACTACTGTAGAGATGCTCTTGCTACCTGATGAAGAGGTGAATTGGATTTTTTTGTATGTAAAATCACCTGCTGTTGAAATATCCCTTTGAGTTAAGGATGGAGTTGTAGCTGAACTCTGATATTCTTGGCCTCTTGGCACTTTATGCATGACTTAATGTTTTTATGTTAATTTTGTGCAATCTGGTATAACTAAATAAGGCATATTATAAAGAGATATCTAACTTATTATGAAGAAATAAGATATTTTCTACTACAGCAATAATCTTTTCACATTCATTCGAATTAAAAATAAACACATTAAAACCTGTCTTTTGCACAAGATGTTTAATTGGCAAAATACAATAATTATGTTCTAGTGAGGCCTGTTTAAACTACCTAGTTTGTTTACCTGATAGGATATCCTTTGTAATGTAACATACTAATGAAGACTATTAAAATTTGCAAATGTAGGATTTTGCAAATGTGAGGAATAGATCATAGTTGGTTTTGGGGTTTTTTTTTTTTTTTTTTTTTTTTGGTCCAACATATAATAGCTTTTTACAGGTACACCGCTTCTTTTGTTATGATTCCAAAGATTACAGACTGTCCAACTTGGTAAATGCTATCTTTAAAACTGTTAAACTGCCTTTTGATAAAACTGAGTATTTCAATCTTTTCAAGTTAAATTTGGACTGCACTTACAAAAAAAGTACTTCTGATTCCCAGAGATCATAAAGAAGCAGGGTGAAGGAGTACCAGACTTAGTCCACGTGATGCGTACGTTAGCAACTGAGAGCATCCCTAACCTCCCGCCAGGGGGTGAATTGGCAAGCAAGTGAGTCTACCTTAGTGTAAATGTGCTTTTGGTCTAAATTAACAAACTTTCTGTAAGGCCACTCTTAAAAATAAACTTTATGGGGACAAAAGTCTCAACTCAATTCTCCATTCTCCATTTTGGTCAATTTTAAGTTTGGAAAGAAATTCAAGCACAAAGCAGGATTTACTGTGGAAGATTTCTAAAATCAAAAAAATGTGAATGTCAAAAACTATATTTTCAGAAAAAATGGTCTGCTTTTAAGGGTGGCCGACTCTGTTAATTGTAGCTTTAATATGTTAACTGATTTTATTTTTTAAGATGTAAGGGAAATTAATGCATATAATGTCTCATTTTAAAAATGTAATTTATGTACTTAACAAACAGTCATTAATGCATTTAGTGCTTCACTTGGCAGCTTTCTTTAATTTTTGCCTTTTTATGCCTATTTTCTAGAATTATAAATGAGCTCTTAGCTAATTGTCCCTTTAAAGGAAATTACTGCATCACCCTGGTTAAGCAGGGGATTGAATTTAAAACTTTATACAGATACACTTTGAGTATTGGCTTAAATAAATAGTCTGAAAAGACTTGGTAGTTTTATCCAGTAGTATAAACCATCAAATTCAAATCTCAAGCTTCTCTGCTCAGTAAAGCGAGCAATTTTAGCACAGAATATTGCTAATGATGCAATACTTTTATAGTTAAAATGTTTTTAGCATGAATATATTATAAATCCTCTTTCAAACTTTCTTTTATATTGTATTGGCTTAAACATGATAGCCTTTTTTTAGTTGTCTTTGTGATAAATTATTTCTATATTTGTGATGACAGATTTATGACTTCCATTGAGCAATAAACAACTAGAGCAAATGAACTATGGAAGCAAAATCCTTTGTTTTCATGCTAGTATTTCAGCATTTTTTTTATAAAAAGAAAACTGAGCAGGCAGTATGAGATGTTAGAACAGTTTCTATTTTTAGAATATATTTAATTTTCTTTGAAACATCATTGAGTCTGAGTTATTGTTGATATCTTTGGTGAATCTAAATATTGCAACATTAAATTGGAATGTGTATCATTCTTTTGACTCCTCTTTCAAGCTCTGTTTTTCTTCTGTTTGGCTTGTGAGCAAGTATCTCCTGCTGCACCTAACTTAAAAGTAGTTTTATGTTGTTAGTGAAAGTGGTGAAAATAGACACCTTTTCATGAGACACCACTACTGGTGTTGCAGCAGAGCTATGTCACTCTGAGATGTTAGACCAGTTTAGCTATTAATCTGTTTATAGGACACAGCATATGTTAACCAGTTGCACTATCTGGTTGATTAAATAACCTGGACTGTAACTAATTTTAAGGTATGCTGTCAGTGTTAAGAAAAAAAATTAACTTCTTTTACTCCCATCTCTTGTGCATATGATAATTTTGCAAATCACTTGTTATGTCTCATTTGTTTTGTTTTAAAGAAATATCTGGAATACCTGAAATCTGCAAATGAGTATACACTGATTTGTTTACACTGAAATGCATGCATTTAGTTAGTGAACAAATGCAATAATAGTTTAGTCCCAGATTCAAGAAACCATTCCCTGTGCAGGGACAGCAATTAAAGAATCTGCTCAAGTTGCAGTGTAGTCAATGGGATTTGAGAATGTATGTAACTTTTAAGTGTGTGCTTAATGAAGTTACTGAACTAGGCCTTAATGTAACTCAAAGGGACGCTCAATTTGAAAATCAGATTTATCTGAAAATTATCTATTTGCAACATCTGAGATAATGTCTGAAAGGATAAAGAGAGGTCTCTTTTTCAGTTTGAGGCTCAGTTTTTCTGTTTTCCTTTTTTATGTGGGACTACTCAAAGGGGTGGTGGTGGAAGGACTAGACATTTACAAAAGAGAGAAACATTATAGTAAACCTGCACATTTTTCAAGGGAAATCAAGAGCAGTAGTAGTACCAGAAGTCCTTATACAACTCTTCTATTAAAAACTGACTAGATATCAAAATTACGGTGTCCATTTAAGATGGGGTTCTGAAAAAATTCGGGTGTTTGGTGTATTGCACTGCCATGTCCTGTTAAAGGAAATAATCTAATCAGTTATTTTAATTGTAAAACACTTTTTTAGAATATTTTACTGATTTTTAAATATCAGGTTTCTGACATTATTAGGACACTTTTATCATGCTGAAATTATTTATTACAATTGGAAGGAAAATGTTTGATTTAAAAAAAAAACTAAAGTTGAAATTTTTTCAATGAAATCCAGCAGCACCTTAAAATATTACTTTCCTTTTCAACAGGACCTTTTAGAACACTAGATATCAGAATGGAAATTAATTATTAATGGAGACAGACTACCCCTGGCCATAGAATCAATCTCTACGTTGTTTATGGCTACACACAAGTTACTAGATGATTCTTGGAAGTGGATGTGCTGATTAGACTCTTTCTCATTCCCTTCTGTCTGCTTGTTATGGAGTTCCCCTACTTATTTCTCATCCAAAGTCCCTCGTTCCAAAATTAGATCCACCAGCGCTCACATCCCTGCTAGCATGCTACCAACATGGCCCCACCAGAATTCTGACTCCTTTATATTTGCCCATATTTCCTACACTGCCCCTGAACATATGCTTGAAGTCAGTAATAGGTGAGTTCATATTTATAAGCATTTTACAAACAAATTAAAATAGCGCATTCTGACTGAGTGCAGACTAGACTAAAACCATAACTAACAAAAAGACAAGGGGAAGGGCTACATTCTGCCACTTCAAAGCATGAAGTTATGTGCAGAGCACATCTCCAGCTGACCCTGTTGAGTAGAGTAAGAATCATGCATTCTTCAGCTTTGTCCATCATTCACTTGCTCTCACAAATAAACAAAACCCAACCCTGTCATCCAGGAGAAAGCTTTTAAAATCTCTAAATCGTACTTAGACCCTCATATTTACAGTTATATCTTGCTTACCAAGGAAGGCAAGTAGTTCCTGTTTCTCTTTGCATTCCACTGTTTTAATATTGTTGCTTTAGCAAATCCCTTGTTAATGTATTCCCCTACAGCAGTGATGGGCAACCAAGACTAGTCAGTGGGCTGAATCAGTGGCCCTCTTTTGTCTCAGTGGACCATATGATTTTGGTGGGCAACCTGTAGCCCACTGGGATTCTACCTGTGGCCCATGCACCTTCTCTCTGTCCCCTTCCCCCATGCCTCTCACCATTGGGGCACTGGAGCCCTGCATTTCCTCTTCCTCCCCCACTTTGCCAGGACTTTTGAAGCGCCATGAATCCTTTGATTTGCACTCCGTCCCCACTCTTCCCTCTCTCTCCCAGAGCTGTAACACCACAAATCAGCTGTTCACAGATGTTCAAGCTTTGGGAGGGAGGTGAGGAGTGGGGATGGAGTGTATATCAGCAGATTTACAGCATGCTGGGAGGGGTAGGAAGTGGGGAGTTTCAGTGCCCCAGTGCACAAGAGGTGTACACCTTGTCTGCCCCAGGGGTGAGGGGCAGACAAGGTGTACACAGGTTGCCCACCACCGCCCTAAATGAGGTAAGCAGGAATCACAAGCAATTTTTGTTTTATTATATACTTTGTCATTAATCCTTTACTACATATCTACCTCCAAAGTGCAGACAGCAAAGCACAAGAAAAGGGCAGGGGGGAGTACCAAAGCTAAGCTGTTTTGTGAGCAATTATCAAACTTGAAAGTTCAAATGTAAACAAAAGGTAAATTTCCAGCACACTGTAAAGTCATTTGCTGATTTTTACCAAACTCCCCAGGAATACCTTTCTGTTATAGGGTGAGAGATGCTATACAAAAGTTCTGTTTTAAATTATGATTGTTTCTTTTGGGGACTAATTGTAGAAGGAAGTTGAAAATTGGGCATGTAATGGGAAGCTGCTAGGGCTCTCTGAAAAAAGAAAAACCCTAACAAGATTTATAATGTAAACTAACTTAAATCAAGCCAAGAATGCAGAGCTTTCATTAAGGGACGCACACACAAAATTATTCAGGAAATTCAAATACAGTACTTTCTCATAAAAAAACAAAATCTTTATACGTCTGTGGTGTATTATTTACTGCCACCATATCCAGCAGGTACACAAATGTGTATTGTTTATGCTGCTCACAAATCTGTAACCTCTTTGTCTTATTACTTCCAGGACAAAATATGCTCATTCCCCTGATAGCATATCACAAGCAGACAGTCTTAACTGAAAAAGTCTCACATGCAAATAGTAATTTTCCATTTTGTTGGCAAAACCCTTAGGAGTGTTTACCTTTTTAAACTAACTCTTCCTAATTCCCAAACAGAGCATTACATAAATTATATGGAAACTTAGTAACTTTATTTGCAAAAAAATATACCTTTAGAATCTTTTAATTTTTAAGGTTACGCATTTAGGAAGTGTCTGATTTCATTTTTAAAAAGCCTTAACACTTTGTTTTTTCCTTTCGTTTAGACGGAGTGTGATTGAAGCTGTTTATAACAGACTGAACCCCTATAGAAACGATGACGCTGTAAGTACTTTCATTCTCCAATCATTTCCATCCTACCCTTTGAAATCTTTCTACCTGTTTATGCAGACCCTGTTACAACTCTTTGGAAGAGTAGGGATAATTTTTTCCCAAAAGTACATTCTGTAGATTGTGCCCTGAGAGTTCTCTTCCCCACTTCCCCTCATCTAAACCAACAGAACTCTCATTTGTTCATACCAGTTCCAGATTTGAAAGTCTGATTGCATTCTGTCTCTTCATTTCCGCACATTGAGTGCCAGAGCCCATCGCTGAAAGCAGATATCTGCTTGATTTGAGAAATTTATTTGGTTCATCCATGATACTACAGAGATAACATAGTATTTCCCACTAAGATATTTTTCATAAGATAGTATTTTTGTGAAACTTTGATTCCCTGAATTACTGGCAAAATGTTCTTATTGTAACTTTCTGTTTGGCTGCATATTTAGTACTTTAATAGTTGCTATGATTAGCATATTTACAATTCTAGTTCGGTTAACATAATTTTCTGATCATATGATTACATTATGCTGTAACTTCCCTAACTTGCTTTTCAAAATGAAAATTCAATAAAAACAATTATAAAACAGGAACCATAATTCCATTTACAACTGAATCACTTTGTGGAAACAGCTTTCAATTCTTGGGAGTACTGTGTCTCATAAAGAAACAGTTATATTTTAATGTCTCTGGCAACTAGTACAGTTATAATTTTTTAAAATTAAAAATACTGTTAAGTGAAATGCTTTGGCAAAACAGGAGCTGCATACTTGGTCTTAAACGTTATTTACTACAGTTTACATCAAGCATCTTCTGTTTTCCTGTTTCTAAGAAATTGACCCATATTTATAACTGAAATGGAATTATCCCTGCATAAAGATGGTATGCAGTCATTCATTGTATATATCTTCTGCAAATGTGAAGTATGCAAATCTGTGTTATTGGTAGGCAGAGTGCAGGAATTTGCATAATACTTTATCAGTAAGTAAATTTCTACACTTTGACTTGGTGTTGACTTAATTTTTTATCCATGTGCTCATGACAAACATGGCCACCTCAGAATCTCATCATCTGTGTCCCAGTTCTTTCTAACTTTTGCCATCTACTAATGGTAGTCCCACAGGAAGTCTTACGAATTATACATTTTAAGAGTGAATAATTCTTCTGTCGTGAACATTCTTCTCTCTCAGGTCCAGCAAGGAGAGAAAATCCTATAAAATTCTACTTAACAGCTAAATGAGTAGAGTAGGGCTCCACATCAGCTTCACCAGTCTAAAGTTGTGAGGTGTCATTACTCGGACATACTTTAAACAGCAGACTCTCTCCTCTTAAAGTGATTCTTCTGACTGTGCAAACACAATCCTGTTGACCACTTCTGATGAGTAAAACTGATGGACAGTCTAGAATTCCTCACTGAACTTTTTTTCTGTGAAACTCTTTGTACAGAGGGGGAAAAGAATGAAAAAAAAAAAAAAGTTCTGGGGAGGGAAAGAGTTAACAGAAGAAGGCTAATATATGCACATTCTAACACAAACACAACCATAAGGTGGTGGTAAGGCTGATAGTTTAATAACCTGAAGGTAAAACCATATTACAGGGATCTTGTAATTAATCCAAGAACCAAGTATTACAAGTTCAGATAATTCAGAGTTAAGGCTACACTTTAAACATATTTAAGAAAAGAAAGGCAAAGAGACAGCCAAACAACTTTTACTCTTCCCCTGTAATGATACCATGTGGCCATTTTAGCATTTTTATGGTGGTTCAAACTGATTTTTACATATACAGTTTTTGTAGTTTTTTTGCCCCTTGTGTCACTACAAGGAGAGTGTTTAGGTTGCTTTGGGTGCCCTAACTGCATTTTTTCATATCTTCAGATTATATTTAAAAGAAATTAACTCAATAATTACTTATCACTTGGGAGTCTAAGCCTTCCTTATAGAAAGAGGGTTGAGAAGGATTATAGTATATTACGCTTTAGAATATTTACTGAACTAAAATAACTTAAAGAATATATATTTCTGAATGTTAGATACTTGTAAAATGCTATTCATAGTATGAAATCCTTCATGAAAAGAAAAAAAGACTTCTACAATTATCCATATTTTTATCCTTTTCAGTCTGGATTATCCAGAAACTGCTGTAATTTTGGGCGCTCCAGACTTTAAAGGGTTCCTTCTTTTTTCTCTGTTAAGGACTCTGCATCAACTGATGATATGTGGTAAAAACTGCCCATCTAGCTGTGGAGTTTACATTCATCCTCCAGTTGAAAGTGCAGCCCAACCTCCATGACCCTTCTTAATGTCCAGCTTCAACCTTATTTAAAGAAGGGATTATGATGTGTTGGTGAGAGTGACTACTCCAGAAAACTACAGCAGTACGACATCTAGCCCAGGAACTGATGTTTTTTTGTAAAACAGACTTCTGTAAACGTGATTTCAAACCATAATTCATGTTGTAAATCAGACTCCAGCAATTTATGTTGTATGATTTTGTTTTTGTAAAGTGCAATTGTCCTTGTACAAAATGCTCATATTTAATTATGAACTGCTTTAAATCACTATAAAGGTTAGATGAAATGTTTGGCTTGTTGTGTGATGCAACAAATATATAGCCCTTTCAATTTATGTTGTGGTTTTGGATTGCAAGGAGCAGCAGCCTAGCCAGCTAGATGCTCAAGAGGTGCACAAAACTGTAAGATTACTCTGAAAGCTGAACATTTGGGCAATTTATCCCAACTGTAGTGTATGAATTTGCTTGGCACTGGGAAAAATAATTAACAAACTGCTCATACTTCAACAAATCTTTTTATTTTTTTCTGTTGCCCTTTACTATGGTCCCAGTCCTGCTTCCTCTTAAAATCAGTGAGAGTTTTGGCTGTTACTTTGGTGGAAGAGGATCATGCCGTGTAATACAGTGCAATCACAACTATTCCAATTTTGAGGTTAAAATGCCTTGATTCTTTGCACCTCTTTTACAAACCCTTATCCAAAATTACTAATCAGTTGAGCAAGAGAGCGCAACTCTCTACATACAGTAGGGGTCTGCAGCATTTTTACTATCCTGATTGGCTGAGTCTGCTGCTGTTCCAAGTAAAATACTCTGAATTCCATTTTATCAATAAAGCTTGATTTAACAAACAACAAATTTAATCATATATGTGTAATTCCTCTTTTTTCCTGTCTTTTGAAATTCTGTGCCATTGTAAATGAGACTTCACATGTGGAAACATATTTTTAATAATTGGTAGCCCATTTTTAAAATGGGGAGAATTTTGACTGTTGCCCAAGGCATAGACTGACACTGGAGGATGTAGTGGGTTTAATCTATTACTCTATTTTTACATGGATTTATTTCAGGCTTTGTGTTTTTTCACTGAAATGAGCATCAGTTTGAATTTGCCTACTGTTTAATGAAAATATATGTCAAGCCTGACAATCTTAACATTTTACGGTATGTGTGTTTTTTAATTGACCCACTTTATTTAGAATGAGAAACTAGTGGTTAAACGGTATTTGTGATTTGAAATATAGCATGTTGACAATATTTAACTGTTGGTCATTAAAATTAAATTCTAATTTAAAAATTTATAAGGTTAATAAATATAAACTAAATTGACTTAAACTTATCTTTCTCCCATTGAACATACAAAAAGTAAGTTTTCAAATCAGTCTTGTGTTTGCAAAACTACTGTTTTGTGCACCTTGTATTCTTGTCGTCTTAGGTTGAGGATATTGTGTTTGTTATTATGTAGTTTACTTTAATCATTCAGTAGGCAGATTCCCCAAAAAGAAAGTCAATAAAATGTAAGTAGCTTGTAACACTTACCACAACTAAACAAAAAATCAAAACCTGGTGTAAAATTACTTTTTGATAGGAAGATGTAGTACAATGCGTTTTGCTATATTTGTCTTTCCCTAATTTTGAAATATACATATTTGTATATATAGCCTTAAAACTAATCCAGAGTTAGGGAACTTTGAACAGTGAAAAAGTAATTTATAGTGTCTCAGAATTAAATATAGTATATGCCAGCAAAATCTTTCTTTTTATCCCTCTTGTTTATGTGGGGTGCTTAAACGTAACTTCATTGTATTCAGTTTGTAATCTGTTCAGGCATGAGTGAAGAAACCATAAGCACTATTTGTATTTATAAATTTATAGCAAATTTTGGTTAAAAAACCAATTCCTTACCTACCTACAAATAAATGCTTAAAATGTCTAATTTTGTTGTAGAGTGCAAAACAATAATAATGTCATAAGTTATAGCTTCGCAAGCACCTAATTAACAAATGTATTTAATACTACACAGTATACTAGTACAGAAAGCTAAACTTATTTTGAGGACTAGGCAGATAAAGTTCTGTTCTTTACTTTTCTACATAGACTAAAGTTTAGTTCTGGAAACTGCAAAACCTTGAACTGGACTGTGGAAACTGAGACCTAAAAATCTTTAAAAAATCACAAACAAAATTGTGGTGGAAAGCCATACTTCAAATACGATCACTTAAAATATGTCATAATGACATACTGTGGACTAAAAGCATTTTCATATGACCGGCCTTTCCTAAAAATATAAAGAACATAATTCTTCTGCTGTTGCTACCAGTGCTGTAACTAGGTTTGGAGGTAAAGAAGGAATGTCTATTGAAATCCTTTCTTTTTCTGCCTTATGTTCAGCGCTTTTGTGTGGTCAGAGCACTGAATCTGTTATGTGCATAAGCGCTGCCATTCTAGGTACAGATTTTGATTACAAAATACATATATTAAGTACATAAAAACATTCTAGTAAAGGACTAACTGTTCTTTCCATAAAACTGCGCAAAACCCCCACCCCACCTAAAAAGGCACTTTTGCACCTTTGTGCATTTCCTTTTTGCACCAGTTAAATTTTTTTTAATGCTAAAAACATTAGCACCTCAGGGGCAAGGGAGCAGAACTTTTGAATATTGTGTGCTATTTATTTCCCTTGGGGGAAAGATTCCTGTGTGACAAAAATGCGAACAATGTGCTGTTCAAAAATGTATTTTGAATAGATGTTCAAATAGGATGGTCCCAATTTGCTTGTTTTTAAAAAGAAATGACATTTTGTAATGCTATTTTGCTTCATATGCCATGCAAGTTTCTGTGTTTTTCTTTATATTTGACAGCTTCGCTGGTTTCAGTTTCTGTGAATATTGTTATAGTCAGATTAAATGTTTCACTGATCATTTTGGGAAAATATTGTACTGCTTTATAGATAACATTGTTTCAAATAATCTTAAACTACTTTCACTAATTCAGGTTTGGGAGGTATTTTTACTCATGGTGAAGTTTTAAAATGTATTAACCTTTAAAACCAGTGTCAAACATATTAAATGCAATTGCATTTTTAATAAATTGGGCATTAGGTTTGCAATTGACAATGCATGGTGGTTCACTGAATCCATACAGAGTTCTGCAAAGTCTGGATGCAGGACTGGCCATGCAGTGTAAACTTCAAATCTCGGTCCTTTGCAGTTAACTTGCTGTGGTGCTAGTGGGTCAGTAGCACACTAGAGAGCTTTTCACTGTGTCATCGTTCAGTCTTTCAGCGAAAGTCAGAGAAAAGAATTTCATCTGCTTGTTTTTATAGGGTGCTGAATTGGGGTAACCCCAGGACAGTTCACCATTACAGCAAGAAGTCTGAAGAATATTAACCAGTAGTTCAGTAACTACAACACCCTTCCTTAGAAAAATTATCACCAAGCTACAGTACCTGTTAGCAGCTAGTAGTTATGGATATTGACTGACTATTGAACGTCAGAACTATCTGCTGCAAATGCAGCCTCAATTGCATTCGTTGATATACAAATTAAAGTTACTGGTCATTTTGCTCAGTTCAGGAATTTGAAAATTCATAAGGCAATTCAACAAATGAAATAACAGATATATCATTTATTGCAATTGTTAATTTCCTCCTGCTAGTGCCATCTAAACTCTATACTTTTCATGATTACATTATGACTAGGATGGGCAACAAGGCACTGAACACTGGTGTTAGTCAACTGGTGTGCATATCTCCTGACAGAATTAAAAAAAATAAGCATTTTGCTTTAGTATTAAACATTCATTTGTAAAAACCACTATAAAATAGAAGTTTCTTTAGCCCTGCATGTGAGTGTCATGCTAACAAAAATCAACATTTTTTTTTGCTTCTAGTAGCTCTGTACAAACAGGAAGGCATTCCTTTCCCAAAGGATTGACAAGATGGCTTCTACCTTCTGGAGATTCAAAAGTATCAATAATTGAACTTCATTCCCAAATATATCAGCATGCATTCATTCTGGCAAATGCTTCTTTCCTTAAGAACCTTTAGACTAACATTGTTTTTCAAATTAGATAACATTTTATGTTCAAATAGTTCGAATACTATGAATTGGTGTGAAAGTTTTAACTTTTAATTTAGAGCATGATGTATAATGGGTAGCTGAGTATAATAAAACTTTTACTATAAATATTCTTTGCTGATGAGTTGCTTCATGGGAAATAGAAACCAGCAGTACATTCTTTATTATATGTAGGTAAAGAGAGAACTGCAGTTGACAAGTATAGTGTAACGGAATGGTCCAATTTGCTGTCAGACTTCATTTCATTAGATGTGAACATGATATTTTTAGCCTCCACTGTAGCACCTTGTTAGTGTCTAAAAATACATTCATAAATTACTGTTTGGTCTTTGTACTGTTGGCTCAGATTAGGTCGCTTTTTGATTAGATGGACACTCAACCTGTTGAAAATTGGTGTTGAGAAATGCTCAAACTGTGTGAATTTTCTGAATGCTGTGCTGAGCAAAATGAATGCCATCTCTTATGTGAACTGCAAAGCCAATGTGGAAATTGAGTAACGCCTAGAAGTATACGACGATGACAGTGCTATGGAAGAATTCAACTCAGAAATCAGACTTCAATAAACTGCATGATTGGTCCCCCCCCGCACTGATATGATGCATTTTTAAAATCACTCTGTCTCTGTGCAGGTGCAGGAATATACCTGCTCTGGCTGATTACAGAACTGCTTAAATGAAATGGCCTTGCTATATTATCAGTGTGCTCTCATGACCGTTTCAGAGCCCAGTGCTATGGCAATTGCCCTCATAGCAACTCTTTTTAAAAAGGCATAGTAATTTAAAAAAAATCCCTTCCCTGTCCCTGGCACTCAGGTTCAATGGACATGCCAGAATGCACCCATTTTTGTGATAGTGCAAGCATAGCATCACACTTCAAAAACACACTTTTTCAGCAAAATGTATCAACCTGGTCAACTTACTCTTGAAAACAAATGAAAAATTGTATGTTGGAGCTTGATGAATATTTGTAATATGACTTGAATTAAAACCAGAGTGAGGAAAATTTAAATGTAATTTGCTGAAGAAGTTGAATCTGTTACTTGGGGATATCTCCAGCATATTTTGGGGTTAACTTAATTTTTATTTTAGCTTTGCAGTACACTTTTAATACTTAAAGTGTTTATTCTTCATATAGGGTCATTGTTTTAAGACCATTGCCATTCCAAACTAAAGGACTCATCCTGTGTTTTCATGTTTATTAGTTTATCTCAACCTTAATATTTAAGGAGGTTGGATTTATGCAGTTTCTTTTATGGGGATATAGGATCAGTAATTCACATTAAAATATGATTCTACCCTGAAAAGCTACATTAAAACATCAATATTAATATTGATTACCTGTATTATATTCTATTATCATAGCCACTTCATTCACAAGTAAACATGTATTTTAAGTTCTGTTCCTGCAAATTCTTAAAGTCCATGAATCTCAAAAGTCAAGCTGGGTTCTTTGTGTCATTTTCTCCCCAACAATAAAGATTTTGCCTTCAGAACTTTAGGCCTAACACTTAAAGCACTACAAGATATGTGGTCAGAGTTTTAAAAATTATGTAGTTGCCTAGTGGGGTTTTCAAAAGGACCTAAGTGCCTGACGCCCCTTGAAATCAATGGGAGTTAGATGGCTACCTGCATTTTAGGTGCCTAAGTATCTAAAAATATGGCCTGTAGTGTTTACCACCTACAACTGACCAGTACTATTCAAACTAGCAATCACTGTGGGGAATAGTACACTTTTTTGTGCGTAATGCTGGGTCTCTAGTTCTCAGCTCTGTTGATGATGCATAAGCAGAATATAAATCAGCTTGCATTCCATAGCTATTGGGCCTAAAGAGCTAAGGATTGGAGTGGTTTTTGGTTTTGACTGTAGTTAATAAAGTAAATATTCAGGACTCTGAATATACACAGAGAGCAGATCAAGAGTGTGTGGTCACTTTTTAGAGCAGAAAGATGCTTTACAGAAAATTACATGACTTGTAATTTAAAGGAACACAGCTAGGTTAAAAATCATGTTATATTTTGTAACTTGTTTAAATGGTTTTAGATTAAATTTAAACACAAAGATCTAAATTTCGCTATTAATGCTGACTTTTTGCATTTCAGCTCAGTGTATACAATGAAAATAGATGTCATTTAATTTTCATTTTCTGGTTCTCAGGCACTAGCACTATAGTGCAATATTTCACTTGCAAAAATTGCAGTGGAAAGTTTAAATGCTATGCCCCAATCTTGCAAAGATTTGTGCATGTATTTTTCTTTAATGGTACAATTTGCAGTGCCTAAAATTGAACTGTAAGTGCATCATGTAAAGTTGTGTGTACACCTTTGAGGCATTGGAGCCTCAACGGTTCTATTTTCAATGGAATTAAAAAAACAAAGGTAATTTAGACTAATTTTTTTTTCAAAACTAGATAAAATAGCCTCAGTGTTCTTTTAAAGGGAACAATCATGGTGTTAAAACAAAATGTTTTCATAGAAAACTTAGACAAATTTATTATAACTTTCAAACTTCTAAATTCAGCTAATTTTCTTCAAAGCATTAAATGAGCAATTTAAGAAAGCTCTTCTGTTACGTGGCTTTCATCTAAAGCATGGAGAAGGGGTGAAACAAGGGGTAAATTTCTGGGAGGAATTTGGTTACTCCAGCTCTAAAAATATCTGATCCAGTTTGTGTTGGAGAAAGAATTAACACAATTTCCGTATCTAGTAATGGACCTATTGAATGCTTTGACACTAAGGGAAGTTATTTTTTTTAAGGAAATTAGCATTCTTGGTGACAATATGATGCCAAGATTCAATCTATTGCATTTTGGAACTTGCAGAATATTAAACTGGAAAATAATTATTTGCAATAGAGAGAGCATCTCAGAAGGGTAGCTGTGTTAGTCTGTAACTTTAAATAGAACAAGTAATCCTATGGCACCTTAGCAGAAGTAGTACCTGTCAATTGTAGGACCCATGTTAATGAGGCTAATTAAGTGTGCTGGATGTGTCCCATATAGCTTTTGATGAGGAAATGCAGATGTTAAATGGAGGAGAAATTGGCTTTATAATATGCCAACCAGTTAATGTCTTTGTTCAAGCCCAGGGTAATGGTGTCAAATCTGTAGAACTGGAATTAATCTACAGATTTGACACTTACCTGGGCTTGATCAAAGATATTAACTGGTTGGCACATTACAAAGTCAATTTCTCCTCCACTTAGCTTTTTATGAGGAAATGCAGATGTTATGTATGGGACACATCCAGCCCACTTGATTAGCCTCATTAACATGGGTCCTACAATTGACAGGTATGACTTCTGCTGTTATATCTTGGGGTATGTCTACACTTGCCCCCTTGTTCGGACTAGGGAGGCAAATGAAGCATACTGAAGTTGCTAATGAAGTGCGGGATTTAAATATCCCGCGCTTGATTAGCATATTCGTGACGATCGCCATTTTAAAATGCGGTAGCCGAATTAACTGCCGTGTAGGCGCCGGTAGTCTGATTCAAAACCCATCCCTCGAATTAACTGTTACTTCTTGTGCAATGGGGGAGTAACAGTTAATTCACAGGAAGGGTTTTGGATTGGACTACCACGTCTACACGCGGCAAGTTAATTCGGGCTACCGCCATTTAAAATGGCGACGACGAATATGTTAATCAGCGTGGATATTTAAGTCCCGCGCTTCATTAGCAACTTCGGTATGCTTCATTTGCCTCCCTAGTCCGAACTAGGGGGCAAGTGTAGACATACCCTTGCTTTCTGTTATTTCCACTCCAATTCATTTGATGAAGTAGGTTTTACCCTCCAATCCCGTGTTGCTGTAAGTGAAATGTTACCACACATCTTGTTGGCAACTGCTTACCATCAGGAGTATAATCACTTGATTCTGGAAGTCAGGATTTCCTAGGATACGTTTCGTTGCTGGTGTGGGGGTTGATTGTGCTCTTGGGTACCAAACGTTAAATTTTGGATTTATTAACCTGATCTGTCGATGACTCATATTAACTTTTTGGTGCCAGGAATCTAGTGCTTACTGTAGGTGCTAAATTAAACAAATGGCTAATAGTATAATATGCCCTGTAGTTCAGTGCCTGGAAATCCCAACTGCCAATGCCAATGGGTTAACGTGAGAGGTGGCCTTCTCCAAAAATGTGGGCTACCTTATCTAGGGCAAACTGAATGCCAATTTATTTTTGATAGGGTAAAATCTTTGGTTTCTAGAACTGGTTGCTTGCTAAATCATTTAAACCAGAGTTTTTGCATCTGTCTTGGTGCTAAGGCCATGTAGAAACATACTGAATTAGAGACTTCCCCTCCCCCTCCCCCCCCCCATCCTCCTTACAGAATTAAATCCACCTTGTAGCATAAAACAAAATTTCATTGGTAGTGACATGCTGTGCCTGTCTTTTTTAGAAAACTCAATCTACTCTTTATATACATATATATATATTTTTTGTGGAAGTGTAACTTTTTCATTGATAACCTGTATAAATGTGTGTTGTGAATGGAGAGATTTAAGCTTGAAAAGCGTGTTGGCAGAATACACAGCCTCATGAAATTTATAAATTTAACAGAGTAATATACAAAAGCGAAACTATTTTCCTTAAGTAGAATGTATAACTATATAATTTATCCACAGTAATTCACCCACTATTTGCAGTTTTACACAATTCAAAATGTTTACAGAAAGTTCAATAAATGTATATTTTGTACTATGTACAGATTCCTGGTCCCAAAGACAATTGTGTGAATTTAGTTTCTAACTTTGTATTTTTTTTGAGTTGGTTGAACAAATTGCATTAAGCCTGTTAATGGTGGAGAATTGTAGTTGGGAGATGGACATTTAGAAATATTTCTAAAGTGGAGCCATTAAATAAACAGGCAATTACATAATGTATGTGTATTTGACTGGTATGGTATAAAACCTCCTTATTACAATTTTTTTGTTACTAAAATTAGAAATGCCTACATCAGACCTCAATTAAATGTTGCAATTCATCTATTTTATTAACATGGAATGCTGTGCATTTTTTGCTTACTCGTTACAAAACAAACATCACAACTTAAGAGTTTTCTCTGCCTGTGTAGGGTTGTTTTAGGATAAACAATTTGTATTTGACTAAAAAGTAGACTCAAAATAAGAATACCTGGATTTTAAAAAGAGCCTTTTGCATCACCCGTTAAACTTCTTCTGAAAATCCCTGCCCTGATCATTAGGATCTTTGAAAATACATGGCATGGAAATTGTTGCATTTTAGCATGAATTTAAGAGGCATTGTTTTATTAGAGCACGTGTGATCATTTTTGTCAAAGTCCAAATTTCTTAGTCAAGGTCCAGACTCCAGAGAAAAGTAAACAAAAAGATTTTGAGGTCCATGCAAAAGCATCTGGTGGCTTGGAATTGGCCAGTGGTGCACTTATTGACAACTCTTGACTTAGAAAGTCTGACATTAGGGCCCATTTTGCTTGGCTCTATATGTACTCTAAGTTTGCCGTTGAGGGCCCTGATTCTGTAAATATTTAGGGATGTGCAGAATTTAGTGTAAATTTTTGCAGGCACTGGGGTCTAAACCAGCACTTATCAAACAGGACCCAAAGTGGATCAAGACCAGTGTTCCCTGTAAGCTGAGCACTTGGGTGGTGCCACAGTAGAAATTCAAATGCTACCCAGATGATTAGCAGAGTACCCACAGCTGGCAGCCACACTTTAAACAAAGTGTTGCTGCTGTGTAGACAAAGGCTCAGACTGAAGAACTATTGAAATGCTGTCCAAGTAATACCTCAAAGGAGCATATTAATTGTTGAAGCATAATATTGACCTGTCAGTTTCACTTTTTATTGC
Source organism: Rafetus swinhoei (assembly GCA_019425775.1). Taxonomy (NCBI): domain Eukaryota; kingdom Metazoa; phylum Chordata; order Testudines; family Trionychidae; genus Rafetus; species Rafetus swinhoei. The sequence continues at coordinate 122,753,550 of CM033446.1, read as the reverse complement.
TGAACATTCAACTGTCATGTATTGTCCATTATGGCTGGATTCAATTGAAAAGGCATTTACACAGACTAAAGGATGCAAATGGTTAAATGTTTTGTCAAATATTTAATTGCCTTCATGCAGGATGAAGATATTAGAGAACATGAGAATCAGTATGTAGTAAGGTTGGAAGATTTGGAGGGAATGACAGGAATTTTCTAACCACTGTGAAATTTGTATGTGTATACATAACTTAGGCTCCAGTGTTGCAAACACTTATGCACATGAACAACTCTGTAAACTAAATGAACTAAGTGGGACAGCTCCTATTTGTCTGCAGAATCAGGAGCTTATGAAAAGCCACATTTGAGTGAATTTATTTGTATTAAAGATGTTAAATTTTTTAGAAGACTTCCCACAATCTCTACTGAAATCAGGAGGAAGAGTTGCCAGAACTTGTCAAAATCTCGTCAGATTTCTGCTGACCTTATTGATAATTCATGAATCACCAATGTCAAACTTGGTGAATATGATGGTACCTTCTGGCCTTAAAGTCTATGAATATATGAACCTCCACTTGCTAGATGTCATGTGGACACTTGCCTTCTGGCTTGACAGAAGAGCTAAGACCTTCACAATCTCTCTGACTATTTGTGTCAACTGTGAGGAGACAGCTTGAGTGGAAACTGGCTATCAAAGTTGGTGGTGGTTTGAAGCTGTTGGGATACATTCCTCTTATGGGGTGACAGCACCCCAGCATTTCCTTAGTCCTCAGGCAGATGGTTCCCACAGCAGAAATCCTCACCTCAGGAACTTTGGTCCTCTGTTCATATATTTGCAAAGCATTTTACCATCTGACCTGTTTCCAGGGCTGATACTGCCTCAGATTCAGTCCTCTGAATTATCTTTCATCTGCCTCATCAGCATCCCCTTCTGCACTGATGCTGCCTGGGTGTCTCCTATGGTGGAGCACCCCTAGAGAAATAAAAGGAAAAGTTACTTCCTCTACAGTAATGTGTTTTGAAATGAGTTCTTTGTGATTTCCCTCATTGGAGATTTTAAGAACAAGTTAGACAAACACCTGTCAGGGATGGCAAGATAATACATTTAACCCTGCCATGATTGGAGTAAGGATGTTAAATATCGATTCATTTACTAGTCGAGTAGTCAATGGAATTTCTATCAACTACTCGACTAGTCGTTAGGCACTTCTGCATTCCTCCTCTGAAAATGCACAAGAACCCCAGTAGGGTCTCTTGTGCATGTTAAAGTGGAAGTGCCCGCGTAGAGCCCAGAGTCAGCAGGATTTCCTGCTGGCCCCGGGCTGCATGTGACATGCCAGCATTGAAGTGTGCAAGAGTCCCCAGTGGGGGCTCTTGTGCATTTCAGAGCAGAGACGCCCGCATGGAGCCTGGGATCAGTGGGTGACTCAGAGTTCCCCGCTGACCCCAGGCTCTATGTAGCGCTGCTGCTTTGAAATGCTGCGTGGAGCCTGGGGTCATCTGGGAAGAGGTGGAGCAGGGGCAGGACAGGGTGGGGCCTGTGAGGGTTGCCTTGGGCCCTGTGCCTGGGGCACTGGAGGAGGTGGGGTGAGTTGCCCCATGCCCCCTAGGGATGGCCCTGAGTGCAGGCAAATAACTTCTCCTTCCTGGAACTAATTTTGACTCTTTTTTAATGACTTAGTTTTCATGTTGGCTATGGTCCTTGCTAAAGGCTACCTCTCCAAGGTTATATTAATTCAAACTAGGAACCTTTAATTTCAAACCTGCTGTACCCACATGGGGGAGTTGGAGCACAACACACCAGTGTGCATTGCTATTCACACCTCTGTAGTCCAAACTTCAGAGCCATATAGACAAGCCCTAAAATTCATTTGGGCTAATTTAGGGTGTGATCAGAAACCTAATATTTTTTCTTCATTGAGTCTCAGACCACTACTCCCCCCTCATAGTCATACAACCTCCCCAACCAAAAACATCCTACCCAACGTATTTTGACATAACTCTCCATAAATGAGTATCGTGATTTAAAATAGCTTTGCCATGGAAGACATGGCATCTCAAACAACCAAGCAGTGCTTCATTGTATACTTTTTGGGCAAAGCTATGGATGTTGCCCATAAGATAGAAAGCTTCAGAGGGGTAGCTGAGTTAGTCAGTACAGGATAAACTTAAAAAACAAATAGTCTGGTAGCACTTTAAAGGCTAACAAAACATGTAGATAGTATCATGAGCTTTTGTGACAACCCACTTCTTCAGATGACTGGAGTGTTGGATGTCCAGAACCAGAAGTTCCTGAACATGTGAAAGCCTTTTACAACTTCTTGCATTATTATCCGTTCTTTCATCTTTACCGTGAGTCACTTTTAAAAAGAAACAAGACTTTTTTTCATGTTTCAACCCTAGAAAAAACAGCGGTTTGATGATATAGTATCTGTAATAGTTCAGTGTTACTCTGGATTTCTTAACTCTGGCTGGTGGTGTTTTTCACCATCGTAAAGTACTAGGGATAGTACTGATGTCTGCTAGGGTGTTGTCCTTATATATTAATGCATCAGAGAATGATACCTTGCAGACAAGTCAACATCCTTTCCCAACATTTGGTTCTCTTTTGCGCCGAACACCTGGAGAAACTACCATTTGAAAAGAGCAAATAACTGTATTCTTATGCTGTGGTTATGCCACATGTATTCTAACTATAAAATATTTACCTGAACTAGATGCGTACAGATTAGATAGAATTGATTATTTTTAAAGGTGCATACATGCAAGGGCAAAAAGGAGACCTTTGATCTAAGGCTAATTGGAATCTCGATCTGAAAAAGAAAATAAACAATTATGCCATTTCACAATTTCTAATGTGGGGTTTATCCCTCGTATTTCTAGCCAAAGAAGACCTTAAGAGAAGAGAGACCATGCAATCTAGCCCTTTAGGCCAGCTGTCTATTTTGCCGTATTTTTCAGGAAGTGATTGCAGATCTTGAAGCTTGGGGAGCTGACAGCCTCACCGGGGCCCTGGGTAAGATGGGGGGCCTGGCTTCATGGTCTCAGAAGGGGCAGGGTTGGGGGCAGCCAGCCCTCAGTGCTGACTGGTGTGCCACCCTGCTAGCCCTCAATGCTGCCTGAAGTGCACGGTGCTCTGGTGTTGATTTAAAGGGCCTGGGGCACTGGGCACCGGGTACTGCCACTTCTACAGGAGCAGTAATAGCAGCAGCAGCAGCAAGGAACCTGAGGCTCTTTTGAATCAGCAAGCCCCAGGGCAGTTGGCCCCTTTGCTCTCTTCTCCCCCCCCACTCCGCGCCCCTCCTCCCCCCCCAGGCTTGCTTGAAGCACACATGCCTTGTTTTTTGTATTGTGATCTATCCCACAGCTGGAAATAAATTTGAAAAGGTGTCCTCTCCTGACGGGACAGTTGACTCCTGAAGAGAACAAAGCTGGGTTTTTTTTCCCTGTCTGTGCCTGATAGGAGGAAGAATAGTTTACTGGGTGATACTGTTGCCATTGGACCTCCTTCTTCTTAGCCACCTCAGGGTATCTCAGGACAGAAATCCTTACAATTGCCAAGTCAATCAGAGAAGTTTTAGCTGTTTTCTTTTTGATGCACATAGGGTCATTGACTATGGTCAGCCGCAGGGCTTCTTTAATCAATGTTTAAAGCAGTCTGAGGTCACTGCCTTCTCTAGCCTCAGGCTCTCCAAGGATTTGTAGATTGTGTGCTCTGACCTGGATTATCTCCCTTCCCTCAACCCCCGCCTATCCCAATATTTTGAGATAGCTCAGCAGTGCTGTATCCTTTTGCAAGTGGTTAGTTAGACTGCTGGATGGATCTGAATTATTTTGTATTGGATTTTGTTGTGGATAAATTCCACACATTCTCTCCTCAAATCCTGCATTTCCACTGCAGGAACCACCATATTGTTTACCTGATTCACAGGCCTGAAAAAATGTGGCAGACCAGAGAGGTAATTTGATGCCTCTGAGTGATTTGACTTGGCATTTAGAGCCATGACTTATTAACAGAGGTACCAATGATCAGACCTTTAGTTTCTATCAGTGCCAGAATTGAAATGTCCCATAGTAAGGGCTCTTTGCCTCTTTCTATGATAAAAGGGGATGATGTTCAATTTTATATTTTTCCCTTCCAACATTTCAAAAATATTATTGTTAATTACACTGTAGTAGAGACGCTAAGATTTAAACATTCCATTTTAAGTTCTACAAACTCCTTTTGATACAATAGTTATATAAGACTTTACAGACATCCCAAAATGGAAGGGCCCATCCCAGGGCTTTTTTACAATTGAATTTAGATTTAAGAGCCAGAGATTACAACAAACTATGCAGAAAGGAATTGTGTCTGGGAAAAGAAATTCCTCACAAGGAAAGATTAGGTGAGTTACTTGCGGTCTGCATATCTTGTTAATTCCTCTTTGGATTTTTTAAAAAGTTAGCATGGTAAATTAACACTTACAGAAAGTTGCCAGAACAATGGTTTGAAGAAACTTGAGGAGTTAATTTTAAAATACCAAAATTGGCAATTGGCTCATTCAAGTGAATGTGTCAGGTGTGTACTTTGCACAAAACACGGTTTTGTTACTGTCAAATATAGACACATAACATTTTCAGAAGTGCCCAAGTGACTTCGAGCCAAAACCTCATTTTCAAAAATGATTTTGATGCTTAAGGCGATGTCTACACTGTGCTGGTTTTGCACAATAAATATGCAAATGAGGCTAAGCGTGGAATATCGCCGAGCCTCATTTGCATAATTGAGTGGCCAGTTTTTGTTCAAGAGGGGGTTTTTGCACAAGAAACAGCCGTGTAGATGGCTCCTTTTTGCGCAAAAGCCTCCTGTGCAAAAAGCGGCTGCTCATTGATTATGCAAATGAGGCTCGGCGATATTCCGCGCTTAGCCTCATTTGCATATTTCTTGCGCAAAACCAGCGCTGTGTAGACATAGCCAAAGTGTCCTCAGTCATTTGAGTCCTTTGGGCCCTAACCAGTAATTCCTCACTTAACCAACACATCCCCTTTCTTTGTAGAAGCCAGCAATGAAGGTACCCAGCGTAGTTTTTTAAATTAAAAGGAAAATGTACATCCTGTATTTAAATGATTGTAATGGACAGTGGATGGGGGGTGTAGGAGTCAGGTCAGGGGTTGAGGGTGCAGGACTGAGAGCAGGGGCCTTGGTATGGGGGAACTCAGGGCAGGAGTCTGTGCACCTGGCATCTGAGGGGTGAGACAGGGAGGGCCTGACTGACGTTCCAAAAGCATGCAAAGTGTGGCTCCACTCTGAAAAGTGACTTGGTTTTTTCTTCATAATAATAAAAAGTGCTGCTGAGCTCCAGGTTGGTTTTACTGCTTCTGCTTCAGTAGCACTTCAGCTCAGGTACACACAAAACGCAAGAGCTACATCTATACTGTGCTCTCTTGTGCAAGAAAATACGCAAATGAGGCGAAGTGGTGAATATCGCTGCGCCTCATTTGCATACTTAATGAGCCACCATTTTTGCACAAGGGGCTTTTGTGCAAGAGCCGGTCTGCCTGACAAAAAGTGGCAGAACGGCTCTTGCACAAGTGGGGGCTTTTGCGCAAGAAGGAGCTGTGTAGACGGCTTTTACAGCTTTTAGAATCGCTTGGCCCCAGAGCAACTGCCCCCTTTGCCTCCCCACTCTCTGTCAGCGGGCCTGACTGAACCCCATCATACCATTTCAAGACTTGTGTCTCAGACTGGAGCCACACTTGAAAGTGGAATCTGCTCTCCTGTGAACTGAGCTATGTTATTCACATTATGAAAACTCTGGCAATCAGCACAGCCCCCATCCAATGTACTTACCTCCCTTCTGGCAGGTCCATACCATAGGCGGTTGTTAAAAAAACCTGGAAGACTGACTAATGACACTGAACCTTGGTCATTGTGGACACCACACAGATAGAAGCAATGAGAGCTGACTTGCTGTCTGGGGCTTGTCATTCCTTTCAGTGTGTTGTCCAGTGGCTCATGCTGCTTGGATTAATTGGTCTTTCTCTGACACTGCTACTCTAAGCTTTACTGGCTCCAGATTTCTCCCTAAAGTTCTGTTCTGAACCAGTTTTGTTCTGTTCTGTTCCATCTTGGCTCTTAAAAGGATGTCCCAGCAGAAGGAAACTTGATAGACCTTTATAGACAGATCCCAGTGTCATGTACACCTTATTTGGTAGGTTGCAGGGCTGCTACTAATAGGTCAGCTTCATGCACTGAATAAAGAATGGCTACAGGGCTCTTGAGACACTAACACCAGAGTAAGACCCTTTAATATAGTGCAGAATCTGGCTGAGGTTGTCCTAAGGAAGGTATATTACACACAGCACCACCTAGTGGCTGAACAGTATAATACAGTTTAGCATTCCATCACATTTCCCCCTTTAAGTGCTACACTTCCACTATGTGTAACATTGATGCTATCACGCTATCTTTAAGCTCAGTACAGTGCAGTCGGTCAAGTATGTCGGTATGGTAAAGATTTTCTAATTACATGGCCTGAAGGCATAACAAGTTGGTCATGTGGCTGTCCATTAGTTGCAATGACTGTTTCATCTGAAGAAGTGGGTTGTACCCACGAAAGCTCGGTACCATCTACCTGTTTTGTTAGTCTTTAAGTTGCTGCTAGACTATTCACTGTTTTTTAAGTTTTTCCAATTACAGACTAACTCAGCTACCCCTCTGAAGTTCTTATTCTGTGTCCACCATCTGTAGAGTTTGCTCTGTTGATTATTCTTTCCGAGGAACAAACTGTCAACTGTTTCTATTCAACTCTCCACTATCCGTCCCAATGACAGATATGTGCTGAATTCTTTTTCTTCACGATTGCTAGGATTGTCCATCCCATTTCTCCATCTACTTTGATAGAAACATAGGCACAAGGTTCTTGACTCAGTAGTTCCCTAACTGAGTGAGGTCTTTTATAAAAAGCATTTGTAAACTCTTTTTGCCTTTGTATCTGAGTTGACTTATCTTCATGTCTGGCCACAATGGAGAAAGATTATTTTTGCAAAGTTAGAACAATAGTTCTGAATTGTCCTCCTATCAGTATTTATACATGTCTATAGCGCAGAAAAGGAAGGCCTGGATCTTCTTGGTGTTGGATTTTCTTGGCTGCCTCCATTTGTTTGTGAGTAATGTGTGGCTGCGAGTACAAGAGGAAGGCCTCTGTGTGGACCCTCCTGACAGTCATAACGCGAGTCTTGACTTCTATATTGATTGCTTCTGCAAACGTGCATGGGCTGACATTGTTGTCTGGTTCCTTCCAGGGTGGGCGGAGTGGGACTTGGGCTGCTGGGGAGGGACTCCATACCACCACCAGCCACAAAGAACACAATGCACTACACAGCCTCAAAAACAATTCTAACATTATCATCAGAGGCTGATAAAGAGAGTGCTCTTGTCATCATGAAGAGAACCGATTATGAACAGGAGGGTACCAGACAACTCACCAACACCAGATTCTACAGGCTTCTCTCCTCTGATATCACTAAAGAGTATCAAAAAAACCCTAAACCACCTGCTCATGAAACTTCCTGCTACACTCAGAATCAAATCTACACAAACACCCTCCCCAAATCCCCGACTAGGAGTTTTCTATCTGCTACCTAAGATCCACAAACCTGGAAATCCCAAACAACCCATCATCTTAGGCACTGGCACACTTACAGCAGAATGATCTGGTTATATTGACTGTCTCCTCAGACTCTGTGCTACCAACACTCCCAGCTATCTTTGAGACACCACTGACTTCTTGAGGAAACTACAGAACATCAGTAATCTTCCCGAAAACACCATCCTGGCCTCCATGGATGTAGAAGCTCTTTATACCAACATTACACATGATGATGGATTACTGGCCGTCAGGAACACCATCCCTGATGACGCCACTGCACACCTAGTTACAGAGCTCTGCGACTTTGTTCTCACCCACAAATATTTCCAATTTGGGGACTGTTACGGGTTCCGCCCCTGGGTTCCGTGACCCCAAATTAATTCGCGGGGCTGAGGGTCCACCCGGATCTGGTTTATTGTGCAAACCCCATTCCCATCAGTTTACAATAATCCCGTATGCTACATCTGGATACATGCAATTGATGTTTTTGTCAAGGTAACAGCCTTATAACAGGCGATTCAAGCCCCGGAAGGGGAAGGGGGACTCGGGCCCGCCCTCTCTCCCGAGTCCCAACCCAGGGCCCTAAGGATAGGGAACGCTCGTCCCTATCCAGCGGATGGGGTGATGACCCCTAAACCATCCGCTCACGGGTTCCACGGCCCTACCCTGGGTTACTTCCTTCTCCCTTCCATCCCCGAGGGTCGCTCATCCCTTGGAACAACTCACTGTCTCCTTCTCCCCGTTGTCTGTTCTTGCTCCCCAGTTCCTCCCCCCTCTTCTCCCTGGCCGGGCTCCTTTTGAGTTCCCCGCCGCCTCCGTCGGGGCCGTCACCACGCCACGACCGGCGTTCCCTCCACCGGCGCGGTGAGTGACGTCATCCGGCCGCGCCCCCAACCGTGTGCCGCTGGCATTCAGACGGCCCCTTGCGTTAGCTGCCCTGGCTGTTCTGGCCCCTCCCCTGGCGGGCTCCATTTCACCACACGGCCCCAGCCGTTGTTCGTTCGGGGCGCTTCCCCCTCCCCCCAGTCCCTTGCTATGGTTCGCCCAAGTGCGGGGCAATGGCACCCCGTCACAGGGACAATTTATATCTTCAAGTCAGTGGAACAGCTATGGGCACCCGCATGGCCCCACAATATGCCAACATCTTTATGGCTGACCTCGAACAATGTTTCCTCAGCTCTTGCCCCTTCGCACCTTTACTCTACTTACACTACATTGATGACATTTTCATCGTATGGACCCACAGGAAGGAGACCCTTGAAGAATTCAACAGGATTTCAACAACTTCCATCCCACCATAAACCTCAGCCTGGACCGGTCCACACAAGCGATCCACTTCCTTGACATCACAGTACAATTACACGACGGTCACATTTCCACCATCTCATACCAGAACCCTAGCAACCACTACACTTACCTACATGCCTTTAGCTTCTATCCAAGACACATTTCACAGTCAATTGTTTATAGCCAGGCCCTAAGATATAACCAGATTTGCTCCAATTCCACAGTCAGAGACAAACACCTACAGGATCTACCTCAGGTGTTCTTAAAACTTAAATACCTGCCCGGAGAAGTGAAAAAACAGATTGACAGAGCCAGACGAGTACCCAGGCATCAGCTTCTTCAAGAGAGGCCCAATGAAGAAAACAACAGAACACCACTGGTCATCATGTACAGCCCCCAATTTAAACCCCTCCAGCGCATTATTAACAATCTACAACCTATCCTGGAAAATGTCCCCTCACTCTCACAGGCCTTGGGAGATAGGCCAATCCTTGCCTACAGCAATCATGCAGGACACCTCCATCATACTCCTCCAGGAACTCACTCTTGCAATCAACACCATTGCCAACTCTGTTCACACATCTATACAAGCGACATCATCACAGGACCTAACCACATAAGCCACCACATCAGAGGCTCATACAACTGCACATCCACCAATGTGATCTACGCCATCAAGAGCCAAGATTGCCTCTCTCCGATGTATATTGGCCAAACTGGACAGTCTTTATGACAAAGGATTAATGGACACAAATCAGATATTTGAAATGGTGACACACAGAAACCTATTGGGGAATCTTTCAACCTGTCCGGGCACTCACTAATGGATTTAAAAGTGTCTGTATTATTTCAAAGCAATTTCAAAAGTCCCCTGGAGAGAGAAACTACAGAACTGGGTTTCATTTACAAGTTTGACACCTTGAATAGAGGTTTAAACAAAGACCTAAGTTGAATGGGCTGCTACTTTCCACATCCTAATGATATAAAATGCTAAGCACTGGGTACTTAGAATACTTCTAGCCCACTCTATTAGCCTCATTTAGCATGGACGCTCTAAGGCTATGTCTACACTGCAGGCTTCTTGCGCACAAACTTTTTACACAAGAGTGTGTCCACACTGCCATGTGCTTTTGTGCAAGAGATGTGCTTTTGCGCAAGAGCATCCATGGCAGCGTGGACTCTCTCATGCGCAAGAAACCTCTGATGGCTATTTTAGCGCAAGAAACCCCTGTTGCCTGTCTACACATGCCGTTTTGCTCAAGAGCTCTTGCGCAAAAAGGCTTATTCCTTGTAGAAAGAGAAATAATTCTTGTGCAAAAAGCACTGTGTTCTTACAATTTACTATACTTTTTCTTGTGCAAGAACACGCTTGTAGTGTGGATGCTTTACAGGTTTTTGTGCAAAAACCGCTGTTTTTGCGCAAAAACTCTGCAGTGTAGACGTAGCCTAATTGACAACATTTTGTCTCCATTTTTTCCCCTTCTCTTTCCCTCCCCGTCTCCTCTCTATCTCTGCTGTTTATTTGCAACCTGGACCCCTTTACTCCATTCATCTGAAGAAGTGGATTGTGCCCAGGGGCGGCCCGTGGCTATAGGCGGATTCGGCTGCCACCTAGGGCGCTGCCGCCTGGGGTGTCCGATGATGATGTCATGGGGGTACCCGCCGATGACGTCAGTCCATTGACGACCCTGCAGGCGGGGGCGCCCATCGCGCGTTCCACCTGGGGCGCCAGCTGCCGCAGCCAGCCTCAGGCCGCTCCTCATTGTGCCCACAAAAGCTCATGATACCATCTACATTTTTTGTTAGTCTCTAATGTGCTGCTGGGCTATTCTCTGTTTTTAAAGTTTTTGCTAGTAATATCATTTTTAATTTGGAGTGATTTAAATTCTTCAGTTAATTGTGGGCCATTGTCCATCACTAGTTGTTTTGGAATACAGGAATGAGCAAAATTGCACTTCATTATCTCTATACCACTGCAACATGTTTTGTCTTTCAAATACATTATTTCTATATACCATGAAAAATAGTGCAGTATCATGAGGCAGTGAGATCCTCTGACTGTACATAAGCTGTAGCTGGTCTCTTCCAAAGTCCACGTGCTACCAGTATTTGTACCCTGTATAGTTCAGCATTGTTTCTAAAGTTCACTTGTACTGGATCTCTTAAAAGTCCAGTATCATCAAATATTCTTTTGAGTTCTTTCACCATTTTCACTGGGCCCATCATGGTTTCATGGTGTGATTGAGAAGGCTGTTGGTCTTTGATCCTTTGATCACCTGCACACTGACTGCATAGCTTTTGTCTCTAAGTTGTTTCTGAAATGAATAGCCCATGCCCATGCAATTCAGAATAACTCAAGAGACAGTCAGAGCTGAATCAGATGACATCAGTGGAATTGAAAGTTATTTTCCCTCCTGAGATGACAGCTCCTCAGTCAATTTTAAAGCCAATAGTCTTTCTATAAATGTTCAGTTTCACTCTCCATGCAGGCTCTGCCATATGATAGATTCCAGAAACAAAGACTCTTGATTATCTATATTAGTTAGGTCTCTCACTGCCTGAGTACAGCAATAGCTCCAAAATGTCCATATTTTGTGCATTTATTATATATTTCATGTTTAGCTAGATACACATCTTGGGTTATGGATTTTTCCACATCTTGTATATGTATTCTGAAAGGCTTTGTAGTTTGCCTGAAATTTCCTCATAGTCTTAAAGTTTTTGTGGTTTCGAAGTATTCACGCTGCATCTGTTTACAGCTTCCCAGGTAGTTTTAAGTCTTTCCAGTTTGCAAGTTACTCCAGATTTTTCTGTTTTACTGGCTCATTCTGCTTTGCTATTGGAATAGCTGTGTGTAGAGTTGACTGTTTTTGATTTTGGGTGCTGTGAGAAGTTCTTTTGTGCTAATCCCAATAAACAGCCCGTCTCTGATATTTTTATGTTTTACAGTGCAGTCCCTAAATCCATAGTTTTTTCAGTCAATTTTTGCAAAAGCTCACATACAGATTTTCAACATTTTCTCTTGGTTCCTGAATTCTCTGTTGAAAACATGCTCTTCCATAAACCACATTTCTCCGAGGTATGAAGTATGCATCAACCATAGCCAGAACCTTTTCATAATCATATTTGTGATTGTTTTAAGTCAATGGATTTAATGTTATACTCTGCCTGCTTCCCCAGAGCATAAATTGAAGATGATACCTGAATATCTCCATTTCCTTATGGAGTTTTGTAGCAATAGAAAATCTTGCAAAATACTGTGGCCAATCTAACCATTGTGAAAGTTAGTAAAAGCTGAAGTTCTTTGGGGCGTTGAAGAATTGCATGTTGATGAGATCAGTCCTGGAACTTTTGTTGCTTTGTTCCTACTATCTGCAACCTTTGATGCTGTTTTCCTTATGTTTATGTTTTCTTCTGGTATCAGTTTACTTCTGCAACCATGTCATGTACATCTTGTGCATGGTAGGTTGCAGGAACTGTTACTAGAAGGGCAGGTTCTGTACCAAGTATTGATTGGCTACAGAACCACCTACTCAGATCTGTTTTCCAAAAGATCCTTTAAGGTATTGCTAGGTCTGACTGAGTTTGGCTTAAATAAGGTGAGTTTCATGCATCCACCCACCTAGTGGCTGAATGGTGTAATACAGTTTAGCATTCTGGTATACCCAGTATTTCTTGAAAGCTTTGACTTGAAGTGGACACGCTTTAGCTTATTAGCTGAGCAAGGCATGAGAAGCTAATGGTATTCTAAGAAACATGGAAGTTGATTCCATCTGTCCTGATCAGAATCACATCTCTTACATCTCCAGCATGCTGCAAACCAGGATTTTGCTGGATGAAGTTTAGACTAAAATACAATATTAGGTTGTATTTTAGTAAGAAAGAAAATGTTGACTTTATCTAGATCTGGTCAAGTTTTTATCAAATGAACTCCAGGAAGGAGTCTCTTTCCCAACACTATTTGATTATAATCAGAAAAAAGCTCCTACAATAAATAATGTTATGCAAATTTGGCATTTCCTAAGAGAGGAAGTATGGTCCAATGGTAAGGGCCCTAGCTAGAGACTCAGAAGACCTGAAATCAAGTCCTGGCTCTGACACTGAATTCCTCTGTGACCGTGGGCAAGTCACTTAGCCTCTCTGTGCCTCAGTTCTCCATATGTTAAATAAGGATAATACCATTTTATGTGGCATATTGTGGGGATAAACATGTTAAAAATTGTGGAGCATTCACAGCTTGATAAAGGGGCCATATATGTACCTAAGATAGAGACCAGAGTTGGGACTCACGCATCAACTTCTCTTAGGGTAGTGATTCTCAATCAGGGCCATTAGGCTGACCTAAAGCCCAGTGGAGTCAATAAACTCACAGATAGTGAACACGAGGAGCACCAGAAAATGCCTTTATCTGAAAGTCCTGTGTATTATGAATAACAATGAACTAACATGAACAATTGCCGTTCAGCAGTCCTGAAAACACTTGCTTCCAGGCCAAGGCCCCCCTTGTGCAAAGCACACAAATTCCTGTTTCACTATCAGCTCATTTCTACGCCCCACCAATTCTAGTAGGACTTGAGCATGTCCTTAAAGTTGAGTATGTACTTACTTGCTTTGCTAAGCCATACTACTTATTTCTGTTAATGGTCCCATTATCTAGGGGTCTTGTCTTGAGAGATAGCGAGCACTCTGCTCTCCCACTGACGTGACTGGGATATGAGATAATCAACACCTCACACTGGCACTCTATAGTCACCAGTTCACTGTTTTAAGACCAGAAGGGGGTAGTTAGACCTCTTGCATATCACAGGCCATAGGGTTTCACCAATTCAAGCCCATAGCCTCTGTTTGAGCTATAGTGCAACCTTAGAAAGACATCCAGTCTTGATCTAAAGATTTTAATTGATGGAGAATCCATCTTATCTCTAGGTACATTGTCCCAGTGGATAATTACCCTCATTTAAAAATGGGTATGTTATTTCTAGTCTGAATTTTCAAAGTCTTAGATCTGTGGACCACTGAATCTCTCATTAGAACATTGGCCCTTGTTGTGCTTTGAAAAAAATCCCTTTTCTCATCTAGGTACTTGTAGATCATGATCAAGTCTCCTCTTAATCCTCTTTTGGATACACTAAATCAATTAACAGATTCACAGAGTATGAAGCCAGAAGAAACCATTGTGATCATTTAGTCTGACCTGCAGCATGACATGAGCCATAGGCCTTTCCTGAACTAATTCATCTGAGCAACAGTTTACCTTTCAAAAAACCATCCAGTCTCGATTAAAAATGTTCCAGTGATGGAGATTCTACCACATTGCTTGTTAAATTGTTCCAGTGCTTAACTACCTCACAGTTAAAAATGTGAACCTTATTTCTAGTTTGAATTTGCCTCGCTTTTGCTGGGCTGGCATTAGACTCACTGGGGCTCAAGGCAGAAAACCAAAGACCTGACACCTGGAGCTGAAGCCTACAGGACTGTAGCCCAGAGCCCCAAGTCCTGTCATCCAGGGCTGAAGCTGAATTATAGAAACATGGAACTGGAAGGTCCCTTGAGAGGTCACCAAGTCCGATCCCCTGCACACATGGCAGGACCAAGCATCATCTAGACCTTCCCTGACAGGTGTCTGTCTAACCTGCTCTTAAATATCTCCAATGATGGAGATTCCACAACCTCCCTAGAGAATTTATTCCAGTGTTTAACCACCCTGACAGTTAGGAAGTTTTTCTTAATGTCCAACCCAAACTTCTCACTGCAATTTAAGCCCATTGCTTCTTGTCCTGTCCTCAGAGGCTGAGGAGAATAATTTTGTAACAAACTTTTATGTACTTCAAAGTTATCATGTCACATCTCGGTTTTCTGTTTTCCAGACTAAATAAACCCAGTTCTTTCAATCTTCTGTCATAGCTCATGTTTTCTAGACCTTTAATTGTTTTTGTTGCTCTTCTCTGTACTTTTTCCAATTTGTCCACATATTTCCTGAAATGTGGCACCAAGAACTGGACTCAATACTCCAGTTGAGGCCTAATCAGAATTACTTCTCATGGCTTTCACTACTCCTGTTAATACATCCCAGGATGATGTTTGCTTTTTTTCTCAACAGTGTCACACTGTTGACTCATATTTAGCTTGTGGTCCACTGTGAACCCCAGAAGATTTTCATAGTACTCCTTCCTAGACAGTCATTTCCCATTTTTGGTATGTGTGCAGCTGATAGTTCCTTTCTAAGCAGAGTACTTTGCATTTGTCCATATTGAATTTCATCCTATTTACCTCAGACCATTTCTCCAGTTTGTCCAGGTCATTTTGAATTTTAATCCAATCCTCTAAAGCACTTCCAACCCCTGCCAGCTTGGTATCATCCACAAACTTTTATAAGCATACTCTCTATGCCATCATCTAAATAGTTGATGAAGATATTGAACAGAACCAGTCCCCAGACTGATCCCTGCAGAACTCCACTTATTATGCCCTTCCAGCATGATTGTGAACCATTGATAACTACTCTCTGAGAGTGCTTATACAACCAGTCATGCACTCACCGTATAGAAGATCCATCTAGGTTGTATTTCCGTAGTTTGTTAATGAGAGGCCATGTGAGATGGTATCAAATGCCTTATAGAAGTTTAGGTATACTGCATCTACTGCTTCCCCCTTATCCACAAGGCTTATCCTGTCAAAGAAGACTATCAGATTAGTTTGACAGGATTTGTTCATTACAAAACCATGCTGACTCTTAACTTATCACCTTAGTATCTTCTAGATGTGATTGAAACCTGAGCAACTTAGCTTTGTGGGGCCCAGGGCTATTGCCATTCTTGCTCCCTCTTAACACTGGCCCTGGCTTTTGTATGCAGAAAAACAGTTGGTGTGGCACAGGTGAGTCATGGAGTTTGTATAGTATGTTGGAGTGGGGCTCAGAAAGAGGTTGAGAACCCCTGCTTTGGAGAACTGTTCTCAGGTTTGTGCATGAACTTGAAACACCTACACAGTCTCTATTCTTCTTCTCTGCTTCTGGGGAAGAAGCAGGTGAAGAATGAGTCAAAGAGCTGAGAATGTGTTTTGCAGAATGGCCTGGGGAAGAAGACATTTAAAAACAAACAAGGAAAAACCGTCTGTTCACTTTCTGTTAAACTGGGCCACAATTTCCCTGGTAGGCCAGTTTTCAACATCCATGGTGTGAGAGCTATTTGGAGGAAAGCAAGACTTGGCCTTTTTAAAAATATTGTGTTATATCGCTTAACATTTAAAAAAGTCTTGTCCCTGCAAGAAACAAATATTCTAGTAGCTGTCAAATAATGTTGCTGGAATTGTTACTTCAAATGCCCTAGAAGAGAAGTTCCCCCCTCTTCATAGCCCAGATAGGGAATAGCTTCCTAAAAGGCTTGGAGTCATAATAAATTCCATGCTAAAATGACAGCACACCTGGAATCCAGCCACTGTCAAGAGTCTCACTGAGCGCAACACGCCTCTGCATAGATGGCTGTGGCCTCTTCCAGGTGTCTGTGATATGGGCAGACAGCTGCAGATTTCAGGAGGGGGAGACCCTTTCTTGCTCCACAGGAAGAGCTAAATTTCTCTCACCTTACAAAATGAGACCTAACCCACTGCTGCGTAGTAGGGTGGTTTATGTAGAAGCCTTATGAGATTGCGTGTAGATTTGTGTAGGAACTAATTTGACAGTGGCCCCCTGGATAAGTTACAGCCGATGTATGTGGAAAATATTTTTTAAATGATGTAATGTCTCTGGATGAAATACATGTACCCACATCCTCCCCATCCTGCCAGAAGCAGAGGAAACGAGGTGGAACTAGTGGCATTTGTTTTTCCCCCTGGAGAAGGCTTCTACCAATTTTTTAAAACAAATTCCAGGTTATTTGAACCTCAAAGGCTGTCAGTCCCGATGCTGGGCCTTTCAGTCAAGAAAGTGAAAAGTGGCTTTTTTTGGATGAGTGTGCTAAATATACTATGTCGTGCATAGAGCAGCAAATGACAGTGAGAGATCTGGTTTTAACTGAATATCATAATGAACTTTCACACAACTTTAACTTCATCTTCATCATCTGAACTAGATGTAATATTCTGTCTAAATTTTGATTTTTGATGAATAATATACCCCAGAATAAGAACTGTATATTTCCCTGGCAAGTTGCTGCACAGTAGTTTAAGATTTGCCATGCTAGACCAGACCTTTTGTCTATCTGGTTCAGTATCCTACCTTTGGCAATAGACTATGTCTGATAATAGAATCATAGAACACTAGAACTGGAAGGGACCTCGAGAAGTCATCGAGTCCAGTCCCCTGCCCTCACAGCAGGACCAAGCACTGTGTAGATCATCCCTGACAGGTGTCTGTCTAAACTGCTCTTAAATATCTCCAGTGATGGAGATTCCACAACCCTCCTAGGCAATTTATTCCTGTGTTTAACCACCTTGACAGGCAGGAAGTTTTCCCTGATGTCCAATCTAAACCTCCTTTGCTGCAAGTTAAGCCCATTGCTTCTTGTCCTATCCTCAGAGACTAAGGAGAACAATTTTTCTCCTTCCTCCTTGTAATACCCTTTTGAAACCGCTATCATGTCCCTTCTCAGTCTTCTCTTTTCCAAATTAAACAAGCCCAGTTCTTTCAGTCTTTTCTCATAGGTCATGTTTTCTAGACCTTTAATCATTTTTGTTGCTCTTCTCTGGACCTTCTCTGGTTTCTCCACATCTTTCTTGAAATGTGGTTCCCAGAACTGGACACAATACTCCAATTGAGGCTTCAAGAGAAAAATGAACCAACAAGCTCCTGTCCAGTAGAATGATGTACAGGTAGATGGTGAAATAGACACTTTCCTCATTCGTGTGTTGACCATCTGGTGACTAGAAGCAGGAAATTCCATTCTTATAGTGTGTATAACTTATCAAATGCTTCAGCCCTCCTTCTCTGGGGCAGAGGGCAATTTGCAAACCATTCTGTTAAAACTAAAAAGCTGACTGAATTTTTAACCTGCTATTTTAGAAACAACGCCCATAATTCCTGTAACTGAAATAGATCAGAGGACAATTCATTTATCTATGTTTCCAGTGTATTTATACATTGGGCATTACTTTGTACACAGTCGGCTTCACTGTTTCCCTTACATAGTAATAGAGTCAATATCCCATGTTCTTTGTAGGAGACCTTCACCGTGAAAAAGGGGAGAAAAAAATAATTTAAAAAAAGGAAAAGAGGGTTGTAAAACTACAAAAATTGGCAGAGGACGCAGAGGCTATCCTGGGAATTTTAAATTGTTAGCTTTCGAACTGATGATATCTCTTTCCAGTTCATTCCTCCTGCTGCTGATTAAGATTATTGACATTTCAAAAACAAATAATTATCTGATTACCTTAGCTGATTTCCCCCCCCCCCCCTTTCATTGCCGGTTTTGCTTACTCACTGTGCTTCTAGTCAGAGAAATGCACCACATAGCATCTGACTGCTATATTCCATCCCTTGCCAGGATACTCCTTGCAAGACTTGTGGTAAAATCAAATTTAGTTTTATATCTACTCCTGTCTAATTACTTTTCAGCAGAAACTTCCTATGGCTGGCTGCATGCAGGAGTGCTCATTGATGGTGGATACATGTGAAGCTTATGTTGGCAATGATGAGAAGACTCAATGCTTATGGCACCAAGATAATCTTAGCCTACTTTGTGAAGCATCCAGTGTTAAGTGCTCTAAGCAGACCTGCATAAGCAGTATCCTAAGGCTGTTGTGGGGAGCAATGTTCTTTCTATTTTTTTCCCACCCTGGTGTGGAATAAATTTGGTTATGTGCACTGAGGACCACAGATGTTGCCGGACCAGAGAGTCCCAGTTTAGAGCATTTCAACCTGTATTGGCTTGTGGCACAAATAAACCTTCCCGCTATCCCAGGTTGCCTGCCCCCCATCCTCCTTCTCCTCTTCCTTGTCCGCCTCCTCTACCTTGCTGTTCAAGGCAGAAAGAGACTGTGCCTTGGGTCCTTGGAGGTATCCAGAGTGGCATGCAGGGCTGAGGCAGGATCTCTGCTAAGCATGGCATGTAAAAAGCAGCAGGTCTGTGGCTCTGCCCTCAGCTGATTGTTGGCCTCCCTGGTCTTCTCGTACACCTGCCATTATTGCTGGTCTCTGCCATACCTCTTCTCCTGCATCACCCTGAGCTATCTGCTCACAGAGGTCTTACCTTTTGACAGCTGGCTTGCACCAGTGCCTGCCCAGTGTCTGCTCCCCATGGGGCCAGGAGATCCAAGATCTCCTGTCTACTCCAGGCAGGAGTATGTGGCTGGCCCCCTCAGCTGGGCACTTACACACAACAGCAGAGAGCTGTTGTGGAGGATCAGAGAAAGGCATTGCAAGCCTTTCAAAGGGTTTTAAAGGGTGGAGGTGGGGGACAGAGCTGTGGACAGTGGAGTTAACAATTGTGACTGGAGTGGTTGGTGCAGGGCATTGTGGGACGGGCTGGAGGTGTGAGGGTTGACACAGGTAATTCTGAATTTACATTTGCACTGTTTTGACATTCATACATTGGCCGTGCTCAAAGCCGCTTGGGGCGGCACTGTTACCATGTCACTTAATGGGATGCTTACATCCCTGGGAAGACAGCTTTAAGCGTAGCCCCAGGCACAACTAGATTGACACAGGCAGTTTACAACAGCCTAACTTTGTAGTCTAAACCAGGCCTAAGTCTCTTTTGAAATTAGGACTTAAGCTCAGTCCCTAAGTGCCTTAGGCACTTACGCTAATTGCTGGCAGGAGGGAGGGGTGCGGTGGGAATAGGAAGAATGATCAGAGTTGGCTTGAAGCCATTTGCGGTGAGCCTGGAAGGTGAGGGTAAGCTTAAACTGCACACACAGTGTGGTGGGATTCAGTGTGTGTGGGGGAAGGGAAGGGATACGTAAATAAAGATGAGGGAAGATGCTCTGTCTGAGCTTTCCTACACTGCTGTATTGTGGGTACCCTAGAAACCAGCTGGGCTACGTCTACACAGATTCCCTCTTCCGCAAAAGCCTATGCAAATTAAGTGCAGATTAGCATATTGCCACGCTTCATTTACATAATTAATTAGGAGCCGTTTTTGCACAAGAGGGGGTTTTTGCACAAAAAGGTGCTGTGAAGATGGTGCTTTTTTGCACAAAAACCTCTTGTGCAAAACCAGCTCCTAATTAATTATGCAAATGAAGCATGGCAATATGCTAATCTATGCTTCATTTGCATAGGCTTTTGCGGAAGATGGAAGCTGTATAGCAGTGTTTCCCAATTTTATTTGGCCATGGAACCCTTTTCAACTTAAAAGAATTTCAAGGAACCCCTAGGGTTGCCAGGGTAAAATTTGTCAAACAAACAAACAAACAAACAAAAAAGACCCACCAGAATTGGTCAAGCAAAAAAAATAAAAATAAAAATAAAAAGCTGCAAAATAGACTCTGTCTCTTTAAGAGAGGGCGGGGGGGGGTGCCACATTCTCGAGGAACCCTTACTTTCGCATCGGAACCCCGGGGTTCCGAGGAGCACCAATTGGGAAACACTGCTGTATAGACATAGCCCAGGTGTAAAAGGACCCATATCATAGCCCCATCACTACCAGTCAGCCCCCAATTCATTTTGCCCCTCTACATATTTTACCCTTTCCCATTTGGAGGTCTGAAGAGGAATGCTTCGGCCGACGCTGACCAAAACTCTCCCTGACAACAGGAAATGGAATGTTCTCTCAAGGGAAGTGGCAGAAACCTCGTTGTTCCAGATGTTAAAATCCAGGACAATGCAGTAGCAAGGGCTGCAGGGAGCAAACTCTGGATGCCCTAGCAGGTATTTTTCATCTCTAATACCTATGGTTATTTTTACTTCATCTATGAGTGACCTTTCTCAGTAAAGAGAAAAAACAACCATCAGAGACATTGTCTTACCTCCTTAGTAGTCTCCTTAGTGCATGAAGGACCCGTGACTTGCCAGTGCATCATAACAAATCATACAACCTGGAGTAACCCTCCCGGTGTCATTCTTCATGTGCATTACAATAGTGGTTAGGGCTGGATGAGGCGCCCACTGTCTGAGTCACTGTCCATATGCAGAACACAGAGATGGTGCCTGTCCCCAGACAGAGGCAGCACAAAGAGATGACTCGGGGCAGTGTGAGGAGTGAGGGTTGCAGATGTATAACTAGTGTCAGGAAAGTCATGTTTTCATGATGCTGGCACTTCAGGGCCTGATCCTGAAAGGTGCAGAAGGGCCACTATTCCTGGTAAAGTCAGTAGGAATTGCGAGCGCTTTGTGCCAAAGAAAAACAGGCCCATGCAATCTAAATAAAGCAGTGCTGGAGGGGTTCTTTTTGGGGGGGGGAGTCGGGGATACTAATCCAGTTGAATACATGCCACTGGCATTAAGGAGCCTGCTGGCTAATTTCTTTCATTGCTTTAAACTTTCAATGACACCAGTTGCATTTAGCAAAAAAATAGCTACACAAAACGCTGCAATTACAGCCACTGGCCACCGCCGTGTGTATTTGTTTTCTACTGCCGCTGCCACATTCACATTTTTAATACGACACAAGCCTTCTGTCACCGGAGACCCTGCTGTCCATTCTTCAGTCACCTGGGGTTTGGAGCAAGGAGCACTAATACCTTTTGTTAGCTGGGTAAATTCTATTTCCCTTTTCATTGTCCTGCACTCCCTGTCAGTGTAACATTACACCCAGGGTAGGAGACTTTTACAAAGGCACTTCAGTGCAGGCTGGCAAATTACAATTCATGCGCTTGTGAATGGCGAAATCCTCAGGGATGGGTGGAAGAGATGCACCTGGTGTGAATAATTACATGCTCAAAATGGGGGAAGAGGCAGAAGGCAACCTAAATGCCAGGTGATGGTTCTGAATTGCAACGGAAGAACTTTTGATGCAGGAGGAACAAATGAGCTTCTCTGGAGTCCACATTTGACGGAACAATTAATCTTTTCCTTTTCTCCCTCACTCTTCTTTCCTTTATGTTCTTTGTCCTGGTTCCCAGATCAACACCTGGCGGCAGGGGCTGTATGAGGAAGGAAACCTCATGGAGGGTTATTTCTACCAAAGTTGTATTTTGAGCAACCTGGTCCTTTGTTTCTTAGATTCATCTCTGAGCTGCAAAGCAAAACCCCTTGACTGACTGACCTAGGGATTTTAATGTACTACAAGCCATGTGAGCAGGGATGTTTGAAATCAGCAGCTTCTGTGTTGCAGGCACTAATGTGATGAGCTACAATGGTGGTCCTTGACTTAAATCTTGCTTCATTTGGTTTGCCTTCTTTTTCATGATTATTGCTGGATTGAAGCCATAAAATAGTGATCACCTTTCAAATTACGTTTTTTTGCTCATATAGCTGCAGCAGAAAGCGGAGAGTGACAACTGCCAATCAGTTTAAAAAGTGGCATGTGCTTTGTATGAGGACATGCCAGCCAATGTTACAGAAGAATAACCATGATAATGTTAAAGAAAAAAAGACACAGTGAATTGCATCAGTGTTTTAGGAACGTGTTGAGTGTACAACCTCATGAATGTTAATATTTTCTATGTGGAGTAAAGCTGATTCTCACCCACATTTCTGCAGAAAGCTAGTTAACATAAGAACAGCCATACTTGGTCAGACCAAAGATCCATCTAGCCCAATATCCTGTCTCTTGACAGTGGTGAATTGGCAGGTGCTTCAAAGGGAAGGAACAGAACGTGTAATCATCAAGTGATCCGTCCTCTCTCCACCATTCCCAGCTTCTGTCAAACAGAGGCTAAGGACACTGATGGACCAATCCTGTATGAATTTATCTCTCTCTTTTTTGAACCCTGTTATAGTCTTGACCTTCACAGCATCCTCTGGCAGGGAGTTCCACAGGTTGACTGTGTTGTAAAATGTCACAAATTGGGCTAGAACCTTAGTTATGGCTCTGCAACTTTTATCACTGCTAAGATGGGAGTAATGCCACCAACCTTCTTAACCGGACAGACCAGATGCTATTACCACAAATGGCATCCTATCCAAGGGAGTTTGCAACCCTAGATATGGAAGGCACGTAGAAGCCCTTTGTGCTCCCTCAATCCTCGGACCATTCTGCAATGAGCAAACCCCCTGAAGGTTGTGCTAATCTATGCCAGTGGCAAACAGCTCCAGGTGAAATATATGGTCTCTATGAATTACAGGGGAACTCCAGCCACTCTTCATCTCCCCAGCCATGCAGGTGGTAAAGTGGGAGCAGAAGACATGATACTGTGGTTTTGGGCTGCCTGAGAATCCTTCAACATAAGAGAGAGATCAGCTAGAGGCCAGATATGCTAGGCTAAGGCCCGCTTAGCAGTAGTGGAGTGGTACAAAGGGGCTGGAGCATGATCAAGTTCTAATAACTCCATAGGACATGGGACAGCTACCCTGCTTCACTAAGTAGTGTGTATATAGGGAGGGCTACCCTACTGCTATGTCCAGATTCTGAAATGAACAACAGAATATGCCCTGGCGGGGCAGTGCTGAGAAGATGCGGCAACTCAGCCTACATGTAAAAGGTAATTTGCAAAGAGTAATTATAATTCATTCAACCTCAGAAATGTAAACTCTGAAATAAAAATTTTACTTTTCACCCACCCTCCTCTCTTCCACAAGTTGTCTGTTTCCCCTGTTGCTTAATTCATTTTTTTTAAATCATTGTATCTCAGGAAAAAAAACAGGGTAACAGTAAAAGTTGATTGTAAGTTAACATGGTGAGTGAAACACTGACATCAATGGCAAATTCCCACTGTTGTCAATGGGTCCCAGGTTTCACCTTCTGTGCTTAAACTGACTTACTGAGGAATTTCTTTGTTTTGTTTTTTAAATATTTTTCCATTCCAAAAATAAATTCCAGAATGGTCTGGTTTATTTTTACAGTATAATGAGGGCCGGTACAATTTTTTTATACAGCAGCAATAAAAAAAAAAATGGGGCCAGATTCTCAGGTGGCGTAAATTGAAATCAGCAGAGAGAGTCTGCTTTGCACTGCTGATAAACTGGTGTAGAGCTCTAACCCATCTTCTTCCTATGTAAAATATGAACAAAGTGGAATGTGTTTCTGAGTCGCAGCGGGCTCCAATAATTAATGTAGCCATTATTTGTGACCCACCTTTACATCCCATAATACACCTTAAATTTAAAAAAATCTCATCCCTAACGTGTGTTTTATTGCTTGAAATGGTGAAGTCGTCCAGGAATCGAGGAAGGTCGGTGAGACCCTGACAATTATACCATCGCGATAGTATTTTATTCTTGTCATGCTTTGTTTCTTTGTGCAGCCAGTGAGTCTGACTAATGCAGCCACACAGCACCTACCCTGGTTTTTCCCTGCGGCTGGGGATCTAATGTCAGGAGGGTACAATCCAATTCCCATTGAGATGCCTACATTAAATCTTTTTACTTGGGGTCTTGTCAAGAAAAGCCGATCTTCCTGCTATCAAATGCACTGAGAAGCGCCCCAGCACATAAAAGTGGCTTTATGTGCTCATTGATACAGAATGGATTGTCACTAACCCTCTGAGGCACTGTTGTCAAGGTCAATACTACTGATCTTTTTTAACAGCAACAGGGGGGAAAGAGTATATCAAAATATGACCTTTAAAGGACCTCATCTTTGGAAGATCAAAATATTTTTTTTAGTTCAGTAAGGATATCTATGTTATTACCTGTGGGCTTTCCCCACCCTCCCTTGCTAAGAAACTGGCAATTTTTGCCCATTGTAGCAGCAAAATTGCTCAAGAAACCATTTAGTGGAAGCAAGATAATGATATAACCAGTGACTCTAATTTGGAGAGTTCACACGGAACTGCTTAAAAATGTTTAGGACATTTTGAGCCATGATAATGTTTTCCAGCCCCCTAACCTACCCAGAGGAGCCAGGGCCACCTATAGCTGCACTGTGCTTCCCCAAACCTCATGCTACCTTGGGGGGAAAGCTTTTGCTCTTACAGAGAAGTTTTTGCTATGCCCCATCCAGATCTCAGGACAGCTGAGGTGGCTGCACTTGTTAATCAGCTTCCTGGGTTCCTCAGTAATCTCTCTGAATAGCTTATACCGCCGCCTCAGCCACCCAGGAGCCTGCGTGAGATATGGTAAAGCAAAATCTTGTCTCCCAAACTGCAAACGGGGGAGAATGAGGGTGTGCAGCAGCAGCTCCAGGAGAGACAGAACCTCCCCTGGCCTTTTCTATCCACCACCCATGAACGCTCTGCTTGTGCCATTGAGATTTCTCAAATTTGTCTTTCCTTGTCCCAAAAGTGAAGGAAGGCTGATCTTGTGGTCCACACACTGAACTGGAGCTCAAGAGAGTGGGGTTAAATTCCTGGGATCTGCCATAGATTTCCTATCTTGTCCTGTGTAAAATGAGGATAATCATTATTTGCCCCTACTCATTGTTTAATTAGAGCTGAAGTTCTTTGGGGGCAGGAGCTCTCAGCATCTGTATAGACAGCACTTGCACCTCCTCTCATTAGGGATACTGTAAGACAAATAGCATTTAATATTTTGAAAGCTCGGGAAATTTCAGGCTTTGTATTTTGCCTTTGCTTTTGAATTACATAAAAATGATTCTTTTCAATACTTAAATCTCTCTTTTTCTTATGTAGAATGCAGAAAAACACCTGACCACATACCTTACCCTTACCTAATAACATGAGTAATCCTGTGGCACCTTAGAGACTAACCAAAATATATAGAACCATGAGCATTCATGGGCAAGAAGTGGGTTTTGAAGCTCATGATTCTATATATATTTTGGTTAGTTTCTAAGGCCTGGTCTATACTAAATCAGGCAGGTCAGCTTAAGGTACGGCATCCAGCTATGCAAAACCGAGCTGCCGCAGCGTCCATACTGTCCACACATGCTCCCATCAGCTTCCCCTACTCCTTGCAGAATGAGGAGTACCAGCCACAAAGGGGGGCTGCTCTCAGCGTTCAATGTATGGTTCTACATTAGACCCGCTAAATCAAATGCTAGAAGATCGACCTCCAGAGGGTCAAGCTTCTCTCTAGTGTAGACATGTCCCAAGGTGCCACAGGACTACTTGTTGTTTTTACAGTTACAGACTAACACAGCTACCCCTCTGATATTTCTTACCTAATAAAAATGTTCCTGAAATCCACACACTTTTTTTTTTAATGTCCCTACAATGACATGCCAGAGTTTAACTGAATCAGTTAGTTCAGCTGATGTCCTGAACCATGAAGGCGCGAGATATTTGTAAATGTCAGCAGGATTCCCAGATGAAATCCCAACACTGGTGTTTACTTCAGGACCTTCATTACTATTTATTATCCGTGTACGTGATCAGACGTAGATTTGAAAGTATAAACGTGCTCAGGGAATGTCTGTGGACAGCAGAAATATGGTTTAGAATATATACATCCGTGAGACAAGAGGAACATGCGCAGGAAACATTAAGCAGCAGCTCTTGCTGGGAAATCGTTTCTTTCTTTATATGCTCTAGTTCAGTTTATACTTCAGCTATCTGCAGCAGGGCCCAGGTGAGGAGACATTCCATTCCATTACATGTACATTACTTTCCTGATGTATTTAGATCAGGATGATAAATTAATCATAACTCATGGTCTGATTCACAAAAGTTTATCTCCTGGTTTACACTTCTGCATTTGCAGAATTGAAACGTACTGCACTAGACCTGGGACACTCAGCAGATTTTCTGTTCACTGAGCCCATCATGTGCCAAGTACCTCCTGCCTTTCAGTGAACAGAGGCTCAGTGCTAACCAGGAATGTCGTGCTTTGGGCAGAGCTCTGGATCCAGGGAGAGAGGAGCATTGACTCATGAACATATCTTAATGGGCAGAGCTTGCCTTGTAGTGGGAGTAATTGGCATGAAACTGATGCCCTGGCTTGAACACTTGCTTATAACAACCGACTGAGAAAAAATGTCTGCAGTCACAGAATTAAGGTTCTGACACTGCCAGGTGCTGAGAGCCTCTTGGGAGGTGCCTGGCCTCCAGGGGTGTTGAAGGTGCACGGCATCTTTCAAAAAGATATTAGCAGCTTGCACAATCCAAATTGAAGGCTGTGAAAGGTCGTGGTGTAGGCTTTTCTAAGGTGCCAAAGGAGTTAGGAGCATAGATCTGAGTAAGTCTGGGACTTGCGTAACTAATTCGCTTTGGTGCTTTTTAAAAATTCCACATGGTGGTCTTAACAGCGCTCAGACCTGTTAAGCATCAGCATCAGGCTCACTTCAAGATAATTAAAATCCTATCTTTGGAAAGGAGATAAAAATATGCACCCTTACCCTCCACATGTACCGATTCTCTCTCCTTAGGGCCTGATCCAAAGCCCATTGACTTCATTAGGCTGTAGATCAGAGCCTTCGGCAATAAAACCTCAGCCAGCAGTGTTGGGCATACAGTCATTTTATCCATTGTTATTGTTCTAGGTTATGAGCAGAATAGTTTGGAGGATAAAGCCTATGATTGACTAGAACAGGCCGTTACTAGATGTTCGGGGTAGCTATTTGAATAACCTTTTCTTGCCTCCTGAATCCAGACACACAACTGTGCGCCCTGTTTATAGGCAATACAACTGTACATTCTGCTTCCCTACAATGTGATGATGTCTGAAGATCTGTATATTTGCATAGACAAATCTCTGTGGCTTGTTATTCTAGTAGCCAGGCATTTGCTGCACTGCTTATTCAAAGCGTTTTTGAAGATTTGCATTAGGCTCTTTCCTCTTGGATTTGAAAGCTAAAATTGCATTGCCCTTTTGGGCTGCCACATTGAATTGCAGACTCATTCTAATCCAATGTTCACTATTGCTTCTAGTTCTCTATAGAAGTTACTGTTTCCAAGTTTCTCCCCAGCTTAGGTGCACAGGTGCCAACTTTGGCTCTAGCTGGGGAGAAGGGATTTGACCCCCCCCCCCCCCCCCCACTCTGCCCCAGGCCCTGCCCACACTCCACTCCTTCCCTAAGGTTCTGCCCCCACCCCATCTTTTCCCACCACAGCTCTGTCCCTATTCCATCCCTTCCTTCAAGATCCCACTGCTGCTCCATCTCTTTCCACCTCTTCCCCGGAGTGCGCCCCCATTCCTGCTCTTCCCCATCCCTCCCGGAGCTTACGGAATGCAGCAAATCAGCTGTTCACAGTGCTCTGGAAGCCCAGTTTGGTGTGGGAGGAGTTGGTCAGCAGGGCCACCAGTGGGCAAGAAGGCCTGGGGTGGAGAGATGTAGAGAGGGGAAGTGTGGCTGCTGGTGGATGCTGAGCATCCACTCATTTTTCCTTGTGAGTGCCCCAGCCCAGGAGCACCCACAGAGTCAGTGCCTATGCCTGGGTGCATATTCTCTGGCTGTTTTCCAAAAGGATTCTTAATTTCTCATTCTCAGCTTCTCTATGCCCCTCCGTACTGTTTCTACTCACCCCTGTGCAGGGAGTTAATGCAAGACATGTGCACAAGTCAAAGTTCCTCTTTAAGCCAGCATGACTCAAGCAGTGCACAGCTCTGTGAGCCTGGAATAAATGTAGATCTTTTTCTTGGTCTTCCTCTTATCCCATCAACTAGTGTAGGGTCCTCATGCAATCACTGTTCTGTCTGAGGTGACATGATCATCCACCTGCTGATGAAATCCATCTATCACTTCCCTGGCGGTCTCTTTCCTACCACCCTCACCTGCCACACGATCTTCCTCACCAGAGTGCCCTTCATTCATGCTCGTCATGTGTTTGAACCAGTGAGGTTGTGTTTCCTGGATTGTGTCTGCCTTTGACTTCCATTTTAATGCTCTTATTGCACAAATCTCTTCATTACTCCTCTGATGGCATGAAGATATCTCCTCTGAGTCACTCATAGGCATTGAACCTGTCATCTTTTTATCACCCATGCTTCTGCATCCTGGAGCATTGTGAGGGGCACCATTGTACTATACAGGTGGGCTTGTAGTCTCAGTGGCTTCAGGCTGTCATGCACAAACCCTGAGATGTTATTCCACACTCTACCAGCACTACCCATTCAAGACTGCCACTTGAATCTTGGTTAGTTTGGCTTAGTCTCACACTGTTAATCTCTATGCCTGAAAACTCTGGGGCATCTCTAGGGTAAGTCTACACAGCAATGTTATTTCGGAATAACTGATGTTATTTTGAAATAACAAAATGCTCATCTACCCAGCAAGCCATTATTTCAAAATAATGTCAAGCTGGAGGACTTCTTACTCCAACTCCTGTAAGCCTCATTTTACGAGGAGTAAGGGAAGTCCAAGGGAGAGTGTTCTTCCTTCAACTTCCTGCTGTGTAAACAGCGCCAAAAGCCAAATTAAGCTATTTCGACTTCAGCTATGCAATTGACATAGCTGAAGTTGCGTAGCTTAATTTGACCTTTGCCCTGCAGTGTAGATGTGACCTACTGACCCACATGACTTCAGTCTTAGTGAGGCTCATTTTTACCCCAGGCCTGCTTAGAAGGTCCTCTTTCTAGTTTACTATTTCCTCTAGGTCTTTTGGGGATGTCTCTGTTGTTAGGTCATCTGCATATAGCTGTTTCTTGCCTTTTTCCACTGGACTTTTCCTGCAGACATAGTCAATGTAGATATTGTTTTATATTGCAGATAGCTTTATAAGCAGTTATCGATTTAGTAGCGAGAGTGCTGTTTGCATATTGTTTAGATATATTCAGAGCCGGACAGAGCCATTCCGGCGCCCTGGGCAGACAGTTGAATTGCGCCCCCTGCCCGGCACGTGGGGGAGGGTGCGCGAAGGTGGCAGCGGCAGGACGCATGTGCCCGGCCCGGCCCAGCATGGCTACCGCTGCTGGCGTGCAGCTCAGGGCCACCCGGGGCGGGCCGAGCCTGGCCGTTCAGGGCCCCGCGGCCACGGGGGGAAGGGCACTGCTGGCCTGCACTGCGGGGGTTAACGCGGCCCCCGCCCAGGGCATCCGCGGCAGGGTGGCCGCTGGGAGCTGCTGCAGCCCGCGATCCAGGAGCCGGGCGTGCAGCGCCTGATGGCAGCTATAAGGGGCACTGCACGCCCCTAACAGCTGCCATCAGGCGCCCCCCCATAGGTTGGCGCCCCGGGCAGCTGCCGGGCTAGCCCATGCCTTAATCCAGCCCTGGATATATCAAGTGTTAGGTGAGTACATAACAGAAACGGGAGCTGCTCTTTAAAAAGGGGAAGTGAAGGAGTATGTGCAGGCAGAAGACTGGGCAGCATGTGTGTGTTGAAAGATCTGATGATCGCTTCAGAGGGGGGAAGGTCAACCTTTAGGAAGCTCCTTAAAAGAAGGTCCAAATTCAAGTACTGAAGTTACCCTTCATGAAAGCGGTCCAGTGGCACCTTAGTGCCTAACAAATATCTCCTAGGTGTTTGGCCCTGTCTGTGGGATTGGAGCGGATGCAGTTGTATCTTAGGGCTTTTTGTGTTTGTTTTCTCTGTGGGACTGTTTCCTTACTTTGCTTCCACAAATTAGTGGGGCTTTCTGTGCTACTTGGAACAGACTTGAGGGCACTAGTGAGACTGTTGTGGGTATCCCCTGACTTAGTGGGGCAGGGCACTGCCCCTATATACCCTATGTAATTCTGCATCCTACTGTGATTTATTTTGGATCCTGAGTCATGCAGTCACACACATGTGCTCCTGGTGCAGGCCTTCAAGCATAGCTCTGCACAGGTTCCCAATACAGGCTTGCACTGAGAGTATAAAGGGGTGAGGCAGCTGTGGGCCCACGGAGAGGGAAGACATATGCCATTTCCCCCTTTTTTGGGGAGTAGGATTTAACGCATGGTTTGAGGTGCACTGAAAGACGTTTGTATCAGTCCTAAGTGTAACCCACACACCTAGTGTAAGTCACTGTCCCATGTAGTGGCACTTAGACATCTTACCGTGAAAGAGAAGAGCAAGAGAGCTCTACAGCCTAAGCTAAGAGCCAGCTGGTTTTATAGCTCAAGCTGTAGTGGCTCCTACACTAAGCTCCAGAAGTCCCAGGTTCAGATCTGCCCAGTGACAGTTCCATAAGAACTCAGGCTGGTTCAACTCTCACTTCTTGATATAAGAGTAATCCTGCTGGGGGCACCAGCATTACTTAAACTAGCATGGATGCAGGATCACGAAAAGATCTAAATCAAAAGGGCCAAATCCTCAGGTGACATAGGTGTGCATAGCTCCACTATCTTCATAAGCAGTAATGAATTACACTAGTGCTAGTAGGCAGTGTTTTAACTGAGTCCGTCTCAGGATATTACTATTAGTCACTTTTATTGGGCCAGCTGCTGGCAATGGAAAACAAAGCTTCTGAGTGCTATGCAGCTTGAAAGCTGGTCTCTCCCCTCAACAGAAGTTGGTCCAATAAAAGATATTACCTCACCCTCCTTGTCTCTCTAACTTGATGAGTGTAATATTTTACATTATAATTTGTGGCAAAGTATAATGGTTCTTCTAACTACACAGCCTGGATATTACCCCTTTGTCAAGGCTGTTAGTGGTTTTACACAAGGCAGACAATTATAAGCTGACCTTGTGCTTGTTGAGAAGATCATAATTCTAAGGATGCACCTAAGAGGTAAATGATGTTAACATTGTAGCAAGGATTGCTAATAACTGGCATGAGACCTGGCAGGTTTCCACCAGGGTACGACGTTCCCATGTTTATTTTTTATAGGGTAAATGGAAATGTGGTGTAATCGGGACGTGTGAGCTTGTCTTGAATTGTAATAAGTGCAACTATATAAAATAAAGAGTTGTAAATAGGGCTGATGCATCCAGTAAAGAGATCATGGTACATCAGACATGCTGCTTTATTCAAATCAGCAAGTCCCATTACAGCAATGTTTTCTGTCATACCTTTCCCTTCTTTGCTTTGTTAGCCCTCCATGTCGAATGCACTGGTCTGTCTCATGCGGTATTAGGAATTCTGGCTCAGTGGGAGGTATGATCAGCCTCAGTTATTTCCATTTCAGCTGAGCTGTTGTGATAGTCAAGCAATTGCACTAACACTTCTGAGTGTCTGATGAGCAGTGCACGCCAGATTGCGAAAACTGAAATACCTAAGTTATTTCTTCCAGCTGTTACTTTCATGCTGAAACATGCAGCAGAATTCTTCCTTGGATTTTATATTTAATGAGGCCTGGAGGAAACGCATTGTCTCAATAGAGGTATGTTCCTAGCACAACATTGTGCATAAGGTAAGAACTAGGAAGCAAAGCCAAGAGAGGGCAAATGTCACCACTATGTCCAAGATTTTCAAACGGGACTAATGATTCAGCGTGACACCACTTCTCAGGCAGCTAAACTGAGGCCCTTTACAGGGGCCTGATTTTTTTGAGAGGATTGGGGCCTTAGCAATATCTGAAAGGTCCTATATCTGTGCACCCTAATATCTGTGGTCACTTCAGCAAATCTCGGTCAGTGAGTTTAGTTTTGGAAGCAGAACTATGTGATCTTATGACTTGAGCTGGAAGTGCAGTGCTAGAGCCTCATGGTGCCAGGAACAGCTACTGACTTCTAATTATGCCTAATTATGCAACTAATTATGACTTTGCATTGCTTGGCTCCCCTTCCTCTTCAGGGGCCTCTTGTCCTTGGAAAAAGCTTCCCACGTCATGAGGCCAGTCCAGCAAAGTGTCCAGCTGGGAGCGGAGGGTGCCCAGGTTGCAGCTCTTCTGCTTGGAGGATCAGACCTCATGTTTGTGATATATCTTCCTTGTCCCACCTTCAAATGCCCCGTTAAAGCATGGTGTTCTTGTACAACCTTCTGACGCTGATTTCCCCAGGGACAGTGTCTTCCCATGTTCTTGTGTTATATAATGCTTTCCCACAAATCATGTCTCTTTGTGTTACATAGTAAATGTTTCAGGGCAAGAATCTTGTCCTTTTACATGTTTGTAAAGTACCACATGCACTCAATAAACAGTAATATAATGATCCCTAATGGAGAACTGTTCTAGAATGCAATAGTACATTGTAATCTTGCTAGATATTTTTTAGACAACCTATAGAATTCCACAGCACGTATATTAAATCCTAGAGGAGAGTTTTAAACACTGTATAGAAAAGGTAACATTTAAAATGAAATTTGACAGGTTTTTAGATTTCAGAGAGCCTTTCAAAAGAGCCCTCTGGCTTTAGTCCTTCTTGAAATCTATCAACATTTTCAATAAGGATGGGATGAAAACACAATAGAAGGCAGAAGAAGGCAACTTCATTTTTACCCAATTTGTGAAAAGCAACATTTGGTGGTATCACAATCCATTTTTCAGTTTTCCCAAAGCGTGGAAGAAGACTTTTTTTAATCTGCCTTTGCAGACACTCCTACTAATGTTCAAAAGTCCAAAAGGCTACTTTCATCAGCAAAGTGCAGCAGCAAGAATGGCGGAAAAGCAGAAATTATGAAAGGACATGGTTAAAAAAAAAAAAGGAAACTGGTGTGTGTTAAAATCAAATGAGAGAGTCACAGGAATCAACATCCTTCCTCTGCCTAATCTTGCGTGCAGCCCTACAATATGTGATGACTCAGTAATGCAGGCAAAACCTGGAATATATTAAGTGGAACTTGCTCATATCAAACAGCTCTGCATAGCAGATTGGCTTCCTCGACTACAAAGACTTGACCTATAGAAATAACAAATCCTTTTATCCGTATGCCATCTTTCATGTATCTAATTTGTTTAATATTGTCCTCAAAAGTAGATTTTTTAAGTAAAACAGTGCACTTATTTGTAGTTATTGGTTGTGGGAGTCCTTTGTTCTATGATAAATTAAGAACTTGTAACATTACTGTTAAACTCATGATTTAATAATGGACCCATATTTCAGAGCTTTATTTCTCTTGTTGAATAGTAATATAAACTAGTTGCAAAAGAGCTGCATATCTTATCAAATCCACTGCTACTGGAATTATTGTCTTTATGTGAGTGTTATGCACAATCAGCATAACAGTAGTTAATAAAAGGATCTTGGCAAACCTCAAAACCAAACACTAGGGGGCTCCAGCACCTTTTTGTTAGGAATATACTGATGTATAAGAAAATCACACAGTGAAGCTGAGCTGAAAAATTACCTATGTTGATGGCCGGCTTTTCTACAAAGAGCCAGCTGCAACGGCTAGCAGAATGTTCAATGTGTGTCTTTCTCTGATTCCTGTGCATAATAAAAATGAATAAATAAGCACATGAATCTACTACAGTTTACCTGTTCAAGGATGGAAACACTATGGCTACGTCTACACTGGCAGCTTCTTGCGCAAGAACTGTTCTTGCACAAAAAGGTCTTGCGCAAAAAGTCTTTCACAAGAGCGTGTCTACACTGGCATGTGCTTTTGTGCAAGAGATGTGCTTTTGCGCAAGAGTGACTATGGCAGTATGGACGCTCTCTTGCGCAAGAAAGCTCTGATGGCCATTTTAGCCATAGGGGCTTCTTGTGCAAGAAATTCATGTTGCCTGTCTACTCTGTCCCCCCTTGCACAAGAGCTCTTGCGCAAGAGGGCTTATTCCTCGTGGCGAGAGGAATAACTCTTCCGGAAGAAGCCCTGTTTTCCAACGCTGTACTGTAAATTTACTTGTGCAAGAATGTGCGTGCAGTGTAGACAGCTGGCAAGTTTTTGCGCAAGAACAGCTGTTATTGCGCAAGAAGCCGCCAGTGTAGACGCAGCCTGAGGGTGTGAAAAATGCTAAGTCTGCAGAGTGAGGTTTTACTGAGGTCTTGTCAACACTGGAGTGGAAGGTTGACCTAAGATATACAACTTCAGCTACATTAATTGCATAGCTGGAGTCAATGTATCTTAAATCACCATTCACACAATGGGACGTCAATGGGAGCAAATGCTCCCATTGGCTTCCCTTACTCCTCATGAGGAGCAGGAGTACTGGCACTGACAGGGGTTCCCTCTGAGTTCGATTTAGTGTGTCTTCACTAGACATGCTAAATCAAACCCTGGAAGATCGACCACGGCAACATTGATATTCCCCGTAGTATAGACGTGCCCTGAATGAGTATGAAAGTTACATGCTACAGCACAGAAAAATTAGGAAATGATTAAGGTATGGTTGCAGCCCACTGCCTTCCTTTCTGTTGCTGCTGCTGCTTCTCCTTCATCTTGTCCTGTCCATTACATCGGCAGCTCTTGTTCTTCATCTCCAAGTGCTCTCGTCAAGTGTGTCTTCCAAGCTGACCCCAACATTCTTCATGTCCACCTTCCCCATTGCTAACCACCTCTTTCTAGGTCTTCCTCATGGTCTTTGTCTTCTGACTACTGGTTCTTGTTAGGGATGTTAAATATCGGTTAATTGAATAGTCGATTAACCTCATGAATTCTTATCGGTTACTCGATTATTCTATAGTCCCCGGAAGTAGGGCCAGCAGCCAGTGCTCAACAGCCCCACTCCCGAGGAGCCCCCTGCCACTCTGTGCTGCTGCCTCTGTATCAGAGACAGCAGCGTGGGGTGCCAGGCAGGAGTTGGTCTGTGAGGGGAGCCAATTTAAAAAGCAGCTTCCCTTGCAGACTGGCTGCCTGTCACTCCACACTGCTGCCTCTGATACAGAGGCAGCAGTGTGGGGTGGCTGCAGCCTCTGTCCAGGGGGGTTCTGAGCTCCTGGACCTGGCACAAGCCAGAACTGAGCCAGGCTGCCTGCCCACCTGGCTCCTAACACACTTTACATGCAGAGCCACAGCAGGAGTATATCCCGGATCCAGTGCAAACCAGGACTGAGCCAGGCTGCTAGCCAGCCTGCTAAAAAATTTACTGGTAGGGGGGAATGCATGTAGTCTATAGCATTAACCTATAAGCTAAAGCTTATCGGTTAGTCGACTACACTATTACATCCCTAGTTATTGTATTATCTGACTACCATAACCCTCATCTTGTCTCATGTGACCCAGCCATCTCAGCTGATACTCTCTTAGATTTTCTGTGATTGGAGGGCTAACTGCGCCCTGGCTCAAAACATTTCATTGTGTATCCTATCTACTCTTGTCTTACCACCTGAGCATTCTCATTTCAACAGGAAGAAGCAGTTCTCCTCTCCTCATTGGCCTGCATTCTTACCCATAAATTGGCCTAATTGCACTCTTATTCGAACTACCGTTACTCCTCATTGCAGGAGCTTTAATTCGAACTACCTAGCCCATGCCGCGTGTAGCCGCGGGCAGGTAGTTCGAACTATGGGGCATTTAAAAATGGCGGCGCCCGGGAACATGCAAATAAAGCCCGGGATATTTAAATCCCGGGCTTCATTTGCAAGTTCGACTGCCTACATTAGCCACCCTAGTTCGAACTAGGGTGGCAGTGTAGACATACCCAGAGTTAGCAGGAATTCTTTCTTTTTACACTAAACACTTCATGCAGCTCCTAACATCTGCATCCACATGTCTGTCATGACTCAGCACTGAAATAATATATTTGCACAGACTGTAACATTATACAATCTAGTTCTACTGGCTTCTTGTTGTCTCTCTCAATGAAGGCTCACGTTTTGCTATCTTATCTGCTGATTTGTAAGCCATTTTATTCTCATGCAGGGCTCCATCACTTTAGATCCCTTTCCAGTTCACAGTTAGTTTCATAATGTCACTGGGGAAAAGCACAGCCCAAGGAGCCTCTGACCTAATGAAGGGGTTCATGACTATCACAAACAGGAATGGTCTTAAGGCTGATCTTTGAGTGAATGACTGACTACAGCCATGGCTGTTTTTCACTGCCTTTGTGCTATTCTCATACATGTCCAGGACAGTCTGAATATTCATCTCCAGCCGCTTGCATGGCTCCAAGTATCACAACAACAATTATCTGGGAACTCTGTCATGAGCTTTCTCTTAATCCACAAACTCTAAATACAATTCCTTGAATTTCTTCTTCAATATCTGGACTGCAAACATGGCAGCTGTTGCTGAGGGAACATCTAGACTACAAGCCTCTTTCAAAAGAGGCTTTTTCGAAAAATCCCTGTAGTCTAGACACACCCTGACTCTGCTGGAATAAATATGAATTGATTGATGCGTGTTTCATTCTCTATCTCCTGCTGAAGTCTTTGCTTGCTAATTCTTAAATTCTGAAGAATTTTCATGATTGAGGTGTGTTTGAGGGTGAACTCTCACTCCTTAGAAAATATTGTGTGTGGCTGCCATAATATGATAGCTAAACTCCTATCACTTGCCTTTGTGTGACTGAGGTTGTGACCCTAAGCAGGCCTGTACTCACAATCTATACAATGTTGTAATAACCTTTGTACAAAATAAGCCTTGAGATCAGTGTTCCTTGTAAGCTGTCTGCTTGTGCGGCCACTCAGCAGAAATTCCAGTGCCTCCCAGCAGATTAGCAGAGCACCCATAGCTAAGTTTGTGTTTCTCCTGGTGGTGCACATCTGTACATGCACATAACAAAATTTATTCCACATGTAGATAGAAAAATCTGCACATGGATAGAAACAATTAAAGGGAACTCTGTTTGTGATGTATTATTTGAAAACTAAGACTGCACTCATCAATGTTCTTGTAATTCCAGCATATATCCATAATATTACCAAAGTGTGTGCTTCCCCAATGTGCCCGGCTTAAACAAGTCTGCCCTAAACTAGGGATGTTAAAATGTGTGTAACTGTCTATGTGTAACCACTAAAAATTTCCGTGGTTACACAGTCACATGTGGGGCAGCAACCAGCGGGGTGGCAGGCGGGAGCTGGTGTGCTACAGGAGCTGGCTTTTAAGCTGGCTCCCCATGTGTACCAGCTCTTGGGGACCCAGCTGCTGCCCCACGCTGCTGCCACTGGAACAGAGGTAGCAGCATGGGGCAGCAACTGGCTTCCCGAGAGTTGGGCTGGGAGCCTCCTGTAACTGTTTGGATAACTGCTAAGCTCATGCTTATTGGTTACCTGTTTAAAGGGCTGAGCTTTCACATCCCTACCCTAAACAATGGTATATTTGCCTCTCTGATCAGCCCAGTCATCAGACAGAGATGACGATGTTCCATTTTTACATATTAGATGAAATCAGGGTCTGAATGAGCTCTCTCCTCACACTGTGTGATGAACTGGGGTGGGGGTGGGGGAAGATTCAGGACCAGACCACATATGCTCTGCCTAGGTACACAGCACGGAGGAGCTGCTTTTCCAAAGTGACCAATTTTGGCTGGTGTTTGGCTTACAAATCACTGTAGTATTGAGTGCAGGGTTAATGAAATCTCATTATCCTTATTGTATGACTAAACAGTAGCAGAACTATGCTTAGCCTGCACTCAGTGAGGGGATCACCCTATATTTAACCCCATTCACTAAGCAAGAGGGAGGGATTCCAAGTTGCTGTGAAGCAAAGAGAGGGTGAGAGGAGGTGTTCCCTAAAGAATCCTAAACAAAATTTGACTCTCCCCTCTTCACTGTTTAGACCAAGAACTCAGCTGAGAGTCCTTGTTTTGTTCAGTGATAACTAGAACTGAAGTCACTGGTAACTAGTAGTAAGCCTTAGACAGTGCTGCAGTGAAAGAGAATGCACAGCCTGCCCTTAGGGCTGGTTTTGGGTTACAAATCATCTTAGTACTGAATTCAGGAGTAGTGAAGTATGGTCATCAATGTTGTATAGTGGGGATAGAGGGAAGCAGGACTGTGCTTAACCTGTCCCAAATGAGGGGGGTCTCCCTCAGTTGAGGGTCCCTCATTTACACCAGGCCCTCAAATGCCAGGGCCCCATGAAAGTAAAAGGGGTAGAGATAGTTGCCCCAGCTAGGAGGCTGCAAACCCTTCTCAAGGGTCCTCCCTGGACTGGATTAACCTGTTCCCCTCCTCCATTCAAAGAAAGAGGTAAATAGGCTTCATTAGGAGTCTCTTTGTTGTGTTAAATATTCAGAGCTGAAATGAGTTGTGGCAGGACTATGTTTCTGCCCTGCATGCTAAGAGCTGAAAATTACTAAGGCTACGTCTATGCTGCACAGTTATTTTGGTATAAGCTATTCTGGAATACTTATTTCGAAATAGCTCATTTTGAAATAGAACGTCTGCACAGCAGGGAAGCCTCAAAATTAGTCCGAGACAGGCTTCCCTAATGTAGACGTGCTATCTTGATTTAGAGCCCCAGGAGGAATAACTTAGAATGGTCCTGGTGAGGGGCTATTTCGAAATAGAAAGTGGAGCGTCTACACGCGCCTTATTTCGAAATAGCTGTTTCGGAATAGGTGTTATTCTTTGTAGAATGAGGTTTACAGAAGTCGGAATAAGCCGTCCATTATTTCAAAATCATGGAATTGCTGTGTAGATGCTCACATAGTTATTTCGGAATAACAGCCATTATTCTGAAATAACTTTGCTGTGTAGACACACCCTAAAAGACTGATGCACAGAGGTCACAGCATAAGACCATAAAAACGGCCATACTGGGTCAGACCAAAGGTCCATCTAGCCCAGTATCCTGTCTGCCAATAGTGGCCAATGCCAGATGCCACAGAGGGCATAAACACAACCGGTAATCATCTTGTGATCCCTCTCCTGTCATCCATTTCCAGACAAACAGAGGCTAGGGACACCATTTTTACCCATCCTGGCTAATAGCCATTGATGGACCTAACTTTCATTAATTTATCTAGGTCTTTTTTGAACCCTGTTAAAGTCCTAGTCTTCACAACATCCTCTAGCAAGGAGTTCCATAGGTTGACTGTGTGCTGCATGAAGAAAAACCTCCTTTTGATTGTTTTAAACCTTCTGCCTATTAATTTCATTTGGTGAACCCTAGTTTTTATATTATGGGAACAAGTAAATAACTTTTCCTTATTCACTTTTTCCACACCAGTCATGATTTTATAGACTTCTATCA
The DNA here is from genome assembly GCA_019425775.1 of Rafetus swinhoei. NCBI lineage: Eukaryota > Metazoa > Chordata > Testudines > Trionychidae > Rafetus > Rafetus swinhoei. The sequence continues at coordinate 122,713,894 of CM033446.1, read as the reverse complement.
TATCCCCCTTAGTCTCTTATTTTCTAAGCTGAAAAGTCCAAGTCTTTTTAATCTCTCTTCATATGGGAACCATTCCAAACCCCTAAACATTTTTGTTGCTCTTTTCTGAACCTTTTCCAATGCCAATATATCTTTTCTGAGAAGAGGCGACCACGTCTGTATGCAGTATTCAAGATGTGGGCATACCATGGTTTTATATAGAGGCAATAAGATAGTCTCTGTCTTATTCTCTATCCCTTTTTTAATAATTCCTAACATTCTGTTTGCTTTTTTGACAGCTGCTGCACACTGCGTGGATGTTTTCAGAGAACTATCCACAATGACTCCAAGATCTCTCTCTTGAGTAGTTGTAGCTAAATTAGTCCCCATCATTTTGTATGTATAGTTGGGATTATTTTTCCAATGTCTATAACTTTACATTTATCAACATTAAATTTCATTTGCCATTTTGTTGCACAATCACTTAGTTCGGTGAGATCTTTTTGAAGCTCTTCACAGTCTGCTTTGGTCTTAACTATCTTGAGCAGTTTAGTATCATCTGCAAAGTTTGCCACCTCACTGTTTACCCCTTTCTCCAGATCATTTATAAATAGGCGAGCCAGTCCTGAGCTGTGGTGTGAGTAGGGTGTCTCTTTACTCCGCCTCCTCAGGGTGAGAGGTGAACTCTGCAGATGCACCTCTGAACTTTGGGTCTGCGCTGACCTAAGACTGCAACTGTGAGTGGGACACAGAGAAGGCTCTGGCATATCTAAGGGACTTTTGGGTTGCTGGACTTAGGAATCTGAGAGAAAAAGCACACTGCCCAACCTACTTGAGGGTGGCTCCTTTACTCATGGTTTATGTTTATGAACCCTGTTTGTGGTGTTTTCCCAAATTAACACCAGGTTACGTCCCTCCTTTTATTAAAAATTTCTTTTCTACACTCAGGGTGCATCTACACAACAGGGCTTAAGTCTCAATAAGCTACACAAATTGAGCTATGTCAGTTGTGTAGCTTATTTCGAAATTGGGAGCATTTACACAGCACTTATTTCAAACTGGATCACTCTTCCTCTGATGTCCCTTACTTCTCATACAATGAGGGTTACAGGAGTCGGAGTCAGAAGTCCGCCAGCTTGACATTATTTCAACACACAGTTTTTGAGAGATGGATGTAATATACATCACTGAATCAACTCTCCTGTAGTCCCTCAGTACATAGTAGCAGACAGAGAGAAGCTGCTGTGTCTAGCCACAGCCCAAGGAAGCATGTGCTGTGACCTATTGCCCTACAAATACAGCAAACAAAGCCTGCAATTTGCTAGACTGTGTTTTTTAGCTGGGTGTCTTCACTTTTTTTTTTTTTTTTTTGCTTGTAACAATTGCTACTTTTATTCAGCATCACTTAACCTATGCCCTATTGTTACTGCATGGCTACGTCTAGACTGGCATGATTTTCCGCAAATGCTTTTAACGGAAAAGTTTTCCGTTAAAAGCATTTGCGGAAAAGAGCGTCTAAATTGACACGGATGCTTTTCTGCAAAAGCACTTTTTGCGGAAAAGCGTCCGTGCCAATCTAGATGCGGTTTTAAGAAAGCCCGATCGCCATTTTCGATCGGGCTTTTTACAAAACAATACTGCGTTATCTACACTGGCCCTCTTGCGCAAAAGCATTTGCGCAAGAGGGCTTTTGCCCGAACGGGAGCAGCATAGTATTTCCGCAAGAACACTGACAATCTTACATGAGATCGTCAGTGTTCTTGTGGAAATTCAAGCAGCCAGTGTAGACAGCTGGCAAGTTTTTCCGGAAAAGCGGCTGATTTTCCGGAAAAACTGGCCAGTCTAGACACAGCCCATGTGTTGCGAACAGGAACTGCTAACAGGGAGTTTGGAGAGGGAGTTTAGAGGGGGAGGTTAGAGGGCACTAGTGACTTCTGGCCTTCTTTAAAACATAACTCTTATAATAATCTATATTCCAGAGGTTTAAAAAGAATCCCAGTTTATACTTAAATTTATTCATTAGAAAAATGGAGACAGAAGCCCAGCAGCAGAGTGGGGGCTATCCTGTTTATTGCGCGAGTGTAACATGTATGATTACCTGCCCTGTGGGCGGCTTGAGTATGTGTGCACCCGTTGCAGGAGCTCCTGACCCTCAGAGACCGAGTTCGGGCTTTGGAGGCCAGGGTGGCTGAACTGGAGGAGCTAAGGGAGGTAGAGAGATATGTGGATGAGACTTTCTGGGACACTGTAGTACTGTCCCACCTCCAGTCTGAGAGCCCCAGTACTCTTAAGGAGGATGAAAGTCTCAAGGGAACAGAGCATTCAATGGGAGCAGAGGAAACCATCCCGTAGTTGGGACCCTCCTCCCAGAGGATGTTGCGGTATCCTCTCGCACTGAGGATACCTCTGAGGGGAGGAATGCCAGTTCGGAAGAGGCAGGTGTTAGTAGTGGGTGATTCGATCGTTAGAAACATAGATAGTTGGGTTTGTGATGACCGGGAGAACCGTATGGTCACTTGCCTGCCTGGTGTGAAGGTTGCGGATCTCTCGAGGCATCTAGATAGACTTATGTGTAGTGCTGGGGAGGAGCCGGTGGTCGTGGTACATGTAGGTACCAATGACGTAAGGAAGGGTAGGAGAGATGTCCTGGAGGCCAAATTTAGGCTGCTAGGAAAGAGACTGAAATCCAGGACATCTATGGTGGCATTCTCGGAAATGCTTCCAGTTCCACGTGCAGGGCCAGGTAGGCAGGCAGAGATTCAGAATCTCAATGCGTGGATGAGACGATGGTGTAGGGAAGAGGGGTTTGGATTTATTAGGAACTGGGGACACTTTTGGGAGAGGGGGAGCCTATACAGGAAGGATGGGCTCCACCTAAACCAGGGTGGAACCAGACTGCTGGCACTAAACATTAAAAGGCCGTAGAGCAGTTTTTAAACTGAGAGATGGGGAAAGCCGATTGGTGTGGAGATGCGTAAATCGGAGGGAGACTTCTCTTAGAGGAGAATCCATTGATAGAGATTCTCTAAGCTGTAGTCGGAAAGAGAGGAGGGGAGGGCAAACCATGGGCCAGAGCAGACAAACAATCGCGTACAAAGGAATCCAATGCATCAGGAAGGGCAGACAAATAAGCAGTGGCAAATTTTTAAAGTGCTTCTACACAAATGCTAGAGTCTGACTAATAAGATGGGTGAACTAGAGTACCTAGTATTAAATGAGGAGATTGACATAATAGGCATCACTGAAACCTGGTGGAACGAGGAAAATCTGTGGGACACAATCATACCGGGATATAAAATATATCGAAAGGATAGAGCAGGCCGGGTGGGTGGCGGAGTAGCACTGTATGTGAAAGATAATGTAGAATCAAATGAAATAAAAATATTAAATGAATCAACATGTTCAATAGAATCGCTATGGATAGTAATTCCATGCTCCAAAAATAAGAAATTAGCAGTAGGGATATATTACCGACCACCTGACCAGGACAGGGATACTGACATTGAAATGCTGAGGGAGATTAGAGAGGCTACCAAAACAAAGAACTCTATAATAATGGGGATTTTAATTACCCCATATTGACTGGATACATGTCACCTCAGGAAGAGAAGCGGAGATAAAATTTCTCAATGGCTTAAATGACTGCTTCTTGGAGCAGCTGGTGCAGGAACCCACAAGGGAGAGGCAATTCTCGATTTAGTCCTGAGTGGAGCGCAGGATCAGGTCCAGGAAATAACCGTTACAGGACCGCTTGGGAATAGTGACCATAATATAATAACATTCAACATTCCTGTGGTGGGAAGAACACCTCAGCAGACCAGCACCCTGGCATTTAATTTCAAAAAGGGAATTACACAAAAATGAGGAGGTTAGTTAAACAGAAATTAAAAGGCACAGTGACTAGAGCCAAATCCCTGCAAGCTGCATGGAAACTTTTAAAGACACCATAATAGAGGCCCAACTTAAATGTATACCCCAAATTAAAAACATAGCAAGAGACCTAAAAAGAGTCACCGTGGCTTAACCACCATGTAAAAGAAGCAGTGAGAGACAAAAGGTATCTTTTAAGAAGTGGAAGTCCGATCCTAGTGAGATAAATAGAAAGGAACATAAACACTGTCAAATCAAGTGTAAAATGTAATAAGAAAAGCAAAAAGATTTTGAGGAACAGCTAGCCAAAAACTCAAAAGAAATAACAAAATGTTTTTAAGTACATTAGAAGCAGGAAGCCTGCTAAAAAACCTGTGGGTCCCCTAGACGATCGAACTATAAAAGGCGCAATCAAGGACGATAAAGCCATTGCGGAGAAACTCAATGATTTCTTTGCTTCAGTCTTCATGGCTCAGGACGTTGGGGAGATTCCCAAATCTGCACCGTCCTTTGTGGGTAATGAATCTGAGGAACTGTCCCGGATTGAAGTGTCATTACAGGAGGTTTTGGAACAAATAGAAAAACTTAATGTTAACAAATCTCCGGGATGGCATTCATCCAAGGGTTCTAAAAGAACTCAAATGGGAAATTGCTGAACTATTATCTGTGGTTTGTAACCTATCCCTTAAATCGGCTTCCGTACCTAATGACTGGAAGGTAGCCAATGTGACACCAATATTTAAAAAGGGCTCTAGAGGCGATCCGGGCAATTACAGACCGGTAAGTCTAACTACCGGGCAAATTAGTCGAAACAATAGTAAAGAATAAAATTGTGAAGCATGTAGAAGAACATAATTTGTTGGACAAAAGTCAACATGGGTTCTGTAAAGGGAAATCCTGTCTTACTAATCTATTAGAGTTCTTTGAAGGGATTAACAAACATGCGGACAAGGGGATCCAGTAGATATAGTATACTTAGATTTCAGAAAGCCTTTGACAAGGTCCCTCACCAAAGGCTCTTGTGTAAATTACATGGCCATGGGATAAGAGGAAGGTCCTTTCTTGGATTGAGAACTGGTTAAAAGACAGGAAACAAAGGGTAGGAATAAATGGTAAATTTTCAGAATGGAGAGGGGTAACTAGTGGTGTCCCCAAGGGTCAGTCCTAGGACCAATCCTGTTCAACTTATTCATAAATGATCTGGAGAAAGGGGTAAGCAGTGAGGTGGTAAAGTTTGCGGATGATACCAAACTGTTTAGGATAGTCAAGACAGAAGCAGACTGTAAGGGACTCCAAGAAGATCTCACCAAACTGAGTGATTGGGCAACAAAATGGCAAATGAAATTTAATGTGGATAAGTGTAAAGTAATGCACATCGGAAAAATAACCCCAGCTATCGTACAGTATGATGGGGGCTAATTTACGACAAATCAGGAAAGAGATCTTGGAGTTATCGTGGACAGTTCTCTGAAAACTTCCACACAGTGTGCAGCGGCGGTCAAAAAGGCAAATAGGATGCTAGGTATTATTAAGAAAGGGATAGAAAATAAGACACAGAATATCTTACTGCCCCTGTATAAAACTATGGTACACCCACATCTTGAATACTGTGTACAGATGTGGTCTCTTCACCTCAAAAAAGATATTTTGGCCTTGGAAAGGGTTCAGAAAAGGGCAACTAAAATGATTAGGGGTTTGGAACGGGTCCCATATGAGGAGAGGTTAAAGCGACTGGGACTTTTCAGTTTAGAAAAGAGGAGACTGAGGGGATATGATAGAGGTGTATAAAATCATGAGTGGTGTGGAGAGGGCGGATAAAGAAAAGTTATTTATTAGTTCCTAAATAGAAGAACTAGAGGACACCAAATGAAATTAATGGGTAGCAGGTTTAAAACTAATAAAAGAAAGTTCTTCTTCACACAGCGTGTAGTCAGCATGTGGAACTCCTTGCCAGAGGAGGCTGTGAAGGCTAGGAATATAACAGAGTTTAAAGAGAAGCTAGATAATTTCATGGAGGTTAGGTCCATAAAAGGCTATTAGCCAGGGGATAAAATGGTGTCCTTGGCCTCTGTTTGACAGAGGCTGGAGAGGGATGGCAGGAGACAAATCGCTTGATCATTGTCTTCGGTCCACCCCCTCTGGGGCACCTGGTGCTGGCCACTGTCGGCAGACAGGATACTGGGCTAGATGGACCTTTGGTCTGACCCGGTACGGCCGTTCTTATGTTCTTATGTTTTTCTTTTATTAGAAATCAACTCAGTGCTGTGTTTAAATGGAAGGTTGTGTTTACCTCTCCAGGTCATTTAATAAGCTGTAATGTGTTTTTGAGTCTTTTGTATTCTTTAGAGAGACAAATGAACCTTATCTTTTCTCTGAACTGTCTATGAGATAGCTGGACACCATAGAACACACAGCTCGGGGAAAATTTGGGACTGAGATTTTATTGGATCACCTTGCTGCTTGTAATCAAGGCTGGTGGAAACCAGTGTGCTGACAGGTGGCTAGGGTCAGAGCTGCTGACCCAGGGCTGTCTAGCACATAGATAGTCAAGGTGTGACCTGCATATTTGTTGTGGACTGTGAACATTCCAGGCAAGGAGTTACGGTAGCAAAGCATTGTGAGGCAGTCAGGGATACAGTGTGATAAGAAGTGACACCCTAGAACCATAACACAGATGTTTTTACCTAAAAGTGGGTCTAGTACCAGACTGCAGCTGTGACAGGCAGAAGGGACTAATTTCAAACCAAGACCCTCTAGCCTCGCCAGAAGGTTATTAAAAAAGGTGCCAATCACACATGATCTTTGGTACCAATCGCACATAGGTCTTTCTGTTCAAGGAGTGTATCCGTACACTACTGCAGTGCATTCCCCAGAAATGATGTGGGAGGGCTTTACCCGACAGCTGTGGAAAACAGGAAAAACTGCTGCATTCCCAGTGTGTGTGGCCAAAAAGGGAGGCACAAGAAATGTTTGGTTTCCCTGGCTGTGAGGACAATGACTGGAAAATCTAAAGACGTAGCAGAGATGTTGAAAAGGAGAGTGCATGTTGCCGGCATACAAGAGTCAGAATGGAAGGGATGAAATCTATAAACATTGCAGCGTTCCATTATCACAGCTGAGGGACAAGGGGGACTAGAGGAGGAATAACTTCAGCAGGAATGCCTATGGGATATGGCAGTGAACATGAAAAGTAAGGGAGAGTGTCTGATGCCAGTTAGAATCACGCTGGGCAGAGAAGAAATGTTTCATGTGGCACATGCTGCAGGGCGGTTGTATGATTTGGGGAGCAGGAGGAATTCCAGCTGGTGCTGCACTGAATGATAAGTGAAGCACTGCTGTCTGAGTACTTGATTGCCAGAACCACTCTCAGCGGATGTGGGAGTTTGCAGGGAAGGACTCAATGATTGGCACCAAGGATGATCACCACAGATAGCCCGATCATCAGCAATAGGTACTTTGTCAAGAAGGAGCACTTAATTATAGACAAGAGCAGTGCCAATGTGCCCCAGACTACCTCCTGACAAGAGGAAGAGAGATCTTTAAAGAAATCCTATACAGTGATCCCAGGAGGGAAGATTGCAGAGCAAGACAGGCTGATGCATATATCCATTACAAACGTGCTACTGGGTTTAATTAGGAGATCACATGCTATTTCTCAAACCACACAGGCTACATCTACACTACGAGTTTTCTCGGCAAAAAATATGCTAATGAGAGACTCATTTGCATGAGTTGCGATCTTATTTGCATAATCCGTTTTTGAGCTGGGGTTTTTGCGCAAAAACAAGCAGTGTGGACATTTTCTTTTTGCGCAAAAAACCCCCCTTTTCCACAAGATCCGAAAATATGCAAATGAGATCACGACTCATACAAATGAGTCCCCCCGTTAGCATATTTTTTGCCGAGAAAACTCGTAGTGTAGACGTAGCCATAATGTGTAAGTCATTCAGTACTATTATTACTCCTCGGAGAATTCTGAGACACTGTGCACATGCAGAATTCATGTCCCACCCCAGAATTTCTTTGTTTCCCCCTCAGAAAAAGATGAGGAAGCAAAGAGAAAATGTGCAGGGGCGGGTGTGTGGGTCTAGGGATGCCCATGGGCAAGGCGAGGCATGGGGCATGCGGGGTCCTATATCATGCCCCTCCCCTCTTTTTGTGAATGCAGAGCCGTCCAGCTGAAGGAGAATGCTGCTCCATTTCACTGACTCTACAGCTGGATGCTACCGCCTGGGTCCTAGTGCCAGTCCCCTTCTGAGTACTGGGAGCCAGCCTGTTTTCTGTACCACAGTGAGCGCCCGCTGGGTGGGGCAGGGTAAGGGGGTGGGAGGTAATGGAGAAGGGGTAGAGAGGAAAGAAAGAGGTGGGATGGGGAGGGGGATGTGGGAGTGAGGTGAGGTGGATGGGGCAGGGGGCAACGGGGAGAGGATAGGGGCGGGGCAATAGGGGGATGGAATGGGGAAGAGAAGAGAAGAATTGTGGGGGGAAGCTTGTGCCCCGCACGCAGTGTCCCCTTGGTGGCGGCAGCAGCAGCAGCTGGGACTAACTCACTAAGGAAGCCCTTTGAACCTCCATCCCGATGAGCACCTGGACCCCCAACAAGCCCCTCCCCCCCAGCCTTCCACCCCACTGAGCCTCACCCAGCTGATCCCAAACCTCCAGCTACCAGAACCCTATGCTGAGCCCACCACATCCAGACCCCCTCTGCTAAGCCCCATCCTACCATACCCAGACTCCGCAGATGAGACCCAGCCACCTTCATCTGGACCCCTCTTCAGCATCCCATTGCCACCGCAGCTGGAACCCCCATCAAGCTCCTGTGTGTCCAGCTCTTCTACTGAGCTGCCCAGGACTCTCGTACCCTCACCCAGCTCCCCCACACTAAGCCCCTCCACACTAGGACCCTGCTGGGCTGAGCCTGCCAGCCCACACCTGGTGTGCCAGGGGAAGGGGCACAGGGCCCTGGGGTGTTTCTGGGGCAGGCCTGGCCCTTGTGCTATGTCAGGGTCGGGTGCAGCCTCACCACCGAGTCCCTATCCTGAGAAGGGGGGCGGGGTCCAGCAGGGTGATCTCCCACTTCCAGTGGCCTGTGCTCCCCACTGCCAGGCTGGAGCCTCGATTATTTATAGACAAATAAAATTTGCAAAATTTTGCAGAATTTTAATACTGTGCACTGAATTTTTTGGGGGGAGAGAGGAGCACAATTCCCTCAGGATTAGATTATCTATTTACACATGCACCGAAGGAGCATACACCGTAAGTAGCAGCCATGTCCAAAAGCTCCCAGCTGTGAAGGCACTCACATAATTTAAACATCACATCAATGCTACACTGACAACAAATGCCCTAAATAAAAATAACTCTGCTGGTAAATGGCTATGGCCCCCAAGGTTCTGTCGTCCGATCCAGCCTAACCTCCATAGGTTCGACAGGTCTCCACTTACCTGCCTGGTGCTATTCCTGCTGACTTAGTTGGTGCCAATCAGGACTTAAACAGCTCTGATTTAACTGCACTAACGAGAGTGGATCAGAGCAATATCACAGCGGCTTTTATACAGGCTTGATTTTTTTCCCCATTGCTAAGCTGCTACCATGCTGACTTATCTGCTTTGTGTGCTCATAGTATAAATAAGCTGACATTGCCGATGGCTCATTTCCTGAGAAGGGTCCTTTTGATTTGGGACTCTCTCCTACAAAGCTGTTAACCTTCCACACATCTTCCCCCCCCCCCCCCCTCTGTTTTTGCTAAAGCTGTTGAGGAGGTGTGTTGCAGTGGAGATAAAACAAGTAAAGGACTGCTCATAGTTATTATTTTTAATTCATGGGATCTGCAACCATGCATGGTCTGGGCTCCTCTGGTTATGTATATGAGAGACAGAAACAGGAAAGATCAAGTTGTGAAATGTACATTAAAGCCCACAACTGAAGGGGAATAAAAGAGCTAAAAAGCTTAGTTGCTTCATGTATTTTCTTTTTTTAAAAAAAGCTCTCCAATACTTTCCTGCACTGCTGAGAAACTGCTTTAAATCTTTAACTCGCTATTAATAATAAAACAGCTGGGAATGGAGACAGCCTCTGAAAGGAACAACAAAAGAGGAGTCCCTTGCTATGTGTAAGAGAGACTTCAAAAATAAAAGCCAAAGTGAAGCACACTAACGAGCCAACCAATATGTGCCTGGTCCATGCAGAGGAGTTGGGGAGGGGGACAAGGGCAGCCACCAGGTAAGAGTGAAGGGGAATCTGGAGAAAGGGAAAGAGTGACAATAAAACAACATGGATGTGATCCCTAACAACAAATGGACAACGCTGAGGTGGTGGGCGAGGAGTTCAGAGAGCTCCTTGAATACCAGGAGTACCATTAGTTTCCTTTCAGGTAATTAATACTGATTTAGGCAGATTTGACAGCTTTCTGCTATGGAAACTTTGACAAATTTATGGTGGATGTCCTGAAAAAATGTTTCATTGGATCATCTGTACCATCAGCTATTCCTAAGTGCAGGAACAAAAGAATTGAGGCCTTGTTCTTACTAAGGTCAGGTCTACACTATAGGGCAGGGCTACTCAATATGTGGCCCTGGGCCGCAGGCGGCCTGTTTGTTTGTGGCCCATGATACGGTTTGGGTTTACATGGGGCTCACCATGCGGCATGCAGCTGGGAGCCAAAACAAAAAAGTAGTCAATATAATGGTCTTCTGTTGATATGCATTTTAGTAGTTAAATTCCTGGACTGTCATTGCTCATTAAAAGTGCTGTCATATGGGTGAAAATTGGGTAAATATTGCATTTTATTAATATCAGCAGAATTGACTTAAATGGGGCCTGTGTGTTGTGCATATGTTTGCATATATATGCAGCTGCACTTAAGTTGCAGCTTTCAGCATGTGCTGTGAGTAACATTTTAGCTCCCGGGGCTTCCAAAGTTGAGTAGCCCTGCTATAGGAGAAGGTCGAATTAAGATACACAACACTAGCTATGTTAATTACATAGCAGGAGTTGACATACCTTACTTCGAGTTTCCATGTGGTCTCCACAGCAGGAAGTTGGCCGGAGCAAATGCTCCCATTGTCTACCCTTACTCCTTGCAAGGAGCAAGAGTGCCAGTGCTGATGCAGGCACCCTCTGAGTTCAATTTAGCGGGTCTTTATTAGACCCGCTAAATCAAACTCCAGAAGATTGACCGTAGCAGCATCGATCTTCTGCGTAGTGAAGACATGTCCTTAGGTATACGTTCCCTTTTGTTTCAGTCATAATGTAGTAAAATCAGAGTTCCATTGTGCTTACGTGCTAAACAAACAGATTGTAAGAGGCAGTCGCTTCCCTGAAGAGCTTACAATCTTAGGCATCAATTTCCTGCTTAATGTAGAATCAGGGCCTAACCAGAACAGACAGAGAAATGGTGCTTGCTCTGAATGGTTCTCCCTCATTTACATGTCACTTGTAAGTACCAGTCAGGGGCCACGTCAGTGAGTGTTTGTTTTTGTTTTTTAATTTTTGAGGGTTTTTTTGGTTTTATTTTGTTTTTTGCTTCTCACTTGTGTGTGGCCCCCAACTCATTTTGCTGTGGGACAGCGGTCCCTGACCCAAAAAGGTCCCCCCCCCCGCCTTAGAAGTGAGACTAGGGATGTGAAAAGTCATTTTAAAAGGTTACCATGTAACCGCTAAAAATTTTGCAGGCTCTGCAGTATAAAGATTAGCTCCCAGGAAGCCACAGGGTGAAACCTGTGATGGGCGGGGAGCGTGTGTGTGTGTGGGGGGGTGGAAGCCATGGACTGCCCGCGGTGAGCCCTGCCCAGCTGAAGCAACCTCCTACCCAGAGTGCGGGAGGGAAAGGGGTAGCTGCTCCAGCCTCTACCGGTTGACTGCAACCAGTAAGTCTCAGTCATTAGGGGTGAGACAAGGGGCAAATATAGTTTCCATCCTCCCACAATAAGGCCCAATCTCACAAGCTGCGTAGGCACCTTTTCCATGGCACCATTCACTTGGCAACTTGCAAGGCTGGGCTGAAAGATGTCATGAGTTGGAATTAAACCATATGGCATCATGGGCACAGATCAAGGGAATATGATCAGGCCCAAAGTGAAGAAGGAGAATGAGACCTGCATGACTCCTAACAGTGAACAGCAGGGAGGGAAATCTCTTGTGAAATGTCTGTTCTACACTCAGGGGGGTGAGATTCGGACCGGGGCTCTAAGCGGTTGAGCACAGTCCAGTCAGAGGTGACATGGGGATATGGTGCATTAAACCAGTGTTTCTCAACCAGTAGTACATGTACCCTGAGGGGTAATTGAGAGGAGTCTGGGGGGGGGGGGGGTACGTCAACACAACTGAAATTTGGAGGAAACTGAGTTTTTGTTTTAAGTTTAACAGCGCTTGATTATTTTTGTACTTTTTACACCCAAAAATTTCATCGCCTGCCCAGCTACGATTAAGTTGTTTAAACAAATGTGCTGCAATGGTAGAAAAAAAAATTGTGTGTCTGAAAACTGTAGATACGGGGGGTACTTATAATTTTTTTAAAGGGGGCACTTATTTTTTTTTTTAAATGGGGTACTTTATAAAAAAAATGGTTGAGAAACACTGCATTAAGCCACCTTTGCATATTCCCAGACTTGGGCTGCTCTGAGGGTTGGAGCAGCACCCAGCATGATTTAAACAGCTCTCAGGGCCTGTAAAATTTATGGCAACTTCTCAGGGCCGCCCTAATGGCCACAGGGCTGTGAGTTTGCCTTCCCTCAGGTAGGCCCCCTGCACCTGAGCTCGCAAGGGGGCACTTGGATGGCAGGTGAATGGCTGTATTTCACCATGCCTGCTCTAGGGGAATCCTGCTCCAGCTATAAAAGGGGCTTTAAGGCCTCTTTACTGTGTCAGCCCTCCTATGCAGAGCACAGGGTCCAGAGTGGAGGTGAAGGCCTCCCACCGGATATAGAATTCACATGTATTGTGGTAACGACCAGCCGTGGTAGCCATGTTTTATGTGTCTATAGTGCTTAGAGATCCTGACATGGAAATGTTTTGCCACCAGCCCTGGTGGCCCACCCAAGAGGAACATGAATGAGCTATGCATTTTACAGGTAACTCGTGGTCGTCACTTGGACAGAGGCGCCCCAAGCTTTCATGGTAGACTGCAGTGACCACAGAACCTCCTGGGCCAGATCCCCCCACTGGTGTATACAACAATGGGGCTGCCCCAGCAAAGAGCTGGCTGCCTGCTGTTCTGTATGGGTATGTCAACATTGCATTCCTCCTTCGAGAGAGGAATGCAAATGCAGACAAACGAAATTGCAAATGAAGCGCGGATTTGAATTTCCCATGCTTCATTTGCATAATGGCGTCCAGCTGCTTTTATGAAATACTGTATTTCAAGAAAAAACGGGGGTTATTTCGAAAAGAAACCCTTCCTTTGAAAGAACCCTTACACCTTGAAGTTTCAGGGTTATTTCAAAGGAAGGGTTCCTTTTCTAAATAACCCTGTTTTTTCCCTCTAAATACGGTATTTTGGAAAAGCGGCCGGACGCCATTATGCAAATGAAGCACAGGAAATTCAAATTCGCACTTCATTTGCAATTTCATTTGTCTGCATTTGCATTCCTCTCTCTCAAAGGAGGAATGCAATGTAGACATACCCTATGGCTACGTCTACACTACGAGTTTTCTCGGCAAAAATATGCTAATGAGGGACTCATTTGCATGAGTTGCGATCTCATTTGCGTATTTTCTGCTAATCCGGTTTTTCGCTAGGGTTTTTGCACAAAAACAAGCAGTGTGGATGTTTCCTTTTTGTGCAAAAACCCCTTGTTCCGCAAGATCCTTATGCCCCAAAAAAGGAGGTTTACTGATCTTGCGGGAAAAGGGGTTTTTGCGCAAAAAGGAAACATCCACACTCATAAGGGATGGTTGGGCCATGGCTCTGAATAATCCATTTCAGGCCTCACAGGCCGCACCTAGCTGCCTTGTAGAAGTTTGTAGAAGGTATTGTACTTCCCTGTAGAGCTTTGCCGAGCACAAGGTATTGATCCTCTGCACCTGGGATGCCTGCTTCCCTTTCCTCATTGCTAGTGTTTCATTTTTGGCTGCCGGTTACCGTCGCATTTACATAGTCAAAACTACTCCCTTCACTGAAAATCAGTAGCCTAAAGGATAAGGCATTGGCCGTCTAAGCTGGGGAGTGTGGGTTCAAGTCCCATGTGGGGTGCTGATCTTCATTCTTCTTGATGGTATTTGGTCCTGCCGTGAGGGCAGGGGACTGGACTTGATGACCTCTCGAGGTCCCTTCCAGTTCTAGTATTCTATGATCTGTCATTGCAGTCAGTGGCCAAAGGCTTGAATGCTACAGGGTCAGATCCTTGCTGACAGTATATGGGGCACAGTCTGGTAAGGTGCTGGGCCCTCTGATACGATCCAGCAAAGCACTTAACAGTTAAGCATGCAAGTGAGTCTTATTGACATCAGCGGGGCTGCTTCTGTGCTTTAAGTCAGTTTCACTGAATCAGGCCAGAGTTTTCAGATCGAGTCATAGCAGCAGATTTCCAACACTCTTGTGGTGTAGTTTATTCACCTTGCCAATTAAATGGATACACACAGCACCTAAACACTACCTTGGCATGGGGTGCAAGCTCTGCCTCTGAGCACATGCACAGACTCTTAATGAAAATGAACTTTAGAAAATGCAGGTGTTGTAACACCTGCTTTTACTCTGTGAGGGTGTTAATACAATTAACTTCCAAACCCCTTCCAGCAGGGGAGAAAAGGATAGTGGGGCTCAAGGAACTGCTGTAGGCAACAAGTATCTCTTTTCTCCTCTGTGTCAGAATGAAGAGACAAAGCAAAGTTTCATGGGTGGTCCACAAGTGGGGAGAAATCTTTTTTTTCTTTCCATCCTCTACAAACAAGTGGTAAAGAATACGTTGCTTTCAGGAGGCAGAATGTCCTGATGGCTTTTCATTACATGTACCTTGCTGTGAGTTTACTAACCATTCTTGTGCCATTCATTAACAGGGGAAGGGAATTTTGAAAATTAGTTATTTGGTGTTCCCTAAATTCACCCCAAGTAAGGACAGCAATATCAGCCCTGTTGCTTATTTGACTACAGGCCTGCCAAATCTAAGCAGTATTTTTTGATACGTAGTAAACTAGATCAATTAAACTTCACGGAGGCTTTAAAGATTAACAAGTTTCTTTAACTGTTTTGTTAGATAACCTGCGTATTTTTATTTATTTGTTTAGTAGAGGTCTAGCTGACAGTAGAATGTCGCAGTTCTCTTTAGTTATGAGTAAGGCCCTGCGTAGATACAAAATTGGTATCCCCATCTGCAAAATTCATCCTCAGATATCCACATCTGTGGGTGCAGATACCCATGGATATAAAGCGAATATCTGCAGATTTGCAGGGTGTTAGTTATGAGGCTGTAGTGTGGCTTGGCTGTTGGGCTAGGACTTAAAAGACTGGGGGGTTCCCATGCTGGGTCTGCTATTGTTAGTTGTTTGGTTTTCGAACAAGTCACTTTTCTCTGTGCCCTGCTCTCTCTCTGTAAAACAGAGGAGCCAATGAACACTACTTGCCTCCTATGAAAAGTGCTCAGGAATGTTATCGTAGTAATTGCTCAGGTGTGCGAAGTATCTCAGGCCATGTCTACATAGGAAAAAAATTCCCTGGCAGCAAGTCACAGCACCCAAGTCAACCGACTGAGCCTGGTGCTACAGGACTATGGGTCGGAGCCCTGTAATCTGAGAGCCTGTGTTTCATCCCGAATGTCTACGCAGCTGTTTGTAGCCCCACAGCGTGAGTCTGAGTCAATTGATCTGGGCTCTAAAGGTGCATCTACACTGCACCGTTATTTTGGAATATCAGCCGTTATTCTGAAATAATAATGTGAGTGTCTACACAGCAATTCCGTTATTTTGAAATAACATCGAAATAATGGATGGCTTGTTCTGACTTCTGTAAGCCTCATTCCAGGAGGAATAACTCCTCTTCTGAAATAGCTATTTAGAAATAGGGGGTGTGTGGACACTCCACTGCTCCTATTTCAAAATAGCTCCTCCCCAGGGCCATTCTAAGTAATTTCTCCCCAGTGCTTCCTGGGGCTTTAAATCAAGGTAGAGCGTCCACATTAGGGGAGCCTGCCTCGGGCTAATTTTGAGGCTTCCCTATAGTGTAGATGTGCTATTTCGAAATAGCACATTTCAGAATATATCTTCTGGAATAGCTTATTCTGAAATAAGCACGCAGGGTAGACGTACCCTAAGACTCCTTATTGTGTTAGATGTACCTTAGTATCCCTGTCTGGTGAGAAGCAACTTAAGATTTTTGTTGACTACAAGACAAGGGTTCCAGTTTAGGTTTTATCTGAAAGCTTGGTGTGAGTTTCAGGCGCTCACACAGAACTGGTTGCTGAAGACAAAGTCAACAACAAAATGCCGACCCTTTTTTGTTACGTGTATTTAGCAAAGGAGAACATAACTGCCGTTGCGGCTGGCTTTGTTAAATCGGTCTGTACTTGTACTAAAAAGCTGCAGCCAATGCTTTCCCCCATACAACCAAGATGCAGTGAGCGGTGGACAGGAAAGGCACTCCAGCCTATTGCTGGGCAAACAATGGATTGTTTGCTTCACTGGCAACTTCAAAAAGTAAAACAAAAAAAATTGTTTTCAGCTGGACCAAAAAGAAAACGGATTTCTTTATTGAAATTAATGTAGCTGTTAAAGAAACAATCATTTTTAGTTCAATGAAACATTTGTACCCTAGTGTTTCATTTGGATTTTGAGCATTTTTAAATATCTTTGATCCCTGTCTCAGACATGGCCCCTAGATGCTGCTGAAACACAAAAAGTAATGATTATACAGTATCTCTTACAGCCAAGACAACATGTAGATCTACACACACCAGGCAGAAACACACAGAGAGAAGACAAACAAATACAAGAGGGCTCAATTTCCTCCCTTCCTGGCACCTGGTGAGGTCACTCCCCCTGCACACAGTGGCTGTAAAAGGCTACCATTGCGGTTCAATAGTTGTTCACACTGACTTTGCACCAACAGGTGTGACTAGTGACTACACAGTGTGCAAAGCAGTGGTGAATCTGAGCTCTAGATGGCTTTATTATGTCTTTTGACTATCTTGGCTAGGAATTAGTGGTGGAACACCTGTACCACAGTCACCACCATTAAATAAAATCCAATTTAGAAAATGTTAGGCCTGTGCTCCTTATGCAACTAGTCCAGTCAATGCCATTATACAGAGTTTACAGGACTATGCCCATGCATAGATTTGTAGGGCCTGATTCTCATTTAAACAAAGGCCCCATCAGTCATAGATTCCACAGTCAGAAAGGGACCACTGTGACCATCTGGTCTGACTTCTTATATAACACGGGCCATGGAACAGCCCCAAAATAATTCCTAGAGCCGAACTTTAAGACAAACATCCACTCCTGATTTTAAAATTGCCAGTGAGGGAGAATCTACCCTGATGACTCTATGGTAAATGGTTCCATTGGTTAATTACAATCACTGTTTAAAAATGTACACCTTATTTCCCAGCTGAATGTGCTTAGCTTCAGCTTGCAGACAGAGGATTTTATCACTTTCTCAGCTACATTGAAGAGACTCTTACTAAATGCATGCAGACTTACCCGGCATAGGCCAGGCCCTTCAAGAGAGAGGGCTGGGGACTCAAGGTGGGGCCTTGGGGCACTGGAGGTATGCAGGAAGCTGGGTGGAGGGGTGTAAGAGTGAGGGTTGGGAGGTGAGGTGGAGGGGTCCATCTGGCATAGGCCTTTTCTCTCTCTTCAGCCCCCTCTGGCCACCACAGGTTTTTTTCTCTCCCCCCCGCCCCAGGCCTCCACAGCTGCTAGGGGCCTTTTTTTCTTTCTACCCTTTTGGGGAAAGGGTTTGGGGCAGGGAGGCTACTTACTTAGGGTACGTCTACACAGCAGAGCTAAAGTCGAATTAAGCTGCGCAACTTCAGTGTTGTATATTGGGTTGTAGATATAGATCTTGTTGTTATAGTAAGTGAGTAGGTCACTGGGGTCAGCCCAGCTAGTCTGGGCTTATTCTAATTAGTTCTGTGCTATGCAATAAAATGGACACTTGCAACTACTCCAGCTCTCTGCATTTCCACTGATTTCTTCCTATACTGTAAAACTCCCCACGACATAACAAGTGGCGACGAGGATGGGATGCCTGTGCTGCCAGCAACAAAAGAAGTAGAAGTCGATGTAAGAAAACAAACTTTTTTTTGGCTGTTCTGGAAGGGGGGGTAAGAACTGACTGCTACACTGTGCAAACTGAAACTAAGATCAAGGAGCCCAGAGACTGAAAAAGGAAAAAAAAAAGGGGGGAGTGCAACAGCCATGGCTACACTTACAGGGCCACTGGGCCCTTTTGAGGAGACTATAGAGCAATGGCACGTATATACTGAGCGTTTTGAACTTTTTGTTATTGCAAATGACATTAAAGAAGAAAAGAAGGTTCCAATATTTTTAAGTGTTGTAGGGGCTAAGACCTACTCTCTGCTACGCAGTTTGTTGCTCCCTGTTAAGCCAGAGACCAAATCTTACAGTGACATTGTGGAAACCCTGAGGTCACATTATGCTCCAAAACCATTGGTAATTGCAGAAAGGTATAGGTTCCATAACAGAGACCAAAAAGAAAGTGAAACAATTGTACAATTTGTAGCCAATTTGAAAAAGCTTGCTGAACACTGTGAATTTAAGGAGATGTTAAATGATGCCATACGTGACAGGTTAGTGTGTGGCCTGCACAGTGAAGCTATACGGAGGCGTCTGTTAACAGAAGCTCAGCTCACCCTACAGAAGGCCATTGATATTGCGGTCTCCATGGAACTGGCCACACAGGAGGCGCAATACCTTAGTGCACCCCCTGGGGTGCATAAAATGTCCCAAGAACCTACTCACAAAACATTGGGGAGCCAGGAATGTTACCGCTGTGGTAAGACAGGTCACCATGCATCAGAATGCTGGTGTAAGAACCTAGTGTGTCGACAGTGTGGAAAAAAAGGACACATTGAGCGTGCCTTCAAACAAAAGAAAAAGAGGCCTGTGGTCTGTCAGAACAAAAAGGAAAATCGGCATACAATCGAGCAGATGCCTGATGATCAAAGTGACACCCTGTCTGAAGAAGAAGTGCCATGCTATGTTTTGTCTTTGGAAGGGGGCTCCCATGAATACTGGGTAACCCCACTGTTGGATGGCAAACCGGTATGCATGGAAGTGGACACTGGTGCAGCAGTTTCATTGGTCTCAGACACAGTGTATAAGGAAAAGTTGAAGCATCTTCCACTTAAGGCAACAAAGATCATTCTGAAGACATATACAGGAGAAGCAGTACCCCTATTGGGCACTACTGATGTTAAAGTGGAACTAAATGGACAGACTGAAGAATTACCACTGTTTGTGGTGAAAGGCCATTACCCAGCCTTAATGGGGAGATCATGGCTTAGGAAGATCCCACTGGACTGGGCAGAAGTGCACCGGATGACTAAAGAAGAAACAGGTCTGACTGATATATTAAAGAAACACATGCTGTTTTTGGAGAGGATCTGGGAAGTATGAGGGGAATCACCATGAAACTGAACATTAAACCTGGTAGCCAACCAAAATATCTGAAGGCCAGAACTGTGCCATATGCTATCAGGCCAAAAGTTGAAGCAGACCTGGAGCGCCTAGTCAAAAATGGAGTCCTAATACCAGTTACCCATAGTCCTTGGGCAACTCCAATAGTTCCAACATTGAAGAGAAGGCAAGAGCTTGTATTTCTTGCCAGGGTGTGAGGAATGCACCTCAATTGGCACCTCTACACCCATGGGACTGGCCTGAAAAACCATGGCAACGTATTCATGTTGATTTTGCTGGCCCATTTGAAGGTAGCATGTTATTGGTGGTGGTAGATGCTCATTCCAAATGGCCAGAAGTCTGTATAATGCCTTCCACTACTGCTGAGAGTACTATCCAAAAATTACGGGGAATCTTCTGTCATTTGGATATTCCTGAACAACTTGTGAGTGACAACGGTCCACAGTTTGTCTCTCAGGAGTTTGGAATTTTTATGAAAGCAAACGGGATCCATCACATCACTTCAGCACCCTATCACCCAGCCACAAATGGATTGGCTGAAAGGTTTGTCCAGACAATGAAACAAGCTTTGAAATCGGTTAGAGGACATTCACTCGTACAAAAGAGTCTGGACACCTTCTTACTATCCTACAGAAACACTCCTCATGCTACAACCAAAGTGTCCCCGGCTTTTCTAATGATGGGACGTCAGCTGCGTACTTGCTTTGATTTGCTGAAACCTTCAGAACCGCGACAAATTGTGCAATGTCAGCAGCAAGGTCAAGTCATCAGGCGTGCATCCAGAGCAAAAGATCGAACCTTTAGTCCTGGACAGCCAGTTTTGGCTCGGAACTATGCTCCTGGAGCTAAATGGGTCCCTGCCACTATTATTGCTCAAACAGGACCTGTTTCCTATACTGTCCGGACTGCAAAGGATCTCATCTGGTGGCGGCATGTAGATCAGTTATTGACAGGTTATTCCTGCCCCCAAGGCACATCTCCAGTTGAGTTGCCCGTCCTTCCCACTGCTGGTGAGCTACCGTGTCAAGAATCGCCTGCTCCTGACTCTCCTCCTCCGTCACCACCAGCGGCAAACAATAAACCCCTCCCTGAGCAGGCGGATCCAACAGCCTCACCTGTTCACACTTCAAGTTCCCAGCCCCGTGTCAGGCCTGCACCCATAACACCTTCGGGTGCAAGAATGCCAGATGTCCGCCGTAATCCACCCAGAGAAAGGAGGCTTCCTCAACAGCTGGACCTTTAGTTGAGATTAACTCACAGATGGGGCAAAATAATCCCCAGGGTTAGCTGGGAACTTGAGGTGGTCTACCCTCATTTCATAGTTAGTTTTTGTTTTCTTAAAGGGGCGTTTTTATTAAGGGGGGAGGAATAACTTGTTATGTCGTGGGGAGTTTCACAGTATAGGAAGAAATCAGTGGAAATGCAGAGAGCTGGAGTAGTTGCAAGTGTCCATTTATTGCATAGCACAGAACTAACTAGAATAAGCCCAGACTAGCTGGGCTGACCCCAGTGACCTACTCAGTTACTATAACAACAAGATCTATATCTACAACCCAATATACAACATTCAGCTATGTCAATTGCATAGCTTAAGTCGAAATAGCTTATATCAACTTTTGGCGCTGTCTCCACTGCAGGAAGTCGAAGGAAGAACATTCTTCCTTCAACTTCCCTTACTCCTCATGAAATGAGGGTTACCATGAGTTGGCGTAAGAAGTCCTCCAGTTTGACATTATTTTGCAAAAACGGCTTGTGTAGATGCACACTATGTTATTTCAGAATAACCCCGCTAAGGGTACGTCTACACAGCAGCATTATTTCAGAATAACTGACGTTATTCCAGAATAACATAGACACACTGGTGCCAAATACAAAGATAAAATAACCTCTCCACTCCTACGCAAGATTCCCATTCATGCATCCAAGAATCATATAACCCAGGGGTGGGCAAAAGGGCCTCTGTGGGCCGGATCCAGCCCGCCAAGCAGGTTGATACAGCCTGCAGAGGTCCCACCACTCCCCTGCCCCCAGGCCTAGGGATGGTGGAGCGTGCAGCACTTAGAGTCAACTCCGGCAGTTGACTCTAAGCACCATGCGCTGGAGGGCAGGGAGCAATAGACTTCATGTTCCCCCCACCCCCAGGCCAATCAGGGCCTGGGGGTGGGGCTAAGTGCGCAAAGTCTCCTCCCGCCCTGCAAGGGGCTCAGCATTTACAATCAACCACCAGCTGCTGCTCGGTTGGCGGGGGGACTAAGTATGGTGCTCCCTTGTGGGGTGGGGGCAGACTTTGCATGCTCCCCCCATCCCCAGGCCCTGATTGACCTGGGGGCAAGAGGGGAGCGCATAAAGTCCCCTCCCACCACCAGGTGGGTGCAGGCGCCTAGAGGGAGTCCCCAGCTGTTCAGAACAGCTGGTGGTTCTTGGGGGAGGCGGGGGCAAAGACTTCATGTGCTCCCCCACCCACAAGCCAATCAGGGTCTGTGGGCAGGGAAGCATGGAAGTATCCTAGCCCCACCCCTTCCGGGGAGGCCTGGAGGTGGCCCCCAGTCAAAAATTATTGCCCACCCCTTTGGTCACAGCATCATACAGGGAGCTCCCATTCAGTTGCTTATGTACCATGGCCCCCACATCCTTTAAGCTACTGCTTCCCAGGTTAGAGTCCCCATTATCCTAGATATATGCATTTTGCCATATTAAATCAGACTGCTCATGCTCAGCTCAGCAAGTGATCCAGATCTCAATGTATCAGTGACTTGTCCTCCCCACTCCCACAATTGCTGGGTCATCTGCTGACTTTGGCAGTGGTGATTTTATGTTTTCTTCCAAGTCATTAATAAAAATGTTAAATTGTGTAGGGCTAAGATCTGACCCCATGCAGAACCTCACTAGCAATACACATGTTCTCTGATGAGCGCCCATTTACAGTTACATTTTGAGACCTCTCACTTCACCAGTTTTTAATTCATTTAACATGTGCCATGTCAATTTTAGATTGTTCTAGATTTGTGATCAAAATGTTATGCCATGCCAAGTCAAATGGCTTACAGAAGTTTAAATATATTACATCAGCACTATCAAAAAAGGCATGAAGTTAGTTTGACAAGATCTGTTTCCATAAACCATGCTGATAAGCATTAATTATATTACCCTCGTTTAATTCTTTATTAGGACTCCCATATCAGTTGAGCTATTATCTTGCTTTTGATCAATGTCGGATTGATAGGCTTATAATTACACAGCTCATCTTGTTTACCCTCTTAAAATATCGGTACAACATTAGCGTTCTTCTAGTCTCCTGAAGAATCCCCAGTATTCCCAGATTTATTGAAAATCAACATTAACAGACCCACATGTTCCCCTCCCAGATCTTTGAAAACTCATGGATGCACATGATCTGGACTTTCACTTCTAACTTTAGTAGCTGCTCTTCAGAAAACATCTCTCTGTAATACTAGTGAAATGGACAGATTGTTATCATATGATCTGACCATATCTTTATTTTTCTCATAGACAAAATAGAAATATTTCACACTTCCGCCTTTTCTGTGTTACCGATAATTCTACCACTTCCATCTACTAATGGATCACTATTATGATTCTTTTTATCTTTAAAATACTTTTTAAAAAATATAACCAACTCCTTCTCATACTTAACTCTGGTGGGCATAGATTTTTAATTTTGTATCACTTTGGTCTCCTTTCAAATTTCTACATTTTCTAGCTTCTGATTTATAATCATTACTATTAATTTTCCTTTTCCCCATTTTTATCCCTCCCTCGCTATATTCATGGGTCTTAAAATGGATGTACATTTTAACATATAGGCCTATTACCTTTAAAGATCACTATACCTGATTTCCCCAAAGAGTTTCAGTAACCCCTGAAAACTCCCCCATTCTGCTAATGCTAAATCATATATGTATAGATCTATTGGGGCCAATGCTGAGGGCCTCATACAGTTTTTACTTAGTCCATTCACAGATACACCATTGACCTCAGAGTGACTTAGAAAGTATTTTGCCAAAGTAATGAATAAGTAAGAGCCTCGGGAACTGAACTACCGATCTCTATAGAAACACTTGCATGAGCAGAGAGTAGTAATAGTTTGTAGGCTCAGTTTCCTCCACTCTAAAGAAATAAGATAACGATTAACTACTAATCAGTGTTAGCTTTAAAACATATTTTAAAATTATGGATTTTTCCCTATGCGTGTGTGCATGCGTGTGCACGTGTGTAAATGTAACCGAGTTGCAGACAAACACCAATGCTAGGAAATGTGCACTATTTAGCAGTGAGTTTCAGGTATTGCTACCCAACCCTGGCATAACTTCTATGTGTAGCTGAGAACAATTTTCTGCAATGAAACACAAGCGTGTGATGTGCAGCAGAGGAAGTCAATGGAGCTATGATTACTTACACCAGCTGATGACCTGCCCTTCGTCTTTACAAGAGGATGCAGATGTAATAGCACTAGTTAAAAATGTTTGCCCTTTTCCATTTCAGACTCTGTTTTTAAAAAAAAAGCTCAGTGAATCACATGATCAACTTTCCTTCAGGTTGCAATTCTGTTGGAAAGTATTTCATGAAGCTACTTAAACATTCATGTAGGAGAATGCTTAGTAACAGCAATGGTAGGATTTTTGTTTTGCAGTTTTATCCTTTGTGCAGCTGGCCTCAATACTGCATCTCTTTCTCATTGCCAGTGATCCTTACACTGGCAGTGAATATTATTCAAGCAAGTAAATACTAGATTGGACCCAATATAAAGTAAAATCCTGAGAAACAGTATTTGACTTTAGAAATCTAAAGACATGGAGTTCATGAAACCTCAACCTTATTCTCAACTTGGAGGCTACTGGAGACTCTCTTCGGATGGCAAACTCCTTGTACAGAAAAAATGACTATTTTGACCAGTAGTCTGAAATTGCACATTCTTTCAATGAAAACAGTTAATTAGGAATTGAGCTCTGAAGTTAATTTCACCAAGGTCATCCACTGTTCTATTGGGCCCACTGACCCTGTCTCTAGTAATCACAGCATTACCATACAACGTTATAGCTTTCTTTTCAGTTGATGACATAATCTCTTTAATTGGTGTCAGGAGGCCTGCTTATGAAAGAACCATGGAAAACACCTATAGACTATAATTTTACTCTCCCTATTCACAGAGCAAATGAAACAAGCTTTAAGAATGTACTAGAGACTCATTACATCCCCTAGGCTGTCAACACAAAGCCCCTGTATTTCAACCAAGGGCATTAGGAATTATCAATTCTGTTTACTTCTAACTTCAGCCTGTGAACTATTAACCTTTTCAGCAAAACTGGTGAATAGTAAATGTCAGGTAATCCTCTCTGGGAAAGTTAAGAGGGTGGATAATGCATTTTAATTGATTACAACTTTCATGGGCAAAAAGTTTAAAATATCAACCAGAAAATCCCAAATGATTTATGTATTTTAAGCAAGATCCAAAGAATTGCTCTATTTACTAAAATAATTCTATTTAACTGTCCCTTTTTCCATATCCAAGTATTACCACAGAATAGGTGTACACTGGCTGTCATAAATGTCACCATTTATCTTCCTCAGAACATATTTGACCACATTCTACAGTGATGGTTAAAAACATCTTCTCTAAGCTGTAATAGTTGGAACACTTAGATAATTCTTGTAGAATACTAAGTCTGTTTTACTAGTGCTTTACTGGCCTCATATGTTTATGCTGTTTCATCCATCATGTTCTCCCCAAAGCCCCTTGCTCCTATATAATTTCAAGCTGTTGGGATCTTTCTGGAGTTTCCATATTGTCAAATCATTTCATCAGTTTTACTGATGATGTGTCAAATCTCTTGATTTTTTCCTAAGATTATGTAGCTATTTTATGGAAATTTGTACTCATTGGTTGAAGTTGTTTTTTTACATTCTTCTCACAGGCCATATTGGCTAGTTGAAAGCCTATTTTGGATTTATTTAAAATAAAGATGAAAATCATTTGAATTTTTTTAAAGAAGTAATCATTGTAAAAATACAGCATTTGGAATGCTTTAGATTTTCCTAAGGCTAGGAGGAAGCCTGACAATTACTTTTTCGTAATTGCAAGCAAACGGCATGTTTGTATAATTCCCAATCTTTCTTCACAGCAGATCTTCACAATCCTTGAATGAACCATGTTACACCAAGGATCAGGCTTAATACTCCGTGCATTAAATCTAACCAAAAATCATCCCAGTCGGGCCACTTAGGCTCCTAGGGAAATAAACATCCAGCTTGATCCTCGATACACAACATGAAAATAAAACAAGACAAACCATGTCAAGATGAAGTAAGAAGTGTACATGTGTCCTCTCTAGGCAAAAGAATAAACGAGAAACGATCCATACGCCATAATTATTAATGAAGCACAGAAAAAGAATCTTATTACAACAAATGATTCTTGTGAGAGCCTGACTGGGCTCAGAAGACAAAATCAGAACATGAACCACCATATGATTGAAGTGTGTTTCACTCGGGTAAAACCCTATTTACATGAGTCCCCAGAAGCCCACAGGCCTGTGGAGATGGCCTGCCTGGATGTGTGAATCATCATCACTGGCAAAGCAGATGTTGGGGAAATGAATGAGAGATCTCACTGGGTATAAAGGGACTGGTAACAAGACTAAAGTTAGAAAGAAGAGAGACGGGATAGGGGCCTCACCCAGAACTTCACAGACCTTGTTTTGAGTCCTGTGGAGAAATCACGTTGCCAGTTGTTACCTCCATTTCCCAGCCGTCAAAGGGGAATAAAAGTCTTTGCCTCCCTCAGTCCTGGGGAGGTATGAATGTATTAAAGACCAGGGAGCGTTCAGCTATTACAGTGATGGAACAGCCGAACTATCTAGACACGTAGCTAGAGGTGTGTGTAGGATGGAGGCCCCCATGCCAATCTCTGGGCTGTATGGGCACCTGTTTCGCTCTGATTATTGTCATTTAGAAGGCTGCTGCCAATCATCCATTTGCACATAAATTCCTTGTATGAATCTGCTATAGAAGTGCTAAGGAGTCATTATTATGTAGTCTGCATTGGCCATGGGCAACGAATGAAAGCCCAGTTGGGGAAGGCAAGCCCCAGCCCTGCCCCTTCTGCCTGAGGCTCCGCTCACCCCAGCACGATCCTTCCTGGCCATGTGGAGTGTCAGGGCTGCTTCCGCCCAAGGCCCCTCCCTTCAGCCCAAAGCCCCGCCCACCCCAGCCTGATCCTTCCTGGCCACATGGAGAGCCAGGGCTGCCATGCCGCCACCCCATCCCCCTCTGGTGGCCAGAGGGAGCCAGGCTGCCACACCGCAGCTCCATCCCTCCCCAGCAGACGGGGGGATCCGGGCTGCCACGCCGTGGCCCTAGCCTTCCCTGGTGGTGGCCCCAGCCTTAGGAGGGTGGGCATGGAGGTAGTTTTGGGAAGGCTGTGCCTTCCCTGGCCTACATTATCAACTGCCCATGGCATCGGCACTCCTTTGTGGAGCAAAGAGACGTGTTTTCTCTCTTTTGCAGCTGGTGTAGAGAGAAATCAGAAGCACACACTTTCTTTGTGTACACAGGCCCATATTTTCTGAATATATAGAATGTTCTATGGAAACAGAGTAGGATTCCGATCCCCATGCACCTTGGGCCCAATGGATACCAGTGGCTGCTCACTCTGTGTAGCACTGCTCATCACGGATGATTAATACATCCCAAGTGATGGAGTTCCCACCATACCACTTGGACGACTATTTCACAGTCCCAGAGAACTCTGCATAAGAAACTTTTCTCCAATGTTCAAGCTAAACTTTCCTTTAACTTTATTAAACCTCACTATGGCCACGCACTAATCTAAATAATTTATGTCCTCAGTGCTCCAATTCCTGCAGATAGCGTGCCCCTATCTCACAATAGTTGATTAGTCAACCTCTGCAGACTGGGCCAATGTCAGCTTTAGATGGAGTTACACAAGACATGAGTTGGACGCATGATGTAGAGCCTCATCCAAAGACAACTGAAGTCAATGGGAAGCCTTAATTACTATTTCTTATTCCTAGTATCTCCATAGTGCCTAGGAACACTAGTCGTAGACCAGGATCCCATTGGGAAAAGCGCTGGCCAAATGCAGAACAAAGACAGTCACTGCCCCACAGGACTTACAGTCCAAGTAATGCGTTTTGGGTCAAGTGCTTAGTCTTGTGAGGGCTCGTTTCCTTCCACTGCATTTTTCTGTAGGCAACAAGGTGAGCCAGATGGGGCTATAATCTTGCTTCACGGTGTCCCATGTTTCCCTGCATCCTCAACTCACTCCTGAAATCAACAGTGTTCTAAATCACATCTACTGTGTTCTAAAATGTATCCATAAAAGAAGCTTCTTGCATGTCCGTTGTTTGTGTCCCATCTGTTCCCTTCCTGAGTGTTGGTTCAAGAACCATTGTAACTCTCACGGGGGCAGTACAGGTTGGACCTCCCTCGGGACCTGACTGGTCCCAGATGAGGGATTTTGCCAGACCAGGGGAGGTCATTTCTGGCCCTGCAGGTGCTAGCCCCACTGCCTGCCCTGCCACCAAACCAGGCTTCCTGGCTTGCCCGGGTAGCCCAGCTGGGTCCCACACCGGATTTCCCACCCCCTACACAGCCCTGATGGGCGCACACTGGCCTTCCCAGCTACCCCCCCACCCCGCAGCCTGGCTGAGTCACATGCAAAGCTTCCCAGTTCTTGCCTCCCCTTCCTGGCAACATGGCAGCTTCCCGGTCCTCTGGGCAGCCCAGCTGGGCTGCGTGCCAGCCTCCTACCCACTCCCTCCCCTGCATCTCGTGGGGCTCCCTCCCACCTGCATCAGACTGGGCTCCTGGTTTCCCTCACACCCCCACAGTGGGCCGGGACTCTCTGATCCTGGAATATCCATGGTCCGGCTGGACCAGAGAGTCCCAGTTTATAGAGGTGCAACCTGTAGCAACAACTCTATAAGTTTCCTCTAGAGAAGAGACCAACCAGGACTTCTGCCGCTGATCAGTGAATCAAGACTAAGGCCTTGTAAAGCCAGCTCCCAGCTTATTTCTCCCATTCACACAGCTAATATGCCAAAGCCCAAAACCAATCCTAATATAGATGTGCAAGAGTGTACACAGAGGAGTCATGGGGGATTACCTGTAACTTGTAGCAGTGTGGCTGAGGAGACACAGCACTAAAACAAGACTCTCTCATATGCACAAGTGCCCATTAGTTATCCAAACCAATTACAAAATATGTTGCCTGCATTATGGCTTCGTCCTTACACAAGCCAACCAATTTGTTGCAGAAACTAGCGCAATTTTCCTTTTTTGCCGCTGCCTTTCTTTCCCCTCCCCTTGTTTAAGTTCTTAGGAAATGGACTTGCCCATTTAGTTACAAAGTGTGTGTATGTGTTTGTGTTTTCAGTAAAAAGAAAAAGCCCCACTGGTTTGAGTTTTTACAATGTTTGCCCCTTTTCCCAGCAGGGATGTGTTTTGAGTGCCAGGAGACAAACAGTGTGGCCTCAACAAGCCAAATTTAAAAAAGAACATCATTTCCATTATGTAGTCAATCTCAATTACAAGCAAATGTTTTCTCTGCAGAGCCTTTCCTCTTTTCAGAGCATTATGCAAGCCTCTTTTGTGGGTTGAGAGAAAGGATCAGTGGTCAATAGGGAGCAGAGTGTTGTGTACAGTGGATTTTTGTATCCTTCAGTCTCCTACATAATGCGTTTTGTCAGGAGAACAGCCCAACATCCTGAGCAGATTTGCTGAATTAAAGAGCACAGCAGGGATAGGAAACTTGTTGCTAGGTGACTGACAACTGCTGCATGTCAGTATCTGTGCCGGAGGTTACTCTTTCCTTTTCTTCCACTACTCAATCTTGCCTTTTAATCTGCATCTATAATTAACTCTGTTAATACCATGTGCCCATTTGTTTCCCTTTTACTGTGCTTCAGATGGCCAAATTACCATTATTTAATCTTAAACTGGGAGAGAACTATTTAATTTTTGTGCTTGGCTTGGCTCAGATGAGTTGAAATATGATGCAGCGCAATGTCTCGTGTCTGCTCCACCATTATATGGCTCTTAAGGGATGTTTCTGAAGATATGGTCTTTGTTAATCGTCATGCTCAATGAAACATTTGTTCATTTGGCCATTATTTCTATGGCCTGTTTGTTTTGGTGTGACTTAATTGAAATGCAATTGCTTTTAACCGTTTAGGGTTGGTGACTTTCCAAGCGCTTCTATTAATAGACTTTGCAAAATAGATTTCCTTTGTAGCAGTCTCTCTCTCTCTCTCTCTTCAATGACTGAAAGTCAAGGATTGAATCTGATCTAGATTCCCAGAGGTAGTTATGAACTGAACAATAGTTCTTGCTGTGATGATTCCCAAGGAAATACTTTTCCATGCTCAGATCAGCCATTTTAGATGGATGATTCTGTAACGCCATGATGTTTGGAGCATGGATATGTCTTTAAGAATTGTATTGCTGGCTTATGATCTTCAGTCACTTATTTTGTCTGATTCAAGTTTGTGGTTAGTCATTGATGCAAAATTTAATGTATTTAGCAGACAAACCAATTATTATGGGAACATGTTTCCCCTTTAGTACATGACATGAAGCTACACTTTGTCCTTGCTTCAGGTGTGGTCTTTGTAGAAAGAGATGCAGTGCCCTAATTTTATTGAGACACTTGTCTGGATGTTATTGGGAAGTTTTGTTCACTGGTTTCGATGGGTTAAGAGAACAAAGATGCTTGTAGCAAGGCCTAAATCTGCTCTGTGTGTGGGCAAGTGGAATACTTTAAATGAAAAGCATAGGATACCTTAAATGAAAAGCTAAACAAAAAGGGGGCAAAGAGCTAAATTCCATGGTGTAAAGGGATGCCCTAAAAAATGTGAAGAAAAAAACAAAATATGGGTGTTTGCCACAGGGGATTTACAATGCAAAACTCTCCTTCATATTATCAAATTATTACAGTTCTGGCTATTGGCCCGGATGAAAGTCCTGTGAGGTAGGGCTGGCAGGGTTGTAGCAGTGCTAATTCACTTCTCTCCAGTCTCAGTGGGGGAATTTGTAGGGTGCTCTTGTCAAGAATTAACCTTTTGTCCCCTAAGAAGCCTCAACAGAGAGTTGGTGGTGGTACCACTGTTTTCCCTCCCTGCTGTTGATTGCCCCACTCCCGTCATTCCATTGCATTCCTGCCTCCAGTGCAAGGGCCTCCGTGGTGTAAGGAGCTGAAAATTATACCTCCACAAGCCGGCTTCCATGAGAATAGATACAGCCGATTCGAAAAGCACAGTGTAGAGAGAGCCTTGTTACTGCCTCTGCAGTCTTCAATATCTCAAGCTCCTTGTCTGTACTAGTGTCCTCCAGAAGGGGCTGCAGAGAGATTAACATTCATAGCAGCATTTTGCCAATAATGGGTGGAATCCTGCACTTCTGAACACAAGCATGTAATGAGGAAAGCTCGCAAAAAAATCTGTCTGCAAGCCTTAGGTATGTAAAGTTGTAATAATACAGAAGGCCAGCAGAGGGCAGCAGCGTGCAGAGATGGGCAAGCCATAACCTTACATAAGCAGGGTAAACTGAGGGCTAAGGACGTGGTTGGCCAAGTTGTGCAAAGCATCCAGGGATTTAAAAGGGCCTGGAACTGCAGGCTGCCACTGCTGCAGCAGTTGCATCATAGAATCATAGAGCTAGAAGAGATCGCAGGAGGTCACCAAGTTCAACCCCCTGCCGAAGGCATGACCAATCTCAAGCCCTGGGACCTTTAAATCACCACCTGAGCCCCATGTGGCATGGTTCAGGCAGTGCTGAGGACTGGGGGGACTGGGCCGTGCTATGAGCCCTGTTTTACAGACAGGGAACAGATGCACAAATTGACTTACACAAGGTCCCACAAAGAGCTTGTACAGAGCAGGGAATTGAACCCAGTTCTCTCAGAGCTGATGCTCGTGCCCGAACTGCTGAAGCTTCCTCGCTTATTACCCAACCAACTGACTGTGTAATGTTGGGGGCAGCTCACCTCACCTTTCTCTTGCTCAGTTTCCCCATCTGTAAAATGGGTGCTAATACCCATCCTGTAAAGAAGTTGGAAATCAATGGATGGAAAGTGCTGCATTAGTCATGATTTGGCTACATGGTGAGTCCTCGAAGGGCAAGCTGGGGTCTGAATCTACAGTGCAGCAGGTTGCCACACAGTATGACTCTAGACCTAGAGCACTCTGACATCCCAGACTGCAAGACTCCCATGGTGTGTAGCAGCAGCCGCACAGATTCATATGCTGTCCTGCCACGCAGTAACTTGCCATGTAGACAACAGTCGAGTCACCTAGTTTGCAAACACTAAATACACATGAACAGTACAGAATCTGGAACAGATTCTCCTGAAACTCTTGGTCTGAATTGTTCTATATAGGCCATGCCCTCCTGGGTTTAATGTTCCCTTTATTTTCAGAACATCAGTATATACTCACCATTAAATATGAATGCATTCAAGTTGGGACTCCAGTTCTTCAAGTGTGACATAAATTTAAGGCACAGGGGGTAGAAATTGCAAACAAGAATGATGCATTATTTATGAAACAAAAATTGTCTGGCTCCTCTCCTGCCACAGTCTCACATGCTTGTGACTGCCCGATTCAGAATTGCTTAGCCCGTCATTAGCGGTTAATGTAGTATCTTTCATAGTTAACTGAACAAACCAATTTGACTTAGAACTATAAATTGTAGAGAACGGCATCTATTTAATCTTCCAAACTACCCCAGATCCTCTTAAAGTAGAGGCTGCTCTGTACCTCGGGAGATCTTTCCTAAGTTATCTTTATATCACATATTAATAAATTATGGACACAAGGATGGTTTTTGCCCACCATTAACCAGAGGCATTCACGTCTGCATTTAGAAATCTCTTTATGGGGGAAAATTTGCAACAGAAAAATTATGGTTTTTTTTTTCATAATCTCTAGGGCATAGGAGCCAAAAAAATTAAACGTATTTAGGTGAAAATAGCATGAACATGAAAATAACAGGAATAAAGTATTTATTAAACCCACTCTGCAACATCTTTCCCCCAGTCTCATAGCTGTCTCTTGTCTATGTGTTGTAGCTCTCGAGCCCACCTGCTACAATCCATTATAGAAGCACCACAGAGACACTGCTTTGTCCTGAAAAGTGACACGAGTGAAATAGGGGCTTTGGGGTGGTAACACCAGCTGGAACTTTGAACTGTAGGCCCTTGGGTCCAGGAAGCTGACTTTTAAGAAGCCTATTCACATTTCAGCTTCTTTGTGAATCTTAAATCAAATGAAATTTAACCTCCGGGATGAACAACACAAAATCTATCTACTACCTACTGATTCAGAACACACCCACACCCCTTCACATTTCATTGCATACATGTTCTTATAACAGTGCTTGAGGAACTGGACCAACCATATTTAAGCTTTAATTTTGAATTTGCTCACTTCCCAGTTGTCTGTATCCTTGTGTTGTCTCTTTCCTTATGCTTAGAAGGTAAGCGCCTTGGGGCAGGAACCTGTACTGTACCTACCACAGTGGGCTCCTGGGCACTACGATAAAACAAAGAAATAATAGTATGTGTTGCAGGTGGCTACTGCAGATCGACAAGCTCTTTGCATGTAGGGAATTTTCTGTTTTATTTTGTGAAGGAGAATGCAATGGGACTTATGCCACTGCCAAGTAAGCCCTATTTTATTTATTTCAGTTGCAGCCGGTCCCCGACTTACGAACGAGTTACATACCAAACACTAGATCGTAACTCGATCTGTTCGTAAGTCGGATTACATTCACTTGCGTATGGTCGCGCTGTTCGTAAGTGCGGATTTCGTTCGTAACTTGGGGACTGGCTGTATAGGAAGTTGGTCGTAAATACGAACGGTCGTAAGTTGATGCGTTTGTAACTCGGGGACCAGCTGTACTTGTTAGCTGTTCACAGTGTGAGCCATTGCCCATGCCCAAAGTCAAGTTAAACCTCTTGAAGGAGAGGGTCGCAGTACTCCAACCAATCCATCTGCTTCTTGGCCTATGTTTAAAGCATTCTGTGCCCCTATCCTGTCCCTACTGACTTCCTCTGGTCTCTGGCTCCCAACCCTGGGCTTGGGTCTCCAGGACCTTATATGTTAGGCAGACAATTTCACCTGGCCAAATTATTTTTATAGGTGGCGCTAGTAAAGCTACCTTTAGTTAAGGTTGCCTCACACTTCCCATATCAGACGCTGCTTATACCTTAGCCAAACTTTTAACCATTAAGACTGACATTTTCCATGCTGGAGATTTGCCTCAGGCATTTACCTCAGGCCTCAGGCATTTGGAAAGCTCCAGCAAAAATGGTTCAGCCATTTCTGAGAATGAGATCGGGGAAAATGCACTTTTTTGTGTACATTTTTTTAAAATGCACAATTGCTGGGGATTAATTTAAGGTTGCACAGGCAGCCCATGCTCTGGTATTTCTTAACATTTCAGTGCAACCTGCATTTTTCTTTTAACATAGGTTTTTTTCCCCCTAAATGTCATAGTTATTGCAGTAGCACTTAGATATTCCAGCTGAGATCAGGATCCTGTTGTACAGACATGGAAGAGGAGATAGTCCTGAAAAGGGAATGGTCTGACCAGAAGATTATCATTTTACACCCCTTGTGTATATGTGTAAGTGACCTATTCAAGCTACAAGCTAGTCAAGAATAAAATGTACACATTTCTCCATCGCAGTTCCCTGACTGTTCTTCCAGGGTTCACACCACAAATGGCATGTCACTAGGTTCCAGGAACTGTTTATCAACAGACTCTAGACTGCATTTCATGACAAAGCTTAAACAAGAAAACTGACAAAGCTTAAACAATTCTTTTGAGTGCACTAAGAAATGGTCTCTAACTTTCGTTAGTGTAAATGTTCACTTATTACCCTAATTGATTTGAAGTTCTTTATTTCAGAACACTAAAAAAGCCAGATAGAAGAATGGTATCACTAAACAATATAAAATTATAATGATGAAAAACTGAAAGTAGCAAAGTCACCTTTTCCTAGTAGGCAATGACATTCTTTAGAAATGTGACCAAACTTGTGGTTGTTTATGGAGCAGGGCGCTATTATGTCATTAAATTAGTTGTGACATCTTAATATAATTATACAATATTAGTGTCAGCTTAAGTTCATTAATGGACCTTGATATTTGGGGGTTGTTCAGGGTTAATTTTTGCACTGGAAATCTGCACGGGCTTTTTAAAAATGTTTCTTAAATTTATCTTTCTTCAAAAATGCTCAGCTAATTGTCATAAGGAGGTATAATGAGTACAATGCATTAATAGGATTATATCAGTAGTCCCTTTGAATCTGCTAAAGAACTAGCAGCACTGATCATTAATCATTGCCTTATAATAACCCTTTGCAGCTTTTGCAGAAATTGATGTATCCTTATTTGGAAAGATCTTTCTGATTTGCTATTTCCCAGTTTGGGCTTGAGTCTGATCTCAGTTACATGAAAGCGACTCCCTTGGACATAATTTTCAAACATGGGTGCCTAAAGTTAGGGTCCTAACTCCAGATTTAGCCCCTCCCCTCAACACACATGCACAAAAGCCTGTTTTATTTCACAACTGCTGAGCACTTACAAATTGAAATCAATGAGAACGGCAGCTTTTCGGCCACTTTTAATTTAGGAACCTAATTACATATGGGGGGAAGAGATTTTTCAAGAACCCATGAAGGATTTAGGCATTCAACTCCTATTAAAAACCAGATGCCTTTGAAAATCCCATACTGAGGAGCCTAATTTCAGGTGCCCAGCTATGAAAGTTTTGACTACAGAATTCAAATGGATTTATTCCTCATTTACACCCACGTGAGAGTCCAGCCCCGTCAGATCCTTCCTGGGCATTCCATGTGCTAATTCCTTACCTCTGAAAGTTGTCACATACCTAATGGTGTGTAGCAACATCTTGTTAGGCAGGCAGCGAGACACACAACTTTGGCATTATTAGCCAACTTGGATTTGAGTATGTGATCTTGCTTTAAATAAATTCAGTAAAATATCATCAAATGAATCAGATGGCCCCTTCCTCCACACTGCCAGGGCACATGTGTGCGTGTGTGTGTGTGTATATGTGAGCGAGGGGGGCAGTGTGTGTGTGTGTGTGTAAGAGAGAGAAGGGAGGTGGTGTGTGCGCGCGCGCGCGTGTGTGTGTGTGTGGGAGAGAGAAGGAGTTGTGTGTGTGCGTGCATGAGAGAGAAAGACAGAGAGAGAAAGAGGGTGTGTGTGTGTATGTGTAAGACACAGAGGGGGGCAGTGTGTGTGTGTGTGTGTGTGTGTGTGAGAGAGAGAGAGAGAGAGAGAGAGAGAGACCGAGACAGTGTGTGTGAGTGTGTGGAGGGGGGCGGGGACGGGAGGGTAATCCCTGCTCTGTTCCAATGCTCATTCCAACCCAGAATACCTAGTCCTCACAAGGAAAATCCTTCTGTGCCTTGTAGTGTAGGTTGGAGCACGCTCTGCAGGGACAGTGCAGGCCCAGTCTTGGCACATGTCGGAGATGTGAGAGGTTCAAGCATGCTCAGGGAGGACAGACTCTTTGGAGAGCTTACCAGCTAAAATGGAAAGTTCTACTCAGTGTGTGTGAGCTGCAATTTCCTCGGAGACATGGCCACATATGAGCAGATACTCATGGGAACAGCAAGAGGCCCATCCCTGACTAAAGGACTAATTCAAGCCGCTGTTCCAAAGCAGGGGAAGTGCTAGAGCTGTTCAAAACAAAGCTCTCAAGAATTTGTTAAAATGGACAAGCCAACCCCTTTTTCCCCAGGCTCATGCTTGGATACTGCTGGATACGGCTGAACTGTTTTGGCAGAAATTTTCCAATCCCCTTTCCCCCCCCCCCCCACCACAAAAAAAAAAAAAACTTTCAGCCTACTGCATAGAGAATTTCAATACAACAAATTAAAGTTTGGCAAAATTATAAGCAACTGAAGACAGGGTCTTATCATAAAGCATCGGGCAACCTTAATAATAGGTGGTGTTAACAGCCCCCCTAAATATGTCGGTCTTAGGGCCGAGTCTAATTTTCAGTTATGCACCACTACCATTTAAAGTAGAGGCACCCAGACTTTTGTGAGGTGCTGCCTCATAAAGATGAAAGACACACACAGCTAAAAGATTAAAATCCTTGTCCCAAAGGGTTTATAACAGTATTTTTTAAACCGGTGTGCCGCGAGGCAGTCAGAGGTGTGCCACGGAGAACAGAATTAAAAATGGCAGCCCTTAAAGGGGCAACTTTTTTTCTCAATAACTTTCACCTGACCTTTTTTCTCTCAATAACTTCCCCTCCGACCCTCCCTCCCGACTCCCCCCCCCCTTTTTTTTGCTCAACAAAAAATCCTTGGTGTTCCTCATAAAAAAAATTCTTGTTTGGTGTTCCTCGGTCTTAAAAAGTTTAAGGAACACTGGTTTACAACTGTAAGCAGGGGCTGAATTACTGCTTGCTATCAGCCAGCTAAAAGGAGAGAGCTGCCCTGGGGGTGGGTATGCTCACTCCAATTGTTTAGCCCTGCAAGATAATTAACTGTTAACTGTTGATATGTAAATACAGCTCATGCCAGGAGGGGGAAGGAATCCGAGGTGTGATTATGTAAATCCAATTCAACCAGGGCTGATGGAGGATCATTGTTGGAATGGAATGTGATATATTGTAACTAATTTGGGGCTGTTGTGGGGGTCACAAATCATGCTACCCCTAAATGTGGGAACTATAAAATATGACACCAGTGCTTGCAGGAGCGACACCATCATTGTAAGAGGTCACAGAGGAACAAGCCTCCCCCCTTCCAGAGGCGGCCAGCGGAGCAGCTGGCAGGAACAACTGGAGGGTGGCTGGTAGGAGCGGTGGCAGGTGGCTAGCGGAGCGGCTGGCGGGAACGACCAGCAGGCAGCAGGGGCAGCACACAGGTGGCATCACATCAGGCTCTATAAAGGAAGTCATCAGCATGATGTGTCTGGGTCTGCTTCTGACTGGACAGAGCTGTAAGTGGGGCGTTTGAAGTGGGGTACGGGGAAAGTTTGGGTAAGTGAATGGAACCCTTACCTTGTTGGACTAGTGAACCTGAGAGGCCAAGGACATTGCTCAATCCATTTGAGCTGGGATGGTTACTCATGGGGAGTTATGAACTCTGTTCATGGTATTTTCCCAAGTTAATGCCATGTCACTTCTCTCTTTTTCATTAAAAGTTTCTTTTCTAGACTCAGACTCTGTGCTTGTGAGTGGGGAAGCATTGCCTCTCAGAGGTGCCCAGGGGTGTGTGAATTTCCCAGGCTACTGGGTGGGAGCTCGAGCCGGTTCTGTGTCAGATGGACCCCTAGATATTGAACCCGGCCCTGGTTGCTGCTGGCCCTATCCGGCAGAAAGGTTACACAACCAATATTAGATAAGACACACAATAAACGTGGGGAAGGAAAGACAGGAAGACATCCTGGAGGTTATGCAAATACTCAGTGACGTGAATGTACAGCATGAAGGAACAACAATTCTTGCTCTTGTGTGTGAAGAGGATAAAATTGCTAAGTGGATGTGTGTGTCAGCTGGTTTCCTTTAGGGCCCGTGCACGGAGGGGAAATGAAATAAAATGAAAATAGTTGAGGGTGGTAAGTGTTCAGAGCAGCTCAAAAGGGCATATGGAGTGACACAAGAAGGAGCTTGGGGAAGCATTGAGAGAAGCAGACAAAGGGGCCATGGAGGCTTCCCCTAGTGGTGTGGAAGAGGGAACAGCACGAGCAGAAGCTACACCAGATCAGTGGGGAGGTGCAGAATTATGCAGGGCATTGAAGGCAAGGACAAGAAGCTTGAATGTGATGCAGCGGAGAAAGGGGGAGTCAGCGGGGGATTCAAAGAGGAGGGTGATATGCAAAAAAAGTGATGTTAGTGGCAGTGTTTCGGATGATCTGGAAGGGATGATTGGGGAAGCAGGGGAGGCAGAGAAGAGGAATAACTACATTGCAATAAATCACTAGATCAGATTCAGTGATTACAGCTGTGTAACAGAGAACAGAGTCTGGCACTTAACTTGCATTGCCTACAGTTCCCTAACCATTTCCTGCAAGCGCTGAGCAGAACTCCAGTTTTTATTCAGCTGAGCTTTTATTTTTGTTTCATTTTTCATTTGCAGCCACACTGGCTATTAAAGTTTGCATTCTGCACTGGCCAATACATACACGTGTCTCCTTCTGATCTCATTTATATCTGCTTTCCACTAGTGTAACCTCAGTGGAGCTACCTCTAATTTACACCAGTGTAAGTGCAAGACGATTCCAGTCCTTTATTTGGATTGAGGGTAATGGCCTCTTCTTAGTAGAAGCATAATGAAACCATCAAGAGTTTTCATTCAATTAGACTTCTTTTCCTCCGGCTAATGATTATAACACATTTATAGTGTAATGGGCAATTACTTTATACTCCTTGTCTGCTGACATCTTATTAACTCTACATTTTCTGTCCTTAAGAAAGGATTTAGATATAATAATTAGGCCATAATGAATACATCCCTTCCTACCAGAATTCATGTAAGCAGAATAAATCTCCCCCCCCCCCCCCCCCCCTCCGAGAGCAGTGCATGATACATAAGTACAGATTTCTCCTCTCTCACCTGCGTTAGAATATCTCAATTGCATATTCTGCTCTCAATACATTCATGAACTTTTCCACTTGTGTGGAGTGAGTGCAGAATATATAATAAAGTCTGTATGTATAAATAAGGGATTGAGTGATGTAATGTAGGCTGCGAAGAAGTATTTTGACCTTACACTCTGTGAAGATACGTGTGCTGTTTCCTTAGCCTTGCAGTAGCAGAGCTAGGCAAGGCAGGCACTGATAGAGGTTCTCAGTGAAGCAGAAAGAGTCTACCTCTAGGGATAATATTGGTTTTTTTATTCCAATCAGGTTCCATGTTAAGTGTCTGAAAGAAAGTGAATCTTTCTGTGATTCTTTACAACTGGCATATGACACAGCCTAATATTTAACATACTGATACCACAAACTGGATAGCAATTGGAGCATCTTTGTTTTCACACTGGTGTCCAAATTGACCCAGCTTCAAGCATGACCATCAATGGGATTTGGGCCTGTGTAACCTTGAGTGGGCTGGACTTCACTGCCCTTCTCCAGTGTCTAAAGAAACCCCCACTTCCACTGCAGTACTGGAGACCCAGAGTTCAGTCTGTAAGGAATTTCAGCAAGGATTGCTCAGTGTCAGCCTCCCTACATTCAAGTTCCAAAAGAATAAATTTAATTAAATAACTTTATAAAATTTTATGAAGAAACAAATAATCCAATTCTTACAACAGAACACAGCTATTTTATACCCCACAAATAATATCTATAATTACAATAAACATGAGTAAAGAGAAAACGAAAAGTGACATTTGAACAGTCCACACAAACACAGTAAGAAAAGACTGAAAGGTCCCAAGAGCTTAGATTTGGTTCACCAAAGTCTCCGTTTGTGCCTCTGATATCAAATCTGCACCATATGCTGAGTCTGAAGTCTCTCTCCACTTGCTTGGAGGGGGAATCCTCAGTTGGAGTCCAGGCAGACTCTTCCTCTGCTAGGGTCACTGCTAGGCAGCCAGCTCACTGATTAACTAGTCAGTTAGCTCACAAGTGAACAGACTTAAAGAAACCCTATGACAAGAAAATACAAAAAAAACAGTTGAGAATAACAAAACAGAAATGACTCTTTCCCCATTGCTACAATTACAGAGGTGCCCGAAGAATCCCACAGACTGAGAAAGTGAACTAGAACAGTTTGACTAAAATCCAAACAGCATTTAAAGCAGACAATTAACACAGAAGTTATTTCCCTCCCAGGTTCTCCTAACTCTAAGTAGCATTGCCCTGATCCCTGGTAGAGGGTAACAACATCACTGCCTGCTGCAGAGTGAGGAACAGCAGCCATTTCTCTGCTCCTGGCTTAGCTTCTTCCAGCTCATACAGGCCTTAGAAAAGCATCTGCCCTGCCTACTTGCTCATGAAGTCTGACCCCAAACTACTGGACCCAACTCCAGAAGCTTCTGGGTGGGGTGCTGAATCTGCCCAGCAACAGTAACACTCAACTCGCGCTCCTACCTCTCCCCCCCCCCCCCCCCCGCACAGGTGTCTCTTAAAGAGATAGCTCCCTATTAAGTGCATGGGTTACACCT
This sequence comes from Rafetus swinhoei, assembly GCA_019425775.1. Taxonomy (NCBI): domain Eukaryota; kingdom Metazoa; phylum Chordata; order Testudines; family Trionychidae; genus Rafetus; species Rafetus swinhoei. Next base: position 122,673,257 of record CM033446.1, on the reverse strand, counting down.
GCATATCCAGCAGTGAAAGTAACTTAACATTTCTTACAGGTACTGTCCTCTTGCAACCCTGATCCCTGCCAGCTCTATAAATAGCTCCCTGCTGGCGTTTGCCACAGCTCAGCCTGCTCTTGCCAGAGTTGCGCACCAGGGCGCACCTGCTTAGTGTCACCTTTGTGAATATCTTTAGAAATAGGAGTTGGTTGTAAGACTGTAGGGTTTGTAACCAGAGCCAGGCACCAATCCTCTTTGGCATGGTGCAGCAGAACTCCACCAAATCATCCTTAACTGGGATGTTCTACACAGTGATGGTCCCTAGGACTTACCATTTCGGAGAGGTAGATTTGGTGGGAAATAATTACCCTTGAAGGTATGAAATACAGCCTGAGCACTCCTGCACCCTGCAGAACCCTTTCATTCGGAGCATAGTAAGGGATGGATGGTGAAGCATTTCAGGGCTTCATTTCTATCTGTCTACTGCCACCCCACCTAATTACTCTGCCAGCATGTCTGATTTGCCACATGGGACTCCATCCACTATGGCAAAAACATAGTGAAACCTGTGGCAGACAAGCACACTCTGTACAGTGCCTGGAGTGCTGCTAACATTATCTGACGTTTTGGCTGGGCTTGACAAATTCTTTGACAGGGAGGGGGCTAGCAGCTTCCTCCTCATGCATCTGAGTGGCCTCACCTTGTTGATACTAATCAGTTTAGAGTGATGCTGTCTCATAAGCCCTAGCCATCGTTCCACATAGATCAGGTTGGCAGATCAAAGAGAACAAACTAAGAACACAGAGGAGCGGTAAGCCTACCACACCTGCTTGGTTTTAGCCTTCTCAATTTCATCTGTCTCTGGCCTGCTGGTAGCTTTCTAGCCCTGACTTACACACTCCAACCAAAGCATGGCCATCTGCTGCAACCGCCTCTGTGGAATCTTGAGTATGAGCCAAAACCTCTGACTTGGGAAGGATGACGTCCTATCACATTGTTTCTTAAACCAGTGTGCCGTGAGGCAGTTGGAGGGTGTGCCGCAGAGAACAACAGAATTCATAATGGCCGCCCTTAAAGGGGTGACTTTTTTTCTCTCAATAACTTTCCCCCTTACCATCCTCCCTTGCTTTTTTTCTTTTTTCCCCTCAACAAAAAATCTTTGGTGTTCCTTATTACAAAAAAATTATTGTTTGGTGTTCCTCGGTCTTAAAAAGTTTAAGAAACATTGTCCTATCAGTTTACAACACAGGCAACAGCTTACAAAAGAGACCCTCAAGAAGCACAGATGGAGGTGTATCCTTCAGAGCTACCAAAGCTGGGGAATAGGTGACCTTTTGGGTAGGTTATCCTGAAAAATAATGAGCCAAAAAGAAAATGAAATTAGCTATTGCTGCTCTGATGACTTCCTCTGAATCTAGACAGACATCAGCACCTTGGCATGGGGTGGTGATGCAATGTAGTAAGCAGTCCACTCCATGACAGTTAAATCCAGGCCAGGACTTGAGAATACCCTATGTCACGGCAGTAAGCAGCACAGTTCCAGGTAGTCAGTTTGAGGTCTTATCTACACTAACACTCCCTATCCCCCATTCATCTAATATACGTAACTTCAGCTATGCAAATAGCATAGCTGAAGTCAACGTATTTACTGTGATGCCTTCTGTGTGATAAGGTTGGAGTGGGCTGCTCTCCCATTGACTCTGGCTATTCCACTCATCTTTGGGCTTGTCTTCACTACACGGAAGATCGCCGCTGCCACGCTCGATCTTTTGGAGTTCGATTTAGTAAGTCTAGTTAAGACTTGCTAAATCGAACTCAGAGGATGCCCCTGCCGGCATCTGGTTCTCCTCCTTTTGCGAGGAGTCAGGGAAGCCAACAGGAGTGTTTTTTCCCATTGGCCTCCCTCTGTGGGGATGCCTATAAGCTCAGCTTAAGGTAAGCCTACTCCAGCAACGTATTCTATGTAGCTGAAGTTGAGTACCTTAAGCCGAGCTGCAGGGACTAGTATAGACATGATAAATCAACGGCTGATGGATTGATTACTGCAACATCGATCCACTGCTTAGAGAAGACAAGTCCTGAGAATTAGCAAGCAGATAAAACCACAAGGTCTGTCTGAGTCCAGAACTTTATTAAAGAAACTCCCTGGCTCCAATACCCGAGTCCCGGCTCCTTACAATCAAGACAATTGTCCCAGGCATACAGGCTTCCTTAGGTTTCTAGGTAGACAATGGACCATCTGCAAATGGTACAGTGGTGGGCTTTTTTGAGGGCTGCAAGGGGCTTTGTTAAGCATTCATTTTGTAGTTACAAATGTTCTGGCTCCCCATTCCAGATGCTGCTGTGTATGTGTGTAACATAGAGTAGGGCACTGTTCCACATCTATCTTGGCATGGTAACTATATATTTTAACCTTGAATCTTTGCAGCTGTGTCCCTTTTCCTCAGAACTGGATATCATACTATGTATCAATTTGCATAACCCTTTTATGTAGATGCTTGCTGCCGCTCGTGGCCTTTTCCAGTATTAAAAGGAGGAAGCCACAAGACTATCAGGTAGGCTGTTCAACTTTTTCCTGTTCCCCTTCAGCCTAGACTGCCTACTACCTATGCTCTGGCATCTTCGCTGTGGAAGGACAATAAAGCAAATCAATCTTAAAATGGATCTTTGGAACTTGCTACTCCCATTGGTAAACCTTGTCATTATGAGAAGAAATAAGCTTCTTGGCTCTAGTAGACATGTATTAGTGAAGAAAAAGGGCTGATATATTCAGTAGATGGGAAAATAGAGGACTGCATTCTGCTATAGAACTGCTATACAGATCTATACTCTTGCCTCTTGTATAGGCTCATTGTTGTCTTTTCATCTCATCAATTCCAGTTTACAAACAGTATGTTTTTCTATATTCCATCTAAATTATCTGCCCACAAGCCAATTTTCCTCATACAGATTATTTCTTTTATGAAGGTGTAAGGTGTCATTGTTATGGAATTTATTGAATGAAATACCTGTGCATGTTCTTAATCCTTCACTCTGAATACGAATATTGCTATTATTGGTGTGGTGTTTAATGACATAGCTAGAATTTTGATTATATGTGTCAACTTTTCTGAATAGCTCCTTCAGTAGGAGAACATTCTCTATCAGATTTTTTAATAGGAAAAAAAAGACAATTGTCAAGAAAGTCAGCTAGGGGAAATAAAAGAGACTTGTTCCCTTGACCTAGGGGAATGGAGGTGTTCTTTTCAGAATAATGAATTAAGAAATGCTTTTCAGTTTTAAACATGTAAATAGTGACTGCCACTCACCGATCTGTTAAGGGAAATGGCTGTGGTAGTGTATTTGTATGTAATATATTTCTCTATGAATTACATTAATCTGTGTCATTGGCTAACAAAGAGGCCTCTACAAACTACTGTCAAGACTAACTGGAAAGTGGGTTTAAGAAGAAAACAAAGTAGGACAATACTAAGTTTAACACACTGCAAACCTGGGATGCAGAACTTTTATTAGAACAGATCTCATCCAGTAGCTGAACTTGCTACCGCAGCTGGAATGAATTCCATAACAATGACCGCTTACACCTTCATAAAAGAAATAATCTGTATGTGGAAAATTGGCTTGTGGGCAGATAATTTAGATGGAGTATAGAAAAACATACTGTTTGTAAACTGGAATTGATGAGATGAAAAGACAACAATGAGCCTATACAAGAGGCAAGAGTATAGATCTCTGTATAGCAGCTATGGATTTTGTAACCAGCTTGTGCTAAGATCCTGTCAGATTTTATAAACTAAGCAAGGTTAAGGTTGGTCATTAGTTGGATGGGTGGGAAAGCTACTAAGCCCACCTAGATGCTGTTATGTAACACAACACAGAAAAAAGAGAGAGAGAGAGACGAAAACCACAGATGCTTCAGGGGGTGGTGTGCTTTGAAAATGTGAGACTCTTCCCTTCTGAGTCACTGTTGAAACATGGCACTTTGACAGCTGTTCAAATCATTTGTTGCAAACAGTACACCCTCACAAATCCTTCGCACATGTGTCCAGAGTTCCATCTACCTGACAACACTGAAAACCTCTATTTGGAAACTTGCTTGGAGAAAAATCAAGGATGGGCAACCTAGGCCAGTGAGTGGGCCGCATGAGGAGCCCTCCTTGATCTCAGTGGGCCATAAGATTGTTGTAACCAAGACAGCCTTCTGGGATAGGGTAGTTTTGCTAACTGCACTTGTAGACATATAATTTGCAAGGTGTGCTGACTGAACCATAGCTAGAGCCCTGAAAATCTGCGGACAGATGTGGATGCAGATATTCACAGCTTGTTTTTGTGGGTACAGATGCATTTACTAATTTGTATGCAGAACCCTGCAAATGTGCGGATATCCGCTTTATATCTGCAGGTATCTATGGATGTGGATATCTGCAGATCATTTTTGCAGATGCAGATACAGGGCTCTAACCAAAGAAGAGCTTTGATTGGATGCAGATGGAGTGCACGGCTCTCACAGTTGAATGTTGTGTGCAATCAGCACGCACCTCACTTCACATGCCCTGGCTTTAGACATGTGTCACTTCACTAATACCAGTAAGAGAAAATCTGTGTGGACTGAAACCATCAGAATCTGGCAACCCTACATGTGGCCAACAGTAAACAAAATGTCTCCTGGGCCACATGCAGAACCCCAGTGGGCTCATACGGCCCTAGAGCTGCAGGTTGCCCACCACCGGTGTAGATACTGATGCGAGGTTATATATTCTGATTGTTCTTTTATTGCTGTATTCCAATGTAACCAGCATGGCCACTCTTGTATGAATGAGACTTGTGACTTAGCAAATATCTACACACTTTTTGGGGCAGGGGCTGTCTTTTTTGTTCTTTTCGTTTGCATAGCACCCAGCACAAAGGAATCCTGACCCATGACTGGGATTCACAGGCTTTATCACAATACACATAAATAAAATAATAATAATAATAATAATAATAATATTGATGATGATGATGCAGGGTATGGTTTTCAAAGCAGTGCGGGGGTTTTAGCTACATATCTGTCAGTAAATGTAAAAGGCATGTGCCAGACTGAAGAGCTGTGCCTTTGTTTTAATGGACACAATGTGGGTAAATCACCTGTCCTGCTTTGAAAAATCTAACATACTAATAAAATACCTGCATGGAGCCCATGTAACCTGGCAAATGCAGAAAACACACCTCTACTATGCCCTTGTGATGGGGAATAGGAGAAATTGTGCTACTTACACCACACCCTAAAAGGAAAAGGGTATGGAAGTAATTAGAAGATCCTAAGCCTGTGACTGACACAGATTTATGAAAGAAGACAGCCTGTCTGAACACATGTGTGGACCTACAAGGCACCTACAAGTATGAAGAGCTGAATAAATAATTTGGAACAGGTAATATATTCAACCAGTTAATTCAGCCTTTTTGTCTGCTGCTGTAGCCTATAGGACTATCCTGCTTGCTTGCCTATAGATATATATTTCCTTATGGTTTTGATTATATATTTATTAGAATAAGTTATAGTAGGTTTATATTGGCAGTTTATATGTAACACACGGGACTTACAGCCCACATCCTGTAAGTTGAGCTATGGCGAAGCTAGCGTACACATGACTGGGGCCTTTCATCCAGGCACCAAAATCAATGCTCATATATTGGGGACCTTCCACCTCGATAAAGCAACCTTCAATGGCATAGGGGCTTCCAAGAATGCCCTCAAGCTTAGCTGGTCCATCATTACTTGGAGAAAACAGAAATAACCAATTAAGACCAGACTGAATTACTGGGTAGGACAGAAATAGCAAATGTGATAGACACATGCAACAGGTCCATGGTAACAAATTGATGTATATAATAATAAGTTGAGATTTAATGATATACTGATCTATAGGAAAAAGACACTTCACCATTAGTAAGGTGAAGAAATACAAATAGAGAGAAAAGGAAACATTCCCTACTGAATATGTATCAAACAGAACTATGTCAGAGTAACATATAAAAGTGGCATCCCAACCTAGGGATGGTAGGAGAAGGAGATGTAGTCCTTGGGAGGTTTCAGAATGATGACCACTAGTGATGATAGGGAAGGCGAAGGTGATGAGGAAGATGATGGTTAACATCTCAGATTGTTCTAGAAAGAATGGTATGAGTATATAGTATGGAAATATAGATGTATATTCCCTATCTAGCTTATGAAATTGGGGTGTTTGTGAGAGTCTTCAATGTATCAATAAATTATATTTGTAAATATACAAGAGTTCCTATGGTGTGAGTGTTGAATCTATGCCCATTAGGGTTCCCAATCATAGAATAATTAAATACAAGGCCTGATCCTGAGACAAAGGACCTGTCTACCCTAAAAGTGGTAACTGAACATTAATAAGTAATCTTAGATCAGGCAACACTTCCTAGATATCCTGAATAAATTTATTGAATGTAGTATGTATTTCAATAATTTTAATGTTTTAAAATTTTTTGTTCATGTATGGCCTAATCCTGGAGGGTACATCTACACTAGCCCCCTAGATCGACCTAGGGAGGCTAATGAGGGCGACCGAGATTGCAAATCAAGCCCGGGATTTAAATATCCCGCGCTTGATTTGCATGTTCCCAACCAGTCGCCATTTTAGAAATTGACTAGCCTGAAGGAACTGCCGCATCTACGCGGCAGTGAAACAGGATTCTGATTTAAAGCCCTAAATCGAATTAGGCTGGTAAACCTCATTTGCAGGAGGAATACCAGCTAATTCGAGTTAAGATTTAAATCGGAATCCCGTTTCACTGCTGCGTGTAGACGCAGGCAGTTACTTTGGGCTAGTCAATTTCTAAAATGGTGACCGGCCGGGAACATGCATATCAAGCGCGGGATATTTAAATCCCGGGCTTGATTTGCAATTTCAGTCGCCCTCATTAGCCTCCCTAGATCAATCTAGGGGGCTAGTGTAGACGTACCCGGAGTCTTCTCTGCAGCTACTGAGTCTTTGCTCTGGGAGCTGTGACTGGTGAGGCACTCTTCTTCCTGGTCCTTTTACTGGATGAGTGCATAAACACTTCCAGCATGAAGTCTCATGCAGAGGAGGCACTGAAATACATTTTCTGGGGATAGAGGACTTGCATGTGCAATGCTGAAGTTCACTTTCTGTGACTATTGAAGGTGGCAAAACTCAGACGCTCACAGAACACAAAGATAAAGGGACATGAGCAAGTCTAAAGTAAATTTATTAAAAATTTGCCAATTCCTGGATTCCCTTTGCAGTATTGACCCAGCTCAAATGGTACATTTGGATGTCAGATCTGCAAGTGAAAAATCTGTGGGCCTTATGAATACTTTACTATGTGTTAACTTTTCTTGCCGCAGCATCCATTTCCAGAGGTTAAAAAAATAAATCTCAAACTTTCTGGGTTCAATGGCTTATGGTTATGCATTTTCCTAAGGGACACTTTCCTGTTTTAACATATAAATATTTAAGCAATTCTGCTTATATGAAGTATTCAATCCCTTTTCTTAAAAGCAAGATGCTAGACCATGTGTGGCCCAAGCTAACGCAGTTCTTGTGTCTGGAAAAGCTCCCAGGTAGTCAGAAGAAGTGACTGAACTGTGTTCATGTGGACACAGCAGAAACTGGAAAGTTCATCGAAGTATCACCCAGTACTTTGATTGTCACTATCAGAGTCCTAGAGATCGACTACTAACCTTCCACACACATAAATCTTATTTTTCCTCATCAAAGTGATTATTGATTGGCTTAAAGCAAAGCTAGTGACTAACCATATGGGGATGTCTGTTATCCGATTGGATTAGCACTCGAATCTAACTACCCTCCATCTGAGAGTCTTTAGGATCAATAGAAGATGAGTGGTAGTGAAGAATGATTAGCCTTGTAGACTTGTATTTTGTTGTTCTTCAGAGTAGCAGAGGCAAAAAATAGAAACTAAAAAGGAGCTTTAGAAAAATGTGAAATATCCCTAGAAAATCCATTCCTTCATTTCCTTAATGGGTAGGATAATTATCCAACAATAATTAACAGTACAAGTAATATCAATATTAGTAGTACAAGTAATATCAATGTTGAGTCCAATATCGTTTAGTTGGTTCTTTCTTTTAGTCATTCTATTAAAAATATAAACAATTTAAAATGGTATGTAAGCAATTTTAATTTGATCTGATATAGTTCTTGCTTCTGACTGTTACAGGCAATTGTTTCAATTAATGACAGTTAAAAATTAATGCATTTGCTTTGTAAAAAAACATTTTTACAAATGGAGGAGCATCTATGGATTTCTAGGAAGTATTGTTTGAACAAAATAGTATCTTCTCTTTATTACATTTTCTAGAGAAGACAGTACAAAGTTTGAAGATGAACCTGAATAAAAATAAATCTTTATAGTAGAAAACCTCCCATACCTTCCAAAGTAAGAAAAAGCTTAGGGTTACTAATCCCTATTACTGAGAGCAGATGTTGATTGTCCTATTAATCAAAGCAAATCATTAGGCAGTAATTACACTTAGTAACAGAATAATTGCTTGTTTTACCTAAACTGTAGTAGGAATGTTTTTCCCTTGAGAAGGATAAGCTTGCATAAATTATGTCATGTGCATACTCAATAAACATAATGAAAAGTAGAGCAAAATCTGCTTTATGGTGTACATTTAAGAAATGAATAGTTTGCTAAGGAAATGTCAACTGTTAGCTTTTCACAGACATTATCAATCAAATGTCCGTAGCTTTATTAGTATGATACACTGTAGGAAAAATAACCCCAACTCTTACACGCAAAACTTAATTCCTGCTGAAATCAGGGTCTGATTTTCAGATGTGTTTAATATAATCCAGTTTGAATGCTAGGTGTGCAGTACTTACGAAAATTAGACTCAAATGCAGTATGGAAATAGCAGAAAGACAAATATCTCTTCAAAGCTAGTACACTCTATTATCAGACCACTTCAAAAATCTAAATAACTACAAACCTAAAGCTACAGCATAATGCCTCCATGTAAATGTGTGAAATGCAATCCTTTTGATAAAGGACTTGCTTAGCTTCCATGTGGCTGGGCAAATGGGATTTGCATCCCCATACTGGCCTGAATGCTCGGCTACATGAAACCCTCTTACATCACTCTGGACGCATAGAAGGCCCTTAGAATAAATGGGAATCAGGCCCATTTTGTTGGGGGCTGACTGCATTCCTAAGTCATTTCATTCTGTGTGTTCAAAGATTCCGGCATGGCCCAAACAGGAGGAAGGAGGCATGCACCGGGCTAGGTTGTTTCAGCATGAATCCAGCTGTGCTGGACTTTCTGTAATGGCAACTGAACACTGCATTGAGGGAGGAAAGCCAGACTGGGTGGGTCTAAAATGTGCTCAGAATTAAAGCTCTAAAGTGAGAGTAGCATCGTACTTTAGGAACTGGCTTCCATTTGAGCGTCTGAACACTGCGGTGCTGCGCGTATTGTTGTAGAGCTGTGTACACAGAGCCTTCTTTCTGAGCGTGTGCAAGGGTTTAGCTACTAATGTGTGTAGCCTCACAACACCCTGGCAAGGTCAGAACTGTGTTACCAACTCCATTTTAAAGGTGGGGAATTGGAGGCAGGGAAATGTATAAATAACTTGTGCAAAGCCCCACAGGCAGTCTGGGGCAGAGCTAGGTGCTGAACTCCGCTCTTTTGCTGGGCTCTTAACTCCCAGACCATGTATTGCTCGGTTGCTTTTCAAAGGGATGCTCAAAAGGACAGTGTCTTGCTGAGCAAGTTCATGAGAAAGAGGCATTCTTATAAACACGTCTGTTCTCAGCCCTGCCATCTGACAGGTGCAATAGGAAGCATTAGCTGCCATGAATCAATGAAAAAGTGTCTCAATGCTAAAGGCCTGGAAGATGTTCAGAGCCTCCCAGGTGGAGTCAGCTGCTCCTACACCACCTCCGGGCACTGGTGGGAATGCTGGAAGTGAGCATGGCCAGAACACCCTGTGCTCCTGCTCTCTCCACCAGGAGGATGGTGCCTGGCAGTCGTCCCAGCTGGAATTGTTTTTGGACAGTGTTGTTCCTCTGTTTGTTTTTTGAGAGCAGCCTTTGTGCTACTCCAAGAGTCCATGCGTTGCTTAAAGACTGTATCTCACACTGCAGTGCAGGGTTAGATGAGACCAGGGTGACCAAATAGTAAGTGTGAAAAACACTGGTCTACAATTTTTTAGAAGTCGTCTGCTTCAGAGATAAAATGTGCTGTTTATTATGTATTTTGATGTGCTGAATTCAAATATGACAATTAAAACAACTGATTGGCTACTGTTTCCAAGATATTTAAGTTTTTACATTTTACATCTATGTATATTGTGTAGATAGTAGAGTTTTAATCATAAATTGTAAACCTAGGTCTTTTCATGTGTTTATGGTTGCTTTACATGATAATATTTTACCTGTCCTGTTTATGTAACACTTTAAAAATCAGCAAAAGGGTTATATAAATAAAATTTATTATGAAACAAAAGGCAAAAAACTATTATGTACATAGTTTAGTCCTATTCAGTGTCTACTCGGCGCTTCTTGGCTTATCTCTTGTATTCATTAAATGGAGCATCTCTTGTCACTGTCCAGCAATAGTCTGCAAGCATTGATGGGCTCCATTTGCCCTGATAGCGTTTCTCCATTGTTGCAATGTCCTGGTGAAATCGCTGCCGTGCTCCGCTCTATGCTCCGCAGTTCGGTGGAAAAAGTCTAGATGAGAGTGCAAAAAATGTATCTTTAGTGACATGTTGCAACCAAGGCTTTTGTATGCCTTGAGGAGGTTTTCCACCAACAACCTGTAGTTGTCTGCCTTGTTGTTTCCGAGAAAATTTATTGCCACTAACTGGAAGGCCTTCCATGCCGTCTTTCCTTGCCACGCAGTGCATGGTCAAATGCATCATCTCGAAGAAGTTCACGAATCTGAGGACCAACAAAGACGCCTTTCCTTTATCTTAGCTTCACTTAACCTTGGAAATTTTCCACGGAGGTACTTGAAAGCTGCTTGTGTTTTGTCCATGGCCTTGACAAAGTTCTTCATCAGACCCAGCTTGATGTGTAAGGGTGGTAACAAAATCTTCCTTGATTCAACAAGTGGTGGATGCTGAACACTTTTCCTCCCAGGCTCCAATGACTGTCGGAGTGGCCAATCTATCTTGATGTAGTGGGAATCTCTTGCACGACTATCCCATTCGCAGAGAAAACAGCAGTACTTTGTGTATCCAGTCTGCAGACCAAGCAAGAGAGCAACAACCTTCAAATCGCCACAAAGCTGCCACTGATGTTGGTCATAGTTTATGCAGCTCAAAAGTTGTTTCATGTTGTCATAGGTTTCTTCATATGGACTGCATGACTAACTGGAATTGATGGCAAAACATTGCCATTATGCAGCAAAACAGCTTTAAGACTCGTCTTCGATGAATCAATGAACAGTCTCCACTCATCTGGATCGTGAACGATGTTGAGGGCTGCCATCACACCATCGATGTTGTTGCAGGCTACAAGATCACCTTCCATGAAGAAGAATGGGACAAGATCCTTTGACGGTCACGGAACATGGAAACCCTAACATCACCTGCCAGGAGATTCCACTGCTGTAGTCTGGAGCCCAACAGCTCTGCCTTACTCTTGGGTAGTTCCAAATCCCTGACAAGGTCATTCAGTTCACCTTGTGTTATGAGGTGTGGTTCAGAGGAGGAGGATGGGAGAAAATGTGGGTCCTGTGACATTGATGGTTCAGGACCAGAAGTTTCATCCTCTTCCTCTTCCTCGTCTGACTCAAGTGAGAATGATTCTGGTGCATCAGGAACCGGCAGTCCTTCTCCGTGGGGTACTGGGCGATAGCTGATGGAATGTTTGGATAATGCACAGTCCACTTTTTCTTCTTTGACACACCTTTCCCAACTGGAGGCACCATGCAGAAGTAACAATTGCTGGTATGATCTGTTGGCTCTCCAAATCATTGGCACTGCAAAAGGCATAGATTTCTTTTCCTGTTCAACCACTGGCGAAGATTTGTTGCACAAGTGTTGCAGCATATGTGTGGGGCCCACCTCTTGTCCTGATCTCCAATTTTGCAGCCAAAATAAAGGTGATAGGCTTTCTTAACCATAGTGGTTATACTGCGCTTTGTGATGCAAAAGTCACTTCACCACAAACATAGCAGAAGTTATCTGCACTGTTCACACAAGTACGAGGCATCTCTGCTCACTTTGGCTAAACAGAAATGTGTCCCTTTGCAAAATCAAACACTGACAAATAAGAGAGCAGGACACTGTATGATTTCTAGAGCTGATATAGGGCAATTTGTTCAGCAGAGTGATGTAAGCTTCGTTATGATTGCATCATCCATGACTTCTAGGAATAACATGATGCAATTCATATCATGTATGACGCAATACCAGCTTCAGATTGCATCATTCATTGTTTTGCCTAAAAAGCAAGTACTGTCCAAACCCAGTCATAGATTTATTCATAGATCCAGTCAAAGATGTATTTTAGTCATTTCTGGTTTAAATTGAGATCCCTTCCCTTTATAACTCACTTATCCTCCGCCATTCCCAAGTCAAGGGTCGTATATACTGACCCAATAGCATATCTTGAAAACTAGAGCCAATCAACAATTTTAAGCATCATTTTCGTTCTCAGTGACCCAGAATTAGTAAAGTTTGACTACATTTATTTCAGAAGCATTTTGGCTGTAGAGCAGTGAAATCAGGACAGTTAGGCTATGTCTACACTTGCGGCTTCTTGCGCGCGAGAAATATGCAAATGAGGCTAAGCGTGGAATATCACCGAGCCTCATTTGCATACCTAATGAGCCACCATTTTTGCAGAAGAGGCTCTTGTGCCAGAAGGAGCTGTCTACACAGGAATAACAGCATTGCGCAAGAGGGTTTTTCTTGCGCAAGAAGGGGCAGTGTAGACAGCTCCTTCTGGCACAAGAGCCTCTTCTGCAAAAATGGCAGCTCATTAGATATGCAAATGAGGCTTGGCGATATTCCACTCTTAGCCTCATTTGCATATTTCTCGCGCAGGAAGCCACAAGTGTAGACATAGCTGTAGTGAGGGGTAATAGGTGCTTGACAGACAAAGACTGGAATTGTCCCTATATAATCAGGGCATCTGGTCACCCTAGATGAGACCATCACAAAGGCAAAGAGAAACAATGGATGGAGAGGGGAATGAGGAAAGGATACACTTTAAGATGGGCTCTGGCAAGTCAGAGGAGCAGAGATGTACACAAAGGTTAGCCCCAATGGCAGGAGCTACTATGGAAAAGGCTCCTGCGCAGTCCACGTCCACCCACCATGAAGGACCAGGGAAGACGCTGAGAACAGACAAAGAGAGGGGGCCAGAAGAGATGCAAAAGACGAGGTCGGTGAAACAGGCTGATTCATGTCAATAGAGAGTTGCGGGGGTGTTTTCAAAGAGCCCGCTGTGACTTGTAAGCTTGATGTGAGTGATACTGATTCCTTGACATTATTTCAGAAGAGACTTGTTTATTATTTATTAATTTTACTGTGGTGGGAGCTAGAGGGTCCTACAAAGACCAGGGCCCTATTCTTTTAGGCACCAGACATGCTAATAGCAAGAGACTGTCCCTGCCTGGTGGAGTTTACAATCTTAACACACAACACAAAAGAGATGAGAAAATAAGTTGTTGTTTCTGCACCTTTATTTTTACCAGTACGGAGCTGAGGTACACAAATATTATGTGACTTGCCTATGGCAGACAAGAAGTGTGGGATAGAGATGTACCCAGATCTGTACAGGACAAACATAATTAAGGGGGTGATTCCTCCTCCCAGAAAACTCAGAGCTTTGCCATTGATTTCAGTGGAATCGGGATGGGGCCCAATCTTAAAAAAACTGAGGCAATCTAGACTATTACGTGTTTGTTAAATGCCAGCAATGTCCTCAGCACTGTACAATAAATAAATAAATAAATAAGAAAGATGGCCCTGAAGAGTTTCCATTTGGTTAGCTTGAAATCCAGGGGTGGGCAACCTTTTTTGGGTCGGGGGTCACTGACCCACCAAAAAATCAGTCAGGGGCTGCACACAAGTGAGAAGCAAAAAACAAAAAAACCCTCACTGACATCGTCCCTGACTGAGAAGGAGAAAGACGCTCCCGCATGCCCCTCACACACCAGAGCCTGGGGGAGGGAAGGCAGGCTAGTAGATTTTGTGTGCTCCAGCCCCACGGTGCGACAGTCTGAAGATAGACTGAAGTGTCCAAGGGGACTGTTTGCGACTCCATGGTAAGACTGTGATGGAGGAGGTGTGTTTGTCACCACCAGACAGATAAGGAGCTAAATATCACTGTGACTTCTCAACCCATTCAGATCAGGGCTGAGGAGATTAGCAAGGAAATAAAACAAAGCAGAAGTACATGCTTATCTCTGATATCTGAAAGTCCATAAAGCCTTACCGGTAGATGTTGGAAGATGCCAAAAGAGCAGTACTATTCTTGTAGTCTGCAAACCCCTGTGATGCGGAGAACAGCATTAATAGAGCAGTCACATTCCACACAGCTTGCCAAACCAAAGGGAGACAGCCGTGGCATGCTCAGCTCAAAAAGCCGGAACTGTCTAAAAGCCCTAGCATTCCAGAGCAATGTAGTGTAGCAATTCGCATGCTCGCATCACACATTTTGCAGAAGCTCAGTAAATACTATATAACTAACAGCTGCACTAGGTAAGGAGCTGGATCTTAGCCATTCCTTAAATTACTTTCCATTCATGTTGCTTTAACTGATGTCAATCAGCTGTATCTAGCTAGTGACAGCGTGCAGGAGAAGCAGTCAAAGAGCGGGACGCCGTGCCTAAGAGCAGTAGTTCCATTCATTCGGCGTATGATGAGACTTCTGCAGAAGTCAGGGTACACCAGTGGAAAAACAGTTATGCAGGAAGGCACGGAAAAGAAACACTGCTAAAACAAGCAGCTCTCCATCTTGGGATATGTTCTCTAGCTCACTCTTCTCTCCCTATGTCTCTTTGGTTACTTCTGCCCACTCTGGATTCTGATCCTTGTTTTTTTTTTTCAATCATGCTCCCTCCTTCTCAGACATACCCCTCTCTTCCTGCCTGCAAAGTGCCCTCATCCCTATGCTTCACATCTCTGCGTAAAGCCCACACCCCTCTGCCCATACCTCATTTTATAATTGATCGATGGAGCCTGGTCCATTAGACAAATTGGAGGGTTGGGCCACAAGAAATCTGATGAGGTTCAACAAGGACAAGTGCAGAGTCCTGCACTTGGGATGGAAGAATCCCAAGCATAGTTACAAGCTGGGGACCAACCAGTTAAGTAGTAGTTCTGCAGAAAGGACCTGGGGTTACAGTGGATGAGAAGCTGGATATGAGTCAACAGTGTGCCGTTGTAGCCAAGAAGGCTAATGGCATATTA
The DNA here is from genome assembly GCA_019425775.1 of Rafetus swinhoei. Taxonomy (NCBI): domain Eukaryota; kingdom Metazoa; phylum Chordata; order Testudines; family Trionychidae; genus Rafetus; species Rafetus swinhoei. Next base: position 122,657,850 of record CM033446.1, on the reverse strand, counting down.
GGTTGCATTAAGAGAGCATTGCCAGCAGATCCAGAGATCTCATTATTCCCTTTATTCAGCTCTGGTGAGGCCACATCTGAGTATTGTGTCCAGTTCTGGGCCCCCACTACAAAAAAAGGATATGGACGCATTGGAGAGGGTCCAGCGGAGGGCAACCAAAATGATTAGGGGCTGGAGCATATGACTTATGAGGAGAGGCTGAGGAGTTGGGTCTGTTTAGTCTGCAGAAGCGAAGAGTGAGGGGGATTTGATAGCAGCCTTCAACTTCCTGAAGGGAGGTTCCAAAGAGGATGGAGAGAGGCTGTTCTCAGTAGTGACAGATGGCAGAACAAGGAGCAATGGTCTCAAGTTGTGGTGGAGAGGTCCAGGTTGGATATTAGGAAAAACTATTTCACTAGGAGGGTAGTGAAGCACTGGAATGGGTTACCTAGGGAAGTAGTGGAGTCTCCATCCCTAGAGGTGTTTTAGTCTTGGCTTGACAAAGCCCTGGCCGGGTTGATTTAGTTGGGATTGGTCCTGCCTAGAGCAGGGGGCTGGACTTGATGACCTTCTGAGGTCTCTTCCAGCTCTATGGTTCGATGATTCTATGGTCAGGTTATGTTGGAAGCCTCTCGAGAAAGGAGTTCCCAAGCTCTGTGTGTGTGTGTGTGCATTAGTCTGCACTGTAGGTCAAACACTGTCATGGCCACTATCCCTTGTTTTATGTCTAGATAGGCAAGGGTAAGGGCACTCCTCAAAACTATTTTCTGTTGTGGTGTAGGGGCAAGGTGTGGAAAAGGCTGAGAACCATTAGTCTCGCTGTAGGTCAAACGCTACCTGTAACGGGGGTCCACCCATTTGTGGGTGCTCCTCTGTGGCTGAGGGGTGTCGGGTAAGTTCTTTGCCTGTCCATTTGGTACTTCATAGCTCCCTGGGTCACTTCCCCCCGGATGCTGCCCTGTCTGGTCATCATAAGGTTTGGAGGTTAGGCTCTCACTAGTCCTGTCTGCGGTGCCATCAGTTCTTGTATTAAGCTTATGGCCAGTTTTCAGCAACTGGACCTGGGCCTCACGCAGGTCTAAAATTCAGCTTACACTCAGAGCTGTCCATAGTGCTGCTGTTCTCCCAGTCAGGATACAGAACTGTCTGGGTCTAGCTTCTGTAAGGAACTGCCAGGCCCTAGCCCAGCAGCTTCTTTTATATTGGTCTGCTGGGCCCTGATTGGCCGCTGTGGAGACAGCCTCTCTATCCTGCTTGGAGGACCTCTCTTCTGCTCCTTTCGCTGAGATGGGGTGTGGCAAGGCCTCTAGCCTCCTGTAGGGTGCGTTGGGGCCTAATCCACCCCTTCAGACTACCCATATAGGTAGATCTTACAGATGTGGGGGAATGCATGGAGAGTGAGTGAGGGTAGGATCATAGAATCCTAGGGATGGAAGAGACCTCAGGAGGTCATCAAGTCTAGCCCCCTGCCCAAAGCAAAACCAGCACCAACTAAATCAGCCCAGCCAAGGCTTTGTCAAGTCAGGACTTAAAAACCTCTAGGGATGGAGATTCCACCACCTTCCTAGATAACCCATTCCAGTGCTTTACCACCCTCCTGGTGAAATAGTTTTTCCTAATTTCCAACCTAGAAATCCCCCACTGTAACTTGAGACCATTGTTCCCTGTTCTACCATCTGCCACCACTGAGAACAGCCTCTCTCCATCCTCTTTGGAACCTCCTTTCAGGAAGTTGAAGGCTGCTATCAAATCCCCCCCGACTCTTCTCTTCTGCAGACTAAATAAGCCCAAATCCCTCATCTTCTCCTTGTAGGTCATGTGCTCCAGCCCACTAATCATTTTGGTTGCCCTTCACTGGTCCCTCTCCAATGTGTCCACATCCTTTCTATAGTGCAGGCCCAGAACTGGACGTAATACTCCAGATGTAGTCTCACCAATGCCGAATAAAGGGGAATAATCACTTCTCTAGATCTGCTGGCAGTGCTCCTCCTAATGCACCCTAAAATGCCATTAGCCTTCTTGGCTACAACAGCACACTGTTGACTCACATCCAGCTTCTCATCCACTGTAATCCCCAGGTCCTTTTCCGCTGAACTGCTACTTAGCCAGTTGGTCCCCAGGCTCTAACAGTGCTTGGGATTCTTCCATCCTAAGTGCAGGACTCTGCACTTGTCCTTGTTGAACCTCATCAGATTTCTTTTGGCCCAATCCTCCAATTTGTCTAGGTCACTCTGCATCGTATCCCTATCCTCCAACATATCTACCTCTCCCCCTAGCTTAGTGTCATCTGCAAACTTGCTGAGGGTGCAATCCAACCCCTCATCCAGGTCATTAATAAAGATGTTGAACAAACCTGGCCCTAGAATCGATCCTTGGGGCACTCCGCTTGAAACTGACTGCCAACCAGACATAGAGCCATTGATCTTTACCCATTGAGCCCGACAATCTAGCCAGCTTTCTATCCACCGTATAGTACATTTATCCAATCCATAATTCCTTAACTTGCTGGCTAGAATATTGTGGGAGACCGTATCGAAAGCTTTGCTAAAGTCAAGGTATATCACATCCACTAACTTCCCCATGTCCACATAGACAGTTACCTCATCATAGAAGCTAATTAGGTTGGTCAGGCACGACTTGCCCTTGCTGAATCCATGTTGACTATTCCTGATCACTTTCCCCTCTTCCAAATGCTTCCAAATGGATTCCGTAAGGATCCCCTCCATGATTTTTCCTGGGACTGAGGTAAGGCTACTGGTCTGTAGTTCCCTGGGTTGTCCTTCTTCCCCTTTTTAAAGATGGGCACTACATTTGCCTTTTTCCAGTCATCCAGGACCTCTCCTGATCTCCACGAGTTTCCAAAGGCACTACAATGACATTTGCCAACTCACTCAGTACCCTTGGATGCATTAAATCCAGACCCATGGATTTGTGTATGTCTAGCTTTTCTAAATAGTTCTTAACCTGTTCTTTCTCCACCGAGGGCTGCCCTCCTCTCTCCCATACTGTGTTGCCTAGTGCAGTAGTCTGGGAGCTGACCTTATCTGTGAAGACAGAGGCAAAAAAAGCATTGAGTACTTCAGTTTTTCCCACATCATCTGTTACTAGGTCACCTCCCTCATCCAGTAAGGGCCCCACACCCTCTCTGATCACCCTCTTATTGCTAAAATGCCTGTAGAAACCTTTCTTATTACCCTTCACATCGCTTGCTAGCTGCAATTCCAACTGTGCTTTCGCCTTACGGATAACTCCCCTGCATTCTTGAGCAATATATTTATACTCCTCCCTAGTCATCTGTCCAAGGATCCAGCTTTGTGGTTTTTGTTTAGCTCTTGGGGGGAGGGAAGGAGAGGCAGGAGGATTTGTCGATTGTCATGCCACTATGAACCCAGTGGTCGTTTTCTTCCATTATTGTATTGTTGCTGAGGATTAAAGGCTTGCTCCTACAGCCACTGGTCCACTGACTTCAGTAATACAGCATCAGGCCTTAAGTGACCTGCAATTGACATTCTGTAAGAACTCTTACCAAGCGCAAGATCTCTCCGATAAGATTAGTGGAGCCACATGGACAGCCTTCGTTTCCCATCCAGCAACAGCTGCTAGAAGCGGTTTGTCTGCCTCTACCAACAGCGACAAAAGTAGCCCTCCTGTAGGTGCTATTTACCACTGACAAATAGGGCCGGGTCCTCTGTAAACTGGCATAGGTCCATTGACTTACATGCTCCCCTGCTGATTTACACCTGTGAAGAATATGGCCCAATGTGTTGCACCATGGTGGCAAAATGGACATTTTTAATACAAAGGTACATTCCCCTATGCTGTGAATCTACTTAACTGTCTGGAAAGCACGCATCACCAGCGTATCTAGGATAGTTTGATCTTACTGGTAACAAGTGCTGTACATGACCAGGGCCGGGGTACCATATCAGTGTCACGATTTATCTCTATCTGATATTAATAGTCATTTCAATCCCTAAAACCACATTTCCCTTCTCACCACTGGTCTCTCCTTCCTTCATCAGATTTGTTTTTTCACCCTTTTCCAGGACTGACATACACTGGAATGGACATTCAACACTTTGAAAGCTGCTGATTTTCAAGTTTTATAAATTTCTCTCCACTTAGTTCTTGATGACAACTCTGCTCAGAGCATCATTGGTCATTCATTAGCATTGATTTAGTGGAAACAGGCCAGTCTGAATTTGACACACAACGTGCTTTCCCACGATCCCAAGGAGAGGAGACATAGATCTCGGTTTTCTTTGTTTGGGGCTTTTGTTTTGCATGATTTTGGAACTATAAATATTAAGTCGGCATATTTTTCACTGCTCTTGGAGAAGCCATTTATTGACGCGGTTTTTCAATTATCCCCCTGGGCTTGCTCCAACAAGATGCCAAATGCTGTTGAGATGTTCACAGTACTCTTAATACTCATTGACTTCAGTGGCCATTCAGGATGCTTAGCAGCTCTGAGAAGCACCCTGCACCCTATGGGTGTGTCTAGACTACAGGGTTTTGTTGACAAAAATGGACTGTGGTCAACAAAAATATACCTGTGTCTACACTGCCACTGAGTTCTGTCAACATAACGTTGACAGAACTCAGCAGTTTTGTCGACAGCTGTAAACTTCATTCTACGAGGAATAATGCCTTTTGTCAACAGAGTTCTGTCGACAGAAGGCGTTATTGCATCTACACTGTCCTTTGCGTCTACACTGTCATGTTGACAAAGCGGCTTGCTTTGTCGACAGAACTGGATGTAGTCTAGATGCTCTTTGTCGACAGAAGCTTTGTTGACACTATCTGTCGACAAAACCTGTCGACAAAAGCCTGTAGTCTAGACGTACCCTATGTGATCAAGCCCATTCTTTGTCTGCTTTGTCTGTTTAGATTGTAAAGTCTTTGTGGGGCAGGGACTTTGTCTTGCTATGTACAGTGCCTCACACAATGCGGGTCTGAAATCAGTTGGAGTCTCTTGGCACCAGTGTAACATACATAAAAATTTCCACCGTTCTAATGGATAATCATTCAAAACCAACTCAGCAGCAGAATTCTTTGGCCACTTAAAAAGAAAAGAAAGGGCAAGTCCGGTATCATAAAAATAAACTTCAGATCAACATTACGGTATCTCAGAAATCTCAACCCAGTCTTCAAGATGATCCAGCAGCATATAATGATTTACTTTGGCAATAACCTGTCTACATGTTTTGTTAGTCTTTAAAGTGCTCCCAGACTATTTGTTGTTTTTTAAGTTTATCCTATGACAAATCAGTGACACTTTATGATACTATGTGGTTATACTGCAATTACAATGTCGCCATGTGGTGGTTATGCTTTTCAATAGCTAATTGGCCACAAATCCGTGTAAATGGAAAGCGAATCAACTGATTTTAACACTTGACTATTGGTTTTATATTTAATACTCTTTTTTTAAAGTCAAGGTAGCGGGGTTTTAACTGGGCCAACAAATTTGCCCTGTGAGCACCACTGTCCAAAGTGGGTGAAAGTTCATTTCACAATAATATGTAGCAAGATATGTTCATGGGGGGAAAGTGCAAAAAAGAGACTGCCTGTATTAGTTGAAATAATAAGGATGGACATAATTCAAGGATTGTGTTGAGACTATGAGAACAGCATGAGACCAGAATTCAATGACCCAAAATTGGTGTGTCGGGTACTTGGCTTAACTGGTGGACAAAATAATGAGGAGATGGGTTATCTCCCACCCCCATCGCACCCTTCTGGGACTCTTCTTTTCAGGATACATTATGGGGAAAATATAGATGGACAAAGGCTACCACCACCCTGGCTGACTGAATGAAGGGGAATAAGTGAACTGTATCATGCTGACACCCCACCATCTCCTAAATGCTGGATCTTCTCTGTCCTGGTGAAAGAGCAAAGGGAGTGACAGGGCAGGAAACAGCTGCCTGCAGGAGACTGGAAGACAGGAGCAGGTTTGCTAAATGAGCCAGCCAGAAACACCTGCCATAGAGAGGGAATCTCAAGCTGCTTGTTCCTTGTAAGAGAGCGGAAGTGGTTGTTTGAAAGGCCTGGCTTTGGGAAGGCTACAGAAAAGCCAGCTGGGAGCAGGATAGCTAACTGCAAGCTGAACCCTAAGGCTATGTCTAGACTGCAGGCTTCTTTCAGAAGAACCTTTTTTCGGAAGAGATCTTCCGAAAAAACTTCTTTCAAAAGAGAGCATCCACACACAAAAGTGCATTGAAAAAGCAATCTGCTTTTTCGAAAGATAGTGTCCACACTGAATGGATGCTCTTTCGCATTTAAGCTGTGATTACTATGGACGGAGTGGCCACCAGGGCACCTGTGCTTTTTCCTCTTTCCTCTTCTTTCGAAAGAACTCCCTCTTCCCCATTCACACACGCCTTTTTCTGAAAGAGCTCTTTCGGAAAAAGGCTTCTTCCTTATAGAAAGAGTATTACCAATGCTGGAAAAAACCCTCTGTTCTTTCGATTTACTTTCGGAAGAATGCGATTGCAGTGTGGACATAACTCAGGTTTTGTTGGATAAATGGCCATTTTTCCGACAAAACTCTGAAGTGTAGACATACCCTATATTTTTCCATCCACAAGGCTGCAAGTGAGAGTCAACATCAGAGACAGAGGCTGCGCTTTCTCTCTTTTGTGTGTTTGTTTTGTTTGGTCTTAAAGCAGCAGGCTCCAACTTTAAAAACAGTCCTAGCCCCTTTCAACTAATGTCCTCTCTCTTCCCCCCAAAAGGACAGTTATTACTGTCTTTAATACCCTCTCAGGGTATGTCTACACTAGCCCCCTAGTTCGAACTAGGGAGGCTAATGAGGGCGACCGAAATTGCAAATGAAGCGCGGGATTTAAATATCCCGTGCTTCATTAGCATGTTCCCGGGCAGTTGCCATTTTGGAAATTGACTAGCCCGGAATAACTGCCCACGTCTACACACAGCAGTGAAACGGGAGTTCGGAAGTAAAGCCCTTAATTCAAATTAGCTGTTAAACCTCATTCCAGAGGAATAACACCTAATTCGAGTTAGGGCTTTACTTTGAACTCCCATTTCACTACCGCGTGTAGACCCGGGCAATTATTCCAGGTTAGTCCATTTCCAAAATGGCGGCCGCCCGGGAACATGCTAATGAAGTGCGGGATATTTAAATCCCATGCTTCATTTGCAATTTCGGTCACCCTCATTAGCCTCCCTAGTTCGAACTAGGGGGCTAGTGTAGACATACCCTCAGAGATGTCAAACAAGGGCTGTTTCTTTCTAAAGACTATCTCCAGCTAAAGGGAAAGGAAACATGGAATATAGTCAAAATGAAAGCCTTTCTAAATGTATGGTACTATAAAGGCTGAAATCTCTGTATGCCAAACCCAGAACCTTGTTTTTAACTGTCAGACAGTTTCAGGATCATGTCAACACCTTTGACTCCTTGAGTGTCTTTTATTCTACTTAAATTAATACAATGGCACATCAATCAAATTCTGTGTACAGTGCAACTTTCAATCATGTAAGAACCTCCATTTATAAGGATCAGTGGTAATTACAGGTTTAGCATAATTGTCAGGTAACTACTATATAATTGGTCACTAGAATAAATAAATGAAACATAAGATGTTGTGGATACTGCAAACCAGAGAAAATCTGGTTAATTTGGTAGGCACCTAAGTATGGATTTAAATGCCTAAGTTTAGGCACCCGTGTTACAAGTTCAACCCTCCACTTTCTCCTCAGTTTCCTCGTCTGTGAAAAAGAAATAATTCCCTGCCTCACAGAGGTTTGTGAGGTAATAGTTATATGGAAAACATTCAGAGGATAAGGAGAGTATGTGCTAAGTACAATAATCTTTCCTATGCTATCAATGCAATAAAAAGTCTTGTTTTAAAATTGCTTTGTATGCACATGAGATCCCCAGATAATTAACAATACTTTATTCTAAATAGATGACAATTGATTCAATGGAATTCACCTTATAAGTAAGGAGAAAGGTGTACGCTGATCCTGACTTCATTTTATAATTCACAAAGACAATGTAAAAGCACTGTCCATCAACTGTCGCTCCTGATGTGAGGATAATAATAGATAACGTAACTATTTTTGAAGCCTTGGAAGAAATCACTAAGCCAGCAGCACTTCCTTGTCAAAACCATCACTGTAACTGACAATGGAAGCAACAAAAGACAGAAAACAGAAATCAAAATCATTATTTTACTTTATGCCAATACTTGCAAATGATCCAAGCACTCTGCCCAGCCTTTGACAATCTACTTTATTCCAATAGTGTCATCTTAGGTAAGACTCAACAAAAGGACTGGAAATACACGCAATACCCTTTAGAATTTCTCTCTGTCTTTTTGTAAGATGTGAAGTGTGCTATATTGACATTAGGATATGTGAGCTAGTTGTTAAAAACACACAGTGTGAGTCATAGAGTTGCCAGGCTTATGGTTTTAGGAAACTGTAAATTACACACACACACCAAGAAAGTCTTGGCCATTAGCCCCTCATTTGCATCATGCTCTGCAGCAACACAAGGTTGTCCTAAATCCAATTTGGCCATAGAAGGATGTCCCGTCATAGACCCTCTGTGTCATTCTCTTTCTGTAAACTAGCATCAGGGTGTGGCCAAGAAAAAGGGGGCCTGGCGAGGGCTTCCCTCCATCTAGGCAATCCTTGTGTTGGGCCATGAATATCCAGCATAATTTTGAGCAGCCCTGAGGCTGCTCTACATAGGGAACTAGCCTGGTATCCAGTTAACTCCTCATAAGGGAGTTCTTTCCCTGCTCATCGTGTTATGGGGTTATTAACTGCAGCTAGACCATGGCACGAGACGACCCAGCCCCCCTTCCCCGTTAATCTTCCACCCTAAGTTTTGCTGCTATTTTTGTTTTTTGGCCCCGGTCAGTTCTTTTTTTTTTTTTTTTTTTGCCCAACAAGTTTTGCTGCTATTGGTGGGGGAAGGTGTGAGGGTTTCTCAAAAATCAAAAGGGGGGTGTGATGCTGAAAAGTTTGGGAACCACTGAGCTAGACATTGCAGATACCTTGCTGACAACCCCACTGCATTATGACAGCGTATGGGGTGTGTTAACAGCCTCAATTGTTCAACACCTGAAGCAAGCCAGAAACCAATGTATTGGAAAACAGCTTGTACACATGTATATCTAGTCTCACAACTTTGGGGGAATCCTGTACAATGTAGCAGGAATGGAGACCCAAGCTATTCTATGGAATTTAGAGGGAATGAGATCTATTGAGCAGCATTAGTAAGCAAACCCATAGAATGTAACTGAGAATTGTGTCTGCTACAGAATTCTACAGCCTTGTTTAATCATTCTATCGAGAGGCACCTTGTTCCCCATCACATTCCAGGGGACTTTTCCATAAGGGAAAACACAGCTAACATTAAGCAAAAAGGCCTAAGGATCAAAAGGGCTCACTCAGGCCTTCTTCCTATTAACAGCATGTCCACTTCAGAACCACAATGTCCAAGCGCGCAGGGTGGTTTTGAATGGCCATAATGCAAATAACTGACTGTGAAAAAGTTTAGGTATAATTACGTTAAGATCATGGATTCAATCTCTGGCACCAAAAGAGCATGCTTGATGTACGACCCGATGGGGGAGAAGGGGCACAGACTACTTCATGCTTGCCTTTGGGGTCCCCCGTCCCAGGGTTTGGTAAAGGACAGTTCTAGCTGCCCGCCTGGCACAAGCTAGAACCACGTCAGGAGCTATTACACAAGCCGGAGACTGCCAGAGCACAGCAGGGCTGCTGCTGTACCTCCACCCTGGAACAGCCCTAACCTGTCCCTTAAACTGGGGGGGCTGAGGGAGGTAGTTGTGCTCTGTGGCAGGTCAGGATTCTCCTACGCTGCCGTATTGATGGCAGCCCAGTTAAGAGAGCTTTAATGGCTCTTTTTTGCTAGGCCAATGGGTCATTTTTAAAGATTTTGATGTGCATTTAGTGAAATGTACCAAACTGGCAGCCAGGGAGCGTGATGTTCTCCACATAGCCATCGTGCAGAAGGACGGTCAAGTGGCTCACGCCCTGGCACTGCCACAGATTTCCTGTGTGTCCTTGGGCAGTCAGGATGGGATTCATGAAAGTACATAGGTGCCTAAGTCCCATTGAAATCAATGGGAGTTAGGCACCTAGATAGCTTTGTGAATCCCACTCTTAATGGCTCAGTGCCTCAGTTCTATGATACGTTGAAGACAGAGAGGTGTGCAGATCCTAGGGTAACAGGGCAGTATAAGTACCTTAGATAGATCCACAGATCAAAAACAGGAGAAGCAGCAGAACCACAAGTGCCCCATTGACATCCCTGAACCTTGCCCAGGAGGACCATTTCTAGGGAAGCTATCATAGCCATTGAATTGTTGGCCTTTATTCTCACACCACCAATTTCAGTGGCAGCGTTTGGTGCACACTGGAGCTAGCTCACCACTAATCTCATATCACATCAGTGACCAACCAGCCACATTTCAGACACGATTGCCTGGTTCTGGACTTGAACTCTCAACCTAGAAGTCAAAGATTCTGAAGCAAAAACACCAATTCCTGAAGCTAAATTAACATTGCCGACTTCAATCACGTGAAGTTGGCTAAAAATTCAATGTGCATCCAACATCCCTTTAGACATCAGACTGCATTGCCTGTGCTAATACCAAACCTGCTTATCTTGTGTGACCCTCTGAAGGGCATAGTCCAAGGTGAAGTGGAGACTTACAGGAAACAACTACCCACTCCTCAGAATTAATTCCTCTTGAGCACTCTGGAACCGATGACAAGTTGAGTTTAAAGGACCCTCACATTGAAGTTCATTGCTGAAGTTCTCCACGTGATTTCTCATTTAAAATCTATTTTACCCGATAAATTAGCGCTGCTTGGCCTCTTCTTATGTTTCATGAACATTAGGTCATGACATGAGGGGATTTGATCTGCGACAATGCCTGGAGAATAAATACTATATTTAATTGAAAATACATGGAGAATGTAGAGAGATGGAATGTAATTACTAGAGTTCAAAACTGGCTAGAAAGCCAGGATTAACAACTCTATTATTAACAGAAATAAAATAAAAATTGCCATAGGATCTTTAATTAGGGCCTCAGGTTTACACCTCAGCTGTAAAATGTCATTTCTGGGGCATAATGGCAATGGAGACGGCTCATGTTGTCAGAGGGGCAGGGAGAAGATGGAGAAAAACTGTATGTGGCAAGTCCCTTCTAGATGCAGATCCAGAATAGGCATGAGTGGTCCAAATAATTGCAGCAAGATTACCACATTTCAAGGCAAAAATGCCCTAAAATAAGAGTCCGCTAGAACAGTGTCTCTCAACCAGGAGACACGCTTTGTAAGCAGGTCACACAGCTGTCCTGAGCATGTCATGGTTAGAATGCTTCAAAGTTGTTGAAATGTCCAGAAAAATTTTTCATGGAAAATTTCACTTAAAAAATTTGTCAGAGAATATTGAAGGAAAACATATTTTGACATCTTGAGTGAAAGTCCATAACTTTTTGGCAGCTGCAAGGAGAGAAGAGAAGCCTTACAAGCACCAGACTCAGCCCTGGACTGGCAGCCTCTAAACTCTCATCAGCTAGCACCCGCAAAGCCAGGCCTCTTGCCCCTGAGTGTCCCTAGCCCACAGCACTCAAAGACCTTCTGGGTATGTCTACACAGCAAAGTAATTCCGAAATAACTGTACTAGCGTCTACACAAGCCAACTGCTATTTTGAAATTAATTTGAAATAGTGGAGGGCTTATTTCGAAATTGGTAAACCTCATTCCACGAGGAATCGCTCCTATTTCGAAATTGCTATTTCGAAATAAGAGCTGAGTAAACACTTATTTCGAAATAGGGGGCCTCCAGCTTTTCCCAGGGTGCCTTGCTGGCCACTCTGGCCCCAACCAGGAAAACTCCTCTCCTACTCCCCTTCCCGGAGCCCTTAAAGGGGTAGAGTCTGGCTACAGTGCCTGTGCCAGCTCCAGGCCTGCCAGCCCAGAGCCAGCAGTCGCTGCCCCTGACCCAGTGGCCCCAGCATGAGCCAGGCAGCCAGTGCCAACCAGACCTCCACCGCTCCCCAGGACCAGTTCCCCAGCTCCCTGAAGCCTGCCAGGGCCCGGAGAAGGTGGGTGCCTGCCTGGTCCAGTGCAGAGATCATGGACCTGATTGAGGTTTGGGGGGGGATGCCGCCAATGTCCATGAGCTCCGCACTAGATGGAGGAACACGGCCATCTATGGCAGGATGGTTGCCAGCCTGGCCACCAAAGGCCACATCCGAACCCAGGAGCAGGTTTGCATGAAAATTAAGGAGCTGCGGCAGGCGTATACCAGCGCTACAGGGCGCAGCTCCCAAACAGGGGCAGACCCAGGGAGCTGCCCCTATTTTGACACCCTGGACTGCATCCTGGGAGGGGCGGGACGGTCTGTGCCCCCCAGGTGGTCATCGACCCTGGGGTAGAGGGGCCCTGAACAGGGCACGGAGGAGAAAGAGGAGGGCCAAGAGCCGCAGGAGCCCAGAGGGAGCGTGCCGTGCAGCCAGGACCCCCGAGCTGTCTCAGCGGACCTGTCACCGGTGTCATCCGGGGAGGCAACAACATGTGAGTGCCATCACTGTCCCCTTATGGGGGGCGGAGGGAGACCAGGGACCGCGTGCATGGGCCTTGCTGACCACGGATCATGCAGCAACCTGTGTATGTGCAAGCACGTGCCGTGCCACCCCTGAGCACGTGGCCCCAGCTGGCTGCCACACAGGGGCCTTGGCCTGTTAGCCACACGCGTGTGTGAAGAGACATGACATGCTCCTGACCCCGGGATGGGACACAGCAGGGCGCCCTTCCTCCACAAGCCCCCTCTACACAAAGGCAGGGAACATCTCACCCCACCCCCACACACACACACTATATACAGCACGGGGGGATGGATGCAGTTCCGGAGCAGCTCCCACTCCTGGGGATAGCAGGAGATCCCGAACATGGCCTCTGTGCAAGCACATCGGCTCTGATGGTGCAGAAACCTGTCATCCTCGCCTTGCAGAGGCGGGCTGGGCTTCACCCACTGTGTCCCCAGGGAAAACTGACCACTTCTCTTGTTTCTCCACAGCCACACCAGCTGCGAGTGCAGGGAACATCACCCTGCCCAGGACATCCTCTCACACCCGAGGACTCCGCAGGCCCACCTGTGCAGTGAAGGGGTACCAGCAGCAGCACCTGGGGGCACTGCGAGCCCTGCACCGCACCCTCAACCACTGGATGCAGGAAGACCTGTAGCTCCGGCGGGAGTAGCTTGCCCAGGGCTGTGCCATCTGTGAGCACCTGCAGACCCTGGTGCAGAGCTTGCTGCCTCCTGCCTCTCCAGCCCCTGCTGCCTCCCCAGCTACCACTCCTCCTCCCACTCCTTCTCTCCCTCCCGCTTCTTCCTCCACACCTTCCACACCCTCCCCACCCCCCCGGGGATGCTGAGGGCCCTGCACCCACGGTGCTGGGAGACAGTTGGGCTGGCGAGACCCCCAACCCTGAGCCCTGAGCTTCTCCTCCCCCTTCCTCCCCTTGCCTCCCGCTGCCAGCTCCCTCCTCCCAGGTTTCCCCCTCCCCTCTCCCATCCTCCCTCCTCCCACCTTCTTTCCCCAGTCTCACCTCAGTTTCATTCCCCCCCCCACCCCAGTTTTGTTCAATAAAGAGACTTCATTGTAATGAACACGTGTCTTTTATTGTACAACAGGAAGGGGGGTTAGGCAGGGGTAAGTGGAAGGACATGAGGAAGGAATGAGGCACAAGCCCCCAGTGGGGCACACCAGGGAGACTGTTACTGCCTGCAGAACATGCTGCCAGACTCGCAGCAACATGTCCAGGAGAAGCACCAGAGTGCCCAGGGGCAGCTCCGGCTCCATGCTGCAGAGTGCTGTGGTATCCTCAGTGTGGGCAACCAGAGCACGCAGAGAAAAAAATGCTTTGCTGTCCCTCAGCGAGGTAGGCAAGCAAGCAGGGAAACCTGAGAACTGGCTGTCAGGGAGGGTCCCTTTAAGCACAGGCCTCAGATAGCCTCAGGCAGCAGCCACACAAGGTAACTCCTGACCTGATGCCCTGCCAGAACCGGTTCCAGCCGGCCTTAAATGCGATTCAGCGTCCAATCAGTGTGGACGCACTATTTTGAAATAGCAAAACTCTATTTCGAAATGCATTTTGTGTCTAGATGCGTTATTTGGAAATAAGGTATTTCGAAATAAGATATTTCAAAATAACGCTATAGTGTAGCCATACCCTCTGTTATTTCTTCCCATGATCCAAATCCAAAAGGATTGTGGGATACAGTGTGTCACACAATGATGTTTTTGGCCATTTTGTGGGTTGAGAGAATTCCTTTCGGAAAATGTTTATGGTTACCAAACTCATGCCACTAAAATATTGTATGTTGCTCTATGTTTGATAGCAGACTGTAGCTTTAATTCCTTGTATCTTTTTAAACATCTTTAACTGAAAAAATCCATCTTTTTGTTTTATTTAAACATTCTTTAGCAGCATCTGTGGATTTGAAAGGCACAAATACAGGGCAGAAATGCTTTTCTAAGGAATTCAATTAAGAATATTGAAAAGAGGGTAAGGCTGAAAAATAAGCGGTTACCTTTTCAAAGGTAAAGAGTTACAAGTGCTAAAAAGAGCATCATCTTTGCATCCGATCAAGCAAGGTACAGGATTCAAGAAGCAGTGCGCCAAGAGGCAATTTCTCAGCAAGATGTTAACATCAGAACAGAAAGTGATGTGTCTAGAAGCAGAACTGCTGAGCTGCAAACAACCTGGGTGTGAGTCAGAGAATATTAGGACAGACCCTGTCCACCAGGAATAGAGACTTGATTGCATGTGACTTGTGTCAACTCTGGAGACATCAAGAGAAGAACAGAAAACCAAGGCAACAGCGATATTTCTAAATGAGCCATTCAGCCTCTAAGGCAAGTAATCGGGCAACAACTCAAACTCCAAGGGAAGAAGTCAATGTGCCAGGTTTGTGTTTCCCAGTTAGAGCCTTCATTCATTTTTCCCTCACTGGAAAAAAAATCTCTAAAACGTCCTGTTTTAAATTAGAATTATATCTTAGACTAGCCCATACTTTGAAAGCAGAATCCAATCAGCTGCTCAGGCTCATTAGTGTCTTTGGGATCCTAATGACCCACTCAGTTGCAGTAAATGAAAAACTAATCCTCATTTTATGTCATTGACCGAAAAGGATTAACCAACTCTTGCTACCCATGCAATCAGCCTTGTAGTAGGGAGATTACTGCCTTCTAATACAGTAAGGCTACACATTCCAAGCTGTTACGGTAAGTAGCATTTAAAGCTTATTTCCTTGAAATGCTTAAGCGTATTAATGCTGTAGTATGTAAGACTGTTTTATTCTTTTGTCACTGCCACTGAACTTTGCATTTCTACTAGCTCCCAGAAGATGGGTTTTTTTTTGAGAAACCAAATTAGCAAGGTGGCAGCTGCACTTACCAGCTAAAACAAGATTTGGTCACTGAATAATCCACAATTTAAAACCCAGTCTCCCCACCCCCCACCCCGTGTCATTTTCATGTTGACAAAAGAATATGAAAGCTGGAAAGCCATCAAAGTTACAGCAGAACGTCTAAGGGAGAGATCCACAAAGCGAACAGACTGTGCAACTCTGAGCAGCGCAACGCCTGACTCCTAGGCAGCCTACCACCTCGTGGAACTCCCAGTGCCGCATGAGGTGCCCTTAAAGGGAGCTAGGGGAGTAGGCACCCAAGTCCAAGCTGGAGAGAGGTGCCTATCATCATGTGGGGTCACAGATGGGAGCCCTCTCCTAAAGTTAGGCTCCTGTACCAGGTCAGCCCTTTATGAAGTTGGTGGTGACATTCCCTTTAGCCTGTGGCTAACACTAGCCCCAGGAACAAGGACAGCTGCATTCAGTTCTCCCCTGCCTGATGTAGGACAGGGATTTTTAGCTTGAGTGTTCTACCTCTCAAGTGAGTAAACTAACCACTATTCCAAAGGCATTCATGCATGTGTGCTCTCCCTTGCCCAGTGAATATTTCAGTATTAATGCACAGTGGAACAGATTCAACTTAAAAGATTAAGAGGCTGGTGCCAGAATACCCCATAGCCCAGGGGCTTAGGACACCCACTTACAATGTGGGAGCCCCAAGTTCATCAGGAAGAAAAAGGTATTGAAGATAGAAGAGGGATAAAGATAGAAGGGATACTGCCTCCTCTTTCTCTGGTGTACTTTGAATGGCTTTTGGTGTGCTCCCACCCTCAGATGGGGCCCCAAAAGCAAGATAGCAGGCCAGTGCTTAGTTTGAGAATCCCATGGGGCAGTGGCAAATTAGACACTGTGCTGCCCAGCAGCCCCCAGAAAAATCCTCCAGCAGAATCTCAAAACTTCAGCCACTGGGCATATAGGACAGGGGAAACCCCCACACTCTGATCCTGCTCCACAGCAACAGTGCTGGGTGGGAAGAAGCCCCTCTGTTGGATCCATACCCCCTTCTTGGCAGAAGCAGTGCCGTGGCAGGGTAAGCTCCCCACCCAGCCCTTGCAGAAACCACAGGACAGCAGGGCAAGCCCTGTGATAGAACTGCTGTCTAGCAGAGAGCTATTTTAATGAAAACAAATGTATCATCCAAGATTCCAGTCAGAGTGGATCAGAATATTGGAAACAAATGGTTCCATATGAAAACAAAAGCATAAAACTTTCCAGAGACCAAACAACTAACAGCTTAACCTACTGTCTAAAGAAGTTGTATCTTATCCAAAGTTCTCTTCAGCATTTTCAACCAAGCCTGGTTCACCCCATAAGCCAAATGCTGTCCTTTTTAACTTCCTCACTGAAAGGTGTATGGGAGTCTTCTGTGCCCCCCAATATAATCAAGCAAGCCTCTGAAGTGCTCCGCCAGATAAGGGTCTGGAACCTGCTGTTTTACTCTTCCTGTTAGATTCTTTCTAAAATTCTGACAAGCCTTTAATTGCATTCAGGGCATTGGTAATAGGTAGCCCACTGTGAATGAGCCAATACTCAGTTTACATATAAACAGAAAGATGCACAAAATGCCTCATGTTTGACAGAAAACCTGATTTTTCACCAGTGCCTACAGACTTTAAGAACATAATTTCAGTGTATAGTCATAACTACGTATATAATATTTGTACATACATTGCATAAGAATATTGATTCCCAAAGACACAGGTTTCTATTCAAGACTTCACATGACACACTGGTGAACTAGAATGTACATGCCAGACCCATGAGTTGCCTGTAATCACTCAGCACCTTGGCAGTGACACTCAGGGGTTCTTGGGTCACAGTGTTAAATTAAATGAATTTATAACAAATGACAAGATAGAAGGGGAGCCCTTATCTGCATTATCTCTAAACGTATCGGAAAAAGACAATGGCAAAATTTGGGATGTAAGAAGCAAGGCAAGACTCTACCATAGCAGGCATGCCATTGTGCTAAGACAGACAAAGATGGAGGAGACTTGTTCGTGCCCAGGGAAGTGTCTGATTCAGATGCTACTTTACTTCTCACATGTAGCTAAGTCTTACGTAGGTTCAAACTCTTGAAAGCAAATCCAGAGCAAAACTAGGGACCTGAGCTTGACAGCAAAGTACATGCAGAATTTCCACTGATTGTAATGGAGTGCTTGCTGGGCCAGGTCTTAAATAGCTCAAACAGTCTTTTAAATAGCTGATTAGTATCATAGAGTGTCAAGTCGTATTTTTTTGCATTTGAAAATATCCTCAACAGAGAATGGCAATGAGGCCCACTACTGACAATTAACATTCTCTCCAATCACCATTGTGGATTAAAGCTCACTGCTGTAGCTGGTGCACTCTCTGAACTTGTTCCAAACACCGATCTCCTGTTGATAGGCATTTCACACATGAAATGAGCGAATAATTATGTGACAGAGAACCACAGCATGAAACCAGGAGCAGATTTTTTTTCCTCAAAATATTGACTTGTCATTGTCATTAAAAAATAAATGTGGCAATGAACAAGTTGTGAATTCCAACACTCTCATTTGAGAGCAAGCAAACTATGGTCTCGTGTCAGTGCTAAAGTTTTCTCTGATGTAAAACTCAGGAGCTCCTGCATTTATTGTTAAGCATTTTTTTATCATTGCAAAAACTTTGTAGCGAAGACTATAAATGTCACACACTTTTTGTAACGTGAAAGTCAATCATGAAATGACTGAAGAGGAACCCATGGCTTCTAGCTGGCAAACCTGCATTTTTGAGTGAAAACAATTTTGTGAGTGTCCAATTCTGTATCAACTGTGCAGTGCACCAAAATACAGCAAAGTAAATGCAGTATACAAGTCAGAGATGACTTGACTACAGCAGAGACTTCCCAGTTCTCTTCACTTATCTTTGAAATTCATCTTTACAATCCAATGTGCCCTCCCGTCATTTATTTCCTTTAAGTACCTGTCCATGGGACAGGAACTGTCTTTATTGACTGAGGTTCTTGCCCCTTTGCAGGCCCTCTTGACACTGCCACCATGTAAATAAAAGGTGACAATTTTAAGGTGATGTCCCTTGACCAAACTTCAGACCTTTTAAGGCTGTGGTCCCCAAACTATGGGGCATGCCCCACAGCCTAGGCCAGCCCCATGGTTGGGGTGGGCAGGCAGAGGGAGCACCACCAGCCCCACTCTGCCTCCAGCACTGCTCCCGCCTCACCCTTGTCCCCAGACACAGCTCCAGTCCCAGCTCCAGTCTTGGTCCCCAGTCCCTGCTCCTGGCCACTGCTCAGTCACCATCCCCCACTCTCGACCACTGGCCCCCGGATGCTGCCTCTTGGCTGTAGCTCCACTGTTGGCTCCTGGCCCCCTGCTTGGCTGAGGCTCCTCCTAGCTTGGGGCGGCAGGGACACATTCCATTACTGATAAAGGGGGGCACAAGAGGAAAAATATGGGCACCCTTGTTTTAAGGAGATTATTGTGGGAAAATAACTCATTCATTAATGGAGGATGAGGAAAGTTATTTTTTTGCACGCTTTCCCTTATTAGCTCCTTTCTCATCCTTAATTTTTTTTAAATGATGGCTACAACATCCTTGTACTATGTTTTTATGGTGCAGCTTCTGGGCAGTAAAAAACTCATCTTGAATTAAATATAGGAAAATATATAATTTTCCTGCTGAACTATTATCTGTGGTTTGTAACCTATCCCTTAAATCGGCTTCCGTACCTAATGACTGGAAGGTAGCCAACGTGACACCAATATTTAAAAAGGGCTCTAGAGGCGATCCGGGCAATTACAGACCGGTAAGTCTAACTTCAGTACCTGGCAAATTAGTCGAAACAATAGTAAAGAATAAAATTGTGAAGCATGTAGAAGAACATAATTTGTTGGACAAAAGTCAACATGGTTTCTGTAAAGGGAAATCCTGTCTTACTAATCTATTAGAGTTCTTTGAAGGGTTAACAAACATGCGGGGGATCCAGTAGATATAGTATACTTAGATTTCCAGAAAGCCTTTGACAAGGTCCCTCACCAAAGGCTCTTGTGTAAATTACATGGCCATGGGATAAGAGGAAGGTCCTTTCTTGGATTGAGAACTGGTTAAAAGACAGGAAACAAAGGGTAGGAATAAATGGTAAATTTTCAGAATGGAGAGGGGTAACTAGTGGTGTCCCCAAGGGTCAGTCCTAGGACCAATCCTGTTCAACTTATTCATAAATGATCTGGAGAAAGGGGTAAGCAGTGAGGTGGTAAAGTTTGCAGATGATACCAAACTGTTTAGGATAGTCAAGACAGAAGCAGACTGTAAGGGACTCCAAGAAGATCTCACCAAACTGAGTGATTGGGCAACAAAATGGCAAATGAAATTTAATGTGGATAAGTGTAAAGTAATGCACATCGGGAAAAATAACCCCAACTATACGACAGTATGATGGGGGGCTAATTTGGCTACGACAAATCAGGAAAGAGATCTTGGAGTTATCGTGGACAGTTCTCTGAAAACTTCCACACAGTGTGCAGCGGCGGTCAAAAAGGCAAATAGGATGCTAGGAATTATTAAGAAAGGGATAGAAAATAAGACCCAGAATATCTTACTGCCCTGTATAAAACTATTGTATGCCCACATCTTGAATACTGTGTACAGATGTGGTCTCTCACCTCAAAAAGATATTTTGGCCTTGGAAAGGGTTCAGAAAAGGGCAACTAAAATGATTAGGGGTTTGGAACGGGTCCCATATGAGGAGAGGTTAAAGCGACTGGGACTTTTCAGTTTAGAAAAGAGGAGACTGAGGGGGGATATGATAGAGGTATATAAAATCATGAGTGGTGTGGAGAGGGCCGATAAAGAAAAGTTATTTATTAGTTCCCTAAATAGAAGAACTAGAGGACACCAAATGAAATTAATGGGTAGCAGGTTTAAAACTAATAAAAGAAAGTTCTTCTTCACACAGCGTGTAGTCAGCCTGTGGAACTCCTTGCCAGAGGAGGCTGTGAAGGCTGGGACTATAACAGAGTTTAAAGAGAAGCTAGATAATTTCATGGAGGTTAGGTCCATAAAAGGCTATTAGCCAGGGGATAAAATGGTGTCCCTGGCCTCTGTTTGTCAGAGGCTGGAGAGGGATGGCAGGAGACAAATCACTTGATCATTGTCATCAGTCCACCCCCTCTGGGGCACCTGGTGCTGGCCACTGTCGGCAGACAGGATACTGGGCTAGATGGACCTTTGGTCTGACCCGGTACGGCCGTTCTTATGTTCTTATAATTGTGGTTGAAACACCAGAAGACTGACATTTTTCTGTGGGTATTTTTCTGTGAGAAAGATGACTATGAGGCATCCACGGTTTTCCTCCCTGCAGCAAAGTAACAGGGTAACATTACCTTATACTAAGTACATATTTTATTCAATAGATTCAAACACAAGAAATGTAGCTAAATACCTATTTGTTGAATTTATGTGTGCTGCTTTGTTGTATCAAAAGCATTTAACAGAGCTTCAAAGCTATGCTGATGGGCACTAAAATAAAACCTCTGAAAGAGCCCAACTGTTAAAAAGACAACTGAAGTATTATACACTTAGATCTCCAGTGGATGTAAATTGGCACAGCTTCATTGATATCAGTGGCATAACTCCTGCCTTTAGGCCACAGAATTTGGCCTATAATATTCATTACAGGCATTTATATGGTGTTTTTCATTTTAGGTATGCCTACAGCACAATTAAAAACCCATAGCTGGCCCATGCCAGCTGGCTCAGACTAAGGGCCTATTCAGTTACAGTGTAGATGTCCAAGTTTGGGCTGGGGTCTGGTTGCTATGATCCTGCCAAGTGGGAGGTTCCCATATCTTGGTCTGTAGTGTGAGCTGGAACATCTACATTGCAATTAAACTGTCTGAACCCTGTGAGCCCAAGTCAGCCATCACAGGTCAGCCGAGGGTGTCTAATTGCAGTATAGACATACCCAGGGCTTGACAAATCCACTTATCTACTCACCCGTGGCGAGTAGATTTCAGCTGGTCGCCCCATTCACCAGCGGTTCGCGCATGCGCAGTGCAGGGCTGGTGAGTGGTTTTCGCCGTGATTGTCGAGCCCTGGACATACCTATGTCTGGGAGCACCATACATTGCTTACATCGAGGCAAAAACAATTTCCATATATGTAGTTAATACCCGACAACAGCACCCCTGTCTTTTTCATTTCCAGGGATGCAACTTTAAAAGGACAGCAAGAATGACATTGACAGACTAGATTGCAGAGGCAACCAAGAGCCAACTGGTGGAATGCCTTGCCAGAGGATATTTTCAAGGCTAAGATTATCACAGGTTTCAAAAAAGAACTAGAAAAGTTCATGGAGGATCAGTCCATCAGTGGTCATTAGCCAGGATGGGCAGGGACAGTGTCCCTAACCTCTGCTTGCCAGAAGCTGGGAATGGGCAACAGGGGATGAATCACTTGATGATTGCCTGTTTTGTTCATTCCCTCTGGGGCACCTGGCATTGGTCACTGTCAGAAGACAGGGTACTGGGCTAGCTGGACCTTTGGTCTGACACAGTATGGCCATTTTATGTTCATAATTATGGAATAACTAGACAAAAGGTACATTTTGCAAGGATTTCTAAATGTGGCAGGTATTAGACTTGGGAATCTTTTTGGCTGTTCCATATTCCAAATATTTCTATACAAAATGACCTAGCCTAGGGGTGAGCAAATACTGGCCTGAAGGCCTGCTCTGGATCTCCAGGGTTATCCGCTGGTGGGCCACTGCCACTTACCTGCAGGTATGGGCAATTGCAGCTCCCATTGGCTATGGACCATCATTCCTGGCCAATGGGAGCTGTGGGAAGCGGAGTCCTACTCTGCACTTCTTCCCACAGCTCCCATTAGCCAGAAACAGCGATCCAGGGTTCATGGGAGCTGCAACTGCCCATACCTGTGGAGGCGCAGGTAAATATAGCAGCGGTGACTCCCCAAGGGCTAAGCCTGCTGAACGGCCACCATTTTCTTGCCCACCTCTGACCTAGCCCAGCTCCCTCAATCCTCACCCTTACTTGAAGTGTTCCTGATAAGTACAAGTTGTCTGGGAGGTCAGAAAGAGAATTCTGAGACAGATCAGGCCTACGCCATTTAGGCCCCAACCCACAAACATATTTGGGCACTAAGCTCTGGTTTTAGGCTCAAATGCAATCCACAAAACTCCCAATGTACCCTGTATACGCCTAACTCACATGTCACTATATTTTCGGGGTAAAAATTCCCTAGCACTTACCTGGCTAGATGGTATGCACACAGCTGCCTCAATCAATCTAGGTGTCCCGATGTTTGTTCTCTCACCTAAGCTGCCAAGGGATCCACAAACAGGGGGAAGGCAGGCAGATGAATGCCTATCTTGTGTGCCAGACCCACTCCCATAGGTGTACTCAGAGGCTGCCTACCTGGTATCATTCAAAATCTGATCACTAGAGGAGATGGTGCTGTTACCCAACAGTTTGAGCACTCAACTGGGATATAGGAAACCCACGTTCAATTCCTTCCCTCTGCCAGAAGGGTAGAAAGACTCTGAACAGGATTATCCCACTTCTTCAGAAAGTGCTCAAACTACTGAGGCTGCCTCAGTCTCTCCTATTGAAGCTATTCCATGGTAGAAGAATAATGAAAGAATGTTGGGAGGAGGGTAGCTGGACTCTTGGGCTACGTCTACACTGCAGGGTTTTTGAGCAAGAAGTCTCTTGAGGAAGAGTTCTTACGCAAAAGCGCATCCACACTTCAAAGAGCGTCGCTTTCACAAGAGAGTGTCCACACTGCATGGACGCTCTTGTGCAAGAAAGCTCTGATGGCCATTCACAGAATGGCCATCAGAGCACCTGTGCTTTTTCGGAGAGGCTCTTTATGCGCAAGAAACCCCTGCAGAGCGTCCACACTTGCCTTTTTGTTCAAGAGCTGTAATGCAAAAAGGAGTTATGCCTCGTAGAAGGAGGTACACCTACACTGCAAAAAGCCTTCTGTTCTGTTGATTGACTGTAGATTTTCTTGCGCAAAAATGCGCTTGAGGTATGGACTCTCCATGGGTTTTTGTGCAAAACCCTTGTAGTGTAGACGTAGCCTTGGTATCTGCCTCTGAGGTGGGCACCCTAACCACAGAAAGTCATTCTCTCTATTTTTGTCCCCACGACTGTTCCACTGTGGGTAAATATTTAAATAATCATCAGGTCTCATACATGACTTAGGTGGCCAAATACCCGTGTTCCCTGAATTTGTGAATTGCTCCGGAGTTTAGGTGTTGTGCATCACAGTAGTTTCAACACTGGCATTTAGGTAGCTATCTCCTAGGGCATGTCTAGACTACATTTTTCCTTCGAAAGAAGATATGCAAATTCGGTGCGAATTAGCATATCTTCTTCCGATTGCTTTTTCAAAAGAGGTTTTTTAGAAAAAGCAAGCAGTCTAGACACGGTCCTTTTGGAAAAAAAACCCTTTTTCGAAAGAACCCTTCTTCCTCAAAAAATGAGGTTTACAGCGTTCTTTCAAAAAAGGGGTTTTTTTCAAAAGAACTGCGTCTAAACTGCTTGCTTTTTCAAAAAAACGTCTTTTGAAAAAGCGATCGGAAAAAGATATGCTAATTCGCGCCAAATTTGCATATATGCTTTTGAAAGAAAAATGTAGTCTAGACTTGCCCCTATTGTGCATTCAAGGCCAAAATACCAAATACTCTAATTTCAGAGTTATTTCAGTTTACAAAGTTGATTAAAATACTCACTCACAAAACCATATAGGATAATTGAAAAACAAGTTTATTTTTAAAATGTTTTTACTTTAAATGAGACAATCGGCTAATTCCTGAATGCTGTATTTAACCCAATAAACAAACGTAAACAGTGTTTAATCCTGCAGTAAAATTTTTTTTAATACAAAGTGAGTTGACTAAAAACCATACAAGACAGTATTTATACTACTGACAGCAAGTGTTCTGTTGCTATAACTGACATTGACACCAATCGCCACTTTTGATATAGATTAAATATATTCAGCATGGAGGTTTCATACTCAGTAAAAGGTACTGAATTAACTGAATATGCTATTGCCCATTGACATTTTTGGTGTTAATGTGTGCAAATTAAGGGAGAGCTTATCAGAAGATTTCATGCAAACAACACATTAAATCATTAAAAGTGTTAAAAATAAAACATCTCAGAGCATGTATGATTAGTGGAGAATATTTAGATGCTCTTGCTGCAAGTACAGTAATGTCATCTTACATTAAATGACAGAGAAGTGAAATGTTTTGAATTTTTCTTAAGTTGCTGAAAACAAGGGTCAAGGCTAAGCAGCAAAAGTATTCAAAAGGAAGTCAAGAAATGTATTCAAAACAGTGTAAATGGTTTTGTATTTTGTGATGAAGAGTGAAAACCTTTCAGAGAGGAAGAATGTGATGATCTCTGATCCTGTCCAAATGCAAATGGAAAGCTGAAGTCATCTTTTCCATCTCCATATGTATGAGAAGAGGGCTCGGACGGAAAGGAAAATGTAAATGCATCTTCACTTTCCAATTTCCCAAATAAGCTTCCTACAAGGAATACATATTTTAATTAATCTGTTAAATTAGATAAAATCTTATTTTAAGACAAGTGCAGTCATCAGGCTATATTTCTGAAATAACTTATTGTATTTTAACATTCTGTGAATATCAACATATGCCATGTTTATTCATGCATTTGAAATGGAATTCCCATTACCAAGATGCTGTGTTCAATGAAGGCTAGCAAGTCAGTTGCATCTAATTGATTAGAGCCTTTCATGGTTTTCTATAGAGCCCTTCCTGATCATTCACAGAATGAAATATTTTGAGACAAGCAGTAGAAGGATTGGATGTTGAGAGGGGAAGTGGTCCCTAAAAAGATTGCTTATCCTACAAAATGGAATGCCTCAAGAAACACTGCTACAGATAAAGCAACTATTTAACTATCAGAGTTTTGAATTTCATAATATGGAATTATTCACTTTTCTTCCCCCCAAAAAATCTTAAAACAGAAATTTGATAAAGAAGAGTCTTACATCTCACATATGTATTTAGCAAGGGTGGGTAAAAGAGACTTTGCGGGCCGCATTTGGCCCACCAAGCAGGTTGATCTTGCCCGCAAAGGTTCTGCCACTCCTCTGCCCCCAGGACAATCAGGACCTAGGGATGGGGGAGCAAGCAGCACTTAGAGTCAACCCTGGAGGTTGACTCTAAGCACCGCGTGCCGGAGGACAGGGCAGGAGGAAATTGGTCTGATTGGCCTGAGTATGGGGGAGCGTGTGAAGTCTCCTCCCGCCCTGCAAGGGGCTCAGCTGATAGGTGACTCTAAGCACAGTGCTCTGTTGCAGGGTGGGGGCAGATTTCGTGTGCTACCCCACTCCCAAGGCCTGAGTGACCTGGGGGCAGGGGGGTCTGCATGAAATCTCCTCCCTCCCTATAGGAGCACAGGAGCCAAGAAGCAACTGCTAGCTGTTCAGAACAGCTGGCGGTTCTCTCAGCGGGTGGGGCAAAGACTCCATGCGCTCCCCCACCCAGAGATCAATCAGGGTCTGTGGATGGGGAAGCACGGAAGTGTCCTGGCCCCACCCCTTCTGCCTGAGGCCCCACCCCTTTGTGGGAGGTCTGGGGCCACTTCAAAAGTTTCTGAAGTGGCCACTGGTCAAAAATTATTATGATTTCAGTGAGGGCAAGCTGTCAGTGAGAGGATATAAATCAGAATAGCCCCCTTGATTTCACTGAAACAATGCTGTTTTACACCTGTTGAGGTCCTGGTCCAGAGGAGCTGATTTTTCTCTCATTAACATCAATCTGACATTGATTTAGACAGAAGGAAGTGAGAGGAGATTCAGGTCCAAAGATTTCTCTAACAAAATGGAAACATCACTTGCACTTTAGAAAGAGATACCCAAAGATACAGACCTTCTCCTTCTCACATTGATATTAACAGACCCAATGTGCAATTACAATGAACGGGGTTAACTGGAAGCCTTGGGTTAACTACAGGCATGTAGCTGTGCGATGGCTGTTTTACAGTTAAGAGGACAGAAATGAGGGGTTTTTTAATGAGTGACATGGCTCTCAGAATTGCTCCTTTTACTTTGGTGTTCTTTTTCATGGTTTGTTCCAAGTACACCTGTTGCCAGACTTTTCCTTGCTCCTCCACCTCCTCCTTTACTCCTCCCACATTTTCTTGCCGCCTCTTTCATGTAAATGTCTAGTTTTTGTCTCACTGATGTAATATTCAGGGACATATTTTGGACCACAAATTATGGGATCACAGTTTTACCGATGTGCCATAAGTGAACAACATTTCTGTTAATCAGGGATCTCTTCTTGAACAGAGGTACAGACTTTTAAATGATCAACTACAGGAATAGCAAAAGAATAAACAGGTATATAAATGTATTTTCCACTTTCAAAGCTTACCAATATCTTTGTGTGGAGATACAGGATTTAGATTTCCTGCAGAATAACTTTCATCAGTCTGAAACATAGCCATTAGATTTATTAGATGAGAAAATTATAATATAAACTATAATACTGTTATAAGTATTGATTAATTTTACATAATTTTATAATGATTAAAGTTTTTAATTTAGTTAAATTGTTTCCTTTAAAGACATTAAAATGGTGTGTTATCTCTTCAATCAGTATCTAAAGATACAAATGATACAACCACTGAAGTGATAACCAGTGAAACCACAGTACAGAAAAAATCAAGTTTTGACCAGCTTCTAATTCTAGCAGAATATTCCAGTGCAAAGAGCTAATATTTCTTTATCATTCAGTCTTTAATTCAAAAACGTAATCAATAGTTCACAGAAAGACTGCATCCATAGTCACCTTATTGGGTAACCTTAATATGTTTACTCTTTGGTGTACATTGTAAAGAGCTACTGCAATAGAATTTTGTTGTAATATGGTCTCTATGTCATGAATACAGAGGACAGGACAAGATGTTCTTGAGGTCCCTTCCAGTCCAACAGTTCTATGATTCTTTTGTTGAATGAAATTCAAGCACAGGCACTCACTACTCTTGTAAGCCATCTTATACAGATGTTCCAATTAATTACCGTAAATTAGCGAATATAACACGCGTCCAAGTATAACTCATGTATTACCCGCAGTTTTTTTATCGTGTGTAAAAAATATATTAGAAAACCTGCAGATGTCCATAACCCGCAGAGACTTCTGCCACCTTCATAAAAGAATCTGGTGGTCTTTGATGTGGTTGCCACTTACCAGCTATAAAGATTGAAGATTATGACTTCATGCAGCCCGATAATACTGGGTCTTGTTATTTTATTTTAGTAAACACAACATTGCCGCTCTTATTAAATTATTATTAAATCGAAGATGCTGATTTTATTATGTTGATCTTGTCTTCTTGGATGAGTAAAATATGAGTAAAATATGAGTAAAAATCAAATTGCATAAGACGAGGACATATATGCCCCATGGCGGAGGGGTTCGTGGTAAGTAAAAACATGGACAACCCGCGAGCTATATTTGCAAATTTACGGTACTAATTTTTTCCAAATGGCTTCTGAAAAGTTCTATGGACAAGAGAACATATGGAGATTGATTCTCAAATGCTCTGTGCAACTGAGGTGTGAAGATGGGGAATAGGGAAGCAAAAGTGTCTCCATGCTATATTTGTGACTCCTTAGCCCTGGGAGCAACAGGGGACTTGTTCAGCTCCCAGTGCAATTTAAATAGCCTAAGTATGCTAGACATATCCTTCTGCTCCTGGCCAGCTAGGCTTACACATGGTATTGGGCCTACAGAACGGGGCCACACCACAACAGAGAAACTCAACCAAAAGATGACTTGGGGTAATGTCATATTCATATTAAGGGCTTGAAAAGCCAATGGATATGCACAAATAGGAAACGTTTCCATGTAAATTATATAACCTTCTACAGAAGCAAAGCTTTAAAATATTTTGTTCTAAAAACTCTAACGTATGGTTGTGAAGTAAAACTTATAAACTGGAACTAAGTGTTACTAAGGCACTGTTTGCTTGCATCTGCAAAGTTCTCTCAGTTTTCACAGCTGTTTTTCAAGCTGATAAGAATCAAAGCAATTTCATTTTGCTGTCTCTTAGAAATATTTACCAACCTTTCGTAACCGTTGTTCTTCAAGATGTGTTATTCATGTTGATTCCAAGTAGGTGTGTATGAGCCATGCACACAGTTATTGGAAGGTTGTTCCCTGAGGGGTACCCATCGGGTTGGCTGTGGAGTCTTCTGGAGGGGTGCCGTTATGGAGTTGTATAATAGGGCCTGCTAAATCATCAACTGATCAGTTCCTTTCTGGAAACTCCAAAAGAGAGGAAGTGTGTGTGGGTGTCTTGGAATGAACATGAGCAACACATCTCAAAGAACAACACTTACAAGAGGCAAGTAATTTTTTTTCTTCAAGTGATTGCTCATGTAGATTCTGAGTAGGTTATCCCCAAACAGTTATCCAGTGGAAGGGATGGAGATCATGGAGTTATAGAATGGAGCATCGCTCTACTGAATGCAGCATCATCTACGGTATGCTGAGCGATGGCATAGTGTGATGTAAATGTATGAACAGAAGATCACATTGCCACCCAGCAGATGTCCTGGATGGGAATGCGAGCCAAGAATGCAGTGGACTATGCTTGTGCTCTTGTGAAATGTGAGGTTAATAGATGAGCTGGGATCTTGGCTAGGTAAGAGCAGGTCCTAAAGCGTGCCGTGATCCAAACAGCTGTGTAGACTTTCTAAATGTCTTAGTGCATCCTGTGATGAAGCAAATGCATGTCTAATGTCAAGAGAATGGAGGGAACGCTCCTTGTTGATTGCACGTGACTTTGGGTAGAAAACCTGTAGAAAAATGTCCTGATTGAGATGAAACGATGAAACCACTTTAGGCGGGAAGTCTGGATATGGCCACAGCTGCACCTTGTCCTTATAAAAAGCTGTATAAGGGGGCTCAGATGTCAGGGCCTCAGACTCTGATATCCTCCTAGCTGAAGTGAAAGTAACCAGGAAAGCTACTTTCCAGAAAAGATAGAGGAGGAAGCAGATTGCTAGCAGTTCAAAAGGGGCCCCCATTAACCTAGACAGTACTAGATTAAGATTCAGGGAGAGAGGGGGAAGGAGATCTGTTGCTTTACATGTGGGTAGAGTCTGTCTAGATCTTTTGAGAAATGACCCACCACTGATTAGCAAAGAGAGAGAGCAGCCTGCTGAGCCAGGGTAAAAAGCAGAAATGGCCGCCAAATTAATCTTTACTGATGCAACTGCTAGGCCCTGTTGCTTCAGATGCAGTAAGCAATCCGGGATGACTGGGATCAAGGTCTCCATTGTAAGGGTACTTTTTTTGAGAGACCAGATGGAAAACTTCTTCAACTTGGCTAGGTAAGTGGCATGGATGGAAGGTTTCCTGCTGCCTAGAAACACCTCCTTCACCAAGTCCAATCATGCTAACCCCACCAGATTTAGCAATGGAGCTTCCAGACTCTAGGGTGAAGGGACTCCAGGTTGGGTATTGGAGACAACTGTGGTCCTGTGTGGTTAAATCATAGAGGCAGCAGGGGAGGACGGACCGCAGGGAGAACGGGGCCAGCGGGGGACTCAAGCAGTCCCTGCTGGCCCCATGCTCCCTGTGTCACTTCTGCATCACTTCTGCTTTTGAAATGTACAAGGGCCCCATAGGGCCCTTGTACATTTCAAAGGCTGAAGCAGCCGCAGTGGGAACTGGTACGAGTGGGGACTGCTTCAGTCTCCACTCACGTTGTTTCCCCGCTGCACCCCTGCATTCTCCCACAGAGACGATGCTGCTCCCCCCGCCTGCTGCCTCTCTCTGATAGAGGCAGCAAAGGGGAGGGAAAGTGACTACTCAAGTCATTACTCGACTATCCAATACGCTTATGCTTACTGGACAGTCGACTAGTTGCTTACATCCCTATCTCCAGGTGTATCTCGTGAGTGACACAAAAGTCCCATAACCTGAGGACTTCATTACGCAGAGGAGAGGATTGAGCACCACCATTTGTTTATGCAAAATGTTGTGGTGATGTCTGTTAGAACTGAGATATATTTGCCCTAGAAGTGGGTGTGGCAAGTCTTGCAAGCAAGATGTACTGTATGCAGCTCCTTGACATTGATAAGCAGCGGACTCTTTGCCCGAGACCAGAGGCCTTGTGTTCTGAGGTTACTTAGGTGAGCACCCAGCCATTGCTGAAGCATCCATAATGAGGGCGTGTCAATGGCAGTCTGGACAAGGGGATCCCTGAGCAAATTGCCTCAGGATTGAGCCACCACTGAAGAGAGAGGTGAGGACCCAAGGTGTGAGAGTTTCCAATCTGACTAAGCGGTCTCCACTTCATCCGTAGAGCTGGACCAGCCACCCTGAAGAAGGAGGAATCAGAGTTTGGCATGATGTATTATACCTGTGTAGGCCGACATGTGGCCAAGTAGCTTTAGACAGTTTCAGGCTCTTGTGATAGGGAAGGCTATAAAGTCTCTTGTAATGGCGCTCATAATGATGAACTGAAACTGAGGGAGAAAGGTCCTGGCCTGGATCAAGTCTCCCTGAGCGCCTATGAACTCAATCCTCTAAGAAGGGATGAGAGTTTGTCATATTCAGGGTGAGACTGAGTGAAAAACATGCCGTGCACCAGAATCACATGGTTTTCTACTTGAGCCTGTGACCAGTCTTTGATTAGTCAGTCATCCAGGTATGGAAACACCTGCACATGTCTTCTTCACAGGAAGGCCACCATGATGGCCATGCATTTTTGTGACAACATGAGGGGCTATTGACAAGCCAAAAAGGGAAGTTTGTGAACTGGTAGTGCATCTTGCCTGCCACAAACCAGAGGAACCTCCTATGGGATGGGATAATGAAAACACACATCCTTCAAATCAAGGGCAGCATACCAGTCACTTGGATCCAGTGAGGGGATGATACAGGCTACGTACACCATACAAAACCTCAACTTCTTCATGAACCTGTTGAGATTGCACAGATCTAGAACAAGCCAGAGCTCATCCTGCGCCTTGGGAACTAGAAAATAACAGGAGTAGAACTCCCACTCCTGAACTCCAGAGGGCCCTGCTCCACAGCTCTGAGTTGCAAGAGCAACTGCACCTACTGTATAAGGTGTTGCTCATGATAAGGATCCCTGAAGAGGGACTGGGAAGGAAGAAAATTGGAGCAATATCCCAATTCCACCATGCTTAAGACCCAGCAATCCAATGTGATCTGGGTCCAAGCACAGTAGAAATGGGATAAATGGTTTGCAAACATAAAACAAGGATCTGGGATATGAGCTGGTACGCATCTTCAGAAGTCAAGGACTGCCTAGCTGAGCCCTGTTCTTGATTACTGGAGGAGTTTGGAGGCCTTCGCCTGTTTCTGCAGCCCCCTCTCCTGTTCTAATCCTGCTTTAGTTGGGATGGATAATAACAAAGCAGTGGCCGTGCCTTAAAGGGCTTCCTTTGCGGGGATGGTGTATGGAGGCCCAGAGATTTTAAGATTGCCCTGGTGTCTTTCAGGCTATGAAGCCTGCAATCAGTTTGCTCAGCAAAACAGCCCACCGGCGCGCTGTCTTAGAATCATAGAATCATAGAGCTAGAAGAGACCTCTGGAGGTCATCAAGTCCAGCCCCCTGCCCAAGACAGGACCAATCCCAACTAAATCAACCCAGCTAGGGTTTTGTCAAGCCGAGACTTAAAAACCTCTAGGGAAGGAGATTCCACCACCTCCCTAGGTAACCCATTCCAGTACTTCACCACCCCTCTAGTGAAAAAGAACGGTTACTTACCTGTAACTGTTGTTCTTCGAGATGTGTTGCTCATGTCCATTCGAATCAGGTGTGCGCACCGCGTGCACCACGTCTTCCAGAGCGTTTTCCCTAGCGGTACCCATAGCACCGGCAGGGCGCCCCCTGGAGTGGCGCCTCCATGGCGGGGCATAAGTACCCCTGCCGGCGCTCCCCCACCTCAGTTCCTTCTTGCCGGACGCTCCGACGAAGGGGAGGTGGGGGGGGAATCGAATGGACATGAGCAACACATCTCGAAGAACAACAGTTATAGGTAAGTAACCGTTCTTTTCTTCTTTGAGTGGTTGCTCACGTCCATTCGAATCAGGTGACTTCCAAGCCAACCCCACCCAGAGGAGGAGGGGTCGGAGCACTGAAAGAGAGATGTCCACAAGAGTTGAACAATCCAACAAATTTATTCAACTAAGCGAACAGCATAAAAACGTAGAAAGTGCAACAGTACAGGAAATGGTATATTTACAAAACAGAGCTGAGGACTGCAGCGCCCACGCTTGCATCCTCCCTAGCCTGCTGTGCTAGCGCATAGTGCGCTGTAAAGGTATGTAGTGATGACCACGTGGCTGCCCTGCAGATTTCCGTGATTGGGACCTGTGCCCCAAAAGCTACAGAGGACGCCTGCGCCCTGGTGGAGTGTGCTGTAACCCAGGGCGGGACCTTTCCGGCTAAGGCATAACACTCCCTGATACATCCCGCGACCCAATTGGACAACCTCTGGGTCGATATGGGGAGCCCTTTCATTCTGTCAGTGACAGCAATAAACAATTGTGTGGATTTGCGAAAGGGTTTAGTCCTATCGATATAAAAGGCTAGTGCACACCTAGCATCGAGGGAATGTAGCACTTGCTCCTTAGGGGAGGCATGGGGCTTTGGGAAGAATACCGGGAGGTAGATCTCCTGGGACAAATGAAAAGGCGACACCACCTTAGGGAGGAAAGCCGGGTGAGGGCGGAGCCTCACATTATGGTCGGAGAACACCAGGTAGAGCGGATTTACCGTTAAAGCCCTCAGCCCTGCGAGCCAATGTAATGGCCACAAGGAACGCAACCTTCATCAAGAGGTGCTTCAGGGAACAAGTGGCCAGCGGCTCAAAGGGAGGCGACACAAGTCTAGACAACACGAGGTTAAGGTCCCACGTGGGGAGAGGTGGTCTAACCGAGGGATACAACTTATCCAAACCCTTAAGGAACCTTTTGACCACAGGGTCAGAGAACAGGGAAACTCCTGCCGAACCAACATGGAAGGCAGAGAGAGATGCCACATGGACTTTGATAGAGGAGATAGAGAGGCCACTGGACCTAAGATCAAAAAGGTAGTCCAGAATGGACGGGACAGGTGCACAGGACGGGTGCACTCCCCTTCGGGACGCCCAAGACGAGAAGCACCGCCACTTGGCAGCGTACGACCATCTGGTAGATGGTTTTCTACTGCTTAATAGCACCATCTGTACCTCCTGGGAACATTCCCTTTCCGGCTGAGTCAACCACGGATAAACCAGGCTGTTAGGTGTAGAGACTGGAGATTCGGGTGAACCATGGTTCCCCCGTCCCACGGCTGGGTCAAGAGATCCCGGGCCGGTCGGAGCGTTATAGGCTCCTTGACGAGCATGTCCATCAGTATGGGGAACCAGAATTGCCTGGGCCAGCGGGGGGCTATCAGGACAAGTGTGGACCCGAAGGTCCTGGCCCTGGTCAGAACCCTGGGAATTAGGGGAAATGGAGGGAAAGCATAAAGTATGCCCGCCGGCCAGGTCACCATCATGGCATCCCCCAGGAGTATTCCCCGAGGCCTAGCAGGGAGCAATAATTCTGGCACTTGGTATTGCGTGCCGAGGCAAACAGGTCTATTAGGGGATAGCCCCACCTGCGGAAGACCTGGTGAAGGACCAAGTCCTTGAGAGACCACTCGTGGGCTCCGAAGGACCTGCTCAGAGCATCGGCCAGTAAATTTTTGCACCCCGGTAGGTACTCTGCCTGCACCGCTATATTGTGCTGCACACACAGGTCCCAGAGGTGCAGGGCCTCTCGACAGAGGGGAGGCGACCAGGCCCCCCCCTGCGTGTTGATGTAGAAGACAGCTGCCGTGTTGTCCAGGCGGACTAGGACAGAGCGGCGAGAGAGTTTGGACAGAAAGGTCTCGCACGCTCTCCTGACTGCTCTGAGCTCCCGTACATTTATATGATGGGCCCGCTCTGCAGGGGACCAGAGACCCTGGGTCCTGTGGCACCCCAGGTGTGCTCCCAACCCAGGTCCGGCGCCTGTGGCCAGAGTGAGCGAGGGGGAGGCACGGAGAAGGGGATCCCGCTGCACACCACAGACTCCTGGGTCCACCATTGTAGGGAGAGTATTACCTCCGGGGGCACCGTAAGAACCGTGTCCCAGAGACCCCTGTATTGGTTGAATGCCCTTGCCAACCAAGCTTGTAGAGTTCTGAGTCTCATTCGCGCGTAGCGTACCACGTACGTGCATGCCGCCATGTGCCCCAGCAACCTCGAGCAAACCCGGGCGGTCGTGATAGGGGATCGAGTCAGTTCGGAGACCAACTCCACTATGGCCAGGAACCTGGCTCTGGGGAGAAATGCCCTCGCCAACCTGGCGTCCAGGAGGGCACCCACGAATTCAATGCGCTGAGAGGGGGTCAACGATGACTTTTCCTCGTTCAGCATGAGTCCCAGCCTTACAAAGAAGGCCCTTGTGAGGGACACGTGGGCCTCTACTTGTTCGTAGGACCGACCACGGATTAGCCAGTCGTCCAGGTACGGGAACACGTGCACCCCTGATTTGCGGAGGAATGCCACCACGACTGCCATGCATTTCATAAAAACCCTGGGTGCTGTAGAAAGGCCAAAAGGGAGTACAGTAAACTGGAAATGGCACCGGGAGACAATGAAACAGAGGAATCTCCTGTGGCAGGGTCTTATCGCCACATGGAAGTAAGCATCCCTGAGATCGAGAGTGGTGTACCAGTCTCCTAACTGTAGAACCGGAATGACAGAAGCCAGGGTTACCATTCTGAATTTGGATTTCACGACCGCCTTGTTGAAGTCCCTTAGATCTAAGATGGACGGACTCGCCTTGGGTTTGGGGACTATGAAATATCGGGAGTAAAAACCCTTGCCCTAGGTGCGATGGAACCTCTCTACCGCCTCCCTTTGAGGAGCGCCAGTACCTCCTGGCAGAGGGTGCTCAGGAGAGGTGTCCCTGAAAAGGGACGGGGAAGGTGGGTTGGAAGTGGGCGAGCCCAGAAACGGGATGGTATAGCCACTCTTGACTATGTTTAGGACCCAGGCGTCATTGGTGATTTTGGCCCAGGCTTGAGCAAACCGGGATAACCTGGCCCCAAACCGGGGGCCAGGGTGGGGGACTGGTGCGGAACTCTCTGGGAAGCCGTCAAAATTGGTGCTTCTGCGGTTGGGAGGGCCCTTGGCCAGCCCCAAGGGAGCTGTCTCCCCTCGGGCGACGCCTACGCCCCCTTGAGGAGGATGGACCCGAAGCCGCCCCCGTGCCCCTGCCGGAGGCACAAGGACAGCGTCTCCAGTAATCCCCATGGGGGATCTGGGACTGCGGTCTCCCCTGCTGTCTGTAGGGCAGCTGGCGACGCTGAGGGGCCAGTGTGTGGATCCCCAAGGATCGAAGGGTAGACCTTGTGTCCTTGAGGGTATGGAGCCTCGAGTCCATATGCTCCGAGAATAGCGCCTTGCCGTCGAAGGGCAGATCTTGGATAGTAGACTGGACATCAGGAGGTATTCCAGAGACTTGCAGCCATGCACCACGGCGCATAACTACACCTGACGCCATGGTGCGGGCTGCGGAGTCGACCGCATCCAGGGAAGCCTGGAGGGCTGTGCGGGCGATGGCCTTACCTCAGAGGTCATGGCCAGAACTCCTGATGGGTCTCGGCAGGAGCCTATCTTTAAACTTATCCATGGCCTGCCATGTATTAAAAGCGTAACGACTTAACATTGCCTGTTGGTTAGCGATGCGGAGTTGCACCCCACCAGTGGCGTACACTTTCCGACCCATTAAGTCAAGGCGTTTGGGCTCCCTAGCTTTCGGGGATGGCCCCAGCTGAGGGAGTTTTTCCCTTTGGGCCGCTGCTTGGACGACCAAGGACCCAGGGACAGGTTGGGAGTACAAGTGCTCGTGCCCCGACTGGGGAACACAGTAGTGCCTTTCGACACCATTTAAGGTAGGGGTCAGGGTCGCCGGTGTTTGCCACAGGGCATTGGTAATTTTTGCCACCGTTTTATTAAGCGGCAAAGCCAAATGTGCGGGTGTGTCATCAGAAAGAATGTCAACCATAGGGTCCGTGTCCTCCACGACTGGCTCCACTGGGACACCCAGGTTGGAAGCCAGACAACGGAGCAGCTCCTGATGCGCTCGGGCATCCATGGTAGGGAGCACCGATGCAGGATCCGCCAGGGCTTCATCCTGTATCGGTGCCGGATGTAGCGCAGGAGCTGCGTGCGGCACTGGTTGGGCACACGGTACCGGCTGCGGACACGGCTCCGGCACCGAGGCCTGTGCCACAGGATCTGATGTCGGAGGCCTCTGGGGGGAAGGAGGAGGTCGCGACAGCGACGCCGATGGTTCCATTCGGCGACCTGAGGCTCCTGACACCACCGAGGGGGGCACGGGCCCTTGCCACTGATGGTAAGCCCACGGTGTCCAGAAAGGCCACTGCGGATGGGGTGGCCATGTCTGCTGTACCTGCGAGCGGTCACGTCGGTACTGGGAACGGGACCTATGGACCGATGAGGCTCCAGAGGACCCGGACCTGAGCGACGACGCATCGGAATCGGACGAAAAATCAGAGTCGGGCCGGGGGCCGACGAAGAGTGACGTGTGGCCGACGGAGGAGCAAACCTGGCCATGGACTCAGGCTTGCCCGCATGGGCACGGTGGGGACGGTCGTGCCGGGCGCTGGTGCTCGCCAGGTTCCGAGGAACAAGACTGCTGTGGTACCGAGGGTTGCGGTACCGGGGGCACCGATGGCTGTTGTGGCACTGGGGTACCCAGTCCCGGTGCCGAGAGGATTACTGAACCAAAAGCAGGTGCCGGAAGGCGAGGTGCCGGAGGGCCCGGTGCCGGTTGCATCTCCGGTACGGAGCATGAGGGTGCCGATACGAACCCCGAAGAGGTTGACATCACCGTAGGCTGGGGCACCAGCAGGGTCCACATGGTCGGTGCCGGTGCTTGCGACGGTGCCATGACGTGCGCCGGTGCTGAAGAGCCCAATGCCGACTCGAGAAGGGACAGTCCCGGAAGAGTACTCGGAGCCGGAGTCAAAGATGACAGTGCCGCAGACGTTGCCACAAGGCTAGGGTGGTACGGCACCGGTGCAGCCATAAGGGGGGCCGGGAAGGATCCCAACACCGAGGTAGGCCGAACCCAGTCGGGTGCCGAGTGAGGCTTGGGAGCCGGCGTCGAGAACGGCGTCGATGCCGAGGCAAGCGGTACTGGCCCCACGAGGGACGGTCCCGTCACGAAAGCAGCCTGAGCCTGCCGGTCTTGCCGGTGCGGAGGCGAAACCAGAGCCGACACGGCCTCTGGCGAAGGCGACCTCGACCCTTCCGCCTCAACCGACGACGGAGGGGAGGTGGTGAGGCTGATAAGGTCCTGCGCCGCCTCAAAGGTATCCGGCGTGGACGGACGGTGCGGGGGCAATTGCCCTGGGCTAGAGGGACGTTCCGGTCACTTACGGCGCCCCACCGAGGACTTGTGCACCGGTGAGAGGGCACCGCGGTGCAGGTCCGTCATGGCCTTTCGAGACGGGGATCTTCCGCGAGCCTTTTTCGATCTCTTCGGAGCCGGAGAGTGAGAGCGGTGCCGGGTCTTCGACGCCGAGGCCCGGGCCCGGGGCGGAGCATCGTACGTTCATGCCGGTGCACTGCGCACCGCAGGGTGCCCAGCCGGTGCCGGCTGTAGAGCCGTCTCCATGAGGAGGAGTTTTAAGCGGGAAACTCTCTCCCTTTTAGTGCGCGGCTTGAAAAATTTACAGATCTTACAGGCGTCTGTAAGATGGCTCTCACCCAGACACTTCAGACAGCTGTCGTGCGGGTCCCCTTTGGGCATGAACTTCGCACAGACAGCGCACGCTTTGAAACCTTGAGGCCCTGGCATTCCTCACCCCCGTAGGGGGAGGACGAACGAAGAACGAAGTAAACACTAACTACCTAACTAACTGAACTATTTACAATGCTAAGAGAAATGGGAACCATTAACTAATGTAAGAGAGACACACGCTCCAACGACCGTCACAGGCGGTAAGAAGGAACTGAGGTGGGGGAGCACCGGCAGGGGTACTTATGCCCTGCCATGGCGGCGCCACTTCAGGGGGTGCCCTGCCGGCACTACGGGTACCGCTAGGGAAAACGCTCCAGAAGACGCGGTGCACGCGGTGCGCACACCTGATTCGAATGGACTTGAGCAACCACTCAAAGAAGAATAGTTTTTCCTAATATCAAACCTAGACCTCCCCCACTGTAACTTGAGACCATTGCTCCTTGTTCTGCCATCCGTCACTACTGTGAACAGCCTTTCTCCATCCTCTTTGGAACCTCTCTTCAGGAAGTTGAAGGATGCTATCAAATTCCCCCTGACTCTTCTCTTCTGCAGACTAAACAAACCCAAATCCCTTAGTCTCTCCTCACAGGTCATGTGCTCCAGCCCCCTAAACATTTTGGTCGCTCTGTGTTGACTGTCATATTGCTCCCTGGGCGGGCCTTGCGCTCCCCCCACCAAATGCTGTATCCCCTAGTCCACTCGAGAACCATCACCATCTCCCTGTTTTAACCAACACCAACCCTAACCCTCTCCAATGCGTCCACATCCTTTCTATAGTGGGGGACCCAGAACTGGACACAATACTCCAGATGTGGCCTCACCAGAGCTGAATATAGGGCTGATTCTCTCTGGGGTTCCCCAGCCAGAGGAGGAGGATGGGCCTCTCCTGTCCAAGGCTATTAACACAGAACAGAAACTGGGGCCCTGGGCTTGATGGGGCCTGATGTGGCTGCACCCAGTGGGAGTGTCTGTAATGGTGCTGGCTTCTCTGTCCTGGACACGTAAGAGTCTGGCTCCAAGTCAGAGGTCAAGCCCAACCTTGAGGACCAAAAGTATGCAGTCCTGGAGGATGCCAAAGGGTGGTGCCAAGGGGAAGTGGCTAGCAGCTCCTAATACATTTAAAAAGTAGAGGCGCAGCATCTGGGACCAGGCGTGAGCTGGGACAGCTGATTCCCAGCTCACATCTGGTCCCCCACTGCACCTCTATCTCCCCTGCTAAGCCGTCTCCCCCCAGCACCAGCTCCTGTTCCCCCTGCTTGCTGCTTCTCTTTGATAGAGGCAGCAAGGGAGGAGGGAAGCAACTTGTCAAGTAGGGAGTTGACTACCCGATAAGCATATGCTTATCGGGTAGTCAATTACTCGACTAGTCGCTTACATCCCTAGGATGGATGGAATATCCAAGTCCCCCATATGGTTTTCCCACACCAGGGAGCCCATGCAAACCAGACTTACTGGCTCTGCTTGTGGTATCAGAGTTGACGGTACGGGTTGCTTTCGAGGCACTGCAGAGTGTCCCAATGCGAAATGCACTCCCTTAGTCTTATTACCCTTGGTTGTAGGTGATCTTCCCCTCTCCGGCTGCTTCTGCCTCTTATGTGGCACTGGAGAATGTGAATGGCGCCGAGACATTACCACACCAGACTTTGACAAGAGATGGTGCCAGGAAATCTCAGGCACCAAGTCCTTCAGAACTTCCTTTGACAGCAGTGCCACGCTGTCTCACACCAAGGATGGTGCACTGAGCACCAAAGAGGCTGGTTTCAGAGCTAAGCCCGGCTGCACTTGTTGAGGGTGAAGGGCTGACTCTATAAGGAAGAGTTTAAGTCTAAAGTCTCCCTCTTTATGCAAGGCCAGAAATCCCTACAGATCTTGCACTTGTCAGTTTGATGTGCTTCCCCCAAACACTTGAGGCAAGGTCCGTGAGGGTCTCCTGTGGGCATAGGCTTCTGGTAAGAAGCACAAGGTTTGAAGCCCAGGGACCAAGGCATGCCTCCATCACTGGAGGAGGGGGAGGAAGGGGCTAATGATCCCATTAAACTAAAAAAACCCACTTATCCTATTTTAATTAAACACTTATCTTAACTAACATATATGCTAATTAGGGCTGTCAATTAACGCATGTTCACACCTGGGATTAATGCAGGGCAGAATTAACACGTTAAAAAAATTAACGCACGTTAATCGCAGATGTTTCCGTGCGGCGCTACCCCTTTGAAACGCCGCTGCAGTGTTTCAAAGGGGCAGTGCCGCACAGCTGATCCCGGGCTCTGTGTGGTGCTGCCCCTTTGAAATGCCGTGGCGGCGTTTCAAAGAAGCAGCGCCGCACAGAAATGCCTGCAATTAATGTGTGTTACTTTTTTTAACACGTTAATTCTGCCCTGCGTTAATTGCAGCCATTTACGTGTGTTAATTGACAGCCCTCATTGAAATCAATATATTTGAAGATATAGAAAACATCCAAAAATATTTAAATAGATAGGATACTTATTATTGTTTAACAGTGCGATTAATTGTGCAATTAGTCACAATTAATTTTTAATCACGCGATTAATTTTGTAATTGTGCGATTAATCGTGATTAACTTTTTAAATCACTGGACAGCCCTAATGCTAATGAGAACTGTTTACAATGAATAG
This sequence comes from Rafetus swinhoei, assembly GCA_019425775.1. NCBI lineage: Eukaryota > Metazoa > Chordata > Testudines > Trionychidae > Rafetus > Rafetus swinhoei. The sequence goes on along the minus strand of CM033446.1, from coordinate 122,616,863 downwards.
CTAAGAAAATACTAGGGAATCACTTGCCCAGAGGCAAGAGAAGAAGAGCTCCAACGACCCATCACTGGCGATAAGGAGGAACATAGCAGGCAGCCGGTTGGCAGGGCCTTGTATACACTTCCATAAGAGCGTCACTATAGGGGGCTCCACGGCCAACCTGACAGGTATCCATAGGGGAAAAACCTTCTGATGACTATGCATGTGGTGCATACACACTTGCTTGGAATCAACATGAGCAATCAGTCACAGAAGAATCTCCAAACATTAGCAGAGGCTGGCACTGAAGCTATGCCCTAGGGAGGGGGACACAACAGTGAAGGGTAGAGGAAGGGAAGAACAGAGGAACATCTTTCCCTGTTCAGGAGCCAGAGGTGGCAGAAGGCTCCTTGGCCCAGATCCTCAAAAGTATTTAGATGACTCATTCCCATTAGATTTAGGCAGCTAAATATCTTTGAGAATCTGAGCCCTGTTGCCTTCCATAGGATTAAATGCACAAGGGCTAGTCCCAAAGAGGGGGAAAAAAAACTTGATCAGAAATTCTCTTACTGGGATTAACAGTAGAAAAGCACTGCCAAAGGATATATTTTATAAAAGTAAACCAGCTAGTAAACTAGTGACAATGTAAATGAACACAAAGGATGCAGGGAATGTTCTGCACAATCAACTAAGTTTTCTGAGAATATTTCACTTTATGAAAATAAACTGATCATATCCTTAAGATTTAATGTTACCTGGTCTGATGAATTTTCTGCTCCAAATACAGAAGAGTCAAATAAATTAAAGCCAGGTGACTTTTGGGTACAGGCCATAAGAAAAGAAAAAGCAGGTGATTTTGGTGTCTGTCCTTCACAACCTAAATTATGGCTCCTGCAATGAAAGAAAGGAAGAAAATAAGAAAGAATTTTCTATTGAGAGTTATGTAAAAAGTCTTCCCTATGATTTAATAGAAGACACTTAGGTAAACTGGTATTGACTGCAATCCCACAATGGTTTTACACTGATGTAACTTCATTGATTTTAACAGAGTTACTACTGATTTACATCTAGGTGCAATTATAACCTAGTTTCTTGTTCTACTATAAACGCTGTAACACCAAAATCAATAATGTATTATGAAAATATCCCTTAACAGAAGGACTTTCATACCAGGGGAAATGTTCAAACCTGTTGATGTGTGACAAGAAATCATAGAATCATAGAGCTGGAAGAGACCTTAGAAGGTCATCAAGTCCAACGCCCTGCCCAAGGCAGGACCAATCCCAACTAAATCAACCCAGCCAGGGCTTTGTCAAGCTGAGACTTAAAAACCTCTAGGGATGGAGATTCCACCACTTCCTTAGGTAACCCATTCCAGTACTTCACCACCCCTCTAGTGAAATAGATTTTCCTAATATTCAACCTAGACCTCTTCCACTGTAACTTGAGACCATTGCTCCTTGTCCTCTTTGGAACCTCCCTTCTGGAAGTTGAAGACTGCTATCAAATCCCCCCCTCACTCTTCTCTTCTGCAGACTAAACTAACCCAAATCACTCAGACTCTCCTCATAGGTCATATGCTCCAGCCCCCTAATCATTTTGGTCACCCTCCGCTGGACCTTCTCCAATGCATCCACATCCTGCCTGTAGTTGGGGGCCCAGAACTGAACACAATACTCCAGATGTGGCCTCACCAGAGCTGAATAAAGGGGAATAATCATTTTCTGGATCTGCTGGCAATGTTCCTCTTAATGCAACCTAAGATGCCATTAGCCTTCTTGGCTACAAGGGTACACTGTTGACTCATATCCAGCTTCTTGTCCACTGTAATCCCCAGGTCCTTTTCTGCGGAACTGCTACTTAGCCATTCAGTCCCCAGCCTGTAACAATGCTTGGGATTCTTCCATCCCAAGAGCAGGACTCTACACTTGTCCTTGCTGAACCTCATCAGAAATCGGAGGTAATAAACAAAAACAACAAAATAATCAACCTGGAAAATACAACATCATATATGCAAATTCTCAATAGGAGAACTACTTGGAAAGCAGTAATGGTGAAAAAGATTTACTGTGATGGAGAGCTAGTTAGACATGAATTTATAATCTAATTTGGCAGCAAAAGAAGCCAGTGCAATTTTGGGTTACATAAACAGGAAGATCTTTTTCTCCTGCAGATGCTGTAGTCAAGAAATAATATCAGATTTGTGTCTTCCAAATCATTTCCATTGAAATAGAGTGTGAGATCATAAATGCAGGATTATGATTTAATTTCAGTAACAAGGAGAATAGGAAGCTAGATTTTGGGGGAGAAGGCCCTTATTGAGCCATCAATGCCCCAAATTATACCAAACGAAAAACAAAGAATAAGTACTCATATCACTGCTGAATGGATAAATGTATTCTTTCAAGTCTGCTTCACAATGAATGTTCCTCTAAAACAAAATTCCATTCACAATAATAATTTAAATAAAACCTGAACATTGTTCAGCATTGTCTTGCAAGAAAAAAGGTGTGTTTTTGTATAACAAAGTTAATCATGTTTATAAAATGTACATCAGCACAACATGGCTCATAAAAGTTCAATAAAATTAAAATCCTACAATTCAAATGGAGGAGTTTTAAGGAACTGGGCTTTCTTCCCACTAGATTCTGGTGTTCTTATAAATAAAGGCATCTCAGGGGTTACTGGAAAATGTTCGGGACTTTCTTCTGCTGCTTTAGGATTATCCTCACTGGACTTAATAAAACATTCTGTGTGTACATTCTGTTAAAAAGAAATGTCACATAATAAAAAGCATGCTTATGATACTTACAATTTTTTAAAAATCTCAATATTCCTTTTACCAATAAATATAGTAACTATATTTTGTCTTTGGGTTAACAGTGTAACCTTCATAAAAATAAGGGAAGACTAATGTAAACTTCTAAAAATAACACAGGTGCCACCTGAGTGGTCCCAAACAACTTAGTTTGCCTCCCAGGCCTCCAGCGTCCAGCCCCACACCGCACCATCTCCAACCAAGGTTGAGCCCCTCCACTGCATCATCCCAGGCTGCCCACCCAGCCACTAGCCCCAATGCCTGCTGCCCCAGCTGGGGCTGCATTCCCCACTGTGCCAGCCCAGCTGGGTCTATGCTCCTGGCCACTGGCCCCACTGCCTCCAGCCACAGCTGGGCTCTGCTCCCCACTGTGCTAGCCCCGGCTGGAGCTGCACTCCCCACCGCGCTGGCCCCACTGGAGCTGTGCTCCCCACTGGCCAACCCAGCCCAGGCTGCACTTCTGAACCTGGTCATCCAGAGCTCTCTGGTCCAGCAATATCCATGGACCTGCTGGATATTTTAGAGGTTCAACCTCTATTTTATTTTTTATTGGACCACCTTCTATTGATGAGAGAAACAAGTTTACCATTTTACATAGAACTCGAAAGCTTGTCACTCTCGGCAGCAGAAGGTGGTCCAATAAAAGATGTTACCTTACCTTGTATCTCTAATATCCTGGGACCAACACCAGTACATTTGTATACTATAGTTACCTTTGCATATTAAACTATGTGATTTACAAAAAAAAATCACATCTGGGACTGACACAATATAGATAAAATTTCTGTACAAAAAGAAATTTGGGAAACTTATACATTGACTGAAATAGGTCTTTAGAACGGAAGAACAACCTCGACTTTTCCTATTGCTAACATTACTATATTTCTCACAGTAGAACTATTTACATCTAATGCTTTTAGTATCAGTGGAAAGAGATAACCTTTCAGTACTCTCTAGTGGAATTAGGGGACCTCACAATGAGAACATACTTCAGTTCACTGCCAGACTCTCTTTTTCCGAAGAAAAGGTTAGATGAGAATGGACGCTTGAACTCTGAGCAGGAAATCTCCACCAGGACACAGGTGATATTTTTGTAAAGGAGATCCTTGTCCACAAGTGGTACTCAAAATAAGAGCTTTTAAAAGAACTTAAAACATAGATCCAATGCATGAAAGTTAAAGCTAGTCAAACTCAGACTGAAAATAAGGTATAAACTTTTAACAGTGAGGGTAATAAAGCATTGGATCTATTTACTAAAAGTCATGATAGAGTCTACATCTCTGGCAAATTTTAAATCAAGACTAGATTTTAAAAAAAATAATATGTTGGGTCTAGTCAAAAAGAATTATTTTGGGGGAGTTCTATGGTCTGAATTATGTTGGATGTCAGACTTGGTCCCTTTTGTCCTCAAAATCTATGAACCTCAATAAATGAAAATTAATGTAGAAATTAAATGGCCTTAATGCATTAAAAGGGACAAGGAAGCATAGGTGAAAGTATCACCATATGTCCTTGCACAAGGTAAATTTCCAGTATTGCACAGGAAAATCAATTGCTGAATAGAAATATAATTTCTATCTCATTCTACCACCTTATTTGAACCAGGCTCTATACACAATTAATTCCCAAACTATGAGTCCAATAGCAATTTGAATGTAGCACATCTCTACCCTAATACAAATACTACTAATAAATCAAAATAGGAATTATTTAGTGACTTTAATTAATATCAGACTCCATGAACATTTCACAAGTTAATGTTGACCCAAACTTTTTGCTTAAAAAAACCCTCTCCTATCTTTAAAAAACAGTTTTTTATTCAGCCATGTGAAATTCATTGTGTAACAAAAAGCCCATAAAGATCACATGCCTCCTGAAGAAAGATTTGATAACAGAAAATTTCAGAGCTCTTACAGAAATCAAATGCACAATTTTCACTGCCAGCTGATCTGGGTTTCAATTTAAAAAAATGCTTCCAGGAAGACTAATCTTTAACAATGCAAAACAAAAGAAGACACTAAACTTCCTTGCCACAGCAACAACTCCTTTGACCAATCAGCCACAGAACAGAATCTCAGGGACACTCATATTTCATAGTAACAACATTTTCTCCTCTCTGTTAAAACTATGGAAGTAATTTTAGTGAGATCCTAAATTCATGACCAAGCTGATTGCGCCAAAAGAATGCATGGTATTTCATAGCTATCTGACTACTATTCAAAAACTGTCTTTCCCTGACAGAAAGCTCTACTTTTTATAAGTATCATTAGTATATTAATAAAAAAAATCACATCTTGGAATATATGCAGTTCATTTAAGCTATCTTTAGGGGTGACTTAGATATTGGAGAAACATATTTTAAATTGAAAAAAGTCTTCAGTATGCAGATAAAGTATTGTACTGAAGGGTGTAAGAAGCAAGAACCAAATCCTGCTTTCCTTATTCCTGACAGTAGTGTCATTTCAGTCAGAGTAATCTCATTACTCTAAATAAAACAACGAAACAAAAAAAAACTTAACTTACTTGAGATATATATGCAGAATCCTTCGATTGACTTGCTGCTCCCTTATCTGGACATTCAACATCTTTGTTTCCTATATAAAAAAGCTGGCATTATTTGTATCAGAAATAAAAAATAGCTTTTATTTTTAAAAGATAGTTCTTGTAGTTAAATCAGAAAGCTGATGTGGGAAAAGGCTACTTGCAAAAGTTTACTATCTTTACATTGCTATTCAGAGACTTACAGACTTTAAGGCCAGAAGGAACCACCATGATCTTCTATACCAGAGGCAAACTATGGCCCACGGGCCACATCTGGCCAATCAAACCCTTCAGGCAGGCCCCCCAGCTCCTGCCAGGGAATGGGGTCAGGACAGCCTTGCTGGGAGAAGCCAGCCCAACTCCTGGCAGCATGGCAAGCAGGGGCAGATAGTCCCCAGCTCCTCTGCTTCTGTTTCTCCTGCCCTGCAGCCTCAGTTCCATGGAGTACAGGATCTTTTGAAAAAGCACCCCGCTGTCGACAGAACCGCGGCTAGACTTTACTTTCACTTTCGAAAGGGCGCTTGATCGGCACAGTGCCCGAACGTGAGTATGCAAATGAAGCTCGGGATATTTAAATCCCGGGCTCATTTGCACTTTCGAAGTGCTTGATTTGCATCCCTCTGTCGGCAGAGGGATGCAGTCTAGACGTAGCCAGGCTGTGTTACTGAAGTTCTCAATCATGATTTAAAGGCTATGTCTACACAAAGCACTTTTGTCAGTAAAACTTTTGTCAGTCAGGAATGTGAATAAAAAGCATCCTTGCCTGACATAAGTTTCACTGACAAAAAGACTGGTTTGGACAGTACTAAGTTGGCAGGAGATGCTCTCCCATCAACATGGCTACTGCCACTCATTAGCAGTGATTTAATCATACAAAAAGGAGAGCTCTCTCCCATCGGCATAGAGCAACTCAGTGGCAGATATAGGGCAGGGCGAACGGGGCAGCTGCCCCGGGCCCCGCGCTTCAATAGGCCCCGTGCACGCACTACTACCTGTCGGCTGTGGCCGTGGCACATGCGCAAAATTGTGCTGCCCTGGGCCCCGCGCTTCAATAGGCCCTGCGCCCTGGGCCCCACAAAACTCTATCATCCGCCCCTGGAGCAACTACACAGGAAATATTACAATGGCACAGCGGCAGTACTACAGCTGTTTCTCTGAAAGGTCTGTAGTGCAAACATAGCCAAAGATTGCAAGTTATAGAGACTTTGCCATTTACATTAGTTTGGGTAATATTTGCACTGAAGCTGCTGCATTTGTAGATTCATTCTACTGATTCTTCAAACCATTTAATAAGGATGGTCAAACCAATTCAAATTCCATAACAGCACTTTTCAAGTGTCCTGGAATCCCACTTTGTGACTATTTTCCAAGCAGTTTCCAATCATTCTGTCACTTATTCCAATATCATGGGAGCATTGCCAAGATGCTATCATCAAGCCTGGTCTTCTCTGCACCTTCTGACTGATGTTACTGCTCTCTAAGGTCATGTTTATCCTTACCAGGAGATCAGCGCTGCAGCAATCGATCCCGGGGGGTCCATTTAGCGTAGGGGCAGGGAACCTTTTTTGGCTTAAGGGTCACTGACCCACAGAAAAATTAGCCAAGGACTGTACACAAGTGAGAAAAAAAGTCTCAGGGCCAGATCCAGGCAAGCCTGGGCCTGATGTTCCCCAACCCCTAATTTAGGCTGCTAAACCCAGGGTTCTGAGTTCAATCCTTGAGGGGGCCATTTAGGGATCTGGGGCAAATCTGTCAGGGATGGTACTCGGTCCTGCTGTGAGGGCAGGGGACTGGACTTGATGACCTCTCAAGGTCCCTTCCAGTTCTATGAGATGGTATATCTCCATATATTATATTTATATTATAGTGGGCCTAGCAAAGCCCTACCAATCACTTTCTTCACTTTCTCATTGACTGTGGTACTCTGCTGGAACAAGAAGCATAAGGGAAGTCAACAAGAGTGTTTCTCCTGTTGAACCTCCACAGTGGAGACCCCGCAGCAATTCAGCCTACGGTACACTGACTCTAGCTATGGTATTCATGTAGCTGGAACTGTGTACCTTAGGTCAACATTGGAACATAGTGTAGGCCTGCCCTAAGAGTGTTAGTAGCAGACACAAGAACAGGATGTGGAAGCAGTATGAACAGCACATATATACAAGGAACGACTGAGGAATCTCTAGGTATAGGGGGAAAAAAGATGGGAAAGATAAGAATTAGAGAGAAATAAGAAATGGTATCAGACTTTTTGTCCTAAATTTCAGAACCTATTTGCAATGTCCCACATATTGTGGGTCCTGATCCCACATTTCAGTATTGGGAGGACTAGGTAGGATCCTCACATATACAGAGTGCACTACAGTTTTTGAAGAGGATATCACCTGACAATACCATAGAAATCCAAATGAAACCCAGACTCAAAAACTTGTGATTTTAAAATAGTTGGTTCTCTTCCCATGCTTCTCTTATTTCTGTTCTAATTTGCACCTATTCTGCATGTATTCCACAAATAAATTTTTATTCTGTTCGGGTTCGTCTACACAGCAGGGCTAAATTTGAATTAAGCTATGCAACTTGAGGTATGTCAATTGCGTAGCTGAAGTTGAAATGGCTTAATTCAGATTTGGCGCTGTCTACACAGTAGGAAGTCGAAGGAAGAACACTCTTCCTTCAACTTCGCTTACTCCTTGTAAAATGAGGGTTACAGGAATCGGAGTAAGAAGTCCTCCAGCTCAACATTATTTTGAAATAAAGGCTGGCAGTGTAGATGCAGACTATGTTATTTCAGAATAACATCAGTTATTCCAAAATAACACTGCTGTGTAAACGTACTCTTACAATTTACCAAGAAAACTACAGTAACTGTTCATATTTTCCCAATTCTTTTTTGTCCTCCTATGTCTAGCCTCCTATTTAGTATTTGTTTCTCTTCTTTTTATAAGTTATTTATCAGAGCTTACTTTGACCCATTCTTGGCTCCTAAATTGCTTGACATTGGCTTTAATTTTTATACATCCAATTGGTGCCTACAATTCTAGGTCACATGGATGACTCAGTTAATCATTGAATCTACAAACCTAAATTGCCTAAGTAATCAAATTGCAAGTGCAAAAATGAAGGCCCAATTTATGATACGATGAAAATTTGGCTCCTCATCTTTTTCCTATGTCATAAGTTTTATTCAGATATAGAGACGCTTGCATTTTGGTAGCACTTTCCATCCAAAAATCTCAAATAACCCATTACCTATTATTGCATCTTCTTTTTCAAACCATTGCTTGCAAGCTGTTTGCTTCCGAGGAACAAGCAATCTAAGGAAACAAAAATAATGCTGCTGTTTCTCTGAATGTGGATTATTTCCATGCAATCCATCTTCATCTATAATTTCAGCAATGAAAAATGGTTTACTAAAAAAGTTACCTGAACTGTGTTTGGTTTTGCAAGCTTGGAACTTCAGCAATTTTGGGATTGTTAGTCCCTGCACTCTCATTAAATATCTAAAACACAAGAAACATTTAAAAGGAAGTAGTAAAAGGAATTTACAAATTGTTACTTCAGCAATGACATTTTAACTTTTCCTTAGTCTATGAAATTTCAGTCCTCTTCACCTTTATTCATAAGTGATAAGATCCTAACCTTGTTGTTTTTCTGCTTGTCTCTGGACTCCTTCTAGATGAGCATGTTTTCTGTAGTATGGATTCCCAAATGATGTTCTTTTGCCAATATGTTTTCACCCATGCTGTATAGAAGAGAATATTTCCTGGTCCCTCAAGTAATACTATAATTTACCTCTTAAAACGCTATTGGCAACTTTGTGCAGCATCATGTTCCATGCCCACATTTGATTTGTTTATTAGCAAACTAAGATCATTCTTGGTAGTTATTGCTTCACAACCATGGAGAGAGTGGGGCCATTGCCTGCCTCCATCTCTAAAGGCTGATGTGTGCTCACTCCTAAAGTGATGTATAGTGAGCATGCATATCCTGTGTTGGAGAGTTCTAGAAAGCAGAATACTAATATTGCCCAACAGAGTTCCCCCTGCAGTGGTCCTCGGGTCCTAACAGAGGGAGGTCAGGAGGGCCATTTGGCCCTGGGCCTCAGGAGACAAACACAAAATTTGCATAGCGCAAATTGCAAATCTTATTTTGAGTTTAGGGTGTTGTGTAGATGCACCCTGAGAGGGCCTGATGGTCCTACAAGCTGTGCATAGCACATTCTGTGCCTTAATGGCACTATGTGGCACTAAGAACCCAATGAAATGCTTATGTAGCAGAAACACTTTATTTTATAAGATTCATAAAGGTTTTTTTTATTTGCAAAGCATATACCAAAATGAATTGAGTACCAAAGAGAGAACACTCATTATCTTATTTCACCTGCTTTGGATTTTAGAAGATACAGTTAATGGGCCAAATTCTAAAAATAGGTACTCCTGGGAAATACTTTTTAAATCAATGGGGTTGTACATGTGTAACAGATGGCAGAATATGGCTAAGTTTGTGTGTTTCCTGTTTCTCTACATCTTTTTCCCTGTGCAACATTATCATGCAACTGGTGTATTCCTTTTACATATTTTGATCATTAAAATCTTTCAGAAAGAAGCTCATAGTTCTGGAACCAAGTTCTTTAGTGGGTACTAAATCCAGTGGGACCAAAATATCGCTAATCTACTCATGAATTAGATAGCCTTGTGGTTCACCATATGGCTAGAGTCACCTTTGAGTTATGAGACCTTTTAAAAACAGATGTACTATACTCTAAGGCTATGTCTACACTGGCGGGTTGTTGCGCCAGAAGTATGCAAATGTGACTAAGCGTGGAATATCGCCGAGCCTCATTTGCATACCTAATGAACCGCCATTTTTGCGGAAGAGGCTCTTGCGCTAGAAGGAGCTGTCTACACACTTCCTTCTTGCGCAAGAAAAACCCTCTTGTGCAATGCCGCTACGCTGATTATTTTCAGGAATAACGACATTGCGCAAGAGGGCTTTTCTTGCGCAAGAAGGGGCAGTGTAGACGCTCCTTCTGGCACAAGAGCCTCTTCTGCAAAAATGGCAGCTCATTAGATATGCAAATGAGGCTCGGCGATATTCCACGCTTAGCCTCATTTGCATATCTCTGGCGCAAGATCGCGCCAGTGTAGACATAGCCTAAGACTTTGTCTATACTAGACCAAGAAGGCCATCTTAAGATATGCAACTCTAGCAACGTAAAATGTGTAGCTGGAGTTGGCTTACCGTAAGCCGAGCCTTGATGGTGTCCACACTGTGGGAGACTAACAGGAGCAAACGCTCCCATTGGCTTCCCTTACTCCTCACAAAAGGAGGAGTACTGGATGCCATTGAGGGCTACCCTCAGCATTCGATTTATAGGTCTGTACTAGACTCGCTAAATCAAATGCCAGAAGATCGACCTCTAGAGCGTCGATCTTCTGTTAAGTATAGACATGCCCTAAGTGAACAGTGAGTCCAAAGTACATCCCGTGTTAAGTACCAATATACTTGGTTATAACTGGACTTTTTCTCTTAGTCCCCTTTGTTCCATTATGCTGTGTTAAATTAAGCTAAGACCTCTTAGACTCCAATTGTGCAAAACCATTTACATCTGCTCAACTTTGTCAATAAAACAAGATCTCAAAATCAAAGCCCGCAGACCATATACGGACCAAAGCATATTCATAATATGGCCCAGTAGACCCTGTGGCTCAGGGGAGGAGAGGAGGCATGCCGGTACCCGTCCACCAAGCCCCACCCCTTCCTGCCCTGTCCTCTTTCCCCCATTGCACCCTGACCTCCAAGGGACATGGCCTCAGGGATCACAGGAACAGCCTGGTGTGGGGCAGTAGCAGTGGTTGGGCCCCTCTACACTCCTCACGGCATTGGTAGCCAAAGGGAAGAAGAGTGCACTCAGTGCATGCACTCACTCCACTTCCCTGTGGCAAATGCTGAAAGGAGTGAGGGGGGACTGACTGCTGCTGCTGCCCCACACCAGGCCCCCCTGGTAATCCCCAAGGCCACGTCCCTTGGGGGACAGGATGTAATGGAGGGGAGTGGGTCGGGGGTGGTGGGAAGAGGCATGTACTGACACGCCTTTCACCCTTGGGCTTCTGGGTCTTCTGGCTAGATTGTGAATATGCTCTGATCTGTAGCTGGCCCATGGGCTGTGAGTTTGAAATCCCTGCAATAAAACTATTCACATGCTTAATGTTCAGCCTCTGCATAAACGGGGTCTTAATTAGTATTGTATGTATTTGGAAATAAACTGTGCTAGTTTAACTACATTGTTACAGTTATTCTACCAATTACCTTAATGTTTAGAGAAATGGGAATGGAACTTAACTCATTAAATACAGAAAACTGATTAAGAGAAAACTTATAGAGCATTAAAATATCTGTACTGATTTTGTAATGCTCAAACAGTCTAATTCAGTGTAAACCTTTGCTGTCAGTGACATAAAACAAAAACAATCATCATTGAACATTTGCTATTTTCACTCTTCTGTAAAGGCATATGTGAAATCCGGAAATCAACAGTATTATTGGAATAATACTTTGCATTGTCTTTGAAGGGATGACATGATAGGAAGTAGGTGGATCTGATATTTAAATTATAGAATCGCTTAAAAAAACTTGAAAACGCTAGGATCATTGTGTGTGTGCATGAACATGTGAATATCTTTCTTAAATTGGGTTAGCTACCCAGAATGTAGAAAATTCAGGTTAAAATAACAGTGAAAACATATGCCTCTGCCTCCAGCACAATCTTTGTAGCTACCATTGGCTGGAAATGAGCAAGCAAAGCCTCCCCTCCCCTGGGGGGTGCATGGCATGCAAAGACGCACATGGCCCCAGATGCTGGCCGCTTTGAGCAGCAAGTGACTGTGGCAGGTAGGGAGCCTGTCTGAGTGTCCTGCTGGGCTGCTGAGTGGGAGCTACCTAGGTCAGAGCCTCATGTACAGAGCCTGCACCTAGCACCCCACTCTCTCCCACATCCTAACTTCCTGCCCCGGGTCACAACCCCTTCCTGCATCCCTGTCCCTGGTCACAACTCCCTCCCAGCCACTGCACTACCTTCCACATCCCTCCTCCTGGTCAGAATACTCTCTCCTGCACCCATACGCCCTCCCAATCCCTGTATCCACTCCTACATCCCACCCTTTGCCCCAGGTCACAATCTCCTCCTTCACTCAAACTCCTTCCCAGACCCCACACTGCCTCCTGCACACCAATCTTTTAACCTGAACTCCCTTCCGCATCTAGGCATCACTTCTTTATTAAATTAGTTATTCAGGTAGCTAAGTGATGATTGTTCAGTGAGGCAACAATGTGCCTCTATCTTAGCATGCCAAGAATGCCCAGGTAAGTCTCCTCATGTCATTTAAAATAGTTGGATACCATGTATGAGGGTAAGGCATTTTCATAGACTGGGACTTTGAAAAGAGGGCAGTGGTAGAATGCCTAGTATGATCACCAATCTCACTTCATAATGTCTATTAGAGAGAAAAGCATACACTAGTGACTTGAGCTAGATTTGAAATGGAACCTAAGGGGGGGAAAGATTTCTCTATCCTATTACCAAATCCTGAGCCATCTACCTTCCTGTGTTATCTAGTTTAAAGGTACAGTAGCACTGAAAATACTTTAAATGCTTTTAATTTAAACAAACAAAACACCTCATGGCATCATATCCTCATGTGGAGAACTGCATACCTGTGTTTCATTGTCCACCTGGCTTGAGGAAATACTAGCAATGCCGGAATGATCCATGGAATTGTCTCTTTCTTCTCCACCTACATTATTCACTAAACATTACTTAATATTGTTAGCAGTATTATTTTTAAACATTGTGCCATAATTAAATTGAACTTGTGAATAAAACTAATCAACCTGGCATTTACTATGGATCTGAGAGAAATGTATCACACAGTATGAAAGTCTCAGGCAATTTACTGTACATTAATGCATGCAGCTATTGTGTTTTATTTGTATTTGACAAATTTCAGCAATGTAAAATTTCAAATATTTAAATACTGTGTGCTGTATTTACCTGATATGAGTAAAATATCATCTGAAACACACACTGTACCTGTTTCTGTCCTTTGCAAAGACAGTCTGAAAGTCTGTACAGATTGGACTAATTTCTGAGGAATGCAAGGGAGATGTAATGGTTTATATTGTTGATGTTTCCCATTTAATAAATGTAGATTTCCAATCTCTTCAAACATCCTAAATTAAAAATGGAGTTAACAATTAAAAATAGCATTTAATATAACATGACTATTCTAAGGGTATGGCTAGACTATACAGTTTTTCCGGGATATATACAGTTTTTCCGGGATGCATCCAGGGAATGCGTTTGCTCGTCTGCTTTTTTTTGCAGAAGAGCAAATGCGCTCTTTCCGAAGCCCCTGTACTCCTCATTCTACGAGGAAGAAGGGGGCTTCCAAAAAAGGGTTTTTTTCCAACATTTGGCCCAGTCTAGACGGACCAAATGTCGGAAAAGCCTCCTTTAACAAAAGTATGGGAAAAAGCTACACAAAATGCAGAGAGTATTTTGTGTAGCTTTTTCCGACAAACAGATGTAGTCTAGACGTGCTCTAAGTGCAGTTTTCAAAGGTGTTTTCTTCAAGTGATGGATCTGCACTCTCTCCCCCCCCCCCCGCAATGTTTTATAAAATGGACTTATGGACACAAATATGCATAACTCAAAGATGCTTTGAACAAATTGCCTCAGGTAACCTATCAGTTTTAATGTCATAATCCACTGAGTCTGTATTTCTTATTTTGGTGTAGGTATCATTCTTGTGCGCAAAGTTAGATATATAGAGAAAGGAATGCTTTCTGGTTTTAAATGTGAAAATGAAAGCCATCAAGGATATTACTCTTAACGTCTAGATGACCAACTGCAAACAATCTCCTTTGTCCTCTAAGTCTTGGCAGTAATTGGTCTGAGGAAGTCACATGTCCACCCCAACTGGTAGGGGTTGACCAAATAATGGAAGGGTGGATTGTAGAAACAGAATTCCCACCCAAAGTGGAATATATAAAACAATAGGAACTAGCAGGTCTTTGTCTTTGGCTGGTATGATACATCCAGGGGAAGGAACCAAAGACCCCAGGGAGAGGGAGCTTCCCTGGTTTTGGAGGTTTAGCTTGAACAAGAACCGTTTTAGGGTGAGTTTGTAATAAGTTTGTACTAAGGTTTTAGTGTCAGTACTGCTCCACAGGGGGACAGTGATCTCAGTTCTGTGCCTTGGCTGGGAGAAACTAGGGAACTGGCCAAGCCAGGACAGGGTAGCAAGAAGCCTCAGAGAGCAGGAAGGTAAGTAGAAGTGTCAGCTACTTGTCAGCACCCTGGGAAGCATCCCCAATGGGTCTTCTGTGACCGCACCCTGTCACACTTCCCAAGATCCATACTTCAAGAAAGATTCAAATCCTTTTAGCCCAGAAAACCATCAAATTTTAAACTTTCCTTAAAGCTTGAAAATCAAGCATAAAGAGGTATTGAAGACAGCAGAAGCTGAAAGTGGCAACTGGTTGATCATAACTAAAGGGACACTGTCAATTTGAAAGTTTTTCAGTATAAAAGAAAAAATTAAAATAATTTCAGATACCTGCGCTCAAGTCCCCTTTGAATTATGTTGTAATTTTGAAATTAAAATGTCCTAACTTTTAAAAAAGTTTTTTCCCTGTTGCTCTCGGAGGCCACGTCTACACTAGGAAATTATTTTGAAATAACTTATTTTAAACTAATAAATCCCAAAATAACTATTTTGAAATAAGCTTATTCCCTAAGGAAAGCAGGAGTTATTATTTTGAAATAACCAGCCCCTTCTTTTGAAATAATGGGCATGGTAGTGTGGACGCTCTGCTTGTTATTTCAAAATAAGGGGAGTTATTTTGAAATAACTCCCTAGTGTAGACCAGGGCTGATTCACAAAACACAGCAACACTCACACAAATGAGGGAACTGATCTTTAGTGCACCTAAGCAATTACGTTAAGTAAATGAATAATTCAAATGAAGTCAATAGGACTACTCACAGGCTAAAAGTTATGCACGTGCTTATTGCTTTACTGGATTGAGGCATAATGAACTAAACAGGTGACCATATCCCAAGTGGAGAATCAGAAAAAATCTTTTGGTTATAGTAATGGGTTATGGGTATTACTTGTAGCAACAGTGGATACTAAATCTTCCAGAAGAAGTATGCTATTTAAGTTGATGGTGTCATTTTAAGATAACATGGAAATCAATGCATGGCAAGTGCTGAAAAGCAAACAGGAGTAAAGTTGGAGATAAACTGAGAGCTTTTCTTAATATTTATTTGCATTTGATGACACCTTGTTGAGGCCTACATTCTGCAGAGAAATGGACAAAGGCTGTGATATAATGTTAGCTCTGTGCAAAAATAACCTGGTAGTAAAGAACAGATTTTTAAAGGTATTTACATACCTAAAGATACAATTAGGTGCCCAATGAGATGTTCAAAAGCCAGAGGGAGCTAGGTACCCAGGTGCATTTGAAACCTCTAGGTACCTAACTACCTTTAATAATCTGGCTTTATGGGAATAAAGTGTTTTTTACATTATAATGTCAAGAAAATACGTTTTCCATTGAGAGCTACAGAAACAAGACTTCAGTTACATCATAATTTCTTAAAATAATAAAGATAAATATTTAAATGTAGCCTTCAAATCAGCCTGGAGTTAAACTTATTTCATATGCAAGGTGGTTATATATTTTCCCCCTAAAAATGCTATTGAAAAAATCCATAGCAATCATATAGTCTTTCCTTCTCTCTGACTTAATTGATAATCATTAAAAGAAAAATCAAACTACAGACTGAATCTCAAAATGTTCATAATTGCAGCATGAACAAAAAATAATGCATCTTCAGTATCTACGTCAACTATATTGTTATTAGTCATCTGAGTAGATAAGAAATCTTTATCTTGATCATAATTAAAAAATTGATCATTCTTTTGGTTTTTTGATGAGGTGCACTTCAGAAAAAGTAGAAGCTCTGCAACCAAAATAAAATCTTCTGTGCGTGTCAGTTTTTTTATCCTAGCTTGATGGGCTGTGAGACATCAGCAAATGAGGCCTTGTCTCCACTACAGTATTTATTGAGTTAGAACTCAACCTTGGAGAGTCTCATTAACACAATGCTCACCATAACTTTGAGTCAGCATAGGCAAAGACAAGTTGTGCTCAGTATTTTTAACCATGACTAGCTGACATGATGCTGAACATGACTTGTCCTTATCTACAGTGACTGTGCTTTCATGGTTGGCACTGACTCTTAAAGGTCATACTCTAAATTCTGTAGTACAGACAAGCCACTTATGAATATTTTTATCCTCACATATTATGAACTTTTTCCTTTTGTAAATAAAGTCTAATCACTTGTGATCTGGAGAGGATGAAAGAATTACAATTACAGTCAATGGAACAGGCTTTACAGACAGCTTTGGCAAAAATCTCTTATTTGTGAAATAAAATATTTTAGATACTCTAAAGGGGAATTAAAATCTCTAGTCAAACCGAGAAACAGAATTTTGCATTTTGTCTCTCAAACACTTCTGGAAAATTTAGAGCATGATCACTACATATACTAGTGTCATTTTTAAGACTTTCTAAACCAGTGGTCACCAACCAGTAGAGCGGGATCTACTGGTAGATTGTGGAGCCTCTAACAGGTGATCATGACTGGTTTGGCCACATGGCTATCAAGTGCCTGCACTTAGCTGCCTCTCCCCTCCCACTGCTGTGCATCTCCTGCCATTTGCCTTGGAGCTGTTCCCCCAGGAGCCTCCTGCTTGCTGTGCTGGGGAAGGAGAGGAGGGTGCTGATGTCAAGGTGCCCCCTTCTCCCACCCTGTATCCTATCTCTACAGAGCGGAGAGGGGGCATAACAGGAGAGATAGAGCAAGTTTGTTAGCTGCTTTTGGGAGTGGTGCAGGGCCAGGGCAGGGGTGAGCCTGTCTTAGCCCCACTGCACCACCACCCAGGAGCCACCTGAGGTAAGCACTGCCCAGCTGGAGCTCAGATCTCAAACCCCTGTGCAAGTCATGAATCCCCTCTACATCCCAAGTCCCTGTCCTAGCCCTGAGCAACCCTGCATCCAAACATCCTCCAGAGCCTGCACCTAGAACTCCTCCTGAACCCCAACTGCCTGCCCCAAGCTCAGCGCAGAACCCCTCTCACACTCCAAATTCTTTAGCCCAAGACCAGAGCCTGCATGCACCCCAACCCTCTGCCCCAGTCTGGTGAAAGTGAGGGAGGATGCAGCGAGGAAGGGAGAAAAGGCACGAAGGAGGTGGGGCAAAGGTATCTGGGTTTGAGGTAGCTCTTGGATTGCACTTAAATTCAAAAAGTGATCTTGTGCTTAAAAAGGTTGGAGACCACTATTCTAAGTGATAGGACATTCCTTCTAAACAATAGCACATAGCTGAGAAATAGAGGGTAGGATTTTTCAAAAGAGACTGGGTGATTTGGGAGCACAAGTCTCTTTGAAAATCAAAAGAATCTTTGCCACTAACTCACTCAGACTCAGGTCTTCAAAGGTATTTAGGTAACTAACTCACATGTAAATGAATGAGAGAAATGCACTGGAGTTTCTGGATCTTAAGATTGCTTGTGAAATCCCACGTGAAGAATGTCAAGTTTTTTTTCATTTAGTCTTGATTACCATTAGCCTTTTTTGCTTTTCTGTTTCTGAAGTCTTACCAACAAAAGGGAGGAAGGGGAGGAGACAGAGAGGCTAACATGTTTATGCAGGTGTAATTGATATATATGTCCAAACCATCAGAAATCAAACGTCTGAACACATCGTAAGTATGAGAGAGGATATTAACAGATACTTCAATAAGTTGGGATTTCTGGAAGAGATTTAAAGCATAGTTAAATGAAAAATGCTTCAATTTTAGCCTAATAAACACTGGTTTAAAAGCTTAAAAATATATCATGTTCACTTCTCAAGATCATAATGCTAATGCAAGACAATTTAGTGCACAATGATCACACCAAGTCTTTAAGACACAGAGGGCTTAAAACTGAGTTTTGAAATTTTGTATGAGGTTCTAGGGTTCCATTTTTGTATTTTCCGAAGGTCCCATGTAACCTCAGACTGGCCCTTACAAAGGCTCAGTTGTAAATGATCACTGACTAATTAACTAAGTCATTAATCCCATCTATGCAACTTTCAGTCATGAATGTTTTTAAGAATTAAATTAGGGGTTAGATTTCTTAAGTGGCTCAAAAAATGAACTGATCACAGATGATATTTGGAAGCCTATAAAACCTATATTTGGATTGTTAGTTATGCACTAAATATTTGCAACTTTTCTGCATAGTAAAGATGAGTGGATGTTACTTCTGATAGCACAATAAATGAAGCCCTATTCATTAGCTGCAAGATGTGTATACAAATGTAAGCACTGGTGGTGTGACTCAAAGATCAACAATTTACAGATTTGAATAAGGTGTCTTCAGAGAAATTCAGCCTTTTAAAATCAAGTTTTCCCCAGCTTTTACTAAAAACTCAAGATACATGACATTTTATTAAATAATTACATTATTTTGTGTTGGGATGGGAGATGCAGCACTCATAGCCACAACCCTGGGCATAGTTTGGAGACAAAGATGTTGCCCCCTGCGAAACTATAAGTCTTGAGCAGGCGCAGAATTTGCTCCCACACACATATGGCCCTGTGTGCCTGACAGGAGCTGAGCTCCCCCTGCCTGAGAAAGAAATCAAGCTACATCAGTAGGCTGCTGTAGTCACTGTGGAGAAGTTAAAATTTTCTCAGCATGTGATTGAGGGAAAATTTTAGTGCCACAGAGATCCAGGCTTTACATAGAGTTCCAGGTTTTGCCCCTTCACAATTATCCACAGAGTGCAGTACTGAGTTTAAAAGTGTACCTTTCTTTAAACTCCTTCCTTTTCTCTAGATTTTTACTTTTTCTTTCAATAATTTCAGAACGATCTTGATCTTCTGTACTTCTTTCACACTGCTTCAAAAATAATGAACAAAACAAATGTCAAAAGTTGAAAAATATTAACTGTCTGCCACAGATGTCTGCTGATGCTACTAAATCTATTCACAGAAATGAGCTCTTCAGAATTTTAGATGTTTTCTTTAATGATTATAACATTACTGTCCCCACGCCATTTTATTACGTGTTTATACAGGCCTTGTACAGTGGGACCATGTTGTCAGATGGGGTCCTTAGGCACTACAGTAATACAAATAAATAATAATAATAATAACAACAACACTCAGGTAGAGCCCTTCAAATCTGCAGATAGCCATTTTATATCTGCGGGAATCCGCATCTATGGATATGGATGAGGACATCCACCTCTCATTTTTGCAGATATAAATGTGGATGTAGATACTAATTTTCTATCTGTGCAGCATTGCACAGACTCTGTTTCCATTGCAGTTTTCACTTAATTTTTGCCATTGACTTTAATGGGACCGGGAATGTCCCTTAGTTTATGGAACTGCAGTGCATCTTCTTGATCATTTTCACACCTTTGATACAATGAAATATGTTTCAGTGATGGATCAATTTAGGCTACTGTTCCCCTTGTAAGCCCTTTATCTATCTGCAGCATGACAGTAAGTAGCATATTAATCTAGCAATATATCAAAAAAGCAAGTTATAAAGAATTGGATTAATATATATAGAAACATAAAATCAGTATCAGATAAAACAAAAATTATCAGATAAAACAAAAATATTTAGCGCTAATGCTAAATCTTTTCATGAAAGAATAGTCTGTCTTCCCATATCTTCCATATTTACAAAAAGATCTGTATGTTTTAAACATTAATCTGATCCTTTTGTGTTTTCCATTTCTCACACCTTCTCTCTGTGTGGATCTTAAGGTAAATGTAAACTCTCTGTAGATCAGCAATATTTCAAGACTTCCAGATCCCCATTTTTTTCTAAAAGCTCACCAAGCTAGAAGCCCAACCTAGAATGGAAGTAGTCAATGTCCAAATATCTCTCTTCAACAATTCATTGTAGACACCTGAAGGTTCACATTCTAGAACAGGGCTACTCAACTTTGGAAGCCCTGGGGGTCACAATGATACTCACAGCACATGCCAAGGGCCGCAACTTAAGTGTGGTTGCATATACATGCAAATATATGCAAATCGCTTCTTTCACTCTGATGGGCATGAATACAAAACACTTCCCACAATGCCCTGGCGCTCCTGGCACCTCCTTCCTGGGGGCTAGAAACACCGACACCCTGTACTCATCTGTTCCAGCCAGCCCGTCCGCTTGTGTCTTTCAATGCTCATCCCACCTGGGAGATGCCTCACCATTGTGGAGAGTGTTCAAAGGATCCCATCCGCAGGCCACGTGTTGACTCCTACGTAAACCCAAACCACACCACAGGCCACAAACAAATAGGCCACGGGCCGTGTGTTGAGTAGCCCTGTCCTAGAACATGACCTAACGTTATCACAGAAATTCAGCCTGGAAAGATGCTATGTTTAGTCCCTAAAAATCATTTTAACAATGTCCTAGAGTGGACTCTTTCATAGTGGAACTATAAGAGTATGAATTAAAAATTTATTAACATTTAATTCTTATTTAATTAACATGCATAAACGTATTACAATAATTCCAACATGGCATCATCAATTACATATTGCTGTACTCAGGTTGGAGACTAATTCACCAGCTTCTAAAGTTTTGGGAAGTCTTCAGGAAGAACTCAGGATGAATTGTTCAAGAAGACATCATCCAGAGGTCTTGGACTGGAGAAAATTTCCCAAGCATCTAAGGAATTCCAAATTCCCATATAGTATACATCTTATGTTGCTAAAAGTATCCTGGATGAAACAGAGCTAACCTGGATATTATGGGCCATATTGTGTTTTACTGCCATTGGCCATACTGCAGCTGGGCCACAGGGTAACAGAAGGAATTTTGGCTAAATCAGCCAAAATGCCTCCTGAGCAGTGCATGCTGGAGTAACAGCTTCATCATCCACTGACAGGCATAAAGTCTGCCTTCCTCCAGACCGGGCCACCTCAGTTGGGCGGTGTGTTAATAATGTGGGACCATAGCTCTGACCTTTAGGAAGATTGTCAGGAAGACTGAACTTTTGGTGGTCCTAGCTGGGAGCAAGCAATTCTTCTGCTACCCAACAGGACTATGCTTGGCCCTTGTGTAAAGGCATAAGCTGTGGAGATGAGGATCACCTGAGAAAGAGAATTATCTAGCATTCCATCTATTCAAAAGAGAACAGGAATGTATGCCATTCTGACAATGAACTCCATATTTAGGTATAATGCATTAATATTCACAAGTTTAACTTGCAACATCTTCTTAAATGCCAGCAGGAGCTGGGAGCATTGTGACCCATTTAGGAATGGCACAGGGTCAGACCAAAGGTCCATATAGCACAGCATCCTGTCTTCCGACAGTGGTGAACACCAGGTGCCCCAGAGGGAATGACCAGAACGGAGAAACATCAAATGATCCATCCCCTATCGGCCATTCCCAGCTTCTGACAAACAGAGGCTAGGGACACCATTCCTGCCCATACTGGCTAATAGCCATGGATGGACCTATACTCCATTAATTTATTTATCTCTTTTTAAAACCCTGTTATAATCTTGGACTTTAATACATCCTTTGGCAAGCAATTCCACACGTTGATTGTGCATTGTGTAAAGAAGAAGTACTTCCTTTTGTTTGTTTTAAACCTGCTATATACTAATTTAATTTGGTGACCCCTAGTTCTTGTGTTATAGGAACAAGTAAATAACTTTTCCTTATTTGTTTTTTCCACACCAGTCATTATTTTATAAACCTCCATCATATCCCCCCTTCATCATCTTATTTTACATGGAAATGTCCCAGTCTTATTAATCTCTCTTCATATGGCAGCCGTTCCATACCACTAATCATTTTTGTTGCCCTTTTCTGAACTTTTCCAGTGCCAAGATATCTTTATTGAGATGAGGCAACCACATCTGCACCCAGTATTCAAGATGTACCATGAATTAACATAGATGCATTAAGATATTTGCTGTCTTACTCTCTATCTCAGTGTTTCTCAGAGTGGGCCACAGGCCCACTTTGGGAAAGGTGCTAGCAGGTAAACGCTTTGTTTACATAAAGGGTCTGTAGCCATAGAGCCTCACAGCTCCCATTGACTCTGGTTTGCTGTTTCCAGCCATTGGGAGCCATAGGAGCCGCAACTGCCCTGGGGCCAGGTGATTCAAAGAGGCCCAGGGCTCCCAGCCACCACTGTTGCTATTGTGGTGGCAGCAACAGCAGCATCTGGAGGCCCAGACCCTTTAAGTTGCCACAGGAGCATGGCGGCGTGGTCTGCACATGGCTCTAAGGGCTGGTGGGGGGGCAGTGCCATGCTCCTGGTGGCTCTGAGGGCCTGGCTGCCCAGCGCAGCACCAACCTTTCCCAGGCATGGAGCTGGGAACTCCCACACATCTTGCCGGGGGACCACAGTGGCTCTTGTCCCCATTGCTTTGCATTTATCAACATTAAAATCCATCTGCCATTTTTCAGAGGGGTAGCCGTGTTAGTCTGACATGCATCTGACGAAGTGGGTCTTTGCCCACGAAAGCTTATGCTCCAATAAATCTGTTAGTCTATAAGGTGTTAGGCAATCCTCAAGAATCCATAAATTCATGGAGTCATATTTCCCCCTCTCCTAAATAGGACATTTATAATGCAATAGTCTATAACTTTTGCCACTTGTGAGATCCTTTTGAAGTTCTTCACAGTCTGCTTTGGAGTTAACTATCTTGAGAAGTTTATTATCATCTACAAATTTTGCCACCTCACTGTTTACCCCTTTCTCCAGATCATTTATGCATATAATGAATAGGATCGGTCCCAGTACGGATTCCCATGGGACATCACTAGTTACCTCTCTCCATTCTGAAAATTGACCATTTATTCCTACTCTTTGTTTCCTTTCTTTTAACCAGTTATCAATCTATGAGAGGACCTTCCCTCTTATCCCAGGACAGCTTAATGATAGTTTAGCTATCTTGAGCTGGAAAGGAGGTCACCATGACACTTGTGCCTTGAGAGAAATGATGGTGTAAGTTGAGATCAATGTTAGGCAATCCTCAAGAATCCATAAATTAATGGAGTCATATTTCCCCCTCTCCTAAATAGAACATTTATAATGCAATAGAAACAATATAGTAATTACTATTTCTGGAATCATCCAATGTCCTAGGAAACACAATATATTGTTATCACTACAGAAAGACATGGTGACATATTAGTGTATATCTATGCATAAACACATGTGAAATATAATTGTATATATTTAAATTATATATGCATATACTGTTACCTGTTTGAAATAATTAATTTTCATTTCTACTTCATCTGTTTCTTTTACTAGTTCAAAAGATTTCTGGGTAAAAACTGCAGCATGCTTGAGGACTTCTTGTGTTTTTTGCCTCAGATAAGCACTTTTATGTTAAAGAATCAGTACAGTATGTGTGATATACAGTCATGTTGAAGAATACAGACATTAAACTGTTAAATCTTTCTGTATAGTACACTGAAAAAAATTCTATCTACATGATCTATGGATTATACCTCTATGATACTGAAAAGGAGAAAAATTCCCACTGGGTCATATGCTGAAATCCTATACTCAGGGCCTCAATGTCCCCTCTTTGCACTGATAAAACCTGCTGCAGGGATATTTGAGGGAGGAAATCTTAGTAAGGAGCTGTTGTGGAAGAATTTCTCATGTTGTCTGTCAGGGGAGTGAAGAGTGCCCCCTCACAGAAAAGGGTACAAGGACCACCCACAAGCCTGCCAAATCAAGGAGACCATGGGTCATCTATGTGCATATGCCTCCACATTAGTCTTGAATCCACTGGAGCGGCACTAAAAGAGTCTCCAGGCTGGTTACAGTAAGGGGCTGTGTACTAGATGCACTATAGGGATGTATTCCCTTTTCCAGATAAGTCCCAGCCCATGTAATTGCATCCTGATCCCCTCAGTGCATATACAGGATATACAGAAAGATTTCCACCTTACCCACATGTTGGTGGGGGCTGGAGAATTTGCTGTGTTCCCATAATGTGCAGAAATGGGAAAATTAATGCAAGAGCAAGCACTCTGAGGTAAGGATCTGACCCCCAGAGCTTTTACGCAGTCCTTAAGCAAATTCTCTTTAAAGCCAATGGGAGGTTGTATGAGTGAGTTCTGAGCGCAAGATGTTTCCTTAATTGTGTGCATGTAACTGCCATTGTAACTAAAAGGTGGTACAAATGGGTAAGAAATGGCAGTATTTGCTAATAAGGGGGAAGTGGGATACATCACTGTTTCCTACATGTGTGCACACACACCTATGTCCTGGAGTCCTTATGGGTTCCAGATCCATACTGGAGAGACAGTGAGGTTTAGCAGAAACCTGATGGATTGGAGAAAAGCATTTCTTTCCCCAAAGCAGCTAAGGAGGTAACCTTGTAGTGCAGCTCAAATGTAGCTATGCAGCTGGAAGGCGAG
The DNA here is from genome assembly GCA_019425775.1 of Rafetus swinhoei. Lineage (NCBI taxonomy): Eukaryota > Metazoa > Chordata > Testudines > Trionychidae > Rafetus > Rafetus swinhoei. The sequence continues at coordinate 122,591,990 of CM033446.1, read as the reverse complement.
GTTGCTTCATGGGGCCCTGGAGCCAGTGCAGAGGCACATGATATACGTGCATATAGCCCCAACAGATTCCTTAGTCAAGGTTTGGGAACTAACCCTCCTTATTCATCCATGGTGTAACAACGTCCCACCCTTCTCTAATAGAACATTTTGATAGAAACCTCATGAAAGGAACCTCAATTTTCTTCCTCCAGGGGCCCCTCCCATGGAGGGTATGATTTGGCCCTCAATTTTACTTTGGCCAAAACTCCTGCAGAAATAATATCTGAGCATAAAGTTTTAAATTAATGAGAGTAATTTCTTGTGGCCATCACACTCAAGCCTACAAAGAAAGTGAAAAAAACAAACATAAACTTTCCTATGGGCAAGACACTAAATAGAAAGACTGTGTCATGGATACATCTGTAGCGCCCAATCAGAAAGTGACCTAAAAGGAGCAGGCTCTGGAAAAATAAAGTTGTATTTTAGATTCTTCATTCACTGTCATATACTTTGCAAAGATAATACGTAATATTAATTGGTTGTGGAAGTACTTTTCTCCTGTGCTAAAGTGCTGGGTAGAAACAGTAATGTAATACAGTCACATAGAACAACAGCAATAATACTAGTAACAGAATAAAAATAAAGGTTTGAAAATTAACTTCAAACTAGTAAAGGAAGCTCTGGTGCAATGGAACTTGTTACTGAAAGCCAAAAGATATGTGGCCCGGAGGGAGGAACACTTCAAGTCCCGTAGCTCTCTGTAAGCTGCGTGCCTACCGCAGCGACGGGAGGGCTGCCCCTTCCCCAGCCCCAACCTAGCCCAGCCTCTAATCTGTCATGTCCTGGGGAGGGATAGCGTGAACCCAATGTCAGCCCAGACCTGCTGAAGCTGATGCACCCTTCCCCCAGCTGTAACTATACCATTAGCTGTCACAGCTCAGGAGCCCCTATCCAAGCACAAACTCAGGTTCAACTGGGGCAGTCCAAATTCAGCTGCAGCAGGGATGACAGGATCTGCCTTGGCCAGGATACCCCTACCACCGCCTGAATTCGGCCATGGCTGGGATAACCCATAACTACTGTGGCTGGCGAACCCCTACCCCAGGCTGAACCCAGTTGTTGCTGTGGTAGCCCTTCCCCAGTTGCAACCCAGCCCCATCTTCAATCTGTAAGGGCCAGGGGAGGATTACCTATCCTGCAGCCCCAGAGCAGCACCTCTCCCCACTAGCCAGGTATTGCTAAGAGGAGAGAGAGTAAGGGGGGGAGAGAACTCTCTTCTCACAATAGCCAGAGAGCAATATCCTTCACCCCAAACCCTTCAACTTGGCCCCACCAAGCCCGCACCCTCAGCCAGAGCCCTCATACATCTGCTCCCCAACCCTCTGCCCAACCCCGAGCCCTTCATCCCTGGTCCCACCCTAGAGCCTGCACCCCAGCTGGAGCCCTCACATCATTGCAACCCAACCTTCTTCCCCAGGCCTGAGCCCCCACCCACACTCAGAATCCCTCGGTCCCTCCCCTGCCGCATGAATTGTATTATGCACACCAATATTAAGATTATGTGTCACATATTACCTCCATATTGGTGCACATAACAAAATTCATTCTGCACAGGGATAGGAAAAATTAGAGGGAACACTGGCTGTAATCCAGATGTTGCCACTGAGTCCAATTGTATAATGAAGAAAATAATTCTTACCTATGAAGATTAATTAGTTAATGTGTGTACAATGCTTTGAATTTGCAATGTATTGTATATTATTATTTAGATTGGGCCGTATTGGGATTCATATGATAACACTGGTACCTAAAATAGCCAAAAGGGTAGCCTCCTTCCATTTAAATTGTTCTGAATGTTTCAGAACTGTATTCCGGATTTCTTCAATCTCTTTTTTTTTCATATAATATTCCTGTGCAAGAGCATTTTCTGAATATTTTGCTTGGTGTTGTCTGAAAATCTCTTTATACTGATTCATGTAATCCTGATACATTTTCCTATTAAAACGACAAAATGGAATAACATTTTGATTCAGAATATTTCTTGCATCAATGTATTGTAAGTCATTTAACTTCAGAAATAAGTTAATTATGTAAAAATTAGAGTTAGATCTGTCACTCCATTGAAAAAGGTCAAATTATGATTAGTTCAACTTTATCTGGCTGTAACTATTTCCTTTCATGGAATACTATGGTATACAAAACAGTACACAACTGTGAAAAGAAAAGAATCTGTTCTAATTGTTCTGAAAGTGACGCAGAATATACAAGTTCAAAGACAGCTTTTCAGCATTAAGATGGTTTCAATTTTTATATGGATTAACATAAAACATACAGCAGGCCAAATTATTTGCTGGTATAAATTGGCACAGTTCTACTGATTTCAATGGTGCTTAACCAATTTACACTAAAAGGTAACTTTGTCCAGCTTCCTTAAGTGCTTTTCAGCTTTCTGTGTTGACACACAAGGGCCTAATTCATCACTGGTTTAAGGGCTCTCTCTTAGGAGGTGCTGAGCACTCCGTAAGCATACAAATTAGTCCCATTCAATGGAACTATTCACATCGCTTAATGTTTTCCTGGACAAGGCCAAAACACTCACCAGTTTGCAGTACTGACCTCAAAATCAATTTTATACAGGTAAAACTCCAGTGAAATCATTTGAGTACAAACCCCCAAAATTTAAAAAAAAATGTAGCGTCAGTTAAAAAGGCCTCATAAAAATTATTATTTGACTTTCCAAATGTAAACCAACAATGTTTGGGAAGGCTTTTGTAGGCATTACTACAATCAGAAAATAAACACAATATATGGGAAACATGGTATAGGAAGCAATTCAGTGCAAAAAGCACTAACGTGATCAATATCATCTTTGGAAAACACAGGAAAGAAAAGGAACGTTGCATAGAAAAGTAATCATCATGTGTTAAATCAATAAACCTAAACCATGTAGCAAATGACTAACTTTGGTCTGTTTCTTCATCCTTACAAGTTATTTATAGGATAGATTGCTAATGAGAGATCATATCTCCAACTGTCTCATTGACAGGAGTCTTTTATCTAGGCCAATAATTTGACTGGACATATCTCAAGCATTACAGACAATTTTCATTGCAAATTTTTCAAGCTATGAAATAGCTGTAGTTTTTTTAATACTACACACAAATATTATAAACAGTGAGTCTATAAGAAATGTATGCTTGTTACAAAGACAGGATTTGACTAGTATGGCCTTCAAAATAACGGTAATAAAAAGCAGTGCATTTCTTCCAGTATTTGAAAATTATGAATAAGGCTATGATTTTGACACAGAGTTAGCAGAAGTCATGGATTCCATAACTTCCAACCCCTGCAACCTGAAATAGTGGGCTCTCAAGTTCTCACCTGCTGGTTTGAGGGTGGCAGAGGTTCCCTGCAGCTCCACCCCACTGCAGGTGGCAGGGGAACTCCTGCAGCTCCTCGCCGCCACAGTCAGCAGACGGACTGCAACAGCTCCCTGCAGCTCCCACCTTCTGCGGGCAACAGAGAGATCCCCAAACCCCCAAACTACACAGGCAGCAGGCGGACCCCCACAGCTCTCTGCCAGAGAGACCCCTGCAGCTGCCTACCACAGGTGGATTGTGGTCCTGCAGCTTCTCATTCTGTCATGGATGTTTTTAGTAAAAGTCAGGGTCAAGGAAGCATGGGCCTCCATTAATTTTACTTTATTGTCCATGACCTGTCCATGACATTTACTGAAAATATCCATGACAAAATCTCAGCTTTAATTATGAAGAAGCAAAATAGCTACTATGAATGCAAAGAAGTACAGTTATTTTCAAACTGATATTCACTATCCCTCATCCCTGGAAAGACATACAGAATATTTTCAGTTTCCATTCCTGGGGTATACCGCATTTGCACAGTTTGTTAATAAAAACATATTGAGAGAGGATTATCACAAAACTGTTTGATGTTAAAATATGCTATTCTAAAATCATAGAGATTTGAGTGAGAGGGCTTCTGAGGATAGGCAATGCTCTGAGGAAAATTCTGTATAAATAGTGCACAGGTTTATATACTGGACAGAGGTGGCTTCAAATAAAATGATTAATATGCATGTAAGTTAATCATTAGTTATTTTTAATCCAAAGTTTTGTGTCACTATCAAACGAAGCCAGAGAGTGAGACCCACCTTATCAGTCCCCATGAACAAAGTCACGAACGAGCCACAGCTTGAATTGAATACTCACTTGTCACTCTCTGTAGTTTCTTGGCAGTTTTTGAGTTGGTTATTCAAATATTCTTCATGCTTGCTCAGAACTACATAGGTTGGTTTCCAACTATGGCCCAAGTTAAAAAAATGTATTAATGATTTTAATTAATTTAAAAATATTTTAGAATGAAACACATCAACAAAATTAATAAAATCAGTTTTACTGGGGCTAATAAATGAGGCTTTTGCAACTTATTTGAAAATCAAGCATGGATTTTTTTCTGTAAAGGTTTTTAAATACCAACATTTATTTTCCCAAAGCTTTTCCTCCTACAAGTCTAAAAGAAGATATATAGCTTAGAAAACCTGCCAATAATTATTGTTTGATGAGTCTCCCTTTTTAAAGAAAACAGAAGGCTGCATTTACAAAGGAGACATAGGCATGGCAATGATAACTCACAGGGCTAGGTCTACACTAGGTGGCAATGTCGAACTAAGATATGTAACTCCAGCTATGTGAACAGCGTATCTGGAGTCGACATACCTTAAAGTTTGATTTATCATGGTGTCCTCACTGTGGAGAGTCAACGGGAGAGTTTCTCCCTTCGACTCCCCTTACTCTTCTTGCTCCAGTGGAGGACCACAGTCGACAGGACCATGATCAGCAGTCGATTTAGTGGGTCTTTACTAGACCTACTAAATCAACCTCTGAGAGATCAACCCCCTCAGCACCGATCTCAGGGTAAATGTAGACCAGGCCTAAAAGCCTGCTACCGAGGGCCACATAGTTCTGAGGCCAGCTCTATAGTAGACCTAGAAGCAGAATTGAAAGTAAGTGGGTGTGCCCTGGTGTGCAGCTCCAGCAAGAGCTGGCTGAGCTGCGGCAAAAGGCAGCAGGGAGCTATTCAAAGAGCTCGCAGGGACCCAGGTTGCAACAGAACAGTACCTGTAAGAAATGTTAAGTTACTTTCACTGCTGCCCAGAAGGTTGTCTTATGGTGCGCAGCTCTAGATACGTAAATATTGTAGCTGGAATCAACATATCTAGTAGGAAGTTTTTATGGGTTTTGGTGCTTAGAAAGACATACAGGTTAGTTTGGAATTGTGAGATAAGCATATCAGTTTAATGTTGCAACTAAAACAGTCATCATGAAGTAGTTAACACTGTGGGCAACTATGTCATCGAAATTAGATTTCAGAGGTAATACCTGAGCCCTGGCCTACACTAGGGAGTTATTTTGAAATACTCCCCCCCCCTTAATTTGAAATAATAGGCAGAGTATCCACACTACCAAGCCCATTATTTCGAAATAATGGGCTGGTTATTTTAAAATCTGTACTCCTACTTTCCTCAGAGAATAAGCTTATTTGAAAATAGTTATTTCGGAAGTTATTTTGAATGTAGTTATTTTGAAATAATTTCCTAATGTAGACATGCCCTGAGTAACATAAATAAGGCAGGTCACATCACAAATAGATATTGATTCATGTTCTGTTTGCAAACAAAGGAAAACAGCATTGCTTCAGTTCGCGTTCCCATAATGAAAACTTATTTTTTAAATGAAAGTGGATATTCTGCTTCACAATTCTCCAGCAAATCCTGTGGCTTCTGAATAGCAGAGTGAACTTGTCCTTGTTGATAATTTGTAAAACCCCAAATTAATGATTTTAAAATATTTGAAGATCTTCATTTTTTCCTGTGCTAATCATTTACTAGCTGTAAAAATATTAGATTAAAGAATATAATTGGTAAATTAGATTATTTTATTCTGAATAAGATACATACATCATTTTGAAAAATAATAATATCCATCTATTCCAAGAATCTTCCCAATTTGTATTGTAATGTATTATTTCTACTTGTAAGATGTTTGGGGCAAGATCCCATCACTTGACAGACACTCACTTTCTGTACATTGTCATAACATATAGCACTATATAAGTAACATTACAAATAAAGGATAAAAACCAAAATCTCAAGTTGGCTTCACGACTGTTACCAAAATAGTGACTTCAATAATGATTGAATTATTGTAATTGCTAGCAAGAACACAAATATTAAAGAACAAATATCTAACATTACATTTGCTGAACATGACTGCGAAAACCTTTAATCTAAAATAATATATTCCAGGTGCTGAGAAGGCACAAGAAGATATACTCAAAATGTACCATAGCATTAAAATTGCAAATAAAAAGTGAATGAAAAATGCAGTATCCATCCAGACAACTTAGTATTACTGGCATAAATGTTTGATACTATTTATGACTAAAAATATAATTACAAATTGGGCAAAAAGCCACATTTTAAAAGGATCACTTTTTAAAAACCAGAAACTGATGATGCACAAAAGAAGATCCACTGGCATGGAGCCATTGCTGTGACCTTCCTCATTTAAAAAAAAAAAAAAAAAAAAAGAAAAACCCTGGTTTTCTTCTGAAGAAAACAAGCTAATATTGGAAAATATAAGCTTTTATTAAATGAAGCACAAAACCATGTATTATGAAATTCACTTGCAAGCTTGTTTATTCCTCAGACATAAAAAACACAATGTACAAAGCAAAGAGTTTGCAATTTTGTATGTGGAAAACAGGTGTGCACTATTCAAGACACTAGACTAACAAATTAGGCCTATCACTTTCAGATCTGCCCTTAAACACTATTATGCTGTCCCCACATTTATTTGTGTTTTTATCACTTAGCCTATTATAAAGTTTCAACCACACCAGTTCAAATGTGCTAAAAACACATTTGATTGTTAGTCAGCAGGATGAGAGTAGAGATTTTTTTAAACTGGTGAAATTCTGGATTCATCTGTCTTGTCTTCTATTATTTAACTTCCACAAGTTCCCACTATACTAATGCAACACATTGTGACATAGTCTCCTTCTCAAACAAAAGAACTGGGATAAATATCTGGATTTTCAGATTTGAACGCTATAAGAAAAGGATGAAGGTCAGGATTAGAGACCATCAATCATGTTTCATCTTCTTCTTTCAGTTCCAGGCTCAGTCTTTGTATCTGCGATCAGTCATGGTGGGTAGGTAATGGAAAAGTTCCCTAAGATTTTCTAAATCATTTTTCAGTTTTGTCCTTGTAGAGGATTCCAGTTCTTTCCTGTTAATTGAACCAATGTATATTTCCACAGAAATTATGACACTAGCTGTCATCAATCTGTAATCTGTCAAAGAGGTCTCAGAGTCCTCTTTTCCAAAGACCCAGGGTGGGGAAGCTTAAGCCACGGGCAAAATGCGGCCCTCGGCTTGCCTGGACCTGGCCCCCAATGCTCGGCGTCCCCTCCAGCATTGGGAAGCCCATGCTGGCACTCCAGGAGCACACAAAATCTAGTAGGCTGGGCCCTCCCATGCTCTGGTTTGTGAGGGGAATGTGGGGAGTGTCTTTCTCCTTCTCAGTCTAGGGCCATGACAGTGAGGGGTGGTTTGTTTGGGTTGTTTGTTTGTTTGTTTGTGTTTTTTTCTCACTTGTGTGTGGCTCTCAAATGATTTTTCTGTGGGTGAATAGCCCCCGACCAAAAAAGGTACCCCACCCCTGCCATAAACTCTCTTCTGTAAAATGAATCTAGTATTGTGTTCAAAGTCATCTCACTCTCAATGCAAATTTCAGTATGCTTATGGTCAGTGCTTAGTCTGTGCCAGGGCTGAGCCCCGGCATCTCTAGGCTTGGCAGTTTACAGCCCTAGCTCCTCTGGGCTTTCCATGTCAGTTATGAAAGTAAAAAAAAATTGCTTGAGCCATGGCACCTCTCTCATTACAAATTAAGGACTACTATTATGGTATTTGGATACTGAGTGTTATTTACAAGTAAGTGCATTAATGATCCTTTTTATATCAACCACCCATGAGGATGATCTTGATTAACTTCCTCTCTGTAAAGCAGGACTGTGGAGGCCAGGGTATTCCACCTTTCTCAATTATCTTTAAATAGTGCGCTAATCACATTTCAGAAGTTGAGAGAGATTATAACTGAGCAAATCTCTTATTTCTTTCATTTTATTTTTATTTTCTGAATAAATGACAAAGGCTTTTTATTATATTTTCCATAGCATTTTTGAATGCCATCTTCATCCATGTAAAACACAATATTCAGCAGTTTTCTGAATACATTTTCCTTGTATGAATGCCATAGTCACTAACAAGACACTTCTCATTTTCAACCAACCAATTATCCTGCGTTAATGTCAAAGTTTATTCTTTTTTTTAAGGCCCGCACCAAAGCCCATTGAAAATCAGTAGATTTTAAAACAGGTCCTTAGTTCCTCCTTTACTTTTTTCTCTATTTCTGTGTCCAGTACTGGACCTGGGAATATAAAACCTTCTGGAGGAATACATTAAAGCAGTGTTTCCCAATTTTTTTTTCCTTGAAAAATGTTACCCTGAGAACCCTAGGAGTTCCTTGAAATTCTTTCAAGCTGAAAAGGGTTCCATGGCCAAATAACATTGGGAAACACTGCATTAAAGCAATATTTTCAATAGTTTATGAAATTGGTTCATTTTGTACTCTTAGAAATGATAACGAGAAGTCTGAATCTTAGAAATGATAGTTAATATAAAAGAAGGCTACAACTTTCCTGCCTGTGTTCAACTTTTTTCCTTTCCATTCTATTCATGGCATAATTACTGATCAGTATCTAATGATAGTTAATTCCACCAAATAGCCACTTCCATTTTTCTAGTAATCAATTACTCCAATCTTTCCCTTTGCTCTCTAGGCTTTTAGATAGTTTCTATGTTTTATTTCACCACTGCTACATGATGAATCAATTATATTTTACATCTTAAAAATAAACTCATTTTTGTCTGTAGTTTCTTCCCATCTAAATTTCTATTATGTTCTCTCTACCAAAGAGACTGATCATGCACCCATAATTCATTCCTTTAATACCTACTCTCCATGCTCTCTCTCACACACACTTTTAAACTACTCTTTGGTAAAGCTTCTGGCTGCATTAGACTCCATGACCGTTGCACTTCCTTCTAACTGGATGGTTCTATAATTACAACCATTTGAAATTTAAAACTTCAGCTTATGATACTTACACATTGCAATTGTCCTTATTATTCTTGTTATACTTGTGCAAATAAACAATTGCATCATTACTGTTGTTTATATTTTCATGCAATCTACAGATTTCATTCTTGCTTTCCACAATACTTGCAGTATATACTGAAATAGAGAATATGTTTATTTTATTTGCCATATATTACCCACAACAGACACAAAATAACACACAGGATTTACATAAGCTTCAGAGGGTAGCTGTGTAAGTCTGAAACTGAAAAAAAAATTAAAATAGCAAATAGTCCTAAGGCACCTTAGAGACTAAAAAAAAAGGTAAATGGTGTCATGAGCTTTTGTGGGCACAACCCACTTAATTCATCTGAAAACTAATTATACCATTTAGGATTTACATGGTTTCAGGGTCTAGCCTTCTGAAATATCTGAAGTTCTTTGTGATTTGTGTCTCTATGGATGCTCCACTTAAAGTATGCACATACCCCTGCACCTTTCATCAAAGATTTTTGGAAGTCCCTACCAAGGATACATAGGGTTGAATAGGTGAAATGCCTTGAGTTGCTTCTCTACCACAAAGACCCTTAAAGAAAGCTGACACACAGAGGAAGGAGGACAGTTAGTAGAGACTCACAGGGACACACATCTCAAAGAACTTTAGTTACTATACAAGGTGAGTAACCTCCTTCTTTAGGTAGTGTCCCTAACAGTGTTGCACTGCAATTACTCCGAAGCATTTTCCCCACAAACAGGAAGAAACTTCAGAGCAGAATTTAATAATGAAGACAGAGCTGCAGCATTTGGTTGAGGAGCATGAGCCAAAACATAGTATTTAGAGAAAGTATGTACAGAGGTTCATGTTACAGCTGTGGAACTCCTTGCCTGAGGAGGTTGTGAAGGCTAGGACTATAACAGGGTTTAAAAAAGAGCTAGATAAACTCATGGAGGTTAAGTCCATTAATGGCTATTAGCCAGGATGGGTAAGGACTGGTGTCCCTAGCCTCTGTTTGTCAGAGGGTGGAGATGGATGGCAGGAGACAAATAGCTTGATCATTACTTGTTCGGTTCATTCCCTCTGGGGCACCTGGCATTGGCCACTGTTGGCAGACAGGATACTGGACTGGATGGACCTTTGGTTTGACCCAGTATGGCCATTCTTATGTTCTTATGTTCTCTGTAAGTTTCAGAGACTGGAACATGTTTGAGTAATGCCACAGAAAAAGATTGAGATCTTGTAGAATGCTCTATAAGGAGGCTGAATGTTGACAGACTCCTAACATGAGATAATAGACCCAGAAATCTATCTTGAGAGTCTTGGGGTAAAGACTGTGGACATTTTTGGATTTGTCTGCAATTGAAATAATTTGGAAGACTTTCTGAATGATTTTACTCTGTCTAGATAGAAAACTAAAACTTTTGTGACATCCAAGATATGGAAAGCAATCTCCTGCCCAGTCTGATGTGGTTTCAGGGAAATAAATGAAGTATGAATGGTCTGGATAATATAAAACTCAGAGGATATGGTTATAACGAGCCCTTTTCTTTGATGAACATTGTAATTTGGGGATCTGCCATTAAAACCCCCAAGTTGCTGACCCTAAAATCCAAAAACAGGGTTGGCCACCAAGAAATTTGTTTTCGTGGAGAGGTGCAGCAATGAACACATAGTTAATTTCTCAAAGGGTGTTTTATGAGGCAATTAAGAACAAGGTTTAATTTCAACATACAGTCTATGATGGTGGGAAAAGCAGAACAAGTAAAAAAACTTGTCAATGGGCAAAAGAGGGTAATTCACTTACACAGCCCTATATATCCTAGATACAGCACACAAAGATGTGCAGGGCTTATGCACACACTGAATGGGCACAGCTACCAAAAATATCTTATGAAAGGTGCAGGGTGACATGCATGCCTGAAGTGCAGCTCCCATAGAGACACTAGTGGAAGAAGAAACAATATGTTGTACTAACTGACATTACCAACAAGTACAATGGAGTGTTTGTGATTACGCTGATCTAGCAGAAAACTATATTTCATTTACATGGGTCCGTACATAGGTTACAGTGCATGGGACACAGACAGCTCTTGGAGATGTGAATTCCCCAGAGTTACACTGGTTTACATGCATTGGGAATATCCCAGGATATAATCATTTTGGCTAAAAGCAGGCAGGAGCATTAACATAACAATGGCTATCACCTTAAAAATTATGTCCCAAAATTGTATTTTGGAATATTGTCTATCATCTTAGAAACTCTCTAACTTGGTTCTCTAGAACAGTGTTTCTCAACCTTTTTTTATAAAGTACCTCTTTTTAAAAAAAGTGTAAGTACCCACAGTACCTACCTTTTTCAGACACACCAAATTTTTTTCTACTGTTGCAACACATTTGTTTAAACAACTTAATCGTAGCTGGGCAGGCGATGAAATTTTTGGGTGTAAAAAGTACAAAAATCTTAAGAGATGGTTGCTAGCTATCCACTTGCTTACCTATCTCATAGAACTGGAAGGGACCTTGAGAGGTCATCAAGTCCAGTCCCCTGCCCTCATGGCAGGACCAAGTACCATCCCTGACAGATTTTCCCCAGATCCCTAAATGGCCCCCTCAAGGATTGAACTCACAACCCTGGGTTTAGCAAGCCACTGAGCTATCCCTCCTCCCCAAAATAATAAAGCACTGTAAAACTTAAAACAAAAATTCAGTTTTCTCCAAATTTCAGTTGTGTTGACGTACCCCCCCAGACTTCTCTCAAGTACCCCTAAGGGTACTCATACCACTGGTTTAGAAACACTGCTCTAGAACAGTGCTTCTAGACAAATGACTCATGTTGCCTAGATGGAAGAGCAGGCTGCCTTCGGGGACAGAAGCTTGGCACCAAGACCTGGCAGCTAAAGATTGGTTAAAGTCTTGAAGAAGAGGGACATCAGACAAATCTGAAAAAGATTGGTCTAAGATTTTAGAAACCTTAGATTAATTCCTAGTGGATGGAAACTGAAATGTCTTCTTCCTTACCTCCCCCCTTTCCCATTTTTTTTTTACTTTTTCTATTCTTCCCTTATTGGGAGGAGGAAATCAATAAAATATAAACTGCGGTTTACCCAGCTGCAGTATTTCTATATGATATATATACAACATTTAATTATAAAGTCAGCTATTAGGGTAGGAATCATCTTAGCACAATCTGGCCCCAATTCTGACTATGGTATCCAGGTGCTACTGTAATATCAATAAGGAATTCCCATTATTCTGTCATTAAATAAATTGGCTAAGAATTTAAATGGATTCCATCAGCTTAAAATCTAGTCAGTTTGTGAAAAGTAGTTTCATATATTACAGCTTCCTTTGAATCATCATGTCTATATTTTTGGGTTTCCATTCACATTTCTCTCTTTAAAATCCTTTTCTTTTCTCTGTTGCTGTGTGTCTTAATGACACACAAAAGCAGGGGAATGTCACTCTGCACAGAAGAAACAGTGAAATCGACTATAAGGAATAACAAAGCAATACAAACAAAAATAGAGAAAAAATATTTTAATCTCTTAGTTATAGTAGTCTTAAGTGTTTCTTGTAACAACATGTAAACATGTTCAGAAAAAGTGTGATATCTAAGTTGAGGTACAGATTTAAGTTAATGTCCTTTAATTCATACAATAAGGGCTGACAAATATAAGTTGCTTAGTAAAGGTGGTCTCCCAATAAACGTTCAGGAAAATTCTAGTCAACTGATATAGCTCCACTGACAGCAAAGGAACTATATCAATTTACACCAGCTGACGATCTGCCCCTATATGCATTAGAGATTCTTTAAATAAATCTTCTAAGACATGAAGAAGGTCTTTAAGAGAGGTTTTATGTCAGTATAATATTTCCATTGTTTTTCTTTTGTCTATTCTGGTTTACATGCATTGGGAATATCCCAGGATATAATCATTTTGGCTAAAAGCAGGCAGGAGCATTAACATAACAATGGCTATCACCTTAAAAATTATGTCCCAAAATTGTATTTTGGAATATTGTCTATCATCTTAGAAACTCTCTAACTTGGTTCTCTAGAACAGTGTTTCTCAACCTTTTTTTATAAAGTACCTCTTTTTAAAAAAAGTGTAAGTACCCACAGTACCTACCTTTTTCAGACACACCAAATTTTTCTACTGTTGCAACACATTTGTTTAAACAACTTAATCGTAGCTGGGCAGGCGATGAAATTAAATCTTAAGAGATGGTTGCTAGCTATCCACTTGCTTACCTATCTCATAGAACTGGAAGGGACCTTGAGAGGTCATCAAGTCCAGTCCCCTGCCCTCATGGCAGGACCAAGTACCATCCTGACAGATTTTCCCCAGATCCCTAAATGGCCCCCTCAAGGATTGAACTCACAACCCCTGGGTTTAGCAAGCCACTGAGCTATCCCTCCTCCCCAAAATAATAAAGCACTGTAAAACTTAAAACAAAAATTCAGTTTTCTCCAAATTTCAGTTGTGTTGACGTACCCCCCCAGACTTCTCTCAAGTACCCCTAAGGGTACTCATACCACTGGTTTAGAAACACTGCTCTAGAACAGTGCTTCTAGACAAATGACTCATGTTGCCTAGATGGAAGAGCAGGCTGCCTTCGGGGACAGAAGCTTGGCACCAAGACCTGGCAGCTAAAGATTGGTTAAAGTCTTGAAGAAGAGGGACATCAGACAAATCTGAAAAAGATTGGTCTAAGATTTTAGAAACCTTAGATTAATTCCTAGTGGATGGAAACTGAAATGTCTTCTTCCTTACCTCCCCCCTTTCCCATTTTTTTTTTACTTTTTCTATTCTTCCCTTATTGGGAGGAGGAAATCAATAAAATATAAACTGCGGTTTACCCAGCTGCAGTATTTCTATATGATATATATACAACATTTAATTATAAAGTCAGCTATTAGGGTGAATCATCTTAGCACAATCTGGCCCCAATTCTGACTATGGTATCCAGGTGCTACTGTAATATCAATAAGGAATTCCCATTATTCTGTCATTAAATAAATTGGCTAAGAATTTAAATGGATTCCATCAGCTTAAAATCTAGTCAGTTTGTGAAAAGTAGTTTCATATATTACAGCTTCCTTTGAATCATCATGTCTATATTTTTGGGTTTCCATTCACATTTCTCTCTTTAAAATCCTTTTCTTTTCTCTGTTGCTGTGTGTCTTAATGACACACAAAAGCAGGGGAATGTCACTCTGCACAGAAGAAACAGTGAAATCGACTATAAGGAATAACAAAGCAATACAAACAAAATAGAGAAAAAATATTTTAATCTCAGTTATAGTAGTCTTAAGTGTTTCTTGTAACAACATGTAAACATGTTCAGAAAAGTGTGATATCTAAGTTGAGGTACAGATTTAAGTTAATGTCCTTTAATTCATACAATAAGGGCTGACAAATATAAGTTGCTTAGTAAAGGTGGTCTCCCAATAAACGTTCAGGAAAATTCTAGTCAACTGATATAGCTCCACTGACAGCAAAGGAACTATATCAATTTACACCAGCTGACGATCTGCCCCTATATGCATTAGAGATTCTTTAAATAAATCTTCTAAGACATGAAGAAGGTCTTTAAGAGAGGTTTCATGTCAGTATAATATTTCCATTGTTTTTCTTTTGTCTATTCTAATTATCACATCAAGTTATTTCTCCACAGCTATTTTTATCAGTAAACTGTTCAAAAAAAACCTTACTGTATTTTGCAGATGTATTCTGTAAAACACAGTTTTTGCACAATTTCCTGATAAAAATAGCTATGGAGAAATAACTTGATGTATTTGTAGACAGGCTAGATAAATGGTTATATATTGCAGTGATTAGGTAATTTCCTGCAGCTGAGGCTGGGGCTTGCCAGCAGCCTAAAACTTCTGATCCCGGGAAAGGTTAGAAAATAAATGGAGAGAGCCATCATGAATTAAAATGCTACAGGATATCATATCAAGAATCTTAGGCTTCTCTTTGAAAGAAAAACATTATCTTGTGGTTTCTTCTTCTCTGAGAAACACTGGACAAAAATCCTGGAACAGGATCTTTCCATTCTTAATAACAGGGCATGCACTCACAGCTCTTTAAGCATTGGAGCCAGTGAGCTGTGCACAGAAGCATTATCAACATGTCTATATAAAGTGGAAAGGCCTAAGTTCTGGAGGATTCAAAATTTCTTCCAGTACACTTGAGCTCAGCAATGCCAGCTGAGCAGGAAACCTGCAAAGCAGCAACAGAATCCCAACAGTTAGGTAGTTTGAACTGAGTGGTGAAGACTTTAATTTTTATGCAATGTTGTCAGAGCAATGAGATTGAAACAGAGACTATGAAAATACTAACTTGAGCTTTTCCTAAATCCATCTGAACCTCAGCCTATTAAACTAGAGTGACTGTTTGGGGTGGGAAACAAAGTAATTTTACTGCTTGTCAGCTAACCTATGATTTTATAGAATTACTTGCAAGGAAAATCAATTGTATTTAGCTATCCCCTTGGATGATATTTGCAAATGGGAAGACTGGATTGAGTTATGAGCTACAGAGCTTCCTTGGGCTGTGAAGCTCCACTCACTTTCTTCTACTTAATATCAGCTGTAAAACTGTGTTGATTAGTGAAGCTGGATATAGGAAGGAGGAAATGCATAATTTGTTAAGGATACATAAGAAAGTCTGAGTGAGAGAAGCCAACAACAGAATAAATCCAAACAAAAAAGGGAATTTACTTGAAGAACAAGTTAAGTACTAAGTGGGTACCTAGTTAGGTACTAAGTTTACATACTAATTAAAAGATAGGAATTAATAAATTCAGAATATTCAAACATTCTATAATAAAGAGTCTATAAATAGTTGACCATTTTGGAGGCACAAGAAGCCTTAAGGCGGCCATGTTTCCATAATACATATCCTAATGTATGAACAAATAAATTCTGGAAAAATGGCTAGTGAAATCAGATAAATATGGGACAAGTGCAATATTTCCTTCAGCCCTTCCCTAGGCCAGAATCCTCTCCTGCACCTATGCACCCTGTGGGACCCTGCACCCTACTCCTCTATCCGAGGTCACAAACTCCCTCTCAGACCCCACACCCTCTCCTGCACCCCAGTCCCCTACCCCAAGCTCCTTTATGCACCCAACCTCCATCCCAGACCTTGTACCCCCTCCATAGAAAAGTGCAGCCCTTGATCAATTACCAAAATAGAGAAGAAACTGAGTTCCAGAAGAAGAAAGCAAAGGCTGCTGGAGGAGTGAGAATAAGAATATCTGTGGGCAGCTTTCATTATTAATTTGTCCACACTTTGAATGCAAAACAGCCATGATGTACTAGGACTAATGGGTTATATACAATGTGTTCAAATGTCTGAAAAAAGGCTTATAATGTAAGACTACTCACAATTTATCTGCTGTTTCACATGTTCCTTAGCATAAGAGGTTTGTTCAAGCTGGAAAACTGAAATTAAAATATTCATTTTTTATTTACTATTGTATTCTAAACAGAAATTGAATGATTAAAAACAAACATTTCACAACACAACTTGATCTGTTTAATAATATGTCTTAACATTATCTTTCCCTACAAATATTGCAGTTACTAATAGGGATATAAAAGTGTAATCATTTAAATGGTTAAACAATAAGCATCAGCTTATCAGTTTCCGTTATGAAGTGACACCAGCAGGGCTGCTGGCCCCGCTCCCAGGAAGCTGGCTTCACTGCAGGCTCTACAATATAAAAGAGCCCCTAGTGAAGCCTTCCCTTGAGCCACCTTCACTGCAGGCTCTGCAGTATAAAGCAGATTATACGTAAGATTTATATTGCAAAGCCTGCAGCACGTGAAACTGCTAGGATTTTTAGCGGTTACACGGTTACATTTTAAACAACTTTTTACACCCCTCGGTTATGTCTACACTGCAAGGTTTTTGCACAAAAAAAGCAGGTTTTGCACAAAAACCTGCAGAGTGTCCACACCTCAAATGAGCATTTGCACAAGTAAATCAGCAGTTAAACAGAAGAGCAGAGGGCTTTTGCCGGGTGTAGGTAAACTTCCTTTTACGAGGCATAGCTCCCTTTTGCACTACAGCTATTGCACAAAAAGGCAAGTGTGGACGCTCCAGAGGGGTTTCTTGTGCAAGAAACCACTATGTGAAAAAGCACAGGTGCTCTGATGGCCATTCTATGAATGGCCATCAGAGCTTTCTTGTGCAAGAGCATCCATGCAGTGTGGACGCTCTCTTGCGAAAAGCACAGCGCTTTTGCGATGTGCTTTGAGGTGTGGACGTGCTCTTGTGTAAGAAGTTTTTGTGCAAAAACTCTTGCTCAAAAGGTTTCTTGTGCAAGAAGCATGTAGTGTAGATGTAGCCCTAGTTACTAACTCCTAGGACCCATCTCCAACAAAACCCCATATACAACAGAATAAAAGAAAGACAAAAATAAAAATTGATTACTTAAAATGCAGAATGACTGTTTAAAGTTGAAATCTTCATTATAAATCAATTCTTCCATTAAACATTACTTAATTCCAGCACTTTCAATATAATACTTAATGACCTACCAAGTTGTAGCAGAAGCTTGTCTAAGTTGCTTAAGAGAGTGTCATTCATTGTGTGTGTGGACTATAGCAAAAGAAAAAAGCAATACAAAGACTTACAGAAAGAAATTCAAAAGCTCATATTATTAGAATAAATAAGACAAAATTATAAGAAAATAACAAGATATATTAAAATTAAAAAATTATATTTTAAAAACTAAATAAACTTTATAAACTGTTCTGATAGATCTCTCACATGTATATCATTCAAATGGTAATGAACTCCATTATGACTCTGAGCCATGCTGAGAAAAGGAGGTGCACCATCTGAGCACAGCTGTCTGGAGGAATTGTATCTCTAAAATGCATACTTACCTTCAGAGGCTGGGGCAATGCAGAGAATGACGCCCCATGTTAAACCTGTACAAAAGGTGCAGCCACTGCTCCTCTCAGTTTAGCCATTTTGTCAAAGGCCATCCTGATGTGGAAGATAGGGATGTTAAACAGCATTTATTTAGCTAATCGAGTAGTTGATAGAATTTCCATCGACTACACAATTAGTCGATAAGGGGGGTGCTCACTGCTCCCACTGTGGCTCTGCAGTTCAAATGTAGTAGGAGCTGGGTGTGCAAGGAGCCCGGCTCCTACTACATTTTAACTGCAAAGCCACAGCGGGTTAACTCGCAGTGGCAGCGCAAACTGAGACTGAGCAGTCCCGGCTCGTGCCAACTGCAGAACTGCTGCATCTCTGCCTTTTAAATGTGGTAAGAGCCTGTGCTGAGACAGAGGCAGTAAGGGCGGGGGAAGTGAGTTGTTGAGTAGTCGACTCAACTACTCACTTATATCCCTGCTCTATACACACCTCCTAGAGCAGCTGCAGCATAGTTAATAGCCAGTTAGCAAGATAAGTAGTAATAAAAACATCATATACTTACAGTGTATACTTGGGAAATGGCATCATGGATCAGACCAACAGTAAGTTTTTATAGCACCTACCCTGACTGGGGTCTCTAGGCACCACCATAATACTAATGATATATTCAAACAGTGTGGCTCTGTAAATGTCTAACTACAAGCATAGTACAGCACTAGATGCTTCAGATAAAGGTGAAAAATACCCACAGTAGATAAATTACTATGCGACAAGTTTCTCCTTAATCCTAGCAGTCAGTTGGTTTATGATCTGAAACATGAGGAATAACATCCCTTACAAATACTTATTCTAGCTAAAGTAATTATGGAAGTCCATAGTATTCATATGACTCTCTACTCTTTAAAATACTACTATAATGTTTACTAGAAATGTAAAATCTTGTTTAATTAGTTAACTGGTTAAGCGGTAAACGTAACCACTTAACTGATTAAATGAGGACAGGCAGGAGGAGGATGGGCAGCCCCTCCAGGCCCGCCACAGCCAGGGTGGAGCAGCCCCCCCAGCAGTGAGCAGGGGGCTTCTCCGGTAAGCATCACCTTTTGTAAAGAGTGAGGCTTACCGATTAACCAGTTATCCATTCACATCCCTAAAATTTACCTAAAAAAATAAGAACATAAGAATGGCCATACTGGGTCAGACCAAAGGTCCATCTAGCTCAGTATCCTGTCTGCCGACAGTGGCCAGTGCCAGGTGCCCCAGGGGGGGTGGACCGAAGACAATGATCAAGCAATTTGTCTCCTGCCATCCATCTCCAGCCTTTGACAAACAGAGGCCAGGGACACCATTCCTTACCCCCTGGTTAATACCCTTTTATGGACCTAACCTCCATGAATTTATCTAGCTCTTTTTTAAACTCTGTTATAGTCCTAGCCTTCAAAGCCTCCTTTGGCAAGGAGTTCCACAGGTTGACTGTGCACTGTGTGAAGAACTTTCTTTTATTAGTTTTAAACCTGCTATCCATTAATTTCATTTGGTGTCCTCTAGTTCTTATATTATGGGAACAAGTAAATAACTTTTCTTTATTCACCCTCTCCACACCACTCATGATTTTATATACCTCTATCATATCCCCCCTCAGTCTCCTCTTTTCTAAACTGAAAAGTCCCAGTCTCTTTAGCCTCTCCTCATATGGGACCCATTCCAAACCCCTAATCATTTTAGTTGCTCTTTTCTGAACCTTTTCTAATGCCAAAATTTTTTTGAGGATACCACATCTGTACGCAGTATTCAAGATGTGGGCATATCATAGTTTTATATAGGGGCAGTAAGATATTCTTCGTCTTATTTTCTATCCCTTTTTAATAATTCCTAACATCCTATTTGCTTTTTTGACTGCCGCTGCACACTGCGTGGATGCTTTCAGAGAACTATCCACGATAACACCAAGATCTCTTTCCTGATTAGTTGTAGCTACATTAGCCCCCATCATATTGTATGCATAGTTGGGGTTATTTTTTCCAGTGTGCATTATTTTATACTTATCCACATTACAATTCATTTGCCATTTTGTTGCCCAATCACTCAATCTGGTGAGATCTTTTTGAAGTTCTTCACAGTCTGTCTTGGTCTTGACTATCTTGAACAGTTTAGTATCGTCCGCAAACTTTGCCACCTCACTGCTTACCCCTTTTTCTAGACCATTTATGAATAAGTTGAATAGGACTGGTCCTAGGACTGACCTTTGGGGTACACCACTAGTTACCCCTCTCCATTCTGAAAACTTACCATTTATTCCTACCTTTTGTTTCCTGTGTTTTAACCAATTTCCTGTCTTTTAAACACATTACTTCAGTAATGTCTTGTGACAGTGAGTACCACCGATTTTTATATGCTATGAAAAGTGTTTACTTTTATCCGTTTTAAATGTGCTGCCTTTAAATTTCATTGGATTCCCCCCTGTATGTTTTAGGAGAGGGTGGCATCACCTACTGTTTGCTGATAATGATTGACTCTTTTATGTCTCCTCTTGTACATCTCTCTAAATGTAGTTCTAATCTTTTTTTTTTCAATTTTTGTTCCCATTTTCCAGTCTTTTTCTATTTCTTCTATATACTTTCTGAGATAAGACTGAACACAATATTCAACATAAGAGACATGCCATCTCTTTATGTAACTGCATTATACTTTCAGTATTATTCCCTATCTCTTTCATACAAGCTAGAATCTTGTGGAAGAGGGGGGTTATCAGCACCACTGTGCCTTAAACTAGAGATAAGAAACCTATGAGCCTGGAAGGGGGAGTAAGCAGCTCTGGGAACAGTGGTGCAGGGGAGCTTTCACTTGCACTGGCTGGGAATTATGGCCAATGGGAGCAATGGGGGGTGAGGCCCGCAAGTGCAGGGCCACATGCCACTTGCACACCTCCTGTGAGCTGCACCAGGTAGGCACCCCATCCCTTGTCCCCCCCCTCCCAGCCAGACCTTGCACCCCAATTACATTATTGCACCCCACCTCCTGCCCAGACCTCCATCCACATTCCCATCCCCAGCCTGTTCCTGCACCCCACCTCTCACCCAGACCCCCACCTTCCCAGACACCATACTCTCACTGTCCTACACCTCCTCCCACCCAGACCCTTTACCATCCAGACTCCTCCCACACTCCCTTTACCCCAGACCTCTCCCACACTGCTCATCTTGCCCCTGCACCACACCTCCCACCTAGACCCTGCACTCCCACCCATTTCCTGCACAACACCTCCCACCCTCCCAGACACTGTACCCCCAACCCCAGCCAACTCCTGTAGGCCGTCTTGTTGGTTGTAGATAAGACAGAATACTAAAATACTAATAATTATGTTAAATTTTCAAAGCAGGACAGAAGAAATGCACCCAAAAAATGTATGCCTGGATGCCAGTTACAGCCACAAAGTTTTGCATATGAATTTTTGCAAGTGCAAAAAAACCTATATGCTAAGGCCACATATACTTTTGAGGTACACTTATTAGGCCCTGTGCTGAACAATTAGCACAACAATGGTCCACGAAGGAACTTTATGGGCTCTGAAAGAATTTCAGAGGGAAGACAGAAGAGATGAAGGAACAAGAAACTGCTCATAGGCAGCAGGCACTAACTGGTAGGGCTATCTTTAAGCCATAAACGTACGGTGCGTATGGGAGACTCCTCAACATTACCCCAATCTTCCCATCATCAAGGCCAGGGAGAAGGCCAATGTATAGATACAATCATCCATCTTTGGCAACTTGAAGCCTCGTTTTTACCTGGTGATGCCACACACTACCATTCCTCTGAAGCTCATGAATTGAGTCCAGTCCTGGGGAGACAATGGGGGTGCTGGGCCTTAATGAGGAGGGATAATAAAAGGGAGGAATGGCCTTAAAAATAAGCCTGTGGGGAGCCCCCTCACTCAACATGCGCGGGCAAGAGAACCAGGAGAGGTGCTATTATGGTGGATGCTATAGAAAACACCAACTTCCCTGAGAATAAAACCAGAATGCCACACACAACCCACGCCCAAGTATACTAAATATCCAGGCCTGCCCCAGCCCCTCCACTTCAGGGCATGGTGAGGAGCAGGTGGGGGATCACAGGGGTAAACACCCAAACCTGCCCCAGCCCCTCCACTTCAGGGCATGGTGAGGAGCAGGTGGGGGATCACAGGGGTAAACACCCAAACCTGCCCCAGCCCCTCCACTTCAGGGCATGGTGGGGAGCAGGTGGGGGATCACAGGGTTAAACACCCAAACCTGCCCCAGCCCCTCCACTTCAGGGCATGGTGGGGAGCAGGTGGGGGATCACAGGGGTAAACACCCAAACCTGCCCCAGCCCCTCCACTTCAGGGCATGGTGGGGAGCAGGTGGGGGATCACAGGGGTAAACACCCAAACCTGCCCCAGCCCCTCCACTTCAGGGCATGGTGGGGAGCAGGTGGGGGATCACAGGGGTAAACACCCAAACCTGCCCCAGCCCCTCCCACCTCAGGGCATGGTGGGGAGCAGGTGGGGGATCACAGGGGTAAACACCCAAACCTGCCCCAGCCCCTCCCACCTCAGGGCATGGTGGGGGACAGGTGGGGGATCACAGGGGTAAACACCCAAACCTGCCCCAGCCCCTCCCACCTCAGGGCATGGTGGGGAGCAGGTGGGGAATCACCCTGGCCTGCCCCAGCCCCTCTCCCCACGGGGCACTATGGGGAGCGAGCTGGGCTCACAGGGGTAAGGACCTAGGTTTCGCTCAGCTTTTCTGCACCCAGCGCAATGTGGGAAGGAGCTGGACTCACAGGGGTAACCCCCCCGCTCTTCCCGCTTGGGGGCAGGATAGGGAACAGCTGGGGGGCTCATAGGGGTCAATTCCAGGCCTGCCCCAGGCCGGGCACTACCTGGAGGGCGGGATCAACACCCGCCTCAGGGCACTGCGCAGGCAGGTAAGTGCCCAGCAACGCCAGCCCCAGGGCCGCTCCCGCCAACGCAGCTGCCGCGCGCGGGAACTTGAAGGGAGCGGGCGGCAGCCTGCCTAGGGGGCGAAGGGGGGGCCGAGGGAGCCGGGTGGGGCGAGATGAACGTGGAGGAATAAGGATCCAGACCCGGGAGCCCTGGGGTTTGGGCGGGATCCCCCTGCCCCTCCCGGAGATACATCAACATCCCCCCCAGACACTGTCAGAGCCTGCCCCGCGCGCCCTCCCGTCTGCCCTGCCCGAGCGGGCTCTCCAGGGCCACCCAGGGGCGGCCCAAGCGGACCGGATGGGTCCCGCTGATCGCTCCTTCCCCAGCAGCGAGGTGTGGCGGGGTGGGGGTCTTCACCTCTGCGAGCCCCTCGGACTTGAGTGTTTTCACTCGGTTGTTAAGCCTCCCGGCTGCAATAGGAAAGCCTCGAAAACGTGACCTGCAGATACCTCGAGCGGCCTTTTGTCTTACGTGACTAAAAAGAGCCCCAAATGTATCGTTTTTATTTTAAATTCATGGTATTGAAGCCAGATTCGTTATGGTGGGGGGATCTGACTCCTGGTTTTGAATGCCTGGGGCTGGAAGGATTGGGATTGTACATCAATGGTGAAACTAAGCCGTTTTCAATGCAGCGCGCTGCCACGCATGGTGTCCAAGCTCAAGTCCTTGGTTAGAAGTAGTGCTCCCCCCGCCCACTCCGGAAATCCAAAAAAACCCACCCCCATATAACCCTTCACTGCATCGTTATCTGTCTCTGGGAGAAGATGCTTCCAACCCTCCTTGCTAGAGGGAAGGTTGCAGTAAGGTAGAGTTGTGCTTTGAATGGTGAATTCTGAAAACAAAAGTCAGGACATTTTTCATACAAGCAGGTCAAAAAAACTACAGATACACACAAGGCTCTACTAACAGAAGGCCTGAATTTGTATTACTTAAGCCAGCCGGTACCACTGAAGTCACAGTTTCCTGTTGTAACAGGAGTTAATAAAATGCAGGTTTAGTCCTCCTTGTTAATGGGCATTTCAGCACCAAGAATACCCTCCTACAACCCAGAGCCTTAGTGAAAGCCTGTGCAAACTGTAGATGATCAGCTTCTGTGAGTTCTAAAACAAATTCTGTTTGCTATCCATGAATCTGAGCTAACAAGGAAAAGATTAATAGATTGGTGGAGGGGAATAAATTTTGCATTATGTGCCCTTTTCTTATTGCACTCAGTTCAAGAAAAGCAATGAAGATGCTCCATCTACTGGACAGTTTGTGCAATATATCTCAAAATTGAACAAAAAAAATATCCATATGATGCCCTTAAATTTGCTATTGTCATGTTATTACAGGTGTTTTAGGCAATTTATTCTAGAGCAATGCAAAAATAAAAAGTAATTTAAAGGAAAATATTCTTCTGAAAATAAAATATATAATAAAAAGGTTTGACTGCTATTTAGAAAGTGCTGCTCCTTTTCTGATCAAACAAATGTAAATGCTATTATCTAAATTGATAAACTGTGGGAAGTACTTTGGCTTTTTACTGCAAGGGCCTAATTCTCTTGTCATTTCCGTCTGTGTAAATCAGGAGTAATAACCAAATATATTTAGGCCCTATAACTTGTATTTGGCTGAGTATGATTGGATGGTAAAAAGTTGGTGCACTTGGGCCTATGCTACCTACTCCTAGCTCCCTTGCTTCCAGCCTGCTGCCCAGCATAGGAAACATGATTGGAGTGCTATGATGTTCCTTGCCACCCTAAATTACATCAAGTCTTAGGCTGGTGTAATTACACCAGGGTCCTAAGTGGCCCCTTGACAGCCTCAGGAAAGAAGCAGAAAGGTGCCCATTGGACTACCTTCAGCCCTAACCTTAGATTCTACACAATAGCACAGTTTGGCAAGACCCAGGTATCTAGTCTGAAGGGTTTAACGGTTTTTTTTAAGTACATTACATCATGGACTAGCGCGTAGAAATAGAAGTTTGTAATACAAATAATATAGTGCACATTTAATTATAGTAATGCTAGTTTGCACAGCTCTGTAATTTTTAGTTTTGTATGTAAGCTATAGGGCCACTAGAGAGGGCATTTTTCTGTAATTAATGGTCCAGGGCCTAAAGTCATTGGTCTAGAATTGACTTCAATAAACTTTGGATCAGATTCCATTGAAGTCAGAATTTTGCTTAAGTAAGGATTTTCTGGATCTACTCCCTATTGGAAGTTTTGATGGCCCAAGATTTCCTTTACCTCAGGTTTCACTGATTGCTTAGAAATGCCTGACCCAAGACATGTCATCATTGCAAGACTAACAGACATTTTCTAAAACTACACTATCTTCACCTTTGTGTGCACCTGATATTTTAAATGTCATTTTTTATTTAGCAATGAATAACTAAACCAGTTTTAGTGGGAAAGCAAGAGTTAATTATCTTTCATAATACAGCATCTGCACTAATCAATGAGGAGTAGGTTGACATCCTCTGAAGAGAGATGTGGGCAGTTTAGTGCTTTGAAAGGATTCTCAGGATCTGATCCCATCCTACACATCTGGCAAATGACCAGAGGTGGTACCTCTGATAACAGAGAATGAGACAGTTGTAACACAGTTGCTCTTTAAACTTTCTTTTACAATCTTCCTTAATCATACCTTTTTTATCTCATTTTGGAGTGCATATGCATATTTCTGTCCTCAGCAAGCTGTCTCCTGGAAAGCTGCTTTCTGATCTTCATTTCCCTTCCAGTCAAGATGGTGGAGATGATCAGAAAACACAAAATCAAATCCAGGTCAGAGAGCCATCACACCTTCTTACCACAAAGGCATTAAACAGTGTAATAGGAAATGTGGTTCTGATGAAGTGGTACTCTCAAAAAGTCTAAAAAGATTTAAAAATAACTTTAAAAAGGCCAAGAAAATTAAATCTAAATCCTATAAGAAACCAAGGAAGCATCATCTTTCTTCTGTTCTTAGTCTTTCCCTAGTTTTCTTCCTGAAGAGCAAAAATTATTAGCCTCTCAAGATGAACAATCAAACCATGACAAATTGAAACTTTATTTTCCCCCGCAGTGTTTAGAAATTATATATAGACAAGTGATTAACACCATAGGCATCCAGCTAATGAAAAAAGAGGTGGGTAAAAATGTCCTGGAAAAATACCTTCCTTCTAAATCCAAATCAGAATCCTGCATGCCTCAGTTCTTCTCCTTTGAGGATATAATTAAATCAGAATGAGAATGCCCAGATAACGGAAAGAAACTAAGCTACCAAGCACTAAAACTCTACAAACTTAAGGCACCCCTTAGCTCCACAGTTTGTATCCCAAAAATAGACACAACAGTCACATTGTCTGAGGAAATGGTGATTCCTTCAGAAGAGAATTTCTATTATTATGCATCTTCCTTTATAGTAAAACAGTCCTTTATCGTAACAAAAAGCATAATCCCAGACGTCTGTATTGGTAGATGTCCTAGCTCATTAATAGCCAAAGTCCCATGTGTGCCTTCCATTACATACCTTCAATTCCCCAAATTGCAAAAACAATAGACAGAAAGAGTAATAGACATATTACTCACTCCAGCGGGGCCAATAATACCTAATAAAATGCCCCAGTTGACCCATTCTTCTACCTCACAGATCAACCCTCCTATTCCAGAGCACTGTTCTACACCATCCTCCCTGGACCTAACTGTATGGAAACTGAAAGGTGGATTCTCTGTGAAACAGGATATGTACATGATTTTATATATGTAAGCTACTGACTTCCAAAAGAATATCCAGAAATCAGAAACATTCTAACTTGGGAGGCAGATGTGTTTTTCTTCTTTGACTTCATAATCCCAAATACTTAGAATGCAGAAAGCAGTCCAACTAGCTAAAACCCCATAGATGCCACATTCTCTCAGTATTTCAGAGGGGTAGCCATGTTAGTCTGTAATTGGAAAAACTTTAAAAACAACAAATTGTCTGGCAGCACCTTAGAGATCATCTACATTTTTTGTTAGTCTCTAAGGTGCTGCAGGACTATTTGTTGTTTTTAAAATTCAGTATGGAATGTAAATCTAATTCTTCAATTTTATCTACCCCCTTTTAAGCTATGGGGATTCTGCAGATCTCTACATTCTATTAAAACATGTTTTTCTAATTATAGTTCACAACTACAGCATGATAATATCAGTAACTTTGGTAGTATCTGAAAAGCTATATTGTATTTGTCATAAAGGCAAAAAAGTCTTCCACACATCCCTTGCTTTCTTTCTAAGGTAGCACTTCATTACATAATTCTCCATAAATTGTTCTCCTTTTGTTTTGTCCAAAGAATAAAATGGCAGATGAAAATTAATGTTGATAAGAGCCAAATAATGCATATTGAAAAAAATAATCCCAGCTATACATGCAAAATGAGGGATCTAGCTGTTATAATCAAGAAAGAAAACCTGGAATATCATGGGTAGTTCTCTGAAAACATCTGCTCAATGTGCAATGGCAGTCAAAGAAGCTACCAGAATGTTAGGAACCATTAGGAAAGGGATCGATAATAAGACAGACAATACCATAAAGCCATGGTATCGCCACACCTTGAATACTGCATGTAGCTCGGATTGCCCCATCTCAAAAGAGATATATTAGAATAGTAAAAGGTACAGAGAAGGAAAACAAAAATGATTAAGAGTATGAAACACCTTCCATATAAGGAGAGGTTAAAAAGACTGGTTGGGAAAGACAGCTGAGGAGGGCAGGGGACTGGACTTGATGATCTCTGGAGGTCCCTTCCAGTTCTAGTATTCTATGATTGTATGAAAAAAAGAGCCATCTATATAATTATGAATAGTGTAGAGAAAGACTTATATACTCCTTCACATAACACAAGAACCAGGAGTCATCCAATGAAATTAATTAGCAGCAGATTTAAAACCAAAGGAAATATTGCTTCACAGGATGCATGGTGAACTGTAACTCACTGCCAGGAGAAGTTGTGAAGGCCAAAACTATAGATGGGTTAAAAAAAGAGTTAGGTAAGTTAGTGAAGCATAGGTTCACTAATAGCTATTATCCAAGATGGCCAGGGACTCAAGTCTATGCTCGTTATGAATCATTCAAAGTTGCAATGTTTTGTTCATTCTTCTTGAAGTATTTGGCACTGACCATTGCCGAAATGGGATCATGGACTAGATGGAATCTAATCCAGTGTAGCAGATCTTATATTTTT